>JAIOJX010000026.1:5789774-7154641 GCA_022376925.1 Tragulus kanchil | reverse complement strand
TCATTACTTCTTTAAAGGCCCTGTCTCCTAATATAAATACACTGAGAATTAGGGTTTCAGCATGAATTTGAGCGGCACCCAACATAATCCCTAACACTGTCCAAGAGGAGAGGTTAATGTCTGGAGAAATCTAAACTTCTAAAAGGAGTTGCCCTGCAGTGTCAACCCTGTTAATAACTGACAGTCACACGCAGTTCTCAGTTAATGCGCCACCTAATTTCTATTCCTACTTGCAGATCTCCTCTACCATCTGAACCAACTCTCATCTCTCCCAGTACTTAGTACTTTCATTGGCTTTTGGGCACTAGTATTGTCTATACACACTAATGAGATGTTTATAGGTATAAACTGATCAGCACTAAACTCTAAGTCGTAAGTATTGTTCGCTGCTATATTCCCAACCTCACCCAGTGGCAGGTACATAGTCAGTCTTCATTAAAGATTTATGAAATGAATGCTCTTGTAGATCAGAACCAGGTCCTTTACTCCTTTACAGCTTCTCAAACTGGGGAAGGCAGCACCCTGGCTGTTTGCCTCATGTGCTTGGATTTGCAAGAAGACATGTGATAAGCATGTGATTCTCAAATTCACAAAGATTTCCTTCATTTTATTCCCAGACCTCTCTTATATCTTCCTCCTGTCTCCGGTACTCCTTATCCCTCTTTCTCTGGTTTATCTTTCTCCATATCATTTATCACCATTCAGTACATATATACTACATATTATACATATTCATTCTGCATATTGTCTGTCTCTCTCCAGTAGAGCATAAGCTCCACAAATGAAGAGGTTTTGTCTGTTGTGCTCACAGTGTTAGACACACAGTAGGTGACACTCAATCTCTTTGAGTGTATGAATCATATCATGACACCTGTGTATATGAGTCAGCTCCGATGGCCATGACAAAATATCACAGAACATGTGATTTGCACAAGAGAATTCATTTTCTCACAGTTCTGGAAAAGTCCAAGATTAAGGTGCCAGGGTTGGTTTGTGGTGAAGTATCTCTTCTGGTTTATAGACAACCGCCTTCTCGCTGTGTCCTTACATGTCATTACTGTATCCTTTCCTCGATGATTCCACAGAAAGGGAGAAATCTCTATGGTCTCTTCCTCTTCTGATAAAGATGTCACTTCTATCAAATCAAGGCCCCGCCTTTATGACTTCACTTGAACTTCATTACTTCTTTAAAGGCCCTGTCTCCTAATATAAATACACTGAGAATTAGGGTTTCAGCATGAATTTGAGCGGCACCCAACATAATCCCTAACACTGTCCAAGAGGAGAGGTTAATGTCTGGAGAAATCTAAACTTCTAAAAGGAGTTGCCCTGCAGTGTCAACCCTGTTAATAACTGACAGTCACACGCAGTTCTCAGTTAATGCGCCACCTAATTTCTATTCCTACTTGCAGATCTCCTCTACCATCTGAACCAACTCTCATCTCTCCCAGTACTTAGTACTTTCATTGGCTTTTGGGCACTAGTATTGTCTATACACACTAATGAGATGTTTATAGGTATAAACTGATCAGCACTAAACTCTAAGTCGTAAGTATTGTTCGCTGCTATATTCCCAACCTCACCCAGTGGCAGGTACATAGTCAGTCTTCATTAAAGATTTATGAAATGAATGCTCTTGTAGATCAGAACCAGGTCCTTTACTCCTTTACAGCTTCTCAAACTGGGGAAGGCAGCACCCTGGCTGTTTGCCTCATGTGCTTGGATTTGCAAGAAGACATGTGATAAGCATGTGTACCTCTTTGAAGCATAAATTTGACTTGATTATAAGTCATTTAAAATATGTCATGGAAGAAGGATAAATCACGAGCTTGGGATGAATACATAAACACTATTATATATATAATAAGACAGATAACTAACAAGGACCTACTGTATAGCACAGGACTCTTTAACATTCTGAGATAACATATATGAGAGAAGAATCTAAAAAAGAATGAATATATGTATAACTGTATCACTTTACTGTACACCTGAAATGAACACAGTATTGCAAATCAATTCCTCTCCAACTTTAAAAAAAAAAAGTCATAATGTTAATATCAACTTTAGTTTGCTGCAAAAAAAAGAAAACAAAGTTCACATAAATATTGCGGCTAAGATGTTTTCCTCAGGCACCATTCTCCTTCATCTTCCCTGAGTATCTATATTAACTCTGGGTTGTCCCACTAATGCTAAGTGCTACCAGTTATCAGATAGAAAATGCAGAAGACACTTCACTTATTCACAGATTCATAGAGAGAACTGTATGTCCAAGTTCAAGGATAACTGTTTGAAGTCATATAGAGATTGTTTTCACTGCTTCCTCTTAAAAGCACGACAATGAGAATTTGCCCATGCATTAGGAATCATACAACTGTAGCCTTATAGAGACAATAAAGTACAAAACGCAAAGGCTTTTAACTTATAAGAGGAAATTGGGTAAAAGCCTGTTTAACGTTTCGAAAAATTAGTTGCAGATGGTAGGACCTCCTAAGGTCTCATGGATTAAGCTCTCCTAACCCTTACTGATATTTTAAAAATATATACTTCTGGGTCAATTCAGGAATAATATCTCAATTACCTGCTCTAAATTTTGCTTGTATGGTTAAATATTCCAACTTATAATAAAAGATAGATTCCCGCATTAATCCTCTGGTACCCTTTGAACATTTTTTTGTTAAACTGCATTATTATGGCCAATTTCTAACTAAAAACTACTCCTCTGACATAACCTATATAAAGCACAGTCACCTCCTACTTGTCTCGCTTTCATGGGCCAGATAGTTTGACTCATTTTAGAAATTTACTGTAAAATTCTTTCTTTGTTTTCAATAGCACTCAGACAAATTGTGATTTATGGCTCCCTGTCATTCACACTTAGCCTTCATCATTTACCACAGTGATTTTAGACAAGATTCTACTAGATCAGAAGGCTGGCAAATTTATAATAAGACAGATATAAAAAAAAGAAAACCTACTGTATAGCACAGGACTCTTTAACATTCTGAGATAACATATATGAGAGAAGAATCTAAAAAAGAATGAATATATGTATAACTGTATCACTTTACTGTACACCTGAAATGAACACAGTATTGCAAATCAATTCCTCTCCAACTTTAAAAAAAAAAAGTCATAATGTTAATATCAACTTTAGTTTGCTGCAAAAAAAAGAAAACAAAGTTCACATAAATATTGCGGCTAAGATGTTTTCCTCAGGCACCATTCTCCTTCATCTTCCCTGAGTATCTATATTAACTCTGGGTTGTCCCACTAATGCTAAGTGCTACCAGTTATCAGATAGAAAATGCAGAAGACACTTCACTTATTCACAGATTCATAGAGAGAACTGTATGTCCAAGTTCAAGGATAACTGTTTGAAGTCATATAGAGATTGTTTTCACTGCTTCCTCTTAAAAGCACGACAATGAGAATTTGCCCATGCATTAGGAATCATACAACTGTAGCCTTATAGAGACAATAAAGTACAAAACGCAAAGGCTTTTAACTTATAAGAGGAAATTGGGTAAAAGCCTGTTTAACGTTCGAAAAATTAGTTGCAGATGGTAGGACCTCCTAAGGTCTCATGGATTAAGCTCTCCTAACCCTTACTGATATTTTAAAAATATATACTTCTGGGTCAATTCAGGAATAATATCTCAATTACCTGCTCTAAATTTTGCTTGTATGGTTAAATATTCCAACTTATAATAAAAGATAGATTCCCGCATTAATCCTCTGGTACCCTTTGAACATTTTTTTGTTAAACTGCATTATTATGGCCAATTTCTAACTAAAAACTACTCCTCTGACATAACCTATATAAAGCACAGTCACCTCCTACTTGTCTCGCTTTCATGGGCCAGATAGTTTGACTCATTTTAGAAATTTACTGTAAAATTCTTTCTTTGTTTTCAATAGCACTCAGACAAATTGTGATTTATGGCTCCCTGTCATTCACACTTAGCCTTCATCATTTACCACAGTGATTTTAGACAAGATTCTACTAGATCAGAAGGCTGTGGTCTGTGTTTGTGGCAGCAATATGATTAGGACCTGTAATCATTAACCCTCATGTTTCTTGAGGATATACTGTGGCTGTGATTTGTCTCCTGTCTTTTGTTTTACTCTCCAAAGTGACTTTAGGCATGACTTTCTTTTTTGTAACTCTTCCTGATGTCTGTGCATTTTATATTTTAGATTTGTCTCCAGAATAGATTCATGCCTCCACATCTGCTTCAAAATCTTTTCAATTTGTTCTCTGTGCTTATTCATGTTTACTTTGAATTTGACTTTCAGTTGTCTGTTACTCATAAAAATCAAGGAACTGTTAGTTCTTGATGGTTACCGAATTCCTACTGTCAAGAAGATCTTGTATGTATAAAGAAATAAAATCACCTAAATCCTGTATCTGTACACTTATCCAAACCACCTCACTCTCCTTCTGTACAGGAATTACGCTGCACCGTTCAGACTTGTATCAGGGAAATAAGCTGAGGAAACTTCTGACTTCTTGAAGCTGAGTCACTTTGTTGACATGCAGGATACATTGAGGAACACAACTTCATCAGTCACAGCAACCTCTCTTTTACACAAGTAAAAGAAAGAAAAACAAGAAAGAAATTTTCATCTGATAAAAACAGATTATAATATGAGGTATGACCTTTAGAAATAATAGTTGACATAGAAAGCAGATGTCAAATACTCAAAGAGGTATTAATTTACAGGAGCAAAATGTGGGCAAAATTTGTAAGCCACCTGGGATAAATTGAAGAGTTTTCTTAATTTACAAAAGAGCAAAACTGTCCTATATAAAGTCAACTTACCCTTTGAACATTTTTTTGTTAAACTGCATTATTATGGCCAATTTCTAACTAAAAACTACTCCTCTGACATAACCTATATAAAGCACAGTCACCTCCTACTTGTCTCGCTTTCATGGGCCAGATAGTTTGACTCATTTTAGAAATTTACTGTAAAATTCTTTCTTTGTTTTCAATAGCACTCAGACAAATTGTGATTTATGGCTCCCTGTCATTCACACTTAGCCTTCATCATTTACCACAGTGATTTTAGACAAGATTCTACTAGATCAGAAGGCTGTGGTCTGTGTTTGTGGCAGCAATATGATTAGGACCTGTAATCATTAACCCTCATGTTTCTTGAGGATATACTGTGGCTGTGATTTGTCTCCTGTCTTTTGTTTTACTCTCCAAAGTGACTTTAGGCATGACTTTCTTTTTTGTAACTCTTCCTGATGTCTGTGCATTTTATATTTTAGATTTGTCTCCAGAATAGATTCATGCCTCCACATCTGCTTCAAAATCTTTTCAATTTGTTCTCTGTGCTTATTCATGTTTACTTTGAATTTGACTTTCAGTTGTCTGTTACTCATAAAAATCAAGGAACTGTTAGTTCTTGATGGTTACCGAATTCCTACTGTCAAGAAGATCTTGTATGTATAAAGAAATAAAATCACCTAAATCCTGTATCTGTACACTTATCCAAACCACCTCACTCTCCTTCTGTACAGGAATTACGCTGCACCGTTCAGACTTGTATCAGGGAAATAAGCTGAGGAAACTTCTGACTTCTTGAAGCTGAGTCACTTTGTTGACATGCAGGATACATTGAGGAACACAACTTCATCAGTCACAGCAACCTCTCTTTTACACAAGTAAAAGAAAGAAAAACAAGAAAGAAATTTTCATCTGATAAAAACAGATTATAATATGAGGTATGACCTTTAGAAATAATAGTTGACATAGAAAGCAGATGTCAAATACTCAAAGAGGTATTAATTTACAGGAGCAAAATGTGGGCAAAATTTGTAAGCCACCTGGGATAAATTGAAGAGACTTTCTGATGCTTTCAACATAGTTCCATGAATCAGTCTAAATTGTAAGCTTCCTTCAGAAATTTCCAATAGCAAACTAGGTAAAAGATATCTTACCCTAGAGCATTGGCCTAGAGCATTTTTTTAAAAGCAGGGTTATATTAGCATATATGAAGAGAATTCAGTAATAATTTTAAGAAAACATAATAGGTAATCAAACCTGTTAACTTTTATATGTATTCATGGCATCAAAAATGTATGTCTAATTTTTTAAAATCATTCTCAAAAGATATGACCTAGGAAATAGAGACTATGTCAGTGTATGTAGTCAGTTGATAGTCACAAGATACATTACCATTTTGACTTTTAAAATTCAAATTAACAATCCAGTAGGGAAAAAAAAAATGGCCAAAAGATTTGAAACAACAAAAAGAAAACCTAAAGCACAGAAAAGATGCTGAACTTCACTGCTAATGCAAATTAAAATCACCTTTGAAACACCGCTTTACATCTCTCAGCTTCATTAAATATATATATGTATTTAAGTACTGACAAAGTTATAGCAAAAACAAATCTCTTACAAAGCTAGTATAAACATAAATAGGTAAACCTCACTGGAAAGAACCTGGCAACACCTAGTGATGTGGAAAAGATATAAATCCCATGATCCAGTAGCAATACCCTCCTAGGTTTAAGGGGTGTATTAAAATACTAAGGAAGGTCAACATATTCATTGCAGAAATACTTGCATTTCTAAAAAATTGGAAAAATATTTTACATGTACTTTATTGTTTATTTACAATAAAATGTCACACAGCAGTCAAAATGAATGAGCTAGAATTCTGAATGTTAACATGGTTGAATCTCAAAAATTAAATGTAAAAAGCAAGGTACAGAACAATACTAAATATAATGCCATTTGTATAAATTTTGGAGTATAAGAAGAAATATAATTGATTAGTGAATCTAATAAAAAATCATCATTAATAGAAATAAACAATTAAATATAGAATAATTACTACCTGGGGACTGGGAGTAGGGAAGGATTTGTGTTATAGGGTGGTGTGAGGGATTTAACTGTTTTTTAAATACATTATTTGTTAAAAGGAAGGTTAGATATATGGAGCTCATCAGAATATTCTCAGTACGTTTTTTGTGTGTACATAATATAAAATAATTCATAAAAATCTGTTTAATCCAGTGTTTGATTACACTTGTGTTAGGCATAGTTTAATAAAGCTGAATATAAATGTCACATCAGTTTCTGTATTTCTATTAAGATGCCAATTCTGTCACCATATGTGACTTGATACCAGTTGATATTTTGCTTTTTCTTTTCCTACAGATGAATGCCTGAGTGGAGATTAATCCAAATGTCAAAAAAATAAAATAAAAGGACTAACTGAGAAGAGCTCAGTTCTTTGTAGGATGAGCATCTTTCAGCAAATCTCCCTATGCTAACTGAGTGTGGTGCTAATTTAGACACACACACAAATAAACACACGCATCTTGACCATCAACCCCTTCTCTCTGCAGAATGAGAACGTTTCTCTGGCTCAGGGCTGAGTCACTGTCTTAGTAGTGGTCCTGTATCATCTTTTACCGTCAACACATTTCTTTTATACTCTGTGCTTGTAAAGATCACACACACGTCTATTGCATTTACTACGTCTCCTTATGAATGTTGAATAGCTTTCTATCCTAAATGAAAGAACGTGTGCCCCTGCTGCCTGTTCCTTATTTGTATTTCTATCTTTGTGCAGATACAAAGGCACAAAGACAAAAGATATCCAGCACAGGAGAGGTGCAAATTTAGATGTCACAGAGGTACAAAAATAATTCAGATAAATGATGCTGGCTAGAGGTAAAGGAAAAAAAAGTTCTTTCTGTTAGGCAAGGATTCTAGTTAGTTTCTGGCTGTTTGGGGAAAGTAAAACTGTAGGTTCTGTATTACCAGATCCTCCAATTATTCAAAGGATACAAAAAGTCTAGGTCTCAGTGTTAAATCTCTTGAATTTTGAAAGTTGACAACTAATTTGACATACAATTTGAAGCCAATTTAGGTTAAATCAAACAGCTGTGCAGCCATAATCAGCCTCTGGGCTGCCAGTTGGAGTCCTCTGCTCTATACACCATGGAAAATGCTGATGAGGAGAAAGCAACTTATCCTTGGACGAAAAAAAGAGAAAAGAAACCATCTCCTCAACCATCAAAACAGTTTGTTTCATAAAACAGTCAACAGACCTCATCAGTCTTTAGAAGTACACATGTAGAAGAGTATTTACAGATTTGGAAGGGAGCTCCAAGAAGCCAGATCTCTGCTTCAGAATGGTGTCTTGGGTTTGAACCTTGTCACCCCTGAAGTGAAGCAGCTTTCAGCAAGAAAGAGCTGTCTGCAAGAGCTTGCTTTTGTCTTGTCACTTTAGCAAAACTATACTGTAACTAACCTTAAACCAGGCACCCACCAAATGTCAAAAATAAAATAAAAGGACTAAAACTGAGAAGGGGCTCAGTTCTTTGTAGGATGAGCATCTTTCAGCAAATCTCCCTATGCTAACTGAGTGTGGTGCTAATTTAGACACACACACAAATAAACACACGCATCTTGACCATCAACCCCTTCTCTCTGCAGAATGAGAACGTTTCTCTGGCTCAGGGCTGAGTCACTGTCTTAGTAGTGGTCCTGTATCATCTTTTACCGTCAACACATTTCTTTTATACTCTGTGCTTGTAAAGATCACACACACGTCTATTGCATTTACTACGTCTCCTTATGAATGTTGAATAGCTTTCTATCCTAAATGAAAGAACGTGTGCCCCTGCTGCCTGTTCCTTATTTGTATTTCTATCTTTGTGCAGATACAAAGGCACAAAGACAAAAGATATCCAGCACAGGAGAGGTGCAAATTTAGATGTCACAGAGGTACAAAAATAATTCAGATAAATGATGCTGGCTAGAGGTAAAGGAAAAAAAAGTTCTTTCTGTTAGGCAAGGATTCTAGTTAGTTTCTGGCTGTTTGGGGAAAGTAAAACTGTAGGTTCTGTATTACCAGATCCTCCAATTATTCAAAGGATACAAAAAGTCTAGGTCTCAGTGTTAAATCTCTTGAATTTTGAAAGTTGACAACTAATTTGACATACAATTTGAAGCCAATTTAGGTTAAATCAAACAGCTGTGCAGCCATAATCAGCCTCTGGGCTGCCAGTTGGAGTCCTCTGCTCTATACACCATGGAAAATGCTGATGAGGAGAAAGCAACTTATCCTTGGACGAAAAAAAGAGAAAAGAAACCATCTCCTCAACCATCAAAACAGTTTGTTTCATAAAACAGTCAACAGACCTCATCAGTCTTTAGAAGTACACATGTAGAAGAGTATTTACAGATTTGGAAGGGAGCTCCAAGAAGCCAGATCTCTGCTTCAGAATGGTGTCTTGGGTTTGAACCTTGTCACCCCCTGGAAGTGAAGCAGCTTTCAGCAAGAAAGAGCTGTCTGCAAGAGCTTGCTTTTGTCTTGTCACTTTAGCAAAACTATACTGTAACTAACCTTAAACCAGGCACCCACCATGCTCTGCTCATCTCCAGTCCAAGTATGCCTTTCAGATCGTCCCATCACACTAATACCTTGCCTAATCTGTTGGTTCTTTCCATAGATTAAAGAAGTAGAAATGAAGAATTGGTAATTAACAGATGATCAGAACTCTTTGCAAGCTTCCCTTTGGTAGTCTCATGGACAAATGATGTGAACAAGATAACGTCTAAAGAAAGATCTCAGGAGGAGCTGACAAGCCTGCACACAATGGGAGATAATGATGAGTCTGACCCTCTATCTCAATAATAAACTTCCCCTTTTCCCTTTAAAAACCTTCATGGTTGAGCAGAATCTTGAGTTGTTTTTCAGAACACAAATACGCCTTCTCCTCAGATGACCAACTTTACTATTTAAAGCAATTTCCTTTTCTGCCGATGGTTGTCTCTTGAGTGATGGTTTTTGAGAAGCTCAAACATGTCCTGAGTGATGTTTCTGAGTGATGGTTTTTGAGGGTGGTAACAGAAGTATTTAACCAGAGGCAGGATGACCCCTAGACCAGAGGGCCACAGAACTGCTTCTGGGTTGGTGACTGCCAGAGGTGACCCTTCCACCTCTGTCATTAAACCAGTGTCTGTTTTCTATTGTTGCTTTCAGTTTTATTTTAAATACTCTTGGATATTTAGGCATACTGGAAAAACTTTAACAATTTTTTTCCATCTTGCTTAGGTTAAGTCAAACAGCTGTGCAGCCATAATCAGCCTCTGGGCTGCCAGTTGGAGTCCTCTGCTCTATACACCATGGAAAATGCTGATGAGGAGAAAGCAACTTATCCTTGGACGAAAAAAAGAGAAAAGAAACCATCTCCTCAACCATCAAAACAGTTTGTTTCATAAAACAGTCAACAGACCTCATCAGTCTTTAGAAGTACACATGTAGAAGAGTATTTACAGATTTGGAAGGGAGCTCCAAGAAGCCAGATCTCTGCTTCAGAATGGTGTCTTGGGTTTGAACCTTGTCACCCCCTGGAAGTGAAGCAGCTTTCAGCAAGAAAGAGCTGTCTGCAAGAGCTTGCTTTTGTCTTGTCACTTTAGCAAAACTATACTGTAACTAACCTTAAACCAGGCACCCACCATGCTCTGCTCATCTCCAGTCCAAGTATGCCTTTCAGATCGTCCCATCACACTAATACCTTGCCTAATCTGTTGGTTCTTTCCATAGATTAAAGAAGTAGAAATGAAGAATTGGTAATTAACAGATGATCAGAACTCTTTGCAAGCTTCCTTTGGTAGTCTCATGGACAAATGATGTGAACAAGATAACGTCTAAAGAAAGATCTCAGGAGGAGCTGACAAGCCTGCACACAATGGGAGATAATGATGAGTCTGACCCTCTATCTCAATAATAAACTTCCCCTTTTCCCTTTAAAAACCTTCATGGTTGAGCAGAATCTTGAGTTGTTTTTCAGAACACAAATACGCCTTCTCCTCAGATGACCAACTTTACTATTTAAAGCAATTTCCTTTTCTGCCGATGGTTGTCTCTTGAGTGATGGTTTTTGAGAAGCTCAAACATGTCCTGAGTGATGTTTCTGAGTGATGGTTTTTGAGGGTGGTAACAGAAGTATTTAACCAGAGGCAGGATGACCCCTAGACCAGAGGGCCACAGAACTGCTTCTGGGTTGGTGACTGCCAGAGGTGACCCTTCCACCTCTGTCATTAAACCAGTGTCTGTTTTCTCTATTGTTGCTTTCAGTTTTTATTTTAAATACTCTTGGATATTTAGGCATACTGGCTACAATTCCTAAAACAACTTTGGTTGGGAAACAATTGAAATGTCTAAAAGTAGGAAAGTAGTTAAGTAAATTGCTACAAATATCAAGTGAAATATGATGATAGTGTTAAATCAGTCATTATAGAATCTATATTCAGGGTGGAAAGTGTTAAGAGTGTTAAAATAATATTTACATTATGAATATTGATATTATGATTACAATGAAACAAACTCTATAAAACAATCAGCTCATTATTATTATTATTGTTTTAAGGTATGCGGGCTAATGGTCACTTTTTTTCCTTCTAAATTTTTCACTATGTAGTTATATTATTTGTAAAATTAAAGTCATTTTCATCAGAATCTGCTAAGGAGTGTGTAACAACTCACCTGCCGAATCAACTAGCCCTGAAAATGGATGGCGCTGGAGCGTCGGGCCCATAACCGGCCATTGTTGGCAGAAAAAAAAAAATCATTTTCAAGCTGATGTTTAAAATTAAACCCCCCTTTTCAAAACTATGTTTGTAAGCAGAAGAATTATCACTCCCCCAACTTCCCTCTGATACCTGAGGGTATTACAATAAATCTCTCTTCAGTTAGAAGACAGAGGAACCTCCAATTACCTGTTTTCTATATTCTCACATCAGGACTCACCAGGAACTTATCAAGAAAGGCTTCATGACTGAAAAGTGCCCAACAATAAACTTCACCATGCTATGGTTTCATATTTCTTTTCAGTTTTTCCACAAAGTTACTCTGGAGTCTTATAATCTACATTTGTATTAAACACCACATGAATCATGTGGGCAGAGAGGAAAACTGGCTTGCTTTAATATTGACACTTTTGTGAATTTCCTTGCTTTCTGTTTCTGGATGAAATAAACAAAATCAGTGACATTTGTGAGCTGTCATGTTTCAGAGACAACTTAATCCCAATTGGCATAAGAGTAAAAGGAAGCTCAACAAAGTATAGTCTTAGCTCACAGTCTTGACTTCACCTGCTTCAAACGTTAAAATTCACTGTTTTTATGAAAAAAATAAGAATTCTTTAAAACAAATGCCAAATGTCATGCCATCTTCTGTTATTCACATTACTTTGAACAAAATTTTTATTTGCAGAGAGATGGAAAAGTTAGATGCATAAATTGTTTCAAAATATATGTATTCCCTATGTGTACTTGAATAAGTTGGGTAAAATTTAGGATATATTCTGAGCACTGGTTCCAGATTAGGTTGCTATTCATGGCAAATAATTGGTAGTGCGGCTGGAGAAGAGTTAATTTTTTTACTATTGAGCATCTGCTGTGTCTTAAGATCTTTACATATATTATTACCTTTAATATATAAAACAGTCCTACTTGGTAAGATCATTACCTTAATTTTACAAAGGAGGAAGGAAATAAGATCAGGGAAGTCAAATAACTTACCCAAAGACAAATAGCAAATATATGGTATGAATATATGGTATAAATAAGATTTAATTCTTAATCTATCTGATTAGAGAAATGCAAATCAAAACAACAATGAGATATCACATCACACCAGTCAGAATGGCTATCATCAAAATATCTACAAACAATAAAAACTGAAGAGGGTATGGAGAAAAGGGAACACTCTTGCACTGTTGGTTGGAATGTTAATTGATACAGCCGCTATGGAAGACAGCATGGAGATTCTTTACAAAAATAGGAATAGAAGCACCATATGACCTAGAAATCCTGCTATTAGGCATATACCCTGATGAAATAAAAATTGAAAGAGACACCTATACCCGAATGTTCATTGCAGTACTCGACACAATAGAACACGGAACACATGTTCTAGAACACGGAAGCAACCTAGATGTCCATCGGTAGATGAATGGATAAAGAAGCAATGGTACATATATACAATGGAATATTTCTCAGCAGTAAAAAGAAATGCAGAAGAATGAGTCCTCATGAAGTGGATGAATCTAGAACCTATTATACAAACTTAAGTCAAAAAGAGGAGGACAAATACAGTATATTAACACATACATATGGAATCTAGAAAAATAGTACCAATAAATACACATGCAGAGCAGCAATGGAGAAACAGACATAGAGAACAGACCTATGGACATTGAGGGGAGGGGAGATTGGGTGAGAGGTATGGAAAGTATAGTCTTAGCTCACAGTCTTGACTTCACCTGCTTAAAGTTTTCACATGAAAATAAGAATTCTTTAAAACAAATGCCAAATGTCATGCCATCTTCTGTTATTCACATTACTTTGAACAAAATTTTTATTTGCAGAGAGATGGAAAAGTTAGATGCATAAATTGTTTCAAAATATATGTATTCCCTATGTGTACTTGAATAAGTTGGGTAAAATTTAGGATATATTCTGAGCACTGGTTCCAGATTAGGTTGCTATTCATGGCAAATAATTGGTAGTGCGGCTGGAGAAGAGTTAATTTTTTTACTATTGAGCATCTGCTGTGTCTTAAGATCTTTACATATATTATTACCTTTAATATATAAAACAGTCCTACTTGGTAAGATCATTACCTTAATTTTACAAAGGAGGAAGGAAATAAGATCAGGGAAGTCAAATAACTTACCCAAAGACAAATAGCAAATATATGGTATGAATATATGGTATAAATAAGATTTAATTCTTAATCTATCTGATTAGAGAAATGCAAATCAAAACAACAATGAGATATCACATCACACCAGTCAGAATGGCTATCATCAAAATATCTACAAACAATAAAAACTGAAGAGGGTATGGAGAAAAGGGAACACTCTTGCACTGTTGGTTGGAATGTTAATTGATACAGCCGCTATGGAAGACAGCATGGAGATTCTTTACAAAAATAGGAATAGAAGCACCATATGACCTAGAAATCCTGCTATTAGGCATATACCCTGATGAAACAAAAATTGAAAGAGACACCTATACCCGAATGTTCATTGCAGTACTCGACACAATAGAACACGGAACACATGTTCTAGAACACGGAAGCAACCTAGATGTCCATCGGTAGATGAATGGATAAAGAAGCAATGGTACATATATACAATGGAATATTTCTCAGCAGTAAAAAGAAATGCAGAAGAATGAGTCCTCATGAAGTGGATGAATCTAGAACCTATTATACAAACTTAAGTCAAAAAGAGGAGGACAAATACAGTATATTAACACATACATATGGAATCTAGAAAAATAGTACCAATAAATACACATGCAGAGCAGCAATGGAGAAACAGACATAGAGAACAGACCTATGGACATTGAGGGGAGGGGAGATTGGGTGAGAGGTATGGAAAGAGTAGCATGGAAACCTACACTATCATATGCAGAAGAGATAACCATTGTGAATATACTGTAAGACTAAGGACATTCCACGAGGGCTATGCAACAACCTGGAGGGGTGGGATGGTGGGGAGAAGGAGGAGGGCTCAGGTGGGAGGAGTCAGGGATATATCTATGACTGTCTATGACTGACTTGGGATTATGTATAGCTGTAAACAGCAAAATTCTGGAAAAGACATGTAACAATAACTTCGCTGTATTCCTGAAACTAATGCAACATTGTAAATCAACTATACTCCAATAAAAAATAAAAAAAAGAAATAAAACATTTTAAATGCAAAAAAAATAAAACTCACACATTTAATTCTATTAGGCTTTTTTTGACTGGAATCCATCGAAAATCTGTTTTAAATTAAGAAAGTAAGTCCTTTGTTCAGAGTTACATGTATCATGTCAATATTTTGGAAAGCAGAGCATGCTTTTGTTTTTCCTTAAGTGCTATGATCTGGTAAATAGCCAATAAAAATTGGATTCCTCCTCATCCTCTGCTTTAGGCAAATGAATGTTCTCAAAGTGCTCTTAGTTCAGGGGAAGAAAAACTTTCTTCTATCCCTTTAGGTTAAGAATTAAACTGACATAAAACAGATTAATAGAATAGTGGTATACCCATTTATTTGACATTTGGAGTGTATACAAGAGACTTCAGAAGGAAAATGAAGAATTGAAGCAAGCATTATGCCCAAAAGCTTGTATGCCTTTTAGACAAGTAATGATAAACTGTGGAGATGTGACAAGACAAATGAACTTGGGTTGATGGACAGTAAACTGTGAGACAGTGACTAGGAAAATGTGTGAAGGACTAATAGAAGATAGGAATTATTTTAGTAGGTTTGTCTGGCCAAGTCCATTTCAGTGTCAACTCTCAGTCTTTGGTGATAAAAATGTTCTTTCTTCTTGGTACAAAAAGGACTTCTTTCTCATGGAAAATTTTACAACCAATCTGCTTTTAGGCAGAAAAAGTGGAGATCAGAGACTTTATAACCTGCTTTTTAAAGAGAACATGAACCATAGAGAACAGACCTATGGACATTGAGGGGAGGGGAGATTGGGTGAGAGGTATGGAAAGAGTAGCATGGAAACCTACACTATCATATGCAGAAGAGATAACCATTGTGAATATACTGTAAGACTAAGGACATTCCACGAGGGCTATGCAACAACCTGGAGGGGTGGGATGGTGGGGAGAAGGAGGAGGGCTCAGGTGGGAGGAGTCAGGGATATATCTATGACTGTCTATGACTGACTTGGGATTATGTATAGCTGTAAACAGCAAAATTCTGGAAAAGACATGTAACAATAACTTCGCTGTATTCCTGAAACTAATGCAACATTGTAAATCAACTATACTCCAATAAAAAATAAAAAAAAGAAATAAAACATTTTAAATGCAAAAAAAATAAAACTCACACATTTAATTCTATTAGGCTTTTTTTGACTGGAATCCATCGAAAATCTGTTTTAAATTAAGAAAGTAAGTCCTTTGTTCAGAGTTACATGTATCATGTCAATATTTTGGAAAGCAGAGCATGCTTTTGTTTTTCCTTAAGTGCTATGATCTGGTAAATAGCCAATAAAAATTGGATTCCTCCCTCATCCTCTGCTTTAGGCAAATGAATGTTCTCAAAGTGCTCTTAGTTCAGGGGAAGAAAAACTTTCTTCTATCCCTTTAGGTTAAGAATTAAACTGACATAAAACAGATTAATAGAATAGTGGTATACCCATTTATTTGACATTTGGAGTGTATACAAGAGACTTCAGAAGGAAAATGAAGAATTGAAGCAAGCATTATGCCCAAAAGCTTGTATGCCTTTTAGACAAGTAATGATAAACTGTGGAGATGTGACAAGACAAATGAACTTGGGTTGATGGACAGTAAACTGTGAGACAGTGACTAGGAAAATGTGTGAAGGACTAATAGAAGATAGGAATTATTTTAGTAGGTTTGTCTGGCCAAGTCCATTTCAGTGTCAACTCTCAGTCTTTGGTGATAAAAATGTTCTTTCTTCTTGGTACAAAAAGGACTTCTTTCTCATGGAAAATTTTACAACCAATCTGCTTTTAGGCAGAAAAAGTGGAGATCAGAAACTTTATAACCAACCTGCTTTTAAGTTAAAAAGAAAAAAAAGCACGAGGTTAGACAGCTTCTTCTGAATCTATTGTTTCTTAAATGTGCTCAGCTCAAAATAATCAATATGTCAAAGTAGCATGTTTGGGGTGGCACATTTTGATCCCCATCACTGGGTTTTCTTGAAGCTCTGTGAGCAGGACATGATGGTTTAACCATTTGTGTTTGATTGTAAACCAAGAAAGATAATGTTCAATTCAGGGTTTCAGGATATTTTTAAAATGAAGCAAATAAAGGAAGATAGTCTTTTAGCTTTGCTTGGTGTTTTTCCTTTCTTTTTTTTTTTTTTAACAAGAAGTCAATATGGCAATACCCCTGGCAGAACAGACAAACCCCTAACAAAATCTAGACCCAAAATCATTATGAAACACAGATGTGGTCATATTTTTCCAAAGCCTGGTTCTCATTGAAATGCTGTTCTCTCCCGCTCCCCCAAGAGAGGTGTCAGAAAAATGCACATTCAGTCAAGCAAAAACTTCCCCCAAATTATCTTAAGGGGTTATACATTATAACAGCTTTTTTAAAAAATCTAAAAAAAACCTACTGGATCAGTATTGAAATAGTATCTACATAGTTATCAATATAGATGAGATAGAGATACAGATACTAACGCAAATATAGAGCTGAATACAAAGATATCATACCACACATACGCTATCACACACACGAGTGGGTTGAATAATCTGGAACTCATCTCTTGCTTTCAAAGACAACAGTACTGGCATATCTAAACTAGCCAAGTCATACCCTAGCTTTAAGAAGATAAAGGGTGATTCCATAAAGGTTTGTAAAAATGATCTCTGGATCATGTATGGGGTGAAACTGTCCTAGCATAATGATCCAAGAACCTCAGCAAGATAATAAGTCCACCAAATGCTACCACAAGCCAATAGTTTTGTTGACAAGGACAGTGATAAAAGAGCACAGGGAAGTATTTGACCATTATTCTTTTCATCCAACACTTCAGAAATCAATCTTCATGTTCCTACAATTAGCAGACTAAAAATACTGGTCATTCCCAGCACCTTGCTAGATAAACATGTAAAAGGAGGCATTGAACTGTGAAAAAATTTTACATAAATAGCTAAGGAAGCTGGTTACCAGTTAGAAGAGCTGAGAATAATATGTTGACTGTATGACCTGACTTTATCCAGCATAGGACAACAACAGCCCCAGCATCTGGTAGGTGCATTGCTATTTGAAGACTTAGGCATGAGTCCCAAAGAAAAGGGATTTGATAGAGCACAGTTGAAAGCAGCAACTGGGAAAAAAAAAAGATGTTTCCTCTCTGTACCCCAGCGAGCAGAATCGTAAACATTTTCTTTCTTTTCCTTCCTTTTTTCTTTCTTTCTTTCCCGCCTTTCTGTTTTTTAATCTTCTGATAGATGTATTTATAAGTATTCAGTTTCAGGTTTTTTCGTGAAATCTATTTATAACTGCTCAGATCTGAAGTTTGTTAGGAGATCGATTATCTCAGTTGGTTCCTCAAAAGCAAACCTGAGAGTATGATTCCAGTTTAAAGTGATTTATTCACAAAGTGCTTCCAGGGGAAGCCAGTCTGGGAACAGAAAAGAGTGGGGAAAGCAGGACAGGAAAGAGGAGGAAGCCAAACAATGTAGTGACCTCAGACAGGTCTCCCAGAGGCAGCCTTCATCCTGATCCTACAGGAAACTACAGACTGTGTATTCTGCCTCTAATAGTCTTTACACCAGTCAAAGCGGCTGTCATACCCAAATCCACCTGGTTTGGTCCCAAAATGAAGCCCTCCAGTGGGGAAAAGAAAATTGTGATATCCAATACTACATAGTTTTTGAGATAGAGATACAGATACTAACGCAAATATAGAGCTGAATACAAAGATATCATACCACACATACGCTATCACACACACGAGTGGGTTGAATAATCTGGAACTCATCTCTTGCTTTCAAAGACAACAGTACTGGCATATCTAAACTAGCCAAGTCATACCCTAGCTTTAAGAAGATAAAGGGTGATTCCATAAAGGTTTGTAAAAATGATCTCTGGATCATGTATGGGGTGAAACTGTCCTAGCATAATGATCCAAGAACCTCAGCAAGATAATAAGTCCACCAAATGCTACCACAAGCCAATAGTTTTGTTGACAAGGACAGTGATAAAAGAGCACAGGGAAGTATTTGACCATTATTCTTTTCATCCAACACTTCAGAAATCAATCTTCATGTTCCTACAATTAGCAGACTAAAAATACTGGTCATTCCCAGCACCTTGCTAGATAAACATGTAAAAGGAGGCATTGAACTGTGAAAAAATTTTACATAAATAGCTAAGGAAGCTGGTTACCAGTTAGAAGAGCTGAGAATAATATGTTGACTGTATGACCTGACTTTATCCAGCATAGGACAACAACAGCCCCAGCATCTGGTAGGTGCATTGCTATTTGAAGACTTAGGCATGAGTCCCAAAGAAAAGGGATTTGATAGAGCACAGTTGAAAGCAGCAACTGGGAAAAAAAAAAGATGTTTCCTCTCTGTACCCCAGCGAGCAGAATCGTAAACATTTTCTTTCTTTTCCTTCCTTTTTTCTTTCTTTCTTTCCCGCCTTTCTGTTTTTTAATCTTCTGATAGATGTATTTATAAGTATTCAGTTTCAGGTTTTTTCGTGAAATCTATTTATAACTGCTCAGATCTGAAGTTTGTTAGGAGATCGATTATCTCAGTTGGTTCCTCAAAAGCAAACCTGAGAGTATGATTCCAGTTTAAAGTGATTTATTCACAAAGTGCTTCCAGGGGAAGCCAGTCTGGGAACAGAAAAGAGTGGGGAAAGCAGGACAGGAAAGAGGAGGAAGCCAAACAATGTAGTGACCTCAGACAGGTCTCCCAGAGGCAGCCTTCATCCTGATCCTACAGGAAACTACAGACTGTGTATTCTGCCTCTAATAGTCTTTACACCAGTCAAAGCGGCTGTCATACTCCCTAAGGTTAAGTCCACCCTTAGGGAATACAACCCAAACTTCTGGGTCTTACTTCTCCAGGAACCCATGTGAAGCCCTCCAGTGGGGAAAAGAAAATTGTGAAAATGATATCCAAGAAGATCTGGGCAGTATATACTAAGGATTAAATGTGTACAGTTAAATAGTCTAGGCTCAAATCCTGGTTTTTCTAGCAATAAATTGTTTTTCAGTAGGTATCTTGATTAACATTTTATACTTAACTTTCATACCTGCTCTTAGGAATAGGAATTAAAGAATTGAACAGGAAAAATTAGAACCTGCTTTGTCAGGGGGTTGAAAATTAAAGGAAATCATGTGTGTAGAGTGCTTAGACTTGGCGGTAACATACAGAAAGTGCTCCATAAATGTTCATTTTTAAGAATATAGTCTCAAGAGTGGGAAAGATGTATGCCTAAATCTTTGTCCTTTGGCAGGCAAGTTCTTCTCATCAAAATGCACATAATATAAGGATGACTGAATTTCTATGAGGATTAAATGTGATAATATATGAAATATCTAGCAAACCAGAAGTGCATAACATGTGTAAATTCCCCATCTTTTTATTGGATACAGTAATACTCTCTGTACATCAAGTGACTGTACACCCTTAGTATGAATACCTTCAGATTCACCTTTTCATTCAATGTCTTTTGCATACATGCAAATGGAAACCTAGTTAGATTGTATGACTTGGAGAAAATGACAGCAGAGCCCACTCCATCTCCACAAAGTTCTAGTGTTAGAAAGTGTCCCCTTAAATAAAACTAAAATTATCATTCACCAAATTTCAACCTCAGTTGTTCCTAGAACAAGATGAAGTTGAAGTGTTCTTGAGTTAATTCAGTTTAAAGTGATTTATTCACAAAGTGCTTCCAGGGGAAGCCAGTCTGGGAACAGAAAAGAGTGGGGAAAGCAGGACAGGAAAGAGGAGGAAGCCAAACAATGTAGTGACCTCAGACAGGTCTCCCAGAGGCAGCCTTCATCCTGATCCTACAGGAAACTACAGACTGTGTATTCTGCCTCTAATAGTCTTTACACCAGTCAAAGCGGCTGTCATACTCCCTAAGGTTAAGTCCACCCTTAGGGAATACAACCCAAACTTCTGGGTCTTACTTCTCCAGGAACCCATGTGAAGCCCTCCAGTGGGGAAAAGAAAATTGTGAAAATGATATCCAAGAAGATCTGGGCAGTATATACTAAGGATTAAATGTGTACAGTTAAATAGTCTAGGCTCAAATCCTGGTTTTTCTAGCAATAAATTGTTTTTCAGTAGGTATCTTGATTAACATTTTATACTTAACTTTCATACCTGCTCTTAGGAATAGGAATTAAAGAATTGAACAGGAAAAATTAGAACCTGCTTTGTCAGGGGGTTGAAAATTAAAGGAAATCATGTGTGTAGAGTGCTTAGACTTGGCGGTAACATACAGAAAGTGCTCCATAAATGTTCATTTTTAAGAATATAGTCTCAAGAGTGGGAAAGATGTATGCCTAAATCTTTGTCCTTTGGCAGGCAAGTTCTTCTCATCAAAATGCACATAATATAAGGATGACTGAATTTCTATGAGGATTAAATGTGATAATATATGAAATATCTAGCAAACCAGAAGTGCATAACATGTGTAAATTCCCCATCTTTTTATTGGATACAGTAATACTCTCTGTACATCAAGTGACTGTACACCCTTAGTATGAATACCTTCAGATTCACCTTTTCATTCAATGTCTTTTGCATACATGCAAATGGAAACCTAGTTAGATTGTATGACTTGGAGAAAATGACAGCAGAGCCCACTCCATCTCCACAAAGTTCTAGTGTTAGAAAGTGTCCCCTTAAATAAAACTAAAATTATCATTCACCAAATTTCAACCTCAGTTGTTCCTAGAACAAGATGAAGTTGAAGTGTTCTTGAGTTAATTCAGTTGGCCAACAGAACTAAAAACTTTCCCTTAAATTAAAGTCATACTACTAGAGACTAAATGTTCATGAGCTCGGCAACACATTAGGTGGAATATTTCCTGTGCCTTGCCTGAAGCAAGACTTCAGTGCAGAGGAAACCAGAGTATTCACAGAGCAGTCCAAACTGTTTTGTTCCCTTCAAAACCAGTCTCTTGAGTCAGAGCTATAGCTGCTGGCTGATTGATCCACAGACCTCATTTGTTGGTGTTCAAAACAAAATCTGGATTTCATTAACTGGGTTGAGTTGAGGCTGGGTTTGGACAATCACATAGTTCTTTTTAAAATATTGTTTAACTTGGGGGTGAAGGTTGTTGCTGAGAGTATGCAGCATGAAGTAAGTTATTTTTTTAAACTCTCAATTGCATTAAGGGCTTAGAACAAAACATTACACAGGGAGCAAGATCAGGGTCTCTATTTGAATTACACTAGCAGCTCCATGAAAAAAAAAGGCGGGGGGCACCCTTTGTATTAATGACCTTAAGCAATGTGTGACAGGCAGGAGAGTGAAGGTATGCTTCCTGGTTCATCCCTGTCATCCAGGAGATCAGTGCTCAGTGCAGCATTACACAAAGTAACCAACACATGGAAACAAGCTAGTGTCCATCGAGAGAAAATGGATAAGGAAAATGTGTTGTTATATACATATAATGTACTTACTCAGCCTTAAAAAAGAGGAATACAGCAACATTAATTCCAATTACATGAGGTAGCTAAAAATATACACATACAAAGGCAACAAAAGCCAAAAAAAAAAAAAATTATATCAAACTAAAAGACTTGTGCAGAGCAAAGGAAACCATCAATAAAATGAAAAGGCAGGCTATGAAATGGAAAAGGATACTTGCAAACCACGTATCTGATAAAGTTAATATCCAGAATATACAAGGAACACATACAACTCAGTATCAAGAGACCCCAGATAACCTAATTTAAATATGGGCAAAGGATTCAAACAGACATTTTTCCAAAGAAGATATACAAATGGTCAACAGGTACATGAATATGTGCTCAACATCACTAATCATCAGGGAAAATACAAATCAGAACTGTAATGGGACATCAACTCACACCTGTTAGGATGGCGATTATTGAAAGAAGATAACAGATAATAAGTGTCAGTGAAGACAACAATTAAGGGGAACCTTGCATCTTGTTGGTGGGAATGCAGACTGGTACAGCCACTGTGGAAAACACCTGAACACTGGTAACTTCAAACAGAAAAACAGAAATACCATACGGATCCAACAATCTCACTCTCAGGAGGAAACAAACAAAACCACGATCTCAAAGATAACTGTACTCCTGTGTTCATAGCAGCATTATTTACAATAGTGAAGGTGCAGAAATAACCTAAGTATCCATCAACAGATAAATGAATAAAGAAAATGTGACATGTATAGACAATGGTATATTTATTGTTTGGTCTTAAAAAAGAAGGAACTTCTGTCATTTGCAACAACATGGACAAACCTGGAGGATATTATGCTAAGGGAAATAAACCAGATTAAGAAAACACAAATTCTGTATGGTGTCACTAATATATGGAATCTTTAAAAAAAAATTGAATTTATAGAAAAAGAGTAGAGAAGTGGTTGCCAGGGGTTGCAGGCAGATGAAATAGGGAGATGTTGGTAAAAGAATATGAACTTTTAGTTACAGTATGAATAAGGAGTGAGGATCTAATGTCTAACATGATGACTATATTTGGTAACACTATCAGTAACTGAAATTTGCTAAAAGAGTAGAACTTAAGCATTCTCACCAAAAAAAAAAAAGATAAATATGAAAAGGTGTATATATGAGGTAATGAACAGGTTAATGAACTTGATGGGGGGCATATTCTTTCAAAATGTATATGTATGTAATTCATCACATTGTATAGTTTAAATACCTAACAACTGTATTTGTCACTTACACTTTAATAAGGCTGAAAAAACAAGGATAATGAGAAGGATAGTTTTCAAAGAGAACTAATATTTGTTAACCATTCATTATAAAAGCTATTAATTAAGTGCTGTCCATGTACAGACTGTGAGCCCTGGCCTCCGTCAATAAGGGCTATCAGGCCAAATGTGGGATACAGTATTTGAACAAGAATAGGAAGTGGCATAAGGGTGAGGTGATACGAAACAGCACTGAGTCTTTAACTGAGCATCCCCAGCTGTAGAAACGCCCAGCACCTGGTCCTGCACTGCACTTTGTGAAAATGCAATTAAGGGGAACCTTGCATCTTGTTGGTGGGAATGCAGACTGGTACAGCCACTGTGGAAAACACCTGAACACTGGTAACTTCAAACAGAAAAACAGAAATACCATACGGATCCAACAATCTCACTCTCAGGAGGAAACAAACAAAACCACGATCTCAAAGATAACTGTACTCCTGTGTTCATAGCAGCATTATTTACAATAGTGAAGGTGCAGAAATAACCTAAGTATCCATCAACAGATAAATGAATAAAGAAAATGTGACATGTATAGACAATGGTATATTTATTGTTTGGTCTTAAAAAAGAAGGAACTTCTGTCATTTGCAACAACATGGACAAACCTGGAGGATATTATGCTAAGGGAAATAAACCAGATTAAGAAAACACAAATTCTGTATGGTGTCACTAATATATGGAATCTTTAAAAAAAAATTGAATTTATAGAAAAAGAGTAGAGAAGTGGTTGCCAGGGGTTGCAGGCAGATGAAATAGGGAGATGTTGGTAAAAGAATATGAACTTTTAGTTACAGTATGAATAAGGAGTGAGGATCTAATGTCTAACATGATGACTATATTTGGTAACACTATCAGTAACTGAAATTTGCTAAAAGAGTAGAACTTAAGCATTCTCACCAAAAAAAAAAAAGATAAATATGAAAAGGTGTATATATGAGGTAATGAACAGGTTAATGAACTTGATGGGGGGCATATTCTTTCAAAATGTATATGTATGTAATTCATCACATTGTATAGTTTAAATACCTAACAACTGTATTTGTCACTTACACTTTAATAAGGCTGAAAAAACAAGGATAATGAGAAGGATAGTTTTCAAAGAGAACTAATATTTGTTAACCATTCATTATAAAAGCTATTAATTAAGTGCTGTCCATGTACAGACTGTGAGCCCTGGCCTCCGTCAATAAGGGCTATCAGGCCAAATGTGGGATACAGTATTTGAACAAGAATAGGAAGTGGCATAAGGGTGAGGTGATACGAAACAGCACTGAGTCTTTAACTGAGCATCCCCAGCTGTAGAAACGCCCAGCACCTGGTCCTGCACTGCACTTTGTGAAAATGCAAGGGCCCTGTTCTCCAAGGAACACACTTTCAGGGCAGATCAATAGAGCACACCAGAGAAACAGGATACAGTCAGTGAGGGTTCACACAGTCCAGTGGATGAGTGACAACTTCACTGTGGACAGCATCCAGTGAGCTCTTGTCCTGTGAGTCCATGTACCAGTTAAAGATGGCATAACAAGTAAGGTGGTGATGAGGGGTAAGGCATTCTTGGTGAAAATGTAAGAAAAGTCACAGAAATAATAATAATTGGCCAGTTGCAAAGGTTCCCTCAGGGCTTCCTTGTGTTCAGGGTAGAATGTGGAGAAAGGGCCAGAATAGAAGTTGGAAAAATGACTTTAAGAGCCACCAATGACTTTTGGGGAGGTCCTAGAAAGCTTGGAGAGGCTTTAAGTGAACTGATTCAATCAGGAATCTTCCAGCAACAAGCTGCCTTAAATCTGGCCCCAAATGAGTACACTGGCTCCTGTAACTGAAAATGTACTGAAAATACCATGAAAGAAAGAAATGGAGCAAAGAATAAATTAGAAGTTTAGCACGCCCCTCCCCTCCCCCAAAATATGTGCAACAAAAAGGCCTCCCACAGAAGTAGATAGTAGACGAGTGCCAGTCTGGAGCTAATGGAAGATGGATCTGGGCATTTGCTAACCAATGGGTGTAAAGTTCCAGTTATGCAAGATATATCCTAGAGATGTGTTGAAAAACACTGTGCCAATAGTTAATGTACAGTATCATTCACTGAAAAATGTGTTGAGGGTAGATTTCATGTTAAATGTTTCTTATCAGAATTGAAGAGAAAAAGGAAGGAAAAGAAATCTCTATGGAAACCTCAATGAAGAGTTTCAGACAAGATCCCAGGGAAGGCCATCACTGGAGATCTTTTCTCTACACCCATATTTCCTTTTTCTCGCAGACAAGTAGAGTAATCTTTCTTCCATACACCCTCTCAACTCTTGGTTTTCACACACCAACCTCTATAATTTGTCAAAGATAGTCACCTATACTGACTTTCTTCTTTTCTTCCAGCATTGACCAATATCTACATTTATTAATCTCTATGATAAGAACCACTTTGTGAAAATGCAAGGGCCCTGTTCTCCAAGGAACACACTTTCAGGGCAGATCAATAGAGCACACCAGAGAAACAGGATACAGTCAGTGAGGGTTCACACAGTCCAGTGGATGAGTGACAACTTCACTGTGGACAGCATCCAGTGAGCTCTTGTCCTGTGAGTCCATGTACCAGTTAAAGATGGCATAACAAGTAAGGTGGTGATGAGGGGTAAGGCATTCTTGGTGAAAATGTAAGAAAAGTCACAGAAATAATAATAATTGGCCAGTTGCAAAGGTTCCCTCAGGGCTTCCTTGTGTTCAGGGTAGAATGTGGAGAAAGGGCCAGAATAGAAGTTGGAAAAATGACTTTAAGAGCCACCAATGACTTTTGGGGAGGTCCTAGAAAGCTTGGAGAGGCTTTAAGTGAACTGATTCAATCAGGAATCTTCCAGCAACAAGCTGCCTTAAATCTGGCCCCAAATGAGTACACTGGCTCCTGTAACTGAAAATGTACTGAAAATACCATGAAAGAAAGAAATGGAGCAAAGAATAAATTAGAAGTTTAGCACGCCCCTCCCCTCCCCCAAAATATGTGCAACAAAAAGGCCTCCCACAGAAGTAGATAGTAGACGAGTGCCAGTCTGGAGCTAATGGAAGATGGATCTGGGCATTTGCTAACCAATGGGTGTAAAGTTCCAGTTATGCAAGATATATCCTAGAGATGTGTTGAAAAACACTGTGCCAATAGTTAATGTACAGTATCATTCACTGAAAAATGTGTTGAGGGTAGATTTCATGTTAAATGTTTCTTATCAGAATTGAAGAGAAAAAGGAAGGAAAAGAAATCTCTATGGAAACCTCAATGAAGAGTTTCAGACAAGATCCCAGGGAAGGCCATCACTGGAGATCTTTTCTCTACACCCATATTTCCTTTTTCTCGCAGACAAGTAGAGTAATCTTTCTTCCATACACCCTCTCAACTCTTGGTTTTCACACACCAACCTCTATAATTTGTCAAAGATAGTCACCTATACTGACTTTCTTCTTTTCTTCCAGCATTGACCAATATCTACATTTATTAATCTCTATGATAAGAACCACAAGGTGAATGAGGTGGCATCTTAAAATATCAAGGTCGCCTGTCTAAACAGATAAACAACACGCTAAAAAAAAAAAAAGAAAAAAAAAAAAAAAAAACCTTTATAAGTAGAAACTTCTAACTCTACCATGGAGCAAAATATCTTTATGCAGCCCCAAAATGCTTCATCAAGCATACTGTAGCCTCAAAATCACTTCTTGCTTCCATTATTAACATGCAACCTTAGTCTGAATAGGAACAAATACATCTTTCCGTCTCCAGGATACTTTTAGTAATTGTGATCCCATAGCCAATTGTCTTCGTTTTTGCTTTTTTTCCTCAGTCACTCTGACAACTGCTGTCCTAAGGTAAGTAGGGGTATCACAGACTGTCAGGTGTTAGAAAGGGTCCGGGAGGCAGTCTTGTGCACACAGAAAAAGCTAATACCCAGAAAGGATAATGATTTACCCTGATATAGTCATGCAATTATGAGCAACAGAAATGTCTGAAGACACCAATCATTTAGAACATCCTCCACCAGACACACCAATAATTTTGGCTGACTCTGGCTTAACTGGCCCTCTCCTTGCTGATGCAGGCTTCTACAGTACTCTGTGATAACCCTATTTTTTAAATTAATTTTTATATGAATATAGTTGTTTACAATGTTGTGTTAGTTTCCACTGTACAGCAAAATGAATCACTCATACATATACATATAGTCCCTCCCTTTAGGATTTCCTTCCCATTCAGGTTACCAAAGTGCATTAATTAGAGGTCCCTGTGCTGTTTTTATCTACAAAGGAATGGATAAAGAAGGTTTGGTACATATGTAAATTGAAGAGAAAAGGAAGGAAAAGAAATCTCTATCCATGAAGAGTTTCAGACAAGATCCCAGGGAAGGCCATCACTGGAGATCTTTTCTCTACACCCATATTTCCTTTTTCTCGCAGACAAGTAGAGTAATCTTTCTTCCATACACCCTCTCAACTCTTGGTTTTCACACACCAACCTCTATAATTTGTCAAAGATAGTCACCTATACTGACTTTCTTCTTTTCTTCCAGCATTGACCAATATCTACATTTATTAATCTCTATGATAAGAACCACAAGGTGAATGAGGTGGCATCTTAAAATATCAAGGTCGCCTGTCTAAACAGATAAACAACACGCTAAAAAAAAAAAAGAAAAAAAAAAAAAAAAAACCTTTATAAGTAGAAACTTCTAACTCTACCATGGAGCAAAATATCTTTATGCAGCCCCAAAATGCTTCATCAAGCATACTGTAGCCTCAAAATCACTTCTTGCTTCCATTATTAACATGCAACCTTAGTCTGAATAGGAACAAATACATCTTTCCGTCTCCAGGATACTTTTAGTAATTGTGATCCCATAGCCAATTGTCTTCGTTTTTGCTTTTTTTCCTCAGTCACTCTGACAACTGCTGTCCTAAGGTAAGTAGGGGTATCACAGACTGTCAGGTGTTAGAAAGGGTCCGGGAGGCAGTCTTGTGCACACAGAAAAAGCTAATACCCAGAAAGGATAATGATTTACCCTGATATAGTCATGCAATTATGAGCAACAGAAATGTCTGAAGACACCAATCATTTAGAACATCCTCCACCAGACACACCAATAATTTTGGCTGACTCTGGCTTAACTGGCCCTCTCCTTGCTGATGCAGGCTTCTACAGTACTCTGTGATAACCCTATTTTTTAAATTAATTTTTATATGAATATAGTTGTTTACAATGTTGTGTTAGTTTCCACTGTACAGCAAAATGAATCACTCATACATATACATATAGTCCCTCCCTTTAGGATTTCCTTCCCATTCAGGTTACCAAAGTGCATTAATTAGAGGTCCCTGTGCTGTTTTTATCTACAAAGGAATGGATAAAGAAGGTTTGGTACATATGTAAATGGAATATTATTCAACAATAAAAAGGAACAAGACAGGTCATTTGTAGAGAGTGTATGTAATAACTCTTGATGAACACTTTGATAAGCACAGTTGAGCACAGAACTTCTGTGTCCTTCATATGTTCATTGGATCTGTCTTTCTCCCTCTCACCCTCACTTGTATCATACAGATGTGCCCAGAAATATCACACTTTCTCTTCAAAGAACCACATAGCTGTTCTGCTAAGAAGCACCTTGGGAAACACCTGTCTCTTTGCCTACTTTTCTTCTGGTCTCTGTCCTCCTCAAAGATGCTCCCACATTCCCTATCCCTTTCTTAAAACAGGTTGTGGACCTCAGAACAGTGCTTCAGCATCGTCCACGTCATCACCGACTTCAACTAATCATTTCCAATGTAAGTAAACAAAAAGGACAAATGTGAAGAAGTATTAAATTCCAGAACCATACAAAGTTCTCCCAAGTCCTATTTACAATTAAGTTGAAGCCAGTTAGTTTCTAGCTCTTCTCTTTTATCCTGAGAATGGAGTTTTTCCAAAACCATGATGATATTTTCTCACTCTGCATTATGAACAGGCATATGTACTTTTTGCAGAAGCATCCTGTCCCAACAGATAATGCTAAAGAAGAAATGGAGGCAGAAACTCTCTTTTCCTGGCACACAGTATTACATACAGTTTTGAAGAAATGATGATGGTTACAGCAGCTTTTGGAGGGAATGTTGCAATGATCTCTTAAATTATAAGCACTACAAATGTCAAAAAAAATTGTGATAACTAACACAACTTTGCCTTAGAGAGTACTATACTGGAATTTGTTATACTATGTTTAAGGAAGACCTGGAGTGTTCACTGATGTTTATGATTTTAATATTTATGAAGGCTATTAGTGCTGAAAGTCAAACTTTTAATAGTTTTTAACAAAGAATTATTTTAAATAAATCCTATGTCAACAGATTCATACAAACAGGGTGCTCTTATTAACATGCATTTCAATAATCTTGACAGGTACAGATGCTATGCCTTTAGATATTTTTTATTCTTCTTACCAAAGGAAATGATGCTTTTTCTTTCTGTGGTTAGGGCTCTTTTATAAATTATTCTGACTAAAATGAGGAAAATGCAGCATATTACACTTCCTTTTGGAAACTGGAAGGATATATAAGTATAGTTTTGGCTCTGAGCAGTTCTGCCACTAAGAAACTTGTTTAACTTTTTTAAATCATTATTTACTACTGGAATCTCTGGAATCTAGAATGTTATGCATATTACCATCTTAAACCATATATTATTTGAAACATTTGTCTGATATGAAAGAAGCACTGACTCACTGTGTCTTTACCACAATTCCACAGGCTTTTCCTGCTCCTTCAAAAAAATAATTTATCCACCTGAAGATTTTACTTACAATTAAAGTGTCTAGTTACAGTTCAAGTGAATAGTTAAAATGTTATTTGATCCATATTTTCTACATATCAGGCATTATGCTAAGTAGTATTATTTGCATTAAAGAGACAAAATTTAAATTAAAGAATGCATTAGTTAGAGAGTTTTGGACTGTGAATAACAGAAATCTCTAGTCACAATGGCCCAAGCAATTAAAAAACTTCTACTATCCAATACAGTAGGGTATCTTGAGGCAGAATGACTCTAAGGCTAATTAATTCATTGCTCAAGGACACCATCAACAACCTGAAATCTTTCTTTTTGTTGTCTCATCTTTAATAGCCCCATTTTGTCCAAAAGCCAGCTGACTTCAAGGTCACAAGTATGCCATGCAGATACAACAGCATAAAACAAAAAAAGGAGAAAAGCAGTGTCTTCTTTGGCTTCTTTTCAAAAGTGGAGTTTTCTAAAAAAGCTCCTACTATGAAAAAAATCAGACTCCCTGATTATTATACTATTAGTATGGGTTGATAGTTGGAGAAATAAAGTTAAAATCTCAACAAAATAATTGATCCTTAACATCTTACTGGACCAACGTTACCCCTTTCATATTTATAATCACATTATTTAAGAACTATTTTTTAATTTTTTTTAATTATCACTACAAGTTCTGCCCTGATTGTTCCTGCCATGAATTTCTGCTTTATCTTTCCTGAGCATCACAAAGCCTCTTCACCACATTGGTCACAGGTAATTCTTAAGGAGCTCTTAGCTTGTACCAGTGCTGGGAAAAAAAAAAAAATCTGTAATTTTGGTATCTAAGAGAAGAGGGCTCTTTTATAAATTATTCTGACTAAAATGAAAACTTTTTGGAAGGATATATAAGTATAGTTTTGGCTCTGAGCAGTTCTGCCACTAAGAAACTTGTTTAACTTTTTTAAATCATTATTTACTACTGGAATCTCTGGAATCTAGAATGTTATGCATATTACCATCTTAAACCATATATTATTTGAAACATTTGTCTGATATGAAAGAAGCACTGACTCACTGTGTCTTTACCACAATTCCACAGGCTTTTCCTGCTCCTTCAAAAAAATAATTTATCCACCTGAAGATTTTACTTACAATTAAAGTGTCTAGTTACAGTTCAAGTGAATAGTTAAAATGTTATTTGATCCATATTTTCTACATATCAGGCATTATGCTAAGTAGTATTATTTGCATTAAAGAGACAAAATTTAAATTAAAGAATGCATTAGTTAGAGAGTTTTGGACTGTGAATAACAGAAATCTCTAGTCACAATGGCCCAAGCAATTAAAAAACTTCTACTATCCAATACAGTAGGGTATCTTGAGGCAGAATGACTCTAAGGCTAATTAATTCATTGCTCAAGGACACCATCAACAACCTGAAATCTTTCTTTTTGTTGTCTCATCTTTAATAGCCCCATTTTGTCCAAAAGCCAGCTGACTTCAAGGTCACAAGTATGCCATGCAGATACAACAGCATAAAACAAAAAAAGGAGAAAAGCAGTGTCTTCTTTGGCTTCTTTTCAAAAGTGGAGTTTTCTAAAAAAGCTCCTACTATGAAAAAAATCAGACTCCCTGATTATTATACTATTAGTATGGGTTGATAGTTGGAGAAATAAAGTTAAAATCTCAACAAAATAATTGATCCTTAACATCTTACTGGACCAACGTTACCCCTTTCATATTTATAATCACATTATTTAAGAACTATTTTTTAATTTTTCTTAATTATCACTACAAGTTCTGCCCTGATTGTTCCTGCCATGAATTTCTGCTTTATCTTTCCTGAGCATCACAAAGCCTCTTCACCACATTGGTCACAGGTAATTCTTAAGGAGCTCTTAGCTTGTACCAGTGCTGGGAAAAAAAAAAAAATCTGTAATTTTGGTATCTAAGAGAAGAGGGGCTTTTTGTACATCCAGTAACTGGTTGGTTTAACATTTCCTTTCCTCCTTCTGACAATGAATTCTTAATAAACAATAAACTCTAATACTTTTTACAAAACAGAAAGAGACTCACGAACTTACAAAATGAATTCTCAGTTTCAAAGGGGAGGGGATGGTTGGGGACTTTGGAAAGTCAAATACACACTGCCATGCTTGAAATGGATAACCAACAAAAATCTATTATATAGCACATGGAACTCTGCTTAATGTCATGTACCAGCCTGGATGGGAGGGGGGCTTGGGGATACATGTATATATATATGGTCAAGCCCCTTCACTGTTCACCTGAAACTATCACAAATTTGTTAATTGGCTATACCCCAATAAAAATGTTTTTTGGGGGGAAGAAAAACAAAACAAAACATTAATAAGGTCTAATTCTTAGTTTGTGGTCTGATTTTCCACAACACTGGGTGACTGCATACCAGGATTGGGGCGATCCAATCATTGTCAAGGGGAATGATTTCAGGGATGAGTTTAGTATTGCCCAGGGATCTCTGAATAAAATCTGTTCTCCTTGCCTTTTCTGGAACACAGCAGAACTGCAAGACAATATCAGCAGGAATGAGAAGCAGCTGTTTGGAAAACCTCCAATAGTACAATATCTGGGGCTTCCCCTGGTGGCTCAGTGGTAAAGAATCTGCATGGATTTGATCCCTAGGTCGGAAAGATCCTCTAGAGAAGAAAATGGCAACCCACTCCACAATTCTTGCCTGAAAAATCCCCTGGACAGAGGACCCTGGTTGATAGTTGGAGAAATAAAGTTAAAATCTCAACAAAATAATTGATCCTTAACATCTTACTGGACCAACGTTACCCCTTTCATATTTATAATCACATTATTTAAGAACTATTTTTTAATTTTTCTTAATTATCACTACAAGTTCTGCCCTGATTGTTCCTGCCATGAATTTCTGCTTTATCTTTCCTGAGCATCACAAAGCCTCTTCACCACATTGGTCACAGGTAATTCTTAAGGAGCTCTTAGCTTGTACCAGTGCTGGGAAAAAAAAAAAAATCTGTAATTTTGGTATCTAAGAGAAGAGGGGCTTTTTGTACATCCAGTAACTGGTTGGTTTAACATTTCCTTTCCTCCTTCTGACAATGAATTCTTAATAAACAATAAACTCTAATACTTTTTACAAAACAGAAAGAGACTCACGAACTTACAAAATGAATTCTCAGTTTCAAAGGGGAGGGGATGGTTGGGGACTTTGGAAAGTCAAATACACACTGCCATGCTTGAAATGGATAACCAACAAAAATCTATTATATAGCACATGGAACTCTGCTTAATGTCATGTACCAGCCTGGATGGGAGGGGGGCTTGGGGATACATGTATATATATATGGTCAAGCCCCTTCACTGTTCACCTGAAACTATCACAAATTTGTTAATTGGCTATACCCCAATAAAAATGTTTTTGGTGGGAAGAAAAACAAAACAAAACATTAATAAGGTCTAATTCTTAGTTTGTGGTCTGATTTTCCACAACACTGGGTGACTGCATACCAGGATTGGGGCGATCCAATCATTGTCAAGGGGAATGATTTCAGGGATGAGTTTAGTATTGCCCAGGGATCTCTGAATAAAATCTGTTCTCCTTGCCTTTTCTGGAACACAGCAGAACTGCAAGACAATATCAGCAGGAATGAGAAGCAGCTGTTTGGAAAACCTCCAATAGTACAATATCTGGGGCTTCCCCTGGTGGCTCAGTGGTAAAGAATCTGCATGGATTTGATCCCTAGGTCGGAAAGATCCTCTAGAGAAGAAAATGGCAACCCACTCCACAATTCTTGCCTGAAAAATCCCCTGGACAGAGGACCCTGGTGTGTTACAATCTATGGGATCACAAAAGAGTTGGACTTAATGACTAAACAACAACACATTAATAATAAGAATCTTATTCCTGAGTAGTAAGTAGTGTCAATTACAAATTGGCATTTACCAATTACATTGCCAATGACTAAACAAGGATATTTGCCACCTGCCTCCAGAGATTGACCTCTGAGTTGTGACAGCTGCTGACCTTCAACATCCCCTGAGGCTGTTCAGGGTGGAGTTGGCACTCTGTGCTCCAGGGAATCTGGCGGGGCAAGCCTTTAGATAGGTAGATGCTTTTAGGAACAGATTTTATTATCTCAATCCTTGCATCTCCTCATATTTAGAAGAGCACTAAATCTCCTCATGATGACATCAGAGCCTTGTGACTAACTGAAAACCTCTTGTAAAATGACTGTTTATTGGTATGGAACTCCCTCCTCCTCAAAATGTTATACATTGATTTTCCTCCTGCTGCCTCTTTGAAGCTGTCTCTCAGAGCTATCTGGGTGCTGCCTCCTGGGCTACAGTTCTAATTATGCTCCAAATAAAACTTAACCCACAACTTTCAAGTTGTTCATCTTTTTTTAGTCAACAGTACATAAAGTAAGTTGGTTCCTTGAAGATGTATGGCTGAAGCCTCTCAGCTATACTTCTGTGTAATATCCTGAATTCAGACTGAGTCTTTGGGTATCAGAGTTACTATTTTAGTCCTGTATGGCCTAAGTAGCAAGATAAACTCCAGGAAGAACTACTGACAATTAGAATTGGAAAAGCACTAATAATGACTGGTAAATACTTACATTGTCATTTATTCCTTCAAAGTTTAAACAGCATAAGCCTTAACTGTGCAAATATCAAATACAATGCAGCTATAAACAAGAATTACTTTCTGGAAGAATATTCCAACCTAAGTATTTGTAGCTTAAAATATATATTTAACAAATTAGAAAAAAGTGACCCAGACACAGGCCATTTTTCCCTGGTTCAGTCCAACTGGCTTGAAATGTACTGGCATGATTCACAAATCTAAAGGATTTGAGTCTTAAAAACATGAAAGCCCAGATGGTTTTACTGGCTGACTCAGACATCTTTCTACAATTGTATTGTCAGAGCAGTCACCTAAGAGCATAACTAGCACTGATTTGAGTTCAGCCCTTCCAAATGTGTCTACAATGCTTGAATCAAAGAGAAGAATAATGTAATAATAAGTTGATGCTCCATTATGAAATGTGAAATGATCCACAGAGTTCAATAAAATTTCAGGGCCAGAAATAACTTACATGGCCATGGACTGCAGACAGAGGTTCAAATTGATCCAAAATATGAGTGAAAGATGGTTTAGAGATGATCCAGACACTCCTCAATATTTAGATAGGTAGATGCTTTTAGGAACAGATTTTATTATCTCAATCCTTGCATCTCCTCATATTTAGAAGAGCACTAAATCTCCTCATGATGACATCAGAGCCTTGTGACTAACTGAAAACCTCTTGTAAAATGACTGTTTATTGGTATGGAACTCCCTCCTCCTCAAAATGTTATACATTGATTTTCCTCCTGCTGCCTCTTTGAAGCTGTCTCTCAGAGCTATCTGGGTGCTGCCTCCTGGGCTACAGTTCTAATTATGCTCCAAATAAAACTTAACCCACAACTTTCAAGTTGTTCATCTTTTTTTAGTCAACAGTACATAAAGTAAGTTGGTTCCTTGAAGATGTATGGCTGAAGCCTCTCAGCTATACTTCTGTGTAATATCCTGAATTCAGACTGAGTCTTTGGGTATCAGAGTTACTATTTTAGTCCTGTATGGCCTAAGTAGCAAGATAAACTCCAGGAAGAACTACTGACAATTAGAATTGGAAAAGCACTAATAATGACTGGTAAATACTTACATTGTCATTTATTCCTTCAAAGTTTAAACAGCATAAGCCTTAACTGTGCAAATATCAAATACAATGCAGCTATAAACAAGAATTACTTTCTGGAAGAATATTCCAACCTAAGTATTTGTAGCTTAAAATATATATTTAACAAATTAGAAAAAAGTGACCCAGACACAGGCCATTTTTCCCTGGTTCAGTCCAACTGGCTTGAAATGTACTGGCATGATTCACAAATCTAAAGGATTTGAGTCTTAAAAACATGAAAGCCCAGATGGTTTTACTGGCTGACTCAGACATCTTTCTACAATTGTATTGTCAGAGCAGTCACCTAAGAGCATAACTAGCACTGATTTGAGTTCAGCCCTTCCAAATGTGTCTACAATGCTTGAATCAAAGAGAAGAATAATGTAATAATAAGTTGATGCTCCATTATGAAATGTGAAATGATCCACAGAGTTCAATAAAATTTCAGGGCCAGAAATAACTTACATGGCCATGGACTGCAGACAGAGGTTCAAATTGATCCAGAAAATTATTGAGTGAAAGATGGTTTAGAGATGATCCAGACACTCCCTAGCTTCCAAATACTTGCACTTAGAAAGTCTATACATGTTAGCCATTTCTCCAAGTCCACCTGGCCATCTTTAGCAGACAGTCTACAAAAACCAAAGGGGGGGTGTTTGTGATGGCAGGAAATTGGAATTTTTGTGGGCTTTACACATTTTTCAGAGACATCTGCTTATAGTCATCCTTACGGTCTCACGGTTTTCGTCATTTCAGAACAACTATTTTCAATTTTGCAGCCAAAGCATGTTTTCTTCCTTCCTGCCAATCTGTATCTTTTTTTTTTTTTTTTTGGAGCGAACCGCGTAAAGTGCTGATATGAAATAGATCTCACCAAGGTAGGCAATCTTAAAATTGGAAAATAAGAATCATCTGCTTTCTTCCGAGTACCCAGACAATCTATTCTGTTTCTCTTCTCTATGACTTTTTCATTTTTGGTTAGCCAGTTCTTTGGGCAAAATCTCTTTATTCCTCAAGAAGAGGAGAAACACAAACATACACACATGTAATGTATACACAGCATATATAGTCAATTACATTAGTCATGCGTACCCTTGCCTTAATGGATGGTTTTATTTAAAACTGTTTTCTGACAGAAAGACACCCACCAACTTACAGAATGAATTTATGGTTGCTGGAGGTATGGGTGGGGAGAAGAGTTAGTTAGGGAGTTTGGGATCAACATGCACACACTGCTATATTTAAAATGAATAACCACAAGGACATAGTATATAACACATGAAAGTCTGCTCAATGTTATGTGGCAACCTAGATGGGAAGGGAGTTTGAGGGAGGAGAGATACATATATGAATATATGGCTGAAGCCCTTTGCTGTTCACCTGAAATTATTAGAACATTTCTGTGGCTTTTTTTTTCTTTGGCCACTTCTATAGGTCTTTCATTTCTGTCTTTGTTCGTTGGCCTGTGTGGGCCTCCCATCTCGGTGGCCTCTGTCGCTGCAGAGCACCAGCTCTGGGCGCACGAGCTCCAGAGCTCTGGCTCAGTAGTTGAACACATCAGTCCAGTCACTCCATGGCACATGGGATCTTCCCAGGCCAAGGATCGAGCCAGCGCACCTTGTACTGCAAGGCAGTGTCCTTACCCACTGGACCACCAGGGAAGCCCTATTACAATGTTTTTAATTGGTTATATCCCCAATATAAAATTTAAAAATATTAAAAAGCTGTAAAGCAATTATTTTCCAATCAAAAAGAAAATTTAAAAAAGCTTTTCACTTTTTTTGTAAAATAAATGAAATCCAAATATCTCTGGACCTCATCAGCAAGCTTCAAAAAATTGTAGTGCAAATTACAGAAAATTACAAGACACTAATGAAAGAAATCAAAGATGACATAAACAGATGATGAGATATTCTTGGGCTGGAAGAATCAGTATTGTGAAAATGACCATGTTACCAAATATCATCTATAGACTCAATGTGATCCCTATCAAATTACCAATGGTATTCTTCATAGAACTAGACCAAAAATTAGCACAGTTCATATGCAACAAAAGACCCCAGATACCCAAACCAATCCTGCGAAAGAAAAATGGAGCTGGAGGAATCAACCTTCCTAACTTCAGACAATACTACAAAGCAACAGTCATCAAGATAGTGTGGTACTGGCACAAAAACAGAAATATAGACCAATGGAACAAGATAGAGAACCCAGAGATAAAACCACACACATATGGATACCTTATTTTTGACAAAGGAGGTGAAAATCTAAAATGGGACAAAGACAGCCTCTTCAACAAGTGGTCCTGGGAAAATTGGACAGCTACATGCCAAAAAATGAAGTTGGAGGGAGAGGCCATGAAGAATGAGAGGAGGATTTCACCAGCTCCTCAACAGAATCACCAGAACTAATCAGGAAATGAAACACCACCAACAAACCAGCTCTAGACGACAAAAGAAGTCCTCAGGTCTACAAGGGTCAGGGAGTGAGCAGCCTGAACTTTCACCAAGCTCCCCTTCAGGAGCTACTGTCCCCCAGCTTCCACACCAGACCAGGCAGAGAGAGCACTGGGAAGTGCACCAGGAGGATGGAAGGCAGGGCTCAGTGTGAAAATCCCGCCAGGGACAGTACTGTGACAGGGACGTGTCAGGAGGTGAGCTTGGGACTGAACACTAGCGGGACGTGGGAAATGGAACAGGGAAATCGCCCACGGGTCGCAGTCCAGAAGCCTGGCTCCAGTCGGACAGGGAAGTTGCTGACCGCGTTTGGGGCAAGGAGTGAGGCTTGGTCCCGCCTCAGGCACTGCAGGGACACCTGTCAGCTCGAAGGAGTTCACTCAGCCCCAGAGCTGCAGCAAAGACGCCCGGCATACGGCAGGAAAAGCGCTCAGTCCTGCTAGCAGCAGACCTAAGACAGAAACACTGGGAGAAGAGCTGAGATTGAAGCCTACCAGGGGGTACACAATAGAACCGGGGAACCTCCTGCAGCACAGAAGCCAGAGGTGCAACCCCCACCTGATCGACTGGGGACCCGTCACCGCGGCCACCCTTAACCAGCATCAGGGGTGGAGAGGCATGGTTCAACTGCTCTGTCAGCAGGGCCTTTGTTTTGCTGAGAGCAAAGCAGACACACTGAGGAGAAACCAGAGCAACCGGTTCTGCAAAGGTCCTGGTTACAAACTTAAAACCTGACCCTCATTGAAACCTAAGACTAAGCAGAGGCCCAGCCACCACACCCGACCCCCACCAGGACAGACTAGGGAAACCTGGGACAGCATCAAGAGCAAAGGGTGGAAGAGTCAGATGCTGATGAGAAGATAAAAACCAGGGACAGTATTTTCTTTTTTTAGTCTTTTTTAATTAAGAAAAATTTTTTTATACCAGCTTCCTCTCTCTACCCTCTAACTGTAAAATCTTTTTATATATACTACTACCCTGTCTACAAATATTTCCTATTTTGCTGTGTGTACTGTTCTCTTCCAGTTGTACTTAACTCTACTACACGCTAATCTTTATTACCTAACCCTACAAAATCCTTGCAACACGAATCTATTCCTTCTCATTACCTATACACTCGCCTCCTCACCCCAGAACATGTCTTAGTTAAAAGCTGCTTTCATTGCAATATTCCCAGCCAGGACCTTGCTCTGGATCTGTTTCTCCAGGCAGTGTTTTAATTAATTTACAGCACTGGGAATGACAGGAATGAACGGCGGGTCCCCAGGGACAGCCTGTCAGGAGGTGAGCTTGGGACTGAACACTAGCGGACGTGGGAAATGGAACAGGGAAATCGCCCACGGGTCGCAGTCCAGAAGCCTGGCTCCAGTCGGACAGGGAAGTTGCTGACCGCGTTTGGGGCAAGGAGTGAGGCTTGGTCCCGCCTCAGGCACTGCAGGGACACCTGTCAGCTCGAAGGAGTTCACTCAGCCCCAGAGCTGCAGCAAAGACGCCCGGCATACGGCAGGAAAAGCGCTCAGTCCTGCTAGCAGCAGACCTAAGACAGAAACACTGGGAGAAGAGCTGAGATTGAAGCCTACCAGGGGGTACACAATAGAACCGGGGAACCTCCTGCAGCACAGAAGCCAGAGGTGCAACCCCCACCTGATCGACTGGGGACCCGTCACCGCGGCCACCCTTAACCAGCATCAGGGGTGGAGAGGCATGGTTCAACTGCTCTGTCAGCAGGGCCTTTGTTTTGCTGAGAGCAAAGCAGACACACTGAGGAGAAACCAGAGCAACCGGTTCTGCAAAGGTCCTGGTTACAAACTTAAAACCTGACCCTCATTGAAACCTAAGACTAAGCAGAGGCCCAGCCACCACACCCGACCCCCACCAGGACAGACTAGGGAAACCTGGGACAGCATCAAGAGCAAAGGGGTGGAAGAGTCAGATGCTGATGAGAAGATAAAAACCAGGGACAGTATTTTCTTTTTTTAGTCTTTTTTAATTAAGAAAAATTTTTTTATACCAGCTTCCTCTCTCTACCCTCTAACTGTAAAATCTTTTTATATATACTACTACCCTGTCTACAAATATTTCCTATTTTGCTGTGTGTACTGTTCTCTTCCAGTTGTACTTAACTCTACTACACGCTAATCTTTATTACCTAACCCTACAAAATCCTTGCAACACGAATCTATTCCTTCTCATTACCTATACACTCGCCTCCGTCTCACCCCCAGAACATGTCTTAGTTAAAAGCTGCTTTCATTGCAATATTCCCAGCCAGGACCTTGCTCTGGATCTGTTTCTCCAGGCAGTGTTTTAATTAATTTAGAGCTTAACCGTCGGGTACCAACTTTGATTGTGCCGTTTACTAGAAAAATTTCCTATACTTTATCCCCTTTAGACTGTTCAGTTGTGTTTATTGATGTGTATGTATGATTATTTTTCCATTATGTTAGAAAATATTTGCATGATTTTATGACTGTCATCCATCAGGGATGTACCGTTTGTCCCTCATACATTTATATTTGAACTAATACTGCTGAACGCCATAACAAACCAGACATAGAGCCTACACTCCCTGGCCAGAGATCAAACCAAGGATCCTCGGAGTTGAAGCACTGACTCCAAGACCCTACACTATCAAAGAACGCACAACACTAGAGATTATTCTCCCGCAGACAAGACCCGATACCAACTAAGACACAAACTGTCGAACCCTTCTACAAGGACAAAAACCAAAAAGAAGGGAGAACTTAACCATGAAGCCCGAGAAAAAGATCTCAATCACACACACACACACACACACACACACAAAGAAACAAAAATTAACATGAAAATGAAAAGACAGAGAAACACTGCACAAATGAAGGTACAAATTAGAAAAACAGAATTACAAATGACTGAAGATGAGATGGACAAACTACATGAAAGAGAATTCAGAAGAGTGATACTAGTAAGGATCCAAAACTCTGAAAACAGAATATGAGAGGAAATTACTGCACTGAGAAAAGACATGCAAGAAATAAAAAATAAACAAATAGAGACAAACAACTCAATTGCTGAACTTAAAAATACTATAGAAGGACTCAGCAGTAGAGTACCAGAGGCAGAAGAACAGATAAGTGAGCTGGAAGACAGAATGGTGGAAATAACTGCTGAAGAACAGAACAAAGATGTCTTGTTCCCATCTGCTAACCTGGACCTTAAATGCAAATCCTTCTGTCCTGAGATCATTTATCATCTTGTAGGAAGATGGATACAAAATATATCAAAATAATTATAATAAAAGGAAATGAGAGTAGGCTATTAGGAGCTCATGGCACAATGTTTTATAAATGGCCATTGTTCAATAAATATCCAGAGAGGAAAGAAAAAATTGCCATAAAAAGGAAATATTTTGCTTAATATGATTGCCTTGCCAAACTGGTTATCAAGCTGTCCTATGCAGGAGATCTGGAGCCACATTAAGTGAAAAAGCATCCCCACTTTCCATGCCCACCAACAACACCCTTCAACTAGAAAATCTTCACCTTCATATATATATATTATAAGGACTTTTAAATTTTTTAATTGGAGGGTATTTGATTTACAATATTGGTTTGATTTCTTCTGTACATCAACAAAATGTAAGGTTATTAAATGAGATTTTCTTTACAGAAAATAAGGATTCCATGGCTTGAAACTCTTGAAAATTACATTCTTACAATCACTGAATTTAGTCCCTGAAAAGAGTCAAAGATCATTTCAAAAAGTCTAAGGAAATTGTGATTCTAGGAGTTCACTAACTTGATTATAAAAACCTTAAAGTCATATTTGCAGGAAAAAGAGAAAAAAGAAATATGATGAGTAATATGAATGATGTATAAAGATTATATAGATGATACAAACTAACAGAACGTAAGAAATTCTTCTTTTTTGTAATATTCATAAGCTACCCACTGAGCAAATATTTTAAACAGTTAAAATTAAATTCTAGATATTAATGAATAAATAACATCTTATTCAACACTGACACCTTGCAGTAGGCATTCATGGGCAAAAACTGTAAAATGGGAGAGAATCATTGTTAGACAGAAACATCTCTACTAGTGAGGGAATAATTAATAGTGCTACAGAGTATCTTATGACAAGTATACTATAGCCAGCTGGCCAGGTAGAAGCTTTGATCACAGCTGTCTTTGGGACTGTTGGAAGGGAAGTAAAAGTATAGTTCAGCCTATAGGAGGAGGAAGTTGGAGAAGAGAATAAATTCTACATTGGAAGATGTTCAATAAAGATAAAAACCAGATGGAAATAATAACCATATTAAGATTAGCTTGGTCTATGGGGAAAATTTTGGAGCAAAACATATAACCACAATGTTAGTTGGGATCATAAATAAAAATGCATGTAGAACAGAAGAACTATCTAGGTGAAGGTTGAGCCAACAGGAGGATTGATTGGCTAAGTGCCATTCACATGAGGGATTTGAAAGACAAACTTTGAACAAAGTTAACCAATGATCATGATGATTTATAATAATAGTGATAAGACAGTTAATACAAACATTTGCAGATTAACTTGTTATTAACAGCAAAATATGATGTCTTATCAATTAGAGAGTTTTACTTGGAACATGCTTACAATGGTTCATCTTTCAAGTACTGTAATAAACCACATGATAATTATGTAATTTCTTTGACTTGACAAAGTAGGTAATACTCATCTTCTTTTTCTTTGGGAAATGCCACTTCTGCAGGATACATGTCCTTAAGGATCTTTAGACAACACTTACCATGCAGGTTGATAAAAAAAGATAATAATGAGATCAATTCCACCCATACTATTAAACCTAATGTTGCATATGAGAATGCATTAATGCAAGCCTGCATCAACAGCCTGAAACATCTGGCTACTTCTGTGAAACATATCCTTTTCATGATTAAGGACCTAAATGATCTTCCCAAGAAGTTTTGGCAAGATAGAGGAGCAGAATATGGAGTTCTTTCATTTGATATAAAAGAAAGAGACTTTAATACAAGACCGATTAACTCTGGACAGAGTCATCCCCACCCAAGGCCCTTCCTATTTCTTAGAAGAAATTCACTCATAGAATCATTTGTTATGGAGGATGTCATTTGAAATGTCTCGTCTGACAAATATTTTAAGCCACAGGAATACTATTAGATTGGTGCAAGAGTATCTTATGACAAGTATACTATAGCCAGCTGGCCAGGTAGAAGCTTTGATCACAGCTGTCTTTGGGACTGTTGGAAGGGAAGTAAAAGTATAGTTCAGCCTATAGGAGGAGGAAGTTGGAGAAGAGAATAAATTCTACATTGGAAGATGTTCAATAAAGATAAAAACCAGATGGAAATAATAACCATATTAAGATTAGCTTGGTCTATGGGGAAAATTTTGGAGCAAAACATATAACCACAATGTTAGTTGGGATCATAAATAAAAATGCATGTAGAACAGAAGAACTATCTAGGTGAAGGTTGAGCCAACAGGAGGATTGATTGGCTAAGTGCCATTCACATGAGGGATTTGAAAGACAAACTTTGAACAAAGTTAACCAATGATCATGATGATTTATAATAATAGTGATAAGACAGTTAATACAAACATTTGCAGATTAACTTGTTATTAACAGCAAAATATGATGTCTTATCAATTAGAGAGTTTTACTTGGAACATGCTTACAATGGTTCATCTTTCAAGTACTGTAATAAACCACATGATAATTATGTAATTTCTTTGACTTGACAAAGTAGGTAATACTCATCTTCTTTTTCTTTGGGAAATGCCACTTCTGCAGGATACATGTCCTTAAGGATCTTTAGACAACACTTACCATGCAGGTTGATAAAAAAAGATAATAATGAGATCAATTCCACCCATACTATTAAACCTAATGTTGCATATGAGAATGCATTAATGCAAGCCTGCATCAACAGCCTGAAACATCTGGCTACTTCTGTGAAACATATCCTTTTCATGATTAAGGACCTAAATGATCTTCCCAAGAAGTTTTGGCAAGATAGAGGAGCAGAATATGGAGTTCTTTCATTTGATATAAAAGAAAGAGACTTTAATACAAGACCGATTAACTCTGGACAGAGTCATCCCCACCCAAGGCCCTTCCTATTTCTTAGAAGAAATTCACTCATAGAATCATTTGTTATGGAGGATGTCATTTTGAAATGTCTCGTCTGACAAATATTTTAAGCCACAGGAATACTATTAGATTGGTGCAAGTGTAATTCCGGTTTTGGAACATGGAATTTAAATCATAATAACTAGGCTTGAATACATCTTTATTAATCAAAATAGGAACCGTTACAATCAATGCCTTGTTGCCAATAAGAAATAAGTTTGTTTATTCCTGTAGTGTAAAAATCCATGCTTTGGGATTTGATGAACTCTTGGAAATCATTTTCTGCCTCCTGCTGGTTGTGGGAGAGATTTCCCTGCAAAAAGCTGTTGAGATGCTTGAGTAAGTGGTAGTCAGTTGGTAAGAGGGCAAGTGAATATGACAGGTGAGGCAAAACTTTGTAACAAAATTTTGTTCAATTTTTGAAACATATGATGCAATAAGCAGTCAGGCACAGTTGTGGAGAAGAATTTGGCCCTTTCTGTTATCCAATGCTGGCTGGTGGAGGTGCAGTTTTCAGTGCATCTCATCAACTTGTTGAGTATACTTCTCAGATGCAATGGTTTCACTGGGATTCAGAAAGCTGTAGTGAATCAGACTGGTGGCAGCAGACCACCAAACAGTGACCATCACCTTTATTTGGTGCAAGTTTGACTTTGGGAAATAGTTTGGAACTTCTCAGTCCATCCACTGAGCTGGTCAAATCCACTTTTTCTTGCACGTCACAATCCAACTGAGAAATGGTTCGTTGTGTAGAATAAGAGATGACACTTCAAAATGACGGCTTTTAAATTTCCAGTCAGCTCATTAGGCACGCACTTATTGAGCTTTTCCACCTTTACAATTTGCTTCAAACGCTGAAGAGCTGTGGAATGGTTGACAATGAGTTCTTGGGCAACTTCTTTTTTTTTTTTAATTTTAATTTTAGTTTTACTTTTTCTTTTTACAGAGTTTTGTTGTTTACAGATATGTATAATCCCATATTAGTCATATTTATATCTGTGGCTCCCTCCTTCCTCAACCTCACTCCTAGTCCCCCCTACCCCAATCCCCAGGCCGTCGCACAGCACCTTTGCAAGAACTTCTTGTGTAGTTGTAAGAGGGTCAGCTTCCATGATCCTCTCAGTTGGTCTTTGTCAGCTTCCAATGGCCAGTCACTGTACTCCTCATCTTCAAAGCTCTCATTTCCTTTGCAAAACTTCTTGAACCTCTGTACATTCATTAGCAGTTCCTGGGCCAAATGCATTGTTGATTTTGTCAGTTGTCTACACTGCTTTACAACCCATTTCAAACTTGAATAAGAAAATTGATAGATTTTGCTTTTATGTCTAACATCATTTCTATAGCCTAAATATAAAATACATAGCAAGTAATATCATAAGCAAAAGAAACATAAAAAAAGAAATGTGCATTAGAATGATGTATGACATAACCACATTTATTTAAGAATGTATTCCAATATCAAATGGCAAAGTTCAACAATGCAAAAACCACAATTACTTTTGTACCAACTTTTCCATTAATGCCCTAGAGTCAGCCTTATAGACATCTCTTTAAGTGTATGAGAACTTTCAACCAACCACAGATTCTAGAACAAAAGGTCAGAGACAAACTGAAAGCTTTCCTTTGCTAGAGAAAGTAGTTCTGTAAGCTGAAATCAAAAGTAACAAAGTTCCATCATTTTTTAAGAAAACCAGAATCTACCAACACCTGGAAACACCACAGAATTTTTTAGAAGGCTACTTCTCAAATGCCCTGAAAATGAGATGTGCGGTCATAGTCATAATTTTTACTGTGTTGACTGCCAGGAATTATGAAAATTCACCTCCTGGACATGAGAGTAAAGATGTGGTATAGATTCTACTTGAAGACCTGAGAAATTCCACTGCTCCTTTAAGTAAGCCTATTCCCATTTAGCAAAACCAAAGTGGGAGGTTTGATTCTTTTTTTTTTTTTGCTGCAACAGACATTTGGCAAATTGGAGTTGGTTTCCAGCATTTGTAGGCACAGAAATGAAACCAAAAATGATTGTCAAAAGATGATTTTCACTGAGCCATGTAAGTTCACTCCACAATGTTTATTTCTTATCTAAGCCAAAAAATAGCTGCATTCTCACTGAAATATAAAGCTGAACTTGATTAAGGTTTACAGTTTTGGTTTTATACACAATTTATAATACTATGATTTTAAAACAATAAACATGTTCACATTAAACTTGAGAGTAAAAGAGGCCTTTTTTAAAAAATGTGTTTTATATTATGTCTCTATGAAGGAAATGAATAACCAGTGTAATAAAAAGATGGCATTAAGAAGTGTGTGTGTTTCCAGAAAAAATTTAATAGCGTCCATCAAATTCTCAAAGAGATTCATGACCCATAACAGGTCAAGACTACTAATAAAAAATTCATGATCATGTCCTTGGTTCTTTTCTATTCAATTTTGTAATAAATATTAGGTTGAACTATATACAACTGCCCATGTGTGACCATTTTGACCTACAAAAATAGCAGTTTTACAAGGCTCAGCCTAATATCTTGGATGAATTGGTAGGAAAGATGAAAAACTAAGGAAAAATTATATATGGGATCTGGAACCAGAATTGAAAAAACTCTAAGTATTCTGTGCAATGAAAGAACAAATATAAATGTCAAATCATATATTGAGCTGGATAAATAAACAATTTTGAGTGTAGGATGGTAGAGACATTTCATCATATAGGTAAAAGATATTCCAAAGTTTTAAATGAGGACAAGCCCAGTAAAAACACAGCAGGGCTGCTAATGAAACTAAAGCAACCTTAACATTGGTAGAATTGTGTAGTTTCAGTGAGTACTCTCTTTATAAAGAAAAGCAAGACTTTGTTTTTGTATTTGCTTTCTTATGTAATTTTCACACAGTAGTTTAAAATAAGTATTAATGGCTTTGTTTTCTGGGCGAAAACGTAAGTCTCAGAAAAGCTACATACTTGGTCCATAACTAGTATGTGTTGGTGCTAAAAAATGTAATAATCATAATTAATAATTAATGGTGAAATGCACTGAGCTCTTCCTGCCAGCTAGGGACTATGATAAAGCATATTACTAAACAATTTCATTTCACATTGATATTAATACTTATAACAACCCTATTAGGCAAGTAATATTCTCATTTAAAAAACAAGAAAATTAAGGGGTAGAGATTATATTGAGCTTCAAAGGTCTTAAAACCCTAGCACTAGACACAAAAGCAAAGCACAGGAAGAGTATTTCATCAGCTCTCATAATTGAGAAAGGACAAATGCCTTACTTTATGTATTTCTCCAAATTATTCTGCATCTTTGATCAAATTATGACTGATAGACATGCATAAATCTATTCATGTCTAGGTCTATATCAAACTCTGGAAACTTTTTACACTAAAATGTTTACAGTGATTATGTATGGGAAAAGTCAGTGATTTCTGACTTTTTTTTTTTTATTCAATTTTGTAATAAATATTAGGTTGAACTATATACAACTGCCCATGTGTGACCATTTTGACCTACAAAAATAGCAGTTTTACAAGGCTCAGCCTAATATCTTGGATGAATTGGTAGGAAAGATGAAAAACTAAGGAAAAATTATATATGGGATCTGGAACCAGAATTGAAAAAACTCTAAGTATTCTGTGCAATGAAAGAACAAATATAAATGTCAAATCATATATTGAGCTGGATAAATAAACAATTTTGAGTGTAGGATGGTAGAGACATTTCATCATATAGGTAAAAGATATTCCAAAGTTTTAAATGAGGACAAGCCCAGTAAAAACACAGCAGGGCTGCTAATGAAACTAAAGCAACCTTAACATTGGTAGAATTGTGTAGTTTCAGTGAGTACTCTCTTTATAAAGAAAAGCAAGACTTTGTTTTTGTATTTGCTTTCTTATGTAATTTTCACACAGTAGTTTAAAATAAGTATTAATGGCTTTGTTTTCTGGGCGAAAACGTAAGTCTCAGAAAAGCTACATACTTGGTCCATAACTAGTATGTGTTGGTGCTAAAAAATGTAATAATCATAATTAATAATTAATGGTGAAATGCACTGAGCTCTTCCTGCCAGCTAGGGACTATGATAAAGCATATTACTAAACAATTTCATTTCACATTGATATTAATACTTATAACAACCCTATTAGGCAAGTAATATTCTCATTTAAAAAACAAGAAAATTAAGGGGTAGAGATTATATTGAGCTTCAAAGGTCTTAAAACCCTAGCACTAGACACAAAAGCAAAGCACAGGAAGAGTATTTCATCAGCTCTCATAATTGAGAAAGGACAAATGCCTTACTTTATGTATTTCTCCAAATTATTCTGCATCTTTGATCAAATTATGACTGATAGACATGCATAAATCTATTCATGTCTAGGTCTATATCAAACTCTGGAAACTTTTTACACTAAAATGTTTACAGTGATTATGTATGGGAAAAGTCAGTGATTTCTGACTTTTGTTTATTCATATGATACTCTGAATTCTCAATAGTGAACATGTTACTTGACACCTAAAATTTTTACAATGAAATAATCTTAATGCTTTTCATTAGTGAGTCCCTTTACTAGAATAACTTAGTGTAATGAATTTGAAGTCTCTAGCGGTGTCACAAGTGCATGCATGTTCCCTAATACTCAGACAAGTCAACAAATATATGGAAAAGAATAATAAAAGCTAAATTCTGTATTTAAAAAAATAAATCAGTGGATCCAGAACAGTCACATGCTGTGTAAAGGTATAAGTCCAACTGCATCATTTCTTAATGCAAACATGGGGGACAATTCATGCTGCTGCCATGAGGCCCCAGGGAGCAGAAGGCCCGGACTCAAAACAGCCTGATGTTGCTCTGTGGGATCTTGTCACACCCACAAAGGCCAGGGATGCAGCCTGTGGAGTAGTTACCTGAAGAGGTTGGAAGCAGAAAGAGGTGAAAGGTAAGCTGTAGTGACATTCAAGATGACGTGCCCAAGGTCAGGGCTGAGAAGCAAATGATAAAGGAAGAAACAGGAATGAAAGAATCAGGTAAGATATTCAGAAAGAAATAGGAAGGTCCGTGCAGGCAAGAGAGAGGGTTGAATAAGCACCCGGGGTCAGACGAGCAAGTTGGGGGTGAGGCAGGAGAACCGGGGAGAGGAGGAGGAGAAGCGGCAAAGAAAAGTGTAGCCAACAGCATTCTACCTGTCCTCAGACATCCTTTTCTGACTTGAGTGAAAAACACACCTCCTTTTTGTACTTCTTGCTTTCATAGGCAAGTAATATTCTCATTTAAAAAACAAGAAAATTAAGGGGTAGAGATTATATTGAGCTTCAAAGGTCTTAAAACCCTAGCACTAGACACAAAAGCAAAGCACAGGAAGAGTATTTCATCAGCTCTCATAATTGAGAAAGGACAAATGCCTTACTTTATGTATTTCTCCAAATTATTCTGCATCTTTGATCAAATTATGACTGATAGACATGCATAAATCTATTCATGTCTAGGTCTATATCAAACTCTGGAAACTTTTTACACTAAAATGTTTACAGTGATTATGTATGGGAAAAGTCAGTGATTTCTGACTTTTGTTTATTCATATGATACTCTGAATTCTCAATAGTGAACATGTTACTTGACACCTAAAATTTTTACAATGAAATAATCTTAATGCTTTTCATTAGTGAGTCCCTTTACTAGAATAACTTAGTGTAATGAATTTGAAGTCTCTAGCGGTGTCACAAGTGCATGCATGTTCCCTAATACTCAGACAAGTCAACAAATATATGGAAAAGAATAATAAAAGCTAAATTCTGTATTTAAAAAAATAAATCAGTGGATCCAGAACAGTCACATGCTGTGTAAAGGTATAAGTCCAACTGCATCATTTCTTAATGCAAACATGGGGGACAATTCATGCTGCTGCCATGAGGCCCCAGGGAGCAGAAGGCCCGGACTCAAAACAGCCTGATGTTGCTCTGTGGGATCTTGTCACACCCACAAAGGCCAGGGATGCAGCCTGTGGAGTAGTTACCTGAAGAGGTTGGAAGCAGAAAGAGGTGAAAGGTAAGCTGTAGTGACATTCAAGATGACGTGCCCAAGGTCAGGGCTGAGAAGCAAATGATAAAGGAAGAAACAGGAATGAAAGAATCAGGTAAGATATTCAGAAAGAAATAGGAAGGTCCGTGCAGGCAAGAGAGAGGGTTGAATAAGCACCCGGGGTCAGACGAGCAAGTTGGGGGTGAGGCAGGAGAACCGGGGAGAGGAGGAGGAGAAGCGGCAAAGAAAAGTGTAGCCAACAGCATTCTACCTGTCCTCAGACATCCTTTTCTGACTTGAGTGAAAAACACACCTCCTTTTTGTACTTCTTGCTTTCATCTTTTCCTTTCATCTCTCATCCTCCTAGCCTCATTACTTCCCTTCCCTCTGCCATCTTCTCTCTTGCTGTGTTGTATCAAATTAAAATCCCTTTTGTCCGGTGAAGCCTAAAATTGATGTAAGGGATGAGAGTGGATACGGAAAGAGAGCAAGGAGGAGGAAAGAGGTTATGGCTGTGTTCCCCAGATCTCCAGTGAATGAAAAGATTATAAGTGAGACTAAGGAAAGCTCATGTATAATACAAAGAAGCTCAGGGCTTGGGGAACTCTTTGTCTGGGCTTCTGTCACAGATGTGATAGGATGATAATCTTTATTTGGGTTGAGAGCTGGACATATTTACAAGAATTATGTTTAGTGAAAACAGAAGTACTATTTAAGTTTGAATTTTCTGGCAAAAATGTTAGAATGTGTAAAATATATATATATATATATGTATATATACATATGGGATTTATAAAAACATTATTATTTAATACAGGGATCAACAAACTACTGCCCAAGGGTCAAATCCAGGACTTTGTTTTTGTACAGCCAATAAGCTAAGAATAGTTTTGTTTTAAAATGGTTGGAAGAAAAATCAAAAGAAGAATTATATTTTGTGGCATATGAAAATAATATAATATTCAAATTTCAGAGTTCAAAACTAAAGTCTTCTTGGAAGAGAGTCACACAATTCATTACATATTGTCTCTGGTTGCTTTCTCCTGCAATGGGAGAGTTGCGTCCTGGCGACCTATCAGCTATCTCGTCCACTAAGGGAAAAACTGTGTTCACCCCTGACCTAGGGTGTTGTTTATTGAAAGGGGAAAATACATTGTCCTATTTTAATTCTTACAGTTTGAGAGACATAATATACTCCCAAATCGTCAGGATGTCACTCTTTCAGTGACCATCCCCTCTTAGACTCCTTACTCTGTCTTCTCCAGTATAGTGCTATTCCAGAAAAAGAAATCTCTGAATGTGTTAGTCTGTTACTTCTGAAAGGTTTTGTCTGTTGCTTGGCTGGTTTTGCATATAAACAACAGCACCCAAATTCTCATTCTGATGTTTGGTAAAATTAATTTGGTAAACAACTGAATAATGAATGAGTTTAAATGCCAAGGACATTCCATTTTTGCTTTCCATGTTCATTCTTGTATTTCTACAGACAGATACATCAACAAACCAAAGGAAAAACCATCTTCTTTAGATAACACCCAAATAGTAATAAAATTAAATCTTAATTATTCAGTTCATCCAGATTTTCTTGAGTCACTAGGTTCCTTTCTGAATATTAAGTAAAACATTATGCTAAATGAAAATACATGATGCGCTGTCAAGGGCCATGGGGTCTTCATGCTCAGAAGAGCAGAAGACAAATAAATAAAACTACAATTTTCTCACAGAGATTTTATAGAATTTTCAAAAACAGAATACAAATAATTAAAAAAAATAGAGTTCACTCATAAGTGAATTGAATACATACACTTTTAAAAACCTTTGGGCTTCCCTGGTGATCCAGTGGGTAAGGACACCGCTGTGCAGTGCAAGGGGCGTCAGTTCGATCCCTGGCCTGGGAAGATCCTATGTACCACGGAGCGGCTGGACTGACGTGTCCAATTACCCAGCCAGAGCTCTGGAGCGCATGTGCCCAGAGTCGGTGCTCTGCAGCAAGAGAGGTCACTGCGATGGGAGGCCCATACGGGCCAAAGAACAAAGATGGATGAAAATAGATAAATGAAAGACCAATAGAAGTGGCCTGCCTGCCCCCCTTCCTCAGCTCCCCCCAAAAAACTTTAAAAAAGATTTCCAATTAAACTATATATACACATATATATAGGTTAGTTGCGTAGTTTTCATAGAGTTCACACAGGTAAGAATGAGATTTCAAAAATCATAGATATAATGAACACTTAAGATGATAGCCTTTTTAGAAGGCTAACCAAAGTGTGATATTGGAGAAGACTCTTTGAGAGTTCCTTGAACTGCAAGGAGATCAAACCAGTCAGTCATAAAGGAAATCAACCCTGAATATTTATTGGAAGGACTGATGCTGAAGATAAAGCTCCATTACTTTGACTACTTGATGCAAAGTGATAGCTCACTGGAAAAGATCCTGATGCTTGGAAAGACAGAGGCAGAAGGAGAAGGGGTCGACAGAGTACCAGATGGTTCAATAGCATCACTGACTCAATGGACATGAGTTTGAGCAAGTTCCAGGAGATGGTAAAGGACAGGGAAGCCTGGGCTGCTGCAGTCCATAGGGTTGCAGAGTTGAACATCACTGAGTGACTGAACTGAGCTGACTGAACTAAACACTGCACTAAAATTCACATTATAAGTTACACACAAAATCTTATTAAATCAGAACATAGGCTCAACTGGAGAAACACGTAAAGAAGGTTTCTTTATTTAATGATAAAGATTCAACACCACAACTATAGCATTAAATACCTTCACAGCTGCCTCTGTAAAACTTCCCTTTTATTCAAATTTATTCAGTTTTGTGTAGATGAGACAATTGTTTCTATAAATAATTGAAATCAAAATGTGATGTTAATTTAAAAATGAAAGTCAAAGATAATTTTTCTCTCAATGCATTTGTTTTCTAAATTAATTGCTTTGTGGTATCCATCCTTTAAAACATTTAGGTAAGTGACCCAGTAGATCTATTAAGCACTACCAAAATAATCATAATTATAAAAGTCATCAGTGAAGTTAACATGGCAGGTTCAGATACTGTTTCACCCATATAGCTTCAGCCTATAATCCTGTTAGAAGTGAGTCACCCCATTAACCATCAACCTTCCAATTAGAGCTCTGACAGTAACCTTTTGTAACTGGTATATTTAAAAGTAGCTAGTCATTTTATAATTTATAAAAGTCACCACTCATTATGACAAAGTTACTCAAGGGAGACAGGGAACACATGTAATTTAATATAAGAGAATGACTGTATAAATGATTTGGCCACATCACTGTTATTATCATTTGCAGAACAGTAAGTAATGGGTCAGCTCAGTCTAAAGCTCATTACTGTGTGCTTATATCTTACACTGCTGGTTCAGGTTTTTTCTTCTTAAGGGAGCCAGTTGATAATGTCAGATACAACAGAAAAGTGACATCCCTAGACCCTTACTCAGAATCAATATGAAACAAGTTTGTTTCAGCCCATCAAGAAGAAGATGGCTTTCAAAATAGGACTGGTACATGAATTAAGAGCAAATGAAAGTGGACAGAGAGGATGTTGCTGTTATTTGAGAGCCCCCTGATAGTCTCCTCACACAGTTGATGATGCTATGCACAGCGTGTGTGTGGCAATGATGTCCTATTTAATGCAGAGAGTCACATCCAGCTTCCTTATTACTATCAGTCCAGCTCCTCACTTTACAAACCTTAGAACTATGATGCATGGACTAGGTGGGTATTTTCAACTTTGGCATATGTCTCAACTTCTGTATTTAAAAATGCATGTTTAATTTTCATCACAAATAGACATTAGTTATGATCATTCCAACAACCTTAACATCCATAAAGGAGATGTTCATAATGATACTGTTGTTCAGTTGTGTTCAACTGTTTGGAAGCCCATGGACTGTAGCATGCCAGGCTGCCCAGTCCTTCACTATCTTCCAGAGTTTGCTCAAACTCATGTCCATTGAGTTGGTGATTTCATCCAACCATCTCATCCTCTGTCTTCCCCTCTCTGCTAAGTTGTGTCTGACCCTTATCACTGTGTAGATTCCTCTGTTCAGGCTTCTCTGTCCATGGAATTCTCTAGGCAAGAATACTGGAGTGGGCTGCCATTTCCTCCTTCGGGGGATCTCCCTGACCCAGGAATCAAACCTGTGTCTCTGGTATTGAAGGCAGATTCTTTACCAGATCAGCTACAAGGGAAGCCTCAGTGGGAAGTCTATATTAATTTCATTGTGATTTAGGTATGGTGAGCCAACAGATCAACAGATAATTGACACTGAGAAGACAGCATGTTGGTCACAGCTTCCAAGTGGAGGAGGTGCATACACCATGGAGGGGCCACATGGGGAAACATCAGAGCAGGCAGAGGGAGAAGGGCACAATGTGAGCAAGAGCTTCTTCTGTGGCTTCCACAGTAATCAATGGGTGAGACAATGTAAGCGGGAATATAGGACTGACTGGTTTGAATAATTTCAATGGACTCTGGGGCACAGGAACTGTTGCTAGTTGTATGGTATCTGTCCCTCAAGGAATTAGACCAGATGGGTAATGATCCAGAGTAGCAGAATCCAAAGGAAGGGAGGTGGTTAGGGATGCAGGCTCTGGTTTGGTTGAGTTGCATTTGAAAAGCACATTCATTGGTGAACTGTTCATCAAAAAATTAGCAAACCATGGAAAAAGCAGTTCCTCCAGGATCAACAGGGTCATAATGCTAAAGTATCAAGACACAGAAAATAAGACATGATTAATATGAGCATTTGGAGCTTCCCTGGTAGCTCAGATGGTAAAGAATCTCCCTCCAATGCAGGAGACCAGGGTTTGATCCCTGTGTAGGGAAGATTCCTGAGAAGGCAATGGCAATCCACTCCAGTATTCTTGTTTAGAGATGCCATGGACAGAGGAGCCTGGTGGGCATATCATGGTCAGAAAATTAGACAAATGAGCGTTCAAGATGTCTCAACTTCTGTATTTAAAAATGCATGTTTAATTTTCATCAAAATAGACATTAGTTGGGAGATGTTCATAATGATACTGTTGTTCAGTTGTGTTCAACTGTTTGAAGCCCATGGACTGTAGCATGCCAGGCTGCCCAGTCCTTCACTATCTTCAGAGTTTGCTCAAGCTCATGTCCATTGAATTGATGATGTATTCCAACCATCTCATCCTCTGTCTTCCCTCTGAAGTTGTGTCTGACCCTTATCACTGTGTAGATTCCTCTGTTCAGGCTTCTCTGTCCATGGAATTCTCTAGGCAAGAATACTGGAGTGGGCTGCCATTTCCTCCTTCGGGGGATCTCCCTGACCCAGGAATCAAACCTGTGTCTCTGGTATTGAAGGCAGATTCTTTACCAGATCAGCTACAAGGGAAGCCTCAGTGGGAAGTCTATATTAATTTCATTGTGATTTAGGTATGGTGAGCCAACAGATCAACAGATAATTGACACTGAGAAGACAGCATGTTGGTCACAGCTTCCAAGTGGAGGAGGTGCATACACCATGGAGGGGCCACATGGGGAAACATCAGAGCAGGCAGAGGGAGAAGGGCACAATGTGAGCAAGAGCTTCTTCTGTGGCTTCCACAGTAATCAATGGGTGAGACAATGTAAGCGGGAATATAGGACTGACTGGTTTGAATAATTTCAATGGACTCTGGGGCACAGGAACTGTTGCTAGTTGTATGGTATCTGTCCCTCAAGGAATTAGACCAGATGGGTAATGATCCAGAGTAGCAGAATCCAAAGGAAGGGAGGTGGTTAGGGATGCAGGCTCTGGTTTGGTTGAGTTGCATTTGAAAAGCACATTCATTGGTGAACTGTTCATCAAAAAATTAGCAAACCATGGAAAAAGCAGTTCCTCCAGGATCAACAGGGTCATAATGCTAAAGTATCAAGACACAGAAAATAAGACATGATTAATATGAGCATTTGGAGCTTCCCTGGTAGCTCAGATGGTAAAGAATCTCCCTCCAATGCAGGAGACCAGGGTTTGATCCCTGTGTAGGGAAGATTCCCTGGAGAAGGCAATGGCAATCCACTCCAGTATTCTTGCCTAGAGATGCCATGGACAGAGGAGCCTGGTGGGCTATAGTCCATGGGTTCAGAAAGAGTTAGACATGATTGAGCGATTCAGTCATCTGTATTGCATAGTGCTGAACGTGTTTCCTTTTTATTTTTTGATTTTTTTTCTTTTTCCCCATCATGCCTCTTTTTTAATTTATATTTATTTTCATCGATCTTTTTATTCTTTGGTATGTGTGGGCCTTCCATTGCAGTGGCCTCTCTTACTGCAGAGCACTGGCTCTGGGCATGTGCACTCCAGAGCACTGGCTCCTAATTGGACACACCTGTCCAGCCACTCCTCGGCACGTGGGATCTTCCCTGGCTAGGGATTGAACCCTTGCAATGCAAGGTGGACTCTCTATGCACTGAACCACCAGGGAAGCCTGTGTTTCTTTTTATTATGAAAAGTGGCTTTGGCTCTTATTATTATTGATAAGATTGAGACAGTTGAGGTCAAATATTTTCATATTGTTTCTCTGTTCTGGAAACTCCTTAGGCATCTTCCATAAATTTTATCTCATGTCTTCTGACTCAGAAGAAGAATCATCTCTATCTTAATTATGAATATCGGTCTTTATCCTACTGCCTTCATACCAATTCTAAAGCAATCTTTCATGAGTAATTCTCTTTCTTAGTGTATATTTTCAATTTTCTGAGTTTTTTATCCATCTCTGTAGTTTCATCCCCTTTACTTACAATATGTTCAGATCATCTCTATTCTAAAATCTTTCCTTTGTTCTGTGGCAACCTGGAGGAGTGGGATGGGAAACGAGATGAGGGAGACGTTTGGGGTTGGGGGAACATATGTATACCTATGGAGGATTCAGGTCAATGTGTGGCAGTAAACAACAAAACCCTGTAAAAAATCAAAATAAAAAATAAATAAATAAAATCTTTCCCTCTGGGGCTGACCCATCAAGCAATGACAGTAGCATCCTTTTTCTGTCATTCTCAAAATTCATGAAAATTAGTCTTCATATGTGGCCTCTGAGGCCTTTGGTTTTACTCCTTAACCCTTTACAGTCTGGTTTCTGTTCCACACAGATATCTTCTCTTCTGATCAAGTATAGCAATACTTTCTAAGCCTTCCAATCTCCTTATTTGCCTGCAGAATTCAAGGGTCTTTTCAACTGCTTAAATTATCCAGTCTTCTTAAATACATGACATCAAATGATCTAGATTAAACAGGTCACTTTCAGTCTCCTTCCATGGCTCCTATACAGCTCTCTACTCTCCTTACAGGGAGAATTCTAAGTCCAGTCCAGAATCACACTGATAGAACAATGCATATTATCCCATGCTTGAGCTGATCAAGGATAAGAAAACAGAGGTCATTTTGAGTGATATTCCATCAACTCTGAGAACACTGGAACCATGCAATGAAGAAGGAAATTAGCTGGAGTCTCCAGAATTTGGGCTTTCACCACAAAGCCCTTGCCAATGACACCCCTTTGGGGGCTGTAATTCAGATGTCAGTGCAGCAGTGGTAATGCAGCAGTGGCAGAAAAAAGTTACCTCCATGGTCTACTGATGACATGGCCGGCTCCTTACCTCCCCTTGATATAATCAGTTTCCTGTTGTAACAAGTCTCTTAGTCGCAAAAGGTAGATCATTGAATGGTTAAGTGACAAGTAACCTGGATTACTAGTTTTTCTCTTTACCAAGTTCAGAAGAAAAGTCAATCCACATGACCCAGAGGGAAGCAAATGGGGAATATGCTGACCTGGCCCTCAACCTCTGGCAGCTTAGAATATAGTGATGGTTCATTTTGTATTTCAACTTGACCTGCCACAGATTAAACATTATTGCAGGATGTGTCTATAAGGGAATTTCTGGATGAGCTTAGTATTTTTATCAGAGGACTCAGCAAAGCAGACTGACTTCCCAATATGGGAAGGTATCATCCAATCCACTGTGGGCTCGAATAGTACAAGTGGTGGAGCTAGGTGCTTCCTGTCTATCTCATGTCATCTCATCCAGCTCTCACACTGGGATTTAAACCACTGATTTCTGTAGTTCTCAGGTCTTTAGACTTGAACTGAAATACACTACCAGCTTTCCTCGGCCTCCAGCTTTCAAATTACAGACAAAGAACTTCTCAGCCTATATAAAAATGTTAGCCAATTCATCGTAAGATATTATCAATCTTTATAGCTTGTTTTTGTGCTATATATAACATATTTTTTAGTATATTAACATGTATATAACAAATATGACATATTTCTAGTCATCATGTATGGATATGAGAGTTGGACCATAAAGAAGGCAGAACACTGAAGAATAACTGAGGTGCTGGAGAAGACTATTGAGAATCCCTTGGAGGGCAAGGAGATCAAACTCGTCAATCCTAAACAAAATCAACCCTGAACACTCATTGGAAGGACTGATACTGAAGTTGAAGCTGAAGCTTCAATATATTCTGGCCATGTGATGTGAAGAGACAATCTATTGGAAAAGACCCTGATGCTGGGAAAGACTGAAGGCAAGAAGAAAAGAGAGAGACAGAGGATAAGATGGTAAGATGACACCACTGATTCAGTGGACATGAACTTGGGCAAACTCTGAGAGATGGTGAGGGACATAGAGGCCTAGTGCACTTCTGCCCATGGGGTCACAGAGAGAATAACATATTTTACACATATAATATATATGTGTGTGGGGGTGTGTGTGTATCTGTGTGTATGTATATCTTCTTGTTCTGTTTCTTAGAGAACCCTGTCTAAAACAGAGGTAGTGGGAGGAAGGACCATGCTTTTGGATAGAGATTCCTCTAGGAGACTTACTAATGTTCCCTGTTAACCTGTCCTCTATACTGCCCCTGATAAGGCTTAAGTTATGTTTATATTGCCACTCTGGTGGTCTTTCTCCAAGAGCTTTCCCAACTTAATGCAGTCATTTCACTCTGGCATTCCAGGCCTTCTTTAGCATGATATTAATATATTTTCCAATTATGGCTCTTCCTTTAGTGGACTCCTTACTGAATTGCCACTGACTTCCCAATATGGGAAGGTATCATCCAATCCACTGTGGGCTCGAATAGTACAAGTGGTGGAGCTAGGTGCTTCCTGTCTATCTCATGTCATCTCATCCAGCTCTCACACTGGGATTTAAACCACTGATTTCTGTAGTTCTCAGGTCTTTAGACTTGAACTGAAATACACTACCAGCTTTCCTCGGCCTCCAGCTTTCAAATTACAGACAAAGAACTTCTCAGCCTATATAAAAATGTTAGCCAATTCATCGTAAGATATTATCAATCTTTATAGCTTATTTTTGTGCTATATATAACATATTTTTGAGTATATTAACATGTATATAACAAATATGACATATTTCTAGTCATCATGTATGGATATGAGAGTTGGACCATAAAGAAGGCAGAACACTGAAGAATAACTGAGGTGCTGGAGAAGACTATTGAGAATCCCTTGGAGGGCAAGGAGATCAAACTCGTCAATCCTAAACAAAATCAACCCTGAACACTCATTGGAAGGACTGATACTGAAGTTGAAGCTGAAGCTTCAATATATTCTGGCCATGTGATGTGAAGAGACAATCTATTGGAAAAGACCCTGATGCTGGGAAAGACTGAAGGCAAGAAGAAAAGAGAGAGACAGAGGATAAGATGGTAAGATGACACCACTGATTCAGTGGACATGAACTTGGGCAAACTCTGAGAGATGGTGAGGGACATAGAGGCCTAGTGCACTTCTGCCCATGGGGTCACAGAGAGAATAACATATTTACACATATAATATATATGTGTGTGGGGGTGTGTGTGTATCTGTGTGTATGTATATCTTCTTGTTCTGTTTCTTAGAGAACCCTGTCTAAAACAGAGGTAGTGGGAGGAAGGACCATGCTTTTGGATAGAGATTCCTCTAGGAGACTTACTAATGTTCCCTGTTAACCTGTCCTCTATACTGCCCCTGATAAGGCTTAAGTTATGTTTATATTGCCACTCTGGTGGTCTTTCTCCAAGAGCTTTCCCAACTTAATGCAGTCATTTCACTCTGGCATTCCAGGCCTTCTTTAGCATGATATTAATATATTTTCCAATTATGGCTCTTCCTTTAGTGGACTCCTTACTGAATTGCCACTGGATCTTTGTTCACATGGTTTCTCACCCTACTTAAATCCTTGGCTCCACTGACTCACTCAGAGTCTGTTCAATCCTACCTACTTTGTGTCAGGCACTTTGCTGGACAGTGGAGAGTCAAACATGAGCAAAAGCAGCACAGCCCCTAACCCTGGGGAGCCTGTAAACCAGGAGGGGAAGACAGGTATTAATCAAACAGCATAGATTCATATAAAATTGCAACTCTGATAATTACAAAAACAAAAAAGACGTTCTGAACACCCTGAATTACCAAAGCATTTAAAAAGGAAACCTACAGAAATGTTCAGGAAAGAAAACCTGAGGGTGTGACAGTGAGTCTACAGCACAGAGCTATGTATGTAATTTTCATGCTCTTTCTCCTGTTTTACCTCTTAATCTAATATTCCCTTTAGATCACAACCAACTCAAGGTCAGAAAAACTGATACCATATTTTGTATTTCTCCTGGAACAATGCCCTGGACAAAGTAGGTGCTCATTGACTATCTGCTAGATGAACGGTCTTTAGTTTCCCCAAGTTAGGTATAAATAATATATGCTCTAATATAATTTCATAAGATAAAAATATGAGAAAAAATGAAATGATGCTATAACCCATAAAATAAACAACCAATCTCTGTATGATTGAGAACTGGTTAGATAATCTATCTACAGGAGAAAGAAGCAGAAACACATTACCTCTATATATGTATATATTGTCTAATGGAGAAAGCACATGTCTTGGAATCAGATTACCTGATTTCAAAAGCCACCTCCACCAGTGACTAGTTGTGTGATGTTGGGCAAATAATCTTTAAAATGGAAATGATACTAATAGCACCTACCACATAGGACTGGATAAAGATTAATCAAACTAACAATATAGGTAAAGCATTTCAAACACATTGCATATTGACATATGTCTCAAGAACCTGTCACAGTTGGTTGTCACTTCTCATGTTCTCAAGCTCAATCTCCCAACTCCTCAGAGTCAGGCTTAAATGATCATTAGGGTTCTGCATGGAAAGCACCTGGCCAGCTCAGGTTCTAAAAAGAAGGGGGAGTCATCACAGGGAAGTCACAGGGTGGGGTAAGGCAGCATTAGAGGATTCAAATTCACTCTGCCAAGTCATTTCAGCTCTCAAAACCTCAGTGTTTTTTTCTTGCTGAATGGGATGGCTGCAAGGATTCAAGAACAGTGCCTGGCCTTTACGGTATACAAGGAACCTACTTTTTTTTGAGTACAGGGTGGAGTCCAGGAGGGAAGACAGGTATTAATCAAACAGCATAGATTCATATAAAATTGCAACTCTGATAATTACAAAAACAAAAAAGACGTTCTGAACACCCTGAATTACCAAAGCATTTAAAAAGGAAACCTACAGAAATGTTCAGGAAAGAAAACCTGAGGGTGTGACAGTGAGTCTACAGCACAGAGCTATGTATGTAATTTTCATGCTCTTTCTCCTGTTTTACCTCTTAATCTAATATTCCCTTTAGATCACAACCAACTCAAGGTCAGAAAAACTGATACCATATTTTGTATTTCTCCTGGAACAATGCCCTGGACAAAGTAGGTGCTCATTGACTATCTGCTAGATGAACGGTCTTTAGTTTCCCCAAGTTAGGTATAAATAATATATGCTCTAATATAATTTCATAAGATAAAAATATGAGAAAAAATGAAATGATGCTATAACCCATAAAATAAACAACCAATCTCTGTATGATTGAGAACTGGTTAGATAATCTATCTACAGGAGAAAGAAGCAGAAACACATTACCTCTATATATGTATATATTGTCTAATGGAGAAAGCACATGTCTTGGAATCAGATTACCTGATTTCAAAAGCCACCTCCACCAGTGACTAGTTGTGTGATGTTGGGCAAATAATCTTTAAAATGGAAATGATACTAATAGCACCTACCACATAGGACTGGATAAAGATTAATCAAACTAACAATATAGGTAAAGCATTTCAAACACATTGCATATTGACATATGTCTCAAGAACCTGTCACAGTTGGTTGTCACTTCTCATGTTCTCAAGCTCAATCTCCCAACTCCTCAGAGTCAGGCTTAAATGATCATTAGGGTTCTGCATGGAAAGCACCTGGCCAGCTCAGGTTCTAAAAAGAAGGGGGAGTCATCACAGGGAAGTCACAGGGTGGGGTAAGGCAGCATTAGAGGATTCAAATTCACTCTGCCAAGTCATTTCAGCTCTCAAAACCTCAGTGTTTTTTTCTTGCTGAATGGGATGGCTGCAAGGATTCAAGAACAGTGCCTGGCCTTTACGGTATAACTTTTAGGGTCCAGGGAAAACCCTTTCCTCCTCAGAGTCCTCAATAAAGTGAGATATCCCTCCACCAGAAACTAAGATTGATTAGATGATAACTTGGTCAAAGTTTCCCTTTATACTGAGGTATGCACTGGGTTGAAAAAAAATTCGTTTGACTTTATGGAAAAACCCAGACAAACTTTTGGTCATCCTAAAGAAAGTTCTGTCGTTCAGAAAGCAAAACACTTGGTGATTGTCTGTTTTTCCAAATAAGAAGGCTTGCTCTCTATCAGAAGAGTCTCTTTACCTCTAGTGAAACTACTAATTGTTTTGTAGTTTCACTTATTTTGATATATCTAGCCAAATTCTTATGTTAAAAAATTTTTTTAATTAAAAATGTCCTCCTCTCTCCTCTATTATCTTAGAGAAGCTTCTGGCAATCCTATTGATTCTAAGAAATGCAATATTGCTTTTGGCACCTAAACATAATTTTTGAAATGTAGAGATTTGGGAGCATATTTTTATGATGCCTCATGATATCCTAACAATGTGTTACTGTTTAAACTTTCTCTGAGAGCGTGTTCATAGTCAGTGGTTGTTATTCTAAAACAAAATGTCTGTGACCTCATTGTGACTTTTACATCTATAAAGCAGATACAATCCAAAAGCTCAAGGAAGTAAAAAATTAAAAAGTATATGTATGTATATGTGTACACATACATACACACACTCATCCTCATAAGTAGGCAAACCTGGAGTGACAGGAGTATGCTCTGATTTTCAACTTGACATTCTGGAGCAGGCTCAGCATTTCAAACACATTGCATATTGACATATGTCTCAAGAACCTGTCACAGTTGGTTGTCACTTCTCATGTTCTCAAGCTCAATCTCCCAACTCCTCAGAGTCAGGCTTAAATGATCATTAGGGTTCTGCATGGAAAGCACCTGGCCAGCTCAGGTTCTAAAAGAAGGGGGAGTCATCACAGGGAAGTCACAGGGTGGGGTAAGGCAGCATTAGAGGATTCAAATTCACTCTGCCAAGTCATTTCAGCTCTCAAAACCTCAGTGTTTTTTTCTTGCTGAATGGGATGGCTGCAAGGATTCAAGAACAGTGCCTGGCCTTTACGGTATAACTTTTAGGGTCCAGGGAAAACCCTTTCCTCCTCAGAGTCCTCAATAAAGTGAGATATCCCTCCACCAGAAACTAAGATTGATTAGATGATAACTTGGTCAAAGTTTCCCTTTATACTGAGGTATGCACTGGGTTGAAAAAAAATTCGTTTGACTTTATGGAAAAACCCAGACAAACTTTTGGTCATCCTAAAGAAAGTTCTGTCGTTCAGAAAGCAAAACACTTGGTGATTGTCTGTTTTTCCAAATAAGAAGGCTTGCTCTCTATCAGAAGAGTCTCTTTACCTCTAGTGAAACTACTAATTGTTTTGTAGTTTCACTTATTTTGATATATCTAGCCAAATTCTTATGTTAAAAAATTTTTTTAATTAAAAATGTCCTCCTCTCTCCTCTATTATCTTAGAGAAGCTTCTGGCAATCCTATTGATTCTAAGAAATGCAATATTGCTTTTGGCACCTAAACATAATTTTTGAAATGTAGAGATTTGGGAGCATATTTTTATGATGCCTCATGATATCCTAACAATGTGTTACTGTTTAAACTTTCTCTGAGAGCGTGTTCATAGTCAGTGGTTGTTATTCTAAAACAAAATGTCTGTGACCTCATTGTGACTTTTTACATCTATAAAGCAGATACAATCCAAAAAGCTCAAGGAAGTAAAAAATTAAAAAGTATATGTATGTATATGTGTACACATACATACACACACTCATCCTCATAAGTAGGCAAACCTGGAGTGACAGGAGTATGCTCTGACTTTTTAACAGTTACTTGACATTCTGGAGCAGGCTCAGCAGGCTTTCAAAGTTCATCAGTTTACAGAATTTAAAAGACCTAGAGTTAGATCTCAACACCCTCTATGGTACTTGCTGAGTTCAACTCTTCATTAGGGCCAAGCGCATTGATTTTGAATCTTCCATATATGTATTTTTTTTTAATTTTGGCCTCTTTTATTGGTACTTCACTTATTTATTTTCATCTGCCTTAATTCTCTGGCCTGTGTGGGCCTACCTTCGCAGTGGCCTCTCTTGTTGCAGAGCACCGGCTCTGGGCACATGCGCTCCAGAGCACTGACTCATAATTGGATACACTGGTCCAGTTGCTCTGCGGTACATGGGATTTTTCTGGGCTGGGGATCTAACTGGTGCCCCTTGCACTGCAAGGCAGACTCTTTACCCACTGGACTACCAGGGAAGCCATGTATTTTTAATGCCATCTTGGTTTGGATACATGGGCTTTGATGGGAAAAAATTTATTAAGACCGATCCTAAAAAAAAATCATTGAGAAAGCAAATTTTATTTTTATTGGTCTTCCCCTTTCTTCCATTCCAGGCACTCACCCACCAGATTCCCCAGTGCCTTCACAATGTTTGGAACTTCCATTAATGCTGGACCCTTCCCCTCAGAAAATCCTTTGTGTTCCTGTTCAGTGAAATTTACCTGTTGAGGGTGACCATCTCTCAGTTTTTGCTCAGTGGCAGCTAATCACTGCCACTGATTTATAACATTTATTATGATAAGTTAGTGAATACTTAGTCAGCTTGGGTTGCTACAAAAAGATATCATAGACTAAGTGGCTTAAACAACATATATTTATCTCTCATGGGTGTGGAGAATAGGATGTGTAAGATCAAGGCACTCACAGAGTTAGTATGTGATGAGAGCATTTCCTGGTTTGTAGTTGGTGATCTTGTTTTGACTTCATAAGGCAGAGAGAAAGCTCCCTTGTGATTTTTTCTTTTTTTTTTTTTTTTAATTTTATTTATTTATCTTTTTTTGGAGGGTGTGGTGGGGAGGGAGGAGGATGGGCGGGCCACTTCTATTGGTCTTTCATTTCTCTATTTTCATCCATCTTTGTTCTTTGGCTCTTGTGGGCCTCCCATTGCGGTGGCCACTGTTGTCACAGAGCACCGGCTCTGGGCGCATGTGCGCCAGAGCTCCGGCTCGGTAATTGGACACATCAGTCCAACCGCTCCGTGGCACGTGGGATCTTCCCAGACCAGGGATTGAACTGGCGCCCCTTGCACTGCAAGGCGGTGTCTTTACCCACTGGACCATCAGGGGAAGCCTGTGATTTTTTTCTTATAAAGGGAATAATCACATCATGAAGACTCCACATTCATGGCCTAATTTCCCCATAAAGACATATGGATTTCCACATATGAATTGGAGAATGACATAAACATTCAGTCCATAGCAGTGCTGCTGTCTTAATGAGCTATTTCTCATTTTAGAGTATACAACTTCTCTGCTCCTTTGAAAAATTAACCTTACTGAACTCAAATATTATTTGAGTTTTTCCTGATCCTTCTAGGAAGAATTAGTTACTCTTTATTTCATGCTCCCACAATATGGTGTATAGGTAGTCTACTCTGTTCCTTATAAGACTTTATCATTTTATTTTGTTTTTACTGTTTGGTGGGTTTCACTGTCTCCCTTTTCCCATCAAACTCTGAGATGTTCAAAGACTGGAATGTCCCCTTATTTGTCCTTATGTTTTCATTACCTAGCATAGAGGCTGGCACTTTATAATTGTTCAATTAATGCTTATTGAATACATCAATGACTCTAATAGTGTGAATGTGAAATCCTCTCAGATCTCTCTAGATACCTGGTCTTTCAGAGACAAAAGAGCAAATAATCTGGCATCTCTCCACATTACAGGATACTTGAGTAGATCATTTTTTCCCAAAAAACCTATCCAAGGACAACAGTTTGTTCAGAGTTTAAGCCAGCTGTATCACACATACTTTATCAGTAAACCTTGGAAATGACAGACTCAAGCAACACAGATCCTTTTGTTGCGAAGCTGTTTCTCTAGCCAGAAAAATTCTGTATCATAACTCTCTTTTATACCAGAAACAATATAGCTTCACAATGTTCCCATCCAAAGATTTGGTATCCTGAGGGATGAATGGGGAGATTGGAATTGACATATGTACACTATTGATACTGTGTATAAAATAGGTAACGAATGAGAAACTACTGTGTAACACTCAATGCTTTATGGTAACCTAAATGGGAAGGAAAGCCAAGGAACACTACTCTGTGCTTTATGGTAACCGAAATGGGAAGGAAATCCAAGGAAGTGGGCATATATGTATATGTACAGCTAATTTGCTCTGCTGCATAGTAGAAACAAATACAACACTGTAATGCAACTATACTCCAACAAAATTTTTTAACAGAAATAAAGATTGGAATGCATTGCAAAAAATAAAAACTCACAAAGACTTGATATTTCAAATGCCCCATGAATAAACAATACATACTTAAACAAGGCAAAAGGATCTATTTTATCATAAAATCTATCCATTCACTGTGTCTCTTGTCCTTTTGGAAAATGACAGTATTCGTTGACACCCAAATCCAACCACCTAGAGTGAAAAACATTTGGGGGTGAGCAGGGCTTTCTTTGCAGCCTTCCCTCATCATACCACATCAGCAGACATCTGCCCCACCACATAGTTTAGGTAATAACCAAAGACATTCCACTAGCTGAAGCTACACTTCAAACACAAATGAGAAGTGTAAATTGATACAGCCTCTATGGAAGACAGTCTGGAGATTTCTTAAAAAACTAAAAATAGAAGCACCATATGACCCAGCAATCCCACTCTTAGGCTTATACCCTGACGAAATCAAAACTGAAAGAAGCACCTGTACCCCAATGTTCATTGCAGCTCTCTATACAATAGCTAGAACATGGAAGGAACCTAGATGCCCATCGACGAATGAATGGATCCAAAAGCTCTGGTACATATATACAATGGAATACTACACAGCTGTAAAGAGAAATGCATTAGAATCAACCCTAATGAATGAGGTGGCTGGATCTAGAACGTATCATAAAAAGTGAAGTCAGTCAGAAAGAGAAGGACAAATACAGTATATTAACACATATATATGGAATCTAGTAGGATGGTGATGATGGCACACGCAGTGAAGCGACAGAAAGACAGACATGGACAGTGGACATATGGACATTGTGGGGAAGGAACAGTGGGTGAGAGGCGTAAAGGAAGTAGCATGAAGGCCTGTACTATCATAAGTGAAGAAAATAGCTCTAGTCATTGCTCTGTGAGAAAAGGGGATCCTTCAGGGGTACTGTGTGATGGTCGGGAGGGGAGGGAAGGGGGGGATTACATATGACTAATCTGAGAACATACATATCTGTAAACAACAAAACTCTGTAAAAGTTAAAAGTAAAATAAAGGTTTAAAAAAAAAAAAAGAATTCATGTAAAATGAGACATTCCCATCATTCATACAGATGTGATTACCTCCAGTACAATAAGAAACACAACGGCAATAATGCACCTTTATCCCTCATCACCATAATTGCCTTGTTTCATGTTTTGATATGAGGAGAAGAGTCTGATGAAAGACATTTGTAGGAGTCTTTTATTGAATGTTGCTTACTATTGCTATTGAAAACCACGTTAAATAGCCATTTTTGTTGTTTTTGTGGCCCTAAATATGTACTCACAAACATACACTCTAGAGTTTTGTGGCAAGCTAGACATAGGCTATGTTAGCTATGTAAAACATATTAAGTGGATCTTTGAATCATTTGCTTTGACAAATACATTTATACAGTTCCTAGGTATATTTAGAAACAAATACAGCGTGTTGAAATGTGCAATATTTGGGACTGGGATTAAGAAAGACATAACATATATTAAACAAAGAAGAAAAAAAAATCTGGTCTTACTAGCATATCTAGTTTATCTCAAACCTACCTTTTACTTTCTTGGCTTCTCTTATTTCTCTCCTGTTCCAGATGTTCTTTGTTAATTGCTTTGTATGCTGAAAAGTCAGCTAGCTTTCTTATCTAATTTCATATGTTTATAATCTTCTGTCTGAAGCACTTCTGCTTGAGTTCCTCACATTCCATTTTCTAAATGTCCCTAATTAATTCCTCCAGCTACTCTCTTAGTCTTACTCTCTCCCAATTTATCCAAGCCCCTGCCATTGATTACTTGTTAGATTCAAATACAGTATTAACACATATATATGGAATCTAGTAGGATGGTGATGATGGCACATGCCGTGCAGCGACCGAAAGACAGACATGGACAGTGGACATATGGACATTGTGGGAAGGAACAGTGGGTGAGAGGCGTAAAGGAAGTAGCATGAAGGCCTGTACTATCATAAGTGAAGAAAATAGCTCTAGTCATTGCTCTGTGAGAAAAGGGGATCCTTCAGGGGTACTGTGTGATGGTCGGGAGGGGAGGGAAGGGGGGGATTACATATGACTAATCTGAGAACATACATATCTGTAAACAACAAAACTCTGTAAAAGTTAAAAGTAAAATAAAGGTTTAAAAAAAAAAAAAGAATTCATGTAAAATGAGACATTCCCATCATTCATACAGATGTGATTACCTCCAGTACAATAAGAAACACAACGGCAATAATGCACCTTTATCCCTCATCACCATAATTGCCTTGTTTCATGTTTTGATATGAGGAGAAGAGTCTGATGAAAGACATTTGTAGGAGTCTTTTATTGAATGTTGCTTACTATTGCTATTGAAAACCACGTTAAATAGCCATTTTTGTTGTTTTTGTGGCCCTAAATATGTACTCACAAACATACACTCTAGAGTTTTGTGGCAAGCTAGACATAGGCTATGTTAGCTATGTAAAACATATTAAGTGGATCTTTGAATCATTTGCTTTGACAAATACATTTATACAGTTCCTAGGTATATTTAGAAACAAATACAGCGTGTTGAAATGTGCAATATTTGGGACTGGGATTAAGAAAGACATAACATATATTAAACAAAGAAGAAAAAAAAATCTGGTCTTACTAGCATATCTAGTTTATCTCAAACCTACCTTTTACTTTCTTGGCTTCTCTTATTTCTCTCCTGTTCCAGATGTTCTTTGTTAATTGCTTTGTATGCTGAAAAGTCAGCTAGCTTTCTTATCTAATTTCATATGTTTATAATCTTCTGTCTGAAGCACTTCTGCTTGAGTTCCTCACATTCCATTTTCTAAATGTCCCTAATTAATTCCTCCAGCTACTCTCTTAGTCTTACTCTCTCCCAATTTATCCAAGCCCCTGCCATTGATTACTGTTAGATAATTATAATCTTTTTTCTTCCCTGGCATCTTCTCCTCTGTCCCAAACAGGAAGATGGAAGCATGAGTGGACAAATGATTCCACAATTCATTAGTTGTATACAGAATTCAATCATTTGTTTAATCCTATGAACTTTTTTCATAAATTTTATCTATTTTCACTACATCCAAGATAAGTTTAAAAAAATAGGCCAACTTATCTGTTTATCCCCTACATGAGTGTATGCTCAGTTGCTCAAACACATCAAACTCTCTGTAATTCCATGGAATGTAGCTCGCCAGGCTCCTATGTCCATGGAATTCTCCAGGAAAGATTATTGGAGTGGTGGCCCAGTGGGTAAAGAGTCTGCCTTGTAATGCAAGGTGCACTGATTCCATCCCTGGCCCGAGAAGATCCCATGCTCTGTAGAGCGACTGGACCGGTGTGTCCAATTACGAGCCAGCACTCTGGAGCCCATGTACTCAGAGTCAGTGCTCTGCAACAAGAGAGGTCACTCCAATGGGAGGCCCACACATGCCAAAGAATAAAAAGATCAATGAAAATAAATATAAATAAGACTCTATATTGGGAAGAGGTCTATGTTTATGCTTCCCCATAGGTGGTTATTTATCCAAAGTGGAATTTAAATAAATGAAATGGATACAGTCCAAAAAAAAAAAAAGAAAGAAAGGGGAAAAAAAGAAAAAAACAGGCATGATGGGGAAAAAGAAAAAAACGTTAAAAATAAAATTAAAAAAAAAGTATTGAAGTGGGTTATCATTCCTTTCTCCAGGGAATCTTCCTGACCCAGGGATCAAATCCTGGTCTCCTGAATTGTAGGCAGATTTTTACCATCTGAGCCACCAGGGAAGCCCAATTAATAGCTGAAAAGTCAGCTAGCTTTCTTATCTAATTTCATATGTTTATAATCTTCTGTCTGAAGCACTTCTGCTTGAGTTCCTCACATTCCATTTTCTAAATGTCCCTAATTAATTCCTCCAGCTACTCTCTTAGTCTTACTCTCTCCCAATTTATCCAAGCCCCTGCCATTGATTACTGTTAGATAATTATAATCTTTTTTCTTCCCTGGCATCTTCTCCTCTGTCCCAAACAGGAAGATGGAAGCATGAGTGGACAAATGATTCCACAATTCATTAGTTGTATACAGAATTCAATCATTTGTTTAATCCTATGAACTTTTTTCATAAATTTTATCTATTTTCACTACATCCAAGATAAGTTTAAAAAAATAGGCCAACTTATCTGTTTATCCCCTACATGAGTGTATGCTCAGTTGCTCAAACACATCAAACTCTCTGTAATTCCATGGAATGTAGCTCGCCAGGCTCCTATGTCCATGGAATTCTCCAGGAAAGATTATTGGAGTGGTGGCCCAGTGGGTAAAGAGTCTGCCTTGTAATGCAAGGTGCACTGATTCCATCCCTGGCCCGAGAAGATCCCATGCTCTGTAGAGCGACTGGACCGGTGTGTCCAATTACGAGCCAGCACTCTGGAGCCCATGTACTCAGAGTCAGTGCTCTGCAACAAGAGAGGTCACTCCAATGGGAGGCCCACACATGCCAAAGAATAAAAAGATCAATGAAAATAAATATAAATAAGACTCTATATTGGGAAGAGGTCTATGTTTATGCTTCCCCATAGGTGGTTATTTATCCAAAGTGGAATTTAAATAAATGAAATGGATACAGTCCAAAAAAAAAAAAAGAAAGAAAGGGGAAAAAAAGAAAAAAACAGGCATGATGGGGAAAAAGAAAAAAACGTTAAAAATAAAATTAAAAAAAAAGTATTGAAGTGGGTTATCATTCCTTTCTCCAGGGAATCTTCCTGACCCAGGGATCAAATCCTGGTCTCCTGAATTGTAGGCAGATTTTTACCATCTGAGCCACCAGGGAAGCCCAATTAATAGCTGATATAGAACAGTAGCTCTATTACTACTTCTTGACCTGCTTGGTGGGAGCTTTATCCCCTATCAAAATCTCTCATGGTAGAGACTGCTCCAAGATCTCATCCTTCTGTCTGTCAGATGACATACAACCCTGTTTCTCCTTCCTCCCCTAACCTACAGAAGGGGTACCTGTGTCCTCTATAGATATTAAAAGTGGCATCTTTGCCAATGTTGCCCACTACTGCCTTCCAGAGGCTACATAGTTTCCATTGTGAAAGGCTTAAGAATATCCATATCTATAGCAAGGTTGCAGATTATCAAAGACAAAGACAGAAGACACTAACAAAAATATGTCTCTGTCTTTAACATCATTGGCTTCACCAGAGTCAATCTGCTACCGCCTATACTACTGCTTCTCCTACAAGGACCAACAATTCCCAATGCAACTGACAATCTACATGTCAAGGTCCCATGGAGAGTTTAGAGAAACGACTCTTTTCCTTTACATTAGCTCTATTGTTACACCCCTTCACCCTAGGACTTGGCAGGACTGCATAAAAGTTAAGCCAGGAACCATCTGACAGACACCAAGCCACACGTGGAATCATTCCTATATACTTTCCACAAGTCATGTTTGGACATTCTTCTCTTCCAAATAGGTTCTCTCCTAACTCTGGCTCTTGTCCAGATACACAGGTCTCTCTCACCTCCTTGCAGTTGTGCTTACACACACAAGACTCAGATGGAGTTTAGGCCCAAGCCATGACTCATGCTAAATTTAAGTTTCCAGTAATAGTAATGATCTTGTGATGTTACTTAGAGGATGAAGTGAATAGAGCATGTACTGGATGTTTAACACATTTAAAATGGCATCTGGGGAGGAGGAAGAGGGTTTCAAGGAAAGAAGCAGACACCCTGTGACTGAGAGGTGTCACATGGTAGTCCTGGTACACAACAGAACTCCAGGATGGCTAGATGATACTCAAGAATAAACTCCAGAAAGAGGATTTAGTGAAGTAGGGTTTCAATCTTCCTGACCCAGGGATTCTTTTGGAATTGTAGGCAGATTTTTACCATCTGAGCCACCAGGGAAGCCCAATTAATAGCTGATATAGAACAGTAGCTCTATTACTACTTCTTGACCTGCTTGGTGGGAGCTTTATCCCCTATCAAAATCTCTCATGGTAGAGACTGCTCCAAGATCTCATCCTTCTGTCTGTCAGATGACATACAACCCTGTTTCTCCTTCCTCCCCTAACCTACAGAAGGGGTACCTGTGTCCTCTATAGATATTAAAAGTGGCATCTTTGCCAATGTTGCCCACTACTGCCTTCCAGAGGCTACATAGTTTCCATTGTGAAAGGCTTAAGAATATCCATATCTATAGCAAGGTTGCAGATTATCAAAGACAAAGACAGAAGACACTAACAAAAATATGTCTCTGTCTTTAACATCATTGGCTTCACCAGAGTCAATCTGCTACCGCCTATACTACTGCTTCTCCTACAAGGACCAACAATTCCCAATGCAACTGACAATCTACATGTCAAGGTCCCATGGAGAGTTTAGAGAAACGACTCTTTTCCTTTACATTAGCTCTATTGTTACACCCCTTCACCCTAGGACTTGGCAGGACTGCATAAAAGTTAAGCCAGGAACCATCTGACAGACACCAAGCCACACGTGGAATCATTCCTATATACTTTCCACAAGTCATGTTTGGACATTCTTCTCTTCCAAATAGGTTCTCTCCTAACTCTGGCTCTTGTCCAGATACACAGGTCTCTCTCACCTCCTTGCAGTTGTGCTTACACACACAAGACTCAGATGGAGTTTAGGCCCAAGCCATGACTCATGCTAAATTTAAGTTTCCAGTAATAGTAATGATCTTGTGATGTTACTTAGAGGATGAAGTGAATAGAGCATGTACTGGATGTTTAACACATTTAAAATGGCATCTGGGGAGGAGGAAGAGGGTTTCAAGGAAAGAAGCAGACACCCTGTGACTGAGAGGTGTCACATGGTAGTCCTGGTACACAACAGAACTCCAGGATGGCTAGATGATACTCAAGAATAAACTCCAGAAAGAGGATTTATTCTTGATGAAATGTCTACACGGCATAACTCTACAAACCAGGCCATACCTGCCTCAAAGGCACCCCCACTTGAATATGACTCACAAATAAAGAGAAAGTCATTAGGTTGGAAGGATCCTTGAAGATGGGCCAAGAAACATCTCAGCAATGATTTGCCTGGGCCCACCTGAGCACAAACTGGAGAACTGCACATTCTAGGAGAATGAGATACAGGGGGAAATCTCCAACTAATACCATATTTTCTCTTCTGTAGAAAAATGAGAATTTGAAATAGAAATTACACTGAGTGATAAACAATATATACTGTCCCCTTGGAAAAGGAAAAGTCTCCAACTCAGACTCTGTCTGTGAGTCCTTCTGTGCCTCATTCTAAGCAAGTTCTTTAAAAAAAAAAAAAAAAGGCAGAGAGCCAAAGAACTGATGCCTTTTTGGGGGGAGGAGGAGGGGGAGGGGGGGAGGAAGGGGGGCGGGCCACTTCTATTGGTCTTTCATTTATCTATTTTCATCCGTCTTTGTTCTTTGGCTGGTGTGGGCCTCCCATCACAGTGGCCTCTAGTGTTGCAGAGCACCGACTCTGGGCGCATGCGCTCCAGAGCTCCGGCTTGGTAATTGGACACATCAGTCCAGCCGCTCCGCGGCACGTGGGATCTTCCCAGGCCAGGGATCGAACCGGCACCCCTCTTGCACTGCAAGGTGGTGTCCTTACCCAGTGGACCACCGGAGAAGCCCTAGGTAAGTTCTTTATAGAACATGCTGCTGCTCTCTCAGAAGCCATTACCACCCCACCTCCCTATAACTTTTCTCTTCTCACTGTTACTTCTCTAACTCTCAAGAATTTCTTTTTCTCTCATCTTTGAACTCTTTGAGCAGCAACTATAGCTGCTGCAGTCTGGTACCATTCTTATCCATTTGTCCATAGTCTCCCTTTTACTCAGTACTTTCTCTCAGGGAATCTTATCTACCATTAGGCTTTAGTTATCACCTTTATCTGTGATTCTCAGCATTTTTAATGCATTAGAATTTTTCATTTCTAATTTCTAATAAATTAGAATTTAATATATGAAAATATATGGACACTTTTAGAAAAGCAGATTCCTGGGCCATATCTTCCAGGGAATCTGACAGAATATTGTCTGCAATAAGGCCCAAGAATCATCATTGTTACAAGCAGTCTGAAGCAAGGATCTCTGAAACAAATGTTCATCCATCACCACCTTGGACATACTAATAGAAATTGCTCATGATTTGCCGGGCCACTGAGCACAAACTGGAGAACTGCACATTCTAGGAGAATGAGATACAGGGGGAAATCTCCAACTAATACCATATTTTCTCTTCTGTAGAAAAATGAGAATTTGAAATAGAAATTACACTGAGTGATAAACAATATATACTGTCCCCTTGGAAAAGGAAAAGTCTCCAACTCAGACTCTGTCTGTGAGTCCTTCTGTGCCTCATTCTAAGCAAGTTCTTTAAAAAAAAAAAAAAAAGGCAGAGAGCCAAAGAACTGATGCCTTTCTGGGGGGAGGAGGAGGGTGAGGTGGGGAGGAAGGGGGGCGGGCCACTTCTATTGGTCTTTCATTTATCTATTTTCATCCGTCTTTGTTCTTTGGCTGGTGTGGGCCTCCCATCACAGTGGCCTCTAGTGTTGCAGAGCACCGACTCTGGGCGCATGCGCTCCAGAGCTCCGGCTTGGTAATTGGACACATCAGTCCAGCCGCTCCGCGGCACGTGGGATCTTCCCAGGCCAGGGATCGAACCGGCACCCCTCTTGCACTGCAAGGTGGTGTCCTTACCCAGTGGACCACCGGAGAAGCCCTAGGTAAGTTCTTTATAGAACATGCTGCTGCTCTCTCAGAAGCCATTACCACCCCACCTCCCTATAACTTTTCTCTTCTCACTGTTACTTCTCTAACTCTCAAGAATTTCTTTTTCTCTCATCTTTGAACTCTTTGAGCAGCAACTATAGCTGCTGCAGTCTGGTACCATTCTTATCCATTTGTCCATAGTCTCCCTTTTACTCAGTACTTTCTCTCAGGGAATCTTATCTACCATTAGGCTTTAGTTATCACCTTTATCTGTGATTCTCAGCATTTTTAATGCATTAGAATTTTTCATTTCTAATTTCTAATAAATTAGAATTTAATATATGAAAATATATGGACACTTTTAGAAAAGCAGATTCCTGGGCCATATCTTCCAGGGAATCTGACAGAATATTGTCTGCAATAAGGCCCAAGAATCATCATTGTTACAAGCAGTCTGAAGCAAGGATCTCTGAAACAAATGTTCATCCATCACCACCTTGGACATACTAATAGAAATTGCTCATGACTTCCAAGTCAATAGTGTCTTAATCTGTCTCTTGAATTGCAGACCCATATTTCCATCTAGCTCCTTAATAGTTCCATTACTGAAATTGTAACGCAATAGTCTGAAAAACAAATTTTATTACTTCACCACTCCCAGACATAATTTACTTCTCTGCTTGTATTTCCTAAGTTAAAGCATTATCAACTCAATCTAGAAACTAGAGATTCTCTTTCCTTGTCTTCCCATAAGTCACTCCGTTTTTTTTTTAACCCAGTTCTTTTAATATTATATCCAAAATATCCCTCGAATGTATCTTTCATTTCTGCCAAGGTTAAACATGCATTTTTCTTTCCTAGAAAATTCAAACAGTCCCTTCACTGTCTTTTCTCCTCCCAGGCTCTCCTCTCCTCTCCCCAGTCTTCTCCTCCACCCTGCCAGCACTTCATTCTCTAAAATGCAGATCCAAGCATGTTAGTGCAACAAGAAAGCAAAAGTCAGAAACAGAAACAAGACAAACCTTTCATGTTTTATTGGCTAACAGAATTGCTAATGCCTTAGCATACCTTTCAAGAACTTGCCCAATTTGAACCCAGTCTCAATTGAAACCGATTTCTTGAGCCTTCCCACCGTGCACAAGAGCCAGCTCACATAAACAACAAGCTATGTTTACCCTCTATGTTGCCATGCTTTAAGCATACTTCTCTGCTAACAGAATGGCCTCAATCCCATTGCAATATGCTGAAATCCTTTCTAAGGTTTACAACCACATCTTTTAATGAAATATGTCAAAGACAAAATTATAAGCTAGTCTCAAAATATTCGTCAAATATGAAGATGTTTTGTTTATTTATTCATTAACCAAATATTTATTAAACATCTATGACATTCGAAGTCTTGTGTTCAACACTGACAATTAAACAAAGAATGAGATTCTCTGTGTGTGTGTGTGTGTGTATGGTTCTGAGTGATGAGACACATAAGGAAGAGAAGAGGAGTGCAAGAGTGTATTTTGAAGGGAGAGGAGAGGAATCCTGTTTTGAAGGGCACTATGAAACTGCTTGCTCTATTAAACCCAGTCAACATTTCTATGTACAGAGGCTGAAAACCTAAAATTCACATGCATTACTTAGGGTGGAGTGAGGCTGTTATAACCAGAAGACCAAACAATAACTCAGTGACCAAAAGAAGATTCAAATTTCTTTTTTCCTCCTCACTCATGTAATCATCCAAAATCATTAAATGAACTTGCTCCACAAAATCATCTAGGAATTCAGGGTAGTGACAGAGCTCTACATCTTCTGGCACTATCATCATTTCCATGGTTGAACCATCCCAGCCAACAAGAAAGAGAAAAAATGTGGATGAGGTATGACTATTGTCATAGGCATATATTACTTTTACTTGCTTTTTTAAAATGTTGGCCTTTTTAATTGGTTTTTTATTTATTTCTTTTCATCCATCTTTATTCTCTGGCATGTGTGGACCTCCCAATGCAGTGGCTTCTCTTGTCGCACAGCATGTGCTGGCTCGTAATTGGACACACTGGTCCAGCCACTCTGTGGCACATGGGATCTTCCCAGGCCAGGGATCAAACCGGTGCACCTTGCACTGCAAGGCAGACTCTTTAACCACTGGACCACCAGGGAAGCCCTTACTTGCATTTTCTAGGAAAGAACTTTGACATATAGCCACAGATAACTTCAGAGGAGATCGGAAAACAGAATGTAGCCACATACTCAAGAAGAAGAAAATGGATTATTTCAGTAAACTAAGAGTGTTCAGGAAACATTCCCTAGATTTCTTTATGGTGAGATTCCAGATATTATCTTAGAGCTTGGCTGCTGCTTCATTTTAGGAGAGAAGCAAGGTATGCAGCATCCATGTTGCTTGTGTAGAGAGTGGCAAGGCCAGCCTAGAAGGGACAACAACAGCAGTGATTTCCTGATGCTACAGATAGCTTCCTCCTTTGGCAGATTCCTGGCAAAGGTTCAGGTATCATCCTGGAATAAGAAGCCATGATGACATAATTTTGATTCTGAAATAGCATTTCTGATTACAGTAGAAGCAGCACCTCCCCTGGCCTAATTCCAGAATATGGAAATGCTACCTGAAATCTCGATATAGTTTTCCTTCAGCACCTTGTATTATCTGCCCCTGACTATAATTCTCTAAATCATATAATGCCATGTAATAACTTCCTGTGTACTTAGGTAGAGTGGATTCTATTCTTGACAGCTGAACTCTGAGCAGTATACCTTATATGTCTCTAAAAGTCTGAAATCTCCTTGGGTATCTCTGAGTCATATTTTCATGATGTACAGACAATTTACACTGAATTCCAAAAAGTATTTACTAAGATATATGCTGGTCTATGGATCTCCAAAGGGTGTATGAAATAATATTAATTTCACTAATATTTCTCAGATCCTACCCTCAAACCTCAGGATACAATTATCCTATATTTTATAGACATAAGACCTGTTATGTTGAGGACAGGGAGAAGAAATCCAAGATGCCTAGTTAGTGAAGCCACAACAAGAGCTCTTTCTTTAAAAATATATTTAAATTTCAATCAAAATGTCATTTATTATGAAAGGTGGAGTATTCAAGAGAAAGTGAACTGAGTTGTGAAATTTAGTTTGAAAAGCATCAAAAAAATAAAGTGGAACGAAGAATGAATAGAACAAGGGACAAATGGGTGGATGCCTAATAAAGAAAGTTTAGTAAAACGTTAATGGAATAGAATCCAACTGATATATATGCATGGCTTCATACTGTAAAATTATTTCAGCTTTGTTGTATGTTTAAAACTTTTCATAACAAAATATTTTTTACTAAAAGTAATATGTTCCTAGTACACATGAAAACAGGACAGAGATATATCTTGAGAAAAGCAGTAATTCTCTTTCTTTATCTACTGCCAACTTGGATATATTCATCTATATTTTCCTTTGCTTATCATAAGCATAAGATATACATACATAATATCAGTATTTATTATCAAATGAGAAGGAAGTACACTATTTTTTGTAAATAATTTTTTTTACTTTATAAATGCATCATGGAGATCTTTCCAAGTCAATTCATATAGATCTCTGTCCCTTTTAAAATGTGTGTAGGACATCAAAATATGAATTACCCAATTTGTTCCATTATCCTGTTATTGATGACTTTTTGGATTGTCTGCAGCTCTTCGTTTACAAAAAGTCATGTGATAAATTTCTTATGCATTTGTCTTTAAAAACTTAAATATTTTCTACATCTACTAAATGAGTAATTGACAGTAGAGCTACTGGTCAGAGAGACATATATATTTTACATTTTAATTAGCCCTTCCAGATGACTTTCCAAGAAGGTTTTTTGTCGTCTAACCAAGAATGAGAATCTCTTTCTCCACAGTCACATCAGCACTAGCAGTTATTAGCCATGGGCATTTCTGATGGTGATCATGATGTTTTAGGATTTTTTCCAGAGGAAACAAGACTGAAGAGTGGAGATTAAGCCCAGAATAAATAATTTACTAAGACCACATAGGTTACTAATGTCAGAACAGGCAAAAGAACAGTGGATTCCTAATTTGCAATGTTTCCTTCTTGCTTATTTTGAACATACTCTAGAGACACTAATTCAAAGCACTGATGGGTAATAATTTCCATTTCCTATCAGAATGAAAATGTTATCCTTCCATTGCACTGAGTTACTTTCAGTCTCCTAGCTTCATGATATTTCAGTTCTGTGAGCCTAACTGTAAGTAGGGGCCAAACACAGACTATAAAATACAAGGGGTACCTGAATGTACTGTCTTTTTTAGTCAACAGTTATGTCAACCATGAAGTGACCCAGAGTGAACTTCCCCCTCTTTGCCTGAACTCCATGAGGAACCAGAGCTTTGGTACCAGCAGTGGCTCCTTGTGCCCATCTGCCTTCTTGGGGAATCCAGACAAATTTGGGTAAGTCTCTCCTGGTTCTCTGGAGGAGGAAATGGCAGCCAACTCCAGTATTTTTGCCTGGAGAATCCCCATGGACAGAGGAGCCTGGGGGGCCCATCCACAGGGTCATAAAGAGTCAGACATGACTGAAGTAACTTAGCACACACAATGTACTATCAATCAGAGAGTGATCGCAAAAGGACACAGCCTCCCCACATGCTGCTCCCAGAAAGCAGGCAAAGTGGGAACACTGAACACAGAGAATGGGCATTCATATGCACTTTGAGCCTGCCTTAGAGCACCCAAGCTCATTTTGCAGACTTAGGTAAATCTTTCCTGGCATTTCCTTACATGTAAAATGAAGAAGTACTTTATACACAAGGAAGCTTATTCTGTGTTTTGAAATGAAAATGTTAGCCATGCCTCTAGATGTACAGTAAAATCCAAATAATCTATCCTACAAAGAAAATAAATAAAAATTACAAGGAAGAAAAAGTTAGGAACAAGTCATATTACCTAGCATGCCTTAGTCTGATTTTGGAATATGTAATTACATTGCATTCCCCTATATTATCTATTTGGAAAGTATTTTTCTCTGTAAGATGGAAGCAGTTATACAAATACTTAGCAGCATATAGGTAATTTAAGATACATATTCTTTTCCCATAACAAAAGTGGTATGCAACCATTCCCCACTCACAGATTAAATCATAAATGTGTTAGGCTTATGGAACACCTTCTCATGCTAAAGCTTAAAAGGATCTATACTATACCTACTTTCTTCTTTCCATGGGTCAGGAAAATTTTTTTAAATTAGCTGGTCAGTATATTTTCCAAATGTCAGAGAAGCATAGAACCAAGGAGCATGGCAGGCCCTAAAAAATGATGACCTGCTACTCACCTAAAGGCAAACTAATTATTAAAGACCTGGGATGGATGAAAGTGGGGCAAGTAATTCAAATTTTCCAGGTGACTAGGCACAGTTAGTGTTGATTGTGGCCATTCTAAATTTTAGAAAATAATAAGTCCCAGAGTGAAACTTCCCCTCTTGCCTGAACTCTATGAGGAACCAGAGCTTTGGTACCAGCAGCAGCCCCTTGTGCCCATCTGCCTTCTCAAGGAGTCCACACAAGTTTAGGTAAGTCTCTCATGGTTCTTGGAGGAGGAAATGGCAGCCAACTCCAGTATTTTTGCCTGGAGAATCCCCATGGACAGAGGAGCCTGGGGGGCCCATCCACAGGGTCATAAAGAGTCAGACATGACTGAAGTAACTTAGCACACACAATGTACTATCAATCAGAGAGTGATCGCAAAAGGACACAGCCTCCCCACATGCTGCTCCCAGAAAGCAGGCAAAGTGGGAACACTGAACACAGAGAATGGGCATTCATATGCACTTTGAGCCTGCCTTAGAGCACCCAAGCTCATTTTGCAGACTTAGGTAAATCTTTCCTGGCATTTCCTTACATGTAAAATGAAGAAGTACTTTATACACAAGGAAGCTTATTCTGTGTTTTGAAATGAAAATGTTAGCCATGCCTCTAGATGTACAGTAAAATCCAAATAATCTATCCTACAAAGAAAATAAATAAAAATTACAAGGAAGAAAAAGTTAGGAACAAGTCATATTACCTAGCATGCCTTAGTCTGATTTTGGAATATGTAATTACATTGCATTCCCCTATATTATCTATTTGGAAAGTATTTTTCTCTGTAAGATGGAAGCAGTTATACAAATACTTAGCAGCATATAGGTAATTTAAGATACATATTCTTTTCCCATAACAAAAGTGGTATGCAACCATTCCCCACTCACAGATTAAATCATAAATGTGTTAGGCTTATGGAACACCTTCTCATGCTAAAGCTTAAAAGGATCTATACTATACCTACTTTCTTCTTTCCATGGGTCAGGAAAATTTTTTTAAATTAGCTGGTCAGTATATTTTCCAAATGTCAGAGAAGCATAGAACCAAGGAGCATGGCAGGCCCTAAAAAATGATGACCTGCTACTCACCTAAAGGCAAACTAATTATTAAAGACCTGGGATGGATGAAAGTGGGGCAAGTAATTCAAATTTTCCAGGTGACTAGGCACAGTTAGTGTTGATTGTGGCCATTCTAAATTTTAGAAAATAATAACCACTTTGTGGGGACTGTATCTTCAATTTCTCAGATACCCTGAGGTCCATCTGTGTTGTACTTAGTCACTCAGCTGTGTTTGATTCTTTGTGACCCTATGGACTGTAGCCTGCCAGGCTCCTCTGTCCATGGGATTTCTCAGGTAAGAATACCAGAGTGGGTTGCCATGCCCTCCTTCAGGGGATCTTCCCAACCCAGAGATCAAACTCAGGTCTCCCACATTACAGGTGGATTCCTGACCATTTGAGTTACCAGGAAAGTCCAAGAATACTGGAAGGAGTAGCCTATCCCTTCTCTAGGGGATCTTCCCATTGCAGAAATAGAACCAGGGTCTCCTGTATTGTAGGCAGATTCTTTACCAGCTGAGTTACCAGGGAAGCCCACTCTGAGGTCCAGGTGGTACTCAGATCTTTTCAAATGTTCTGAACCAAGAATTCTGCAAAGAAAGGATAGTGATGCAGGCAGGGCCAACACCCCAGGGAATGAATCTTTTTAAAAAAAAAAAATCACTAATGAAACCTAAAACAAGTTGTTCTGGTATTAACTCATTGTGTTTGTGTATCAGTGCTTTTTAAGATTGTGGTCGTTTACTGTACTACTTACTCCCATGTAAATAAAGGAGGAGATGGAGGTGGGGAGGACCGGGGCTACCTCCAGCTTGGAATCATATCTGAAACCCCACCCCCAACAATAACTTCACACACAAACACATATTTTGCAAAGGCTTCATAATAAGCAGTCTCGTTTAGCTGTTCTAAGTCATATGGGAATATATTCACTTTTATTTGACTTACCTCTTCAATATACAAGTACAATATCAAAATATCACCTATGAAAAAGGAAACAAGAGGACCTCTTGTCTAGTTTTTGGGTCTAAGTTGAGGAGAAGTGGTCCTCTCAGGATCTCCTCAGTTCAGTGTAGCCCAGTGGTTCTCAGCTGAGGGTGATTTGGCACTCTACAAGACATTTTTGATTGTCATACCTGAAGAGGAGATATGCCACCAACATCCAGCAGGTAGAAACAGGTATGCTGCCAAACATCCTGTAATGCAGAGGCCCCTCACCTCAACAGAGAATGATCCAATCCCAATGTCCGTATGTCAATACTGCAGAGGTTGAGAAGTCAACGAGCTTACAAGGGCTGACATGTCACCAACAGATTTAGGGTCAATAATCTGCTTAATTTTATGATCACCATTGTCCCTCTCCTCTTCCTTCCCTCCAAATGTGGGAGATATACTACTCAATTACTAATCAGAAAGATTCAAATATTATAATCACAACCATTCCTTTTTTAGAAATATGATGACCACTGACTATTCTTAAATTTCTCAGTATTCACATTATTGTGAGCTTAATGATTAATGCTTAATGTATTTAGTTTAAAGTGAATAATTCCAGTTTTAATGTCCATCTTGGATTATGACTATTTGAGCTGGCCATGCTAATATATAATGTACAACTCCATATGATCAACATAAGTGTCCTCACATTAGGTTATTTCAAGTCAAAAAAATAATGATAGTCAAGGAAACTGGTCATGGGGAAAAAAAACTGTACCATGGAAATGGATTTTACACTCTTGTAAAACACACAAAGTTACTCATGGTTTTTTTGGATATGAAAAATAATCACATTGGAAAATTTTCTATTTGGTTTGACATCTGTGGGTTAATTTAACTAAGCCACATGGCAGAACGTCAGTCTATGCAAATTTATGCCAAAGGCATACACAAGATATTCTCTAATGCAGGTAAGTTCCTGATTACACTGCAAAATAAAATAAAATATTTGCAAATGTTGACAACAGACATTTGCTCATATGTGAAAAGATCACTGCCTCTATGTTTATGGAGAAACTGTATAATCTGAATCCTGAAGATCTGGCCTTTGATTCACTAAAGTAAATAGAAAATTAGTTTACTGTTTTAACAAATCCTGGCTTAAGTCTTGCTGTAAGAATTCTCTTTGGGGGGCTTCCCTGGTGGTCCAGTGGGTGAGGACACCGCCTTGCAGTGCAAGGGGCACCAGTTCGATCCCTGGCCTGAGAAGATCCCACGTGCTGCGGAGCGGCTGGACTGATGTGTCCAATTACCGAGCCGGAGCTCTGGAGCACATGTGCCCAGAGCCAGTGCTCTGCAATAACAGAGGCCACTGTGATGAGAGGCCCACACGGGCCAAAGAACAAAGACAGATGAAAATAGAGAAATTAAAGACCAATAGACGTGGCCCACCCATCCCCCTCCCTCCCCAACCCACCCCCCACACCAAAAAAAAAAAAAGAGAGAGAGAGAGAATTCTCTTTGGGAGCTTCCCCGGAGGCTCAGTGGTGGAGAGTGTACCCGCCGATGTAGGAGACATGGGTTCGATCCCTGGTTTGGGAAGATTCCACATGCTGCAACTAAGCCCATGTGCCACAACTGTTGAGACTGTGCTCTAGAGCCTGAAAGTCACAACTACTGAAGCCTGCATGCCCTAGTGCCTGAGCTCCGCAACAAGAGAAGCCACTGCAATGAAAAGCCTGTGCACCACAACAAAAGAGTAGCCCCACTTACTGCAACTACAGAATAAACCCACACAACAATGAAGACCCAGCACAGTCAAAAATATATCAGTAAAATTTTAAAATATATTTATATTGGGTATCAGAAGTTGAAAAGCAACTGTTCCTTCCTCTTTATTCCTGTTATTACACTCTTGTAAAACACACAAAGTTACTCATGGTTTTTGGATATGAAAACTAATCACATTGGAAAATTTTCTATTTGGTTTGACATCTGTGGGTTAATTTAACTAAGCCACATGGCAGAACGTCAGTCTATGCAAATTTATGCCAAAGGCATACACAAGATATTCTCTAATGCAGGTAAGTTCCTGATTACACTGCAAAATAAAATAAAATATTTGCAAATGTTGACAACAGACATTTGCTCATATGTGAAAAGATCACTGCCTCTATGTTTATGGAGAAACTGTATAATCTGAATCCTGAAGATCTGGCCTTTGATTCACTAAAGTAAATAGAAAATTAGTTTACTGTTTTAACAAATCCTGGCTTAAGTCTTGCTGTAAGAATTCTCTTTGGGGGGCTTCCCTGGTGGTCCAGTGGGTGAGGACACCGCCTTGCAGTGCAAGGGGCACCAGTTCGATCCCTGGCCTGAGAAGATCCCACGTGCTGCGGAGCGGCTGGACTGATGTGTCCAATTACCGAGCCGGAGCTCTGGAGCACATGTGCCCAGAGCCAGTGCTCTGCAATAACAGAGGCCACTGTGATGAGAGGCCCACACGGGCCAAAGAACAAAGACAGATGAAAATAGAGAAATTAAAGACCAATAGACGTGGCCCACCCATCCCCCCCCCCCCCCCACCCAACCCCCCCACCAAAAAAAAAAAAAAGAGAGAGAGAGAGAATTCTCTTTGGGAGCTTCCCCGGAGGCTCAGTGGTGGAGAGTGTACCCGCCGATGTAGGAGACATGGGTTCGATCCCTGGTTTGGGAAGATTCCACATGCTGCAACTAAGCCCATGTGCCACAACTGTTGAGACTGTGCTCTAGAGCCTGAAAGTCACAACTACTGAAGCCTGCATGCCCTAGTGCCTGAGCTCCGCAACAAGAGAAGCCACTGCAATGAAAAGCCTGTGCACCACAACAAAAGAGTAGCCCCACTTACTGCAACTACAGAATAAACCCACACAACAATGAAGACCCAGCACAGTCAAAAATATATCAGTAAAATTTTAAAATATATTTATATTGGGTATCAGAAGTTGAAAAGCAACTGTTCCTTCCTCTTTATTCCTGTTATTATAGTCTTAACAAAAAGCTTGCTCCCATATCCATTCAGGATGAGCTACATAACTTTTGGTACTATGTGAAAAATGAAAAGATGGTGCTCCCTGTTTAAAAATAATTAAGAATGCCAAAATAGAGACATGGTGACAGCAGAGTACTAAACCATTCCAGGCCCTTGTAAGCCCAGGGCCCTGTACAACAACATGTTACATGCCCATGAAGCTGGCTGCACTTTCACTCTACCCCAACAGATTCTTGTGAGGTCACGTACACAGAAATGCCATTTTAGCTATTTGCTGCAGGGCCTCCACAGTCAGTTAAACACACTCTGGGCTATTCAACTTTATGAAGACATTCATGTCAGAGGCTGAGGGAATTTCATCCTGTGGAATGTATGGCATACAATGGGCATACTCAACATATGCCAGCCCTAATTACCTAGTTACACAAACGATACTCTTCAGTCTTTTTAGCAAAAATAGTCCTAATACACAGCTGCTACCTTTCTCATCCACCAAAAAAAAAAAGAAACATGATTCAGTTGATCTTCAAATTCTTCTACCTTTCCCTTTATGATTCATTACTGTAGAGGGTGTTTTGCATTTATTAAATTCTAGTTCAAAGACCATAAGAAAATTCCCTTGATTTTTCTCATAAACAGAAATATGTTTCATGTTTCTCAAATATTTGAAGTTTTGATTTTATGGGCTTTCATGGCAGTATAACCCATTTATGGATCATAGTTTTACATGGTTAACAGGTCGATCCCTGGTTTGGGAAGATTCACATGCTGCAACTAAGCCCATGTGCCACAACTGTTGAGACTGTGCTCTAGAGCCTGAAAGTCACAACTACTGAAGCCTGCATGCCCTAGTGCCTGAGCTCCGCAACAAGAGAAGCCACTGCAATGAAAAGCCTGTGCACCACAACAAAAGAGTAGCCCCACTTACTGCAACTACAGAATAAACCCACACAACAATGAAGACCCAGCACAGTCAAAAATATATCAGTAAAATTTTAAAATATATTTATATTGGGTATCAGAAGTTGAAAAGCAACTGTTCCTTCCTCTTTATTCCTGTTATTATAGTCTTAACAAAAAGCTTGCTCCCATATCCATTCAGGATGAGCTACATAACTTTTGGTACTATGTGAAAAATGAAAAGATGGTGCTCCCTGTTTAAAAATAATTAAGAATGCCAAAATAGAGACATGGTGACAGCAGAGTACTAAACCATTCCAGGCCCTTGTAAGCCCAGGGCCCTGTACAACAACATGTTACATGCCCATGAAGCTGGCTGCACTTTCACTCTACCCCAACAGATTCTTGTGAGGTCACGTACACAGAAATGCCATTTTAGCTATTTGCTGCAGGGCCTCCACAGTCAGTTAAACACACTCTGGGCTATTCAACTTTATGAAGACATTCATGTCAGAGGCTGAGGGAATTTCATCCTGTGGAATGTATGGCATACAATGGGCATACTCAACATATGCCAGCCCTAATTACCTAGTTACACAAACGATACTCTTCAGTCTTTTTAGCAAAAATAGTCCTAATACACAGCTGCTACCTTTCTCATCCACCAAAAAAAAAAAAAGAAACATGATTCAGTTGATCTTCAAATTCTTCTACCTTTCCCTTTATGATTCATTACTGTAGAGGGTGTTTTGCATTTATTAAATTCTAGTTCAAAGACCATAAGAAAATTCCCTTGATTTTTTCTCATAAACAGAAATATGTTTCATGTTTCTCAAATATTTGAAGTTTTGATTTTATGGGCTTTTCATGGCAGTATAACCCATTTATGGATCATAGTTTTAGCATGGTTAACCACTACCTGAGACAGAACTAGGATTTATGTAGACATCCTGGATCAGTCAAGTAGGAATGCTCCAAGAACACTAAGCCAGCACAGTAGTGTTAGTAAATAATCAAGCTGAAAGTAATCTAAGAATTTCCCTTTGCTCACTCTCTCCTTAAATAGAGGAGGAACTGAAAGCTGGGCTTGCCACGGGTCATATAGGCAAATGCTGGAACAGTAGACTAGATCTCAGGTTCTAGGGATCTTGATTTCCACTACATTCAGAGTATAATATATGTGCTTAGATCAGATATCTCCTGAGTGAAAAGTGATAAATGTTTCTGTCAGCCTGAGATAAATCAATGCCTTCTGAATAATTGTAACCATGACTCAGATTTGACAGATAACATGTTAGCAGTTACCAGTCAGATGCTGTGAACTCACACTGTCACGACGGCACCGCTGCTGGAAATGGATGCTGTTTGTCATTGCGCTGTATTAGCACCTTTGTTAAGATTCTTTACGTGTTGTCACTGTAAAGACTTTCTCTCTGGGTGTTTATAATAAGCTTATAAGTATTCAGTTCATATTCAGCTGTGTGCAGCACAAAAACTCTCTGAAATAAAAAGAATTTAGCAGTATTAGCTAGAAATGTAAAAATCCATCTCAGGCACTTACAACATTTTTATCAAATGGAAAAGCGAATGTTTATAAGTTAAATCTTTTGCAATATGCTTAAACTTGAAAACCATCTTAAATCTTGAAAGACACATCTTATTCTTTCTCCACAACAAACCATCAGAATGCCTGCCCTCTGGGTGACACCACTGCGTTGTTGTCTTTCTGTTTTCCTTGGAGTCTCACATAGCAGAGAGAGGACCAGTCTTATCACCAGAATTCGGCTGTGGGAGTTCTTCCTTATAAGTTCGTGTTTCCTACCATGTCTATAGTACAGAGCTAACTCTTTCCTTGTGAATTCATTACTTCTTGATATTCTTTGCCACAAATGGGTTATAAGATTCTTTCTTCTGAAGAGTATTAAAAAGTGAATCTCTCCCCAAAATTTGGCCATCAAATCAGTATCAAGTATTAATATTTGTATCAAATATTATTAATAATGATTAATATCACTATCAAATATTATTAGTTTGATACCTCATTTTTCTGACAAACACATTCATGATTTCTATAAAGGCCAGTCCTCCTCCTAAGGTGATCTATTTGTAACTTAGTGAGCCAACACTATTTTCATCATCAAAAAAACATTTATAGGATATAATATGCAGAATTGTAACTGTTTCTAAAGTCATCTATCAGATATTTCCTCGTGTTTATATAGGCTGCATCACTGGCCCCAGTTCTTCATCCCTCCCAGTATAATACTCTCAGTCTTGTGATCTTGCAATTCTGTCCCTTGACCTTGGACTTGATCATGGGACTCTTGAAGTAGCTTCTTATAAATAGTTAACTGATCCATTGGGCTTTCACAGTCAAACCAGGATCAAAACTAGCTGAAAATACCGGGACCCTTTCACAAAAGTCAAACCAGTCAGATGCTGTGAACTCACACTGTAGGATGCTGTTTTTTTCATTGCGCTGTATTAGCACCTTTGTTAAGATTCTTTACGTGTTGTCACTGTAAAGACTTTCTCTCTGGGTGTTTATAATAAGCTTATAAGTATTCAGTTCATATTCAGCTGTGTGCAGCACAAAAACTCTCTGAAATAAAAAGAATTTAGCAGTATTAGCTAGAAATGTAAAAATCCATCTCAGGCACTTACAACATTTTTATCAAATGGAAAAGCGAATGTTTATAAGTTAAATCTTTTGCAATATGCTTAAACTTGAAAACCATCTTAAATCTTGAAAGACACATCTTATTCTTTCTCCACAACAAACCATCAGAATGCCTGCCCTCTGGGTGACACCACTGCGTTGTTGTCTTTCTGTTTTCCTTGGAGTCTCACATAGCAGAGAGAGGACCAGTCTTATCACCAGAATTCGGCTGTGGGAGTTCTTCCTTATAAGTTCGTGTTTCCTACCATGTCTATAGTACAGAGCTAACTCTTTCCTTGTGAATTCATTACTTCTTGATATTCTTTGCCACAAATGGGTTATAAGATTCTTTCTTCTGAAGAGTATTAAAAAGTGAATCTCTCCCCAAAATTTGGCCATCAAATCAGTATCAAGTATTAATATTTGTATCAAATATTATTAATAATGATTAATATCACTATCAAATATTATTAGTTTGATACCTCATTTTTCTGACAAACACATTCATGATTTCTATAAAGGCCAGTCCTCCTCCTAAGGTGATCTATTTGTAACTTAGTGAGCCAACACTATTTTCATCATCAAAAAAACATTTATAGGATATAATATGCAGAATTGTAACTGTTTCTAAAGTCATCTATCAGATATTTCCTCGTGTTTATATAGGCTGCATCACTGGCCCCAGTTCTTCATCCCTCCCAGTATAATACTCTCAGTCTTGTGATCTTGCAATTCTGTCCCTTGACCTTGGACTTGATCATGGGACTCTTGAAGTAGCTTCTTATAAATAGTTAACTGATCCATTGGGCTTTCACAGTCAAACCAGGATCAAAACTAGCTGAAAATACCGTATTTGTGACTTCTCCAGGAGTCCAACAAAACAAGGCAAAAATACACTCTAACTTAAGTGATTATGCTTATCATCCTCAAACACAGAGAACAATGCTTCCGTTTGGAAATCAGAAAAGTGAAAATGGTCTGCATCTGCAGTGTTTCCTGAGATAAATCTGGCTCCTCATCTCTTCTGAAGTAGTAGTTTGCAAAGTTTGAATATTCTATAAATGTTTCTATATCTGGAGACTAGAGCTTCCTTGACACTTTGAAAATATCCTAGTTTAGTTCATCTGTACCACTTACTTAGAATCACATTGCTATTTTCCTAGAGTGTCGATTCTAATTTAATATGATTTTATAGCTAATTGACAACTACTATTCTTTAATCTTAATAATTGATTTTTAAATTTTTGTTTTATTTTAACATAGAACTAAGGAATTCAAGTTGGATGAACAGAGACCTTGGATTCTGAATAGTTCTTATAAATAGTGTATATCTTTGACCCAAATGGCAGAGCAATTTTAATTGTACTAATATTTTAAATAAATGAAAGAATAAAAATAAATAAGTTAGAATAATAGATTCTTACATCATTTTTATTGGTTCATGAAGCATTTTCTAACAAAAATATGGATGTTTCCCAACAAGTATAACCTCTCTAATGATTTAATTCAGGCCAGTCTTGGTCTGAGGCCTGCCTAGAAAGTGAATCTGAGATGTTTACTCAAAAAGCAATAGTGCAATAAAAGAGACAACGGTGCAAATGAAACAAATAGCTAATGAAGGTAGAGAAATTATTAATAATTTTAATTATTAAATTATCTGAAAATAGATTTTGCCCTTGGAAACAAATAACTATTTTTCATTTACTTCCTGTACAGTAAGCAAAATGACTTTAGAGGTTTAAAAAAAAAATCAATGTTTCATTACCTGAAGACCTTGCTAAGGATTGAGAATATTTTTCTGCTGTTGACATCTCATTAAGATTATTTAACAACTAAGCAATCCATTTGCCTCATTGGTGCTAAAATTGATATATTTTTCAAAATACAGTCCAGAGTTTTCAAAGAAAAACCCATAGATTTTGACTTAATGTCAATACCTATCACTGAAAAGTGTGGAATAAAATGAAACAATAAATGTGTTAAGTCAAGAGGATAGAAAATATATTAAGCAATAAATAAAGTCTGGCTTTAATGATGCCATTAAAAGTGGCAAAAATATAAAATGAATATTCTTTTATAAGGAAATTATTTCTAAAATTGCTACTTTGCATTAATTGGATATTGACAGTGTATTAAGTTTATCATTTTATAGGCATGCATTAGAAAGCATGAGCATCTCGTTTGTTATCTCTTTTCATGCATAGAAAAAATAGACATTTTCAAGATTCATTTCAACAGAAAAATAAGATTTCTTTGTTCATTTTTTCATATAATTTCAGGCTTACAGAATGATAGCAAGAATAGTTCCTAGAATTAGAATTCCCATGTACCCTTCTCCAGACTTTATAAATGTTGATATTCTACTACATTTGCTCTACCACTTCAACTCTTAATACATTAAAACTCTTAAACTGCTTAAGGATCAATTCCAAGTGGTGGTGTATTCATACCTAAATATGTCAATGTGCATACCTTAAAACAATACAGTTATTTTACAAAGTCACAGTATAATAATTAATATGAAGAAATTAACACTGATACTATCAGAAAACCTATGAACTCATTCAGTTTCATTCAGTTTCATAAATTATCCCCAAAATGTTATTTACAGCAAAATAAAATCTCAATTCTTATATTCAGATGCAATATCTCTTTAGTTTCTTTTAGTCTAGAAAGTTTCTCAGAAAGATTTCACTTTTATTCATGGATATTTTTCGAGTGTACGATCTTACTATCTTGTAGAATGCCCCATGTATTGGGTTTGTTTGATTTTTTTTTTTATGATTTGACTCAACATATGTATGTTGGGCCAAGAATATCATAGAAGTGATGTTTTATTCTTCTCAGAGCGACATATCAAGAGGCATATGATGTCAGTTTATCCCACTGCTGGTGATGTTAACTTTGCTCACTTGTTTGAGGTGACGACTGTCAGGTCACTGCTTTAAAGTTGGTATTTTTCCCTTTTAACTAATAAATATCTTATGGGAACATAGCTGAGACTATGTTTCCTGCAACTTTCACACTTTCAATCTTTCGTTAGCACTAGTTGATGACTTCAGCCTGAATAAAATACTATTATGAAAATTTCTAAATAATGATTTTTGCTAATTCCATCATGCTCATTGGTTGCCTTTCTAGTGTAAAGAAGAGTTTTTCTTTCTTCTCCATTTAGTTAAATGTGTATGTGAATGTATGTACATATTTCTATATGGGAGTCATGAACTCTTATTTTGTTCAATGGGTTATAATCTTTTAATGTCACTATTTATTTTGATGGCCAAATAATCCCAGATGTAGCCACAGCAAACCATTTCATGCCTGGTTTCCCTTTTGTAGACATTTTCAAGATTCATTTCAACAGAAAAATAAGATTTCTTTGTTCATTTTTCATATAATTTCAGGCTTACAGAATGATAGCAAGAATAGTTCCTAGAATTAGAATTCCCATGTACCCTTCTCCAGACTTTATAAATGTTGATATTCTACTACATTTGCTCTACCACTTCAACTCTTAATACATTAAAACTCTTAAACTGCTTAAGGATCAATTCCAAGTGGTGGTGTATTCATACCTAAATATGTCAATGTGCATACCTTAAAACAATACAGTTATTTTACAAAGTCACAGTATAATAATTAATATGAAGAAATTAACACTGATACTATCAGAAAACCTATGAACTCATTCAGTTTCATTCAGTTTCATAAATTATCCCCAAAATGTTATTTACAGCAAAATAAAATCTCAATTCTTATATTCAGATGCAATATCTCTTTAGTTTCTTTTAGTCTAGAAAGTTTCTCAGAAAGATTTCACTTTTATTCATGGATATTTTTCGAGTGTACGATCTTACTATCTTGTAGAATGCCCCATGTATTGGGTTTGTTTGATTTTTTTTTTTATGATTTGACTCAACATATGTATGTTGGGCCAAGAATATCATAGAAGTGATGTTTTATTCTTCTCAGAGCGACATATCAAGAGGCATATGATGTCAGTTTATCCCACTGCTGGTGATGTTAACTTTGCTCACTTGTTTGAGGTGACGACTGTCAGGTCACTGCTTTAAAGTTGGTATTTTTCCCTTTTAACTAATAAATATCTTATGGGAACATAGCTGAGACTATGTTTCCTGCAACTTTCACACTTTCAATCTTTCGTTAGCACTAGTTGATGACTTCAGCCTGAATAAAATACTATTATGAAAATTTCTAAATAATGATTTTTGCTAATTCCATCATGCTCATTGGTTGCCTTTCTAGTGTAAAGAAGAGTTTTTCTTTCTTCTCCATTTAGTTAAATGTGTATGTGAATGTATGTACATATTTCTATATGGGAGTCATGAACTCTTATTTTGTTCAATGGGTTATAATCTTTTAATGTCACTATTTATTTTGATGGCCAAATAATCCCAGATGTAGCCACAGCAAACCATTTCATGCTGGTCCCTGTGTGTTTTTGACAAACCCTATTCTTTGATAACCTTATCTTCTGATACACACACGCACGCAAACGCACACACAGAAGATGAACCTATCAAGCAACATCACTGGAAACAGCCATTTTACTAAGGAGCTATGTTTTCTGTTAGTATTTTAGAAAGCAAGATTTAAGCTCTTGGTTCTTGTTTCAAGGCACTCTCAGCACACAGAGTTAAGGAATAGATTTACACATGGAGCCACACATGTGCGTCTAGATCTATTTTCCTATCAACCTATACCGATCTCAGGGTTTTCATCCTCAGCATTCTTGATATTAATATTTTGGATCAAGCAGTTCTTTGGTAGGAGAAGTGAGAGTTGCTGTTCTTTGCCTTATAGTATGTTTAGCACCTCTAGTCTCCTACTGGATGCCATACCCTACCTCCCAGATTCAAATACCAAAAACATCTGCAGCTGTGGACAATTTTCCTTTGGAGGACAAACTGCCTTTCATTTCGAACCAACACTTAATCTATTAAAAACTATGAGTTCACATTGATACAACTACTACCCAACCTCACAAAATTCACTCTATTTTTATCTTCTCTGTCAATGAAAAACCTGGCTTCTACCATCCACTATATATATATATATATATTATTTACATAGTCTTACTTTTGAAGTAGTTTCCTCACTACTAACCCATCCTCCAACTCCCTCCCCAAATTAAACTCCTAGTCTCTATGGTGATGATTGTATGATTTTTCTACTTATATCCAGCAATATGATTTGCTAATGGATTTACAAACTGTGGAATATTCTTAAAAATACAGAAATACCAGACCACATTATCTGTCTCCTGAGAAACCTGTATGCAGGACAAGAAGCAACAGTTAGAACTGGACATGGAACAACAGACTAGTTCCAAATTGGTAAAGGAGTACAGCAAGGTTGTATATTGTCACCCCACTTATTTAACTTATATGCAGAGAACACCATGCAAAATGCTGGGCTGGATAACTCACAAACTGGAAACAAGATTGCCAGCAGAAATATCAACAACCTCAAGTGCATAGATGATACCATTTTAATGGCTGAAAGTGAAGAGGAACTAAAAAGCTTCTTGATGAAGGTGGAAGAAGAGAGTGAAAAGCTGGAAAACAAAGCATTAGTCCATAACCTTATCTTCTGATACACACACGCACGCAAACGCACACACAGAAGATGAACCTATCAAGCAACATCACTGGAAACAGCCATTTTACTAAGGAGCTATGTTTTCTGTTAGTATTTTAGAAAGCAAGATTTAAGCTCTTGGTTCTTGTTTCAAGGCACTCTCAGCACACAGAGTTAAGGAATAGATTTACACATGGAGCCACACATGTGCGTCTAGATCTATTTTCCTATCAACCTATACCGATCTCAGGGTTTTCATCCTCAGCATTCTTGATATTAATATTTTGGATCAAGCAGTTCTTTGGTAGGAGAAGTGAGAGTTGCTGTTCTTTGCCTTATAGTATGTTTAGCACCTCTAGTCTCCTACTGGATGCCATACCCTACCTCCCAGATTCAAATACCAAAAACATCTGCAGCTGTGGACAATTTTCCTTTGGAGGACAAACTGCCTTTCATTTCGAACCAACACTTAATCTATTAAAAACTATGAGTTCACATTGATACAACTACTACCCAACCTCACAAAATTCACTCTATTTTTATCTTCTCTGTCAATGAAAAACCTGGCTTCTACCATCCACTATATATATATATATATATATTATTTACATAGTCTTACTTTTGAAGTAGTTTCCTCACTACTAACCCATCCTCCAACTCCCTCCCCAAATTAAACTCCTAGTCTCTATGGTGATGATTGTATGATTTTTCTACTTATATCCAGCAATATGATTTGCTAATGGATTTACAAACTGTGGAATATTCTTAAAAATACAGAAATACCAGACCACATTATCTGTCTCCTGAGAAACCTGTATGCAGGACAAGAAGCAACAGTTAGAACTGGACATGGAACAACAGACTAGTTCCAAATTGGTAAAGGAGTACAGCAAGGTTGTATATTGTCACCCCACTTATTTAACTTATATGCAGAGAACACCATGCAAAATGCTGGGCTGGATAACTCACAAACTGGAAACAAGATTGCCAGCAGAAATATCAACAACCTCAAGTGCATAGATGATACCATTTTAATGGCTGAAAGTGAAGAGGAACTAAAAAGCTTCTTGATGAAGGTGGAAGAAGAGAGTGAAAAGCTGGCTTAAAGCTCAACATTCAAAAAAGCTAAAATCATGGCATCTAGTCCCATAACTTCATGGTAAATAGATAGAGAAAAAAGTAGAAATGGTGTCAGATTTCATATTCTTGGGCTCCAAAAATCACTGTGGTGGATGACTGCAGTCACGAAATTAAAAGATGCTTGCTCCTTGGAAGAACAGCTATGACAAACCTAGGCAGGGTTTTAAAAACAGAGACATCATTTTGCCAACAAGGTCCATGTAGGCTAAGCTATGGCTTTTTGCAGTAGTCATGTATGGATGTGACAATCGGACCATAAAGAAGGCTGAGCACCTAAGAATTGATGCTTTCGAACTGTGGTGTTGGAGAAGACTCTTCAGAGTCCCTTGGGCTGCAAGGAGATCAGACCAGTCAATCCTAAAGGAAATGAACCCTGAATATTTATTGGAAGGATGGATGCTGAAGTAGAAGTTCCAATACTTTGGCCACCTGATGTGAAAAGCCAGCTCATTGGAAATGATCCTGATGCTGGGAAAGATTGAGGGCAAGAGGAGAAGGGGCAACAGAGATGGCATGGTTGGGTGGCATCACTGACACACTAGACATGCATTTGAGCAAACTGAGGGTAAGAATGAAGGGCAGGGAATCCTGGTGTGCTGCCAGTTCATGCAGTTGCAAAAAGTCAGACATAGTGACTGAACAACAACAATATTGAATAAAATTTGCAGTTCTGAAAGAAATCCCACTTGATCATGGCTTACTATTTTCTTAAATTGCTCTAAAATTCACTTATTAGTATTTTGTTAGAAACCTTTGCCTCAAATACTTATAAATAAGAGCATTCTGTAATTTCTCTTTAAATACTATCAGATTTTATATCAGTATTAATCTTTCTTCAAAAAAGTTTTTTTTTCTAGAAGAAGCAACAGTAGTTCCAAATTGGTAAAGGAGTACAGCAAGGTTGTATATTGTCACCCCACTTATTTAACTTATATGCAGAGAACACCATGCAAAATGCTGGGCTGGATAACTCACAAACTGGAAACAAGATTGCCAGCAGAAATATCAACAACCTCAAGTGCATAGATGATACCATTTTAATGGCTGAAAGTGAAGAGGAACTAAAAAGCTTCTTGATGAAGGTGGAAGAAGAGAGTGAAAAGCTGGCTTAAAGCTCAACATTCAAAAAAGCTAAAATCATGGCATCTAGTCCCATAACTTCATGGTAAATAGATAGAGAAAAAAGTAGAAATGGTGTCAGATTTCATATTCTTGGGCTCCAAAAATCACTGTGGTGGATGACTGCAGTCACGAAATTAAAAGATGCTTGCTCCTTGGAAGAACAGCTATGACAAACCTAGGCAGGGTTTTAAAAACAGAGACATCATTTTGCCAACAAGGTCCATGTAGGCTAAGCTATGGCTTTTTGCAGTAGTCATGTATGGATGTGACAATCGGACCATAAAGAAGGCTGAGCACCTAAGAATTGATGCTTTCGAACTGTGGTGTTGGAGAAGACTCTTCAGAGTCCCTTGGGCTGCAAGGAGATCAGACCAGTCAATCCTAAAGGAAATGAACCCTGAATATTTATTGGAAGGATGGATGCTGAAGTAGAAGTTCCAATACTTTGGCCACCTGATGTGAAAAGCCAGCTCATTGGAAATGATCCTGATGCTGGGAAAGATTGAGGGCAAGAGGAGAAGGGGCAACAGAGATGGCATGGTTGGGTGGCATCACTGACACACTAGACATGCATTTGAGCAAACTGAGGGTAAGAATGAAGGGCAGGGAATCCTGGTGTGCTGCCAGTTCATGCAGTTGCAAAAAGTCAGACATAGTGACTGAACAACAACAATATTGAATAAAATTTGCAGTTCTGAAAGAAATCCCACTTGATCATGGCTTACTATTTTCTTAAATTGCTCTAAAATTCACTTATTAGTATTTTGTTAGAAACCTTTGCCTCAAATACTTATAAATAAGAGCATTCTGTAATTTCTCTTTAAATACTATCAGATTTTATATCAGTATTAATCTTTCTTCATAAGTACTAGAAGAGTTTCTTTCATATTTTATTCTATGGAAAAGCTTCTGGAGTTTTTGGATTCCAGTAAAATCATCCAAGTTTGGTGACCTTTTGCATGTTAATTCCTTGATAATTTTCTCTATGAAAATTGGTCTCTTCTTTTTCCTTTTTCTTTACAGTTTATCCTGAGATATTGGATATAGTTTCCTGTGCTATATAGTAGAACGTTGTTCTTTATCCATTCTAAATGTCATAGTTTCCATCTACTAACCCCACACTCAAAGTCCATCCCTCATCTTCTCCTATCCCCCTTGACAACCACATGTCTGTTCTTTATATTTGTGAGTCTGTTTCTATTTTGTTGATAGGTTTGTTTGTGCCATATTTTAGATTCTACATGTCAGTGATATAGTGTTTGTCTTTCTCTTTTTGACTTACTTACTACAACCTCTAGTTGCATCTATGTTGTTGCAAACAGCATTAAATCCTCCTTTTCATGGCTGAGTAGTATTTCATTATATATATGTACTATATCTCCTTTATCCATTCATCTGTTGATGGACATTTAGGTTACTTCCCTGTCTTCACTACTGTGAATAGTGCTTCAATGAACATAGGAGTGCAAGTATCTTTTTGAACGGTAATATTGTCTGGGTACATGCCCAGGTCCTAAAATTGATGTTGTCAATTTTAGAAACATTTTTACTTTCAAATTATCCATGTCATTTAGCTTTTAAGCGTATTTGCAAAGAGACCTGAAAAGCACTCCTGATTTTTAAAAATTTCCTCTATATCAAATTATTTTCCTTTTGTTATATCTTACTTTGTATATTTGTGCATCTTCACTCTTTCTTAATGAAGTTAACCAGTGAGTTGTATTTACATTTTTAATTAAAAGTTAGCCAAGATTTTATTTATTCATCAGATTTATTGTTTTACTACTCTCTACCTCATTGTTTCTTACTTTTACTTTTATTATTTTTCCCTTGACTTTTACTTGGTTTAATTTTTTTCTAGTTTTCTGTTCCCAGATATTAATTCATTTATCTCAGTTCATTAATGCATATTGAAAAGGTATTTAAAGCTAGAAAAATTTTAGTGATCACTAATTTGACACATTGATTCTAATATGCACTGTTTTCATCATTGCTGCTTTTTAGAAATTCCTTAATTTTAGTATTTCTTTCTACTTTCACTCAAGTTATTTATCAAAAGGTTTTTAACTTTCTGATGAGAAAAAAAAACTTTCTTAAAAATGCATTAATGTGTGCAGCTATTGCACTGTGCTTGAAGAATAATTTTTGTAATATTTCTACTTCATGGAACTTTCTGATTACTATATGATTAATGTTTGTAAATATCTCCATGCATGTCCAGAAAGAAAGTTCATTCTTTATTACCAGTATGTAAAGTTCAATATACACCCCAATAAGTTGCCTCATTGATTATAATGTTTAGATTTTCTAAATCCTTATTTATTTTTCATTTGTTCTGTCTTCTCCTTAGTGGTGTGTAAATTCTATTATTTAGTGTGTTTCTTTCAATGTGACTTTGCATATTTTCTACTATTTGCTTTATAAGTGTGATTTCTTTGTTCTTTGATAATAACTATGCTTATATAAGTTTACTTACTATGTTTTTATTGTGAGTTATACTTTTAACATTGAAAGGTATCCTTTATCACTCTAAGTGCTGAATGTTTCGATTCTGTTTCTCAGACACCAATATCTCCACTCTGCATTCGTCCCATTTTTATTTGCCTGGTACCCATTTAACTTTTTCTCATTGGTTTATTTTTGCCTCTATAAATCATGAGTTTCTTGTATAGACCATATTGTTGGGTCTTAATTCATGAAACACAAATGCAAGGCCTTTTTTTCTTGAGTTACGCCCTTGTTTGGAGAGAGCACTGAACAGAGATGTTGTGTGGTAATCAATTTTTTGCCATTTTTGTTTGTTTTTCCCTTTTCCTTTGCAGAATCTCAGTCCACTTATTTCCCTTGCCTTTTCCCTTTGCTACTTTGTTTTCCAAAGAAGCGAATGGCTATCCACTCCTGTATTCTTGCCTGGAGAATCCCATGGACAGAGGAGCCTGGTGGGTTACATCCCTGGGGTTGCAAAGAGTCTGACACAACAGAGTGACGACCATTTTCACTTTTCACCTTGTTTCCTAAAAGTACTTCTCCCTCCAGGATACCATCTTCCCTCCCCTAGAGTAATCCTTTTCTAAGAAGGCCTGCCTTGGAAAAAAAACAATTCCTTAATTTTAGTATTTCTTTCTACTTTCACTCAAGTTATTTATCAAAAGGTTTTTAACTTTCTGATGAGAAAAAACTTTCTTAAAAATGCATTAATGTGTGCAGCTATTGCACTGTGCTTGAAGAATAATTTTTGTAATATTTCTACTTCATGGAACTTTCTGATTACTATATGATTAATGTTTGTAAATATCTCCATGCATGTCCAGAAAGAAAGTTCATTCTTTATTACCAGTATGTAAAGTTCAATATACACCCCAATAAGTTGCCTCATTGATTATAATGTTTAGATTTTCTAAATCCTTATTTATTTTTCATTTGTTCTGTCTTCTCCTTAGTGGTGTGTAAATTCTATTATTTAGTGTGTTTCTTTCAATGTGACTTTGCATATTTTCTACTATTTGCTTTATAAGTGTGATTTCTTTGTTCTTTGATAATAACTATGCTTATATAAGTTTACTTACTATGTTTTTATTGTGAGTTATACTTTTAACATTGAAAGGTATCCTTTATCACTCTAAGTGCTGAATGTTTCGATTCTGTTTCTCAGACACCAATATCTCCACTCTGCATTCGTCCCATTTTTATTTGCCTGGTACCCATTTAACTTTTTCTCATTGGTTTATTTTTGCCTCTATAAATCATGAGTTTCTTGTATAGACCATATTGTTGGGTCTTAATTCATGAAACACAAATGCAAGGCCTTTTTTTCTTGAGTTACGCCCTTGTTTGGAGAGAGCACTGAACAGAGATGTTGTGTGGTAATCAATTTTTTGCCATTTTTGTTTGTTTTTCCCTTTTCCTTTGCAGAATCTCAGTCCACTTATTTCCCTTGCCTTTTCCCTTTGCTACTTTGTTTTCCAAAGAAGCGAATGGCTATCCACTCCTGTATTCTTGCCTGGAGAATCCCATGGACAGAGGAGCCTGGTGGGTTACATCCCTGGGGTTGCAAAGAGTCTGACACAACAGAGTGACGACCATTTTCACTTTTCACCTTGTTTCCTAAAAGTACTTCTCCCTCCAGGATACCATCTTCCCTCCCCTAGAGTAATCCTTTTCTAAGAAGGCCTCCTTGCCTTCTGGGAACACTGTTAGATACCTTCCCTGTGAGCAGTGCTCTGATCTATTGCATAAGTTTTTAAATGAAGTGCTAACTTTCTCTTAGTGGTGAAGACTTTAGAACTATCTTAGCCCATGGCGAGCTTCCATCTTGTCTCTTCCATATAGTTTTCCCTAAACCGTGTTCTCTATGAAGACTGGCAGCAAAAGTGTAAGGAGATAGCTAACTTTGCTCAGATGTATATTTTTCTATTTAGTCAGTTTGAATTTTTTTAAATTTTGTCTTCTAATTATATTGAAAGCATGAGTTTTATTCAATATAATTTCATCTTACTGTTGACTTTTTCTCCTTTGGAGAAAATGTTGTACGTTTTGTATTTACATCCCTGCCATTGCCTGGAGATATCAGAGATATGAGAATTCTTAATTTCTTACATTACCAGTCTTACTGTGTGTTAGGAATACTTTTGTGACTGCATGTTATAGGAAATCTGATTTCTAGGTAGGGGAAATTTTGCTTCCCCTAGGAGGCTGGAAAGTGTAAGAGAATGTTGGAGCTACACATCCAATGAGAAAAAGCTGGCAAGACTATACAACCAGTTGCTTCTACTAACATCAGATCTCCTATTTCTTACAGCCTCTCTTGTTTTGCATACTGGCTTTCATGCCTATCCACAAAGCTTCATGGTTGCAATATGATTGTCATTGTCTCAAGTTCAAGGCATAACGAGAGATAAATGGATCTTCTCTAGCAGTCTCTGTCTCTTTCTTTTTTGCAGGAAAAAGAATTCTTAGAAAGCCTCCACTAATAATATTTCATTGGCCAGAAGTATGCCACACAGTCTCTTCTATAAAGCTAGAGTGTATTTCATTTTTTTCAGGTTCTATAGTAGAAATGTGCAAGGGAGAAAAGATCTGAGACTAAATGTGAGTTGGCCAACACAGAGTATCTGCAGCACTTACATTTCTTCTATCCACCTCATAACACTTACTATTTTTCAGGTCATATGAATTAACTTGAATTTACATGTTTCCTAAAAGTACTTCTCCCTCCAGGATACCATCTTCCCTCCCCTAGAGTAATCCTTTTCTAAGAAGGCCTCCTTGCCTTCTGGGAACACTGTTAGATACCTTCCCTGTGAGCAGTGCTCTGATCTATTGCATAAGTTTTTAAATGAAGTGCTAACTTTCTCTTAGTGGTGAAGACTTTAGAACTATCTTAGCCCATGGCGAGCTTCCATCTTGTCTCTTCCATATAGTTTTCCCTAAACCGTGTTCTCTATGAAGACTGGCAGCAAAAGTGTAAGGAGATAGCTAACTTTGCTCAGATGTATATTTTTCTATTTAGTCAGTTTGAATTTTTTTAAATTTTGTCTTCTAATTATATTGAAAGCATGAGTTTTATTCAATATAATTTCATCTTACTGTTGACTTTTTCTCCTTTGGAGAAAATGTTGTACGTTTTGTATTTACATCCCTGCCATTGCCTGGAGATATCAGAGATATGAGAATTCTTAATTTCTTACATTACCAGTCTTACTGTGTGTTAGGAATACTTTTGTGACTGCATGTTATAGGAAATCTGATTTCTAGGTAGGGAATTGTGCTTCCCCTAGGAGGCTGGAAAGTGTAAGAGAATGTTGGAGCTACACATCCAATGAGAAAAAGCTGGCAAGACTATACAACCAGTTGCTTCTACTAACATCAGATCTCCTATTTCTTACAGCCTCTCTTGTTTTGCATACTGGCTTTCATGCCTATCCACAAAGCTTCATGGTTGCAATATGATTGTCATTGTCTCAAGTTCAAGGCATAACGAGAGATAAATGGATCTTCTCTAGCAGTCTCTGTCTCTTTCTTTTTTGCAGGAAAAAGAATTCTTAGAAAGCCTCCACTAATAATATTTCATTGGCCAGAAGTATGCCACACAGTCTCTTCTATAAAGCTAGAGTGTATTTCATTTTTCTCAGGTTCTATAGTAGAAATGTGCAAGGGAGAAAAGATCTGAGACTAAATGTGAGTTGGCCAACACAGAGTATCTGCAGCACTTACATTTCTTCTATCCACCTCATAACACTTACTATTTTTCAGGTCATATGAATTAACTTGAATTTACATTTTGCCTTAACCTGTTTAACATGAATATGTAGAACACATGTGTACATAGGATTTTGCTTATGTCTATTTGTTCAGGAAAATCAATAATTGCTCTCATTTAGTGGTCTCTTACTTGAGTACGTAATGCCTGTAATTGCCTTCATAGCAGTCCTATAGTAGTGTGACAGGTAGAGTCATTCTTAGAGAGAGTAAAGGCCCCAAAGACCTAAATTTACAGACAGCTCAATACAGAAATTTAAGGTATAAACACCAACATAAAAGCAGACATTCATAATAAGGAACATTGCCTTCATCCTGCCCAGTTGATACATCTAAAAACCTACCATTTATTTATCAATTACAATGCGCTTTTCTTGGATTGTTCTAAAAATCTAATGGAGTGATATGTATAAAGGTCAGTTATAACAACTACTGGTATTACAACATTTTTCCAAGCATACTAATGACTCCATAGATATACAAATGTGTGTGTGTATGTGTGTGTACTTAGACACTTCAGTCGTGCCTGACTCTTTGCAACCCCATGGACTGCAGCCCACTAGGCTCCTTCGTCCATTGGATTCTTCAGGCAAGAATACTGGAGAGGTTTACCATGCCCTCCTCCAGAGGATATATACACATACAATAAGATATATTTATGTATATCCTTGTAACAATTATATGAAGTGGTCATTATTATCATTTTTCATATGAGGAAACCAAAGCTTATTGGTATTTAATAATTTGTCTAAAATAATATAGCTGATACATGGAGAGCCTGTAGTTGATATCAATCTGATTCTAAAGCCTATACCTTTAATCCTTCCCAGGACAGTATTTAATAATCACCACCTAAGTTCTATATTATTAGAGGAGAGGTCACACAAGCAACAGTTCCCATTGTCACCTTCCCCCTGCTATGCTTCACTCCCACACCACTCCTATTATTTCCCAAAGCAGGAACATTAAAATTAGCACATTCTCAGAAAAGCTCTAGATTTAGTCATTTTTTTGGTATTTGTTCTTGGCATAACATTTATCATTGTAGTTATTTTCTTATCTGTCTCTCTCAAAAAAATAGGAAATTCCAAGTATATATAGATCAGATTTGCCTTGATCACCACTGCCATTAAAGAACTTCTTGATCTGAAAGAACTTTTTTTGTTAGGTAAAGGAATTTAGCTCTTTATCTGTCATCTACCTGTCATATTTTTCTTATTTAAATTTTATCTTATAAACATTGATGTTTTTGGTCTCTAACCAGATTAATTAAGGCAAAAAAAGAGAAAAAGACACAAATTACCAATATCAAGACTGAGAGGACATTAATGGAAAATTTTGTAAATAGTAGAAAAATAGAAATTGAATTATAAACAAATTTATGCATATTTAACCAAATCTTAGAAAGATACAAGCTTATGATGCTTACTCAAGAAAAAATTAATCTGAAAAGTCTTCTAGCTGTTAAATTTAATTCACAATGTATAATATCCACAAAGAAAACTATAGCCTATGACTATGACTTAACTAATGCAATCTGTCAAATGTGTAAGACAACAATAATATCAATCTACACAAAATCTTTCTGAAACCAGAGATGAGATGATGTCCCAACTCATTTGATGTGGCCAGCACACTGATACCAAAATCAAAAACAATGTAAGAAATAAAATCATAGACCAATATTTCTCAAGTATAGGTATAAAACTTCTTTAAAAATACTATAAAAGCAAATCAAACAATATTTTAGGAAAATACATTAAGAACACTTGGGATGTCATAGAATAAAAGGTTGTTTCAACATTTGAAAACAATCAATGCAATTCACCATATGAACTATCAAAGAAGTAACACTGTCAGATCATTTCTATAAATAGAGAATAAGCATTTGATAAAATTCTGTGTCTACTCATAATTATAATAATAAAACCTCTCAGTGAACTAGCAGGAAGAACTCCTTTTCCCAGGTAAGGTATATTTTGGAAAATTCACAGTTAACATTAGAGTTAAGGATGCAAGACCACATGAATTGCACTTAACACCAAAAAAACAAGATAAGAATTTCCTCTCTCAACCCTTTTAGTCACCATTGTTTGGAGGGCCTAGCCTGTTCAGTAAGTTAAGAAAAAGAAATACATATCATTAAGACTGGCAGAGTTGAAGTAAAACTTTATTACATACAACATGGGTATCTGCTTACAAAACTCCAAAGAATTTACCAAAACAAGTACTCAAATTAATTTATGAGTCCATTACAGTTGCATAATATAATAATTTTTAAAAATCATTTGTATTTATACTATTATCAATAATTAGAAATTGAAATCAAACAAACAGTGCCATTAACAATAGCATTTTAAACAGGAATAAAACACAGGACACTTAGGGGCAGATCTAACAAACCTTGTGCAAACCTATATACTTGAAAGGTGTACAACTTTTCTGAGATAAATTAAGAAAGCTAAATTAAGGAAAAGATATCCATTGTTCCAGATTCAAGATAATTCAACATTGGTGTGATATCAATTCTATTCAGATTGACCTATAAATGCAAAGTAATACCAAGCAAAATCCTAGGAGTCTTCTTTTTTTTTTAGAAATTTGCAAACTGGTTCCAAACTCCATATGGAAAAGCAAAGAATCTAGAGTAACTAAAACCATGTGAAAACCAAAGATAGGGAATTCATTTTAGCTAATTTCAAAACTGATATATAACTGAAATATCAAGACAATACAGGATTGACATAAGGGTAATATCAATGGAGAAAAACATAAGAGTCCAGAAATAGACCCACACATACATGGTGGACTGATTTTCAACAAAGGTGTTGAGGTGATTCAAAAGCAATGGACACTTTTTTTCAACAATTTCTGGACGAGTGAACATCCATATGTAAAGCTGAAACAATATCAAACAAAATCTCAACCTTGGGGTTTCCCTGGTGGTCCAGTGGGCAAAGAGTTCGCCTTGCAGTGCAAGGACCACCGGTTTGATCCCTGGTATGGGAAGATCACATATGCAGCAGAACAGCTGGACTGGTTTGTCCAACTATAAGGCAGCACTCTGGAGCACATGTTCCCAGAGCCGGTGCTCTGCAATGAGAGAAGCCACTGCAATAAGAGGCCTACACAGCCCAAAGAATAAACATGGATGAAAATAAATAAATAAGAAACCAATAAAAAAGGCCAAAATTTAAAAATGCTCAAGGTTAAAAAAAAAAAAAAACCCTCAAGCTTTAATCCATGATCTTGAACCAGATAAAATTAGCTAAAAGTTCTAAAACTTCTGGGAAAAATCAAAGGAAGAAATCTTTGTAAGCCTGGATCTCTCACAAAAAGCACAAACCATAAAAGAAAATATTGGTAAATTGTATTTTGACAAAGAATTTCTGTTCTTTGCAAGATGCAAGGAAAATGAAAAACAAACACAAAAACACAGATGGGCATAAGTATTTGCAAAACACATCTTTTAGGACTTATATCAAAAAATATATACAAAATCTCTTAAAATCTAATAATAAGAAACATTCCAACTAAAAATAGCCAAATGGTTTGAATAGACATTGCACCAAAGAAGATTATACTAATTGCGAGTGATTACAAATAAGCCATAGGAGAAAGTGTCCAACATCATTAACTATTAGGGAAATGCAAATTAAAAACCTGTATCTACTGGAATGACTAAAATGATAAAGGATGAAAATTACAAGTGTTAGCAAGGATGCAGAGGTGCAGAACAACTAGAACCCTCATGAGTCGCTGGTAGAAATACAAAATGGCAAGGCTATTTTTGAAGAGAGTTGACATTTTCATATACAGTTAAACCCATGCTCATTATTTTGTGGTAGTCTTGATGAGGACAGGATCAATCCCTGCTTCCCCAAATTGGTCCAGATGTCAAGACAAATGATGCCACATGTGCATCAAGAGAATATGAACGTTTATTACTCACATAATGAAGCTTTCTGGGGAGAACAAGACAAGCTCCCAAGTCAGTTCAAAGTGGTTTGAAGGAGGAATGACTTTGTTCTTTTCATCATGAGGATCAAGGTGGAAGTTATGGAACAGTTTGAACTTCTCCACTTGTACTAAGGGAGGGGGCAACTCAAGTCCTTTTAAAGTTTGCCCAGATGTGAAAAAAGAAAAGGAGAGGGGTGGGGGCTGAAAGTTATCTGTGGTCAAACATCAAAAATAGAGTTAGACACATTTTTACATTGGCCGTACAGCACACCAGTTCAACTCCTAGATATTTACCCAAGACAAGTGCTAATTTATACCTACAAAAATCTGTATGCAAATGTTTAATCACCCCAAACTGTAAACAATCCCAAAAGTCCATCAACTGGTGAATCAGTAAACAAATTGTAGTACTTGGATATAATGGAATACTATTTTGCAATAAAAAGAAACAGTTTAGGGGCTTCCCTGGTGGTCCAGTGGGTCCACTTTTCAGTGCAAGGGGCACTGGTTCGATCCCTGGCATGGGAAGATCCCACATGCCACAGAGGCTGGACTGGTGTGTCCAGTTGTGAGCCAAAACTGTGGAGCACATGCACCCAGAGCTGGTACTCTGCAGCAAGAGAGGCCACTGCGATGGGAGACCCGCACAGGTCAGGGAATTAAGATGGATGAAAATAAATAAATGAAGGAACAATTAAAGAGGCAAAAAATAAAGAAATAAATAAACAGTTTATAGGTTCATGAAACAGCATGAAAGAATCTCTAAGCATTGCACTGACAGAAGCCAGATATAAGAGGCTACATGCTCTATGGTTACATTTAGATGACAATCTGAAGAAGACAAACCTGTAAGGTTTGAAATTAGACAAGTGATTGTCAGGGGCTGGAGGCTGGTATAGGGAACTGATTTCAAAGCACATGAGAATTTTCTGAGATGTATTTTAAGTACATGGCTCTGTATTTTTCAAAACTTAATAAATGAGACTTCTGAAGGGTAAAATGTTTGGCATGAAAATTTTACAACCACAAACTTGAGATGAAAATAAACCTTTAGAAGACAGAGTTAATATTACTGTCTTTAATTTCTAGATAAGTAAAATGAGGCTGAAAAGTTAAACTGGTCTGCTAAAACTCACCTGGTAGGAAGTGGAAGAGGCAGGACTTCGAGTCAATGACCCTCATCTTAGGTTTGTTTCATGATATTAATTGTTTTTTACCAAATACAAGCACTTCTATGACCACTTTTCTCATTAACAATGTAGCATAAGGAAGACTCAGATTGTACTGTGTCATTCCCAGGGGTCATATTAGGTCCATTAGGCCAATATGTAAAACTTATTGCAAATCAGAGTTCTGGCTCAACATGTGGGGGTGGGGCTGAAAGTTATCTGTGGTCAAACATCAAAAATAGAGTTAGACACATTTTTACATTGGCCGTACAGCACACCAGTTCAACTCCTAGATATTTACCCAAGACAAGTGCTAATTTATACCTACAAAAATCTGTATGCAAATGTTTAATCACCCCAAACTGTAAACAATCCCAAAAGTCCATCAACTGGTGAATCAGTAAACAAATTGTAGTACTTGGATATAATGGAATACTATTTTGCAATAAAAGAAACAGTTTAGGGGCTTCCCTGGTGGTCCAGTGGGTCCACTTTTCAGTGCAAGGGGCACTGGTTCGATCCCTGGCATGGGAAGATCCCACATGCCACAGAGGCTGGACTGGTGTGTCCAGTTGTGAGCCAAAACTGTGGAGCACATGCACCCAGAGCTGGTACTCTGCAGCAAGAGAGGCCACTGCGATGGGAGACCCGCACAGGTCAGGGAATTAAGATGGATGAAAATAAATAAATGAAGGAACAATTAAAGAGGCAAAAAATAAAGAAATAAATAAACAGTTTATAGGTTCATGAAACAGCATGAAAGAATCTCTAAGCATTGCACTGACAGAAGCCAGATATAAGAGGCTACATGCTCTATGGTTACATTTAGATGACAATCTGAAGAAGACAAACCTGTAAGGTTTGAAATTAGACAAGTGATTGTCAGGGGCTGGAGGCTGGTATAGGGAACTGATTTCAAAGCACATGAGAATTTTCTGAGATGTATTTTAAGTACATGGCTCTGTATTTTTCAAAACTTAATAAATGAGACTTCTGAAGGGTAAAATGTTTGGCATGAAAATTTTACAACCACAAACTTGAGATGAAAATAAACCTTTAGAAGACAGAGTTAATATTACTGTCTTTAATTTCTAGATAAGTAAAATGAGGCTGAAAAGTTAAACTGGTCTGCTAAAACTCACCTGGTAGGAAGTGGAAGAGGCAGGACTTCGAGTCAATGACCCTCATCTTAGGTTTGTTTCATGATATTAATTGTTTTTTACCAAATACAAGCACTTCTATGACCACTTTTCTCATTAACAATGTAGCATAAGGAAGACTCAGATTGTACTGTGTCATTCCCAGGGGTCATATTAGGTCCATTAGGCCAATATGTAAAACTTATTGCAAATCAGAGTTCTGGCTCAACATAAAAAGGAAAGGTCTATTTAAACAATGAGTCCTTCCTGAAAATGGGTTCCTTGTTGCTAATGTCCCGGTAGAAACCAACAAGCCGGGAAAGCCAAGCACTGGAAATATTTGAAGAATTTTCAGGAAAGTGTGCTCTTCCGGTTGCTGGCTTCTAAATGGCCAGTCATCACACCTGCTCTGTAAAGAAGGTAGAAGATATGTATTGCATCTGATAATATGAAGTAAGTCCTAAATCTTGTCAGTGTTAAAAAGAGGAAAAACACATAACTACTAACCTGATGATATATGGTAAAATATGTTTATTCCTATAGAAAAAGACTGTTTCTGTGATATGTTTTAAAAGCAAATGCAACATAACAGAGTTAAATATACTTTATAAATGGCATGTAACTGAAAATAAAGATCATTATCCTCTCAGTCAACAATGTAAAACACTTTGTGCAAACTGTGATACAGATTAAGAAAAACCTACAGATAATGTCTACTGAGTAAAATTAAGCTAATTTAATTAAAGACTGAATATAGTTCTTCTTCTTACCTTTTATGGGTTTAAGTTTAAACTCTTAAGTTAGGGTGGTGGGATTAGGTGATTTGAGCCTATTTGGCATGATTGTAAAGTAGTTTAATTTTAAAACCTTGAGGATGAAGCAATGCAGCTAATTGCTGTGTGCACAAAAATAGCGTAAACATCTACTGAGACAGGACTCAATTAAAGCCTCTGAACTCAAGGGCAGAATTTAGCCCAGATCATTTGAAAATAAATGCATATTCCCATATAATTATAAGATCAATGACTGACAAGATAACTAGTATATCTGGTAATTAAGGTAACAGCTTTTGCAGATCTAATTAGAGTATATTCTGTTACTTGGAATATATGCTAAAGGTGTTAAACAAATCTTCTGTACTTAAAGATGATGGCTAAATCTTAGAAAACTAAAATGTATAAACTGTATTCCTCACTTCATATATACTAAGAGGCAATGAATGAATCAATACTAATTATAATTAAGGTCTTAAGAGTGCAGTTAGGACAAAGCAGCTATCATTTCAGGAACAGCATTAGTTTGAGTACCTAAAATTCAACTCTCCTGTCTTGTACTGTCTCTTTCAGTTTATCTGCAATGAGTATTAGAGACAAGCTCAGGAAAGTTACAAGTCAGTCTGTTACCAATCAAAATGTCTACTTGTTGCAGCTTAATCTCAAAATCACATAAACCTGGGTTGATATCCTTGCTATGATACACAGGCCTTTGTCAACTCTTACAGCGGTCATCTGTCACTTTTGCTCCTCTCTTTTCCTGGGTCACAGTGCCTTTGTTTTCCTTTGAGAAGTACATACTCTAATCTTCTCTGCTAGTCACTGGGTTCAAGGCTAGAATGATCAATATCTGTAAGCCATCTTCTACAAAATAGCCACACTTCCATGGGTTGGAATTGTGAACAGGGCCAGATTAAAGCAATGACTCTTCACAATGGATTTAATTACTAATTTGATGGTGAGCATTTTTTGCTTTTAAACCAGAATGCACATGAGAATTAAGCCATCAAAAGAAAGCAGATATGTTTATTGTGTATGTATATTGTGATAAATATAGAGAGTCTTACTGTTCAATCTCTGACTACAGGTATGCCTGACAACCAGGTTAATCTACTGAAATGTCTAGCAATAAAATAAAAATATTTTCTACTCGCTTAAATTAGCAACAACTGATACACCCTACCAAATATTTCTATGCTTTGTTGTCCTAATTTGCAAAATTGAACGTAAAAGTTTCTGTTTTATAAAATTATTGTAACTCAGACAATTGTTGCTTGACTTCATTTAATTTCTGTAATGATTCTCTGTGAAGTGTTATCTCCACTTTACCAGTGAGGAAAAACTTATGCTTAGATGTTAAGTAATTTGCCAGAGGGAATCAGCATTATCTGATATAAAAATAATCTCAAAACTTCACCAGCTTTACACAAAATCTAGTTTTAACACAAAGTTAAAGAAGCTCTCTTTGGAAGCATTCTTCTAAGTGCTTTGCCAGGATCCAGGCTCCTCCTTACTGGGGCTCTGCTTTTCTACACCTTCAGTTTCACATTAATGTCACTCAGTCAGCAGGCAGAGATGGTTGAAGGATATTGAACGTGGGCAAGACAAACTTTCAGGAAAGTTAGTTAGTCTAAAATCAATTGTCTACTTCTTTCAGTTTATCTGCAAGATATTAGAGACAAGCTCAGGAAAGTTACAAGTCAGTCTGTTACCAATCAAAATGTCTACTTGTTGCAGCTTAATCTCAAAATCACATAAACCTGGGTTGATATCCTTGCTATGATACACAGGCCTTTGTCAACTCTTACAGCGGTCATCTGTCACTTTTGCTCCTCTCTTTTCCTGGGTCACAGTGCCTTTGTTTTCCTTTGAGAAGTACATACTCTAATCTTCTCTGCTAGTCACTGGGTTCAAGGCTAGAATGATCAATATCTGTAAGCCATCTTCTACAAAATAGCCACACTTCCATGGGTTGGAATTGTGAACAGGGCCAGATTAAAGCAATGACTCTTCACAATGGATTTAATTACTAATTTGATGGTGAGCATTTTTTGCTTTTAAACCAGAATGCACATGAGAATTAAGCCATCAAAAGAAAGCAGATATGTTTATTGTGTATGTATATTGTGATAAATATAGAGAGTCTTACTGTTCAATCTCTGACTACAGGTATGCCTGACAACCAGGTTAATCTACTGAAATGTCTAGCAATAAAATAAAAATATTTTCTACTCGCTTAAATTAGCAACAACTGATACACCCTACCAAATATTTCTATGCTTTGTTGTCCTAATTTGCAAAATTGAACGTAAAAGTTTCTGTTTTATAAAATTATTGTAACTCAGACAATTGTTGCTTGACTTCATTTAATTTCTGTAATGATTCTCTGTGAAGTGTTATCTCCACTTTACCAGTGAGGAAAAACTTATGCTTAGATGTTAAGTAATTTGCCAGAGGGAATCAGCATTATCTGATATAAAAATAATCTCAAAACTTCACCAGCTTTACACAAAATCTAGTTTTAACACAAAGTTAAAGAAGCTCTCTTTGGAAGCATTCTTCTAAGTGCTTTGCCAGGATCCAGGCTCCCTCCTTACTGGGGCTCTGCTTTTCTACACCTTCAGTTTCACATTAATGTCACTCAGTCAGCAGGCAGAGATGGTTGAAGGATATTGAACGTGGGCAAGACAAACTAGATATACAACTATCCCAACTCAGGAGTGATACATATGATTCCTTCTAATATTTATTGGCTAAAATTATTCACAAATGCCATGTGCTATTTCGTTTCAGCTGTGTCTGACTTTGTGACCTCATGGACTGTAGCCTTACAGTCTGCTCTGTCCATGGGTTCTCGGCAAGAATACTGGAGTGGGTTGCCATGCCCTCTTCCAGGGGATCTTCCCAACCCAGGGATCAAACCCACATCTCTTACATCTCCTCCACTGGCAGGATACTGTCTAAATGTAAGGAGTCATGTAGTCTTTCTGTTTGCCCAAATGAAACTTGAATGTAATATTGTCTGTACCATAATTAGCATTGGTTAATGTGGGTGGAGAGCAGATTTCAACCCAATGAAGCTGACTATTTAGTGCAGGCCCTTAAGCAGTATGCTATGTTATAGTAACCTGTGGTCAGCCCTTACTAAATGTGCATGATGGGGTTAGGCATACCGTAGATGTTTAATAAACATTAGGTTTCTTCTGAGGCAGAAAGAGAGAGAACAAGGGATGAGAGAGGAAGAAAGGAAGAGAAAGGAAATGAAAACTGCTTATAAACAATAAATTCTTTTATTTTGTTTCTTTTCTCTCTAAAAATCTTTGATTTGATGAATAGGGATGGAGAGAGAACAATGAACCATATATTTTTTTGAAATTATAATACTTTAGAAAAAGAAAAAGAAGGATGGCAAAAGTGAGACACGGGGAAGAGATAAATGCAGACTGTACCGTGTACTAATTCAGCTGTTCAAGTAACAACCAATGAGGCAGAAACCACTGAGACAGTATTGCGAATATCAGTGGTATATTTTGTTAGTCTTTCAGTTTTTGCATTTGCATGCATAATAAAAATTACAAGCCACAAGTTTTCTCTGCGTTTATGTTTAAAATTAGCTCCCTGTGAATTTTGTCCAACTGTCTGCCTCTCATCTCCGTTGGATTTTTCCACCGAGCCTTCTTAACTTACCTCCTTGTCTTAGCTGAACCCTTCATCATGTGGTACTATCTTTGTTACACCTTCAGTTTCACATTAATGTCACTCAGTCCTGGTTGAAGGATATTAACTAAAAATATACAACTATCCCAACTCAGGAGTGATACATATGATTCCTTCTAATATTTATTGGCTAAAATTATTCACAAATGCCATGTGCTATTTCGTTTCAGCTGTGTCTGACTTTGTGACCTCATGGACTGTAGCCTTACAGTCTGCTCTGTCCATGGGTTCTCGGCAAGAATACTGGAGTGGGTTGCCATGCCCTCTTCCAGGGGATCTTCCCAACCCAGGGATCAAACCTGCATATCTTACATCTCCTCCACTGGCAGGATACTGTCTAAATGTAAGGAGTCATGTAGTCTTTCTGTTTGCCCAAATGAAACTTGAATGTAATATTGTCTGTACCATAATTAGCATTGGTTAATGTGGGTGGAGAGCAGATTTCAACCCAATGAAGCTGACTATTTAGTGCAGGCCCTTAAGCAGTATGCTATGTTATAGTAACCTGTGGTCAGCCCTTACTAAATGTGCATGATGGGGTTAGGCATACCGTAGATGTTTAATAAACATTAGGTTTCTTCTGAGGCAGAAAGAGAGAGAACAAGGGATGAGAGAGGAAGAAAGGAAGAGAAAGGAAATGAAAACTGCTTATAAACAATAAATTCTTTTATTTTGTTTCTTTTCTCTCTAAAAATCTTTGATTTGATGAATAGGGATGGAGAGAGAACAATGAACCATATATTTTTTTGAAATTATAATACTTTAGAAAAAGAAAAAGAAGGATGGCAAAAGTGAGACACGGGGAAGAGATAAATGCAGACTGTACCGTGTACTAATTCAGCTGTTCAAGTAACAACCAATGAGGCAGAAACCACTGAGACAGTATTGCGAATATCAGTGGTATATTTTGTTAGTCTTTCAGTTTTTGCATTTGCATGCATAATAAAAATTACAAGCCACAAGTTTTCTCTGCGTTTATGTTTAAAATTAGCTCCCTGTGAATTTTGTCCAACTGTCTGCCTCTCATCTCCGTTGGATTTTTCCACCGAGCCTTCTTAACTTACCTCCTTGTCTTAGCTGACCATCATGACCTCTCTGTTCAGCTCCATGCTACTTAATGGGCATAACTAGTAGGCAATATTAAAAACAGATAAAAGATAGAAAACAATGCAATACTATTATCAATTTCTCCATATATGAACTAGTCTTTTCCTAAAAATTCCCGCAGCAAAGAAGGGACTGGGCTATATACTTTTCAATAAGACCTTATGAAAGGTTCAAGAATAATAAACTTGCCTAAACTCCTGTTGGACACAGATTATTCTAGACGCTCTTCCTGGCCAGTTCTACTTTGTTTCCAGCCTGATATCATGTGCTAAAAAGCAGCTGATAACGTCCAACATCCATCCCCCCACCTTCCATCAATAGAAATGTTCTAGGCACCTCAGGGCTTCAGATCTGGACCAATCTGCCTCCAAGCTCTCAAGAGAAGATAAATGATTCTTCTCCCCTAAGTGTAAGGCCAACATGGAGGTCTTTATTCTCTGATTCCAGACTAACAATCATTCCCTTCAGGGAAACCTCATCTGCTCACATATGTGTGGATTTTGGTCTATGGCTCAAACAACACAATTAATTATACAGTAGTCTGAAATCAGAACATTTTCATTTGTTGATACTATGTGATATGTGTGGGGTTTTTTCTTTTTTTAAGAAAACTATAGTTTCTTTTTAAAAGAACATAACAGTTTGATCATGGAAAGCTGCAAAAAACTTGCTTGAAAACTACAGATGCATATTTTGGCCAAAAGGTAAAAATACTAATTTCCTGAAGTGAACAACCTGAGTTTAATAGGTTATGCCAGCTCAGTGGTACCTAACCCAGAGTCCCTGAACTTTTAAGAAAGATCTTGGGCTTTCAAAGATACTTACTTAAGATTCTAATGTATGAATGAAAAAATAAATGAGCATACCTAATGATAAAATTAATATCTATGGAGATTACAAATTCATGGTAGTATGCAGTCCCAGTCCATAAAAAAATCTCCTAGTTATTTTTTTCTGAATAGGAAGTTTCGTTTACTGATACCCACCTCCTTTAGGAGGTGGATTATCAATAACTAATCATTTGTGTGTCTAGTTCTGCTGCAGGAGATACATAAATTATTATCATTCTAAAAAGAAAACATGAAAGCCTACATGAAATGGGTCAGTTCCCTGGAAGACAGTCTACCACAACTCACACAAGAATATAGGCAATGTATAAGGTGCATATCTATTTTAAAAACTGAATCCATGATAACCTTCTAATAAAGAAAGCATTAGGCCTAAAATGAATTCATAGATGAATTCTTCTGCACATTTAAGTTAGAAACTACACCAATTTTCTTCAATCGTTTTGAAATGATAGAAGCAGAGGGAATACTTCCTAGCTCATTCTACGAGGCCAGAATTACCTTAATACCAAAGCAAAGAAACTCTAAGAAAAGAGACCTACATGTGCTAAAAAGCAGCTGATAACGTCCAACATCCATCCCCCCACCTTCCATCAATAGAAATGTTCTAGGCACCTCAGGGCTTCAGATCTGGACCAATCTGCCTCCAAGCTCTCAAGAGAAGATAAATGATTCTTCTCCCCTAAGTGTAAGGCCAACATGGAGGTCTTTATTCTCTGATTCCAGACTAACAATCATTCCCTTCAGGGAAACCTCATCTGCTCACATATGTGTGGATTTTGGTCTATGGCTCAAACAACACAATTAATTATACAGTAGTCTGAAATCAGAACATTTTCATTTGTTGATACTATGTGATATGTGTGGGGTTTTTTCTTTTTTTAAGAAAACTATAGTTTCTTTTTAAAAGAACATAACAGTTTGATCATGGAAAGCTGCAAAAAACTTGCTTGAAAACTACAGATGCATATTTTGGCCAAAAGGTAAAAATACTAATTTCCTGAAGTGAACAACCTGAGTTTAATAGGTTATGCCAGCTCAGTGGTACCTAACCCAGAGTCCCTGAACTTTTAAGAAAGATCTTGGGCTTTCAAAGATACTTACTTAAGATTCTAATGTATGAATGAAAAAATAAATGAGCATACCTAATGATAAAATTAATATCTATGGAGATTACAAATTCATGGTAGTATGCAGTCCCAGTCCATAAAAAAATCTCCTAGTTATTTTTTTCTGAATAGGAAGTTTCGTTTACTGATACCCACCTCCTTTAGGAGGTGGATTATCAATAACTAATCATTTGTGTGTCTAGTTCTGCTGCAGGAGATACATAAATTATTATCATTCTAAAAGAAAACATGAAAGCCTACATGAAATGGGTCAGTTCCCTGGAAGACAGTCTACCACAACTCACACAAGAATATAGGCAATGTATAAGGTGCATATCTATTTTAAAAACTGAATCCATGATAACCTTCTAATAAAGAAAGCATTAGGCCTAAAATGAATTCATAGATGAATTCTTCTGCACATTTAAGTTAGAAACTACACCAATTTTCTTCAATCGTTTTGAAATGATAGAAGCAGAGGGAATACTTCCTAGCTCATTCTACGAGGCCAGAATTACCTTAATACCAAAGCAAAGAAACTCTAAGAAAAGAGACCTACAGACCAATATCTCTCATGAAAATGAATGTAAAAATTCTCCACAAAATATTAGCAAGTCGAATCCAACAATGTATGTAAAGAAGTATATACCATGACTAAGCAGCATTTATCCAGCTATGCAGGTAAGTACCATGTTTGAAATCAACTAATGTTAATTCCAATAAAAGAAAAGAATCAAAGAAGAAAAAGAAAACACAAATGATCACATCAATAGATGCAGAAAAAGTATTTGAGAAAATCCAATCCCTGTCATGATGAAATTACTCAGCAAACTAGGAGGAAAACTTCCTCAACTTGATAAAAAATATCTACAGAAAATCCACACCTAGCATAGTGACAATCTATTAGAAGCTCTCTGTCTGAGACCTGAGCATGAAGACAAAGATGTTCTCTCATATCACTCCCTTTTAACATTGTATCATAAGTCCTAGATAATGAAATGTAACAAGAAAATAAACTGAAACGTGCACAGATTGAAGAAAGAAGTAAAACTGTCTTTGCTCACACATGATATGCTTATCTACATAGAAAATTCAAAAGAATCAACAATAAACCTCATGGGACTAATAAGAAATTACACCAAGGTTGCGGGATACAAAGTTAATACAGCAATGCAAATTTCTTTCCAATACACCAGTCCCAGTAATGAACATGGAATTCAAAATTTAAAACACACCATTCACGTTGGCACTACTAAATGTAAAGCATAAAACTATAAAACTCCTAGAAGACAACAGCCAGAGAACAGAGGATTTTTAAGGCAGTAAAAATAGTTTGAATGATACAACAGTGATGGATATATGGTATTACACATTTATCCAAATCTATAAAATGTAAAACACCAAAAGTGGATCCTAATATAAACTCTGAGCTTTGGGTGATACTGATGTGTTAATGTTGGTTCACTTGTAACAAATGTACTATTCTTATTGGGGATCTTGATAATGAGAGAGGCTTTGCATGTAGGGAGGCAGGGTATATATTAGAATTCTGTACTTTCTGCTCAATTTTCTTAAAATGCTCTAACCACCAAGGAGCTACTATATAGCACAAGGATCGTTTTGAAATGATAGAAGCAAAATACTTCCTAGCTCATTCTGAGGCCAGAATTACCTTAATACCAAAGCAAAGAAACTCTAAGAAAAGAGACCTACAGACCAATATCTCTCATGAAAATGAATGTAAAAATTCTCCACAAAATATTAGCAAGTCGAATCCAACAATGTATGTAAAGAAGTATATACCATGACTAAGCAGCATTTATCCAGCTATGCAGGTAAGTACCATGTTTGAAATCAACTAATGTTAATTCCAATAAAAGAAAAGAATCAAAGAAGAAAAAGAAAACACAAATGATCACATCAATAGATGCAGAAAAAGTATTTGAGAAAATCCAATCCCTGTCATGATGAAATTACTCAGCAAACTAGGAGGAAAACTTCCTCAACTTGATAAAAAATATCTACAGAAAATCCACACCTAGCATAGTGACAATCTATTAGAAGCTCTCTGTCTGAGACCTGAGCATGAAGACAAAGATGTTCTCTCATATCACTCCCTTTTAACATTGTATCATAAGTCCTAGATAATGAAATGTAACAAGAAAATAAACTGAAACGTGCACAGATTGAAGAAAGAAGTAAAACTGTCTTTGCTCACACATGATATGCTTATCTACATAGAAAATTCAAAAGAATCAACAATAAACCTCATGGGACTAATAAGAAATTACACCAAGGTTGCGGGATACAAAGTTAATACAGCAATGCAAATTTCTTTCCAATACACCAGTCCCAGTAATGAACATGGAATTCAAAATTTAAAACACACCATTCACGTTGGCACTACTAAATGTAAAGCATAAAACTATAAAACTCCTAGAAGACAACAGCCAGAGAACAGAGGATTTTTAAGGCAGTAAAAATAGTTTGAATGATACAACAGTGATGGATATATGGTATTACACATTTATCCAAATCTATAAAATGTAAAACACCAAAAGTGGATCCTAATATAAACTCTGAGCTTTGGGTGATACTGATGTGTTAATGTTGGTTCACTTGTAACAAATGTACTATTCTTATTGGGGATCTTGATAATGAGAGAGGCTTTGCATGTAGGGAGGCAGGGTATATATTAGAATTCTGTACTTTCTGCTCAATTTTCTTAAAAATGCTCTAACCACCAAGGAGCTACTATATAGCACAAGGACCTATACTCAATATTTTGTAATAACCAATAAGAGAAAGGAATCTGAAAAAAATAGATACATATGTAGTTATAACTGAAATGCTTTGCTGTACATTGGAAATTAACACAACACTGTATATCAATTATACTTCATAATAAAAATTTAAAAGTCTGCTCTAATAAGTAAGTTCTATTTTTTAAAGGGACATGCTCAGAAAGCATTTAATTCAAATTTTTCATTCTTGAAATTTTCTCTTACTTCACAGAAGAGTTTGCTTTTTTGATTTTGAGTATTACTGCATTTTAGTAATAGTGAGCAACAAAGAATAAACATTTACATAAAAAGACCTCAGAAGTTACCATGTAATTTCAATAGTTCATAAGCCCAGTCCAAGAAACATCTTCTTATATGAGAAAGACTATATCCTTCACCACAATCCTTATATTCAAATTATTCTAAATAAGATATTCACAATCCTAACCATGACACTCCTACAAATACACACAGACAGACACATACATACACACTAGCTGAACTTGCCTGTATCTACTCAATTTTTGCCATATTTTCCCATCAAAAGCAGTCTATGAGGAAACAACCCATTGACCAAAAACCAAGACACTCCCCTGACCTGAATGAACCATTATGAGACAGCTGTCTTGCAATGACAAGCAACACTGACATTCACATAAGTGCTACTTGCCATATATAAAAGTTGCTTTCTTGACTGATGATGTTTCACATCTAGAAATATAATCAATTCTTGATCGATAACTTTATTTACTTGGTATGTCTTTGCTATTAAGATTAAAATATCAAGTTTATGCTGGTTTCATAAAGCTAGAAGTGTTCCCTCTTGCTATGGTTTGTGAAATAATTTGATTAAAATTTGTATTATTTCTTCCTTAAATGTTTGAAAGAATTCTTGTGAAGGGATCTAGGCCTGAAGGTCTCTTTGGGGCAAATTTTTAATTATGAATTCAATTTCGTTAACAAATGTAAGGCTCATCAACATTTTCTTTTTGTGTGCTTGTCAGTTATGTAAGTTGAGGTTTTCATGGAATTTAACCATTGCATAAAGTTATTCACAGTGTTCTGTTATTAAATGTTACATTCTTACAGGAATTCTCATTCTGATACTGTTAATCAATTGATCACCTCTCTATCTCACTCTTTTACTGCCTCATATCTTTGCAAGTGTCTGTCAATTTCATTATTTTATTCAAACAATTAATTCAGATTTAATAATTTTTCTATTTTGTACTTTTTCTTTCCTTGACTTCCCACTCACTGCATACCTTTTTTCTACTTACTTGGGCTTAATTCACTCATTTTATTAGCTTTGTAACTTGAACTTTTCTTCTTTTCTAATATAGGCATTGAGAGGTATAAAATTCCCTCAGATTTGGTGTAAATGCATCTCACATATTTTTATATTTTGTATTTTGTTAACATGTAGTTTAAAATACTTGCTAGTTTTAATTGTGATTTTCTGATTATTATTTTATTTCACAGGGTACAACTTGTGTCTTATTTAAGGTGATCCCTTGCAGGTAGCAAAGGATTGGGTTTAGCCTTTTTTTTTAATCCTAATACTCTGTGGCCTTTAAGTTTTTAAACCACTTAGAATATAATTATTAAGTTTTAATTTATTGATTCTTATTCTTAATTATGATATCTTAAATTGTGTTTAAGAATACCACTGTATTTGTTTTCTATACCTCTTGTCCTTATTTCTTTTTCTTCCTTTCTTTTACTTCATTTGGATACTTTTTATTAATTGGTTTTATCACTTCTAATGATTACTTAGCTCTACTTCACTGTCTTAATATTTTAATGAATACTCTCAGGATGACCCTACACTTCCTTAACTCATAACAATCTAACTTTACTTTATAGTATACCCTTCACATATAGTGTAGGAAACCTGTAATAGTACATTTCATTTATCTCTTTTCTGTCCTTTGTCCTGCTATTGCCACATATAGTATTTGTACATTAATTATGTGACCTCAAATTAACTGTAATTATTTTTTTTTTAAACCTTTATTTTACTTTTAACTTTTACAGAGTTTTGTTGTTTACAGATATGTATGTTCTCAGATTAGTCATATGTATATCCCCCCCTTCCCTCCCCTCCCGACCATCACACAGCACCCCTGAAGGATCCCTTTTTCTCACAGAGCAATGACTAAAGCTACTTTCTTCACTTATGGTACTACAGGCCTTCATGCTACTTCCTTTACGCCTCCCACCCTCTGTTCCTTCCCCACAATGTCCATATGTCCACTGTCCATGTCTGTCTTTCTGTCACTTCACTGCATGTGCATCATCACCATCCTACTAGATTCCATATATATGTGTTAATATACTGTATTTGTCCTTCTCTTTCTGACTGACTTCACTTTTGATGATATGTTCTAGATCCAGCCACCTCATTAGGGCTGATTCTTCTGCATTTCTCTTTACAGCTGTGTAGTACTCCATTGTATATATGTACCAGAGCTTTTGGATCCATTCGTTCATTGATGGGCATCTAGGTTCCTTCCATGTTCTAGCTATTGCATAGAGAGCTGCAATGAACATTGGGGTACAGGTGCTTCTTTCAGTTTTGATTTCGTCAGGGTATAAGCCTAAGAGTGGGATTGCTGGGTCATATGGTGCTTCTATTTTTAGTTTTTTAAGAAATCTCCAGACAGTCTTCCATAGAGGCAGTATCAATTTACACTCCCACCAGCAATGCAGGAGTGTTCCCTTTTCTCCGCAGCCTCTCCAGCATTTATTGTCTGTCGATTTGTGGATGATGGCCATTCTGACGGGTGTGAGGTGATATCTCATTGTAGTTTTGATTTGCATTTCTCTAATTATTAGTGAAGTTGAGCATCGTTTCATGTGTTTTTGGGCCATCTGTATGTCATCATTGGAGAGGTGTCTGTTTAGGTCCTTTTCCCATTTTTTGATTGGGTTGTTCGTTTTTCCCGTGCTGAGTTGTCTGAGTTGCTTGTAGATTTTGGAGATTAATTCTTTGTCTGTTGTTTCATTTGCTATGATTTTCTCCCACTCTGAGGGCTGTCTGTTCAGCTTTTTTGTAATTTCTTTAGCTGTACAAAAGCTTTTAAGTTTCATTAGGTCCCACATGTTCATTTGTCTTTTGAGTTCCACTATTCTAGTAGGTGGGTCAGAGAAGATCTTGCTTTGATTTATGTCCTTGAGGGTTTTGCCTATATTGTCCTTTAAGAGTTTGACGGTTTCTGGCCTTACATTTAAGTCTTTAATCCATTTTGAGTTGATCTTTGTGTATGGTGTCAGGGTATGTTCCAACTTCATTTTCTTGCATGTAGCTGTCCAATTTTCCCAGCACCATTTGTTGAAGAGGCTGTCTTTGTCCCATTTTATATGTTCGCCTCCTTTGTCAAAAATAAGGTACCCATAGGTGCGTGGGTGTATCTCTGGGTTCTCGATCTTGTTCCATTGGTCGATAGTTCTGTTTTTGTGCCAGTACCATACTGTCTTGATGACTGTTGCTTTGTAGTAGAGTCTGAAGTTGGGGAGGCTGATCCCTCCAGCTCCATTCTTCTTCCTGAGGATTGCTTTGGCTATTCGAGGTCTTTTGTGTTTCCATATGAACTGTGTTATTTGTTGGTCTAGTTCTTGAAGTTGGGGTGATGACATGATGCATTTGGTAGTAGGTTTCTTGCCATGTTCTAGCTATTGCATAGAGAGCTGCAATGAACATTGGGGTACAGGTGCTTCTTTCAGTTTTGATTTCGTCAGGGTATAAGCCTAAGAGTGGGATTGCTGGGTCATATGGTGCTTCTATTTTTAGTTTTTTAAGAAATCTCCAGACAGTCTTCCATAGAGGCAGTATCAATTTACACTCCCACCAGCAATGCAGGAGTGTTCCCTTTTCTCCGCAGCCTCTCCAGCATTTATTGTCTGTCGATTTGTGGATGATGGCCATTCTGACGGGTGTGAGGTGATATCTCATTGTAGTTTTGATTTGCATTTCTCTAATTATTAGTGAAGTTGAGCATCGTTTCATGTGTTTTTGGGCCATCTGTATGTCATCATTGGAGAGGTGTCTGTTTAGGTCCTTTTCCCATTTTTTGATTGGGTTGTTCGTTTTTCCAGTGCTGAGTTGTCTGAGTTGCTTGTAGATTTTGGAGATTAATTCTTTGTCTGTTGTTTCATTTGCTATGATTTTCTCCCACTCTGAGGGCTGTCTGTTCAGCTTTTTTGTAATTTCTTTAGCTGTACAAAAGCTTTTAAGTTTCATTAGGTCCCACATGTTCATTTGTCTTTTGAGTTCCACTATTCTAGTAGGTGGGTCAGAGAAGATCTTGCTTTGATTTATGTCCTTGAGGGTTTTGCCTATATTGTCCTTTAAGAGTTTGACGGTTTCTGGCCTTACATTTAAGTCTTTAATCCATTTTGAGTTGATCTTTGTGTATGGTGTCAGGGTATGTTCCAACTTCATTTTCTTGCATGTAGCTGTCCAATTTTCCCAGCACCATTTGTTGAAGAGGCTGTCTTTGTCCCATTTTATATGTTCGCCTCCTTTGTCAAAAATAAGGTACCCATAGGTGCGTGGGTGTATCTCTGGGTTCTCGATCTTGTTCCATTGGTCGATAGTTCTGTTTTTGTGCCAGTACCATACTGTCTTGATGACTGTTGCTTTGTAGTAGAGTCTGAAGTTGGGGAGGCTGATCCCCCCAGCTCCATTCTTCTTCCTGAGGATTGCTTTGGCTATTCGAGGTCTTTTGTGTTTCCATATGAACTGTGTTATTTGTTGGTCTAGTTCTGTGAAGAATGTCATTGGAAGCTTGAAAGGGATCGCATTGAATCTATAGATGACATTTGGTAGTATGGTCATTTTCACAATATTGATTCTCCCGACCCAGGAACATGGAATATTTCTCCATCTGTTTAAGTCTTCTTTAATGTCTCTCATGAGTGTCTTGTAATTTTCTGTGTCCAGTTCTTTTGTTTCTTTGGGTAGGTTTATTCCTAGATATTTGATTCTTTTGGTTGCGATGGTGAAGGGGATTGCCTCTTTGATTTCATTTTCTGATTTTTCATTGTTTGTGTATAGGAATGCCAGTGATTTCTGTATATTGATTTTGTATCCTGCGACTTTGCTGAATTCGCTGATTAACTCTAGTAGTTTTGTAATAGTGTCTTTGGGATTTTCTATGTATAATATCATGTCATCTGCAAAAAGAAAGAGTTTGACTTCTTCTTTTCCAATCTGGATTCCTTTTATTTCTTGCTCTTCTCTTATTGCTGTTGCTAGAACTTCCAGGACTATGTTGAATAAGAGCGGTGAAAGTGGACACCCTTGTCTTGTTCCTGATCTTAGAGGGAATGCTTTGAGTTTTTCACCATTGAGGATAATGTTCGCTGTGGGCTTCTCATAGATGGCTTTCACTATGTTGAGATAGTTTCCTTCTATGCCCATTTTTTGAAGAGTTTTTATCATAAATGGATGCTGTACTTTGTCAAAGGCTTTTTCTGCATCTATTGAGATGATCATGTGTTTTTTGTCTTTCAATTTGTTGATATGGTGTATCACATTGATTGATTTGCAGATGTTGAAGAATCCTTGCATGCCTGGGATGAACCCAACTTGATCGTGATGAATGAGCTTTTTGATGTGTTGCTGAATTCTGTTTGCTAGGATTTTGTTGAGGATTTTGGCATCTAGATTCATCAGTGAAATTAGCCTATAATTTTCTTTTTTTGTGGTGTCTTTGCCTGGCTTTGGTATCAGGGTGATGGTGGCCTCGTAGAATGTGTTTGGAAGTGTTTCTTCCTGGGCAATTTTTTGGAAGAGTTTTAGAAGGACAGGCATTAGCTCTTCTATAAATGTTTGGTAGAATTCACTTGTGAAACCATCTGGCCCTGGGCTTTTATTTTTGGGTAGACTTTTGATCACAAGGTCGATTTCTGAGCTTGTGATTGGCTTTTTCATAGTTTCTATTTCTTCCTGGTTGAGTCTTGGGAGATTAATCTTCTCCAAGAAACTGTCCATTTCTTCCAGGTTGTCCAGTTTGTTGCCATAGAGTTGTTCATAATAGTCTCTTAGAATCCTTTGGATTTCTGCATTATCTGTTGTAATCTCTCCTTTTTCATTTTCTGATTTTTCATTGTTTGTGTATAGGAATGCCAGTGATTTCTGTATATTGATTTTGTATCCTGCGACTTTGCTGAATTCGCTGATTAACTCTAGTAGTTTTGTAATAGTGTCTTTGGGATTTTCTATGTATAATATCATGTCATCTGCAAAAAGAAAGAGTTTGACTTCTTCTTTTCCAATCTGGATTCCTTTTATTTCTTGCTCTTCTCTTATTGCTGTTGCTAGAACTTCCAGGACTATGTTGAATAAGAGCGGTGAAAGTGGACACCCTTGTCTTGTTCCTGATCTTAGGGGGAATGCTTTGAGTTTTTCACCATTGAGGATAATGTTCGCTGTGGGCTTCTCATAGATGGCTTTCACTATGTTGAGATAGTTTCCTTCTATGCCCATTTTTTGAAGAGTTTTTATCATAAATGGATGCTGTACTTTGTCAAAGGCTTTTTCTGCATCTATTGAGATGATCATGTGTTTTTTGTCTTTCAATTTGTTGATATGGTGTATCACATTGATTGATTTGCAGATGTTGAAGAATCCTTGCATGCCTGGGATGAACCCAACTTGATCGTGATGAATGAGCTTTTTGATGTGTTGCTGAATTCTGTTTGCTAGGATTTTGTTGAGGATTTTGGCATCTAGATTCATCAGTGAAATTAGCCTATAATTTTCTTTTTTTGTGGTGTCTTTGCCTGGCTTTGGTATCAGGGTGATGGTGGCCTCGTAGAATGTGTTTGGAAGTGTTTCTTCCTGGGCAATTTTTTGGAAGAGTTTTAGAAGGACAGGCATTAGCTCTTCTATAAATGTTTGGTAGAATTCACTTGTGAAACCATCTGGCCCTGGGCTTTTATTTTTGGGTAGACTTTTGATCACAAGGTCGATTTCTGAGCTTGTGATTGGCTTTTTCATAGTTTCTATTTCTTCCTGGTTGAGTCTTGGGAGATTAATCTTCTCCAAGAAACTGTCCATTTCTTCCAGGTTGTCCAGTTTGTTGCCATAGAGTTGTTCATAATAGTCTCTTAGAATCCTTTGGATTTCTGCATTATCCGTTGTAATCTCTCCTTTTTCATTTTTGATTTTGGTGATCTGGTTCTTCTCTCTTTTTCTTGATGAGTCTGGCCAGTGGTGTGTCGATTTTATTGACCTTTTCGAAGAACCAGCTTTTTGTTTTATTTATCTTTACTATTGTTTCTTTTGTTTCTTTTTCATTTATTTCTGCTCTGATCTTTATGATTTCCCTTCTTCTGCTGGCTTTGGGGTGTTTTTGTTCTTCTTTCTCCAGTTGTTTTAAGCGTAAGGTAAGGTCGTCTGTTTGAGATTTTCCTAGTTTCTTGAGGTGGGATTGAATTGCTATAAACTTCCCTCTTAGAACTGCTTTTGCTGTATCCCATAGGTTTTGCACTGTCGTGTGTTCATTGTCATTTTCTTCTAGGAATTTTTTAATTTCTCCTTTGATTTCCTCAATGATCAGTTGGTTTTTTAGGTATGTGTTGTTTAATCTCCATGTGTTTGTGCTTTTAGCGTTTTTTTCCTGTAGTTGATCTCTAGTCTCACTACATTGTGGTCCGAGAAGATGGTTGATATAATTTCAGTTTTCTTGAATTGACTGAGGATTGATTTGTGGCCCAAGATGTGGTCTATCCTGGAGAATGTTCCGTGAGCACTTGAGAAGAAAGTGTATTCTTCTGCTTTTGGATGAAAAGTCCTAAAGATATCAATGAGGTCCATTTCTTCTAGTGTGGCATTTAAGGCTTGTGTTTCTTTATTAATTTTCCATTTGGATGATCTGTCCACTGGTGTGACAGGAGTGTTAAAGTCTCCTACTATAATTGTGTTACTGTCGATGTCTTCTTTCATGTCTGAAAGTGTTTGTCTTATGTATTGGGGTGCTCCTGCATTGGGTGCATAGATATTTATGATTGTTATGTCTTCTTCTTGGATTGATCCCTTGATCATTATGTAATGTCCTGCCTTGTCTCTTGTAATCTTCTTTATTTTGAGGTCTATTTTGTCTGATATGAGGATTGCTACTCCAGCTTTCTTTTGATTTCCATTTGCATGGAATATCTTTTTCCAGCCTCTCACTTTCAGTCTATGAGTGTCTCTAGGTCTGAAGTAAGTTTCCTGGAGGCAGCATATGTATGGGTCGTGTTTTTGAATCCATTCAGCCACTCTGTGTCTTTTGGTTGGGGCGTTTAGTCCATTGACATTCAAAGTAATTATTGACACAAATGATCCTATTGTCATCTTCTTAGATGTTATGATGGGTTTGTTTTGTGGATCTTCTCCTTTTTACTTGTTTTCTATATAAGTCCCTTTAACACTTGTTGTAAGGCTGGTTTGGTGTGACTAAATTCTTTTAATTTTTGCTTGTCTGTAAAGCTTTTGATTTCTCCATTAATTTTGAAGGAGATCCTGGCAGGGTAGAGGATTCTTGGTTGCAGATTATTCTCTTTCAGCCGTTGAAATGTGTCCTGCCATTCCCTTCTGGCCTGCAGAGTTTCTGTTGAAAGATCAGCTGTTAAACGGATGGGCTTTCCCTTGTATGTCACTAGTTGCTTTTCCCTTGCTGCTTTGAGAATTCTATCTTTGTGTTTAATTTGTGTTAACTTCATCAATATGTGTCTTGGTGTGTTTCTTCTCGGATTGATTCTGTATGGTACTCTTTGTGCTTCTTGGACTTGACTGACTATTTCTTTTCCCATGTTGGGGAAATTTTCAACTATAATCTCTTCAAAAATTTTCTCATAGCCTTTCTTTTTTTCTTCTTCTTCTGGAACCCCTATAATTCGAATATTGGTGCGTTTGATATTATCCCAGAGGTCTATGAGGCTGTCCTCTGCTCTTTTCATTCTTTGAGCTAGACTCTGTTTTTCAGCAGTTACTTCCACCATTTTATCTTCCAGCTCACTTATCTGGTCTTCTGTCTCAGATACTCTGCTCTTGATTCCTTCTACAGTGTTTTTCAGTTCAGCAATTGAGTTGTTTGTCTCTGTTACTTTTTTGGTAAGTTCTTGTATTTCTTTATTCAGTGTGTTAGTTGTATCTTGCAATTTCTCTGAAATTCTGTTTTCAGTGTCTTTGATCATCTTTACTATCATTCTTCTGAAATCACTTTCAGAAAGTTTGTCCAAATTCTCTTCATTGATTTGACCTTGTGTGTTTGTGGATTGTTCCTTCACTTGTGTGGTATTTCTCTGCCGTTTCATTGTTATTATTAATTTTTTAAAAACTGACTCTGTTTGGGATTTCCTTTTGTCATACTTTGAGTTACGTCTGTTGGTGTTTGTTGTTTGGTTGGGGCGTTTAGTCCATTGACATTCAAAGTAATTATTGACACAAATGATCCTATTGTCATCTTCTTAGATGTTATGATGGGTTTGTTTTGTGGATCTTCTCCTTTTTACTTGTTTTCTATATAAGTCCCTTTAACACTTGTTGTAAGGCTGGTTTGGTGTGACTAAATTCTTTTAATTTTTGCTTGTCTGTAAAGCTTTTGATTTCTCCATTAATTTTGAAGGAGATCCTGGCAGGGTAGAGGATTCTTGGTTGCAGATTATTCTCTTTCAGCCGTTGAAATGTGTCCTGCCATTCCCTTCTGGCCTGCAGAGTTTCTGTTGAAAGATCAGCTGTTAAACGGATGGGCTTTCCCTTGTATGTCACTAGTTGCTTTTCCCTTGCTGCTTTGAGAATTCTATCTTTGTGTTTAATTTGTGTTAACTTCATCAATATGTGTCTTGGTGTGTTTCTTCTCGGATTGATTCTGTATGGTACTCTTTGTGCTTCTTGGACTTGACTGACTATTTCTTTTCCCATGTTGGGGAAATTTTCAACTATAATCTCTTCAAAAATTTTCTCATAGCCTTTCTTTTTTTCTTCTTCTTCTGGAACCCCTATAATTCGAATATTGGTGCGTTTGATATTATCCCAGAGGTCTATGAGGCTGTCCTCTGCTCTTTTCATTCTTTGAGCTAGACTCTGTTTTTCAGCAGTTACTTCCACCATTTTATCTTCCAGCTCACTTATCTGGTCTTCTGTCTCAGATACTCTGCTCTTGATTCCTTCTACAGTGTTTTTCAGTTCAGCAATTGAGTTGTTTGTCTCTGTTACTTTTTTGGTAAGTTCTTGTATTTCTTTATTCAGTGTGTTAGTTGTATCTTGCAATTTCTCTGAAATTCTGTTTTCAGTGTCTTTGATCATCTTTACTATCATTCTTCTGAAATCACTTTCAGAAAGTTTGTCCAAATTCTCTTCATTGATTTGACCTTGTGTGTTTGTGGATTGTTCCTTCACTTGTGTGGTATTTCTCTGCCGTTTCATTGTTATTATTAATTTTTTAAAAACTGACTCTGTTTGGGATTTCCTTTTGTCATACTTTGAGTTACGTCTGTTGGTGTTTGTTGTTTGGATGGGGCTTCTATTCTGGGTGATGCTGGTGACTGGGTGATGTCAGGACTTGCATACAAGTGATTACCTTTGTTGGCGTTCTCACTTGTATACTGCTCTTTAGTGTTAGGCGTTCTCTAGTATTGTAGAGTTTTGGAGTCAGTGCACCCTCCTTAAAACCCCGGGGCTTGTTGCCTGACCAGGGAATGAAGATTTCACAGCTGGTTTGTTATGGCATTAAATTACATTAAAACATATATATGCAAATGAGAAACAGAAGGTATACCTTTGACAAATGGCAATTTAAAAATTATGCAAGTACTATCTAGCGTATTGAATTATACACATAAATATATACAGCTACAACATAACCCAAGTGTTCCAATCAAAAATACAGTACAATACGTTAGCACGGCGAATAGAGAAATCCAAGAATGATATCCACCAGTTAATAAGCAATCTAAGTAGAGCACCAACTGGAGAATAATGCTAGAGCAGGATCCTCGTTGGGGATAAGGCAATGAGGACAGAACAGAGTAAGAAATATGGTGGGGAAAGGGAAAAAGAGAAAGGGAGGATAGAAGAGAAATATAGAAAAATATTGCAAAGTTAAATATAGGGAGATAAAGATTTGTATGTATTAGAATTTAGTGCTATAGGAAAGGAGTTTCAGAAAAAGCAAAGAATTATAGAGGAAGTAGCAGTACAAATGAGAAATTATTAAAAATTAAAAGATCTGAATTTTATAGAAAAATATAGAAAAACAAAGCAAAAATAATAAAAACAAACAAAACCCCCACAGAACCTTAAAAGGCCAATGGGGAACCAAAGGTTTATACCAAAATAAAATGTGTGGTTTAAAAGGAAAAAGAAAAAAAAAAAATTATGTAAACTTGAATATATTCAGTCTTACTGATATGATTAGTAGCTTCAATAGAATTCAGTGAAGGAAATGAACACACCCACTCTCTCTCTCACACACACCCCCAAGAAAAAAAAAAAAAAAAAAAAAAGCGGTGGGTGCACTGAGTCGGTTTGAAAAAAGAGAAAAAAAAAAATTGAAACAAAGTAATACAATACAAAAAATGAAATTTTAATGTCCAGCAGTAACTCCAGTTTCAGACAAAACGTGAAAATAGTGTTTATGTTCTTCTGTCTCTTGCTGACTATTCAGGAATTATCAGTCTTTTTCTTGCCTCTGGCAGTGGTTGGATCTGAAGACCTCTTTGACTGCTTGTTTGTTTAGGCCTATTCCAGAATTAAAAGGCCCGCCCAGGCTGGCCCTGGGAGTTTCTTAATCCAAATCCCTTTTCTTGCTGGGTGGAGCTAAATTCCCTCCCTGTAGCTTGACCAGCAGCCCTGGAGTTTGACCAGCAGCCAAACTACAGTAGGGAAAATGGCGTCTGTCTCACAGAGGATTTATTCCCACACGCTCTATGGAAAGCACTTCTGCAGTGACCCCGACCCTGTTGCAGGCCACCGTCGACCCCCGCCACCGCGGGAGACGTCAGGTTACTCAGAGGTGAGTCTGGCTCAGTCTCATGCAGGATCGCTATTCCTCTCTCCCTGATCACAGTGCGCAGAGACTTTCCAGTCCTCTTCGGCGACTGTGATCGGGTTAATGGTAACCTCCTCCAAAGGGAACTGAGTGCCACCCTTCCGAGGCCTGCTCAAGGGCACTTCTAGCTCAAGGGGGCACCTGGACCCTCCAAAGCAGGTCTGGCTCAGTCCCTTGTGGGTGTCAGTGCTCCTCTCCCGGGTTTTGATCTGCAACAGGCTTTGCGCCTTTGGCCTGCCCAGCCTCTCTGGCGGGTATGAGGTTTGACTTTTAATAGTGCGATTGCGCCCCTCCTACCGTCTTGATGCGGCTTCTCCTTTGTTCCTCGATGTGGGGTGACCTCTCAAAAAACAAAAAAAAACAAAACCCCCACAGAACCTTAAAAGGCCAATGGGGAACCAAAGGTTTATACCAAAATAAAATGTGTGGTTTAAAAGGAAAAAGAAAAAAAAAAAATTATGTAAACTTGAATATATTCAGTCTTACTGATATGATTAGTAGCTTCAATAGAATTCAGTGAAGGAAATGAACACACCCACTCTCTCTCTCACACACACCCCCAAGAAAAAAAAAAAAAAAAAAAAAGCGGTGGGTGCACTGAGTCGGTTTGAAAAAAGAGAAAAAAAAAAAAAAATTGAAACAAAGTAATACAATACAAAAAATGAAATTTTAATGTCCAGCAGTAACTCCAGTTTCAGACAAAACGTGAAAATAGTGTTTATGTTCTTCTGTCTCTTGCTGACTATTCAGGAATTATCAGTCTTTTTCTTGCCTCTGGCAGTGGTTGGATCTGAAGACCTCTTTGACTGCTTGTTTGTTTAGGCCTATTCCAGAATTAAAAGGCCCGCCCAGGCTGGCCCTGGGAGTTTCTTAATCCAAATCCCTTTTCTTGCTGGGTGGAGCTAAATTCCCTCCCTGTAGCTTGACCAGCAGCCCTGGAGTTTGACCAGCAGCCAAACTACAGTAGGGAAAATGGCGTCTGTCTCACAGAGGATTTATTCCCACACGCTCTATGGAAAGCACTTCTGCAGTGACCCCGACCCTGTTGCAGGCCACCGTCGACCCCCGCCACCGCGGGAGACGTCAGGTTACTCAGAGGTGAGTCTGGCTCAGTCTCATGCAGGATCGCTATTCCTCTCTCCCTGATCACAGTGCGCAGAGACTTTCCAGTCCTCTTCGGCGACTGTGATCGGGTTAATGGTAACCTCCTCCAAAGGGAACTGAGTGCCACCCTTCCGAGGCCTGCTCAAGGGCACTTCTAGCTCAAGGGGGCACCTGGACCCTCCAAAGCAGGTCTGGCTCAGTCCCTTGTGGGTGTCAGTGCTCCTCTCCCGGGTTTTGATCTGCAACAGGCTTTGCGCCTTTGGCCTGCCCAGCCTCTCTGGCGGGTATGAGGTTTGACTTTTAATAGTGCGATTGCGCCCCTCCTACCGTCTTGATGCGGCTTCTCCTTTGTTCTTCGATGTGGGGTGACCTCTCTGTGATCAGATCCAACCTCCTTTGGACGATGGTTTCCCAGGAACTCGTCGCAATTCAGGCGATTTTGCAGGAGAGATGAGTGCACGTCCTTCTATGCCGCCATCTTAGCTCCACCCCCAACTGTAATTATTTTTACTTGCTTGTTAATCTAATTATGTTTAAAATGAACCTACATATTTGCTATTTCCACCAGTCTTTATTTTCTGCTATAGTCCCAAATTTCTGGATTTATAGGATCCTGAAGAACTTCTTTTAGCATGTCTGCTATGTTGATCTATTGCCAACAAGTCTCTCAGCTTCTGCTTATCTGAAAATATACCTTCATATTCAAATGATAATTTCAACTATGCAAGTAATTATCATGACAGTTCTTTTTCATTAAGTGTTTCAGAAATGGCATTCCATTATCTTCTGAGTTCCATTGTTTCTGATGACAAACCAGGCAAAATTCATACCATTGCTACCCTGTATGTAATGTGTGCTTCTTTTCTTTCTGCTTTCAATATTTTTCTCTCTTTGCTTTGGATTTCAGCAAACTGACAGTCATGCACTTCTGTGTTTATGGTGTGAGAAAATGCTCATCTGATGAAAAGCATTTAATGAGTTTCTGACACCTGTGGGTTAATATTTTTAATTAAATTTGAAAAAATGTGATAATTATTTATTGAAGTGTTCTTTTTTTTTTTTGAAGTAACGGGACTCTGAGAATTCTTTTCTTTTCTTTTTCTTTTTCCTTTTTTTTTTTGGTATACCTATGGTGGATTCCAGTCTATATGTGGCAGTGAAAAACAGAACCCTGTCAAATAATAATAATAATGAAAAATCTGATTGAAATATTCTTTACATGACTTTATTTTTCTTCTTGGACTCCAATTGATTGTGGGTCTGCTCTTACTGACTACTTTTGATTTGGGGTTTTTGATTTGGGGTTTTGATTTGTTTCTGCTTCTCAGGATGTTTCATATGTTATTATTGAGTTTCAGGCATTGTGAAAAAAATGATAGAGGCTTAAAGCATGATTCGTTTTTGGCTTTATTTATTTATGTATTTACTTACTAGAGAATTTAAGCCCTTTCCTCTGTTTGGCCATGAGAGCATGAAGATGAAGTCAAGTTGAGCTTGAGCTGAGCAGAGTATTCATAAGACTGAGTTCAGTTTTTGTTAACCCTTTCTGTATTCTTGTATACCAGCCCTGCTCAGAACTGCACTTGGTTCCTGGTAGCATTTGAGCTAGATGGGACAGGAGGTGGACCAAAGCTTCAAGTGACTTTGGTCCATGTTCAGATTCAATATCCTATTTATTCCTGAATAATTCTAATAAAATGGCAAAAGGGATTTTTGCAGATTTAATTAAGTTTCCCGGTAAATTGACTTTCGTTAATCCTTGAGTTGGGAAGATTCCCTGGTGAAAGAAATGGCAACCAATTACAGTATTCTTGCCTGGAAAATTCCATGAGCAGAGGAGCCTGGTGAGCTATAGTCCAGTTGGTCGCTTGGACATGACTGAGCATGCATACATACATAATCAAAAAATAAAATTATCTAAGTGGACCTAATCTAATCACAAAACCCCTTTTATTATTATTATTATTATTTTTTAAGATTTTATTTATTTATTTACTTTGGGCGGGGGTCGGGTTGGGGAGGGAGGGAAGTGGGCGGGCCACTTCCATTGGTCTTTAATTTCTCTATTTTCATTCGTCTTCGTTCTTTGGCTCCTGTGGGCCTCCCATCACGGTGGTGTCTGTAGCTGCAGAGCTCCCGCTCTGGGCGCATGTGCTCCAGAGCTCTGGCTCGGTGATTGGACACATCAGCCCAGCCGCTCAGCGGCACGTGGGATCTTCCCAGGTCAGGGTTTTAACCGGTGCCCCTTGCACTGCAAGGTGGTGTCTTTACCCACTGGACCACCAGGGGAAGCCCACAAAACCCCTTTTTTTTTTTTGGCGGGGGTAGGGAGGGAAGGGGGATGGGCGGGCCACTTTCACTGGTCTTTCATTTGTCTAGTTTCATCCATCTTTGTTCTTTGGCCCGTGTGGGCCTCCCATCGCAGTGGCATCTGTTGTGGCAGAGCACTGGCTCTGGGCACATGCGCTCCAGAGCTCCGGCTTGCTGAATGGACACATCAGTCCAGCCGCTCCGCGGCACGTGGGATCTTCCCAGGCCAGGGCTCGAACCGGCGGCCCTTGCACTGCAAGGCGGTGTCCTTACCCACTGGACCACCAGGGGAAGCCCCCCAGGGGAAGCCCCCCAGGGGAAGCCCCCCAAAACCCCTTTTAAAAGCAGAGTTTTCTCTTATGAATTTCAGGGAGGAAGGGATGTGAATTTCAGGGATGAGAAGTTGAAACAAGGTTTCTGGTTTGAATCTGAAGGAGGCCACATGCAAAGGACCCAAGGGCATCCTCTAGAAACAGAAAATAGCCCTCAGCTAGGGGTGGGAGCTTTGGTTCAAATAGCACAGGAAACTTAATTCTGTCAACAATATAAACTTAGAAGCAGATTTCCATTCCCCACCCTCACCCCCTCGACCCCCTCCTCCACCCACGTCCCCCCAAGTCTCTGAACAAGAGTTTAGTTCTGCCAATATCTTGATTTGGGACTTGTAAGACACCCCCAGGTTTGCCATTCTGAACATCTGACATAAGAGACCCTGAGCTAATAGATAAGTGTTGTTTTAAGCCACTGACTGACAATTTTGTTATGGCAGTGTAGAAAACAAATACAGCCAACACATAAAGATGAGCTGCACTATCAAAGCGAAAGGTAGTTTTTGGTAATGACCACCTGCCTTGGTATCTGAATACACACAACACTGAAAATTCCACATTTCAGAAAATACTAATGTCTCTCTTTACTATTCAAAATTCACCCAGTAGGATAATCCAAAAAGTATTAAGACCACATGTTGTCTAAAAAAGATTTCTCATAAACTTTCACCTGTTTTTCTTGATTCTGGAACATGAATATTTAAATTTATAGTCAGCAGCATACAGATGTTCATAATCTAGAGTGATAACTAAAATGAGCCCTTTTTTTTTGGCGGGGGTAGGGAGGGAAGGGGGATGGGCGGGCCACTTTCACTGGTCTTTCATTTGTCTAGTTTCATCCATCTTTGTTCTTTGGCCCGTGTGGGCCTCCCATCGCAGTGGCATCTGTTGTGGCAGAGCACTGGCTCTGGGCACATGCGCTCCAGAGCTCCGGCTTGCTGAATGGACACATCAGTCCAGCCGCTCCGCGGCACGTGGGATCTTCCCAGGCCAGGGCTCGAACCGGCGGCCCTTGCACTGCAAGGCGGTGTCCTTACCCACTGGACCACCAGGGGAAGCCCCCCAGGGGAAGCCCCCCAGGGGAAGCCCCCCAAAACCCCTTTTAAAAGCAGAGTTTTCTCTTATGAATTTCAGGGAGGAAGGGATGTGAATTTCAGGGATGAGAAGTTGAAACAAGGTTTCTGGTTTGAATCTGAAGGAGGCCACATGCAAAGGACCCAAGGGCATCCTCTAGAAACAGAAAATAGCCCTCAGCTAGGGGTGGGAGCTTTGGTTCAAATAGCACAGGAAACTTAATTCTGTCAACAATATAAACTTAGAAGCAGATTTCCATTCCCCACCCTCACCCCCCCGACCCCCTCCTCCACCCACGTCCCCCCAAGTCTCTGAACAAGAGTTTAGTTCTGCCAATATCTTGATTTGGGACTTGTAAGACACCCCCAGGTTTGCCATTCTGAACATCTGACATAAGAGACCCTGAGCTAATAGATAAGTGTTGTTTTAAGCCACTGACTGACAATTTTGTTATGGCAGTGTAGAAAACAAATACAGCCAACACATAAAGATGAGCTGCACTATCAAAGCGAAAGGTAGTTTTTGGTAATGACCACCTGCCTTGGTATCTGAATACACACAACACTGAAAATTCCACATTTCAGAAAATACTAATGTCTCTCTTTTACTATTCAAAATTCACCCAGTAGGATAATCCAAAAAGTATTAAGACCACATGTTGTCTAAAAAAGATTTCTCATAAACTTTCACCTGTTTTTCTTGATTCTGGAACATGAATATTTAAATTTATAGTCAGCAGCATACAGATGTTCATAATCTAGAGTGATACTAAAATGGCATTGAAGTCAGAGTAGTAGAAGTTGTCCCTCAGTAGTAGGAGACATTAAATGTGGTTGCTACATAATAGTGACTTACTAGAAATCCACTCATAGAAACTGAATCTCTTCTAAAAGATTAAAAATTGGTTCTTAGGGATAAAGTTGACATCTGCTAGTACATATATATTTTGTACGGGTGTCTCAGAATTGTAAATTCAACATCTGCCTTCACTTGTGTTGAACAACTTTCTTTTTAGCTAAATTGTTTTAGAAAATCCTTATGGAAAATTCAGGAGTACGAAGAGTCATTTGAAAAAAAAAAAAGTTTGAAAGTATGTTTTCTTTTAACATTAAGCTGCAACATATAAACAATGGTCTGAAAGACTGGGCTCTTCAAGATCCTTGCTTCATTTCCCTGTTCACTTCAACCTGCTACCAAGACAGTCTAGAGATTATGGACAGGGACAAAGAAAACTCTTGGGAGTTCAGAAGATAAAGAGATACATTGACCATTTATTAGCTGAATAAATAACAGCATCTATGAATCTCAGTTTTCTCATCTAAGAAGAAGAATTTCCATGCAGAGCCATTATGAAGATTATTGTAACAAAGTTAAGTCTAGAGTTTATCACTGTTCTGACTCAATTTGTGGTGCAAAATCTAATTGTTTTGCTCTCTCAGCTCATTTCAGATTTCACCAAAAATTCCTCAAGTGTATTGACCAAAATTTTGTTCTCCATGTTATCATTTATTCAGAAACCTGTTGCTTTTTTTGTCAACAGTTCTTCACTCATCAACAAAGAAATTGATACTACTAAAGTCATCAGTCTGAGTTAAGGACACTTTCTATTATGAAGCCTGGGTAGATGAAAAGGTATTTTAAACTCAATTCCTTAGTTTTTAAGGGGGATATTTAGCATTTTCAGAAGGGTTTTGATTATCCAATCCAGCAGCACCACATTATATTAATAATTTTTCTGTATTTTAGTTCCTGTAAGCACTTTATGACAAATTTGTTGAATAGTAATCAAAAAAGTATTAAGACCACATGTTGTCTAAAAAAGATTTCTCATAAACTTTCACCTGTTTTTCTTGATTCTGGAACATGAATATTTAAATTTATAGTCAGCAGCATACAGATGTTCATAATCTAGAGTGATACTAAAATGGCATTGAAGTCAGAGTAGTAGAAGTTGTCCCTCAGTAGTAGGAGACATTAAATGTGGTTGCTACATAATAGTGACTTACTAGAAATCCACTCATAGAAACTGAATCTCTTCTAAAAGATTAAAAATTGGTTCTTAGGGATAAAGTTGACATCTGCTAGTACATATATATTTTGTACGGGTGTCTCAGAATTGTAAATTCAACATCTGCCTTCACTTGTGTTGAACAACTTTCTTTTTAGCTAAATTGTTTTAGAAAATCCTTATGGAAAATTCAGGAGTACGAAGAGTCATTTGAAAAAAAAAAAAGTTTGAAAGTATGTTTTCTTTTAACATTAAGCTGCAACATATAAACAATGGTCTGAAAGACTGGGCTCTTCAAGATCCTTGCTTCATTTCCCTGTTCACTTCAACCTGCTACCAAGACAGTCTAGAGATTATGGACAGGGACAAAGAAAACTCTTGGGAGTTCAGAAGATAAAGAGATACATTGACCATTTATTAGCTGAATAAATAACAGCATCTATGAATCTCAGTTTTCTCATCTAAGAAGAAGAATTTCCATGCAGAGCCATTATGAAGATTATTGTAACAAAGTTAAGTCTAGAGTTTATCACTGTTCTGACTCAATTTGTGGTGCAAAATCTAATTGTTTTGCTCTCTCAGCTCATTTCAGATTTCACCAAAAATTCCTCAAGTGTATTGACCAAAATTTTGTTCTCCATGTTATCATTTATTCAGAAACCTGTTGCTTTTTTTGTCAACAGTTCTTCACTCATCAACAAAGAAATTGATACTACTAAAGTCATCAGTCTGAGTTAAGGACACTTTCTATTATGAAGCCTGGGTAGATGAAAAGGTATTTTAAACTCAATTCCTTAGTTTTTAAGGGGGATATTTAGCATTTTCAGAAGGGTTTTGATTATCCAATCCAGCAGCACCACATTATATTAATAATTTTTCTGTATTTTAGTTCCTGTAAGCACTTTATGACAAATTTGTTCAGTAGTAATCACTGTTATAATAAAATGATAGTGTTCATTTTCCAGGCTTTACAAAGTCCAGTAAAAATTTTTTAACACATGGAAACCATAGTCACCAAGCTATACTTTATGAGTCTGAACTAAGCAATTCAGTATCCTATAAATTCAAAACTAGACTATTATTTATTCTAAATGTGACAGCACAGCGTTAGAGATGGGCAGCCTCCACACCAGTAATCTACTGATTAGTGTGAATAGGGATATCAGAAGCCAGCAAACTCCAATTTGCAGTGAATGCCAGCTGCATAACAATTTATCAGAGAAGCCCAGATACAGGGTAAAGAAATATCCCTTCCTTAATTATGAGCATATGTATGCCAGTGCAAGCCTGCATTACTATGACTGAGCATTCTGGGATAATAAGTTAATGCTATTAAGATTCATTACATATTCCTAATATACATACCAATACCTCTTAGTGCTAATATGCTAAGTCCCAAGCTGCAAGTTTCTGTTGACAAAGTCCAGTGAGAACAGGAAGAAGTTTCAGCAGGAATGCCAGTATAGTTCCTAAATAAGACATTGCAACGTTTTAGAAAAGATGACCTCAGAGAGTGCATATACTAGTCCAGTGGATGACCTTGATTAATCATCATTACAAAAAAGAAAGAAAGAAAGATTTTTATGTTTGGCATAATGACATCTGGTTTTTTTTGTACTAAAATAAGAAAGGAAAAATTAATGCAGAGTGAAGAGCAGATTAGTGAGCGCCTACCTTGGCCTCAGATCTGCTTTATTTGGCTAAAACTTAAATGACATTAGGTGGCATTTGTACTGTCCACAGCCAATTGCTTTTATATTGATTTATTCATTTACATTATGTGACTGGTTCTTGAAGGTATTTGAGCTTCAGACTCAAGCTCTACATGATGATCTATTTGAGAGACCAAATGTTTCCTTAAGACAAATGGACCAGGCACGTAAATGTGACTGAATCTTCTTCTTAGATGCCAGATCAGAGTCTGACAAAATACATATGCAGGATTCACCTGACTTCAGAGGCTGTAATATAATGGGAAGTGTCTTGATTTGAGAAAGAGGGAACAGAGTTTCATTTGTCCATTTGTTCAATCATTCAGTCATTCAAGTGACCAGCATGCCATTCCATATGACAGTGAAAAATAATACTGCATCCTAAGACTGTTATAAAGATTCAACCTGATAATACATGTGTATCAGGTAAAAATCTTGTTCTTCATGGCAGATTCCCTTGACTACCCCCTTTTTTCTTTCTCCTGGTCAACATGTCACCCATGTTGAGTAGCCCCTTTATGACTGGATGAAGAGCCACATCTTAGGGATCTGGCTTGCTGAATGAACACCAAAGAGCTAGATAAAGTCAGAGACAGCCCGTTAAAATGGGCCCCCAAGCCGGTAAAGGAAACCTCCAATTTGCAGTGAATGCCAGCTGCATAACAATTTATCAGAGAAGCCCAGATACAGGGTAAAGAAATATCCCTTCCTTAATTATGAGCATATGTATGCCAGTGCAAGCCTGCATTACTATGACTGAGCATTCTGGGATAATAAGTTAATGCTATTAAGATTCATTACATATTCCTAATATACATACCAATACCTCTTAGTGCTAATATGCTAAGTCCCAAGCTGCAAGTTTCTGTTGACAAAGTCCAGTGAGAACAGGAAGAAGTTTCAGCAGGAATGCCAGTATAGTTCCTAAATAAGACATTGCAACGTTTTAGAAAAGATGACCTCAGAGAGTGCATATACTAGTCCAGTGGATGACCTTGATTAATCATCATTACAAAAAAGAAAGAAAGAAAGATTTTTATGTTTGGCATAATGACATCTGGTTTTTTTTGTACTAAAATAAGAAAGGAAAAATTAATGCAGAGTGAAGAGCAGATTAGTGAGCGCCTACCTTGGCCTCAGATCTGCTTTATTTGGCTAAAACTTAAATGACATTAGGTGGCATTTGTACTGTCCACAGCCAATTGCTTTTATATTGATTTATTCATTTACATTATGTGACTGGTTCTTGAAGGTATTTGAGCTTCAGACTCAAGCTCTACATGATGATCTATTTGAGAGACCAAATGTTTCCTTAAGACAAATGGACCAGGCACGTAAATGTGACTGAATCTTCTTCTTAGATGCCAGATCAGAGTCTGACAAAATACATATGCAGGATTCACCTGACTTCAGAGGCTGTAATATAATGGGAAGTGTCTTGATTTGAGAAAGAGGGAACAGAGTTTCATTTGTCCATTTGTTCAATCATTCAGTCATTCAAGTGACCAGCATGCCATTCCATATGACAGTGAAAAATAATACTGCATCCTAAGACTGTTATAAAGATTCAACCTGATAATACATGTGTATCAGGTAAAAATCTTGTTCTTCATGGCAGATTCCCTTGACTACCCCCTTTTTTCTTTCTCCTGGTCAACATGTCACCCATGTTGAGTAGCCCCTTTATGACTGGATGAAGAGCCACATCTTAGGGATCTGGCTTGCTGAATGAACACCAAAGAGCTAGATAAAGTACCCAGACATACAAGAGTGTGAGCTCACTGTGTAGTTAATTTCATCACTGAGAAGTGAGAGAGAAAATGGAACTAACTAGGTAAATTTCTCCCCTTTATCTACTCTTGGATTACTCCAAGGTGCAGTTATTGGCAAAAACATCAGGAAAGTCCTATATACCAAGCATATATACCCACTAGGCAACTTGTGGATGTCATGACTGACACATTAAAATTACTGCATTTTCTTGTTTATTACTTTTTGTTATTTCCCTTTCCTTTTTCCACCTTCACTACTCTGAGCTTATGTCTCCCAAATAAAGTTCCATTGTGAATTTAGACAAGTCATCTTGTCTTTCTGAGCCTTGAGAACAGAATTGAATAAATGATAGACCTCTTCCAACTCTCTATTCTTATGTTAGAATTCAATGACCATGAGCATGGATACCAAAATTATTTACTTTGTAAAATAGCAACTTTCCTGAACTGTTAAAGTATTGTATTAAAAGTGATCATTTTATTATAAACTCAAAACATCAAAATAACTTTCTCTTTCATAAAGAACACTACTGGTCCGCAAATCCTATTTTGCAACTCAAAATTAAAAAGAATTGCATTAGGCAATTTCTAAGTGAGCCACACATATTTACAGTTCTATAACTTTATGATCCCATTTGGATAGTCTCATGTCTGAACATTCTTTAAAGAAGGAAAGGAATAACCATCTCTTGTATCAAAAGTATGGTCACAGGCATTAGGCAGCTTACTTAATATATATTATTTTATTTAGTCTTCACAAATGAAAAGGTTATTTTCTTATTTCTAAAGTTGTGGAAATTAAAACATGAGAGAGTAATAAATTACCAGGTGGGTGCATGTATGTGCTCAGTCCCTGCAGTCATGTCCAGCTCTTTGACACCCTATGAACTGCAGCCCACTAGGCTCTGTCCATGGAATTCTCCAGGCAAGGATACTGGTGTGGGTTACTATACCCTCCTCCACGGGATCTTTCTTACCCAGGGATCGAACCCATGTCTCCTGCATTGCAGGCAGATTCTTTACCACTGAGTCACCAGGGAAGTCCCCACAAATTACCAGGTACACATAGCTAATAAGAGGTAAGCACAGGTGAGAAAGGTACCTACCTAGCTTTCTTAAATTTTCATCTTCTTCCCTTGATTTTCTTCTCTCCACAAAAACCTGTTACTTAGAAATTACTCAGTAACTCACAGTGACACAGACTTAATACTCCTTTAATATTTTACCTTTAGCCAGTATGGTAAAACACCTAGTAACTTAGAGCTATAATATTATATCTCATTCACATAGTCCTTGTGGCTGTCAAGCATAACTGACAAGTTTTTTAAAAATTTTTAACTCATTAGATTACAATACTAACTTCTTGGATACATTTCAACTAGTTTAATATATCATTCATTGTAGTAACAGTATCCAGCAGTGTCTGTTACCAACACATCTGTGCATTACAAATACAAAATAAAGGTAGTTTGTCTTTCTAGCCTGAGACAGAATGTAAAAAGTAAATCTGATATGTAAAAGTAAAGCAACTTTCCTGAACTGTTAAAGTATTGTATTAAAAGTGATCATTTTATTATAAACTCAAAACATCAAAATAACTTTCTCTTTCATAAAGAACACTACTGGTCCGCAAATCCTATTTTGCAACTCAAAATTAAAAAGAATTGCATTAGGCAATTTCTAAGTGAGCCACACATATTTACAGTTCTATAACTTTATGATCCCATTTGGATAGTCTCATGTCTGAACATTCTTTAAAGAAGGAAAGGAATAACCATCTCTTGTATCAAAAGTATGGTCACAGGCATTAGGCAGCTTACTTAATATATATTATTTTATTTAGTCTTCACAAATGAAAAGGTTATTTTCTTATTTCTAAAGTTGTGGAAATTAAAACATGAGAGAGTAATAAATTACCAGGTGGGTGCATGTATGTGCTCAGTCCCTGCAGTCATGTCCAGCTCTTTGACACCCTATGAACTGCAGCCCACTAGGCTCTGTCCATGGAATTCTCCAGGCAAGGATACTGGTGTGGGTTACTATACCCTCCTCCACGGGATCTTTCTTACCCAGGGATCGAACCCATGTCTCCTGCATTGCAGGCAGATTCTTTACCACTGAGTCACCAGGGAAGTCCCCACAAATTACCAGGTACACATAGCTAATAAGAGGTAAGCACAGGTGAGAAAGGTACCTACCTAGCTTTCTTAAATTTTCATCTTCTTCCCTTGATTTTCTTCTCTCCACAAAAACCTGTTACTTAGAAATTACTCAGTAACTCACAGTGACACAGACTTAATACTCCTTTAATATTTTACCTTTAGCCAGTATGGTAAAACACCTAGTAACTTAGAGCTATAATATTATATCTCATTCACATAGTCCTTGTGGCTGTCAAGCATAACTGACAAGTTTTTTAAAAATTTTTAACTCATTAGATTACAATACTAACTTCTTGGATACATTTCAACTAGTTTAATATATCATTCATTGTAGTAACAGTATCCAGCAGTGTCTGTTACCAACACATCTGTGCATTACAAATACAAATATAAAGGATGTTCACAAGATTAATTCTGACACCTAAGAAAGATTAAAGGCCTTTCGCATTTTAAAATAAAGCTTTTGTTGCATTCAGCTTTGAGCACATTTATTTTACTGTATTTGAATAGTTTAAAACTGGCAATGCACACATGGCCTAAGATAAGTTTATGCTAGCAATATATGAAATTATACCAGTATATCATTCACAAAATTTAAGAGGTATGCCATGAAACAGAAAATTAAATTGATGTCTGTATCTAGCACAAAAATATTTAACCCAGCTTTTAATCACTAAATTATCACTATAATCAAATATTAAAATCTTCCCCATGGTAGAACTAAACATAACACTGAAAAATTTTTTACATTAAGTATTAAATATACTTAAATACTGTATTCTGAACATAAGTCAATAAGAATGTCTCAAAAGTAAAATAATCTTATGTATCTCTGCCTGCCTCCTATACATTGATTTAACTCTTATGATTCTCATTGAAAAACTTGGTCTAAGCATTGACTGGTTAGAATACTCTTGGATAACCTAGTTAAAATATTAGGTTATTAGAAGTTTTCATACCATTTCACTTTCAACGACTCCAATTATCCGAAGAATCTTAGTGTCAAAAACTGTAACATGGAAGGAGAGGATACAGGTAAAACCAAAAGTGGGTAAAATAAATAAGTACTTTATTTTTAATATAAAGCAGGAGGCCTCATGTATTAAATGAAACAAATGCTTCCAAATAATATTAAGTGGTATCTGGATGCTCAGCCACGATCTCTATTTCTATCATCCATGATCATACATAGAGTTTCTACTGAGTGACTCCCAAATGACTGAGTGGCCAAATTAATATTTTACCTTTAGCCAGTATGGTAAAACACCTAGTAACTTAGAGCTATAATATTATATCTCATTCACATAGTCCTTGTGGCTGTCAAGCATAACTGACAAGTTTTTTAAAAATTTTTAACTCATTAGATTACAATACTAACTTCTTGGATACATTTCAACTAGTTTAATATATCATTCATTGTAGTAACAGTATCCAGCAGTGTCTGTTACCAACACATCTGTGCATTACAAATACAAATATAAAGGATGTTCACAAGATTAATTCTGACACCTAAGAAAGATTAAAGGCCTTTCGCATTTTAAAATAAAGCTTTTGTTGCATTCAGCTTTGAGCACATTTATTTTACTGTATTTGAATAGTTTAAAACTGGCAATGCACACATGGCCTAAGATAAGTTTATGCTAGCAATATATGAAATTATACCAGTATATCATTCACAAAATTTAAGAGGTATGCCATGAAACAGAAAATTAAATTGATGTCTGTATCTAGCACAAAAATATTTAACCCAGCTTTTTAATCACTAAATTATCACTATAATCAAATATTAAAATCTTCCCCATGGTAGAACTAAACATAACACTGAAAAATTTTTTACATTAAGTATTAAATATACTTAAATACTGTATTCTGAACATAAGTCAATAAGAATGTCTCAAAAGTAAAATAATCTTATGTATCTCTGCCTGCCTCCTATACATTGATTTAACTCTTATGATTCTCATTGAAAAACTTGGTCTAAGCATTGACTGGTTAGAATACTCTTGGATAACCTAGTTAAAATATTAGGTTATTAGAAGTTTTCATACCATTTCACTTTCAACGTACTCCAATTATCCGAAGAATCTTAGTGTCAAAAACTGTAACATGGAAGGAGAGGATACAGGTAAAACCAAAAAGTGGGTAAAATACATAAGTACTTCATTTTTAATATAAAGCAGGAGGCCTCATGTATTAAATGAAACAAATGCTTCCAAATAATATTAAGTGGTATCTGGATGCTCAGCCACGATCTCTATTTCTATCATCCATGATCATACATAGAGTTTCTACTGAGTGACTCCCAAATGACTGAGTGGCCAAATGCCAACACTTCATGTCAAGACTAAGACTAGATATAATCTTTTGTTTGGTGGGAAAAATAACACAACTATTTTTTAAAGTGTTCTATTTAACCAAATGCTTCAAACTACCATTCTACTCATGGTAGAATAAGTGTGTTGATCAACATTCAGAATAGCCAGAGATAAATACAAGTAAAAAAGTCCAAAACTGGCAAGTTATCCTTGGAAGCCCCTACATCCCTCCTGCAAATTCTCCCAAACTTCCAGTACTGCAGAGACCTTTGGTTTCCTTCTAGCTTCAGAGGGACTTGTTAGTCCAGCCTTCCCCTGAAACTGTCCTTTCCAGGTCACGTTGTGTGGAAACTTCATTAGAGGAGCTCATAGGTTATCTATTCACAAAAATGGATATAATGATTCATTTCCTCAACAAACATGTGCTGAGATGTTCATTTTTTGCCAGGCACTATGCTGGACACTATATAAATATCACTACGGTGCTATTTTTAGTTAACAGGGTTCCCTGGTGGCTCAGATGGTAAAGAATCTGTCTGCAATACAAGAAAGAGTGGGGTTCAATCCCTGGGTCAGGAAGATCCCCTGGAGAAGGGAATGACTACCCACTCCAGTATTCTTGCCTGGAGAATCCCATGGACAGTGTAACCTGGTGAGCAACAATCCACAGGGTCACAAACAGTAAGACCCGACAGAGCAACTAACACAACAAACTTAGTTAACACAGGAAAGACAGGCAGCTCCCCTGGTTGCTCAGTGATAAAGAATGCAGGAGACACAGGAGGCATATCCTGGGTCAGGAAGATTCCATGGAGGAGGGCATGGCAACCCATACCAGTATTCTTGCCTAGAGAATTCCACAGACAGAGGGGCCTGGCAGGATACAGCCTATGACATCACAAAGAATCAGACACAGCTTAGCAAATGAGCATGCACAAACTCACACACGCATACACACACACAGGAAAGACAGACTTTGGCCCAGTTATCCATAATCTTATTTTGCTACATTTTGAATGAGTAATATGTACATCGTTAACACAAGGAAGAGACTCTGGTGGAATAATTTTAAGCAAAAGTATACATATTTTAAATAGAAATGACTTTCCTAAAGCTATCAGATTCCTTCATATCCCACAAAGGATCCAACATTTTGACCGCTGCCTCACAAAGCAACAATCCTGAATTCCAATAGCTCCAATCAAGTCAAGACTTCCTTTAGGTTACCTTCTCTTCCGCTGACCCTGAAAGACCCAAATGTAATAACTGGGGCTGAAGTAAAAAATAAGAAGTGAGAGAGCAAAACAAGCTGTGCCCACAGTGGGAGGTCAGGCCTAAGTCAACAGGAAAGAGAAGCTGTGGATGAAACATGAAACTGAAATTCTGATTTTAGACTATACCAAACCCTTTACCACACACTGTGAATCTTCATTAATAAAACATGACTGTTCCAATACTGGAAAACTATGATTCTTCCTGTGAGACAACCAAGGGGTAGGGAAAAGGAAATACAAGGGAGCATGTTTGAAGAGTAAGGGTAAAATATAATTAACACGTTTCCTACTTGTATGACCCAGAGTTCAGCTTCCCAGGTGGCACTCATGGTAAAGAGATATAAGAGATACAGGTTTGATCCCTGAGTCAGGAAGATCCCTGAAGAAGGGCATGGCAACCCACTCTAGTGTTCTTACCTGGAGAATCCCATGGACAGAGGAGTCTGGAGTGCTACAGTCCATAGGGTCACAAAGAGTTGAACATGACTGAAGCAACTTAGCACATGCACGATTACAGTCTATTCAACAAAGTGGTTGTGATAGTATTTTTGTATGTTTTCTGCATATGTAGCCAAGTCACTCCTTTTTTTTTTTTTAAGAGTATAGTTGTTTTACACTACTGTGTCATTTTCTGCTGTTCAGCAAAGTGAAGGAGCTATGAGTATACATATGTCCCCTATTTTATGGATTTCCTTCTGTTTTAGGTCACCACAGAAAACCAAGTTCCCATGCTTTACAGCAGTTCTCATTAACTATGTTATACATAGACGTGTATACATGTCAATCCCAATCTTACAATTCATCCCACAGCCCCCTTCCCCCTTGGGATCCAAATATTTGTTCTTTACATCTGTGTCTCTATTTCTGCTTTGCAAATGAGATCATCTCTACCATTTTTATAGATTCCACATATATGCATTAACATATGATTTCTTTCTGTTTCTAACTTACTTCACTCTGTATGACAGTCTATAGGACCATCCACATCTCTGCAAATGACACAATTTCCTAAAGCTATCAGATTCCTTCATATCCCACAAAGGATCCCGCTGAAAACTTTTTGGAAAGGCCCCCAGAAAGACCCAAATGTAATAACTGGGGCTGAAGTAAAAAATAAGAAGTGAGAGAGCAAAACAAGCTGTGCCCACAGTGGGAGGTCAGGCCTAAGTCAACAGGAAAGAGAAGCTGTGGATGAAACATGAAACTGAAATTCTGATTTTAGACTATACCAAACCCTTTACCACACACTGTGAATCTTCATTAATAAAACATGACTGTTCCAATACTGGAAAACTATGATTCTTCCTGTGAGACAACCAAGGGGTAGGGAAAAGGAAATAAAAGGGGAGCATGTTTGAAGAGTAAGGGTAAAATATAATTAACACGTTTCCTACTTGTATGACCCAGAGTTCAGCTTCCCAGGTGGCACTCATGGTAAAGAGATATAAGAGATACAGGTTTGATCCCTGAGTCAGGAAGATCCCTGAAGAAGGGCATGGCAACCCACTCTAGTGTTCTTACCTGGAGAATCCCATGGACAGAGGAGTCTGGAGTGCTACAGTCCATAGGGTCACAAAGAGTTGAACATGACTGAAGCAACTTAGCACATGCACGATTACAGTCTATTCAACAAAGTGGTTGTGATAGTATTTTTGTATGTTTTCTGCATATGTAGCCAAGTCACTCCTTTTTTTTTTTTTAAGAGTATAGTTGTTTTACACTACTGTGTCATTTTCTGCTGTTCAGCAAAGTGAAGGAGCTATGAGTATACATATGTCCCCTATTTTATGGATTTCCTTCTGTTTTAGGTCACCACAGAAAACCAAGTTCCCATGCTTTACAGCAGTTCTCATTAACTATGTTATACATAGACGTGTATACATGTCAATCCCAATCTTACAATTCATCCCACAGCCCCCTTCCCCCTTGGGATCCAAATATTTGTTCTTTACATCTGTGTCTCTATTTCTGCTTTGCAAATGAGATCATCTCTACCATTTTTATAGATTCCACATATATGCATTAACATATGATTTCTTTCTGTTTCTAACTTACTTCACTCTGTATGACAGTCTATAGGACCATCCACATCTCTGCAAATGACACAATTTCATTCCTTTTAATGACTGAGTAATATCCCATTGTTTATATGTACCACATCTTGTTTATCCATTCATCTGTTGATGGACTCTTATATTGTTTCCATGTCTTGGCTTTTGTAAACAGTGCTGCAGTGAACATTGGGATGCATGTATGCATCTTTTTGAATTATGGTTTTCAAAACAAGGTGAAAATGCACCCCTAAAAATGGAGAATATAATTTGCAAATGAAGCACCTGATAAAGGATTAATCTCAAAAATATACAAAACATAAATACACTATGTAATGTATTTCAATAGGAAAACAGCAGACAACCCAATCAAAAAATGGGCAGAAGACTTAAACAGACATTTTCCCAAAGACAGCATACAGATGGCCAAGAAACACATGAATAGATGCTTAATATCACTAATTGTTAGAGAAATGCAAGTCAAAACTACAATGAGGTATCACCTCACACAGGTCAGAAAGGCCATTATCAAAAAATCTATAAACAATAAATGCTGGAGAGGGAGTGGAGAAAAGGGAACCCTCTTACACTATTAGCGGGAATGTGAATTGATAGAGCCACTGTGAAGAAACAGTATGGAGGTGCCTTAAAAACCCCATAATAGAACTACCATATGACCCAGCAATCCCAGTCTCAGGCATATACCCAGAGAAAATGATAATTCAAAAAATCATGGGCTTTTGATAAGACATTTCTATATCTCTGATTTACTGTGTGCTCCTGATAGGGATAGAGTAGACCAGGTAGAGTCCTAGTGGGGGACAATAGGTAGAAGGGTGAAACCTGGGAAAGGTTGGGAGGCCAGTAAGTTGATGGTAACTAAGGAGAGCTGCTCTTTGTCTAGTAAGAGCATCCCTTATACGTTATACATAGACGTGTATACATGTCAATCCCAATCTTACAATTCATCCCACAGCCCCCTTCCCCCTTGGGATCCAAATATTTGTTCTTTACATCTGTGTCTCTATTTCTGCTTTGCAAATGAGATCATCTCTACCATTTTTATAGATTCCACATATATGCATTAACATATGATTTCTTTCTGTTTCTAACTTACTTCACTCTGTATGACAGTCTATAGGACCATCCACATCTCTGCAAATGACACAATTTCATTCCTTTTAATGACTGAGTAATATCCCATTGTTTATATGTACCACATCTTGTTTATCCATTCATCTGTTGATGGACTCTTATATTGTTTCCATGTCTTGGCTTTTGTAAACAGTGCTGCAGTGAACATTGGGATGCATGTATGCATCTTTTTGAATTATGGTTTTCAAAACAAGGTGAAAATGCACCCCTAAAAATGGAGAATATAATTTGCAAATGAAGCACCTGATAAAGGATTAATCTCAAAAATATACAAAACATAAATACACTATGTAATGTATTTCAATAGGAAAACAGCAGACAACCCAATCAAAAAATGGGCAGAAGACTTAAACAGACATTTTCCCAAAGACAGCATACAGATGGCCAAGAAACACATGAATAGATGCTTAATATCACTAATTGTTAGAGAAATGCAAGTCAAAACTACAATGAGGTATCACCTCACACAGGTCAGAAAGGCCATTATCAAAAAATCTATAAACAATAAATGCTGGAGAGGGAGTGGAGAAAAGGGAACCCTCTTACACTATTAGCGGGAATGTGAATTGATAGAGCCACTGTGAAGAAACAGTATGGAGGTGCCTTAAAAACCCCATAATAGAACTACCATATGACCCAGCAATCCCAGTCTCAGGCATATACCCAGAGAAAATGATAATTCAAAAAATCATGGGCTTTTGATAAGACATTTCTATATCTCTGATTTACTGTGTGCTCCTGATAGGGATAGAGTAGACCAGGTAGAGTCCTAGTGGGGGACAATAGGTAGAAGGGTGAAACCTGGGAAAGGTTGGGAGGCCAGTAAGTTGATGGTAACTAAGGAGAGCTGCTCTTTGTCTAGTAAAGCAGGCTTGACTGGGCATGGACAGATGATGAAGGAGGAGCTGGTGAGAAAGGAATTAACGATGTATGTCTTGCACCTGTGTCTACTTGAGCGGGGCGGTCTATATCATCCTATATATTGCTGCCCATTCAGTCAGGGGGTGGAGCAGCAGAGCAGAACTTTCTTGCCTGCCTGTTTGCACCGCTTTCAGGTACCTTACCCCAATAAATCCTTTTCTTGTCTGTCACTCTGCTTCTCGCTCAATTCTTTCTGCTTTGAGGCACGATGAACCTGAGCCTCAGTGGGTTCAGACCTTGGATTAAGTCCTGGCCACATGGGTTCGAGTCCTAGACAGGGTTTTGGCTGGGATTGAGTCCTGACTACCCCAAGCAGGGTTTTGGCTGGGGTTGAGCCTTAGCCATGAGGGTTCGAGTCCCAAACCGGGTTTTGGCTGGGTTTGAGTCCCAGCAACGTGGGTTCAAGTCCCAAACAGAGTTCTGGCTGAGTTCAAGTCCTAAGCCAGGGATCGAGGATTCAAGTCCCAAACAGGGTTTTGGCTGGAATTCAAGCTCCAGCCACATGGGTTCAAGTCCCATGCAGGGCTTGATCAGGTCTGGGCCCTGAGTTTAAGCCTGAAATCAAGGTAAAACCCGTTAACTCTTGCCTATAAATATTCTTTAGGTCAACTGCTGTGCAGCTCCACCACTCCCATACTTACAACCCGCTCACTCCAAATTCAAATACACTCCTAACTATTCAGAGCCTGCCTAATTCTCTAAATATATCAACTGGCTCTGGATTGACACTTTCTATGCTGTTCAGCATTTGTTACATTGGTTTCTAAATTATTTCAGTTTGGCATTACAGAGATAATGTGTCACTAATACATACTTGTGTATTTACAATATAAGAATCGCTGTCTTGTTATTTTTTCATTACTACTGTATTTTTTCACTGTCCCTCATTACCATATGTATTGTTTCATTATTTACATACTGAATGCTATTATCTCTAAGGCTGTCAGCAGAAGCATTCTGAGACAATGACACTGTAGGAAGAGAATTATCTAAGTACGGCGCTTTCTGCTCACGCTCAAAGAAATTATTGGATAACTCTTCAGATGTTTCTTCTGGGCCCTCATTAAGACACTTAAGGCCTAAGGGAATTACAGAACATCAGCTGCATTTGTCTAGGGTTTAAAGACACAGACACAAAACTAGAGGCAGAGAAACAATCAAGACATGAAATGAAGGAGTTCCAATAGCAATAACAGAGGATGTAAAAATACTCAACAAAATACAGACTTTAACAACAATAGCATTGAAAGATGATTGCATTTGTGTGAGCGTCCTAAGGTAAAAAAATGACTAAGATGAGCATGAAATATTTCAGGCACTGTGTTTCAGTTTTATTTAGAGACTGCTTGTTCAGAAGCCGATGGTTCTCAGGGAACTTCACCACTTCCCTGGCTTTATTCACTATCTCTATTTCTGGGCTCTTCACTGACCTTCAAGTTCAAACATCCAACTTCAAATTTGTAATTTTTTTCTTGGCACTTCTATTGATCTTTCATTTATTTATCTCCATTCATCTTTGTTCTTTGGCCTGTGTGGGCCTCCCATCACAGTGGCCTCTCTTGTCACAGAGCACCAGCTCTGGGCGCATGTGCTCCAGAGCTCTGGCTCAGTAATTGGACACATGAGCCCAGCAGCTCTGCGATATGTGGGATCTTCCCAGGCCAGGGATCGAACCAGTGCCCCTTGCACTGCAAGGTGGTGTCCTTACCCACTGGACCACCAGGGAAGCCCAAATTTGTAATTTAAAAAAAAAAAAAACCTTTTATATGGATTATTTCTAAAGTCTTTATTGAATCCGTTAAATTATTGCTTCTGTTTCATGTTTTGTTTTGGGTTTTTTGTTTGTTTTTTTTTTTTTGCCTGTAAGCCATTGTTTATTTTTCATCCATCTTTATTGTTTGGCATGTGTGGGCCTTCCCATTGCAGTGGCCTCTCCCATTGCAGAGCACTGGCTCTAGGCACATGCATTCCAGAGCCCTGGCTTATAACATGATACACCAGCCCAGCCATTCCTCAGTATGTGGGATCTTCCTGGGGCAGGGATCAAACTGGTGCCCCTTGCACTGCAAGGCAGACTCTTCACTCACTGGACCACCAGGGAAGCCTCACCTATGTTTTGTTTTTTTGTTTGTTTTTTTTTTGATGACAAGACATGTGTGACCCTAACTCCCTGGCCAGGGAACAAACTCATGCTCCACACATTGGAAAACCTAGTACCAACCACTGGACTACCAGGTAAATCCCCCAACTTCACATTTGACATCTACACTGAGCTTTCTAGTTGCATCTCAGACTTGACATGGCTAATACAGAACTCTTATTTTCCCTTCCAAAATGTCTTTGTTGCCACTCCCCTCTGCCATTTGGTCTCAGTACCTGTCATCATGATGGAGTGTACAAAAACCTTTGACTCTTCTCTCCTTCTTCCTCCCTACATCTAGCTCATCAAGTCCTGTGGGTTTATCTCCAAAATCAATCCTGAATCCATCTACTTCTCTCCATCTCCAAACCTTTGCCCAGTGAATTACCATCTCATAATAAACACCACCTCCCAACAGGGAGTACAGCTTCCAGGCTTGCCCCTCTGGCCAGAGCAGTCAGAGAGAACTCTGTAAGACATGTATCATGTGGTCTCCTGCTTAAGCCCTTCTTACCATACTTAGAATAAAATCTACACCCCTCACCAAGGCTCACCAAACCCTGAATGACTTGCTTCTGCCTGCCTCTTGTACCACAACTCCTCTCACTACCCCCAACTACACTGGCTCACCCTTTGCCTTATGCTCTTTGCACACACTGACACCTCAGTTCAGAATATTCTTCTCCCAGTCTATATGGATGGATGGATGACTTCTTCCCCCAAGATCCTCATGGAAGGACTTTCAACTCCTCAGCAACTGTCCTGCACACCAAGTACTCCTTTGTGGTAATTATCACTCTCTGAAAGTATCTGGTCCATTAATTCATTCACATATTTGTTATCTGTGTTATCCCACTAGATTTTAAGCTCCATGAGGGCAGGAATCCTGTCTCTTTTGCTTCCCACTCTGCATCTAGGATCAATAGTGGTGCCCAGCTCATAGCAGTCCCTCAGTGAATAGTCACAATTGAATAAATGATTGAAATTAAAGTTATTTATGACTCAGTATCAGAGGCTCATGTGCAAGTCTTCTGATGTTCCTATATTATGTTAGACATGCTAATCCATGGCTATCTTCTGAATGTCTGGAAGAATCCAAACTGGACACTAGTTTCCAGGTATGGTGATGACTGCTCAGGCCTTTTTGCAAAGCTAGTATTTTAAATTGTCTAGCCCCTTCACATCTCACCTAATATCATCAAAGAGCTGAAACTGCTACTCTGGTGTGAGGAAAACTACCCTCTTCTCTCTGCTATGGGAGCCGAGACACTCTTTGCCTGGAGTGCTCCTGTGGCATGATCATCTCTCTGACTTCTTTCCTCTACAGGTTCCCCAGCAAAGGATAGACTAAACTTACTCTCCCCAGGTTCTGTCAAGAATGTTATGTTTACTGGAAAGAGAGAACTATTGTTACACACTTACCCACAATCTTGTAAGTGTATGTTGTGATTTAATATAGAGTTTAGCTACAGATTTTTATTTATTTCTGAGGGGAGTTAAATAAGAAAAGTGAGGAAAGTGGGTGGCAGAATTGCCTCAAAAAATGTTTCTCAAAGCCCTACTTATTTTCTTGACCATTTTAATGCCCAAAACAAACCCTCAAAGTGTGCCCTTAGCTCCTAAGGTTGGTGTTGCCTGCAAACAATCCATCTGCTTCCCCATAAATGAAAGAAAATGTAAAACCTTTAAGTAAATAATCACTATTGCCTTCTACCATACTACCAAGATCCCAGAGGGGAGGAGATAATAAAAAGTTATTGAACTGTTTCATTGGAAAAAAATATAATCCTAAATGGTACACCTGAAGTTCCAAAAGTAGGTCGGAAGGTGGTTCAGTAATATTTGCAGAACTGTTAGTTAATATTACAGTAATAATATAGAATCTGTGAGTCTTCTATAGACAAAATTGAGATTTGTTTCAACAACAAATTTCTTTTGTGGGGGCGGGTTGGGGAGGGAGGGGGCAGGCGGGCCACTTCTTTTGGTCTTTCATTTATCTATTTTCATCCATCTTTGTTCTTTGGCCCCAGTGGACCTCCCATCTCAGTGGCCTCTCTTGTCACAGTGCACTGGCTCTGGGTGCATGCATTCCAGAGCTCCAGCTCGGTAACTGGACACATCAGATTAGTAATAGTCACAATTGAATAAATGATTGAAATTAAAGTTATTTATGACTCAGTATCAGAGGCTCATGTGCAAGTCTTCTGATGTTCCTATATTATGTTAGACATGCTAATCCATGGCTATCTTCTGAATGTCTGGAAGAATCCAAACTGGACACTAGTTTCCAGGTATGGTGATGACTGCTCAGGCCTTTTTGCAAAGCTAGTATTTTAAATTGTCTAGCCCCTTCACATCTCACCTAATATCATCAAAGAGCTGAAACTGCTACTCTGGTGTGAGGAAAACTACCCTCTTCTCTCTGCTATGGGAGCCGAGACACTCTTTGCCTGGAGTGCTCCTGTGGCATGATCATCTCTCTGACTTCTTTCCTCTACAGGTTCCCCAGCAAAGGATAGACTAAACTTACTCTCCCCAGGTTCTGTCAAGAATGTTATGTTTACTGGAAAGAGAGAACTATTGTTACACACTTACCCACAATCTTGTAAGTGTATGTTGTGATTTAATATAGAGTTTAGCTACAGATTTTTATTTATTTCTGAGGGGAGTTAAATAAGAAAAGTGAGGAAAGTGGGTGGCAGAATTGCCTCAAAAAATGTTTCTCAAAGCCCTACTTATTTTCTTGACCATTTTAATGCCCAAAACAAACCCTCAAAGTGTGCCCTTAGCTCCTAAGGTTGGTGTTGCCTGCAAACAATCCATCTGCTTCCCCATAAATGAAAGAAAATGTAAAACCTTTAAGTAAATAATCACTATTGCCTTCTACCATACTACCAAGATCCCAGAGGGGAGGAGATAATAAAAAGTTATTGAACTGTTTCATTGGAAAAAAATATAATCCTAAATGGTACACCTGAAGTTCCAAAAGTAGGTCGGAAGGTGGTTCAGTAATATTTGCAGAACTGTTAGTTAATATTACAGTAATAATATAGAATCTGTGAGTCTTCTATAGACAAAATTGAGATTTGTTTCAACAACAAATTTCTTTTGTGGGGGGGCGGGTTGGGGAGGGAGGGGGCAGGCGGGCCACTTCTTTTGGTCTTTCATTTATCTATTTTCATCCATCTTTGTTCTTTGGCCCCAGTGGACCTCCCATCTCAGTGGCCTCTCTTGTCACAGTGCACTGGCTCTGGGTGCATGCATTCCAGAGCTCCAGCTCGGTAACTGGACACATCAGTCCAGTCGCCCCATGGCACATGGGATCTTCCCAGACCAGGGATCGAACTGGTGCACCTTGCACTGAAAGACGGTGTCCTTACCCTCTGGACCACCAGGGAAGCCCCAACAACAAATTTCAACAATGCAAATCTGTAAACTATCAAAAATTATTATCTAAAAAGGTTGATTTAATGAAAGTATGGTCAATCCTGTGGTTTTTCAGGCAGATAGAAATTGTTTTGCAGTACAACTGTTGCACTGCACTGGCTGTTTTGCAGCCCTTATTGTGGGCCCATCACTATTGCATATACTTTGTGTACATTTCATTCATGTACTTCTCAAAACCCCTATGAGGCAGATAACAATGCCTATCATCATCGACAGATGAAGAAAAAGAAGCACAGAAAGGTTAAGCCATTGCCCACTGGTATTTAGCACTCAGTGATAAGCTGGACTTCAAACCCAGGCTATATCTCCTGATGGCTTCCCTGGTGGATCAGTGGTGAAGAATCCACCTACCAATGTAGAAAATGGGGTTCAATCTCTATATCAGAACGATGCCCTGGAGAAGGAAATGACAACCTTCTCCAGTCTTCTTGCCTGAGAAATCCACTGACAGAGGAGCCTGGCGGGCTTCAGTCCATGGGGTCACAGAGTTGGACACGACTTAGTGACTAAACAATAGCAAGAATAAATACTTTCTCTAACCAACTATGCCACTTGTACCCTCCTACCAGAGGTAGCATCCAGTGATATTTATCAAGTCCTCTCACTATGGGAAGAACTTGGAAAGCATAATACAGGTATCATTTAATCTTCCCCAAAATCCTGAGGTGGAGTAACTATTATTAAAACCTTTGTTTAAAACTGATGATGGGGGCTTCCCCTGGTGGTCCAGTGGATAAGGACACCGCCTTGCAGTGCAAGGGGCGCCAGTTCGATCCCTGGTCTGGGAAGATCCCACGTGCCGCGGAGCGGCTGGGCTGATGTGTCCAATCACCGAGCCGAAGCTCTGGAGCGCATGCGCCCAGAGCTGGCGCTCTGCGACAACAGACACCACCGCGATGGGAGGCCCACAGGAGCCAAAGAGCAAGGACAGATGAAAATGGAGAAATGAAAGACCAATAGAAGTGGCGCGCCCGTCCCCCTCCCTCCCCAACCCGACCCCTGCCCAAAATAAATAAATAAATAAATCTTTAAACTGATGATGGTATGATTATATGGAAATTTTCTCCTATACCGTCCACTGCTGGAACCAACTCCTGTGTTTTATTCAATTTTTGCAAAGTGTGAGCAGCTCCTGGCAACTTAGCTGTTGTTTAATCACTAAATTCAACACTTTTGCCACCCTATGTATTGTAGCCCAGCAGGCTCTCTATCATTGGGGGTTCCCAGGCACAAATACTGGAGTGGATTGCCATTTCCTCCTCCAGTGGATCTTTCTGACCCATGGGTCAAATCCACTCAGCACATGTGACAATTTCTTCAGGAGACCTACATGAGTTCTTAGAATTGCCAGCTACAAGCCATCGCCTCTCTGTTTTTAATGTGACATCTATTTTTTTGAATCTAGAAAAACATTAGAACATTCTTGTTCTGAGGCAGTTGTATTTTTAAGGTGATGCTTCCTCATCTTCTAGCTGTCCAGAGCTGTTGAGGAGGTTACTTTCTTCATTTCAACCCTGAGGGCTGAACATTCCAAGAAAAAGTGTGTCCCCATTAAGGAAACTTTAATAGCTCAACCTGTGAGGGCCACAAATCATAAAATATGACTCCATTCTTTGGCTATATTAATTGGAGCGCATCACAGAAACAGTAACAAAAGGCCTTTTATAGGCCTTTAATTTTATACTTTCCAGCCAGTGAATCCCTTTCAAAGTGAGGCTTATAATATTTTTTTATGAGTCCACAAGTCACAAATGTAATATGGACTCAGTCTTACTGGAATAGTAGAGAAATCTCTGAAGCCAACAGAAGAACCCTGGGAGCTCCATCAAGCAGCAATAATTTAGCAATCACCACCATTAAAACTAAACATGCACATGTAATTTGAGGTGAACTATCAAATAGAAAAATCATGACTTATTAATTACAATCAAATAAAAATGAACACTGATTCCTTACAAGATGACAGGCATTGTTCTGAACCCTTTAAATACATGATTTTACAGTCACCCACAGGATTTGCTATTATTCTCATTGTATAGATTACAGAACTGAGGCTTACAGAGGCCAAGTAAATTGTTCAGAGTTAGATAGCCATTTGGAGCCCAAGCATTCTGAACTCACCACATCTGCAGTCTGCTAGGTCTTGTCAGCCCTCAGTTTCATAGATGAATGACATAACGCAGGCTGTGCATGCTGACTACAGGCCATTCCCTCATGACAGGCACTGGCTCACTCTGGAACTTTGCCCATGCAGTCCTCTGTCTGGGGCAACTACCTTTGAGCTCCCCTTTTCTTCTCTATGATTCAGTTTAAGTATCACTTTGGGAAGGTTGTGCTTATGCCAGTCACCTGTGCCCCAGGTTCTCCAATGGCATGCTTACATGTACATTTTCTGGTTTACAATGCATGATTCACTGTGCGCAAAGTAGAAAAAGTAGGCAACCTGGTGCTGCAAAGAGCGAGAAGGAGAAATCTGATGTTGACAGCTCCAGCAGTCTCATATAATGGGAAAAAAATAATACATTTGCCTGGTAAAAGTGAATGTGTTAGTCACTCAGTCATGTTTGCGACCCCATGTAGTCTGCCAGACTCCTCTGTTGATGGGATTCTCCAGGCAAGAATATTGGAGTGGGTGTCATTCCCTTCTCCAGGGCAACCCAGGAACCAAATCCAAGTCTCCTGCACTGCAGGTGGACTTTATACCATCTGAGCCATCTTCACCTGACTGATTAAATACCTCTGATTTCTGAGTTACTGACTGTCGGACAATATTTAGATTATTTACCTGTTTTATACAAAAGTTTATAGGCCTTTAATTTTATACTTTCCAGCCAGTGAATCCCTTTCAAAGTGAGGCTTATAATATTTTTTTATGAGTCCACAAGTCACAAATGTAATATGGACTCAGTCTTACTGGAATAGTAGAGAAATCTCTGAAGCCAACAGAAGAACCCTGGGAGCTCCATCAAGCAGCAATAATTTAGCAATCACCACCATTAAAACTAAACATGCACATGTAATTTGAGGTGAACTATCAAATAGAAAAATCATGACTTATTAATTACAATCAAATAAAAATGAACACTGATTCCTTACAAGATGACAGGCATTGTTCTGAACCCTTTAAATACATGATTTTACAGTCACCCACAGGATTTGCTATTATTCTCATTGTATAGATTACAGAACTGAGGCTTACAGAGGCCAAGTAAATTGTTCAGAGTTAGATAGCCATTTGGAGCCCAAGCATTCTGAACTCACCACATCTGCAGTCTGCTAGGTCTTGTCAGCCCTCAGTTTCATAGATGAATGACATAACGCAGGCTGTGCATGCTGACTACAGGCCATTCCCTCATGACAGGCACTGGCTCACTCTGGAACTTTGCCCATGCAGTCCTCTGTCTGGGGCAACTACCTTTGAGCTCCCCTTTTCTTCTCTATGATTCAGTTTAAGTATCACTTTGGGAAGGTTGTGCTTATGCCAGTCACCTGTGCCCCAGGTTCTCCAATGGCATGCTTACATGTACATTTTCTGGTTTACAATGCATGATTCACTGTGCGCAAAGTAGAAAAAGTAGGCAACCTGGTGCTGCAAAGAGCGAGAAGGAGAAATCTGATGTTGACAGCTCCAGCAGTCTCATATAATGGGAAAAAAATAATACATTTGCCTGGTAAAAGTGAATGTGTTAGTCACTCAGTCATGTTTGCGACCCCATGTAGTCTGCCAGACTCCTCTGTTGATGGGATTCTCCAGGCAAGAATATTGGAGTGGGTGTCATTCCCTTCTCCAGGGCAACCCAGGAACCAAATCCAAGTCTCCTGCACTGCAGGTGGACTTTATACCATCTGAGCCATCTTCACCTGACTGATTAAATACCTCTGATTTCTGAGTTACTGACTGTCGGACAATATTTAGATTATTTACCTGTTTTATAATTGCTTAGGGCTGAACCTGTAGCAAAACAGGCATGGTGATGGTTTAGTTGCTAAGTTGAGTCTGACTATTGTGACCCCCATGGACTATATCCTGCCAGGTTGCTCTGTCCATGGAATTCTCCAGGCAAGAATATTGGAGTGAGCTGCCACTTCCTTCTCTAGGGTAATCTTCTCAACCCAAGGATTGAAATGCAGAAAATAGGCATCCACTATTTATTTATGAGAACTTTTTGACAGTTCAGTTCTTTCTTATTTCAGTCTGATTTCACTGTAACAAACAAACAATAACAGTCATAAAGATAAGCTATAAGGTTTTTGCCTTTCCTGGTGAAGGAGGAAAGCAACTCTATGGAAGTCTCTGGATAATAAATAATTTCTCTGCCTTTTGCTTTTCTTGGCAGGCTTGTGAGATATTTATTGCATTTCTTTCCAAAGGCTTAAGAGTATCTTTCTCTTCCAGAGAATATTATTCTGTGACCCAATCCCTGTCCCACTGATGCCAACTTCAGCTGTACTTCTATTTCCTGCCCCCCTCACCTGACCTCTGTTTCTCAGTGCTGCCTTTGGGTTAACTTCTTCTGACATTCTCTGCTGCCTTTTGTTTAAGTTGTTGCACTCCAGATGGCTCCTCTTTCTTTGGTGTGGTCCAGAACATATGATTAACCACAGAACACAGATCTTCAATGTAATGGTTCAACAAAGAATCTCAGCACTAATCCACCCAGATAAGTTCTTAACTCTAAAGAAATGGAGGCCACTGAGGCAAAAAGGACAGAAATTCCCATCTGTGTTTCACCTCTGTGTTTAAAAGAAATTATGCATCAGAACCAAATTGTTTCTGACTTCCCTGTGACTCATTGGTAAACAATCTGCCTGCCAATGCAGGAGACACAGGTTCAATCCCTGGTCCAGGAAGATCCCACATGCTACAGGGTAACAAAGTCCTCAAGCCACAACTACTAAGCCTGTGCTCTAGAGCCCATGAGTCACAACAAGTAAGCCCATGTGCCATAAATGCTGAAGTCCGTGGACACTAGAGCCCATGCTCTGCAATAAGAGAAGCCACTGCAATGAGAAGCCCGCACACTGCAAATAGAAAGTAGCCCCCACTCATCAACTACAGGAAGCCCATGCACAGTAATGAAGACCCAAAGTAGCCAAAAATAAAATAAATAAAATTATTTGTAAATAATCACAATGAAATATTTAAATAAAAGAACTCAATACATTCAGCATGTTCTGCCCCTGGAAATGTTAGAGCAAACAGCTTCTCTGGACAAACCCTGTGACCAAAACCAGAGAAGCTGGCTACCGATAATCAGCCAGTGAGCCTGATTTGGGACTCAATGGCAAATTTATCCAAAGTAGATTTTTTAAAAATCCCAGGGATAAAAGCAAGGTCATAATATTATTTTTAAGAAAAATTTCACTCATTTTCCTCTAATGTAAAAGACCAATAAACAGCTCCAAGAGAAACGGTCCATTTTGAGTCAAGCTAGCAAGTAAAAAGAAGAGAATGGAAGAAAAGATTACTCAATTGTCTATGTGATGAAAAAATACTGAAAATGAAATGAATGACTCACCTGAAGATTAAAAATTATCCCAGTATTTGTACATTTGATTTTGTATACAGCAACGTGAAAAGGAAAGAAAAAAAAAAGAGAAGAGACAGAGAAATAGAAAGGAAGGGGGAGGGATAGAAAGAGGAAGAAAGGTGTCAAGAGACCTTGTTCAATTCAGTTGATTCAGCTGAGCTGAAGAATAACCTTGAGCAAGAGCCCCAACCTCTATGACCACACTTGCTCATCAGTCAGGCAGGGCTAATTAGGAGGATCTTCTTTCCCCACCTAAAAGGCAGAGTTCATATTAATTAACCTGGACATTTTGAACAATCTGAGTGCCACACACAGAAAGGTGAAAAGGGTATTTCATAGTTGTTAGCAATTACCTGTGACATTATTGAAGCTGTCAGAAGGAGCCATACAGATCTGCCCCAGGAGAGACCTCTCATGCCATTACAGTGACCACACAATTCATGTTTTGAAAGAGAAACATTTTCCCCCCACGTATTTCTTCCTCTCTTTCTTTCATTCCTTGTTTATTTTTCTCTTAAAAATTCTCATTCTCTTTTCAAGACTGTCACTCACTTTTGTGATTTTATCTTAAATCTTCTAAAAGCTACAAAGCCAATTAGAGTAAAATTTGACATACCTTTCTTCACATCTCCCCATCCCATACCCCAAAAGAAACCCCATGTCTCATCTTCCTCTTAATATAATAAATCATACTTTCCAGTCATGCTACATTGGCAAATAAAAGAGTTAATGCCTACATTCTCTGATCTTCTCTACTAAACCCTTGAAACATAGTAATATAGATGCTAACATAGCATTGGCATCTAATTCTGGACAACTGAAAAGAAAGAAATTGAGGACTGACTTTTTAAAAATGTCTTACTTTATGTTTTAATTACAGAATGCAAAAAGAAGAGTTAGCTTTATTCTAATGTGTGTGTGCTCCTTGTCACCCAGCTGTGTCTGACTCTTTTGCAACCCCATGGACTATGGCCTGCCAGGTTCTTCTATCCATGGGCTTATCTAGGCAAGAATGCTGAAGTGGGCTGCCATTTCCTTCTCCAGCAATCTTTCCAACCCAGGGATCAAATTCACATCTCCTATGTCTCCTGCATTGGCAGGCAGGTTCTTTACCACTGAGTCACCTGAAAGTCCAAAAGTGTTCAATAAATATGTTATTTATAAAGTGCTAGGAGGGTTAAGTTCAGCGAGGCATGGAAGCTCTGTGACTCCTCGCACTCCCATATTTTGCTCACTATACCTCTCCATTTGGTTGTTGGGACTGTATCCTTCATTATAAGTGGATAAATAAATAAATAAAAACTAAAAAATCACTGGGCTTCCCAGGTGGTGCTAGTGATAAACAACCAGCCTGCCAGTGCAGGAGATGCCAGAGATGTGGATTTAATCCCAGGGTGGAGAAGCTCCTGGTGTAGAGCATGGCAACGCACTTCAGTATTCTTGCCTAGGGAATTCCCAAGGACAGAGGCACCTATAGGGCTACAATCCATAGTGTCCCAAAGAGTCGGATATGACTAAAGTGACTTAGCACATGCACAAAAAGTCATAAGCTATTTCACTGGATAAATCCTTCCTCTGCTTTCTGATGCTATTGATTTCTTTTCCCTCAAGTGCTTGTGAAGAACAGTTCCACTATGACTTGCAAACATATTACATTTTCTCTGACTTTTGGCTAGTTCCTAGGGTCTTTTTTTTTTTTAAGATTAGGTAATATATCAAAAGTGTACTGCAAAGTTATTAGCTTGATCTTTGAACCAGAACAGGTTATCTGGGATCCAATTCATAATTTGTCAATAATATATAAAACAATTTGAGGGGGAGAGAAGAAAAAATGAAAAAGAAAATATTACAAAAATCAGTAGTTTAAAAAACATATTGTAGGGGCTTCCTTTGTGGCTCAGTGGATAAGAACCCGCCTGCCAATGCAGGAGACATGGGTTCGAGTCCTGATCCGGAAGATCCCACATACCGCAGAGCAGCTAAACCCACACATCAACAAAGACCCAGCACAGCCAAAAATAAATAAATAACAGTTTAAAAAAAAAAACATATTGTGGAAAATCTTTAAATATAATGTTATTAATTTACTGATGATGTTTTAGGACAGGCTCAGGTGGTAAAGAATCCACTTGCAATGCAAAAGACCTAGGTTCAATCTCTGGCCTGGTAGGTCCTCTGGTGAAGGAAATGGCAACCTACTCCAGTATTCTTGCCTGGAGAATTCCAGGGACAGAGGAGCCTAGTGGGCTACAGTCCGTGGGGTCGCAAAGAGTGACTAACACTTTCAAGCTAAGTGTTGAGACACTGTTACTAAGTGTAATGCTAATAAAAGAATTATTTAAGTTTTACATCTAGAGATGGAAAACTTTTAAAATGTCAGCATTATCCATTCACCAATTTTATTTTGTTATAAAAATAAGAATAAACTTACTTGTTAGTCATATTTTAATTACAGAGTTGGCTATTCTGTGCCAGGTAGCTACTGGGAATAAATCAGTGGAAAGTTAGCCTTTCACCACAGTTCTTACAGTTTCTCCAGGGTGAAGACAAGCATCTGAATAATTTCAATACCAAATAGAGGAAGTACCTAGGAAGAACACTTACAGTTCTTTCTGTGGTGATCTATCCATGAGTCATAGGGTCACAAGGTAAAAAGAATTCAAACAGAGGGAATGTTAAAAAAAAAATAAAATAAAAGCCTGACAATGCCTCTGCCAGTGAAACTGCAAGTGCTTTGGTATAATCAGAACTCAAGCATGGCAGCTCACAAGCACAGAGCTCCAGAAGAAAGCCCAACACAGAGCACAAAGGGCCCTGACTGACATGAGAAGAAATTTGAATGCAGATGATGGCAGGCCATGGCAACGTCTAGCACTGAGTGACGTGGTTTCTGTCAGAGTTCCACTTGAGGAAAGTCACCCTGTCTGCAGTATGAAAGACTGATGCATGAGATCATCCCTTGAACACAACGGTTTCAAGCATACGGGTATATGATTCCTCTTTAAAACTTACAAAAAAGAATAATGTAAAAAAAAAAAAAGGTATAAAACCAGAAGACCAGAAAAAAGCAGAAAAAAGAACAAGGAGAGAAAACAGACTTTTTAATGGTGATAAGTCAACGGAAGAGTCACTAAGCAGTGCACAGAAAACTGAAGTCTATATGCCTACAAGGAAGGGTGTTGTTACTGAAAGAGTGGAGTCTGGCTGCTTACCACTCAGAAGCCAATAAACAGGCCAGGTTGATGGAAAGGAAAGTTTGCTTTATTTCAGATGCCAGCAACTATGGAGAGGGAGAGGGGGCAGGCAACTGTTCAGAGGCCGACTCCCCCCACAACTGGAAACCAATGGGGCAAGAGCTTTAACAGACAGAGTTGGGGGCTACATGAAGAAACAGCACAGTCAGCTCTGACAGTCATCTTCAGATTGGTCATCAGTGGTCTGACCAGTGCTGTCTTGGTTGTTTCAGGTACAATTAGTCTTCAGTTCCAGGGTGGGTCTATTTCCATTTCTTTGAGGCCAATTCTCAGCAGCTCCTGTTGTGGGTACAGTCTGGTCATGCTGTAAAGTTAACTTCTTCCATGTGATGTTTTAGTATCTATAAGACAGCTCACAGGATATGGCTCAGAATATTATCTATAGACCTTAAGAAAGAACTAAAGGTCCTTGATTATTCTTAATGACTACCTTATTCCTTTGACTGGTTTCCTTTTTCTACATTTCTCACTTTTCTGATTAAACTTATTATTTGATAAGGTTCTCAACAGACAAAAGGCAGGCTGAGAACATCAGGCTGGAGGCAAGGATCATAGGGTCCTGCTCAGTTTCAGCATGATTGGGCATCAGACTGGTTCACACAGAGATTACTACACTCAGGAATAGAGACTCGAAGTATCTGGGAATGGGGGGAGAGTGTGGAGAATAATGTGGTTTACCACAGGGCTGGTTGAGACCTTTTGGGAGGAGCAGTTAGATTCCAGGCATCCTCACCAGCCCATATAACTAGGCAACAATGTTCCCAACCTGAGAGAAGATGAGATGTTTATTCTGTGGAGAAATGGAAGTAGAAAAGCTCTAAAATCAACACCACAAGATTTAGGAAAGGGTAAATGTAGGATGCCATTCAAAAAACCAAAAAGTCACAGAAATTCTACATTTTGAATGGTGAAAACTCTCATTTTTGAGTCACAGAATACTAGGAACAGGCTTCTCTCCAGAGAAATTATCTAACCTAAAAAAAAAAGAAAAGAAAGAAAGAAATGCAGGCACTGGCAGTTGTAATCTTCCAAAGAATTGGTCAGGTTCTCTTTAGTGATCCTACTGTGAAACCTACTAAATGGCAAGCAGCAGTCTTCAACACACACACCCACACCCACACATGATGATGGTAACAATGTTTTCATCTGTTATTTCCTGAATCTTAAATATGAACAGAAAGGCAAGAAAAGTCAATATCAAGACATATGAAAAAAGCCTCCTACATAGAAGGTAAAAAGGAAGAGACCAGAAAGAAAAAAGAAAGGAACCAGAGGAAACAGAAGTAATGGAGAAAACATTAGAGCTTCCCAGGTAGCACTAGTGGTAAAGAATCTGCCTGCCAATGCAGAAGATGCAAAAGACACAGGTTTGATCCCTGGGTTGGAAAGATCCCTTGGAGAAGGAAATGGTGACACACTCCAGTATTCTTGTCTGGAAAATTCCATGGACAGAGGACCTGGTGAGCTACAGTCCATGGAGTGACAAAGAGTCAGACATGATTGAGGAACAGAGCATAGCATATAAAAGCATAAAATACTTCAAAACGAGGTCCCTAATTTATGTCCCCAGGAAGATAAGGGATGTTAGCTACATTCATTAAAAAGGAACAGAATATAGATAAGTTCTGGGAAAATGGCTGGAGCAGGATCATAGGGTCCTGATCAGTTTCAGCATGATTGGGCATCAGACTGGTTCACACAGAGATTACTACACTCAGGAATAGAGACTCGAAGTATCTGGGAATGGGGGGAGAGTGTGGAGAATAATGTGGTTTACCACAGGGCTGGTTGAGACCTTTTGGGAGGAGCAGTTAGATTCCAGGCATCCTCACCAGCCCATATAACTAGGCAACAATGTTCCCAACCTGAGAGAAGATGAGATGTTTATTCTGTGGAGAAATGGAAGTAGAAAAGCTCTAAAATCAACACCACAAGATTTAGGAAAGGGTAAATGTAGGATGCCATTCAAAAAACCAAAAAGTCACAGAAATTCTACATTTTGAATGGTGAAAACTCTCATTTTTGAGTCACAGAATACTAGGAACAGGCTTCTCTCCAGAGAAATTATCTAACCTAAAAAAAAAAGAAAAGAAAGAAAGAAATGCAGGCACTGGCAGTTGTAATCTTCCAAAGAATTGGTCAGGTTCTCTTTAGTGATCCTACTGTGAAACCTACTAAATGGCAAGCAGCAGTCTTCAACACACACACCCACACCCACACATGATGATGGTAACAATGTTTTCATCTGTTATTTCCTGAATCTTAAATATGAACAGAAAGGCAAGAAAAGTCAATATCAAGACATATGAAAAAAGCCTCCTACATAGAAGGTAAAAAGGAAGAGACCAGAAAGAAAAAAGAAAGGAACCAGAGGAAACAGAAGTAATGGAGAAAACATTAGAGCTTCCCAGGTAGCACTAGTGGTAAAGAATCTGCCTGCCAATGCAGAAGATGCAAAAGACACAGGTTTGATCCCTGGGTTGGAAAGATCCCTTGGAGAAGGAAATGGTGACACACTCCAGTATTCTTGTCTGGAAAATTCCATGGACAGAGGACCTGGTGAGCTACAGTCCATGGAGTGACAAAGAGTCAGACATGATTGAGGAACAGAGCATAGCATATAAAAGCATAAAATACTTCAAAACGAGGTCCCTAATTTATGTCCCCAGGAAGATAAGGGATGTTAGCTACATTCATGAAATAAGAACAGAAAGTAATAAGGATGAAACAGTAAAAGAACATGAGAAAAAATCTTGAGAAATAAATAGAATAAAAGTATTGAAAGGTAAAGTTGGAGACCTCTCCCAAGTATGAAAATACACATACAACCAAAAAAAAAAAAAAAAGTTGAAAAAGAAAAGAGAAAATAAGACCAAATAAATCCAGAGGATCCAATATTTGAACTACATGAGAACCATGGAACACACAGTAATTTAAATCAGAGATATAATAACATTTCCCTGAACTGCATTTTTAGACTGAAGGCAGTATAGAAAAGATCAGAAAAACAGCCGAAAAGGGTCCACATCAAGTTACATTATTTAAAATTTCAAAATGCTATGAATATTGAAAAAAAATCTTTACATCATCCGGAGAAGAAAAAATCACTCATAAAAATTAAGACGACCAAGGCTAGAATTTCACTTGTATGTGGAATCTAAAACAGTTCAATACCTGGAAGCAGAGAGTACACTGGTCATTGCCAAGGGACTGGGTGTGGAGGCAAAAGGTACAGATTTCTAGTTACATGGGATGAATGAGTTCTAGAGCTCTAACACAGCATGGTGCCTAGAGTTAATAATATTGTATTGTATCTTGAAATTTGCTAAGAGAGTGTATCCTAAATATTCTCACCACAAGGAAAAGAAGAATAACTCTGTTTGAGGTGATATATTATTAATTAACTTGATAGTTTCATACTCTATACATATATCAAAATAACACTAGACTGTAAATCTTAAAAACAAACCAAGGCTTCCCCTGGTGGTCCAGTGGGTAAGGACACCACCTTGCAGTGCAAGGGGCGCCGGTTCGAGCCCTGGCCTGGGAAGATCCCACGTGCCGTGGAGCGGCTGGACTGACATGTCCAATTACCGAGCCAGAGCTCTGGAGCACATGTGCCCAGAGACATTGCTCTGCAACGACAGACGCCACCGCGATGGGAGGCCCACAGGAGCCAAAGAACAAAGACGGATGAACATAGAGAAATGAAAGACCAATAGAAGTGGCCCGCCTGCTCCCCTCCCTCCCCAACCCGACCCCTGCCCAAAATAAATAAATGAATAAATCTTTAAAAAAAAAAAAAATTTTTATTTCCCTATTATATCTCAAAAAAGCTGGGGAAGAGAATAAGAGCAATGCTAGAAGCCAAATAAAGGCAATAACAAAGTTCAGAGCCAAAAGTAATGAAAGTTTTTAAAAATTAGAGAAAAATAAATCAATTAAAAAAGTTCTTTGAGACAAGTCACTGGCCACACTCATCAAGAGAAAAAGAGAGAATAACAAGATCAACAAAGTCAAACATGAAAAAGGAAAGATTACAACAGATAATGCAGAAATCCAAAGGATTATAAGAGACTATTACGAACAACTCTATGGCAACAAACTGGACAACCTGGAAGAAATGGACAGTTTCTTGGGGAAGATTAACCTTCCAAGACTGAACCAGGGAGAAATAGAAACTATGAACAACCCAATCACAAGCTCAGAAATCGAATTTCTGATCAAAAATCTACCCAAAAATAAAAGTCCAGGGCCAGATGGCTTCACAGCCGAATTCTACCAAACATTTAAAGAAGAGATAATGCCTGTCCTTCTAAAACTCTTCCAAAAAATTGCACATGAAGGAAAACTTCCAAACACATTCTACGAGGCTACCATCACCCTGATACCAAAACCAGGCAAAGACAACACAAAAAAAGAAAATTATAGGCCAATTTCACTGATGAACTTAGATGCCAAGATCCTCAACAAAATCCTAGCAAACAGAATTCAACGACACATCAAAAAGTTCATACATCACGATCAAGTCGGGTTCATCCCAGGCATGCAAGGATTCTTCAATATCTGCAAATCAATCAATGTGATATACCATATCAACAAATTGAGAGACAAAAATCACATGATCATCTCAATAGATGTGGGAAAAGTCTTTGACAAAGTACGACACCCATTTATGATAAAAACTCTTCAAAAAAAATGGGCATAGAAGGAACCTACCTTAACATAGTGAAAGCCATATATGAGAAGTCCACAGCGAACATTATTCTCAGTGGTGAAAAACTGAAAGCATTCCCTCTAAGATCAGGAACAAGACAAGGGTGTCCACTTTCACCGCTCTTATTCAACATAGTCCTGGAAGTTCTAGCAACGGCAAGAAGAGAAGAAAAAGAAATAAAAGGAATCCATATTGGAAAAGAAGAAGTCAAACTCTTTATTTGCAGACAACATGATATTATACACAGCAAACCCCAAAGACACTATTAGAAAACTACTAGAGCTAATCAACAAATTCAGCAAAGTCATGGAATACAAAATCAATACACAGAAATTACTGGCATTCCTATACACAAACAATGAAAAATCAGAAAACGAAATCAAAGAGACAATCCCCTTCACCATCGCAACCAAAAGAATCAAATATCTAGGAATAAACCTACCCAAAGAAACAAAAGAACTGTACACAGAAAATTACAAGACACTCATGAAAGAAATTAAAGAAGACTTAAACAGATGGAGAGACAGTCCATGTTCCTGGGTCAGAAGAATCAATATTGTGAAAATGACCATACTACCAAATACTATCTACAGATTCAATGTGATCCCTATTAAACACCAATGACATTCTTCACAGAACTAGACTAAAGAATAACACAATTCATATGGAAACACAAAAGAACCTGAATAGCCAAAGCATTCCTTAGAAGGAAAAACAGAGCAGAAGGGATCAGCCTCCCCAACTTTAGACTATACAACAAAGCAACAGTCATCAAGACAGTATGGTACTGGCACAAAAACAGAAATATAGATCAATGGAACAAAATAGAGAACCCATAGATAAACCCACACACCTATGGATTTCCCAAGGAGGTGAAAATCAAAAGAAAACAGCCTCTTCAACAAGTGGTCCAATTTCACTGATGAACTTAGATGCCAAGATCCTCAACAAAATCCTAGCAAACAGAATTCAACGACACATCAAAAAGTTCATACATCACGATCAAGTCGGGTTCATCCCAGGCATGCAAGGATTCTTCAATATCTGCAAATCAATCAATGTGATATACCATATCAACAAATTGAGAGACAAAAATCACATGATCATCTCAATAGATGTGGGAAAAGTCTTTGACAAAGTACGACACCCATTTATGATAAAAACTCTTCAAAAAAAATGGGCATAGAAGGAACCTACCTTAACATAGTGAAAGCCATATATGAGAAGTCCACAGCGAACATTATTCTCAGTGGTGAAAAACTGAAAGCATTCCCTCTAAGATCAGGAACAAGACAAGGGTGTCCACTTTCACCGCTCTTATTCAACATAGTCCTGGAAGTTCTAGCAACGGCAAGAAGAGAAGAAAAAGAAATAAAAGGAATCCATATTGGAAAAGAAGAAGTCAAACTCTCTCTATTTGCAGACAACATGATATTATACACAGCAAACCCCAAAGACACTATTAGAAAACTACTAGAGCTAATCAACAAATTCAGCAAAGTCATGGAATACAAAATCAATACACAGAAATTACTGGCATTCCTATACACAAACAATGAAAAATCAGAAAACGAAATCAAAGAGACAATCCCCTTCACCATCGCAACCAAAAGAATCAAATATCTAGGAATAAACCTACCCAAAGAAACAAAAGAACTGTACACAGAAAATTACAAGACACTCATGAAAGAAATTAAAGAAGACTTAAACAGATGGAGAGACAGTCCATGTTCCTGGGTCAGAAGAATCAATATTGTGAAAATGACCATACTACCAAATACTATCTACAGATTCAATGTGATCCCTATTAAACACCAATGACATTCTTCACAGAACTAGACTAAAGAATAACACAATTCATATGGAAACACAAAAGAACCTGAATAGCCAAAGCATTCCTTAGAAGGAAAAACAGAGCAGAAGGGATCAGCCTCCCCAACTTTAGACTATACAACAAAGCAACAGTCATCAAGACAGTATGGTACTGGCACAAAAACAGAAATATAGATCAATGGAACAAAATAGAGAACCCATAGATAAACCCACACACCTATGGATACCTTTTGACAAAGGAGGTGAAAATCTAAAATGGAACAAAGACAGCCTCTTCAACAAGTGGTCCTGGAAAAATTGGATGGCTACATGCAAAAAAATGAATTTGGAATATACCCTGACCCTACGCAAAGATAAGCTCAAAATGGATTAAAGACCTACATGTAAGACCAGAAACCCTAAAACTCTTAGAGGAGAATACAGGCAAAACACTCAAGGACATAAGCCAAAGCAAGATCTTCCATGACCAGCCTACTAGAATAGCGGAACTTAAAACAAAAATTAACAAGTGGGACCTAATGAAACTTAAAAGCTTTTGTACAGCATAAGAAATTACAAAAAAGCTGAACAGACAACTCACAGAATGGAAGAAAATCATAGCAAATGAAACAACAGACAAAAAATTGATATCCAATATCTACAGGCAACTCAGACAACTCAGCAACGGAAAAATTAACAACCCAATTAAAAAATGGGAAAAAGATCTAAATAAACATCTTACCAAAGAGGACATACAGATGGCCAAAAAGCACATGAAACAATGCTCAACCTCGCTTATTATTAGAGAAATGCAAATTAAAACTACAATGAGAAATCACCTCACACCCATCACAATGGCCATCATCAAGAAATTGACAAACAATAAATGCTGGAGAGGGTGCGAAGAAAAGGGAACACTCTTGCACTGCTGGTGGGAATGTAACTTGATACAGCCCCTATAGAAGACAGTATGGAGATTCCTTAAGAAACTAAAAATAGAGGCACCCTTTGACCCAGCAATCCCACTCTTAGGCTTATACCCTGATGAAATCAAATCTGAAAGAAATACCTGCACCCCAATGTTCATTGCAGCTCTCTATACAATAGCTAGAACATGGAAGCAACCTAGATGTCCATCGACGAACGAATGGATCCAAAAGGTCTGGGACATATATACAATGGAATACTACACAGCTGTAAAGAGAAATGCAGAATCAGTCTAAATGATGTAGTCAGATCTAGAACCTATCATAAAAAGTGAAGTAAGTCAAAAAGAGAAAGACAAGTACAGCATACTACCACATATATTTGGAATCTAGTAAGAGGGTATTGGTAACACACGCAATGAAGTGATGGAAAAACAGACATAGAGAACAGACTTATGGACATGGTGGGGTATGAACAGTGGGTGGGAGGCATAGAGGGAGTAACATGGAAACTTATACTATCATATGTGAAAAAAACAGCTATGGTTATTACCCTGTGGGAATAGGAGATCCTGCAGGGGTGGAGTGTGATGGTCTGGAAGGGTTGGGGTGGATAATGGGGCAGGGTGCCAGGAATATGCATATGACTGATCTGGGAACATACATGTCTGTGAACAGCAAAACTCTGCAAGAATTTTTTAAAAATGAATGAAATGAAATTTTAAAAAATAATGTTCTTTGAGAAGATCAATACAATTGATAAACCTCTATCCATAATGGTCAAGAAAAACAGAAGACCTAAACTACCAATATAAGAAATGGTATCACTATAGATAATATATATAATAAAAGAATTATAAGAGAAATTAAGAACAACTTTAATAAGTTGTTTAATAACAACATATATGGAATGGACAAATGCCTTGAAAGACACAAACTACTAAAGCTCACTCAAGAAGAAATAGATACCCTGGAAAGTCCTACATCTGTTTAAAAAAAGGAACACCCCCTAATGCACATCAAGAAATTGACAAACATTTGGAGAGGCGAAGAAAAGGGAACACTCTTGCACTGCTGGTGGGGATGTAACTTGATACAGCCCCTATAGAAGACAGTATGGAGATTCCTTAAGAAACTAAAAATAGAGGCACCCTTTGACCCAGCAATCCCACTCTTAGGCTTATACCCTGATGAAATCAAATCTGAAAGAAATACCTGCACCCCAATGTTCATTGCAGCTCTCTATACAATAGCTAGAACATGGAAGCAACCTAGATGTCCATCGACGAACGAATGGATCCAAAAGGTCTGGGACATATATACAATGGAATACTACACAGCTGTAAAGAGAAATGCAGAATCAGTCTAAATGATGTAGTCAGATCTAGAACCTATCATAAAAAGTGAAGTAAGTCAAAAAGAGAAAGACAAGTACAGCATACTACCACATATATTTGGAATCTAGTAAGAGGGTATTGGTAACACACGCAATGAAGTGATGGAAAAACAGACATAGAGAACAGACTTATGGACATGGTGGGGTATGAACAGTGGGTGGGAGGCATAGAGGGAGTAACATGGAAACTTATACTATCATATGTGAAAAAAACAGCTATGGTTATTACCCTGTGGGAATAGGAGATCCTGCAGGGGTGGAGTGTGATGGTCTGGAAGGGTTGGGGTGGATAATGGGGCAGGGTGCCAGGAATATGCATATGACTGATCTGGGAACATACATGTCTGTGAACAGCAAAACTCTGCAAGAATTTTTTAAAAATGAATGAAATGAAATTTTAAAAAATAATGTTCTTTGAGAAGATCAATACAATTGATAAACCTCTATCCATAATGGTCAAGAAAAACAGAAGACCTAAACTACCAATATAAGAAATGGTATCACTATAGATAATATATATAATAAAAGAATTATAAGAGAAATTAAGAACAACTTTAATAAGTTGTTTAATAACAACATATATGGAATGGACAAATGCCTTGAAAGACACAAACTACTAAAGCTCACTCAAGAAGAAATAGATACCCTGGAAAGTCCTACATCTGTTAAAAAATTTAAATTAGTAAATATCTTCCTACAAAGAAAACTCGAGGCCCAGATGTCTATACAGGAGACTTCTACTAAATACACTAAACATTTAAGGAAGAAATACTATCAATTCTGTAAAAACTCTTTCAGACAACTGAAGGGAAACATTTCCTAATTCATTCTATGAAGTCAATGGTAGTCTGATAACAAAACCAGATGAAGACATTACTAGGAAAGAAAAACACCTACTAATGATATATCAGTCATAAACATAGATATAAAAAAATCTTTTAAAAAACTGGAAAATTTAATACAACAATATATCTAAAGTATAACACATAGCATGTGAGTGTAATTTAATATTTAAGTTAATATGTAACTTAATATGTAAGTTAAGTTAATATTCAAACATTAAGCAATGTAATTCACTACAGTAACAAAAAAGAATAAACGTGATCATCTCAGTAGATGCAACAATAGCACTGGACAGAATCCAACACCTTTCAGATATAACCTCTCAGTGACCTAATAACAAGAAAGAACTTACTCAATCTGATAAAGGGAATCTATGAAAAATTTACAGTTGACATCATAATTAGTGATGAAAAGATAAAATTTTCCTCAGTAAGATTAGAAATAAAATAAGGAAGACGGCTCTCCATACTTTTACCCAACTTTTACTGGAGGTTGTAGCCATAATAAGGTAAGTAATAGATATAAAGGACATCCCGATTAGAAAGGAGTAATTATAACAGTTTTTATTCAAAAATGACATGATCACCTATGTATAAAATCCTATGAAAGTGAAACTGTTAGTTGCTTAGTTGAATCCAACTCTTTGTGACCCCCATGGACTGTAGCCCTATGGGTTCTGGAGTGGGTAGCCATTCCCTTCCTCCAGGGGATCTTCCTGACTCAGGGATTAAACTCAGGTCTCCTGCATTGCAGGCATAATTTTTACCATATGAACCACCAGGGAAGTGCAAAATCCTATGGAAGCTGTGAAAAGGCTACTAGAATTAATAAGCAACTTTAGCAGGGTTGTATGATACAATGTCAGTTTTTTGACCTACTGTATTTATATACACTAAACATGTATTGTATTGTATTTATATACACTAAACATAAGAAATTTAAATTATTCAAAAATATGATCTATAAAGTAATTTTTTGATATCGACAAAATCAGCAGGGAATGACTCCAGTCGGGATTGTTAATTGACTTGAACACAAATGGAGGAGCAAGACATGGCAGGAAAACATCAGTTTAGTTTTTTAATACACTCAATTTGAGATATACACATACAGAAATGCCCAAGTGGTATTTGTGTAATGGTCTGAAATTCCAAAGTATGACATAGAATCATAAGTCCTCAGCAAATGGATGACAATTTAAACAAAGTATTAATTGATTGACTCACCTAATAGGACTGCATTTGGATACGATTTAAATCCTGAGGTCTAAATATTGAGAAACACTATTATTTTATGGTTGGGTAGGGCAGAGAATCTCACAATATAGATAGAAATTTAATATGTGTATTATAATTTGGAGACAAAGGACTTTTAAATGGTAAAAAAAAAAGTCAACAGCAGTCCACTAAGCTACTAGACATGCTACTCTGGTTATTAGGTGGGAGAATTCTAAAATGGACATTTAGGCATGCAGACAATTCAATAAACCTCACAATAAATCTGTACCTAGTATAACACTGCAGTAAATGACTCTTGTTTTAGACTTTATGCTAATTATTTCAGATACAATCATATGGTTAAGGGGGAAAAAAAAAAACTGGCAGAGTTCCACACAGCATTTTTAGCCTCATAAATTTGAAATGAGAGAATTTTTCAACCACACTACTGCTAATTTTTAGCTGGTGCACACCTGGTATAATATTCCATGTTATATTTAAGTAACATACTTGGAATTATTATTACCAGTTTTGATTGCAACCAATGCAATGATTTGAGATTATTGTTCATATTCACTGAATTTAAAAATTTAAGTCAAGTGACAGACATATAAATGTGCTATTATGCTTTCATGAATGATATTTCCAAGGACCATATTACAAATATTGAACAGAAAAGCAATCATTTTGATCTTATATATAAAGCTAAATATAAAATCAAAAATAAAAATTCAAATAAGTGATTAATAATCGATTCTATATTAACTACCAAAAATACATTAATTAAAGTTCATATATTTGATTCCTTGGGAAGTTCTAATTGGATCATTAACTCCCATTTTAGAAAACTCTAACTTGTTTAACTGATTTACCACTCAAAAGGAAATTAGAAGGAATAAGCTAACTGTAGACAGACCCTCATTTTGAGACAAGCACTTTAATGGCAGAAAGCTGTGATGACAGATAAATAGGATTTTTTTCCCCGCTGCAAGACAAGAGGGCCCCGTGGAGCCCCTGACTACGGCCTCGAGCTGCCTCGGCCCTGCCCAGCCCACCCTAGATGAGCAAGTTACCAAATTTTGCTTTTTAAAAAAGAAGCTTCAGGGGCTTCTCTGGTGGTCCAGTGCGTAAGGACACTGCCTTGCAGTGCAAGGGGTGCCAGTTTGATCCCTGGCCTGGGAAGATCCCACGTGCCACGGAGTGGCTGGACTGATGTGTCCAACTACAAAACCGGAGCTCTGGAGCATGTGTGCCCAGAGCTGGTGCTCTGCAGCGAGAGAAGCCATTGTGATGGGAGGCCCACATGGCCAAAGAACAAAGATGGAAATAAATGAAAGACCAATAGAAGTTGCCTAAAAAAAAAAAAAAAGAAACTTTAGTAAAAGAAATCAGAACTCCATGTAGGCTAGTTACAGCCAAGTTGCAGAACAAGCAACTTTCTATATTATACTAGCTCTGATAGATGCACTATACAATAATAACAAACATGATAGTTTCCAGAACATTAACTGAAAAACAGCAGCAATTTTTCAGACCTTTCATAATTGAATGAGAGAATTTTTCAACCACACTACTGCTAATTTTTAGTTGGTGCACACCTGGTATAATATTCCATGTTATATTTAAGTAACATACTTGGAATTATTATTACCAGTTTTGATTGCAACCAATGCAATGATTTGAGATTATTGTTCATATTCACTGAATTTAAAAATTTAAGTCAAGTGACAGACATATAAATGTGCTATTATGCTTTCATGAATGATATTTCCAAGGACCATATTACAAATATTGAACAGAAAAGCAATCATTTTGATCTTATATATAAAGCTAAATATAAAATCAAAAATAAAAATTCAAATAAGTGATTAATAATCGATTCTATATTAACTACCAAAAATACATTAATTAAAGTTCATATATTTGATTCCTTGGGAAGTTCTAATTGGATCATTAACTCCCATTTTAGAAAACTCTAACTTGTTTAACTGATTTACCACTCAAAAGGAAATTAGAAGGAATAAGCTAACTGTAGACAGACCCTCATTTTGAGACAAGCACTTTAATGGCAGAAAGCTGTGATGACAGATAAATAGGATTTTTTTCCCCGCTGCAAGACAAGAGGGCCCCGTGGAGCCCCTGACTACGGCCTCGAGCTGCCTCGGCCCTGCCCAGCCCACCCTAGATGAGCAAGTTACCAAATTTTGCTTTTTAAAAAAGAAGCTTCAGGGGCCTCTCTGGTGGTCCAGTGCGTAGGACACTGCCTTGCAGTGCAAGGGTGCCAGTTTGATCCCTGGCCTGGGAAGATCCCACGTGCCACGGAGTGGCTGGACTGATGTGTCCAACTACAAAACCGGAGCTCTGGAGCATGTGTGCCCAGAGCTGGTGCTCTGCAGCGAGAGAAGCCATTGTGATGGGAGGCCCACATGGCCAAAGAACAAAGATGGAAATAAATGAAAGACCAATAGAAGTTGCCTAAAAAAAAAAAAAAAGAAACTTTAGTAAAAGAAATCAGAACTCCATGTAGGCTAGTTACAGCCAAGTTGCAGAACAAGCAACTTTCTATATTATACTAGCTCTGATAGATGCACTATACAATAATAACAAACATGATAGTTTCCAGAACATTAAAATATAGTAACAACATGTGAAGTTCACTTAAGAATTTTTTAACAGAGTTAAAATTGGCTAGTAGTATGATTCCACTGTTCATGTTTTACTTATATGAAGTAGTTTCCTTTCAAGTAATGAAAGTTCTTCTTTAAAATAAAATCTATTCTTGAGAAGGAATCTTTTTAAAGACCACTGATGACTTCAAATATAAAGTTCTTATTAACAGACAGCAAGTTTGCATTTTTGTGTCATTTAGAATTCCTTAATTTCCACCTGGTACCATAGTGTAGAACTGCTCCAGCCCCTGTTAGATTATGAACTCCTTGAAGATGAAGATTAACTATGAGACACTTGATTGCACAGCTGTAGGTAAAACAGTGAGATTAGAATACTCCCTGACACTATACATAAACAAACTCAAAATGGCTTAAAGGCCTAAATGTAAGGCCTGAAACCATGAAACTCCTAAAGAGAAAATAGTCAGAACACTCTTTCACATAACTCATAGCAATATTTCTTTGGATCAGTCTCCTAAGGCAAAAGAAACGGAAGCAAACTAAGCAATGGAACCTAATTAAACTAAAAAGCTTTTGCACAGCAAAGAAATCATCAATAAAACAAAAAGACAACTCTGGAAGGGGAGAAAATACTTGCAAATGATGTGACAGACAACGGGTTGACGAAATGTACAAATAGCTCTTACAGCTCAATGAACAGACATTTCTTCAAAGAACACATACAGATGGCCAACAGGCACATGAAAAGATTTCTGTTTTAAAGCAAATAGCTCAAATCTACAGTCAAAGCACGTAGATGCTGGACTGATGTGTCCAACTACAAAACCGGAGCTCTGGAGCATGTGTGCCCAGAGCTGGTGCTCTGCAGCAGAGAAGCCATTGTGATGGGAGGCCCACATGGCCAAAGAACAAAGATGGAAATAAATGAAAGACCAATAGAAGTNGCCTAAAAAAAAAAAGAAACTTTAGTAAAAGAAATCAGAACTCCATGTAGGCTAGTTACAGCCAAGTTGCAGAACAAGCAACTTTCTATATTATACTAGCTCTGATAGATGCACTATACAATAATAACAAACATGATAGTTTCCAGAACATTAAAATATAGTAACAACATGTGAAGTTCACTTAAGAATTTTTTAACAGAGTTAAAATTGGCTAGTAGTATGATTCCACTGTTCATGTTTTACTTATATGAAGTAGTTTCCTTTCAAGTAATGAAAGTTCTTCTTTAAAATAAAATCTATTCTTGAGAAGGAATCTTTTTAAAGACCACTGATGACTTCAAATATAAAGTTCTTATTAACAGACAGCAAGTTTGCATTTTTGTGTCATTTAGAATTCCTTAATTTCCACCTGGTACCATAGTGTAGAACTGCTCCAGCCCCTGTTAGATTATGAACTCCTTGAAGATGAAGATTAACTATGAGACACTTGATTGCACAGCTGTAGGTAAAACAGTGAGATTAGAATACCCCCTGACACTATACATAAACAAACTCAAAATGGCTTAAAGGCCTAAATGTAAGGCCTGAAACCATGAAACTCCTAAAGAGAAAATAGTCAGAACACTCTTTCACATAACTCATAGCAATATTTCTTTGGATCAGTCTCCTAAGGCAAAAGAAACGGAAGCAAACTAAGCAATGGAACCTAATTAAACTAAAAAGCTTTTGCACAGCAAAGAAATCATCAATAAAACAAAAAGACAACTCTGGAAGGGGAGAAAATACTTGCAAATGATGTGACAGACAACGGGTTGACGAAATGTACAAATAGCTCTTACAGCTCAATGAACAGACATTTCTTCAAAGAACACATACAGATGGCCAACAGGCACATGAAAAGATTTCTGATTTCACTAATCCTTAGAGAAAAGGCAAGGATATCACTTTGCTTACAAAGGTCCATACAGTCAAAGCTATGATTCTTCCAGAAGTTATGTAGGGATGTGAGAGTTGGACCATAAAGAAGGCTGAGCTCCAAAGACTTGGTACCTTCAAACTGTGGTGCTAGAGGAGACTCTTGAGAGTACCTTGGACAGTAAGGAGATCAAACCAGTCAATCCTAAAAGATATTAACCCTGAATATTCTTTGAAAGGACTGAGGCTGAAGTTGAAGCTCCAATACTTTGGCCATATGATGTGAAGAGCCGATTCATTAGAAAAGACCCTGATGATGGGAAAGATTGAGGGCAGGAGGAGAAGGGGGTGAAAGAGGATGAGATGGTTGGATATCATCACCGACTTAATGGACATGGGTTTGAGCAAACTCTGGGAGATAGTAAAGGACAGGGAAACCTGGTGTGCTGCAGTCCATGGGTTCGCAAAGAGTCGGACATGACTAAACAACAACGAAGATAAATATATATTAAAACCACAGTGAGTTATTGTCTCATGCCAGTTAGAATGGCTATATGAAAAGCCCATAAGTAAAAAATGTTGGAAAGGATGTGGTGAAAAGGTAACTCTTGCACACTTTGGGTGGGAATGCAAATTGGCTCAATCACTATGGAAAACAGTATAGAGATTCCTCAAAACACTAAAAAATAGGACTTTTCCACTCCTGTTTATATATCTAAAAAAGTGAAAACTCTTAATTTAAAAAGATTCATGCACCCTAATGTTCACAGCAGCACAGTTTATAAAAGGCAAGCTATGGAAGCAACCCAAGTGTCCATCAACAGAAAAGTGGATTAAGAAGTGGTGGTACATATATAAAATGGAGCATTACTCAGTCATAAGAAAGAACATACTGCCTCTTGCAACACTGTGGACAGAACTAGAGAATATTTTGTTTAGTGAAACAAATCAGACAGAGATAGATAAATGATGTATGATATCACTTATATGTACAATCAAGAATATAATACAAATGAATGTATAGGTAAAACAGAAACAGTCTCAGATACAGAAAACAGACTTGAAGTTACCAAAGGGGAGAAGGACAAGGGTATGGACAAATTAGGAGTCTGGAATTAACAGATTAAAAACTACCACATATGAAATAGATAAGCAACAAGGATATGCCGTAGAACAGAGGGAATGATACCCATTATTTATAATAATCTCTAATGGAGGGTAAAGTGCAAAAACACTGGATCATTATACCATAAACCTGAAACTAATGCAATATTGTAAATGAACTATACTTCAATTTGAAAAGTATAGGAAATGAAATAAATAACAGACATTTGAATTCATCTTTGTATCATGTGCTCTCAGCTGCACTCTGCATTACCTAACACGTAGAAAGTGCTGAATAAATGGAGAAGAATGACTTATAATATATACATCTACATCCTTTATTCTTTTAGTGATAATAAATAATAGTATGTTTAGATAATACTGTAAAAGTAAATGCATATAATGAAATCATTATGATTTAGTCTCAAAAATTCAATTAGCTCAAAGTCAGTTCAGATGGATCAATGAAAGTATGAATTGCTGAATATCCTTATGGAAATACAGAATAGACAGAAGCTAACATTGCTTATTAACAAATCTCCAGTATACATAGATTTAAATTACCTGCTATTATAATACCAATTATATATCATATAATTTTATAGTTTTGGTGAATGGCAATTTGTATTTCATATTGAGGAAATACTTCAAAAACAAAGTTTTACTGTAATGTGCTCCTTTACTAAGTTTAAAAAATTTTTCTAATTAATAGGGTATTCAAAATAGTTTTTCTTTTTGCCTTATGTATTGTTCCAAAACCATACGTTTGGCATTCTAAGGAGATTTCCATTTAATTTTATACAGGCATCCCTCATATTGTGGGTTTCATTCCAGACGACCACAATAAAGTAGTAGCTCAATAAAGTAAGTCACAAATTTTTGATTTTCCAGTGCATGTAAAAATTATGTTAACTTTATTCTGTGGTTTGTTAAGTGTACAGTAGCACTGTGTCCAAAAAAAATTCTTAATACTTTAAAAATATAAAACAAACAAAAATTACAATAGCAACACAGATCACTGATCACAGATTACCATTAAAAACATAACAATAATGAAAACTTTGAAATATTTTGGGAATATTTCAACTGTCACTCTGTGTGGGAACCAAACTGACACAGAGACAAGTAGAAAAATGCTATCGGAAAAAATGACACCAATATATTCACTCAATGTAGGATTGCCACAATTTTCAATTTGTAAAAACACAGTTTCTACAAAGCACAATAGAGTGAAGCATAACTAAACAAATTATGCTTAAATTATATTTTTTTCAAAGAAATATGTCAAATAAGTTTTAAGCTTTTGAAATAATCAATTTTTTAAAAAAAAACAGACATTTGAATTCATCTTTGTATCATGTGCTCTCAGCTGCACTCTGCATTACCTAACACGTAGAAAGTGCTGAATAAATGGAGAAGAATGACTTATAATATATACATCTACATCCTTTATTCTTTTAGTGATAATAAATAATAGTATGTTTAGATAATACTGTAAAAGTAAATGCATATAATGAAATCATTATGATTTAGTCTCAAAAATTCAATTAGCTCAAAGTCAGTTCAGATGGATCAATGAAAGTATGAATTGCTGAATATCCTTATGGAAATACAGAATAGACAGAAGCTAACATTGCTTATTAACAAATCTCCAGTATACATAGATTTAAATTACCTGCTATTATAATACCAATTATATATCATATAATTTTATAGTTTTGGTGAATGGCAATTTGTATTTCATATTGAGGAAATACTTCAAAAACAAAGTTTTACTGTAATGTGCTCCTTTACTAAGTTTAAAAAATTTTTCTAATTAATAGGGTATTCAAAATAGTTTTTCTTTTTGCCTTATGTATTGTTCCAAAACCATACGTTTGGCATTCTAAGGAGATTTCCATTTAATTTTATACAGGCATCCCTCATATTGTGGGTTTCATTCCAGACGACCACAATAAAGTAGTAGCTCAATAAAGTAAGTCACAAATTTTTGATTTTCCAGTGCATGTAAAAATTATGTTAACTTTATTCTGTGGTTTGTTAAGTGTACAGTAGCACTGTGTCCAAAAAAAATTCTTAATACTTTAAAAATATAAAACAAACAAAAATTACAATAGCAACACAGATCACTGATCACAGATTACCATTAAAAACATAACAATAATGAAAACTTTGAAATATTTTGGGAATATTTCAACTGTCACTCTGTGTGGGAACCAAACTGACACAGAGACAAGTAGAAAAATGCTATCGGAAAAAATGACACCAATATATTCACTCAATGTAGGATTGCCACAATTTTCAATTTGTAAAAACACAGTTTCTACAAAGCACAATAGAGTGAAGCATAACTAAACAAATTATGCTTAAATTATATTTTTTTCAAAGAAATATGTCAAATAAGTTTTAAGCTTTTGAGAGATATTTATATAAATGTGTTCACAACTTCAATTTTATAATTATTAGTATTATTTTTTTATTTTGGCCTCTTTTCTTGGTTTTTAATTTATTTATTTTCATCCATCTTTACTCTTTGGCCTGTGTGGGCCTCCCATCGCAGTGGTCTCTCTCTTTGGGGAGCACCGGCTCTGGGCACATGCGTTCCAGAGCTCCAGCTCTGTAACTGGACACACTGGCCCAGTCACTCTGTGGCACGTGGGATCTTCCCGGGCCAGGGATCAAACAGGTGCCCCTTGCACTGCAAGGCTGACTCTTTACCCACTGGACCACCAGGGAAGACCCAAATTTTATAATATTTTTGTTTTAAAAAATATTTTATTATCTATGTAATAGCCATGCTCAGGTTTAGGGTTCAATCATAATATATTTAACCATGCTTTGAGATTTATTCAGAAATAAAACAGTAGGTAAATACAATTTCATTGAATAATACATTTTTTGATTAATTAGCTGGGATTAGTCTTTTTTTGATGCCTATAGAAATATATTATAAAGAGGTATAAAGAATAGATTTCAGTTAATAAGATAAAGTCATATCACTGCAAGTTTGATATGCAGGTACAAATTCTGGGTTATGGAAAATGAGGTGATTTCTAAATAATAACAGCCAAATTCTCAGAATTCAATCACACTAGACAATGATTAGGAGGTTCCCATATAACTTTATTCTGTGGTTTGTTAAGTGTACAGTAGCACTGTGTCCAAAAAAAATTCTTAATACTTTAAAAATATAAAACAAACAAAAATTACAATAGCAACACAGATCACTGATCACAGATTACCATTAAAAACATAACAATAATGAAAACTTTGAAATATTTTGGGAATATTTCAACTGTCACTCTGTGTGGGAACCAAACTGACACAGAGACAAGTAGAAAAATGCTATCGGAAAAAATGACACCAATATATTCACTCAATGTAGGATTGCCACAATTTTCAATTTGTAAAAACACAGTTTCTACAAAGCACAATAGAGTGAAGCATAACTAAACAAATTATGCTTAAATTATATTTTTTTCAAAGAAATATGTCAAATAAGTTTTAAGCTTTTGAGAGATATTTATATAAATGTGTTCACAACTTCAATTTTATAATTATTAGTATTATTTTTTTATTTTGGCCTCTTTTCTTGGTTTTTAATTTATTTATTTTCATCCATCTTTACTCTTTGGCCTGTGTGGGCCTCCCATCGCAGTGGTCTCTCTCTTTGGGGAGCACCGGCTCTGGGCACATGCGTTCCAGAGCTCCAGCTCTGTAACTGGACACACTGGCCCAGTCACTCTGTGGCACGTGGGATCTTCCCGGGCCAGGGATCAAACAGGTGCCCCTTGCACTGCAAGGCTGACTCTTTACCCACTGGACCACCAGGGAAGACCCAAATTTTATAATATTTTTGTTTTAAAAAATATTTTATTATCTATGTAATAGCCATGCTCAGGTTTAGGGTTCAATCATAATATATTTAACCATGCTTTGAGATTTATTCAGAAATAAAACAGTAGGTAAATACAATTTCATTGAATAATACATTTTTTGATTAATTAGCTGGGATTAGTCTTTTTTTGATGCCTATAGAAATATATTATAAAGAGGTATAAAGAATAGATTTCAGTTAATAAGATAAAGTCATATCACTGCAAGTTTGATATGCAGGTACAAATTCTGGGTTATGGAAAATGAGGTGATTTCTAAATAATAACAGCCAAATTCTCAGAATTCAATCACACTAGACAATGATTAGGAGTTTCCCATATATAACAGAAACTTCTTTCATATCTGAAGCAGGTACAATTGGTAAACATAAGATACATTCTAGTGTAACTCATGGAGGAAAGAGCAAAAATCAGAGAGCTGAGTCAGGTTGATAAGCAAATAGTCAATCACTTGTTATTAACTCTTTTCTTGTTAAATCCATTAAGCTCATTTATTAATATGACAATATAGGTGATCCTGTATTGAAAAGAATTACTTGAGCAGTCAGGGCAGGAGACATCCATTCAATACTAGGTAGCTAAAATGTGCCAGTCATTGTACGAGAGGCAGAAGATATAAATAAGAATATGACATCCTTCTCTTAAAAATTGTATTGTCATCCATAAAGGAAATACTTCACTAAAATTAAAAGGTTCTGCCCTGAAAAACTGATGTCAAGGGAATGAGAAAACAAGCTACAGACTTGGAGAAAATATCTGCAGAAGATATACTTGAAAAAGGATTGTTATCTAATACATACAAAGAATTCTTAAAACTCAACAATAAAAAAATGAACAATCTGATTTTAAAGTGAATAAAAGACCTAAATCAAAAGAACATATGCAGATGTAAAATAAACATGTGACAAAATGTTCAATATTGTATGTTGTCTGGGAAATACAAATTAAAACAATACCAGTACAAAACTAGTAGAATGGCTGAAATCCACAACATTTTGACAACACTAAATGTTGTTAACGATATGAAACAACAAAAACTCTCATTTACTGCTGGTAGGAATGCAAAATATCTCAGACTGTTAGGAAGTTTCTTACAAAACCTGTATTTTTACCATATGAATCAGCAACTGTACTCCTTGATATTTACATGGGTAAACTGAAAACTCCAGTGCATATAACAGCCTGCACATAAAGGTTTATGGCATCTTTAATCATAATTGCCAAAACTCAGAGGCAACTAAAATGTCCTTCAGTAGGCAAAAAGATAAACTGTTATGTGCAGACAATGGAATAGTATTCGATACTAAAAATAAATGAATTATTAACCCATTAAAAAGGCCTGGAGAAACCTGCAGGTACAAATTCTGGGTTATGGAAAATGAGGTGATTTCTAAATAATAACAGCCAAATTCTCAGAATTCAATCACACTAGACAATGATTAGGAGTTTCCCATATATAACAGAAACTTCTTTCATATCTGAAGCAGGTACAATTGGTAAACATAAGATACATTCTAGTGTAACTCATGGAGGAAAGAGCAAAAATCAGAGAGCTGAGTCAGGTTGATAAGCAAATAGTCAATCACTTGTTATTAACTCTTTTCTTGTTAAATCCATTAAGCTCATTTATTAATATGACAATATAGGTGATCCTGTATTGAAAAGAATTACTTGAGCAGTCAGGGCAGGAGACATCCATTCAATACTAGGTAGCTAAAATGTGCCAGTCATTGTACGAGAGGCAGAAGATATAAATAAGAATATGACATCCTTCTCTTAAAAATTGTATTGTCATCCATAAAGGAAATACTTCACTAAAATTAAAAGGTTCTGCCCTGAAAAACTGATGTCAAGGGAATGAGAAAACAAGCTACAGACTTGGAGAAAATATCTGCAGAAGATATACTTGAAAAAGGATTGTTATCTAATACATACAAAGAATTCTTAAAACTCAACAATAAAAAAATGAACAATCTGATTTTAAAGTGAATAAAAGACCTAAATCAAAAGAACATATGCAGATGTAAAATAAACATGTGACAAAATGTTCAATATTGTATGTTGTCTGGGAAATACAAATTAAAACAATACCAGTACAAAACTAGTAGAATGGCTGAAATCCACAACATTTTGACAACACTAAATGTTGTTAACGATATGAAACAACAAAAACTCTCATTTACTGCTGGTAGGAATGCAAAATATCTCAGACTGTTAGGAAGTTTCTTACAAAACCTGTATTTTTACCATATGAATCAGCAACTGTACTCCTTGATATTTACATGGGTAAACTGAAAACTCCAGTGCATATAACAGCCTGCACATAAAGGTTTATGGCATCTTTAATCATAATTGCCAAAACTCAGAGGCAACTAAAATGTCCTTCAGTAGGCAAAAAGATAAACTGTTATGTGCAGACAATGGAATAGTATTCGATACTAAAAATAAATGAATTATTAACCCATTAAAAAGGCCTGGAGAAACCTGAAATATACAATATTAAGTGAAACATTCAAACTAAAAAGCTTCAAATTTTATACGCATTATATGATTGTAAACTATGACATTTTGGAAAAGACAAAAGTATGGAGTCAATAAAAAACAATCAATGGTTGCCAGGGAGGAAGGAAGAACACATAGGCAGAGCACATTTAGGGCAGGGAAACTATTTCAACAATTAAGTAATGGGGGCTATCCAGCATTATGCACTTGACAAAACACGTGGGCTGTACAAACACCAAGAGTGAACTCTGCAAACAATCCAAGTAAAGCAGGCAGTTATTTTACCGGCCAAATGAGTTTACTTAGGATAGCAGAGAAATTGCACTAAGGGATAGACAAGCTAGACAAAACCATACGTTAGTCCAGCAAATAAATGAGAGGAACATTACTTTATATGAAAAATAAGGAAAGAAAAAAGTTGGGAGGAGCTGCTTTGAACAAAAGTTGATTGGAGGAAAGCATGTGTTCAAGGTGGTGACTGTTTCTCATCGGCTGGGGCTATTCCTAGGCAAGGAGAAAATTCTTCCTTTCTCCTGCTGGAATAGTATAGTAGATCTTTCTTCTTCCTTTTTGGGGGGCTGTAGATGGTAGCAAAAGGTAGTGCATGTGAGCTTCAGGGCTTCCTGATTCTATTTTAAATGAGGTTTCCCTTTATTAATTTTCACAACTGTCACGTAAACCCTAAACATTGGATAACAACAATGTGCTAATGTAGTTTTTGGATTGCAACAAGTGTACCAGTCTAGTGGAGGAAGCTGATAGTGGTGGAATCTGTGCATATGTTGGGGCAAGGAGTATAAAGAAATTCTCTGTACTTTCCACTCTACTTTGCTGTGAACCTAAAACTACTCTTTAAAAATGTCTATTTTTTTAAATTCACTAGCACTACAAAATGTAGTCAACTAATCAAATGATGACATTATAGGGTCTTAAATGTTATGAGGGAGGCATGTGGCGCATACCATGAAAGCACAATGAAAGGCCAGAAAACATCCATTCAGATCAGATAGGTAAAGCAAGTGACATCAAGGAGGGAGATCTCTGTTTATTTCCAAATTACCTAGAGGAAGAAAATAATTCAGACAAATCTTTAGCATACATAGTAAAGGGGGAGAAAAAATCAAGTAAATTCATCTTTAAAAAGAAGAAAAATATGTGTCTCAAACCCAAAAAACAGGCATTTGGCTATTTACACAAGTTATAATGTCATTACAGAAAAAATTAAGCTAGTTCCTAAACAGGTATTAAATCTAGATGCCAATTCTAAAAAGAAAATTTACTGAAGGACAAAATGTTTCCCAGTTTAACAAAAAATATAAACCGAAGAAGCTCAATAAATACTGAGAACAAGAAACATGAGAAAATTGCCCCAAGGTAAACCAGAATCAATGATGTCACCAAACAAGGATAGTCTTAAGAGTTGCCATAAAATAAAGACATGTTTTACAGAGGGAAATGAGAAGGGAAACAGTCTTCTCATCAGAAACAGTGAAAGCAAGACAGTAGTGAATTAGCACTTTAATGTACTAGAGAAAAGTTTGTCAACCAAGAATACTATACTCAGTGGAAAAAAAAAAAAATTAATGAGGTGCTGAAAGAATTTGTCATCTGCAGACTTTAACTATAAGAAAATGTTAAAGGAAGCCCTAAGGGTTCAAGAAAAATGACACCAAATGGATCTACAAGAGAGAATAAAGAACATTGGAACTGATAAACACACAATATATACATATGGGTGTATATATATATATATATATATAGGACATATATATACATTTATACAATATAGGTATTATTTAAATCTTCTAAAAATAGTTATTTAAGCAAAATTAATAACAATGTGTAGGGTTTATAATATATGGTAAGTTAATTGTGTGATAGTGAACAAAGAGAATTATATAAGACTAGCACATGTGCATGTACATGTGGACGGAAAAACAGAAATATACAATTGTATGGTGAGTGGTGAGATGGTACAAAGTCACTTGAGACTAGACTATGATGAATTCAAATGTATACTCCAAACCTAAAAGCAAGAGCTAAAATTAAAACAAAGAGTTATCACTAATGAGCCAACCAAGAAGATAAAATGAAATCATTTTTTAAAAATCCTCAGTTAGTCTAAAAAAAGAAAAACAGAGAAAAAGGATGGAAGAACATATGGAATAAACAAAAAGCAAGTAACAAGAGGGCAGATTTAAACCCAACCATATCAGCATTTACATTAAATGTAAGTAATCAGGCACCATAAAGAAGAAAATAAATTTGCATACATAGTAAAGGGGGAGAAAAAATCAAGTAAATTCATCTTTAAAAAGAAGAAAAATATGTGTCTCAAACCCAAAAAACAGGCATTTGGCTATTTACACAAGTTATAATGTCATTACAGAAAAAATTAAGCTAGTTCCTAAACAGGTATTAAATCTAGATGCCAATTCTAAAAAGAAAATTTACTGAAGGACAAAATGTTTCCCAGTTTAACAAAAAATATAAACCGAAGAAGCTCAATAAATACTGAGAACAAGAAACATGAGAAAATTGCCCCAAGGTAAACCAGAATCAATGATGTCACCAAACAAGGATAGTCTTAAGAGTTGCCATAAAATAAAGACATGTTTTACAGAGGGAAATGAGAAGGGAAACAGTCTTCTCATCAGAAACAGTGAAAGCAAGACAGTAGTGAATTAGCACTTTAATGTACTAGAGAAAAGTTTGTCAACCAAGAATACTATACTCAGTGGAAAAAAAAAAAATTAATGAGGTGCTGAAAGAATTTGTCATCTGCAGACTTTAACTATAAGAAAATGTTAAAGGAAGCCCTAAGGGTTCAAGAAAAATGACACCAAATGGATCTACAAGAGAGAATAAAGAACATTGGAACTGATAAACACACAATATATACATATGGGTGTATATATATATATATATATATAGGACATATATATACATTTATACAATATAGGTATTATTTAAATCTTCTAAAAATAGTTATTTAAGCAAAATTAATAACAATGTGTAGGGTTTATAATATATGGTAAGTTAATTGTGTGATAGTGAACAAAGAGAATTATATAAGACTAGCACATGTGCATGTACATGTGGACGGAAAAACAGAAATATACAATTGTATGGTGAGTGGTGAGATGGTACAAAGTCACTTGAGACTAGACTATGATGAATTCAAATGTATACTCCAAACCTAAAAGCAAGAGCTAAAATTAAAACAAAGAGTTATCACTAATGAGCCAACCAAGAAGATAAAATGAAATCATTTTTTAAAAATCCTCAGTTAGTCTAAAAAAAGAAAAACAGAGAAAAAGGATGGAAGAACATATGGAATAAACAAAAAGCAAGTAACAAGAGGGCAGATTTAAACCCAACCATATCAGCATTTACATTAAATGTAAGTAATCAGGCACCATAATTAAAAGGTAGAAATTGACATACTAGATAAAAATGCAAGACTCAAATATGTGCTGTCTATAATAAATCATTTTAAAATATAAAAATGCAAACAGATTAAAAGTTAACAGACAGTGGGCCTTCCCTGGTGGTCCAGTGGCTAAGGCTCTCCACTCCCAGTGCAATGGGATCTGAGTTCAATCCCTGGTCAGGGAACTAGATCCCACATGCCTCAGCTAAAGATCAAAAATTCCATGCTTAGCTGGCAGGGGAGATACCTTGATCACGAAGGTGATTTTCCCAGGGCGAGGCTTATCCATTGCAGTCAGAATGTACTGACCGCTGTGATTTCCCCAAATGTGGGAAACTCGACTGCATCATTTTTGGTAATTAGGGACTGTGTTTACGTTTTCCCCTGAAAAGAAAAAAGAAAATAAAATCCCACATGCCACAACTAAGACCTAGCACAGTCAAATAAATAAATATATATTTTTTAAAAAGTTAACAGATATTTTTAAATGCCACACTAACATTAATCAAAAGAAAGATAGAGTGCCTACATTGATATGAGACAAGACAAACTTCAGAGCCAATAATATTAGTAAGGCTGAAGAAAGTCATTTTATGAAGGTGTCAGTTAATCAAGAGGGCATAAGAATTTTACACATTTAGACACCTAATAGGAGAGTTTCAAAATACATGAAGCAAAAACTAACAGGACTCAGCAAACCAAAAGTACAATGGGACGGAAAAACAGAAATATACAATTGTATGGTGAGTGGTGAGATGGTACAAAGTCACTTGAGACTAGACTATGATGAATTCAAATGTATACTCCAAACCTAAAAGCAAGAGCTAAAATTAAAACAAAGAGTTATCACTAATGAGCCAACCAAGAAGATAAAATGAAATCATTTTTTAAAAATCCTCAGTTAGTCTAAAAAAAGAAAAACAGAGAAAAAGGATGGAAGAACATATGGAATAAACAAAAAGCAAGTAACAAGAGGGCAGATTTAAACCCAACCATATCAGCATTTACATTAAATGTAAGTAATCAGGCACCATAATTAAAAGGTAGAAATTGACATACTAGATAAAAATGCAAGACTCAAATATGTGCTGTCTATAATAAATCATTTTAAAATATAAAAATGCAAACAGATTAAAAGTTAACAGACAGTGGGCCTTCCCTGGTGGTCCAGTGGCTAAGGCTCTCCACTCCCAGTGCAATGGGATCTGAGTTCAATCCCTGGTCAGGGAACTAGATCCCACATGCCTCAGCTAAAGATCAAAAATTCCATGCTTAGCTGGCAGGGGAGATACCTTGATCACGAAGGTGATTTTCCCAGGGCGAGGCTTATCCATTGCAGTCAGAATGTACTGACCGCTGTGATTTCCCCAAATGTGGGAAACTCGACTGCATCATTTTTGGTAATTAGGGACTGTGTTTACGTTTTCCCCTGAAAAGAAAAAAGAAAATAAAATCCCACATGCCACAACTAAGACCTAGCACAGTCAAATAAATAAATATATATTTTTTAAAAAGTTAACAGATATTTTTAAATGCCACACTAACATTAATCAAAAGAAAGATAGAGTGCCTACATTGATATGAGACAAGACAAACTTCAGAGCCAATAATATTAGTAAGGCTGAAGAAAGTCATTTTATGAAGGTGTCAGTTAATCAAGAGGGCATAAGAATTTTACACATTTAGACACCTAATAGGAGAGTTTCAAAATACATGAAGCAAAAACTAACAGGACTGCAAAAAGAAACAAAGTCAACATTTCAGTCAGACATTTTACCCTCAGTAACTGATAGAAGTAGACAGGAAGACGATAAGGACATAGAAAATTTGAGCAACACTAAAACTGGATCCAGCTGACATTTATATAGCATTCTATTCAACAACATCAGAACATACATTCTTTGTGAGTGTACACAGAATATGTACCAAGAAAAAAATATATTCTAAGTTGCAGGGTTCTATATTTTTCTGCATATTAAAGTGAGACAATTATTTATGATAGCAGGGATAGAAAGTGAGGTAAAGAGAGGACAGTGGAGAGGGAAGTCAGAGGTTAAAACCTTCTCTGGGAACAAAAACAGCCAAAGAACTTTATAAGGTCAGAGAAATCTAATATCCGATTCCAAGTTATCTGTATTGTATATGCCTCTTCCCTTGGCTTGTTAACCCCAAATCTCAGGGTATGTTTTGTATTCACAGCTGCCTTTTGTGAGCAGTACAGGCGTAAGGAAGACACAGAATAACAGAACAGGAAATGCTCCCACATTTGACATGAAGCCAGGTCAGAGATATAGAAGCAATCCCAAGACCTGGAATAATGAGAATTCAACAAAAGCAGGAAACTGGAGTCAGAAGTGACTTGCACAGAAATCCTGAGGGCATTGAGCTCACCATAAAACATAGCTACAGAGTTTGACCTAACCTTATTCTGATGTCTAAGAGCAGGGTGACCCCAGGGAACATCTGTTTTACATTTTTTTTCCTCCCCACTGCCAGACACCACAAGAGAGAAGAAACAGTATGAATTTACTTCTCTGTTGCCAGGAATGATTCCAAAGCCCCCCACCTAGGAGCCTAATGTGGCTACAAACTGATATTAAATTAACATTTCTATTACACACCTATCATCCAATTTAACTTGAGCACAGTATCCAAAAGTCACAGCAACAAGTTGACACCAGCAGAGAAACGAGGGAAAAATGGATGCTATCTCCAGGGGCGGAGAGAGCAAACATATAAACCAGGACTTACTCCATGGATGTACCTGAAGGCTACACCCCAGATGCCTCTGTGTCTCTGTCCCCACATTTTTGCCATTCTTCAGCTGATAATATACAGGAGCAGGAAATGCAAATCAAACCCTTTTGGCTTACCAACACAGGTCGAGGAAAAACAAAAATGTGAGCTTTAGGACAGTGATAGCATATGTGTGTGTGTTGTGTTCAGATGCTCAGTCGTGTCTGAATCTTTGAGCAACACTAAAACTGGATCCAGCTGACATTTATATAGCATTCTATTCAACAACATCAGAACATACATTCTTTGTGAGTGTACACAGAATATGTACCAAGAAAAAAATATATTCTAAGTTGCAGGGTTCTATATTTTTCTGCATATTAAAGTGAGACAATTATTTATGATAGCAGGGATAGAAAGTGAGGTAAAGAGAGGACAGTGGAGAGGGAAGTCAGAGGTTAAAACCTTCTCTGGGAACAAAAACAGCCAAAGAACTTTATAAGGTCAGAGAAATCTAATATCCGATTCCAAGTTATCTGTATTGTATATGCCTCTTCCCTTGGCTTGTTAACCCCAAATCTCAGGGTATGTTTTGTATTCACAGCTGCCTTTTGTGAGCAGTACAGGCGTAAGGAAGACACAGAATAACAGAACAGGAAATGCTCCCACATTTGACATGAAGCCAGGTCAGAGATATAGAAGCAATCCCAAGACCTGGAATAATGAGAATTCAACAAAAGCAGGAAACTGGAGTCAGAAGTGACTTGCACAGAAATCCTGAGGGCATTGAGCTCACCATAAAACATAGCTACAGAGTTTGACCTAACCTTATTCTGATGTCTAAGAGCAGGGTGACCCCAGGGAACATCTGTTTTACATTTTTTTTCCTCCCCACTGCCAGACACCACAAGAGAGAAGAAACAGTATGAATTTACTTCTCTGTTGCCAGGAATGATTCCAAAGCCCCCCACCTAGGAGCCTAATGTGGCTACAAACTGATATTAAATTAACATTTCTATTACACACCTATCATCCAATTTAACTTGAGCACAGTATCCAAAAGTCACAGCAACAAGTTGACACCAGCAGAGAAACGAGGGAAAAATGGATGCTATCTCCAGGGGCGGAGAGAGCAAACATATAAACCAGGACTTACTCCATGGATGTACCTGAAGGCTACACCCCAGATGCCTCTGTGTCTCTGTCCCCACATTTTTGCCATTCTTCAGCTGATAATATACAGGAGCAGGGAAATGCAAATCAAACCCTTTTTGGCTTACCAACACAGGTCGAGGAAAAAACAAAAATGTGAGCTTTAGGACAGTGATAGCATATGTGTGTGTGTGTTGTGTTCAGATGCTCAGTCGTGTCTGAATCTTTGCAACCCCATGGACTGTAGCCCACCAAGCTCCTCTGTCAGTGGGATTTTCCTATGTTAAAAAGTATGTCTTTGTTGCACTTGAAATAGAATGAACTTTTTGGACAACCCAATAGACTGACTGTCATAGAGATTTAGGGATAGCATTTGTGTGGTTTTTCTCAGGATAGTAACAAAGCTCAAGTTGCTGACCATCTATAGAGTAAACAGGAAGTTTTAAAGTAACCTTCCTAGTTCCTTTTTTCCATCCATTTCCAGCACTGAACTCCTTTTTCCCTATGCTGCTGTAGCCAGCTTCCTTCACATTCCTCTGTACTCACCTAATAAGCCAGATTCACATGACCACCAAATAATAGTAAACATTTTGTATTTTAAAAGACAGCAATTTGGTAAATATGTTTTTAGAAAATGTTATGACTTCTAAGAACTTCCTGTAATCATATTTTAATTCAGGAGAATGCATGTAAATGGGGACACTTGAGAAAGCAATAAACCTGGATTTTAAAACCTTTTAACAAAGATGAAGGCCATATATCAGAAATTTTAATTCAGCATGGAAAGAATAAATTGTTTTCATTTAAAGTGAGTGGGGAAAAAAGAAAACCAATTTGTTTGATTTGTGGTATTCCTTTTATTAGCCTTAAGACATTTAATCTATAAGAGCATTTTGTGAGTTGCCAGGAATGATTCCAAAGCCCCCCACCTAGGAGCCTAATGTGGCTACAAACTGATATTAAATTAACATTTCTATTACACACCTATCATCCAATTTAACTTGAGCACAGTATCCAAAAGTCACAGCAACAAGTTGACACCAGCAGAGAAACGAGGGAAAAATGGATGCTATCTCCAGGGGCGGAGAGAGCAAACATATAAACCAGGACTTACTCCATGGATGTACCTGAAGGCTACACCCCAGATGCCTCTGTGTCTCTGTCCCCACATTTTTGCCATTCTTCAGCTGATAATATACAGGAGCAGGGAAATGCAAATCAAACCCTTTTTGGCTTACCAACACAGGTCGAGGAAAAAACAAAAATGTGAGCTTTAGGACAGTGATAGCATATGTGTGTGTGTGTTGTGTTCAGATGCTCAGTCGTGTCTGAATCTTTGCAACCCCATGGACTGTAGCCCACCAAGCTCCTCTGTCAGTGGGATTTTCCTATGTTAAAAAGTATGTCTTTGTTGCACTTGAAATAGAATGAACTTTTTGGACAACCCAATAGACTGACTGTCATAGAGATTTAGGGATAGCATTTGTGTGGTTTTTCTCAGGATAGTAACAAAGCTCAAGTTGCTGACCATCTATAGAGTAAACAGGAAGTTTTAAAGTAACCTTCCTAGTTCCTTTTTACCATCCATTTCCAGCACTGAACTCCTTTTTCCCTATGCTGCTGTAGCCAGCTTCCTTCACATTCCTCTGTACTCACCTAATAAGCCAGATTCACATGACCACCAAATAATAGTAAACATTTTGTATTTTAAAAGACAGCAATTTGGTAAATATGTTTTTAGAAAATGTTATGACTTCTAAGAACTTCCTGTAATCATATTTTAATTCAGGAGAATGCATGTAAATGGGGACACTTGAGAAAGCAATAAACCTGGATTTTAAAACCTTTTAACAAAGATGAAGGCCATATATCAGAAATTTTAATTCAGCATGGAAAGAATAAATTGTTTTCATTTAAAGTGAGTGGGGAAAAAAGAAAACCAATTTGTTTGATTTGTGGTATTCCTTTTATTAGCCTTAAGACATTTAATCTATAAGAGCATTTTTGGTAGAGTAGCAAGAAATCTAAATTAAATATCTAGTAAGATCACTGTAGAGTTTTATTTCCTCTTGAAGAAACCTGCACATAACCTTGTATATGTGTGCTTCTTTATTAGACATTAACAGAAAATATAAATCACAGTGTGTCTTGTAAAAAGACTAAAACAAACATGGTACAGGATTCTCAATTTCCCCTTTGCCTTCAACCATGGCTGTCTCCTCCTTTTTCTTCTCCCTTACCTACCACACTTTTTTTTTTGGCTAACTCACCTACCTATGAACCTTGACTAACCAACAAACCACAGGGGCTGTGAAAACAGATGACAGTTACCAGACAGGATGGCACCAACAGCCACAAGTATGCAAACAAGAGCAATCTCCAACTGTGAGTTTCACAGCAATTAAAGACACAACAGTTACCTGAGTCAAACCACAAAGATACATATTCCCCTCTGCTCTTACCTGATAAAATCCCATTCAGCTTCAACTCAAGAGTCATCATATTATCAGGCTTTCCCCGCTGAATATCAGAGTAATAAAGCTTCTAAAGCCTATTTGAATTACTTTAATGTATTTTCCTTTCAAAGCCTTAATGTGAATATAAACATTCAAATATAAGTCTCTGTGCATTGAATTATACACAGTCACATATATCTGCCTATCACAAACTTTATGAAAACATTCTTTGCCTCATTACTGACTGGGGTCAAGATGGTGGGTGAGGTGGTTTGACTATGGTTACTCAAGAGTAAAAAGTAAATGAATCTTTCCCTTATTCTATTTCTCCCCTTCATCTGAATCATCTTTTCCCAGTTTCTTTATCTTTGTAACCTAAGATTGCATCTAAAAGTCATTTGCTATAGATGCCTTAAGATCATTTATTAACCACTTTCAGACATGACAGATCTACAGAACCTTGCACTTTAACAGAATAAATCTGTTTATACTCAAGCTACAACCTATGGTTGAATCTTGATTCTTCAGGGTTGAAACTTTAAATTGTTTTCATTTAAAGTGAGTGGGGAAAAAAGAAAACCAATTTGTTTGATTTGTGGTATTCCTTTTATTAGCCTTAAGACATTTAATCTATAAGAGCATTTTTGGTAGAGTAGCAAGAAATCTAAATTAAATATCTAGTAAGATCACTGTAGAGTTTTATTTCCTCTTGAAGAAACCTGCACATAACCTTGTATATGTGTGCTTCTTTATTAGACATTAACAGAAAATATAAATCACAGTGTGTCTTGTAAAAAGACTAAAACAAACATGGTACAGGATTCTCAATTTCCCCTTTGCCTTCAACCATGGCTGTCTCCTCCTTTTTCTTCTCCCTTACCTACCACACTTTTTTTTTTGGCTAACTCACCTACCTATGAACCTTGACTAACCAACAAACCACAGGGGCTGTGAAAACAGATGACAGTTACCAGACAGGATGGCACCAACAGCCACAAGTATGCAAACAAGAGCAATCTCCAACTGTGAGTTTCACAGCAATTAAAGACACAACAGTTACCTGAGTCAAACCACAAAGATACATATTCCCCTCTGCTCTTACCTGATAAAATCCCATTCAGCTTCAACTCAAGAGTCATCATATTATCAGGCTTTCCCCGCTGAATATCAGAGTAATAAAGCTTCTAAAGCCTATTTGAATTACTTTAATGTATTTTCCTTTCAAAGCCTTAATGTGAATATAAACATTCAAATATAAGTCTCTGTGCATTGAATTATACACAGTCACATATATCTGCCTATCACAAACTTTATGAAAACATTCTTTGCCTCATTACTGACTGGGGTCAAGATGGTGGGTGAGGTGGTTTGACTATGGTTACTCAAGAGTAAAAAGTAAATGAATCTTTCCCTTATTCTATTTCTCCCCTTCATCTGAATCATCTTTTCCCAGTTTCTTTATCTTTGTAACCTAAGATTGCATCTAAAAGTCATTTGCTATAGATGCCTTAAGATCATTTATTAACCACTTTCAGACATGACAGATCTACAGAACCTTGCACTTTAACAGAATAAATCTGTTTATACTCAAGCTACAACCTATGGTTGAATCTGATGGATTCACAGATTCTTCAGGGTTGAAAAGGAGGCTTTGAGATTCATCACTCATTTTTCTCAATGAGACTTCCCAGGTAACATACATATCAACAGAAATATCTTTACACTGCAGAGTATGTTTTACTACTTACAAAATGTACACATACACAGGCTTTCTGGTGTGAGTATGACATACAGAAACATTCAGTCTCTCCTTAAATACCATTTATACTTGTGGCCTCATTACATTTAAGAAGATATTCCAGTCAGCAAGAGAAAATATAATGCTTTCATACTGATAGTAGAATCTCAATGGTTCCAAACTGTCACCTGCACAACTGCAAGAAATTTCAGCGTTCACAGAAAATTCCTGAGAATCCTGAATCTCTTAAGGAATCAGGATGGTCCTTGCTCATCAATCTGGCCTGCTTGCCTGAGATGTTTCCATAGCAACTCCAGGCATTTCTACCAAGACTCTATTCCAACCTCAGACTCTGTTTTGTCACTGTCACCAATGGAACTGGATATCTTCGCTGGAACCTCAGTCTGGAAACACCTATCCTGCTTAGAGAGGACGCTCCTTCTGTGTTATTCAAAGCTTCTCAGAGAACCTGTGGCGAGATTGCCTGCATCCAGATTTGTTAAGGCAAGATGGTTCTTTCAATTCACACATACACAAACTCACTGTCTCCTCAGGGCACAAACACCCAGACAGCAATGGCTGAGTTAAGTCAAAATACAGCATGAGCCACCACAGATAATTAGAACTGTCATTGCTTTCCAGAAGGCAAACCCTATTACTGAGCCAAGGCTATCCTTGATCTGTTTTTATGATGAGTTCTTTCTCAAGACCTCTTTTGTCTTTTCTTGCAATCTTTGACAGGGCCACTTCTGTCAGTAAAACTTTTAAAAAATATGCTTGAAACCTAGTTTTGGACAGTATTGATCCCTCTCTCATCCAGTAGGCAAAGGATCCTAAACTGCTTTCTCAATCAATAAATATAATTGAAAACTCAGGAGAAGTACTGCTGTTTAGATTAATAACCAGGAATCCCAGCTTCTGTCAGGTCAAGCCTCGTTTTTGTATTTCTTCTTAAAGAAAAAAAAAAGCCTGCATCTTAACCCCTTCATCCTTTCATTCAAGTTGTGCCCTCTGGAGAAGACTTCCTTCTTGTGAAAGTCCGTCAAGACCCTAGATTCCAAAGACCACTCACTATTTTTCAGCACATTAAAGACACCAATCTCTTACCCTTTCTCATAGAAAACAGCTGGTGGATCCAGGCTAGCCTCAACACCAGGATCGACTCAAGTTGGCTGATGTACCTTTTAAAATTCAGGTGCTTCAGCTGAAGGCCAATAGTTGGATGGTTCCTTTTTACAAATTCTAACTTTGGGGTTTTGCCTGTCTTTCAATCTAGGCGCTTGCAAACCAAGAAAATTCCTGAGAATCCTGAATCTCTTAAGGAATCAGGATGGTCCTTGCTCATCAATCTGGCCTGCTTGCCTGAGATGTTTCCATAGCAACTCCAGGCATTTCTACCAAGACTCTATTCCAACCTCAGACTCTGTTTTGTCACTGTCACCAATGGAACTGGATATCTTCGCTGGAACCTCAGTCTGGAAACACCTATCCTGCTTAGAGAGGACGCTCCTTCTGTGTTATTCAAAGCTTCTCAGAGAACCTGTGGCGAGATTGCCTGCATCCAGATTTGTTAAGGCAAGATGGTTCTTTCAATTCACACATACACAAACTCACTGTCTCCTCAGGGCACAAACACCCAGACAGCAATGGCTGAGTTAAGTCAAAATACAGCATGAGCCACCACAGATAATTAGAACTGTCATTGCTTTCCAGAAGGCAAACCCTATTACTGAGCCAAGGCTATCCTTGATCTGTTTTTATGATGAGTTCTTTCTCAAGACCTCTTTTGTCTTTTCTTGCAATCTTTGACAGGGCCACTTCTGTCAGTAAAACTTTTAAAAAATATGCTTGAAACCTAGTTTTGGACAGTATTGATCCCTCTCTCATCCAGTAGGCAAAGGATCCTAAACTGCTTTCTCAATCAATAAATATAATTGAAAACTCAGGAGAAGTACTGCTGTTTAGATTAATAACCAGGAATCCCAGCTTCTGTCAGGTCAAGCCTCGTTTTTGTATTTCTTCTTAAAGAAAAAAAAAAGCCTGCATCTTAACCCCTTCATCCTTTCATTCAAGTTGTGCCCTCTGGAGAAGACTTCCTTCTTGTGAAAGTCCGTCAAGACCCTAGATTCCAAAGACCACTCACTATTTTTCAGCACATTAAAGACACCAATCTCTTACCCTTTCTCATAGAAAACAGCTGGTGGATCCAGGCTAGCCTCAACACCAGGATCGACTCAAGTTGGCTGATGTACCTTTTAAAATTCAGGTGCTTCAGCTGAAGGCCAATAGTTGGATGGTTCCTTCTTTTAATCTGTGTACCATATTTCTATCAAAAAGTCCTAACTTTGGGGGTTTTGCCTGTCTTTCAATCCTAGGAAGATACTGAACTAGTACTTTGAAACTTTACAAAGGTTTTGTTTTTGTTGTTCAGTCACCTAACTGTATCCTAATTGATGCTTTTGGACCCCATGGACTGCAGTAGGCCAGGCCTCCCTATCCTTCACCATATGTGGAGTTTGCCCAAGTTCATGTCCATTGTATCAGTGATGCCGTCCAGCCATATCATCCTCTAATGCCTCTTCTCCTCCTGTCATCAATCTTTCCCAAATTCAGGGACCTTTCCAATGAGTCATCTGTTTGCATCAGATGACCAAAATACTGGAGCTTCAGCTTCAGCATCATTTCTTCCAATGAATATTCAGGGCTTGATTTTCCATAAGATTGACTGGTTTGATCTCCTTGCTGTCCAAAGGTTAGATTCACTCTAATCAGACTGCACTACTTTACCCAATGAATTCTAGTCAAAGTCACCAGTGATGTACATTTGCTAAGCCTAGTGATCAGATGCAACATTCAGATATAACCAGTAGCTGCTCTGGCCATCCCCACTAATAGGTATCTCAGACCTAACATGTTGAAAAGTGAAACCTTCTTGTTTCCTCTGCTAACATGCCCCTCACTGGAGTTTCTCAGTTACTGTCCATATCCTACTTGGTTGCACAGGCCAAACACCTTGGTGTTATCCTTGGATGCTCTTTACACATCCTTTGTCTATTCATCAATAAATCTAAGCAGCTCTTCCTTCAACGTATATCCAAAGTTTCTGCAAGAACATCTCACCTTCCCCGCCTGTGCTACCCTGATTGACGCCATCATTCACCTGGCTTAGTGCAGGAGCATCCTAACTCGTCTCTACTTGTCAACACAGCAGCCCAATGAACCTGATAGAACACAAGCCTCCACATGGCACTCTATTCGATATCCTCTGACAGATCACATCTCTTTTAAAGTAAAAGCCAAAAAGTCTTTCTAATGTAAGACTCCTGTAAGCTCTGCCTTCTCCTCACCTTTTACATCTTTCCCTGACACTGTCTTCTCCAGCCATCCAGCTTCCTCACATCCTTGAATAGAAGAAACACCTCCTGAAACATTCTCTCCCAAGATACCCACATACCCTACTTCTTCGCCTCCTTCAAGTTTGATTTCAAATATCATTTTGTTAAAAAAAAAAAAAAAAGAACTGGAAATCTTCTGGACTGGACTGGTACTAAGAATTATTTCCAAGAATAGGTTAAGATCTATCTTCTTTTTCTATAATGTTATGCATTAGAATATATTTCAGGATGAGAAAGATATTTTTTAAATTCTAATTTTAGAAAAAATAACCAAGGCATGTTAGATTTCTACCTTTTGATTTTTGCAATGGCATTACAGTTTCCTAAGTCTAGTATTTATATTTTCTTTTCTAAAATGTTTTTAGGTGATTTGATTGGCCAAGACTCCCTTGTCAGATGTCCATTCTGAACCACCAAAGTTCCTTCCTTGTCCCAGTGGGTGTCTGGAGCTCCCCTGGGCCTTCCACTCAGACCACCCGTGTGCCTGCACCAATACTGCTGAAAGTCTCCACATACTCTGGGACTCAGATCAGATGCGACTTTCTCCATGAAGCTTTCTCTGATCTTTCCAGCAAAAAGGTGCCCTTTCTTCCTGGAAATGCAGAGCACTTATTTGCACTTTTTAGTGTATCTTTTCTTGAATGTGACCTTTGTATATGACTCAGGGCTTCCCTGGTGGCTCAGACAGTAAAGAATCTACCCACAATGTGGGAGACCTGGGTTCAATCCCTGGGTCAGTAAGTTCCCCCCAAAGAAGAAAATGGAAACCCACTCCAGTATTCTTGCCTGGAGAATTCCATGGACAGAGAAGCCTGGCAGGCTATAGTCCATGGGGTCACAAAAAGTCAGACACAAAAATAAAAAAACAAAATAAAATAAAAACAAACAAGAGTCAGACACAACTGAGTGACTTACATTTTCACTTTTCACTGTCCCCTATGTAGGTATTACATGTTTCCTGACATTATGTTTTATTTGCTATTTTACTTCCTTCAGTGCTTAGAAGTACCTCACATAAAATGAGAATTCATTAAGATGGTTATTGAATAATTAGATAAAAATGGAATGAGTAATAAGTAAATTAAGACATTCTTAAACTGCTCCACTTTTAATTATCATTGTTTTAATTAGACTAATTCAAATAAGAGTATCATTATTATCTTAAATTAATATTAATGACTAATATCTGAATTGTCTCCAATCATTTTGAGGTCATTATTTAAAATGTGCTTTCATTATTAGAAAAATATCTACTATTTTTCAGGGTTTGGTTGCATTTATATAACCATATCAAATATATAGACATTTAATACAAATATGTCTACATATATTAGATAGGATTCATATGTATAAATACTCAGTAATGGTCATTCTCAGCAAAGAACATGTACATATGCACAAGTTACATTTCCTATGTAGGCTGTGTATGTTTGTGTACTTGTGTGGGCATCAAATAACTTTTCAAGTAGCACTATTGATGAAAGATGGGAGGAACTAATATAAAAACTCCTAGGCATTTCCAAGGACCAGAATACTTTGAAGTATTTCAGCAAGAACATATTGACCTCTTTGGGGAAAAGAATTGTGTGCAGCAATCAGACATGATTATCTAATGTTGAAGATCAAAGGGTATTGACTGAAATCTGCAGTTGCCATAGCTACTGAGCCCTGTGAATTTACTATAGTTCTCTTATTGCAAGCACAAGATTTACAGTTAAGACGTGCTTTATTGACTAGAAGGGTTATCTTTTCACTAAATCTGGGAGTTTACTGGAATGATTTCCAGCCCACATTGTTTTACTAAATTGAAACTGATTCAGTAAAATTAAAATTAAAATGCAACATTCTCAAGGCACACATTTATCATCTACTCCACCAGTCTTTTTAGGATGTATGAAATATCCTAAGAGCAACTCCCAGCTTAGAAGATAAGATTTTTATAAAGGATTTTCATATGGAGCAGGTTCTCAATTGACTGTAATGCCCGAAATAGAAGTTCAGTGATGAAGTTGACAAATAGGACCAAGCCAGTATGTCTCAAGCTGCCTCCCACAGAATAATGTAATGTCTTTTACCTGGTGACACCAAGTGGATTTCTGAAGCTAGGTTTGAATCCGCAAATCTCAGTCATCCAAGCATGTCTGGTTACCCAAAGCTATTTTCTGAAATCTTCTTTTAGATGAGGATTTTTAAAATATAATCCTACCCTTGGGTGTCCATTTCTACAATTGACCTGGTTCTCAATATCTTATTACATCTATTATTCTAAGAACTATTTCATTTATTCATCTAATTCCTGAATAAATGTTTGTTGGGCTACCGCTCCCAATAAGGTATTTTTATAACTAAATTGATGTGATTGGTAGAGGGGAAAACTAAATATGAAACAAGTCAGTAAATCTCCAGTTACTTGTGTAAGTAACTGGATTCTCCCCAGTTATTAGTTGCTTTTATGTTCATGAATCTGCCCTGAATTGACTTTCTAGAGCCTTTGAGGAAAGACTTTATGAAATTTCCCTTCTCATTTATTATTCAGGATATCAAAAACTATGTAATAAGAACAACTACACAGAAGTCCAAAAGTATGATTCTGGCAGCTAGGCTAGGTTTGAATTCTTGGTCAACTCACTGAAACTCCATTTCCTCAACTGGAAAATAGAGAAAACAATAGTTTACACTTTGTGGTGTTTCATAAAAATTTAATAAATGAATGTACATTGTCAGTCAGTTGTGTCTGATTCTTCACAACCCCATGGACTGCAGCACACCAGGCTTCCCTGTCCTTCACTATCTCCCAGAGTTTGCACAAGTTCTGAGTGCTTGACACCTAAGTGCTCAGTAAATTTAGGTTATTATTATCAGGACATCTTGTTCTGCTGAGAAGCTTTTAAAGGTAAGAACGAAGAAAAAGAAAAGATGAAGAAAAAATTCTTTGGATTTGAACTATAGTTTAGAAAGTATGAGGAGGTCACTTCTAAATTTATTGTACATTCTCCCATTCCTCTCTGATCAGGTAACACATTTTAAGTTTTATTCTTAGGAAACATTAATCTTTTGGAAAATGTTAGTTATACTGTAGAACTTGACAGAAATACTTCATGATAATTAGAAACAGTGACTACTTATTCAAGTTCAGATCATCTAGAAAAAAATGAAATATTGAATTATAGTTTATACTAGTTCCCCAACTGGGGGAATAAAACAGTATTCTGCTCTCTGTTTAAGCTGTTTTCTGGGGTGCCATCTACAGCCTTAAAAACAAACAGTATAGGGCTTCCCTGGTAGTCCAGTGGGTAAAGAATCTGCCTTTCACTGCAAGGGGCGCCAGTTCCATCCCTGGCCCAGGAAGATCCCACATGCTGCCGAGCAGATGGACTGCTGTGTCCAATTATGAGCCAGCGCTCTGGAGTGTATGCGCCCAGAGCCAGTGCTCTGCAACAAGAGAGCCCACTGCAATGAGAGGCCCACATAGGCCAAAGAATAAAGATGGATGAAAATAAAAATTAAAAAAAAAAAACAATAAAAGAGGCCAAAATTAAAACAAACAAACAGTATAGATAGTACACTGGAATTCTAAAGCCAGGGCCATAACCATGGTCTCCATATCAACAGTGGCCTAAATCCATATGGCCCCAACTCTCAGTGTATGAAATTTGTAAGAAATAAAGTTCTTGTTCAATACCTAAAAACATCACATCTTCCCTTCCTTGCCTCCCTCTTTGTCCATAAAGAAGACTGTAAAATAATGATATGTTGCCATGTGATATACATTAGAATATACATTTGGAGCAAAACTAGTGTCTAAATTTGTTTAGAATACTGTTGAATGTGATCAGTGATTAGAAACTAAGCTGGTATAGTAGTGCATCAAAAATGGCTTTTTCCTCAGGCTAAAGGGATTCACCCAATTGTTCACTCATCCTGAAGTCAATAATTCTTTTCTCATGCTCAGGAGATCCACAGCCTTTAGGCAATGCATTCCAGGACTTTGTGGGCAAATCTTGTATGTACCTTCCTGAGACTTTCTGTTTAGGTTTTTATCTACACCAGTTACCTCTGCATCAAACCTAAGAGGAAAAATATTCTACTTGGAATCTTGATATCAAGTGAAGAATCAAAAAAAAATTCTGATTTAAGAGCAAGCACTCTGTTCTACTAAGAATTTTTCCCTTAAATTTATTGTACATTCTCCCATTCCTCTCTGATCAGGTAACACATTTTAAGTTTTATTCTTAGGAAACATTAATCTTTTGGAAAATGTTAGTTATACTGTAGAACTTGACAGAAATACTTCATGATAATTAGAAACAGTGACTACTTATTCAAGTTCAGATCATCTAGAAAAAAATGAAATATTGAATTATAGTTTATACTAGTTCCCCAACTGGGGGAATAAAACAGTATTCTGCTCTCTGTTTAAGCTGTTTTCTGGGGTGCCATCTACAGCCTTAAAAACAAACAGTATAGGGCTTCCCTGGTAGTCCAGTGGGTAAAGAATCTGCCTTTCACTGCAAGGGGCGCCAGTTCCATCCCTGGCCCAGGAAGATCCCACATGCTGCCGAGCAGATGGACTGCTGTGTCCAATTATGAGCCAGCGCTCTGGAGTGTATGCGCCCAGAGCCAGTGCTCTGCAACAAGAGAGCCCACTGCAATGAGAGGCCCACATAGGCCAAAGAATAAAGATGGATGAAAAGAAATAAAAAAAACAATAAAAGAGGCCAAAATTAAAACAAACAAACAGTATAGATAGTACACTGGAATTCTAAAGCCAGGGCCATAACCATGGTCTCCATATCAACAGTGGCCTAAATCCATATGGCCCCAACTCTCAGTGTATGAAATTTGTAAGAAATAAAGTTCTTGTTCAATACCTAAAAACATCACATCTTCCCTTCCTTGCCTCCCTCTTTGTCCATAAAGAAGACTGTAAAATAATGATATGTTGCCATGTGATATACATTAGAATATACATTTGGAGCAAAACTAGTGTCTAAATTTGTTTAGAATACTGTTGAATGTGATCAGTGATTAGAAACTAAGCTGGTATAGTAGTGCATCAAAAATGGCTTTTTCCTCAGGCTAAAGGGATTCACCCAATTGTTCACTCATCCTGAAGTCAATAATTCTTTTCTCATGCTCAGGAGATCCACAGCCTTTAGGCAATGCATTCCAGGACTTTGTGGGCAAATCTTGTATGTACCTTCCTGAGACTTTCTGTTTAGGTTTTTATCTACACCAGTTACCTCTGCATCAAACCTAAGAGGAAAAATATTCTACTTGGAATCTTGATATCAAGTGCATATTTAGGAATCAAGAAAATATATGAAAAAATCAAGTTGCTATTGCGATAAACTAAAGTAAGAGCAAGCACTCTGTTCTACTAAGAATTAATATGTTTCCCAGCTGTTCTTACTCTGAGACAGCTTTGTTGTAATTTGGCAAGATTTAGGAATGTGGGAAGTTTTTTCCGGTTGGCCCATGGACAGTTTTATATGGGATAGAACAAAAATTGCTGGCTGCAGTATTAAAGCCCAGAAGATAATTAAATAATGCAAAAGGAACAAAGTGGACTTTGCAAGCTATGCTGCTACTTCCCAGTCTCTTGCTCTGCAGAGAATTAGATTGCTTCTCAATGGGCTTATTATATAATCTTGCTGTGAACAACTCATAAACTATAATTTAACTGGGATTTTCATCTAAAAGAAAATAAAAAATTTAAGAGAAGTAAACTATGATGTATCTTCCAAATTAGCTATACTGGAATAAATATATCTTCTCAAGTGCTGTTACTTGGGTCTGTTAGGTTAGGTCAGGAAGAGGGTGAGGTTTTTATGTACTCTCCTATTAGATTAAAATGGAATGTGTTTGAGACCCAGAAGTTTTGAACACAGACAGAAACTTACTAGCAGATACTTTCTAAATAACCCTACATGTTTTCTAAGTTAACTTATAAAGTTAGTAGTGAATCCAATATTATTATGATCTCCTAAAGAAGACTGTAAAATAATGATATGTTGCCATGTGATATACATTAGAATATACATTTGGAGCAAAACTAGTGTCTAAATTTGTTTAGAATACTGTTGAATGTGATCAGTGATTAGAAACTAAGCTGGTATAGTAGTGCATCAAAATGGCTTTTCCTCAGGCTAAAGGGATTCACCCAATTGTTCACTCATCCTGAAGTCAATAATTCTTTTCTCATGCTCAGGAGATCCACAGCCTTTAGGCAATGCATTCCAGGACTTTGTGGGCAAATCTTGTATGTACCTTCCTGAGACTTTCTGTTTAGGTTTTTATCTACACCAGTTACCTCTGCATCAAACCTAAGAGGAAAAATATTCTACTTGGAATCTTGATATCAAGTGCATATTTAGGAATCAAGAAAATATATGAAAAAATCAAGTTGCTATTGCGATAAACTAAAGTAAGAGCAAGCACTCTGTTCTACTAAGAATTAATATGTTTCCCAGCTGTTCTTACTCTGAGACAGCTTTGTTGTAATTTGGCAAGATTTAGGAATGTGGGAAGTTTTTTCCGGTTGGCCCATGGACAGTTTTATATGGGATAGAACAAAAATTGCTGGCTGCAGTATTAAAGCCCAGAAGATAATTAAATAATGCAAAAGGAACAAAGTGGACTTTGCAAGCTATGCTGCTACTTCCCAGTCTCTTGCTCTGCAGAGAATTAGATTGCTTCTCAATGGGCTTATTATATAATCTTGCTGTGAACAACTCATAAACTATAATTTAACTGGGATTTTCATCTAAAAGAAAATAAAAAATTTAAGAGAAGTAAACTATGATGTATCTTCCAAATTAGCTATACTGGAATAAATATATCTTCTCAAGTGCTGTTACTTGGGTCTGTTAGGTTAGGTCAGGAAGAGGGTGAGGTTTTTATGTACTCTCCTATTAGATTAAAATGGAATGTGTTTGAGACCCAGAAGTTTTGAACACAGACAGAAACTTACTAGCAGATACTTTCTAAATAACCCTACATGTTTTCTAAGTTAACTTATAAAGTTAGTAGTGAATCCAATATTATTATGATCTCCCTAAATTTGTTTCTTTTTAATTCTAATTTTATAAATTTTAGTTAGGTTTGAAAATAGAGTCCAGATTAAATTCTTTTTTCTCCTGAAAACAAATTTAAAATTGTAGGTTAGGGACCCAAATGATTAGTACAGACAACCGGAGCAACTAAAGTGAAATTTCTTGAAAGTGAATACTTTCAATAAATATTCTTTGAAATCCTTAATTTAAAGATGTTGCCTAAAGTATTTTCTCACTTTATTTAGATAATCAAATAAGGCCCACAAAAGAAAAATAAAAATGATATGAAAACATTCCCATTAATGATTCAAATGGACCCAAGGTAAGAAAAATTGAAAACAGTTCATTGGGAATTCTCTGATGGTCCAGTGGTTAGGATTCCACAGTTTCACTACCAAGGCCCTGGGGTTCTATCCCTCATCAGGGAACTAAGACCCCACATGCCTCTTTTCTTTCCTGGGATCAGACCTGCATGATGGTCTGAAAACTATCCCCACCTTCTCCTGCTCATTCTGTTTCCTTTACAGGCATCTCTCTACTTCTCCACCAGTAAATTTCTTGCATCCCATCATGATGATGTTTCACAAAGTTTGAGGTGTTGTCAGCTAAACCATAGCAGTTGTTCCTCCTTGCTCACATGATGCTAATACCTCTGTGACTAGCTCTCTGACCAGATCCTGTGAAGTCTGTTTACAAATTCTCTCTCTCCAGATAAGCCTTCGATTAAAAACAAAAAACAAACAAACAAAAATGATGTTTTTTATGTATTGGAAATACTCTATAAATATCCGTATATTATCACCAAGCAATATCCTCACCCAAAGTGCTTCCACTGGTAACTCTTAGAAGCCCATCAAAATTGCCCTTGGAAGGGTAATTAGCCTCATCTCCCTTTGCTCACAATCTCAACTGTATTCTCTGGAAAAAATCCCAAACCGGCCTGAAACTGTTGCAGTAATTATTAGCATGCCATAAAGATCTTTCAATTTATAAAAACTGAAATGGTCTACAGCAACAGTTTTCACACTTTAGTGGGTGTTACAAATACTTGGAAGGCTCTTTCAAATACAGAGTGCCGAGTTTCTTATTAAGTAGGTCTGAGGTGAAACTTGAGGATTTCTTTGCTAACAAGTTCCCAGGTATAACTGAAGCAGTTGTCTGAGACTCCTACCTTGGAGATCACTGATCTAGAACAATGATTCACAAATATCCGTCTACAGAAGAATAATTGGGGAGTTTGTTTTAACTACAAAGTCCTGGACAATATCCCCTGCCCTTCCTCTGCCTCCTCCCTACTCTACCAGCTCCCCCCTCCCTTGCCATCCATGCCACCCAGAAAGCTTGACTGGACAGGGCTGCACAAATCTGAGAAGCCTAGAACTTTTTTTTTTTTAAGGGTTCCTTTATCCGTTTTTTTTTTTTTTTTTTTTAAATTTTGACCACTTTTATTGGCCTTTCATTTATTTATTTTTATCCATCTTTCTTGGGCTCTTTACCCACTGGACCACCAGGGAAGCCCAAGCCTAGAACTTTCAAAAAGCTCTCCAGCTGATAAACCATTCAGTCAGGGCTAAGAACCAGTGCTTTGGTACAGGGGTCCCCAAGCTCTGGGATCCAATGTCTGATGATCTGAGGTGTAGCTTAAGTAATAATAATAAAAATGAAGTGCACAATAAATGTAATGATCTTGAGTCATGCTGAAACCATCCCTCCCACCTCAGTACATGGAAATATTATCTTCCATGAAACCAGTCTCTGGTTCCAAAAAGATTGGGGACCACGGCTTTTTTACTCTCTGCTTTCACATGATTTGGTAGTACGTCTAACCATTCCACATCTTTGCTCACCTTTCCCTTCTCTGCATCTTGAACAGCTGGTCTGAAGTGCTTCATAAATTATACCCCTACAGTGTTATCTGCCCAGTACCCTCCTCCTACCCCTTCTCAATTACCATATCCACCTCCCCTCATCACTGTTGGTTTGTAGGCATCTGATCCATGGGAACAAAGCCATTAAAATGTAGGAGCTGTTAGTTGTTCTTGCCTACCTCATAAACAATACGAGCAATGGAAACCAAAGGTAAGGAACAGAAGACTAAAGATGCCCTGAGTGTGTGCTAAGTCACCTCAGTCATGTTTGACTCTTTGCAAGCCTATAGACTGTAGCCCACAAGGCTCCTCTGTCCATGGGATTCTCCACGCAAGAATTCTAGAGTGGGTTCCCAAGTCCTCGCCCAAGGGATCTTCCCAACCCAGGGATGGAAAAAACCCACAAATCCATATTTTTTGTTTTATTTTTGCTATATTCATTTGACTTAAAGATCTATAACTTGCAGTCAAAAGAGTTTAACTGATATTATAAAACACATGGACCCTTTATTGACAAGACATGATCGCCAGAATACCCTTTGAAGGAAGGCATATATTTTATGGATAAGAAAAATGAGGCACTGAAGGATTAAGAAATTTGCCTTAAATCACACAGAAAGACAGGGTCAAAAGCAGGACTGAAAACTGGTAAGTGATATCTTTCTTTTACGCTGCATGCCCTCTCCAAGCATGAATTTGATTACCTGAAACACCCAAAGTCAGCACAGGGGCTTCTTATAAAGTAGTGTGTGTGGAACTACTAAGCCAAACCTGTGAGAACAAACTGGAATTTCCAGGGATTATTTAGGTCTCGTTAATCTATTGAATTAAACAGTATGTTTGCACTTGGCAGACAGACATCTCCAGGGTCTGTCCTTCATGGTTTCTACCTCTCCTTGGAAAAGGTCAAGTGTGCTAATGGATTGCTTTCACTCTTCATCAGTTAAGCATGAAAATCTTACTGGAGGAAGAGTCCCTGACCTATTGAATAGTGAACCCAATTGCACTGTTAATGTATGTGGAATCCACAAGCTGGCCACAATCCTTGCTGAACCACAGCCCATGCACATGCCTTGACTTTTCTGGCACTTGAATAATGATGTTGCACTTTAAAGGGTATGAGGGAGCTTTAAAAATTCTGGTCTTATACCAGCTTTTTCCACCTCATGTAAAAGGAAAAATTTCCATCTACATGAAAGGGTAAAGGAAGAAGAATACAGAAAGACAAGGGAAATTCTTCTTGTCTATGCTTTTTCTATCTTGAAACATGACATATTCCTTGAGATGTTGGACATACAAAAATGACCCCATCAGCATTCTCAATTGCTAGAGCTGGTTCTCTACTGAAAGCCAGAGTTGCTGTAAAAGAGATGTCTAGAAAAATGAATGAATTCTGCGAAGTTACCAGTCATTTTCATCAATCTAAGTCTCCAGACAAAATTTCAAAACCACATAGATATGCACTATAACAAAATCCTACACAGATTTTTTTTAATTTTTCATTGGAGGATAATTGCTTTACAATGCTGTATTGATTTCTGTCATACAACGTGAACCAGCTGTATATACACACACACACACACACACACACACACACACACACACACACACACATATATATATATATATCCTGAACTTCCCTTGAGCCTCCCATCCATGCCCCATCCCATTTCACCCCTCTAGATTGTCAAAGAGAACTAGGTTGAGTTTCCGATATTATATAGCAACTTTCCATTAGCTATTTTCTATATGTTTATGTATATATTTCAACATTACTTTCTCAGTTATGTCCCATTTTCTTGGCCTCTCAAGCATGAATTTGATTACCTGAAACACCCAAAGTCAGCACAGGGCTTCTTATAAAGTAGTGTGTGTGGAACTACTAAGCCAAACCTGTGAGAACAAACTGGAATTTCCAGGGATTATTTAGGTCTCGTTAATCTATTGAATTAAACAGTATGTTTGCACTTGGCAGACAGACATCTCCAGGGTCTGTCCTTCATGGTTTCTACCTCTCCTTGGAAAAGGTCAAGTGTGCTAATGGATTGCTTTCACTCTTCATCAGTTAAGCATGAAAATCTTACTGGAGGAAGAGTCCCTGACCTATTGAATAGTGAACCCAATTGCACTGTTAATGTATGTGGAATCCACAAGCTGGCCACAATCCTTGCTGAACCACAGCCCATGCACATGCCTGGACTTTTCTGGCACTTGAATAATGATGTTGCACTTTAAAGGGGATGAGGGAGCGTTAAAAATTCTGGTCTTATACCAGCTTATTCCACCTCATGTAAAATGAAAAAGATCCATCTGCATGAAAGGGTAAATGAAGAAGAATACAGAAAGAAAAGGGGAAATTCTTCTTGTCTATGCTTTTTCTATCTTGAAACATGACATATTCCTTGAGATGTTGGACATACAAAAATGACCCCATCAGCATTCTCAATTGCTAGAGCTGGTTCTCTACTGAAAGCCAGAGTTGCTGTAAAAGAGATGTCTAGAAAAATGAATGAATTCTGCGAAGTTACCAGTCATTTTCATCAATCTAAGTCTCCAGACAAAATTTCAAAACCACATAGATATGCACTATAACAAAATCCTACACAGATTTTTTTTAATTTTTCATTGGAGGATAATTGCTTTACAATGCTGTATTGATTTCTGTCATACAACGTGAACCAGCTGTATATACACACACACACACACACACACACACACACACACACACACACACACATATATATATATATATCCTGAACTTCCCTTGAGCCTCCCATCCATGCCCCATCCCATTTCACCCCTCTAGATTGTCAAAGAGAACTAGGTTGAGTTTCCGATATTATATAGCAACTTTCCATTAGCTATTTTCTATATGTTTATGTATATATTTCAACATTACTTTCTCAGTTTGTCCCACCCTCTCCTTCTTCTCCCACAAATCTATTCTCTAAGAATGGTCTCTATTCCTACCCTGAAAATAGGTTCATTAGTACCATTTTACTAGAGTGAATTATCACCTGGAGACATCAGTTCCTTACCATATGTGATTTTTCTTTTTAAAGGTTATTTTGACTCTTTTCATAAACTTTATTTTTTTTAACTTTGAGCATTTAAAAAAAATTTTGACCTCTTTTATTGGTTATTTTATTTATCCATTTTCATCCATCTTTATTCTTTGACCTGTGTGGGCCTCCCATTGCTATGGCCTCTCTCCTTGATGGGCACATAGGCTCCAGAGTGCTGGCTCCTAATTGGACACACTAGTCCAGCCGCTTCGTAGCACATGGGATCTTTCCAAGCCAAGGATCGAACCAGTGCCTCCTGCACTGTAAGGAGGACTTTTCAGCCACTAGACCACCAGGGAAGCCCCACATGTGACTTTTAATAGGATTTCTCACAATATGGCAACTTGCTCCCCTCAGAGAAATTATAAGAATGAAGCCCAAGAGAAAAACTTCAACCTCAGGCATAATAATCTTGGGAATCACATTCTACCACTTTTTACAAATTCTATTTATTCAGCACAGTTGACATTCAAGGGGAGGGAATTGCACAAGTGTGCAAATACCAGGAGGTAGGGATCCCTGGGGCTATCTTAAAGCATTCCTATTGCAGAGTTTATATTATTTTAACAACTGAGGGAACAGAGGCTTAAAGGAGATAAAAAGCCTGCCCAAGACATTTGGTTCTTTCATGATGGAACAGAGATTCATTTCTAGGCTGCTGGAGACCAGAGATCAAGTTCTTAATCAGTATGCTATAGAAAAACATATATATATATTTTAAGAAATTAACTTTTTAATTGAACTCTTTTGATGACCATTTCTCCTCCCACAGGAAAAGTGAAGACCAAATAATAGCAATGATTTAGATTTATCAACTGCATTGCACTATTAGACATACAAATATATAGTGCTAGTCTTTTGGTATATTTTTTTGCATTTCAGTATCTACCAATTTTCTCAAGTCCATCGCTCATTCTGGTTTATATAACAGTCAATAAAATAAAAAATGATTGAAACATATTTTAGTGTGTTTTATGGATTAGGATTCTCATAAATATTTATTTGGCTTAGAGTTAATGTGAAGGAAGAAAATGCAGTTTTGCACAGGGTCAGTTTTATTAAAAAATGATTACAAACACCTAACTTCATCCTAGTTATTACACTATGGTTGGAGAACTGAAGTCTATTCTTTTATCTCAAGAAGAAACAGATGCAGGAACTAAAGGCCATGGAATCAAAGTCATGTATTCCCTACAGAGTACTGATATCCTGAGATTTCCTACTTAGAAAAATGCTAGCTGAATGTTGAATAGTAGGTGGGTATAGAGAGCAAGTAAAGAAAGAACTAGAGCCATGTTTTCTTAGGTGCAAGTTTTATCACAACACAGGAATTTGCAATGGGGCAAAACCAGGAAACTTTGTGATAACTGCATTATTGGCTCAATCAGGCCCTCTGTGCAAATCAAATGGACTGTGTCCTAGTTGGTACAGAAGAATTATCCAACTGTCACCGCTCTTCCAGCTGAGGGTTGTATCGTGTTGAACTACTAAGTTAGGGCTTTCATTTATGTATTGTTGTAAAATTCATTGGCTTGAGAAATTATAAGAATGAAGCCCAAGAGAAAAACTTCCTAGCTTAGGGAATCACATTCTACCACTTTTTACAAATTCTATTTATTCAGCACAGTTGACATTCAAGGGGAGGGAATTGCACAAGTGTGCAAATACCAGGAGGTAGGGATCCCTGGGGCTATCTTAAAGCATTCCTATTGCAGAGTTTATATTATTTTAACAACTGAGGGAACAGAGGCTTAAAGGAGATAAAAAGCCTGCCCAAGACATTTGGTTCTTTCATGATGGAACAGAGATTCATTTCTAGGCTGCTGGAGACCAGAGATCAAGTTCTTAATCAGTATGCTATAGAAAAACATATATATATATTTTAAGAAATTAACTTTTTAATTGAACTCTTTTGATGACCATTTCTCCTCCCACAGGAAAAGTGAAGACCAAATAATAGCAATGATTTAGATTTATCAACTGCATTGCACTATTAGACATACAAATATATAGTGCTAGTCTTTTGGTATATTTTTATGCATTTCAGTATCTACCAATTTTCTCAAGTCCATCGCTCATTCTGGTTTATATAACAGTCAATAAAATAAAAAATGATTGAAACATATTTTAGTGTGTTTTATGGATTAGGATTCTCATAAATATTTATTTGGCTTAGAGTTAATGTGAAGGAAGAAAATGCAGTTTTGCACAGGGTCAGTTTTATTAAAAAATGATTACAAACACCTAACTTCATCCTAGTTATTACACTATGGTTGGAGAACTGAAGTCTATTCTTTTATCTCAAGAAGAAACAGATGCAGGAACTAAAGGCCATGGAATCAAAGTCATGTATTCCCTACAGAGTACTGATATCCTGAGATTTCCTACTTAGAAAAATGCTAGCTGAATGTTGAATAGTAGGTGGGTATAGAGAGCAAGTAAAGAAAGAACTAGAGCCATGTTTTCTTAGGTGCAAGTTTTATCACAACACAGGAATTTGCAATGGGGCAAAACCAGGGAAACTTTGTGATAACTGCATTATTGGCTCAATCAGGCCCTCTGTGCAAATCAAATGGCCTGTGTCCTAGTTGGTACAGAAGAATTATCCAACTGTCACCTCTCTTCCAACTGAAGGTTGTATCATGTTGAACTACTAAGTTAGGGCTTTCATTTTTATGTATTGTTCCTGTGAAGAAAACTTTGGCATTGCCAACAGTCTTAAGATACTCGCTTCCATTTCTTTAACACCCAACACATTGCTAGGTCTTAATAAATGTTTAAGAACTGAATTTTTATGAACATGTGGATGGTTTCAGCTGGGGGTTTTCATCTGTCTATTGATTGGGACCAGCTGGTAACATAAGTGACAAAATTCTAAGAGACAGGTTGCTTGTTCACAATATACTTCATTCAGCAAAAGGAGAAAAGGGTATAAATTTTTCAAGACAGTTAATCCTTATGGGATTTTCAGATCACTAGCGTCTAAACTTTGAGAATTATTCTTAAATCACACTTTTGTTTTCCACTTATCTGTGAGGCTATCTGAAAATCCAATTTATGTTGAAAAACATTCTCATTGCAGAAATTAAATAAAAACATTTCATACTTGTGAACCTAATTATCTATTTAATAGCTCTCTTCACGATTAAAGAGATAAGAAGGAAAATATATTCTTTTCAGAAAATTATATTAATGTTAGTGAATAGTTTGATGTGATTTTACCTCTTATTATAATCCACATTTCTATATTTCCAATAAATTGCTTTGTCTCATCCACTAGGTATCCATAGACATTGTCTATGAATTACCTAGCAAAATTATTATCATGTAGCAACAAACATGAAAATGTGAGTAGCTGAACTGGCCACAGACAATTTTAAAATAAATAGCCAAATGATACGTCTTCACACTGTTTCAAATTAAAAAAAAAAAAAATTTGAATTTGTACAATACAATTAGTTGGACCTGATATCACCAGAGCTTAGAGCCAAGTTTGTCTCTTCTTTCTCGATCTACCCTTACTCTGTCAATATTTTTGTTTTGTTTAAGTTATTTTGAAGGAGAGTAGTAGTACTACTGAGATTTGAACTGGCAGGAGAGAAAGGTATTTGGTATGAAAAGAAGAGGTGTTTGGTGTGAAGCAAGGAGAACCCATAAGTCAGTTTTGTTCGTGCTTAACCTTGACCATGTCTCTCCTTGTTGGTCTGCCATCCATCAAGCGTGAAGACACTGCCAATGCCCTACTCAGTAATTCATGCTCCTTGAGTTTTTTTTCAATTATCCAGTCTTATCATGTTCACCAGGAAGAAGGAGAATTAATATCCCTTGAGTGCTAAATGCTTGGCACAGTATCTATTAATAACTTAATCTTCTCTACTATAATGCCAAGGAGATGTAGTGTCATTCCCATTTACAGAGGATGAAAGTGAGGTTTCTGGGTCAAGTGACTTTTAAATTCATAAAAGTAGAGAATGATTCAGCTGGAATTAAACTTCCTAACTCCGTTCTATAATCTATTTTCTTTTCATTTTGCAGAAATTAACATAAGTGAAAATTCAAGGCATTTTAAATATACTTCATTCAGCAAAAGGAGAAAAGGGTATAAATTTTTCAAGACAGTTAATCCTTATGGGATTTTCAGATCACTAGCGTCTAAACTTTGAGAATTATTCTTAAATCACACTTTTGTTTTCCACTTATCTGTGAGGCTATCTGAAAATCCAATTTATGTTGAAAAACATTCTCATTGCAGAAATTAAATAAAAACATTTCATACTTGTGAACCTAATTATCTATTTAATAGCTCTCTTCACGATTAAAGAGATAAGAAGGAAAATATATTCTTTTCAGAAAATTATATTAATGTTAGTGAATAGTTTGATGTGATTTTACCTCTTATTATAATCCACATTTCTATATTTCCAATAAATTGCTTTGTCTCATCCACTAGGTATCCATAGACATTGTCTATGAATTACCTAGCAAAATTATTATCATGTAGCAACAAACATGAAAATGTGAGTAGCTGAACTGGCCACAGACAATTTTAAAATAAATAGCCAAATGATACGTCTTCACACTGTTTCAAATTAAAAAAAAAAAAAATTTGAATTTGTACAATACAATTAGTTGGACCTGATATCACCAGAGCTTAGAGCCAAGTTTGTCTCTTCTTTCTCGATCTACCCTTACTCTGTCAATATTTTTGTTTTGTTTAAGTTATTTTGAAGGAGAGTAGTAGTACTACTGAGATTTGAACTGGCAGGAGAGAAAGGTATTTGGTATGAAAAGAAGAGGTGTTTGGTGTGAAGCAAGGAGAACCCATAAGTCAGTTTTGTTCGTGCTTAACCTTGACCATGTCTCTCCTTGTTGGTCTGCCATCCATCAAGCGTGAAGACACTGCCAATGCCCTACTCAGTAATTCATGCTCCTTGAGTTTTTTTTCAATTATCCAGTCTTATCATGTTCACCAGGAAGAAGGAGAATTAATATCCCTTGAGTGCTAAATGCTTGGCACAGTATCTATTAATAACTTAATCTTCTCTACTATAATGCCAAGGAGATGTAGTGTCATTCCCATTTACAGAGGATGAAAGTGAGGTTTCTGGGTCAAGTGACTTGTCTAATTTCATAAAAGTAGAGAATGATTCAGCTGGAATTAAACTTCCTAACTCCGTTCATATAACTCTATAGTCTGCTGCTAAAGTATTTTTGAAATGGTCATTGAAGATTAAGGATGGCATCACAGTGAATGTTATTCATTTGAAGGGGAAAGAAACAAAACTGTGAATTTGAGTTTATGAAAACTAAAAATTCTAACGTATTTAATCATACAATGGAAAAAAATGGAGTGAGTAATATTCATCTGTGAGTTAGCACAATGACATTCTGCCTACAAGATGACCAAAGCAGTCTTTCAGAGTAAAATAAAGCAGAAAAATGTTCCTCTTTTTTTCAAACTTTATATTTATCCATGAACCTTCACAATGAGATTATCTGTGGTTTTAATACACACGCACAATAAGGTCGTTTTTATTGCACTATCATGTTTTCCCAGACATCTAAACAAAATACCATATCCATCATGAATTAACCCTAATTCCACAACTCCAATCAATTTCTAAAGACATACCATACTTAAAATCTTTCAAAATATTTTCTTTTAGGGGGGTTAATTAAACAATTAATGTTTCCATAAGCATGAATGCCTTTTCTGTTACTTCACTTTGTTTTTAAGCATTTGGTCCTCTGGCTTGAATCCTTAAGCAATTGAAAGCCAAAATATTGCCTTATGGCTTTAGTTACTGTTGAAAATGCAACAGTATTTTCTATTTCACAAAATCTGTCACATGGCTGAACACATGCCATCAAAATGCCATGACTTAGCACTGCACTATGGCATGTTCTTCTCATTCATTAACGTGATTTCCCATTGTCTAAAGGAAAGAGCAAAGTCAGTTTTGTTCGTGCTTAACCTTGACCATGTCTCTCCTTGTTGGTCTGCCATCCATCAAGCGTGAAGACACTGCCAATGCCCTACTCAGTAATTCATGCTCCTTGAGTTTTTTCAATTATCCAGTCTTATCATGTTCACCAGGAAGAAGGAGAATTAATATCCCTTGAGTGCTAAATGCTTGGCACAGTATCTATTAATAACTTAATCTTCTCTACTATAATGCCAAGGAGATGTAGTGTCATTCCCATTTACAGAGGATGAAAGTGAGGTTTCTGGGTCAAGTGACTTGTCTAATTTCATAAAAGTAGAGAATGATTCAGCTGGAATTAAACTTCCTAACTCCGTTCATATAACTCTATAGTCTGCTGCTAAAGTATTTTTGAAATGGTCATTGAAGATTAAGGATGGCATCACAGTGAATGTTATTCATTTGAAGGGGAAAGAAACAAAACTGTGAATTTGAGTTTATGAAAACTAAAAATTCTAACGTATTTAATCATACAATGGAAAAAAATGGAGTGAGTAATATTCATCTGTGAGTTAGCACAATGACATTCTGCCTACAAGATGACCAAAGCAGTCTTTCAGAGTAAAATAAAGCAGAAAAATGTTCCTCTTTTTTTCAAACTTTATATTTATCCATGAACCTTCACAATGAGATTATCTGTGGTTTTAATACACACGCACAATAAGGTCGTTTTTATTGCACTATCATGTTTTCCCAGACATCTAAACAAAATACCATATCCATCATGAATTAACCCTAATTCCACAACTCCAATCAATTTCTAAAGACATACCATACTTAAAATCTTTCAAAATATTTTCTTTTAGGGGGGTTAATTAAACAATTAATGTTTCCATAAGCATGAATGCCTTTTCTGTTACTTCACTTTGTTTTTAAGCATTTGGTCCTCTGGCTTGAATCCTTAAGCAATTGAAAGCCAAAAATATTGCCTTATGGCTTTAGTTACTGTTGAAAATGCAACAGTATTTTCTATTTCACAAAATCTGTCACATGGCTGAACACATGCCATCAAAATGCCATGACTTAGCACTGCACTATGGCATGTTCTTCTCATTCATTAACGTGATTTCCCATTGTCTAAAGGAAAGAGCAAAGAGCATAGGCATTAAAGACAAATGTTATATTTCTATAAGTAGATATTTTTTAGACCTTCTGTTGTTTGCAGCCAAGATTCAGATTCTTGGCTCCAGGTTCCAGACCCCAGAACATAAACTTGTTTCAGAACATGTGCTCTACATTTGTTTCCTAGGATGCAAATGACTTGGGCATGTGCTGACTAAAACTATTTACACCAAGGGGATTTAGGCAGATTCCTATAATTTGGCAAATACTTTTCTATGAAATTTGGGTGAAGGTCATAAAGTAATGCTTTTTTCATCCTCTTAACCTCCAACTTTTCAGTTTCCAGCCCATTTTATTAAGATACTGAATCAAGCCTTGCACTAAAATGAATGTGTATAATATTGAGCTCAGATAATATCTTTTGTATATATTGAGAATAAATTTTTCACATCCTCTGAAAAATATTAATTGATGAGGATGAACTTTCTGCCTAGAAGAAGAGTTCTGATAATACCAGAGGGCACAGCTACACATATAGTCAAAATAAACGAGTGGAAGGTTTCCCTTCAGGAACACTGTATCTGGGGAAACTTGGAAGGAAAAAGCCAAAATATTGCTTTGTATTAACATCCCAGTTACTACTTTCCAAACTGCTTTCTCTCAGTATTGGTAGGTTTGCGTCAGAAATCCAAAGAGAAATGAAAACAGCTGTTACTTCATTCTCCTTACAATTAATTGCCAAAATTAGTTTTTTCTGATGCTATTCAGAGAGCCATGAAAGTAAAATCATGCTTCCATTGCCCAAATGTTAGAATTTAAAGAACTATCAGCCAGAATCACATGAAGATGAAACTTGTTTGGAAAGTGCATTACCGTTCTTTTAAAAATGCCTAACTGCTCAATTTTGGGTGACTTAAAATGAAATTCTGGGGAGGAGTGGGCAAAATGGCAGAGCTAGAACACCCTTAGCTCACGTCCTCCCATGGGCAGACCGAAAATATAGCTATTTATGGAGCAATTTTTGGTGAGAATAGCCTGAAGATCCTCTGCAACTAAAGATGTAAAGAAGGAAGACAAGATGGGTAGGAGAGGCAGAAACACAGTATAGATAAGACCCATACCACCAGGTAGCCCACAAAAGGGAGGATAATTATAATTGTAGAAGTTCTTTCCAAGGAGTGAGGCATTTGAGAGTCACATCAGGCTCTCAAGCCCAGGGTTCTGCACCTGGAAGATGACCCCACAGAACATCTGGCTTTGAAGTCCAGAGGGACTTAATTTGGGAAAAGCCAGTGAGCTATGGGAAATAGAGACTCTGCTCTTAAAGGACACACACAAAATCTTACATGCTAAAGTTTCCCAGGGCAGAAGCAGTAATGTGACAGAAGCCTGGGTCAGACCCACTTGCTGAACTTCCAGAGCCTCCTGGAGTGGGAAGAAGCAAATGAGACTCACAATGGGGACATAGATTCTGACAGCACCCATCTGGGGAGTTCATTCTACCACAAGGACACTGGTGCTGGCAAGCACCATTTTGGAATCCGCCTTCTAGCCCCAGAACCCAGCTCTAATCACCACGCAGTCAACACCAGTCCTGGGATGGATCAGGCCAAGCAACAGGCAGGAAGGAGACACAGTCCCACCATCACCAAGCCTGCTGCCTTAAAATTTCCTGAAACATGACTGCCCTGGGACCTGGCCTTGTTCAACAGAGGGCCTAGAACCTGGCCCCACACACCACTACACAAGAACCAGCCCCAGGACCCCAGGGCACTGCAACCAGAGACCTGAGCCATGGATCTCCACACCAGTGAGCTGGTACTAGCCCTGGGACCAGCCTCACATATCAGTCAGTGGGAGACTGCCCTGGGACCCCTGCACCCTGGCTCTGCCCAATAGTGGGCCAAAACACCAACTCCAGGACACAGAGGGCCCTGCAGTCAGAGACCTCAGGACCTGACCCCATCCACTTGTGGCTGATACTAGCCCCAGGATCAGCCTCAGCAATCACTGGGTAGGCATCAACCCCAGGATTATCTGGGCCTCAGTCAGGGCCACCACTCTCACAAATCGGTTTAATGAACCAAATTAGCAAACAGAAGAACAAAAACCAATCATCTCAACAGATACAGAAAATGCTTTTGACAAAATTCAACATCCATTTATGATAAAAAAAAAACAACTCCCTACCAAGTGGATATAGATGGGACATATCAAAACATAATTAAGCCCATATATAATCGCATAGCTAAATATATCTCTCCTGCAAAATTGCCTGAATTGCGCGACATCAGGCTCTCAAGCCCAGGGTTCTGCACCTGGAAGATGACCCCACAGAACATCTGGCTTTGAAGTCCAGAGGGACTTAATTTGGGAAAAGCCAGTGAGCTATGGGAAATAGAGACTCTGCTCTTAAAGGACACACACAAAATCTTACATGCTAAAGTTTCCCAGGGCAGAAGCAGTAATGTGACAGAAGCCTGGGTCAGACCCACTTGCTGAACTTCCAGAGCCTCCTGGAGTGGGAAGAAGCAAATGAGACTCACAATGGGGACATAGATTCTGACAGCACCCATCTGGGGAGTTCATTCTACCACAAGGACACTGGTGCTGGCAAGCACCATTTTGGAATCCGCCTTCTAGCCCCAGAACCCAGCTCTAATCACCACGCAGTCAACACCAGTCCTGGGATGGATCAGGCCAAGCAACAGGCAGGAAGGAGACACAGTCCCACCATCACCAAGCCTGCTGCCTTAAAATTTCCTGAAACATGACTGCCCTGGGACCTGGCCTTGTTCAACAGAGGGCCTAGAACCTGGCCCCACACACCACTACACAAGAACCAGCCCCAGGACCCCAGGGCACTGCAACCAGAGACCTGAGCCATGGATCTCCACACCAGTGAGCTGGTACTAGCCCTGGGACCAGCCTCACATATCAGTCAGTGGGAGACTGCCCTGGGACCCCTGCACCCTGGCTCTGCCCAATAGTGGGCCAAAACACCAACTCCAGGACACAGAGGGCCCTGCAGTCAGAGACCTCAGGACCTGACCCCATCCACTTGTGGCTGATACTAGCCCCAGGATCAGCCTCAGCAATCACTGGGTAGGCATCAACCCCAGGATTATCTGGGCCTCAGTCAGGGCCACCACTCTCACAAATCGGTTTAATGAACCAAATTAGCAAACAGAAGAACAAAAACCAATCATCTCAACAGATACAGAAAATGCTTTTGACAAAATTCAACATCCATTTATGATAAAAAAAAAACAACTCCCTACCAAGTGGATATAGATGGGACATATCAAAACATAATTAAGCCCATATATAATCGCATAGCTAAATTATACTTAGGACCAACCTAAGATGGCGGCGTAGAAGGACGTGCACTCATCTCTCCTGCAAAATTGCCTGAATTGCGACGAGTTCCTGGGAAACCATAGACAAAAGGAGGTTGGATCAGATCACAGAGAGGATACCCCACATCGAAGAACAAAGGAGAAGCCGCATCAAGGCGGTTTTAATATCATTTAATGCCATAACAAACCAGCCGTGAAATCTTCATTCCCTGGTCAGGCAACAAGCCCCAGGGTTTTAAGGAGTGAGCACTGACTCCAAAAATCTACAACACTAGAGAACACCTAACACTAAAGAGCAGTATACAAGTGAGAACACCAACAAAGGTAATCACTTGTATGCAAGTCCTGACATCACCCAATCACCAGCATCACCCAGAATAAGAAGCCCCATCCAAACAACAAACACCAACAGACGTAACTCAAAGTATGACAAAAGGAAATCCCAAACAGAGTCAGTTTTAAAAAATTAATAATAATAATGAAACGGCAGAGAAATACCACACAAGTGAAGGAACAATCCACAAACACACAAGGTCAAATCAATGAAGAGAATTTGGACAAACTTTCTGAAAGTGATTTCAGAAGAATGATAGTAAAGATGATCAAAGACACTGAAAACAGAATTTCAGAGAAATTGCAAGATACAACTAACACACTGAATAAAGAAATACAAGAACTTACCAAAAAAGTAACAGAGACAAACAACGCAATTGCTGAACTGAAAAACACTGTAGAAGGAATCAAGAGCAGAGTATCTGAGACAGAAGACCAGATAAGTGAGCTGGAAGATAAAATGGTGGAAGTAACTGCTGAAAAACAGAGTCTAGCTCAAAGAATGAAAAGAGCAGAGGACAGCCTCAGAGACCTCTGGGATAATATCAAATGCACCAATATTCGAATTATAGGGGTTCCAGAAGAAGAAGAAAAAAAGAAAGGCTATGAGAAAATTTTTGAAGAGATTATAGTTGAAAATTTCCCCAACATGGGAAAAGAAATAGTCAATCAAGTCCAAGAAGCACAAAGAGTACCATACAGAATCGAACTGAAAAGAAACACACCAAGACACATATTGATGAAGCTAACACAAATTTAACACAAGGACAGAATTCTCAAAGCAGCAAGGGAAAAGCAACTAGTGACATACAAGGGAAAGCCCATCCGTTTAACAGCTGATCTTTCAACAGAAACTCTGCAGGCCAGAAGGGAATGGCAGGACACATTTAAATGGCTGAAAGAGAATAATCTGCAACCAAGAATCCTCTACCCTGCAAGGATCTGCTTCAAAATTAATGGAGAAATCAAAAGCTTTACAGACAAGCAAAAATTAAAAGAATTTAGTCACACCAAACCAGCCTTACAACAAGTGTTAAACGGACTTATAGAAAACAAGTATAAAAAGGGAAGATCCACGAAACAAACCCATCATAACATCTAAGAAGATGACAAAAGGAAATCCCAAACAGAGTCAGTTTTAAAAAATTAATAATAATAATGAAACGGCAGAGAAATACCACACAAGTGAAGGAACAATCCACAAACACACAAGGTCAAATCAATGAAGAGAATTTGGACAAACTTTCTGAAAGTGATTTCAGAAGAATGATAGTAAAGATGATCAAAGACACTGAAAACAGAATTTCAGAGAAATTGCAAGATACAACTAACACACTGAATAAAGAAATACAAGAACTTACCAAAAAAGTAACAGAGACAAACAACGCAATTGCTGAACTGAAAAACACTGTAGAAGGAATCAAGAGCAGAGTATCTGAGACAGAAGACCAGATAAGTGAGCTGGAAGATAAAATGGTGGAAGTAACTGCTGAAAAACAGAGTCTAGCTCAAAGAATGAAAAGAGCAGAGGACAGCCTCAGAGACCTCTGGGATAATATCAAATGCACCAATATTCGAATTATAGGGGTTCCAGAAGAAGAAGAAAAAAAGAAAGGCTATGAGAAAATTTTTGAAGAGATTATAGTTGAAAATTTCCCCAACATGGGAAAAGAAATAGTCAATCAAGTCCAAGAAGCACAAAGAGTACCATACAGAATCGAACTGAAAAGAAACACACCAAGACACATATTGATGAAGCTAACACAAATTTAACACAAGGACAGAATTCTCAAAGCAGCAAGGGAAAAGCAACTAGTGACATACAAGGGAAAGCCCATCCGTTTAACAGCTGATCTTTCAACAGAAACTCTGCAGGCCAGAAGGGAATGGCAGGACACATTTAAATGGCTGAAAGAGAATAATCTGCAACCAAGAATCCTCTACCCTGCAAGGATCTGCTTCAAAATTAATGGAGAAATCAAAAGCTTTACAGACAAGCAAAAATTAAAAGAATTTAGTCACACCAAACCAGCCTTACAACAAGTGTTAAACGGACTTATAGAAAACAAGTATAAAAAGGGAAGATCCACGAAACAAACCCATCATAACATCTAAGAAGATGACAATAGGATCATTTGTGTCAATAATTACTTTGAATATCAATGGACTAAATGCCCCAACCAAAAGACACAGAGTGGCTGAATGGATCCAAAAACACGACCCATACATATGCTGCCTCCAGGAAACTCATTTCAGACCTAGAGACACTCATAGACTGAAAGTGAGAGGTTGGAAAAAGATATTCCATGCAAATGGAAATCAAAGGAAAGCTGGAGTAGCAATCCTCATATCAGACAAAATAGATTTTAAAGTAAAGAAGATTCTAAGAGACAAGGCAGGTCACTACATCATGATTAAGGGATCCAACCAAGAAGAAGACATAACAATCATGAATATCTATGCTCCCAATGCAGGAGCACCCCAATACATAAGACAAACACTTTCAGACATAAAAGAAGACATTGACAGCAACACAATCATAGTAGGAGACTTTAACACTCCTCTCACACCAATGGACAGATCATCCAAACAGAAAATTAATAAAAAAACACAAGCCTTAAATGCCACACTAGAAGAGATGGACCTCTTTGATATCTTTAGGACATTCCACCCAAAAGCAGAAGAATACACTTTCTTCTCAAGTGCTCACGGAACATTCTCCAGGATAGACCACATCTTGGGCCACAAATCAATCCTCAGTCAATTCAAGAAAACTGAAATTCTATCAACCATCTTCTCGGACCACAATGCAATGAGACTAGAGATCAACTACAGGAAAAAAACCGCTAAAAACACAAACACATGGAGATTAAACAACACATACCTAAAAAACCAACTGATCATTAAGGAAATCAAAGGAGAAATAAAAAAATTCCTAGAAGAAAATGACAATGAACACACACCAATGCAAAACCTATGGGATACTGCAAAAGCAGATCAAAGAGTGAAGTTTATAGCAAATCAATCCCACCTCAAGAAACTCGAAAAATATGAAGCAGATGACTTAACCCTCCACTTAAAATAACTGGGGAGAGCAGAAGGATCTCAAATTTGGCTTTACAGACAAGCAAAATTAAAAGAATTTTGTCACACCAAACTAACCTTACAACGAGTGTTAAAGCGGACTTATAGAAAACAAGTATAAAAAGGGAAGATCCACGAAACAAACCCATCATAACATCTAAGAAGATGACAATAGGATCATTTGTGTCAATAATTACTTTGAATATCAATGGACTAAATGCCCCAACCAAAAGACACAGAGTGGCTGAATGGATCCAAAAACACGACCCATACATATGCTGCCTCCAGGAAACTCATTTCAGACCTAGAGACACTCATAGACTGAAAGTGAGAGGTTGGAAAAAGATATTCCATGCAAATGGAAATCAAAGGAAAGCTGGAGTAGCAATCCTCATATCAGACAAAATAGATTTTAAAGTAAAGAAGATTCTAAGAGACAAGGCAGGTCACTACATCATGATTAAGGGATCCAACCAAGAAGAAGACATAACAATCATGAATATCTATGCTCCCAATGCAGGAGCACCCCAATACATAAGACAAACACTTTCAGACATAAAAGAAGACATTGACAGCAACACAATCATAGTAGGAGACTTTAACACTCCTCTCACACCAATGGACAGATCATCCAAACAGAAAATTAATAAAAAAACACAAGCCTTAAATGCCACACTAGAAGAGATGGACCTCTTTGATATCTTTAGGACATTCCACCCAAAAGCAGAAGAATACACTTTCTTCTCAAGTGCTCACGGAACATTCTCCAGGATAGACCACATCTTGGGCCACAAATCAATCCTCAGTCAATTCAAGAAAACTGAAATTCTATCAACCATCTTCTCGGACCACAATGCAATGAGACTAGAGATCAACTACAGGGAAAAAAAAACCGCTAAAAACACAAACACATGGAGATTAAACAACACATACCTAAAAAGCCAACTGATCATTAAGGAAATCAAAGGAGAAATAAAAAAATTCCTAGAAGAAAATGACAATGAACACACGCCAGTGCAAAACCTATGGGATACTGCAAAAGCAGTTCTAAGAGGGAAGTTTGTAGCAAATCAATCCCACCTCAAGAAACTAGGAAAATATGAAGCAGATGACTTAACCCTCCACTTAAAATAACTGGAGAAAGAAGAACAAAAACACCCCAAAGCCAGCAGCAGAAGGGAAATCATAAAGATCAGAGCAGAAATAAATGAAAAAGAAACAAAAGAAACAATGGTAAAGATAAATAAAACAAAAAGCTGGTTCTTCGAAAAAGTCAATAAAATCGACACACCACTGGCCAGACTCAACAAGAAAAAGAGAGAGAAGAACCAGATCACCAAAATCAAAAATGAAAAAGGAGAGAGTACAACAGATAATGCAGAAATCCAAAGGATTAGAAGAGACTGTTATGAACAACTCTATGGCAACAAACTGGACAACCTGGAAGAAATGGACAGTTTCTTGGAGAAGATTAATCTCCCTAAAATCAACCAGGAAGAACTAGAAACTATGAACAAGCCAATCACAAGCTCAGAAATCGACCTTGTGATCAAAAATCTACCCAAAAATAAAAGTCCAGGGCCAGATGGCTTCACAGCCGAATTCTACCAAACATTTATAGAAGAGCTAATGCCTGTCCTTCTAAAACTCTTCCCAAAAATTGCCCAGGAAGAAACACTTCCAAACACATTCTACGAGGCCACCATCACCCTGATACCAAAGCCAGGGAAAGACATCACAAAAAAAAAGAAAATTATAGGCTAATTTCACTGATGAATCTAGATGCCAAAATCCTCAACAAAATCCTAGCAAACAGAATTCAGCAACACATCAAAAAGCTCATTCATCACGATCAAGTTGGGTTCATCCCAGTCAATTCAAGAAAACTGAAATTCTATCAACCATCTTCTCGGACCACAATGCAATGAGACTAGAGATCAACTACAGGAAAAAAACCGCTAAAAACACAAACACATGGAGATTAAACAACACATACCTAAAAAACCAACTGATCATTAAGGAAATCAAAGGAGAAATAAAAAAATTCCTAGAAGAAAATGACAATGAACACACGCCAGTGCAAAACCTATGGGATACTGCAAAAGCAGTTCTAAGAGGAAGTTTGTAGCAAATCAATCCCACCTCAAGAAACTAGGAAAATATGAAGCAGATGACTTAACCCTCCACTTAAAATAACTGGAGAAAGAAGAACAAAAACACCCCAAAGCCAGCAGCAGAAGGGAAATCATAAAGATCAGAGCAGAAATAAATGAAAAAGAAACAAAAGAAACAATGGTAAAGATAAATAAAACAAAAAGCTGGTTCTTCGAAAAAGTCAATAAAATCGACACACCACTGGCCAGACTCAACAAGAAAAAGAGAGAGAAGAACCAGATCACCAAAATCAAAAATGAAAAAGGAGAGAGTACAACAGATAATGCAGAAATCCAAAGGATTAGAAGAGACTGTTATGAACAACTCTATGGCAACAAACTGGACAACCTGGAAGAAATGGACAGTTTCTTGGAGAAGATTAATCTCCCTAAAATCAACCAGGAAGAACTAGAAACTATGAACAAGCCAATCACAAGCTCAGAAATCGACCTTGTGATCAAAAATCTACCCAAAAATAAAAGTCCAGGGCCAGATGGCTTCACAGCCGAATTCTACCAAACATTTATAGAAGAGCTAATGCCTGTCCTTCTAAAACTCTTCCCAAAAATTGCCCAGGAAGAAACACTTCCAAACACATTCTACGAGGCCACCATCACCCTGATACCAAAGCCAGGCAAAGACATCACAAAAAAAGAAAATTATAGGCTAATTTCACTGATGAATCTAGATGCCAAAATCCTCAACAAAATCCTAGCAAACAGAATTCAGCAACACATCAAAAAGCTCATTCATCACGATCAAGTTGGGTTCATCCCAGGCATGCAAGGATTCTTCAACATCTGCAAATCAATCAATGTGATACACCATATCAACAAACTGAGAGACAAAAATCACATGATCATCTCAATAGATGCAGAAAAAGCCTTTGACAAAGTACAGCATCCATTTATGATAAAAACTCTTCAAAAAATGGGCATAGAAGGAACTTATCTTAACATAGTGAAAGCCATCTATGAGAAGCCCACAGCGAACATTATCCTCAATGGTGAAAAACTCAAAGCATTCCCTCTAAGATCAGGAACAAGACAAGGGTGTCCACTTTCACCACTCTTATTCAACATAGTCCTGGAAGTTCTAGCAACAGCAATAAGAGAAGAGCAAGAAATAAAAAGAATCCAGATTGGAAAAGAAGTCAAGCTCTCTCTATTTGCAGATGACATGATATTACACATAGAAAATCCCAAAGACACTATTACAAAACTACTAGAGTTAATCAGCGAATTCAGCAAAGTCGCAGGATACAAAATCAATATACAGAAATCACTGGCATTCCTATACACAAACAATGAAAAATCAGAAAACGAAATCAAAGAGGCAATCCCCTTCACCATCGCAACCAAAAGAATCAAATATCTAGGAATAAACCTACCCAAAGAAACAAAAGAACTGGACACAGAAAATTACAAGACACTCATGAGAGACATTAAAGAAGAGTTAAACTGATGGAGAAATATTCCATGTTCCTGGGTCGGAAGAATCAATATTGTGAAAATGACCACACTACCAAATGTCATCTATAGATTCAGTGCGATCCCTATCAAACTTCCAATAACATTCTTCACAGAACTAGACCAATGAATAACACAGTTCATATGGAAACACAAAAGACCTCGAATAGCCAAAGCAATCCTCAGGAAGAAGAATGGAGCTGAGGGGATCAGCCTCCCCAACTTCAGACTCTACTACAAAGCAACAGTCATCAAGACAGTATGGTACTGGCACAAAAACAGAAATATCGACCAATGGAACAAGATCGAGAACCCAGAGATACACCCACGCACCTATGGGTACCTTATTTTTGACAAAGGAGGCGAACATATAGAATGGGACAAAGACAGCCTCTTCAACAAATGGTGCTGGGAAAATTGGACAACTACATGTAAAAAAATGAAGTTGGAACATACCCTGACACCATACACAAAGATCAACTCAAAATGGATTAAAGATTTAAATGTAAGGCCAGAAACCATCAAACTCTTAGAGGAGAATATAGGCAAAACCCTCAAGGACATCAATCAAAGCAAGATCTTCTCTGACCCACCTACTAGAATAGTGGAACTCAAAAGACAAATGAACATGTGGGACCTAATGAAACTTAAAAGCTTTTGTACAGCTAAAGAAATTACAAAAAAGCTGAACAGACAGCCCACAGAGTGGGAGAAAATCATAGCAAATGAAACAACAGACAAAGAATTAACACGCAACTCAGACAACTCAGCACTGGAAAAACGAACAACCCAATCAAAAAATGGGAAAAGAACCTAAACAGACACCTCTCCAACGATGACATACAGATGGCCCAAAAACACATGAAACGATGCTCAACTTCACTAATAATTAGAGAAATGCACATCAAAACTACAATGAGATATCACCTCACACCCGTCAGAATGGCCATCATCCACAAATCGACAGACAATAAATGCTGGAGAAGCTGCAGAGAAAAGGGAACACTCCTGCATTGCTGGTGGGAGTGTAAATTGATACTGCCTCTATGGAAGACAGTCTGGAGATTTCTTAAAAAACTAAAAATAGAAGCACCATATGACCCAGCAATCCCACTCTTAGGCTTATACCCTGAAGAAATCAAAACTGAAAGAAGCACCTGTACCCCAATGTTCATTGCAGTTCTCTATACAATAGCTAGAACATGGAAGGAACCTAGATGCCCATCGACGAACGAATGGATCCAAAAGCTCTGGTACATATATACAATGGAATACTACACAGCTGTAAAGCGAAATGCAGAAGAATCTGCCCTAATGATGTAGCTGAATCTAGAATAGCCAAAGCAATCCTCAGGAAGAAGAATGGAGCTGAGGGGATCAGCCTCCCCAACTTCAGACTCTACTACAAAGCAACAGTCATCAAGACAGTATGGTACTGGCACAAAAACAGAAATATCGACCAATGGAACAAGATCGAGAACCCAGAGATACACCCACGCACCTATGGGTACCTTATTTTTGACAAAGGAGGCGAACATATAGAATGGGACAAAGACAGCCTCTTCAACAAATGGTGCTGGGAAAATTGGACAACTACATGTAAAAAAATGAAGTTGGAACATACCCTGACACCATACACAAAGATCAACTCAAAATGGATTAAAGATTTAAATGTAAGGCCAGAAACCATCAAACTCTTAGAGGAGAATATAGGCAAAACCCTCAAGGACATCAATCAAAGCAAGATCTTCTCTGACCCACCTACTAGAATAGTGGAACTCAAAAGACAAATGAACATGTGGGACCTAATGAAACTTAAAAGCTTTTGGTGCAGCTAAAGAAATTACAAAAACGCTGAACAGACAGCCCACAGAGTGGGAGAAAATCATAGCAAATGAAACAACAGACAAAGAATTAACACGCAACTCAGACAACTCAGCACTGGAAAAACGAACAACCCAATCAAAAAATGGGAAAAGAACCTAAACAGACACCTCTCCAACGATGACATACAGATGGCCCAAAAACACATGAAACGATGCTCAACTTCACTAATAATTAGAGAAATGCACATCAAAACTACAATGAGATATCACCTCACACCCGTCAGAATGGCCATCATCCACAAATCGACAGACAATAAATGCTGGAGAAGCTGCAGAGAAAAGGGAACACTCCTGCATTGCTGGTGGGAGTGTAAATTGATACTGCCTCTATGGAAGACAGTCTGGAGATTTCTTAAAAAACTAAAAATAGAAGCACCATATGACCCAGCAATCCCACTCTTAGGCTTATACCCTGAAGAAATCAAAACTGAAAGAAGCACCTGTACCCCAATGTTCATTGCAGTTCTCTATACAATAGCTAGAACATGGAAGGAACCTAGATGCCCATCGACGAACGAATGGATCCAAAAGCTCTGGTACATATATACGATGGAATACTACACAGCTGTAAAGCGAAATGCAGAAGAATCTGCCCTAATGATGTGGCTGGATCTAGAACGTATCATAAAAGGTGAAGTCAGTCAGAAAGAGAAGGACAAATACAGTATATTAACACATATATATGGAATCTAGTAGGATGGTGATGATTCCACATGCAGTGAAGTGACAGAAAGACAGACATGGACAGTGGACATATGGACATTGTGGGGAAGGAACAGTGGGTGAGAGGCGTAAAGGAAGTAGCATGAAGGCCTGTACTATCATAAGTGAAGAAAATAGCTCTAGTCATTGCTCTGTGAGAAAAGGGGATCCTTCAGGGGTGCTGTGTGATGGTCGAGAGGGGTGAGAAGGTGGGGATATACATATGACTAATCTGAGAACATACATATCTGTAAACAAAAAACTCTGTAAAAGTTAAAAATAAAATAAAGGTTTAAAAAAAAAATGAAACTACCAACCTGTTTGCCAAAAAATAAAAAAATCTACATATAAACAATAAAAAAATTAAAATAAAATAAATTATACTTAGTATTGAAACGCTTAGAGTATTTCCTCTAACATCAAGAACAAGACACGGATGCCCACTCTTACCACTTCCAGTCAACATATTATTGGAAGTCCTACCATATCTCCTTTATCCATCCATTTATGCGTTAATGGACTCTTAAACTGTTTCCATATCTTGGCAATTGTAAATAATGATGCCATTAACATTGGAGGTGGGCTTCCCTGGTGGTCCAGTGCGTAAGGACACCGCCTTGCAGTGCAAGGGGTGTCGGTTCCATCCCTGGCCTGGGAAGATACCACGTGCTGCGGAGCGGCTGGACCAATGTGTCCAATTAACGAGCCGGAGCTCTGGGGCGCATGCGCCCAGAGCTGGTGCTCTGCGACAACAGAGGCCACCGCGATGGGAGGCCCACACAGGCGGAAGAATAAGGATGGATGAAAATAGATAAATGAAAGACCAATAGAAGTGACCCGCCTGCCCCCCTCCCTCCCCAACCCGCCCCCTTCCCAAAAAATAAAATAAAAAAGAAATGTTAAAAAAAAAAAAATTGGTGGTATATGTATCTTTCTGAATTAGTTTTTGGTTTATTTAAAAACTTTTATTAAATACCCTGGAGTGGAATTGCTGATTTATATGGTAGTTCTATTTTTCAGTTTTTGAGAAAACTCTATATTTTTTTCCATAGTGGCTGCACAAAGTTACAATGCCACCAACAGTGAACTTGGGTTCCCATTTCTCCACATCCCCACCAACCCTTGTTATTCGGGGTCTTTTTAAATGATAGTCATTCTGACAAATATGGGAGGCTATCTCATTGTGGTCTTAATCTGAATTTTTCTGACGATTAATAATGTTGAGCATTGTCTTATGTGCTTTCTGGCATCTGTATCACTTATTTAGAAAAATGTCTATCAGATCTTCTGCCCATTTTTTAATCAGGTTGACACATTCATATTTTTATGGTGTTAATTTATTTTCCACATGAAGAATGCCCTTTAGCATTTTTTATAAGGGAAGACTAGTGGTGAACTCACTCAGTTTTTGTTTGGGCAAGTGTTTATTTCTTTTTCACTTCTGAAGGGTATTATGCTTGGTTGACTTTTTCCCCCAGTATTTTAAATATGTTATCCAATGTCTTCTAGTCTGCAAAATTCCTACTGAGAAATCCACCAACAGTCTTATGGGAGTTCCCTTGTATGTGTTCCCTTGTATGTTCCCTTGCTGCTTTCAAAATTTTCTCTTTGACTTTTGACAATTTAATTACAATGTGTCTTGGTGTAGCTCTTTGGATTTGATCTATTTTGGGTCTTCAGCCATTATTGCTTTAAATATACTTCAGTTACTCATTTCTTTCTGAGAGTCCCATAATGAATATATTATTCCATTTGATGGTACCTCTTAAGTTGTGCAGGCTTTCTTCACTCTTTTTTTTTTTTTTTTTTAAATATTTTTCCTCCTCTGACTGGACAATTTCAAATACACTATCTTCTCATTCACTAACCCTTTTTTTCTGCTTGGTTTAGTCTTTTGTTGGAGCTCTCTATTGAATTCATCAGTTCGGTCATTGTAATCTTCAGTTCTAGAAGTGACCGCCTGCCCCCCCTCCCAACCCGCCTTCCCAAAATAAAATAAAAAAGAAATTTTAAAAAAAAATTGGTGGTATATGTATCTTTCTGAATTAGTTTTTGGTTTATTTAAAAACTTTTATTAAATACCCTGGAGTGGAATTGCTGATTTATATGGTAGTTCTATTTTTCAGTTTTTGAGAAAACTCTATATTTTTTTCCATAGTGGCTGCACAAAGTTACAATGCCACCAACAGTGAACTTGGGTTCCCATTTCTCCACATCCCCACCAACCCTTGTTATTCGGGGTCTTTTTAAATGATAGTCATTCTGACAAATATGGGAGGCTATCTCATTGTGGTCTTAATCTGAATTTTTCTGACGATTAATAATGTTGAGCATTGTCTTATGTGCTTTCTGGCATCTGTATCACTTATTTAGAAAAATGTCTATCAGATCTTCTGCCCATTTTTTAATCAGGTTGACACATTCATATTTTTATGGTGTTAATTTATTTTCCACATGAAGAATGCCCTTTAGCATTTTTTATAAGGGAAGACTAGTGGTGAACTCACTCAGTTTTTGTTTGGGCAAGTGTTTATTTCTTTTTCACTTCTGAAGGGTATTATGCTTGGTTGACTTTTTCCCCCAGTATTTTAAATATGTTATCCAATGTCTTCTAGTCTGCAAAATTCCTACTGAGAAATCCACCAACAGTCTTATGGGAGTTCCCTTGTATGTGTTCCCTTGTATGTTCCCTTGCTGCTTTCAAAATTTTCTCTTTGACTTTTGACAATTTAATTACAATGTGTCTTGGTGTAGCTCTTTGGATTTGATCTATTTTGGGTCTTCAGCCATTATTGCTTTAAATATACTTCAGTTACTCATTTCTTTCTGAGAGTCCCATAATGAATATATTATTCCATTTGATGGTACCTCTTAAGTTGTGCAGGCTTTCTTCACTCTTTTTTTTTTTTTTTTTTAAATATTTTTCCTCCTCTGACTGGACAATTTCAAATACACTATCTTCTCATTCACTAACCCTTTTTTTCTGCTTGGTTTAGTCTTTTGTTGGAGCTCTCTATTGAATTCATCAGTTCGGTCATTGTAATCTTCAGTTCTAGGATTTCTCTTTATTTACTTATTTTTTGCATTTTTTTTTGCATGGTTTCTATTTCTTTGTTGAACTTCTCACTTCTTTCATGCACTGTTTTCTTAATTTTAGCTTTTTTGTGTGTTCTTGTAGTTTCCTAAACTTCTTTAAGAAAATTATTTTGAATTCTTTGTATAGATCTCTATTTCTTTAAGGTCAGTTATTAGCAGTTTTATTAGTTCTCTGGTGATATGCTACCTGATTCTTTGTGGTCCTTGATTCCTTGCATTGGCCCACACATTTGAGAAAGCAGTCTCCTCTTTCACACTTTACAAGTTCACTTCAGCTGGGACAGACCTTGACTAGTCAGTATCACTTAAGGTTTTCGATAGGTCAGCTGGTAGCATCCAATGGGCATGTGGGGCTTGGTATTAAGTCTAGTTGGGGAAGACCACTGTCCATGCTCTGAGCTTGAAGGAAGAGCCACTGCCTGGGCTCTGCAGCAGTGCAGGTCTACTAGGTTGGCTCTGCATTCAACCAGGGCATTGGTGACTCTCTAACTTTACTGGCCTGATGGCTGTGCTCTGAGGTGAGGTGGGGCCTCAAGCTTGGCTCTACAGTTATCTCTGATCTGCAGAATTTGCATACTGCATTCTTAGGAGAGTGTCATTGGTTAGACTAAGCAACCGGGAAAGGCTATCAGCTTGGCTCTGCGATCCTTCTTGATAGGGTGTTGTCTCAGACTGTGTGCCTCAAGTGGATAATGCCACTGCTTGGATTCCATGTTTAGGCAGGGCTACAGGGAGGGCTTCATGGATGGACAAGGCCTCAGATTGTTCTATGCCACTAGGTAGGGATGTAGACTTTGCTGTCAAGTCACGTGGGACAGGAGGCTAAATTTGGATCTAGGCCACTATCAGTCTTTTATTGCTGGGCTAAGCTGCTGTCTGGGTTACAATCAGAGGAGTCCTCCAGCTGTATCTCACAGTTGGGTGGGGCACTCAGGCAGGGTTATTGTCTAGCCCCTCTAATCAGGTAAGGCCACAGGGCTATGTTCCACAATTCACTAACCCTTTTTTCTGCTTGGTTTAGTCTTTTGTTGGAGCTCTCTATTGAATTCATCAGTTCGGTCATTGTAATCTTCAGTTCTAGGTTTTCTCTTTATTTACTTATTTTTTGCATTTTTTTTTGCATGGTTTCTATTTCTTTGTTGAACTTCTCACTTCTTTCATGCACTGTTTTCTTAATTTTAGCTTTTTTGTGTGTTCTTGTAGTTTCCTAAACTTCTTTAAGAAAATTATTTTGAATTCTTTGTATAGATCTCTATTTCTTTAAGGTCAGTTATTAGCAGTTTTATTAGTTCTCTGGTGATATGCTACCTGATTCTTTGTGGTCCTTGATTCCTTGCATTGGCCCACACATTTGAGAAAGCAGTCTCCTCTTTCACACTTTACAAGTTCACTTCAGCTGGGACAGACCTTGACTAGTCAGTATCACTTAAGGTTTTCGATAGGTCAGCTGGTAGCATCCAATGGGCATGTGGGGCTTGGTATTAAGTCTAGTTGGGGAAGACCACTGTCCATGCTCTGAGCTTGAAGGAAGAGCCACTGCCTGGGCTCTGCAGCAGTGCAGGTCTACTAGGTTGGCTCTGCATTCAACCAGGGCATTGGTGACTCTCTAACTTTACTGGCCTGATGGCTGTGCTCTGAGGTGAGGTGGGGCCTCAAGCTTGGCTCTACAGTTATCTCTGATCTGCAGAATTTGCATACTGCATTCTTAGGAGAGTGTCATTGGTTAGACTAAGCAACCGGGAAAGGCTATCAGCTTGGCTCTGCGATCCTTCTTGATAGGGTGTTGTCTCAGACTGTGTGCCTCAAGTGGATAATGCCACTGCTTGGATTCCATGTTTAGGCAGGGCTACAGGGAGGGCTTCATGGATGGACAAGGCCTCAGATTGTTCTATGCCACTAGGTAGGGATGTAGACTTTGCTGTCAAGTCACGTGGGACAGGAGGCTAAATTTGGATCTAGGCCACTATCAGTCTTTTATTGCTGGGCTAAGCTGCTGTCTGGGTTACAATCAGAGGAGTCCTCCAGCTGTATCTCACAGTTGGGTGGGGCACTCAGGCAGGGTTATTGTCTAGCCCCTCTAATCAGGTAAGGCCACAGGGCTATGTTCCACAATTTGGTAGGTTCAGTAGCTGGGCTTTCTAACTGGGCAAGGTTGCAAACTCTGTTCAGAAATCAGGCAAGGCCACAGGCAAATCTCTGTGGTGAGATGGAGCAAGTAGGTTGTGCCTCATGTCTAGGTAGGACTATAACCTATGTTTAGGTTCTTATGAGGCTGTCCACATCAGTATTTGTGCTCCTGTTATGCAGTGGCAGCTGGGCAGTACTGGTGGCCTGGCTCTGTGCCCTTACATAGTTGTAGGATGGACTCCATCTATTACTGCCCAGATTTTCTGGTCATGTTTCCTGCTTAGTCAGGACTGGAGGCTATACTCAGCAGTTGAGCAGGGATGCAAATTTATTTTTCTGTATGAGAAGGGCTACAGAATAGGCATCATAGCTCCTCATAGCCAGGGACCCAACTCAGGCAGAAATGCCAACCAAACTTCTTGACCATATAGGGCCACTAGTTCACTCTGCAGATGAGGAAAGCCATTGGCTGGGATTTCTACTCAGCCGTGCTGCAAAGGGGAATGTGGTGTCAACCAGCACCCAATATCTGAATGCCAGCTGCTGTAAGTCCTGCCCCTCTTCTTTGTCTTTGATCCTCCATGGTCAAGCCCTGTAGATTCAGCCCTGCAGATTCCCTGAGTGAGCTCCATGACACAAGATTGTACAACACCAGGAGAGCTAGATGTTCACCTTGGTCTCTCTTCCCAATGGAGAAAGTGCAAGCTCAGGGGTGTCCCCATGGTGTGGCTCTGTGCAAGCTTGGGGGAAAGGCAATGTGGATGGAGTGTAGCAGTTCCTCTTACTTTTCTAATGAAGTCCTCTTCGGTCTTTGCTGTCCAGGAGATGCTTCAGTTTAACCCCTGTGGGATTAGGGGTTTTTCTCAGTCATATCTAGTTTATGAATATCTGCTGGTTGGTCTTACTGTGAGGTGGACTAAGGTATTTGGATCTAGGCCACTATCAGTCTTTTATTGCTGGGCTAAGCTGCTGTCTGGGTTACAATCAGAGGAGTCCTCCAGCTGTATCTCACAGTTGGGTGGGGCACTCAGGCAGGGTTATTGTCTAGCCCCTCTAATCAGGTAAGGCCACAGGGCTATGTTCCACAATTTGGTAGGTTCAGTAGCTGGGCTTTCTAACTGGGCAAGGTTGCAAACTCTGTTCAGAAATCAGGCAAGGCCACAGGCAAATCTCTGTGGTGAGATGGAGCAAGTAGGTTGTGCCTCATGTCTAGGTAGGACTATAACCTATGTTTAGGTTCTTATGAGGCTGTCCACATCAGTATTTGTGCTCCTGTTATGCAGTGGCAGCTGGGCAGTACTGGTGGCCTGGCTCTGTGCCCTTACATAGTTGTAGGATGGACTCCATCTATTACTGCCCAGATTTTCTGGTCATGTTTCCTGCTTAGTCAGGACTGGAGGCTATACTCAGCAGTTGAGCAGGGATGCAAATTTATTTTTCTGTATGAGAAGGGCTACAGAATAGGCATCATAGCTCCTCATAGCCAGGGACCCAACTCAGGCAGAAATGCCAACCAAACTTCTTGACCATATAGGGCCACTAGTTCACTCTGCAGATGAGGAAAGCCATTGGCTGGGATTTCTACTCAGCCGTGCTGCAAAGGGGAATGTGGTGTCAACCAGCACCCAATATCTGAATGCCAGCTGCTGTAAGTCCTGCCCCTCTTCTTTGTCTTTGATCCTCCATGGTCAAGCCCTGTAGATTCAGCCCTGCAGATTCCCTGAGTGAGCTCCATGACACAAGATTGTACAACACCAGGAGAGCTAGATGTTCACCTTGGTCTCTCTTCCCAATGGAGAAAGTGCAAGCTCAGGGGTGTCCCCATGGTGTGGCTCTGTGCAAGCTTGGGGGAAAGGCAATGTGGATGGAGTGTAGCAGTTCCTCTTACTTTTCTAATGAAGTCCTCTTCGGTCTTTGCTGTCCAGGAGATGCTTCAGTTTAACCCCTGTGGGATTAGGGGATTTTTCTCAGTCATATCTAGTTTATGAATATCTGCTGGTTGGTCTTACTGTGAGGTGGACTAAGGTCAGGAAAAACGTATGTTACCATATTGATGATGTCATTATCTTCACATTTCTCTCTCTTTTTTTAATTGCATATTTATTTTTATTTATTTATTATATACTTGACTGCACCAGGTCTTGGTTGCAGCATGTCAGATAATTCAACCTTCATTGTGACATTGCCATCCAAGATCTAGTTCCCTGACCAGGGAGTGAATCTGGGGCCCCAGCATTGGGACTGTGGCATCTTAGCCACTGAACCACCAGGGAAGTCCCACTTCACAACTCTCTTGATGTAGTCCAATGGTCTGTGTCTCATACAGATGCTCAACTAGATCTGTTCCTCTCTCTGTGTCTTATACACATAGAGATATCAAAAGTAAGGAAACAAAGGACACTTCATTTCTTAGAGAGAGAAGGTAAGAAGAGCGCCAGCACTAGATGCACAAAGTCACACCTTCTATGAACACCTGGACTCGAGCATTGGTAAAGGCCCTGATGATGCCCCAGCACCAAAGGGAAGACAGGCCTTGGGAAGTCCAGAAGGCAAGCTGGCTATGGATAAGCTGACTGGCAATGAAAAGCAAAAATCAAGGGGAACAGGAAGCTGGTTATGCAACATGACCTAAGGCATTTTCCTCTTATCACAGACACATACCCCACCTTCTGACATCAGCCACATCTGTCTCTTTTTTAGCATCCTGAAGGAACTATAGAGGGTAGAGAAGGAAACAAAACACATTCTTATGATTCTAAACTGTTCTGAATAACCAACAAGCTACCTTGCATTTATTATTTTACAGATGAATTTAGAATTAAAATTTCTGACTTATTAGAAAAAATATAATTTTTATAACTTCATGATTTTGTATATTACCTTGAATTAACTCATATTAACTGATATAATAACAGGTATTCAATAAGTTTTTAATTACTTAGTTTAAATATAGCAGGTCAAATCAAATTTCCAGACATCTATTAACTACTAATAGTAAATATCCAATATAAACTAATTTAGGAACCTCCTTGATGGTCCAGTGGCTAGGGTTCTGCACTACCAATGCAGCGGTCAGGGAACTAGATCCCAAACGCCACAGCTAAGAGTTCACATGCCATAACTAAAGAACCCACATGCCTCAACAAAGATGGAAGATTCCACATATTGCAATTAAGACCTAGTGCAGCCAAATAAATAAATATTATTAATTGATTAGTTTATACTTCACATTTCTCTCTTTTAAGAAAAAAACTGCACCAGGTCTTGGTTGCAGCATGTCAGATAATTCAACCTTCATTGTGACATTGCCATCCAAGATCTAGTTCCTGACCAGGAGTGAATCTGGGGCCCCAGCATTGGGACTGTGGCATCTTAGCCACTGAACCACCAGGGAAGTCCCACTTCACAACTCTCTTGATGTAGTCCAATGGTCTGTGTCTCATACAGATGCTCAACTAGATCTGTTCCTCTCTCTGTGTCTTATACACATAGAGATATCAAAAGTAAGGAAACAAAGGACACTTCATTTCTTAGAGAGAGAAGGTAAGAAGAGCGCCAGCACTAGATGCACAAAGTCACACCTTCTATGAACACCTGGACTCGAGCATTGGTAAAGGCCCTGATGATGCCCCAGCACCAAAGGGAAGACAGGCCTTGGGAAGTCCAGAAGGCAAGCTGGCTATGGATAAGCTGACTGGCAATGAAAAGCAAAAATCAAGGGGAACAGGAAGCTGGTTATGCAACATGACCTAAGGCATTTTCCTCTTATCACAGACACATACCCCACCTTCTGACATCAGCCACATCTCTCTCTCTCTCTTTAGCATCCTGAAGGAACTATAGAGGGTAGAGAAGGAAACAAAACACATTCTTATGATTCTAAACTGTTCTGAATAACCAACAAGCTACCTTGCATTTATTATTTTACAGATGAATTTAGAATTAAAATTTCTGACTTATTAGAAAAAATATAATTTTTATAACTTCATGATTTTGTATATTACCTTGAATTAACTCATATTAACTGATATAATAACAGGTATTCAATAAGTTTTTAATTACTTAGTTTAAATATAGCAGGTCAAATCAAATTTCCAGACATCTATTAACTACTAATAGTAAATATCCAATATAAACTAATTTAGGAACCTCCTTGATGGTCCAGTGGCTAGGGTTCTGCACTACCAATGCAGCGGTCAGGGAACTAGATCCCAAACGCCACAGCTAAGAGTTCACATGCCATAACTAAAGAACCCACATGCCTCAACAAAGATGGAAGATTCCACATATTGCAATTAAGACCTAGTGCAGCCAAATAAATAAATATTATTAATTGATTAGTTTATACAGTCAGAGTTTTTCACAGATATTATAAAAGAAATCTATTGTATTAAGGAATCTCTACTCATTTTATCAAAAGAAAGCCAAGAAATATTTGTGAAACAGATGTTTTCTACATTTTGTTTTATTAGAAATCATGGCTCAAAAAGTTGTGGGTAGAGATTATTATTCAACTCAGTTAAATGTTCAAGTAACAAAGCCTGAGTCTAGTCACTCTTAACCTAGCAGTCTTCTGTATCTTAATGGAACATTTATTTTTGTTTCCCCTCAACATCACAGAACAATTTCAGTGTTAAGAGATACATAGCATGTCTTCCTCAAGATCCTAAACACGTGAGTAGTCACTTTGTTCTTTACCTTACAAGATTTCTGTTGTGAATCTAGCCAAAATTTTATGACTAACACATATTTCTAAGCCAGCATCTAATTAGAATTATGTAAGCTGTAATACAAAGTAATTCAAGTTAGAATATTTTAAAAATGAAAACCTGGACCTTTCCTAAGTGGTATCTGTTAGTAAAACCAACATGTATGTTTAGTTAAATATATTCTTTATACTAGATGTATATTTATTTCAAAGTCAATGTATTTTAATTCAATCTCCAAAATGCTTCACTTAACTGCATTTTTATGTTCTCATCATGATAAATTATTGAAATGATACACTATTACTGACTTTGTGGATACAATAGGATTCTAGAAGAACACAGAGTCATTGAAAATTAAAGGTATTCTATATCAATCAGGATCAGCACTTTATAAAAACAGAACTACACACATAACATACACACCCACAAGAAAAACAATTCCTCATACATCCCATGTAATCCCACAAAATAATCAAAGAATGTACCCATTCACCACTAAATAAATAGGAAGAGACACAAAATAGTTCTTTATACTTCACAGGAAGTCATAGATCCTGTAACCTTGTTTTTCTTTCCTCTTTTAGCACTAAGCCACAGCTAAGAGTTCACATGCCATAACTAAAGAACCCACATGCCTCAACAAAGATGGAAGATTCCACATATTGCAATTAAGACCTAGTGCAGCCAAATAAATAAATATTATTAATTGATTAGTTTATACAGTCAGAGTTTTTCACAGATATTATAAAAGAAATCTATTGTATTAAGGAATCTCTACTCATTTTATCAAAAGAAAGCCAAGAAATATTTGTGAAACAGATGTTTTCTACATTTTGTTTTATTAGAAATCATGGCTCAAAAAGTTGTGGGTAGAGATTATTATTCAACTCAGTTAAATGTTCAAGTAACAAAGCCTGAGTCTAGTCACTCTTAACCTAGCAGTCTTCTGTATCTTAATGGAACATTTATTTTTGTTTCCCCTCAACATCACAGAACAATTTCAGTGTTAAGAGATACATAGCATGTCTTCCTCAAGATCCTAAACACGTGAGTAGTCACTTTGTTCTTTACCTTACAAGATTTCTGTTGTGAATCTAGCCAAAATTTTATGACTAACACATATTTCTAAGCCAGCATCTAATTAGAATTATGTAAGCTGTAATACAAAGTAATTCAAGTTAGAATATTTTAAAAATGAAAACCTGGACCTTTCCTAAGTGGTATCTGTTAGTAAAACCAACATGTATGTTTAGTTAAATATATTCTTTATACTAGATGTATATTTATTTCAAAGTCAATGTATTTTAATTCAATCTCCAAAATGCTTCACTTAACTGCATTTTTATGTTCTCATCATGATAAATTATTGAAATGATACACTATTACTGACTTTGTGGATACAATAGGATTCTAGAAGAACACAGAGTCATTGAAAATTAAAGGTATTCTATATCAATCAGGATCAGCACTTTATAAAAACAGAACTACACACATAACATACACACCCACAAGAAAAACAATTCCTCATACATCCCATGTAATCCCACAAAATAATCAAAGAATGTACCCATTCACCACTAAATAAATAGGAAGAGACACAAAATAGTTCTTTATACTTCACAGGAAGTCATAGATCCTGTAACCTTGTTTTTCTTTCCCTCTTTTTAACCAGTTCCTATCATTTGAGTAGTTCTCAAAAGGTTAAAAAGGGTAAAAGATGAAATATTTTATAGTTTTGAAATCTATTTTTTAAGATAGTGTGTATATTTATCTACCTGGGGAGCAATTATTGATAATCCACTATGTACCAGACACTGTTTTAAGTTCTTTATATCGATCTCATTTGAATCTCCCCACAACCTAACAAGATAAATGGTAGCTTCCACTTTTATGGATGATCCAATTAAGTATCTGAAACTCAATTAATGTTAGAGGTGAGTAGTTAATGAACTTGGGCCACTTGTCTGACTTCAAAGATCATATTCCCTCTCTACTGTGTAATCTGGGCCTTAATCTGCATTGTTGTTTAGTCAATAAGTCGTGTCCAACTCTTCTGCAACACCATGGAATATAGACCACCAGGCTCCTCTGTCGAAGGGTCTCCAGGCAACAATACGGAGTGGGTATCCATTCCTGCTCCAGAGGATCTTCCCAGCCCAGGAACTGAACCCAGGCCTCCTGCATTGCAGGTGAATTCTTTACCGTTGAGCCACCAGGATTACAAGCTATTAGGGCTAGTTTTGTAGCAAGCCACAATTTGGGGGGCAGGATATTTTCAGATCCTCACAAGATACTCAAGCAACACACACACAGGCGCCAAAAGAATTCCCACTTCCTGTGCATTTTCCCACTGTCCCAAGCTTCTACCCTTCACATCGCCCAAGCATCTATAGCCCTAGTATTGTCACATTCTCTGGAGCTCAAGGCTCTTGCCTCTTAATCTCAAAACTGTCACTTAAGAGTCAGGAGTCTTGAATTTTCGAGAATGGGTTGTAGATGCCTGGTGGCTCAGCAGTAAAGAGTCCACCTGCAATGCAGGAGCCATGGGTTTGATCCTTGGGTCAGGAAGATCCCCTGGAGAAGGGAATGGCAACTCACTATAGTATTTTTGCCTGGGAAATCCCATAGACAAGGAGCTTTAACGGGCTGTAGTCTATGGAGTCTCAAAGAGTCAGACACAACTTGGTGACTAAACAACAACAAAACCGCAAGAGTTTGGGTCTCCTGCCTCTTAATCTCATACCTGTTACTTACTCCTGAGAACACTTCCTTTTTTTTTTTTTTTAATTTGGCCACTTCTATTGGTCCTTCATTTATTTCTTTGTTCTTTGGCCTGTGTGGGCCTCTCACCACAGCAGCCTCTCTTGCAGCAGAACACCGGCTCTGGGTGCATATGCTCCAGAGCGCTGGCTTGGTAGTTGGACACATCGGTCCAGCTGCTCCACGGCACATGGGATCTTCCAAAGCCAGGGATTGAACCAGTGTCCCCTGCACCACAGTGCAGTGTCTTTACTCACTGGACCACCAGGGAAGCCCTCCACCCAAATTTTAAAGACACACACACATGTACACACACAAAAGAACACTTTCTTTGACCTTTCATTCCTGAAGTAGATGTACATGCATTTTTGCTACAAGTTTTTTATTGCCTTTTAGTGATGAGTTTCCTCACTTGAATTTCAGCAGAGTTATCAGTCTGGTAGGTCTTTCTCAACAAACTCAGGGAGATAATTAGTTCTCTAGAGAGATGGTTTAAGTAACTGTTTTCTCATTTCCTCCAAGGGGCTAGTATCATTCTAGGTATAAGAGAATGAAGAAAATTTATTACATTCAAAGGATGTCTCAGGACATTAGGACTTAATTCCCTCTCAGGATCCTACTGAGAAGGCTGGTAGGGCATCTTCTATTTAGTCTGTGTCCACCCTACATACTGTCCTGGGATCATAGCATTTTCATAATTGTCAGTATCTTAAAATACCTCTGGATTTTGTTTTTGTCCTTTTACATTTTATTCCTTGTCATTTAATCAGAACAGTCTTTTACTCATAGTCTTAGGATAGTGTAGTGACAAGATGCAAAAGATCTGGAATCCATAATTCCCAGAGCTGGAGAAGATTCCATAGTATCGACAACTTGTCTTGGCAATGAAATGAGGGATGAAGAGTGAGAGAGGGGACAATTAAGCGCTCCCTGTTTCTTCCCAGAAACTAAGAGACTCTGCTGACTTCATAACTAAAAGCTAGGGGGGGACAATGGAGTCTCAAAGAGTCAGACACAACTTGGTGACTAAACAACAACAAAACCGCAAGAGTTTGGGTCTCCTGCCTCTTAATCTCATACCTGTTACTTACTCCTGAGAACACTTCCTTTTTTTTTTTTTTTAATTTGGCCACTTCTATTGGTCCTTCATTTATTTCTTTGTTCTTTGGCCTGTGTGGGCCTCTCACCACAGCAGCCTCTCTTGCAGCAGAACACCGGCTCTGGGTGCATATGCTCCAGAGCGCTGGCTTGGTAGTTGGACACATCGGTCCAGCTGCTCCACGGCACATGGGATCTTCCAAAGCCAGGGATTGAACCAGTGTCCCCTGCACCACAGTGCAGTGTCTTTACTCACTGGACCACCAGGGAAGCCCTCCACCCAAATTTTAAAGACACACACACATGTACACACACACAAAAGAACACTTTCTTTGACCTTTCATTCCTGAAGTAGATGTACATGCATTTTTGCTACAAGTTTTTTATTGCCTTTTAGTGATGAGTTTCCTCACTTGAATTTCAGCAGAGTTATCAGTCTGGTAGGTCTTTCTCAACAAACTCAGGGAGATAATTAGTTCTCTAGAGAGATGGTTTAAGTAACTGTTTTCTCATTTCCTCCAAGGGGCTAGTATCATTCTAGGTATAAGAGAATGAAGAAAATTTATTACATTCAAAGGATGTCTCAGGACATTAGGACTTAATTCCCTCTCAGGATCCTACTGAGAAGGCTGGTAGGGCATCTTCTATTTAGTCTGTGTCCACCCTACATACTGTCCTGGGATCATAGCATTTTCATAATTGTCAGTATCTTAAAATACCTCTGGATTTTGTTTTTGTCCTTTTACATTTTATTCCTTGTCATTTAATCAGAACAGTCTTTTTACTCATAGTCTTAGGATAGTGTAGTGACAAGATGCAAAAGATCTGGAATCCATAATTCCCAGAGCTGGAGAAGATTCCATAGTATCGACAACTTGTCTTGGCAATGAAATGAGGGATGAAGAGTGAGAGAGAGGGGACAATTAAGCGCTCCCTGTTTCTTCCCCAGAAACTAAGAGACTCTGCTGACTTCATAACTAAAAGCTATGTGGGGGAGGGGAGAGCAGCTATTGCCTCTGAAAGCAAAGGCACTTCCCTTTGCATTGCAAAGGTAATCTGGAAGCTGGAGAAAGTCTCAGGCTCTGAAAGGGCCATGCAGGCCAATAAAAAGGACGTCACATCATTGAGGACTGTAGACCCCCAACCAGTATCTCCCTCACCTGCTCTCAGGAAATCTCAAGTCATAATGCCATTAAGATGACAGAACTCAAGCATAACTTTGGGGAGCAAAGATATGAGGAAAGAGCCAAAAAGGCCAGGGTCCAATATCTTATCAGTAGAATGAAACCTCAAAGTAAGTACGAAAACAAACAAAGTAAATAGCTGAGTTTTACACCACTTCATCACATCCCTATTGATCTTCAAAGCAACCCCAGAAGGTTACAAGGGTGGATGTATTTGTTTTCTCATTTGATTAAATTACAACTTACACAAGCAGGCTGCCATGGCTAGTTAGAGGCCCGGGATCCAAGGCTTCCTGGTTTAATTTCTATCCTATCTACATTCTGCTGAACAACTTCACTCTTTTAAAGTTAACTTATGGAAGATTTAGCTTTTAAGTTCTAATAACTCTCCATCAAATAATTTACTTGCTAAAAGTTTATAGAAATGATATGAATAAGTGGGCCAAATTTGCAAAATTCAAACAATGACCATAATGAAGAAACAGCACCATTCATAATTAAATGGCTACTTTGCTTTTGCCAAGAGATAAAATCTAAATGTTAACATTATATTGACAATGCATTATTTTTAGAGTGTCATTTCAACATTTCAAAGGTCACTGGGTTCATGAAATTCTGTTTCAGTGACCCAAAACAGTGACACTGATAAAAATTTCTACCCCATTGGTCATAGAGGTAGTGGATCTCTGATATTGATCCATGATGTTTACATACTCAGATGCATTTTAAAGTTTGCATATTCCTTGTCATTTAATCAGAACAGTCTTTTACTCATAGTCTTAGGATAGTGTAGTGACAAGATGCAAAAGATCTGGAATCCATAATTCCCAGAGCTGGAGAAGATTCCATAGTATCGACAACTTGTCTTGGCAATGAAATGAGGGATGATGAGTGAGAGAGAGGGGACAATTAAGCGCTCCCTGTTTCTTCCCCAGAAACTAAGAGACTCTGCTGACTTCATAACTAAAAGCTATGTGGGGGAGGGGAGAGCAGCTATTGCCTCTGAAAGCAAAGGCACTTCCCTTTGCATTGCAAAGGTAATCTGGAAGCTGGAGAAAGTCTCAGGCTCTGAAAGGGCCATGCAGGCCAATAAAAAGGACGTCACATCATTGAGGACTGTAGACCCCCAACCAGTATCTCCCTCACCTGCTCTCAGGAAATCTCAAGTCATAATGCCATTAAGATGACAGAACTCAAGCATAACTTTGGGGAGCAAAGATATGAGGAAAGAGCCAAAAAGGCCAGGGTCCAATATCTTATCAGTAGAATGAAACCTCAAAGTAAGTACGAAAACAAACAAAGTAAATAGCTGAGTTTTACACCACTTCATCACATCCCTATTGATCTTCAAAGCAACCCCAGAAGGTTACAAGGGTGGATGTATTTGTTTTCTCATTTGATTAAATTACAACTTACACAAGCAGGCTGCCATGGCTAGTTAGAGGCCCGGGATCCAAGGCTTCCTGGTTTAATTTCTATCCTATCTACATTCTGCTGAACAACTTCACTCTTTTAAAGTTAACTTATGGAAGATTTAGCTTTTAAGTTCTAATAACTCTCCATCAAATAATTTACTTGCTAAAAGTTTATAGAAATGATATGAATAAGTGGGCCAAATTTGCAAAATTCAAACAATGACCATAATGAAGAAACAGCACCATTCATAATTAAATGGCTACTTTGCTTTTGCCAAGAGATAAAATCTAAATGTTAACATTATATTGACAATGCATTATTTTTAGAGTGTCATTTCAACATTTCAAAGGTCACTGGGTTCATGAAATTCTGTTTCAGTGACCCAAAACAGTGACACTGATAAAAATTTCTACCCCATTGGTCATAGAGGTAGTGGATCTCTGATATTGATCCATGATGTTTACATACTCAGATGCATTTTAAAGTTTGCATATGCCTGTTAATATTTGCTCAGCATGTACAAAGACTTGTTACATTTGAGGACAGAAAACGTATGTACATGACCTAGGAATACTTACAGAACAAAATTTTATTACGCACAGTCTAAATTCATACAAATTGAATAGATAATTTATGCACTGAGAATATGCAGCATAACTGTTTAGTTTAGATTAGGTTAATTGGGAAAAGATTTCCAGAGAAAATTAATTACCATTTCCATTTTGAAGTAATTGATAGATATGAACAAAGAGATGAATCCACACACAGACAGATGGAATTGAAGACATGTGATTTATGGTAGGTTCAGTTGGCAAACTATTCCTCTGAGAAGTATCCATCCACTCTTGTACTCGATAGACAGGCATTGAATACAGTTCATACTGAGAGCAATGTTAAGTGCTGACTATACAGAGTCATGTAACACAGCATTTCTGTCTTTATGCTTATAGTTTCATGTAAGATACAGAAAAATAAAAATATGCAAAAACACAATATGATTTTTAAAAAAGATTCAATTCATTTGCAGAGCTGTAGGACACAGGTAGGAAACAGAAATGAAATTAGGAAAATTAGTTTTAGACAGTCTAGCGAGGATCAGCTTATAATGGTGAGTATTCTCTGTCTCCTTCTTCATCAAGCTTCTCTAGAAATAGGTCTGCATTTGTTGTCTCAATACTGCCCATCCTTTAACTCCTTGAAATCTGGCTTCCAAGTCTATGGTTCTATATCCTATACAATCCAAAGTCCTCAATGAGCCCTCCTTGGCCCAGTCCCCAGGTCCTGGCTCAGTTGCCTTTCCCTAGAGTGATCCTCTTTCGCCTCTACCTTCCAATTCAGAACATTTCCTTTCCATGTTTTCCTGTCATCCCTGAGACCACAAGGTCTCTCTTTTCCCTCCTTCCTTTCCCCATATCCTCAAAGAAGGCATTCTTTGAGTTCTGCACTCCATCATTTTCCTTGCTCTCCTTACATGTGCTCTCTCTTCTCTGGTAAGGTTATATAGCCATATTAGCTCCACTCTGCATGGATAATTCCAAACTCCATTTTTAGAATCCTTACTTTTTCATAGGTCCTCCAGTATATAGAACTTGATTGAGGAAATTCTACCTTTATGCACAACGGACATAGCTTATATCAATCATGTTTTTAATGTTCTGTATTTTATGATGCTTATCTGAGTCTTGCACAGAAAACGTATGTACATGACCTAGGAATACTTACAGAACAAAATTTTATTACGCACAGTCTAAATTCATACAAATTGAATAGATAATTTATGCACTGAGAATATGCAGCATAACTGTTTAGTTTAGATTAGGTTAATTGGGAAAAGATTTCCAGAGAAAATTAATTACCATTTCCATTTTGAAGTAATTGATAGATATGAACAAAGAGATGAATCCACACACAGACAGATGGAATTGAAGACATGTGATTTATGGTAGGTTCAGTTGGCAAACTATTCCTCTGAGAAGTATCCATCCACTCTTGTACTCGATAGACAGGCATTGAATACAGTTCATACTGAGAGCAATGTTAAGTGCTGACTATACAGAGTCATGTAACACAGCATTTCTGTCTTTATGCTTATAGTTTCATGTAAGATACAGAAAAATAAAAATATGCAAAAACACAATATGATTTTTAAAAAAGATTCAATTCATTTGCAGAGCTGTAGGACACAGGTAGGAAACAGAAATGAAATTAGGAAAATTAGTTTTAGACAGTCTAGCGAGGATCAGCTTATAATGGTGAGTATTCTCTGTCTCCTTCTTCATCAAGCTTCTCTAGAAATAGGTCTGCATTTGTTGTCTCAATACTGCCCATCCTTTAACTCCTTGAAATCTGGCTTCCAAGTCTATGGTTCTATATCCTATACAATCCAAAGTCCTCAATGAGCCCTCCTTGGCCCAGTCCCCAGGTCCTGGCTCAGTTGCCTTTCCCTAGAGTGATCCTCTTTCGCCTCTACCTTCCAATTCAGAACATTTCCTTTCCATGTTTTCCTGTCATCCCTGAGACCACAAGGTCTCTCTTTTCCCTCCTTCCTTTCCCCATATCCTCAAAGAAGGCATTCTTTGAGTTCTGCACTCCATCATTTTCCTTGCTCTCCTTACATGTGCTCTCTCTTCTCTGGTAAGGTTATATAGCCATATTAGCTCCACTCTGCATGGATAATTCCAAACTCCATTTTTAGAATCCTTACTTTTTCATAGGTCCTCCAGTATATAGAACTTGATTGAGGAAATTCTACCTTTATGCACAACGGACATAGCTTATATCAATCATGTTTTTAATGTTCTGTATTTTATGATGCTTTGACATCTGGAGTCTTGCTGATTTTAGAGAGACTACCCCTCCCAGGGCTAACTCATTCCAAGAGATAGCAAATGCAAACCAACCAACTCCAAGTTCAGGCTCCAGTCTGTCTCTTATCTGACTCCTGCAGCCTGGGATACTATTCCCTCTGCCCTATATCCCACAGACAGAGGAGCCTGGTGGGCTATAGTCCATGGGATCACAAAGACTCGGACTTAGTGAATGCATACCCTAAACCATCCCAGGGCCAGAAGGAGCTAGACAACTGGAGACAACTACTATATTCAAACTAACAAATCCTAGCCTATTCAGCTGCTTATCCTGCCTCTCCCATTCCTTTCTTTAAAAAGCTACCATAGAGACTTTTACCTGTGCTTTCACTTCTTCTGCCTCCTTACCAACCCTGGTCCTTTACTGTACAGCCCTGAGTGACACACCATGTCTCCTCTCTCTGGAAATCTATGAATACAAAAGCTTCTTCAGGGGGCTTCCCTGGTGGTCCAGTGGGTAGAGAGTCTGCCTTGCAGTGCAAGGGCACCAGTTCGATCCCTGGCCCAGGAAAATCCCACATGCCAAGGAATGACTGGACTGGTGTGTCCAGTTACGAGCCAGTGCTCTGGAACGCATGCACCCAGAGCCAGTGCTCTGCAACAAGAAAGGTCACTGTGATGGGAGGCCCACACAGGCCAAAGGATAAAGATAGATGAAAATAAATAAATGAAAAAAATAATAAAATAGAAGAGGCCAAAAGCTTCTTCATTCATGACAATCATCCCCATGTCCATGTGTCTTACCAGATGTGATTAACATAAATCTAGTGTGTGTTTTGAAACATAACTGAACCTGTGTTCTTTGAAAAGAAACTTCATATCCTCCAGCATTTCCAATTTTTATTAGTATCATGATATTTGAAGTCAGTAAGACCCAAATCTTCCCCCCTATCCTCCAGCCATATCCATTTTCATAGGTCCTCCAGTATATAGAACTTGATTGAGGAAATTCTACCTTTATGCACAACGGACATAGCTTATATCAATCATGTTTTTAATGTTCTGTATTTTATGATGCTTTGACATCTGAGTCTTGCTGATTTTAGAGAGACTACCCCTCCCAGGGCTAACTCATTCCAAGAGATAGCAAATGCAAACCAACCAACTCCAAGTTCAGGCTCCAGTCTGTCTCTTATCTGACTCCTGCAGCCTGGGATACTATTCCCTCTGCCCTATATCCCACAGACAGAGGAGCCTGGTGGGCTATAGTCCATGGGATCACAAAGACTCGGACTTAGTGAATGCATACCCTAAACCATCCCAGGGCCAGAAGGAGCTAGACAACTGGAGACAACTACTATATTCAAACTAACAAATCCTAGCCTATTCAGCTGCTTATCCTGCCTCTCCCATTCCTTTCTTTAAAAAGCTACCATAGAGACTTTTACCTGTGCTTTCACTTCTTCTGCCTCCTTACCAACCCTGGTCCTTTACTGTACAGCCCTGAGTGACACACCATGTCTCCTCTTTTGGAAATCTATGAATACAAAAGCTTCTTCAGGGGCTTCCTGGTGGTCCAGTGGGTAGAGAGTCTGCCTTGCAGTGCAAGGGCACCAGTTCGATCCCTGGCCCAGGAAAATCCCACATGCCAAGGAATGACTGGACTGGTGTGTCCAGTTACGAGCCAGTGCTCTGGAACGCATGCACCCAGAGCCAGTGCTCTGCAACAAGAAAGGTCACTGTGATGGGAGGCCCACACAGGCCAAAGGATAAAGATAGATGAAAATAAATAAATGAAAAAAATAATAAAATAGAAGAGGCCAAAAGCTTCTTCATTCATGACAATCATCCCCATGTCCATGTGTCTTACCAGATGTGATTAACATAAATCTAGTGTGTGTTTTGAAACATAACTGAACCTGTGTTCTTTGAAAAGAAACTTCATATCCTCCAGCATTTCCAATTTTTATTAGTATCATGATATTTGAAGTCAGTAAGACCCAAATCTTCACAGCCACCTCTGGCATTTCCTTCTCACTTGCCACATACATTCCATCACTTGCACAACTTCAGCAATTATCTCTACACAATTACATCTGCCTGCTCCCTATTGCCACAGCCCTGATGTGATCTTCCACTGTCTTTTGCTGAGGTTTTAACAGCCTCCTAAGCAAGCTTACCATCCTCTGCCTCTCCTAGATCCTACAAAATGGGACCAGATTTCTTTTCCAAAAGTCATCACCAATCATATTGCCTGCCTGTCTGAAAACGTTCAGTGACTCCTCATTCATTGCCTACTGTGCAAAAATTATATCCTTAGGCTAATTCAAAAGATATCATCCAAGAGATAGAAGAAGACCCAAAAGAAACCAATGTCTTAAAAGCTAAAGGAAAAAAAGAATTGATTGAATGAATATTATTAGCATCTATTGCCATGCTCCATTTTTGTTAAAATATTGCGTTACCATAAGTGGAACACAATTATATATACTAGTAACCATATAGCTCCCATCACATACTAAAGACAGAGATAGAAACACTTTGGTTAAGAATGATCAGAAAGTGACACCATTAGGGATAGAAGGTCAAAGCACCTCCTACCTCTCTTGGTTATGAAACCCTCAAGAGTGCTTTTCGGGTTTGGCCTATGTGCACTGATTCCACGTTTCTAGGAAAACTATTATCCTTCTTAAGTAGAGACCTTTTATCCCACAGTCTAGAGATCATTTTGTACTCAAATATGAATATCACAGACCTATTCCAAAATTTATATTATAATCTCACAAGAGGGGAACATCTGTTCACATGCAAAATACGTAATGGCCTGTAGGAAAGTAGATTGACAACAGGTTCTAGCTAACTTGTCTGTGTTGGTTTGACAATAAAGCTATATATAGCAATATGGCAACACTTAAGTCCATTACAGCAGGAAACATGCATATGCTTAAATAGTGTATGTTATAAAAGAAAACCCTAGAACTAAGCTAGATTGAATGATCATTTGAAGTTCATAAATCTAGTGTGTGTTTTGAAACATAACTGAACCTGTGTTCTTTGAAAAGAAACTTCATATCCTCCAGCATTTCCAATTTTTATTAGTATCATGATATTTGAAGTCAGTAAGACCCAAATCTTCACAGCCACCTCTGGCATTTCCTTCTCACTTGCCACATACATTCCATCACTTGCACAACTTCAGCAATTATCTCTACACAATTACATCTGCCTGCTCCCTATTGCCACAGCCCTGATGTGATCTTCCACTGTCTTTTGCTGAGGTTTTAACAGCCTCCTAAGCAAGCTTACCATCCTCTGCCTCTCCTAGATCCTACAAAATGGGACCAGATTTCTTTTCCAAAAGTCATCACCAATCATATTGCCTGCCTGTCTGAAAACGTTCAGTGACTCCTCATTCATTGCCTACTGTGCAAAAATTATATCCTTAGGCTAATTCAAAAGATATCATCCAAGAGATAGAAGAAGACCCAAAAGAAACCAATGTCTTAAAAGCTAAAGGAAAAAAAGAATTGATTGAATGAATATTATTAGCATCTATTGCCATGCTCCTTTTTTGTTAAAATATTGCGTTACCACAAGTGGAACACAATTATATATACTAGTAACCATATAGCTCCCATCACATACTAAAGACAGAGATAGAAACACTTTGGTTAAGAATGATCAGAAAGTGACACCATTAGGGATAGAAGGTCAAAGCACCTCCTACCTCTCTTGGTTATGAAACCCTCAAGAGTGCTTTTCGGGTTTGGCCTATGTGCACTGATTCCACGTTTCTAGGAAAACTATTATCCTTCTTAAGTAGAGACCTTTTATCCCACAGTCTAGAGATCATTTTGTACTCAAATATGAATATCACAGACCTATTCCAAAATTTATATTATAATCTCACAAGAGGGGAACATCTGTTCACATGCAAAATACGTAATGGCCTGTAGGAAAGTAGATTGACAACAGGTTCTAGCTAACTTGTCTGTGTTGGTTTGACAATAAAGCTATATATAGCAATATGGCAACACTTAAGTCCATTACAGCAGGAAACATGCATATGCTTAAATAGTGTATGTTATAAAAGAAAACCCTAGAACTAAGCTAGACATTTGTTTTCCTTTTTACTTGGTATTCACTTTTTCTCCTAGCCAGACATAGGGTGGTATTGTTTATAAATAATTTATGGTAAAGCTCTGCCTTTTATAAGAGAATGAGAAATACATGATAAACAATGTAGAAGCTGTGATATGTACAGAGCATATTCCAGATTGAAAAGAACAAAATATGTCCCACAATCTCCCTCATCCCAAGTTCAAAGACTTGTGCATTACTGTTGCAAACTACTGTTGTGCAGTGCTGTGGCATGATGCTCTCAAGTGAGAGAGAGTGTCAAACTGTGAGATAATAAGGTAGAAATCTATGATATGGAATTGTCCCAAAGGTTAGTGATGTTTTCAGGCTCTCCTGAGGTGTCTGATGCTTTACATATTTTCAAAGGAGTCCAAAACACCAGTACAGGTTCCTGCCTGCCACGTCAGTATTTTGTGATCACTCCTTGGGGTGTGCTAAGGAATTTCACAGTCAACACAACTGTTTGAACATATGGTTACAATCTCAGAAAATACAAACTAAACATTCAGATCAACTAAAGTGAAAAAAATTTAAAGTAACAGGCATTTGAGTATAGTTTTCCAAATGGTAGTTTACAAAGATTGTATATCATAAAGGCAGAACTCACTTCAGTAAAGAAAATAATGAGACTTTTCTCATGATTATTGCGTGCACTAAGAGTTGGACACAACTGAGGGACTAAACTGAACTGATTGTTGAAAAAGGAGTTCAAGAGTGCTTTTCGGGTTTGGCCTATGTGCACTGATTCCACGTTTCTAGGAAAACTATTATCCTTCTTAAGTAGAGACCTTTTATCCCACAGTCTAGAGATCATTTTGTACTCAAATATGAATATCACAGACCTATTCCAAAATTTATATTATAATCTCACAAGAGGGGAACATCTGTTCACATGCAAAATACGTAATGGCCTGTAGGAAAGTAGATTGACAACAGGTTCTAGCTAACTTGTCTGTGTTGGTTTGACAATAAAGCTATATATAGCAATATGGCAACACTTAAGTCCATTACAGCAGGAAACATGCATATGCTTAAATAGTGTATGTTATAAAAGAAAACCCTAGAACTAAGCTAGACATTTGTTTTCCTTTTTACTTGGTATTCACTTTTTCTCCTAGCCAGACATAGGGTGGTATTGTTTATAAATAATTTATGGTAAAGCTCTGCCTTTTATAAGAGAATGAGAAATACATGATAAACAATGTAGAAGCTGTGATATGTACAGAGCATATTCCAGATTGAAAAGAACAAAATATGTCCCACAATCTCCCTCATCCCAAGTTCAAAGACTTGTGCATTACTGTTGCAAACTACTGTTGTGCAGTGCTGTGGCATGATGCTCTCAAGTGAGAGAGAGTGTCAAACTGTGAGATAATAAGGTAGAAATCTATGATATGGAATTGTCCCAAAGGTTAGTGATGTTTTCAGGCTCTCCTGAGGTGTCTGATGCTTTACATATTTTCAAAGGAGTCCAAAACACCAGTACAGGTTCCTGCCTGCCACGTCAGTATTTTGTGATCACTCCTTGGGGTGTGCTAAGGAATTTCACAGTCAACACAACTGTTTGAACATATGGTTACAATCTCAGAAAATACAAACTAAACATTCAGATCAACTAAAGTGAAAAAAATTTAAAGTAACAGGCATTTGAGTATAGTTTTCCAAATGGTAGTTTACAAAGATTGTATATCATAAAGGCAGAACTCACTTCAGTAAAGAAAATAATGAGACTTTTCTCATGATTATTGCGTGCACTAAGAGTTGGACACAACTGAGGGACTAAACTGAACTGATTGTTGGATTTTATTTATTAACATACAGTATTTCTCTCATCCCAGGATGCTGTCTTATCTCAAAAGACAGACTTATGCTGATTAATATTTTAAAAGAAAAGAGGGAAAGAGGAGTGGAAGGAAGGAAGGAAGAAAACGGAGGGAGGGAGGAAGGGAGGTGAGAGGCAAGTAGAAAGAAAGGAAGAGAAAACGTTATTTCAAAGTAATAAAAACAGTTTTTTCCCTATTTGTAGAATTTAATTAACATCAATGCATTTGATTTTATTGTGTACTCTGCATTGTGAAAAATTATATATAGTAAAGGTAAGTGAAACAAAATCTGAAATCATCATTTCTCCCTTCAAAGTTTAGCCTGGAAATGGGAGAAACCTATAGAAAAGTGGAAAGAAACTCTATTATATGGGGTAGTCAGCCTAAGGTAAAAGAAAGTCCCATGGAGCACAGAAGAGGGACACTAAGGATTTCTGGGCAATGGGCTCCCTGAGACTAGTTTCTAAGAACATGAACAACATATCCTGGTGAGCAGAGATGAAGATGAGCTTTTCAGCCAAGGGAGAAGGATGTAAAAGCCTGGAATTGTGTGTGAGAGTGTGCGTGGTGGCTGGGTGATAAGTCTTTGAAGAAGTATGGGTCTTGGACTCAGAACACTGTTTTTCAAAGGACATGAGGACTATCAAGGACAAGTTTTGCAATGCATATTCCACGGCCACCAACAAATGCTTTCAGAATCAGATCTGCAGTGATTATGAGCCCTCCGAGGTAGAAAGGTCACTGGAGGAGCTTATTTAAAAGATATATACAGTCTAGGCCTCAGAGATTTTTGACCTAATGGGTCTCAGGTGGAATCTGAGCATAGAATCTCCCCAGAAAAGTCTAATGCTCAAGCAAGGTCCAGAATTAACATGGGGGCAGCTGCATTTTAACAAGCTCCCTGGGTGATTTTGATGCTCATTATGTTTCTATAATTGCACCCTGAGGTTCAGTGCAGCACACGTTAAGCAATATCCACCAGAACCATTGTCCTCAAGGTATAGTCTCTGAACTGGCAGCATCAGTTTTTCCAGGGCTCTTGTTCAAAATTCAAATGATCCAACTCCACTTAGACCTCCTGGATGAGAAACTTTAGGAGGTGAGCCCAACAACTTAGGCTATAACAACCCTGCAGGAGATTCTGATAGACCTTAGCTTGAGTACTGCTCACTGAAGAGAAACTGTTGCATTGGGTGTGTGCATGATGTGGCAGGGGAAAGGAGGGCAGGGGTGCACAAACATATTTCCCTACATTGGTACTCAAGGTGAAATGCTTTTATAATGTCTCCTTTTTGGAATGAGGCACATTCCCACATAAATTCCAAGAGAAGAAGAACTAAACAAATGACAGATGATGCTTTTAACTTGTTTTTTGTTTTTTTTTTCCCTGGGATCTGACTCTCTCCTGGCCATCCAGTCTTCTCAAGGCAGCTATAGTTGAAGCTATCATTGATGATTATTTAACACTTGCCAGGAAAAATGAGGAAGTTAGTTTAAATATAAACCCCTTGGGCATCCCTGGTGGTTCAGTGGGTAAGGACACCACCTTGCAGTGCAAGGGGCGCCAGTTCCATCCCTGACCTGGGAAGATCCCACGTGCCGCTGAGCAACTGGACTGGTGTGTCCAATTATGAGCCAGTGCTCAGGAGCACATGTGCCCAGAGCTGGTGTGCTGCAAGAGAGGCCATTACAATGGGAGGCCTACACAGGCCAAAGAACAAAGATGGATGAAAATAAATAAATGAAAGCCCAATTAAAAAAAAAAAGTCAAAATTAAAAAAAAAAAAGAAGAAGAAGAAGAAGCTGTAAAGAGGACTCACAGGATAGGAGGAAAGGTTTGCAAATGACATATCAGAAATAAGGGACTTGTATCTAGATAAAGGATTTATGCCTGATAAGGGACTCATATCCTGAATATTTAATAAACTCAAGAAGAAAATAACAATAAAAAAGAAAATAACAAAAAATAAAATACAATAAAATATAAACCCTTAACAAAAACCCAGGCATGTGTTTTCCACATTCTTACTGTTTCAAAATGCATTTGACTTGCCATATCACATTCCCTGAGCAAGTTTTCATTTTAAAAAGAAGGGAGGGAGTATCTGATATTCTTGAGACAGAGGTCCAGAGGTCCACACAGTCACATATTAGGCTAACGCATTAGGAGTGCTAAAAGAGTTACATTTTCCTCTCAGTTTTTATAAACTTCTTAGCAAAGAACAGAAACAACTTGTTAAATTTCAGTGACAATTAAATTTCAGTGACAATCACCCTGAGTTGGGATGTTATCAATTATTTCTGGTTTGAGGTTTTCCTTCTTCCTTAAGAAGTCTTCATGAGCTTTGGAGTTACAGAGACATGGGTGTGAGTATGGGCTCTGTAGCTTCTAGCTCTAGAAACTGGGCCAAGGTATTTCCTGTTTATGAATCTACATTACCTTTAGATGTAAAATAGGAATGATAATTCTGGCTTTTGATGAGGACTGTTAGGAGTGGATGAATCAAAACACATGTCACATGGAGATACGCTGTTATGTTAGGTCTCTTCCCTTTTCCTTGAAAAGCCACACTTTAACTGAACTGCTGTGGGACAGGCTCTCTAGGTAGGATTTGGAATATTCTGAATCCTTTTCTTCTCATCCTAAAGGTGAGCCTGGTGTAAGAAACAGCATCATAGCAGATGTGTTGGTTTTCTCATGAAGGCACGGACTAGCATGCTCTATGTATAATAGAGAAAAACATATAAGGATACAGAGTCATGTGAGTTAACTATAAACAGTTCAGTTAATTCAACCCAGAAGCCAGTAAACTTGGGATATGACTTTGAGCCCATCTCTTATCTTCATATTTGGGAAGCTTCAAAAATATTTATACAACAGATTTCTAGACATGGCTACAGATACAATATCCCTTTAGTACACAGAAAACTACAAGAAAATTACCTAGAATAGAGCAGCTACCTCTAGCCTAAATGTATATTCAGACCTAGCCCATGTCACATATACTAGTTTGGAAACTAGTATCACATAATTCTTATTTGAGAGGATTTTCCCAGATAATCTTAATGGGAATACAGGGTCACAATCTGACAATTTTTTCCATAGAGATAGATGTATTTTAAAATCCAAACTTTTTCCTAATTTTATAGAGGCAATGTCACCCATTTACCATATATTAAATAATACCCGGGAGGCCTGGGCAGCACCTGTGACTATACATACTATTTCTTCAACATATAAAATCAGTAATATACAATATATAAACAGTCACTTTAGCATAAATAAAGACCAAAAGAACCTCACATTCATTCTATGTTTTGCCACAAAATAAGTTCACATCCAGTTTCACAACCAAATTGAAAAGAAAAAAATGTATAGCTTTCAGAACGTACTGACTTTTGGAATAATGGATAAATGATTGATGACCTGTGATATATCTTCCTTAAAGGAGTTCTCAATCTTATTAAGTTATCGAATCCAAAATCCTCACGTCTAATGGGCAGGGTCCAAAATGGCATTTAAATCAATTTGTCCAAATCATAAAAGGGTTTAGATTATTTCAAATTCTGCTATCACACGTTAGACTCATATTGATTAATGATACAAAAACGTGTGTATGAGTGATGGATTTTCATTTATTGTGATGATTTTAAGTTACTGATATGAAAAACTGTCAAGTGAGAATAAAATGTGGTTTGCCAACTTATTTAAAAAGTGTTTTCCAGGGTTGATAGAAAAGTTAAGGTAAATTATTTGTAAATTAAAGAAAATAAGATTTCAAAAAAATCACTTCAATTTTAGCTCCATAAAACAGTTGAAAAGTAACTACTGAGCATAATTCTAGCACACTCACTCTTCTATTGAGATGGTTTAGAAGACACAGCTCTCTGGGACCTGACAGGGTCCTAAACACTGAATACCTGGTGAACAACAGGGCAGACAGATGAATGGATGTAAATGTTTCATTTATATGAACAAAATGGAAAGAAAGAATGTACTAGAATTTCCTTGTTGGCTGGTTACATTTTGGACTTTTCCAACCATACCTATGCTCAGAATATCTTTGTGATAATTTGTGTAGGGATTTCATTTATTTGCTCATGAACCTTTAATTACTGAAGTGATGAGTGTGTGCCATAAAGAGTAACAGGACCTGGAGATACACTGGGAAATGAGAAGACTTGCTTCTGTGTATAATACAGTGAAGAGATGTAAGCCGTCCTGCAGGAAATGAATTTAAGTTGGATGAAAAAAAAACAGGATTTCTGATGCCACAGTCCTCACATTTTCTTAACTTGCTCTGCATGCCTTGACGTGATTTGGGATTTCTACCTTTGGATGAGGTGCATACAAAAATGCAGATAATAAAAATAACTACTATTTATTGAGCATTTTGTGCCAGGCCCTTTGTTAAGCTTGGTTACATACTTATTTCATTTTATCCTAACAACAATTATCCTGTTCCTAATTACTGTTCCAAAGATCAGAGAAGACAAAGAACATTTTCACACAACTAAGTTCAGGCCTGGTGTGTGCATGTACTCATTCATGTCCAACTCTTTGTGACCCCATGGACTATAGCCTGCCAGGCTTCTCTGTCCATGGGATTTCCCAAGCAAGAATACTGGAGTGGGTTTCCACTTACCTTCTTCAGAGGATCTTCCCAACCTAGGTATCAAACTTGAATCTCTTTGGTCCCCTGCATTGGCAGGTGGATTCTTTACCACTATGTTACCTGAGGAGCCCAAGTATAGGCCTCAATTTCTTAATTATTGTTCCAAAATCCAAAAATCTCTGAAAACCAAATGTTTTTCATAATCACTCAGCATCAAATCCTGTGCTGAGCTATATAAAAGACTGCTCGTCTTTGTATTTCTTACTGAAGAAGAAAATTCCTATATTTCTATATTTCCTTATATAAATAGCTATGCACTTGATTAAGAAGTACAGCCTAGAGCCTGTTGGGCGTATTACATAATACATAATATATGCACTGTATTAACTTTCTAAAATAAGAATAATTTATGAAACACATCTAAGAATCTTAGATAATAAAAGTAGACTTCTAGCTTATTCATCTACAGACTATTCTTACCAGTAAATCTTCACACATTTTTTAACAAGCTTATCAAAACAAATAACTCAGGTGCCACATAATTTATCATCTACACACAGAAGAGTAAAAGACACTATTAATAATTACTCAGTGGACAACAATTAGGACCAGTCCAGGCAAATCAGGATATATGAGCCACTCCACTTTGTTGGCCATGTGGCCACCAAATAGTGTAAATGCCCATTTGTTAATGGTGAAATTTTTGTATCTCATCTGGACTGCATTTGACACTTCAAGAAATGTGAGGCCCTCTACTATAAACTTCCAGAAGCTTTTTGGAAAGCTCTTCAGTTAGTCAACCAGTTTAGTCATGTCCGACTCTTTGCAATCCCATGGGCTGCAGCACGCAAGGCTTCCCTGACTTTCACCATCTCCCCAAGCTTGCTCAGACTCATATCCATTGAATGGGATGATGCCATCCAACCATCTCGTCCTCTGTTGTCCCCTTCTAGAAAGCTCCCTATGGCCTAGTGTGGATGCTCCATGAATGTGAAAGTCAGTATAGCAATAAGGAGAATATGATTTATATTTAGGTAGAATATGATAAAGACTCAAAAGATACAGTTCTAGTGTGGTTAAAGGTACAAGGAAAGCAATCGATTGGTTTTCCATTGGATGACCAGCTAGAAATGGGATAAAACTGGAAGCCTGGGACAATTCCTGGTTTTATGACTTGAAAGTTTGAAACATGATTTGTTGAAATAGGAAGCACAGGAAACACTAGCAGCTATGTAGAAAATAGCGTGTAATTGTCAATTTTGAGGTGTCTATAAAATACTTCACACTCTACAAGCAGAAAACTTTCAGTGTAATTAGTTAAGAAACTAACCCTTGTCCACAAGGTCCTACCATAATGCTTTAAACATGGTTAATGCTAAATAGAGATTTCTGTCTACTGTCTGTAAGTCCTCCTGAAGTTTTATAATACCCAGAGTAATTAACCCTAGTCAAGGGTTATTTATCTGTTAACTTTGACATGTTGATAGCAGACTTTGTCACATGTCCTGGTGTTATAGGTAGAGTCTTTTTTTCCCTTATGTCTTTTATTATTATTATTTAGTTGGAGGAAAATTGCTTTACAATGTTGCATTGTTTTCTGCCATACAACAATGTAATTCAGCCATAATATATACTACCAAGGGTAAAATAGGTAGCTGGTAAGAAGCTGCTGTATAACTCAGGGAGCCCAGCTAGGCACAGTCTTAATTTCCTTTTTCTAAATGATCCTCTCTAGCCTGGTAGGCCCTTTATCACAGTATAGGTCAATGAATTCATTGGCAAAATTTTCTGTTCTAGCCCAGGTTTCCTCTTCAAGTCATTTAAGTGAACCTCTGATTTCAGAAAACTTTGACCTTCCCTGTATATGTGACAAAGCAAATCTGTCAAAATAAACTATAAAAGACTTTGAATTGGGGGTAAAAATGATTGTCAGATATTCTATGTAGCACACTATTCCAGGTCGTTTCTACATTTCATTGTTTTTTGAGCTATTTTACAACTCCAATCACAGAAAATTAATACAAATGCAAAGGATCCTTGTCTACAGAAATGCAAATAATTTGTGTCTAGTGAAAACGCAATTGATTATTCCCCCATTAATATACAACAGTGTTACATCTATTTGTAAATTCATTTCAGCATTCCTGGTTGCTTAAACATGTATGTTGTTTAAATTCCTCTTCAAACAATGTTCTTCTTCAAACATCTTTCTGCTTCCCTAATTAGTTGACTAAAATAAAATCTTTAAGACCTTCATTTTATATTTGTATGAGAGTAATGGGTTTGCCTTTATTAAAATTTAAATATCTGTCATTTACAAATGACAAAAGTGTGATTTAATAAGAACTTACTTTTTGCCAGGTGGCACCGTGTTAAGTATTCTTAATACTGTCCACAAGGTTCAGTGTAATTAGTTAAGAAACTAACCCTTGTCCACAAGGTAATGCTTTAAACATGGTTAATGCTAAATAGAGATTTCTGTCTACTGTCTGTAAGTCCTCCTGAAGTTTTATAATACCCAGAGTAATTAACCCTAGTCAAGGGTTATTTATCTGTTAACTTTGACATGTTGATAGCAGACTTTGTCACATGTCCTGGTGTTATAGGTAGAGTCTTTTTTTCCCTTATGTCTTTTATTATTATTATTTAGTTGGAGGAAAATTGCTTTACAATGTTGCATTGTTTTCTGCCATACAACAATGTAATTCAGCCATAATATATACTACCAAGGGTAAAATAGGTAGCTGGTAAGAAGCTGCTGTATAACTCAGGGAGCCCAGCTAGGCACAGTCTTAATTTCCTTTTTCTAAATGATCCTCTCTAGCCTGGTAGGCCCTTTATCACAGTATAGGTCAATGAATTCATTGGCAAAATTTTCTGTTCTAGCCCAGGTTTCCTCTTCAAGTCATTTAAGTGAACCTCTGATTTCAGAAAACTTTGACCTTCCCTGTATATGTGACAAAGCAAATCTGTCAAAATAAACTATAAAAGACTTTGAATTGGGGGTAAAAATGATTGTCAGATATTCTATGTAGCACACTATTCCAGGTCGTTTCTACATTTCATTGTTTTTTGAGCTATTTTACAACTCCAATCACAGAAAATTAATACAAATGCAAAGGATCCTTGTCTACAGAAATGCAAATAATTTGTGTCTAGTGAAAACGCAATTGATTATTCCCCCATTAATATACAACAGTGTTACATCTATTTGTAAATTCATTTCAGCATTCCTGGTTGCTTAAACATGTATGTTGTTTAAATTCCTCTTCAAACAATGTTCTTCTTCAAACATCTTTCTGCTTCCCTAATTAGTTGACTAAAATAAAATCTTTAAGACCTTCATTTTATATTTGTATGAGAGTAATGGGTTTGCCTTTATTAAAATTTAAATATCTGTCATTTACAAATGACAAAAGTGTGATTTAATAAGAACTTACTTTTTGCCAGGTGGCACCGTGTTAAGTATTCTTAATACTTTATATATTTTAATTCTTACAAAGCCACTCTCTGATATTTTCTACTATTATCTTATGATCATGTTACAGATAAATATGCGCTTTACAAGGGAAAGTGGTTTACCCAGACTGAGGCAGCCTACCTGATTCTATAGCCATGCTTCATATCTACTGTGATACAGTGTCTTAAATATTTATGAATATTGACTGCAAAATTTATCAGAAGTCTCAATAATATAACTATAAATTTATATATATATTCCTGAATTTTATAAAGATACATAAGCCAGAATGTCTATGAGTATATTCATATTTTTCAAAAAGAAAGTGATGGCACCATTACAAGGTTTGCCCTATTACTGGATTACAGGGAAAAAATTCAAATTCCTAGCATACAATGCCCCTCCTGAGCATTAGCTTGCCTATCCTGGCAACTATAACTAGAGCTCTTTTCCACTAACCCCTGTGCCCTGAGCATACTTAAAACACAAAGTTCCTTACACTTCCACTCATGTTGTTTCCTTTGCCTGAATATTTTCCCCAAAGTGCACCTTTGAAATACCATATTTCAAGACTAAAAATAATCATTTCCTCCTCCTGATACGTGCACTCTCTCCTCACTTATATTCTAGTAGCATATCATACTATAGCACACTTGGCTATAGTATGCCATTGCCTTTGGATTACCTGTGTAGTTGTATATTTTTAATCACTTCAGGAAGAAAAATCTTGGTTTTCTTTCTAATCTTAGAACTTGAAGCAGTACCGGGCTCAGTAGGTGCTCAAAAAATGTTTAAGTCATGAGTTAATTAAATGAAATTATATGAAAATTTCTTCTTCTTTTTTTAAAGTACCTTAAAGCATTTATTTATTTATTTTCATCCATCTTATTCTTTGGCCTGTGTGGGCCTCCCATTGCAGTTGCCTCTCTGGCTGCAGAGCACCAGCTCTGGACGCCTGCACTCCAGAATACCAGCTCATAATTGGACACACTGTGGATCCAGCCACTCCGCAGCATTAAAATTTAAATATCTGTCATTTACAAATGACAAAAGTGTGATTTAATAAGAACTTACTTTTTGCCAGGTGGCACCGTGTTAAGTATTCTTAATACTTTATATATTTTAATTCTTACAAAGCCACTCTCTGATATTTTCTACTATTATCTTATGATCATGTTACAGATAAATATGCGCTTTACAAGGGAAAGTGGTTTACCCAGACTGAGGCAGCCTACCTGATTCTATAGCCATGCTTCATATCTACTGTGATACAGTGTCTTAAATATTTATGAATATTGACTGCAAAATTTATCAGAAGTCTCAATAATATAACTATAAATTTATATATATATTCCTGAATTTTATAAAGATACATAAGCCAGAATGTCTATGAGTATATTCATATTTTTCAAAAAGAAAGTGATGGCACCATTACAAGGTTTGCCCTATTACTGGATTACAGGGAAAAAATTCAAATTCCTAGCATACAATGCCCCTCCTGAGCATTAGCTTGCCTATCCTGGCAACTATAACTAGAGCTCTTTTCCACTAACCCCTGTGCCCTGAGCATACTTAAAACACAAAGTTCCTTACACTTCCACTCATGTTGTTTCCTTTGCCTGAATATTTTCCCCAAAGTGCACCTTTGAAATACCATATTTCAAGACTAAAAATAATCATTTCCTCCTCCTGATACGTGCACTCTCTCCTCACTTATATTCTAGTAGCATATCATACTATAGCACACTTGGCTATAGTATGCCATTGCCTTTGGATTACCTGTGTAGTTGTATATTTTTAATCACTTCAGGAAGAAAAATCTTGGTTTTCTTTCTAATCTTAGAACTTGAAGCAGTACCGGGCTCAGTAGGTGCTCAAAAAATGTTTAAGTCATGAGTTAATTAAATGAAATTATATGAAAATTTCTTCTTCTTTTTTTAAAGTACCTTAAAGCATTTATTTATTTATTTTCATCCATCTTATTCTTTGGCCTGTGTGGGCCTCCCATTGCAGTTGCCTCTCTGGCTGCAGAGCACCAGCTCTGGACGCCTGCACTCCAGAATACCAGCTCATAATTGGACACACTGTGGATCCAGCCACTCCGCAGCATGTAGTATCTTCCCAGGCCAGGGATCGAACTGGTGCCCCCTTACACTGCAAGGTAGACTCTTTACCCACTAGAGCACCACGGAAGCCCTCTTTTTCTTCTTTTAAAACTACTTTTATGTTACCCCAAACAACCATCATTTCATCAGTCTTCTCCAAAGATTTAAGAGGTTCAAGAGCCACCAGTCACTAAATCACACAAAGGCCTTATCTCTGTCCTTATAAGCCTATAATCACTTTCCTATCATTTATCCTATCGACTCTCCAGAAATTAATTATTTTGTTTTAAAATTCTATATAAGCCAGAGTTCTAAGCCACCTCCAAGAGTTGCTCATTCTTCCCTGGTTTTCTCCCATGGGCCCATGAGGTATACATGTTAATAAACTTCTGCTTGTTTTTCTCTTGCTGATCTGTCTTTTCTTACAGCTGTCTCAGCCAAGAACTCAGAAGTATAAGGGAAAATTATTTTCTCCCTCTCATACTGAAAATAGAAAGTAATTTTTATTGACCTTAGTAAGTCAACTTCCATTTTATACAATGTACAAATGAATGTTTAATTAATACTACTTCATTATGCCATTTAGAGGTAATGATACTATATTCAAATCAACAATGACATAAAAATTAATATCCCCAAACAAGTAGTAATTTGCTTATTATTGTTACTTCATTTTGTATTATTCTACTAAAGAATATGGTAATAATCAAATGCTGTAGTCAAATTTGCTAAATATACTTGTGGTAATTAATCAATTGGTATCCATTATTTTTGGTAATAACATCTCGGGAGCACTTAAAACATGATGAGCTTCACAGTCTGAGGAGACATTGCTGTTTAGAAGGACTGTGTGTGTAACTCTAAAATTACAAAAGTACACATTGAAGACCAATACAAGAACTGTGTTAAAAGGAACATGCATCAGTTCACTGGGCAAATGGGAGCATGTGCTGACAATGATGCTTCATCCACACATCTGGTTTGTTAATATACTCAAGTAACAATATTTCAGAATACCTTCTTCCCTAGAGTAAAGAATGTCCTCAATGTTGCCTCTCTGGCTGCAGAGCCAGCTCTGGACGCCTGCACTCCAGAATACCAGCTCATAATTGGACACACTGTGGATCCAGCCACTCCGCAGCATGTAGTATCTTCCCAGGCCAGGGATCGAACTGGTGCCCCCTTACACTGCAAGGTAGACTCTTTACCCACTAGAGCACCACGGAAGCCCTCTTTTTCTTCTTTTAAAACTACTTTTATGTTACCCCAAACAACCATCATTTCATCAGTCTTCTCCAAAGATTTAAGAGGTTCAAGAGCCACCAGTCACTAAATCACACAAAGGCCTTATCTCTGTCCTTATAAGCCTATAATCACTTTCCTATCATTTATCCTATCGACTCTCCAGAAATTAATTATTTTGTTTTAAAATTCTATATAAGCCAGAGTTCTAAGCCACCTCCAAGAGTTGCTCATTCTTCCCTGGTTTTCTCCCATGGGCCCATGAGGTATACATGTTAATAAACTTCTGCTTGTTTTTCTCTTGCTGATCTGTCTTTTCTTACAGCTGTCTCAGCCAAGAACTCAGAAGTATAAGGGAAAATTATTTTCTCCCTCTCATACTGAAAATAGAAAGTAATTTTTATTGACCTTAGTAAGTCAACTTCCATTTTATACAATGTACAAATGAATGTTTAATTAATACTACTTCATTATGCCATTTAGAGGTAATGATACTATATTCAAATCAACAATGACATAAAAATTAATATCCCCAAACAAGTAGTAATTTGCTTATTATTGTTACTTCATTTTGTATTATTCTACTAAAGAATATGGTAATAATCAAATGCTGTAGTCAAATTTGCTAAATATACTTGTGGTAATTAATCAATTGGTATCCATTATTTTTGGTAATAACATCTCGGGAGCACTTAAAACATGATGAGCTTCACAGTCTGAGGAGACATTGCTGTTTAGAAGGACTGTGTGTGTAACTCTAAAATTACAAAAGTACACATTGAAGACCAATACAAGAACTGTGTTAAAAGGAACATGCATCAGTTCACTGGGCAAATGGGAGCATGTGCTGACAATGATGCTTCATCCACACATCTGGTTTGTTAATATACTCAAGTAACAATATTTCAGAATACCTTCTCTGTAACTATTCCACTTAGAGTAAAGAATGTCCTCAATGTATCCAGCAGGGGATGGGAGTTGCCAATGTGAACTAATCATATAGAAGAGAGACTAGGAACACAAAAGTATGACTTTTAAAATTTTGTCAGTTTCACCTTTAATGCCTATCGGTTTCAAGTTTCAGGATCAGCAATTATTGTTGGCCTAGTATGGACTGGGTACTAGACAGAAAAGGCCTTACCACATGATAACATGCATAAAGTGCACCTACCCACAGCGCTTTTTCTGTGTGACTGGATATTCTTTTTATAAATGCCATAGCTTCTGGAAATAAGGGAAGTGATTTTGAGGGTGATACCATAAGCTCCAGCTCTTTGAAGTTATTAGTATATGTTTGCATTTTAACATATCTTTCTTATAAATTTATCTTACTTTCAACTGTAAAAGAGCAATAAGAACAGAATGACTTCAAGACAGATGGTTTTAAATGAACTACAGAGTTTGGCACTGACCCAGAGGACCAGAACAGTTGGTGCAGAAGCCCTGTGCATAAACACTTCTTTATGAAGATGATGAAAAGGGCCAGTTCTTGATGGACTCTATTCTTTCACACAAACAATGGCGGGATGTTCATATGGAAAACAATGGAACACCTCTAATGGCATCTATCTTGTAGTGTTCATGGTAGAGGGTAATCATAAGTGACATCTTATCATTAGGAAGTCACACTCTAGAAAGAGGCTACGTTCAAGTAGCCAATATCTGGAATATTAACATTATTTTTGCAGTTAAAGCACTTGACCCACTAGTATAAAAATATAAATGTGGAACTTTGGAAGGAAATGTATTTCACTTATTAGTAGCTATCTTCAGGTTGGTGGAATCTCAGCCCTGACAAAATGATGGACAGAAAGTTAAAAGAAAATTTGGGTGGGGAGAAGGGGTAAAAGAAGTTCAGAATGAAGGTGGAATTACAAAAGAAAAACAATACAAGAACTGTGTTAAAAGGAACATGCATCAGTTCACTGGGCAAATGGGAGCATGTGCTGACAATGATGCTTCATCCACACATCTGGTTTGTTAATATACTCAAGTAACAATATTTCAGAATACCTTCTCTGTAACTATTCCACTTAGAGTAAAGAATGTCCTCAATGTATCCAGCAGGGGATGGGAGTTGCCAATGTGAACTAATCATATAGAAGAGAGACTAGGAACACAAAAGTATGACTTTTAAAATTTTGTCAGTTTCACCTTTAATGCCTATCGGTTTCAAGTTTCAGGATCAGCAATTATTGTTGGCCTAGTATGGACTGGGTACTAGACAGAAAAGGCCTTACCACATGATAACATGCATAAAGTGCACCTACCCACAGCGCTTTTTCTGTGTGACTGGATATTCTTTTTATAAATGCCATAGCTTCTGGAAATAAGGGGGAAGTGATTTTGAGGGTGATACCATAAGCTCCAGCTCTTTGAAGTTATTAGTATATGTTTGCATTTTAACATATCTTTCTTATAAATTTATCTTACTTTCAACTGTAAAAGAGCAATAAGAACAGAATGACTTCAAGACAGATGGTTTTAAATGAACTACAGAGTTTGGCACTGACCCAGAGGACCAGAACAGTTGGTGCAGAAGCCCTGTGCATAAACACTTCTTTATGAAGATGATGAAAAGGGCCAGTTCTTGATGGACTCTATTCTTTCACACAAACAATGGCGGGATGTTCATATGGAAAACAATGGAACACCTCTAATGGCATCTATCTTGTAGTGTTCATGGTAGAGGGTAATCATAAGTGACATCTTATCATTAGGAAGTCACACTCTAGAAAGAGGCTACGTTCAAGTAGCCAATATCTGGAATATTAACATTATTTTTGCAGTTAAAGCACTTGACCCACTAGTATAAAAATATAAATGTGGAACTTTGGAAGGAAATGTATTTCACTTATTAGTAGCTATCTTCAGGTTGGTGGAATCTCAGCCCTGACAAAATGATGGACAGAAAGTTAAAAGAAAATTTGGGTGGGGAGAAGGGGTAAAAGAAGTTCAGAATGAAGGTGGAATAAGGGAAAGCTAGTCTAATTAGTGAGTCTGTCTCAAGTCTCTAGAGTAAAAGAGCCCTCATGTGAAAGAAAGAACACTCATTCAGAGAGAGAAAAAATGATCATCGCAGCCTTCCTCAGTGTCCCAGGTAAGCACAGCAGCAGCTTTGAGCCCAGAATTTAAAATAAACACAGATTTACTCAATGAAAAGAAGTGACTGGGTCTGAAGAGAGACATGTCATTTTTCTCTACTTTTTTCACTCAGTTTTACCCTCCTTCTTCTCTTGCTTCTTACTTCCTTCTTCCTTTCTTTCCTTCCTTTCTACCCTATATATATTCGTTGGAGTTTAGAGGAATTGTATATTAGGTTGGTGCAAACATAATTATGGTTTCTGACTGTGAATTTTAAAAAAAATTAAAAAACACATCTTTAATAATCAAAATAGGGGCCATTACAATCAATACATTTTCATCAATGAGAAATGTTTGCTTATTCCTATAGTGTAAAAATGCATGCTTCTGGATTTGACAAACTCTTGGAAAGCATTTTCTGCCTCTTGCTGATTGTTGAAGCATATTCCCTGCAAAAAGTTGTTGAGATGCTTGAAGAAGTGATTGTTGTTGGTGAGAGACCAAGTGAAAATGGTGGATGAAGCAAAACTTTGTAACATAATTCGTTCAATTTTCGAAGCACTGGTTGTATGACATGCATTGCTGTGGAGAAAAATTGGGTTCTTTCTGTTGACCAATATTGGTTGCAACCTTTGTAGTTTCAGTGCATCTCATCGACTGGCTAAGCCTACTTCTGAAATGTCATTGTTTCTCCAGGATTCATAAAACTGTAGTGTATCAGACTGGCAGCATACCACCAAACAGCGACTATGACCACTTTTTGGTGCAAGTTTGGCTTTGGGAAGTGCTTTGGAGCTTCTTCTTGGTCCAACCACTGAGCTGGTCATCTTCAGTTGTCATATCTAATCCACTTTTCACTGCACATCACAATCCAGTTAAGAAATGGTTCATTGTTATTGCATAAAAGAGAAGATGACATTTCAAAACAACAGGTTTTTTTTATTTCCAGTCACTGATATATCAAGTTTTTTCACCTTTCCAATTTGCTTCAAGTGCTAAATGACTGTAGAATGGTCAACACTGAGTTCTTTGGCAACTTTTCACATAGTTGTAAGAGGATCAGCTTGGATGATCCTGTCAATTGTTCGGATAGCGAACCATTGTGCTCCATATCTGCAAAGCTCTTATTTCCTTTGCGAAACTTCTTGAATAATCACTGCACTGTATGTTCATTAGCAGTTCCTGTGCCAAATGCATTGTTGATGTTGCAAGTTGTTTCTGTTGCTTTACAATCTGTTTTGAACTCAAGAAAATTGCTCGAGTTTGCTTTTTGTCTAACATCATTTCCATGATCTAAAATAAACATAAAATAAACAGCAAGGAATAAGTCATTAACAAAAAACATAAAGAGAAATGTGCATTAAAATGATATATGACATAACCACACTTATTTAGAATGTATTCCAATATCAAATGACAAGTTTAAACAATGCAAAATCTCAATTTTTGCACCAACCTAATAGTTGCTTTAGGCAACTGTCTAAATCATATCAGTTTTTCAAGAGTAAATGTTTTGAAGGCTGGTTTAGAGGTGTGCACAATGGCATGTTGGTGAACATCCAAAATTGTATAAACTAAAATAAAATGAAAGGCTGTGTGAACCCATCCCCCTAAATTTTGAAAATAAGCATTATACTGTCTCAATGCAGATAAAGGGAATTGATACGCATTTATAGCAGCTGAATAGATGATGTGAGTAAAAACAGCCCACAGTGAATTTAGAGCTCATTTCAAAAACTGTGTAGACTTCACTGCATCAATGTTTGCTGGGAGCTTATCTCTTAACTACAGATGTGGAACCTCAAATAATTTGATAAGCTTTCTTTCTAGACTCCATAATAAAAAAGGAATATTTCTTTTACTAAAGGCAGAGCATAAAAAAAGAATATTCAGTGGTTATATGCATACATGTATAGATTTGGAAGAGGAAATGGCAACCCACTCCAGTATTCCTGCCTGGAAAATTCCATGAATGGAGAAGCCTGAAGGCCTACAGTCCATTGGGTAGCAAAGAGGTAGACATAACTGAACAATGCACACACGCACATCAACATGCATAGATGCATATACATGCGTATGTGTGTTTGTGCTGTGAATATGTCTCTACCCTTACTCTGAGCGTGTTTTAGGGAAAAGAGCTGTCCTATAGCTTTACTATCTCCTTCCAACTTGGTTATCTTGCCATTCTCTTCATGAATATTCATTTCTTTAGACAGAGAAAAATTTGTACATACCGCTGACAAAAGGGAGCCAGCTGGTGAGTGACACTGTTCAAAAAGACAAATGAGTCTTACCAGCATGGTGGAAAGACTTTTCAACCTAGAACTGTAACTACTGTTATGGCACCTGAATGGTAGATGAGTTTGTACTTATTAGTGAACTAAAGGGGTTCAAAATATGCCACCTCAAAATATGCCACTCTGGTGGAGGACTTCGAACTGAGGGCAACTAAGAAAAAGTAGGGACAGGCTGAGCTCTCTGCTTTCTCCATATCTATCTATAAATAGAACACAAATGCCTCTTGTGAAAGTGTCTCTGCCCCTTCCCATGGCAGGAAGGGAATAACAACCTTATCGCCAAAGACAAGATGGTACCAAAATTCTACTCAAAGAAACCTTACCCTTATTTTCCATTAGTTGACCCATATACTTGCCTTCCCATAATGTGCCACCTGTAGAAGGCCAAAGTTCTTTTCCTTTATCTTATCACAAAGGCATTGTAGGTACTGAAGTACAATACTTTGTAGGTGTTGTTCTTCACTAAGATATTATATAAGCTCAAGTTCCAGGTACTCCCATATGAATGCACAGTGAACATATTCTTAAATTCCTATTTCTTCCCTTGTGTTAAACTGTCTTTCAGAGCCATTCTAATTTTCAAGCCTTGGTCAGTGAACCTAAGATGAGTAGAGGGAAATAATTTTTCCCTTCATATGAATCTCACTGTGTCCTAGCATATCTATTTATCAAAATCTTGAAACCAGAACTATTGAAAACTAGAGCTCTTATTGGGAAGGAAAGCTGAAGATTGTAGGTAAGAGAGAAGATCAGGAGCTTCAGCTTCCTGTAAGTGCTCACCAGCTACTTTTGGCTATATAGCTAACTTCATCCAACAACAAAATTAATTTCTTCTCCAGACAAAATTCCATGAATGGAGAAGCCTGAAGGCCTACAGTCCATTGGGTAGCAAAGAGGTAGACATAACTGAACAATGCACACACGCACATCAACATGCATAGATGCATATACATGCGTATGTGTGTTTGTGCTGTGAATATGTCTCTACCCTTACTCTGAGCGTGTTTTAGGGAAAAGAGCTGTCCTATAGCTTTACTATCTCCTTCCAACTTGGTTATCTTGCCATTCTCTTCATGAATATTCATTTCTTTAGACAGAGAAAAATTTGTACATACCGCTGACAAAAGGGAGCCAGCTGGTGAGTGACACTGTTCAAAAAGACAAATGAGTCTTACCAGCATGGTGGAAAGACTTTTCAACCTAGAACTGTAACTACTGTTATGGCACCTGAATGGTAGATGAGTTTGTACTTATTAGTGAACTAAAGGGGTTCAAAATATGCCACCTCAAAATATGCCACTCTGGTGGAGGACTTCGAACTGAGGGCAACTAAGAAAAAGTAGGGACAGGCTGAGCTCTCTGCTTTCTCCATATCTATCTATAAATAGAACACAAATGCCTCTTGTGAAAGTGTCTCTGCCCCTTCCCATGGCAGGAAGGGAATAACAACCTTATCGCCAAAGACAAGATGGTACCAAAATTCTACTCAAAGAAACCTTACCCTTATTTTCCATTAGTTGACCCATATACTTGCCTTCCCATAATGTGCCACCTGTAGAAGGCCAAAGTTCTTTTCCTTTATCTTATCACAAAGGCATTGTAGGTACTGAAGTACAATACTTTGTAGGTGTTGTTCTTCACTAAGATATTATATAAGCTCAAGTTCCAGGTACTCCCATATGAATGCACAGTGAACATATTCTTAAATTCCTATTTCTTCCCTTGTGTTAAACTGTCTTTCAGAGCCATTCTAATTTTCAAGCCTTGGTCAGTGAACCTAAGATGAGTAGAGGGAAATAATTTTTCCCTTCATATGAATCTCACTGTGTCCTAGCATATCTATTTATCAAAATCTTGAAACCAGAACTATTGAAAACTAGAGCTCTTATTGGGAAGGAAAGCTGAAGATTGTAGGTAAGAGAGAAGATCAGGAGCTTCAGCTTCCTGTAAGTGCTCACCAGCTACTTTTGGCTATATAGCTAACTTCATCCAACAACAAAATTAATTTCTGGGCTTCCCTGGTGGTCCAGTGGGTAAGGACACACCGCCTTGCAGTGCAAGGGGTGCCGGTTCCATCTCTGGCCTGGGAAGATCTCATGTGCCGCGGAGCGGCTGGACTGATGTGTCCAATTACCGAGCCGGAGCTCTGGAGCGCATGCGCCCAGAGCTGGTGCTCTGCTACAACAGAGGCCACCGTGATGGGAGGCCCACACGGGCCAAAGAACAAAGATGGATGAAAAAATAGATAAATGAAAGACCAATAGAAGTGGCTCCCCCCCACCCCCCCAAAAGAAAACAAAGTTAATTTCTTCAGTAGCTGGAAATAATTTCCCCTATTAACACATATAAAGTTTCCTCTGTGCATTTAATGACTTTCAGAAGACAATAAAGCAGCCTTTCTTTCCCTCAAATACACCATAAATGTATCAGAAGCTTGACATATATTACTTCCTTATATCCTCATGACAATAATGTAAGATACTGTAATCACTCCCACTTTATAGATAGGTAATTCGACACTTAACACCAAAATCACAGAGGTAGCAAGTCATAGGGCCCAAACAGCCTACTTGGTATTATTGTAGGTTCGGTTTCTAACTACAAAATTGTACAGAGACATGAACTGAGCAAATGCTGTTGAAGAAAAAAAAAAAGGGCACCAATAGACTTGCTTGACATAGAGTTGCTGCAAACCTTCAATTTGTTAAAAATCAAACAAACAAAAAGCAAACAAAGAAACTCAATATCTGCAAAGCATAATAAAATGAGGTAAACAAAGGAAAAAAAAAGAAAAAGAAAGAAAAAAAAACAAAAAAAAGAAAAAATAAAATAAAATAAAATGAGGTATGCTTGTATTAAAACCAGGTCCATATAACACGTCCTTCTAATCACTACCCTCTCCATGTTGCCTACCATGCATGATAACAATGTCTTTAATTTTGCAAAGAAAATATCAGCATAATTTCCACGTAAAATCTTTTCCACCTATCTATATCCAGTTCAGTGAATTAATCAAACTAAGGAAAGAATAAAGCTAAGAAACAGTTTAGTACAAATGATAAAAATTGAGAGATTCTATTCAATTATTTCATAAAAATGACTCATCCCACACTCTTCCTCTAGCAAATTCTCTTGCTCCTTTATGGAGTCTAGTTTCCATTTGCTGAGGTTACACTTCATTACTGCAGAATTCCTTGAAAATAGAAACATCAAACATCAAAGCAAAACTTGTTTTCTGACCTATTTTTGATGATCATTGGAAACAATGAGGTTTCTATGCATTTCTCTCTCCTTTATGTTTTTTCTTTGTCATTACTCCCATCTTTTGTAATTCATTACACCCCAAGGCAATTACTGCATTTGGTGACATGCACAGCTTTAAAAGGAATTTCCATGCAGAGTTACAAACACTGAATGCCACATTTCTGAGCAAAGCACTCTTCCTTAGGGCATTGTGGCTTAGCCTTTCCATGCTAACATGCTTGGATGGACACAGTTTCTTTAGCAGTCCTATAGTGCATTGAAAAGTCTCTGAACATAATTGTCCTTTTTAGATTAGCCCTTTGGTTACTGCCTAAGACAAGTTACATTCTATGGTCCTCTCTCCCTAAACCCAGCTGTTGTTCATTTAGCCACTTAGCTAAAGTCAGCCTTTCAAGGAGATAGAAATTAAACATAGATTAAACTGAAATCTCTCTGTGATTGTGAGGTTGTACCTCTAATGAGGACATATCAGAGCTTTCGCCCTGAGTCTTGGATTTTCGGGCCATTTGGGCCAGTTGCCACTGCCCAGGATCCACATCACATAAACAAAGTAATCCAGACTCTTCTCAACCAGTGTTGTACTTTGCATACCTTGGCCTGAAGTATCATGGGATTTGAAGAAACAGTTAAAGGGTTTTTGCCTATGTATTTAACTGAATTAATACTTCCAAGAACTGGATTATAATATGTCTGTGGCAATTGAACTACAGATACACTGAAGCCATGCAGAAGTACTAAGTAAGTGAAAAACTGATGCCACTGCTGTCATCGGCACTACCACCAGGGGGACTAGCTTGTGGGTGCCTTTGCCACATGGAGGATCACTTGGGTTGCAAGCACTGCCACCACCATTGTGGGGAGGATGGAGAGGAAACAGGTTTCTGAATACCTCAGCCATATCTGAGGTTGTCTGGTTTGAGGGGCCACCACCACAGCGAGGGGTGTCAGATTTGGGACAGCTGCTATGGCAGGAGAGAGCAGGGTCACAGGCCCCACAGCCACTACTGCCCAGTACCTTCTGGCCATGGGCATCAGTGGCCTGGAGACCACAGTCACATGTGCTTCCCTTCCTGCTAGTATGAGATTCTTTGGGGCTGTACGCACAGCTTCCACAACCAAGAGGCTGGGATTGTGGGCATCATCTCTACTGTTCCCCTGAGATCCCACTTCTCTTTAAGTTCCAGTTCATCCACCTTCAGATGACGGATGTGTGGATCTCTCCAGTGCTGTGTTGGGCATAGGAAACTTTGTTGAGTTATGCATGCTTTACTAGTTATAGACTGTAGGGGAGAAACAAAGGGAATGTCTCATGCAGTCATGAGGCTGACAACACAGACTATCTTGAATTTCCTTTTCAATATGAGTGAAAGAGATGTCAACATGCTAGACTAGGTTCTTAGAATAAAATCCTCCACAAAATTGTCACAGTCCTTGTCCTGGTAGAACATGCAGTCAAGTAGTAAATAATAACAGTAATAAGAATCTTAAAAAAAACTTTTGATTAAAGTTTTGATCAGTTAACTTTTGATTAAAAGCATACTATATACCAAGGATTGTTCTAAGCACTTTACATGTATTATCTCACTTAACCCTCAAATGAGTTGTCCACTCACTGTCTCCACATCTTCACCTCCCCTTCTCTCCTGAAATGATGCAATTCAAACTTTTGTTCCCACTTGAACTGAATAAAATCCTATGGGGCACTCCCAAATACAAAGACTCTTCTATGTCCCCTGCCTCTTGTTTGTAGAAATGCTGAAGTCTCCCAGATCTCCTTGAATCACAAAAGGACAGGCTCAATAAAGTAATAATTAGGACAACAGAGTCACAGACTCAAAGTGTCTGATGCACATAGTATGGGTGCCACTGCTGTCATCGGCACTACCACCAGGGGACTAGCTTGGGTGCCTTTGCCACATGGAGGATCACTTGGGTTGCAAGCACTGCCACCACCATTGTGGGGAGGATGGAGAGGAAACAGGTTTCTGAATACCTCAGCCATATCTGAGGTTGTCTGGTTTGAGGGGCCACCACCACAGCGAGGGGTGTCAGATTTGGGACAGCTGCTATGGCAGGAGAGAGCAGGGTCACAGGCCCCACAGCCACTACTGCCCAGTACCTTCTGGCCATGGGCATCAGTGGCCTGGAGACCACAGTCACATGTGCTTCCCTTCCTGCTAGTATGAGATTCTTTGGGGCTGTACGCACAGCTTCCACAACCAAGAGGCTGGGATTGTGGGCATCATCTCTACTGTTCCCCTGAGATCCCACTTCTCTTTAAGTTCCAGTTCATCCACCTTCAGATGACGGATGTGTGGATCTCTCCAGTGCTGTGTTGGGCATAGGAAACTTTGTTGAGTTATGCATGCTTTACTAGTTATAGACTGTAGGGGAGAAACAAAGGGAATGTCTCATGCAGTCATGAGGCTGACAACACAGACTATCTTGAATTTCCTTTTCAATATGAGTGAAAGAGATGTCAACATGCTAGACTAGGTTCTTAGAATAAAATCCTCCACAAAATTGTCACAGTCCTTGTCCTGGTAGAACATGCAGTCAAGTAGTAAATAATAACAGTAATAAGAATCTTAAAAAAAACTTTTGATTAAAGTTTTGATCAGTTAACTTTTGATTAAAAGCATACTATATACCAAGGATTGTTCTAAGCACTTTACATGTATTATCTCACTTAACCCTCAAATGAGTTGTCCACTCACTGTCTCCACATCTTCACCTCCCCTTCTCTCCTGAAATGATGCAATTCAAACTTTTGTTCCCACTTGAACTGAATAAAATCCTATGGGGCACTCCCAAATACAAAGACTCTTCTATGTCCCCTGCCTCTTGTTTGTAGAAATGCTGAAGTCTCCCAGATCTCCTTGAATCACAAAAGGACAGGCTCAATAAAGTAATAATTAGGACAACAGAGTCACAGACTCAAAGTGTCTGATGCACATTTCTGAGTTGTATTACAGATAATATCATTGTCACCAGAGGGAAAAAACTAATTGCATGGCAACCACACTGCAGATATGTCATAAATGCTCCATTTGAGCAGTACTGGATCCATGACTAGCATAATTCTCAGAATTGGCCCTAAAACAATGGATTAACACGGTGACTCATAATAACCTGCATCTTGTAACTTTTTCTGCCCACACATATAAGTAAGCAACTAAAATTATCAGCAAAGAGATGCTCCAAACCCATGTTGGCATCTTTCACTTTTGACACACTTTCTCAGCATGAAGCGGTTATAGAAGATGGACTTTCATGCCTCATCCCACACAAATGGAATGATATCTGATTGGGTAATTATGGGGAATTAGCTGGAACAAGGCAGCATCTAAAGAAAGATCACAAGAAGTTGCCAAGTTTATATGCAGTGGGAAATGGCTACACATCTCCTATCTCCATGATTAACTGAGATTAGCTCCTCTTTTCTCTTTGAAAACTTTCATGGCTGAGCAGAATCCTCAGAGTAGGTTTTTGGGGGACAATAAGTTCAAAAAGCAACTTTCCTTTCTGCCAACACGTGCTTCTCTGGTATTGATTTTTGAGACCTGAGCAGCCAGACCTGAGTTTAGTAACCATTATCCACTGAAATCACTGTGCCCAAGGCCACCAATTATCATCAAGTTGCCAAATTCATTTGAAACTTTCTCAGTCTCTATCTTGCTCAGTTTCTCAGGGGGATGTGACAATGTTGACTTCTCCTCCTTTTTGAAATACCTTTTTCACTTGCTTTCTTGAGTACCACCCTCCTGCCTTCCTTTTTTCTTACAGGCTGCTCCTCTTCCATCTCCTTTTGCTGGCTCCTCTTCCCTACCTGCCATCTTAATGTTGGAGTGTATCAGCCCCCAACTTTCACAACTTTTACCTTCCTAGGTGTTTCCTTTGCCTTCATAATTTTTAACACCTTCAGTATGCCAATCACTCCGGCATCATCTGTCTCCACTGAATAGTAGGCTTCCCACTCAGCTATTCAATCTGTATTAGTTTACCAGGGCTACCATAACGAAATAGCACAGACTGAATGGTTAAACCAACAGAAATTTATTTTCTCTCTACCATTTTGGAGGGATGTACCATTCTGGCACCATTCAGGAGACTAGAAGTTAGAGATCAAAATGTTGGCAGGGTTGGTTTCCTTTATGATTTCTTTCCTCCTTTCCCTAGATCTTTGCATGGTTTTCCTTCTGTGTATGTCTGTGTTTTTTTGACACACTTTCTCAGCATGAAGCGGTTATAGAAGATGGACTTTCATGCCTCATCCCCCACACATATAAGTAAGCAACTAAAATTATCAGCAAAGAGATGCTCCAAACCCATGTTGGCATCTTTCACTTTTGACACACTTTCTCAGCATGAAGCGGTTATAGAAGATGGACTTTCATGCCTCATCCCACACAAATGGAATGATATCTGATTGGGTAATTATGGGGAATTAGCTGGAACAAGGCAGCATCTAAAGAAAGATCACAAGAAGTTGCCAAGTTTATATGCAGTGGGAAATGGCTACACATCTCCTATCTCCATGATTAACTGAGATTAGCTCCTCTTTTCTCTTTGAAAACTTTCATGGCTGAGCAGAATCCTCAGAGTAGGTTTTTGGGGGACAATAAGTTCAAAAAGCAACTTTCCTTTCTGCCAACACGTGCTTCTCTGGTATTGATTTTTGAGACCTGAGCAGCCAGACCTGAGTTTAGTAACCATTATCCACTGAAATCACTGTGCCCAAGGCCACCAATTATCATCAAGTTGCCAAATTCATTTGAAACTTTCTCAGTCTCTATCTTGCTCAGTTTCTCAGGGGGATGTGACAATGTTGACTTCTCCTCCTTTTTGAAATACCTTTTTCACTTGCTTTCTTGAGTACCACCCTCCTGCCTTCCTTTTTTCTTACAGGCTGCTCCTCTTCCATCTCCTTTTGCTGGCTCCTCTTCCCTACCTGCCATCTTAATGTTGGAGTGTATCAGCCCCCAACTTTCACAACTTTTACCTTCCTAGGTGTTTCCTTTGCCTTCATAATTTTTAACACCTTCAGTATGCCAATCACTCCGGCATCATCTGTCTCCACTGAATAGTAGGCTTCCCACTCAGCTATTCAATCTGTATTAGTTTACCAGGGCTACCATAACGAAATAGCACAGACTGAATGGTTAAACCAACAGAAATTTATTTTCTCTCTACCATTTTGGAGGGATGTACCATTCTGGCACCATTCAGGAGACTAGAAGTTAGAGATCAAAATGTTGGCAGGGTTGGTTTCCTTTATGATTTCTTTCCTCCTTTCCCTAGATCTTTGCATGGTTTTCCTTCTGTGTATGTCTGTGTTCTAATTTCCTCTTCTAATAAGAAACCAGTTATATTGGATGTGGACCCACCTGTTTTACCTCTATCTTCAAATACAGTCACATTCTGAGGTACTGGGGGGTTAGGACATCAGCATATAAACTTGGGAGGACATGATTCTGCCCACAGCTGAACTAGGCACTCAGTTTCTTCACATGAATAAATACAGGCATCTCATGACCAACACTGATATTTACATCACAGTCCACCACATCCCAACCTTCAGAAAATGTGTTTTTTTTTCTCATTGTTCTGTGTCTTCATTTGGTTCTATTCGGGGTCTCTTCCTGTCTAATGCAGTACTCTCAGTTACTTTCAAGCTCCCCCATCATGCTGTATCTTCACGTTTATTGTTTATCTCCTCCTAAAATGTAAGCAGGACAGGGATTTTGTTCTCTTCATGTCTCATCCCCAGCATTAGTTGACTGATACATAGAAGTTACTCAATAATTTGCTGCTGAATGAATAAATACATCAACAATTCTATTACATAGGTATGTTACTGTCTCCATTTAATAGATTAAGAAATAATAACTCAGGAAAAATGTCTCTAGGGGATAAAATCACCCTCTGTTGAGAACCACCAACCAGCACATTGAATGCTGAATCACAGAGAGTTGCAGGAATATATTCAAGGCCACAAAGCTGGAATAAGGCATCCCTGGGAACCATGCCAAATGATCTGAATCTTAGACTCATCTTCTTTCAATAAAGCCTCTGTTTCTCTCATTAGATATTACCACATTAGGTAATTAGATGGTTTTTCTCCAATATTTTACCTTCCTAGGTGTTTCCTTTGCCTTCATAATTTTTAACACCTTCAGTATGCCAATCACTCCGGCATCATCTGTCTCCACTGAATAGTAGGCTTCCCACTCAGCTATTCAATCTGTATTAGTTTACCAGGGCTACCATAACGAAATAGCACAGACTGAATGGTTAAACCAACAGAAATTTATTTTCTCTCTACCATTTTGGAGGGATGTACCATTCTGGCACCATTCAGGAGACTAGAAGTTAGAGATCAAAATGTTGGCAGGGTTGGTTTCCTTTATGATTTCTTTCCTCCTTTCCCTAGATCTTTGCATGGTTTTCCTTCTGTGTATGTCTGTGTTCTAATTTCCTCTTCTAATAAGAAACCAGTTATATTGGATGTGGACCCACCTGTTTTACCTCTATCTTCAAATACAGTCACATTCTGAGGTACTGGGGGGTTAGGACATCAGCATATAAACTTGGGAGGACATGATTCTGCCCACAGCTGAACTAGGCACTCAGTTTCTTCACATGAATAAATACAGGCATCTCATGACCAACACTGATATTTACATCACAGTCCACCACATCCCAACCTTCAGAAAATGTGTTTTTTTTTCTCATTGTTCTGTGTCTTCATTTGGTTCTATTCGGGGTCTCTTCCTGTCTAATGCAGTACTCTCAGTTACTTTCAAGCTCCCCCATCATGCTGTATCTTCACGTTTATTGTTTATCTCCTCCTAAAATGTAAGCAGGACAGGGATTTTGTTCTCTTCATGTCTCATCCCCAGCATTAGTTGACTGATACATAGAAGTTACTCAATAATTTGCTGCTGAATGAATAAATACATCAACAATTCTATTACATAGGTATGTTACTGTCTCCATTTAATAGATTAAGAAATAATAACTCAGGAAAAATGTCTCTAGGGGATAAAATCACCCTCTGTTGAGAACCACCAACCAGCACATTGAATGCTGAATCACAGAGAGTTGCAGGAATATATTCAAGGCCACAAAGCTGGAATAAGGCATCCCTGGGAACCATGCCAAATGATCTGAATCTTAGACTCATCTTCTTTCAATAAAGCCTCTGTTTCTCTCATTAGATATTACCACATTAGGTAATTAGATGGTTGTTTTATTCATCCAGGTTACAATGATGATTGTACTATTACATCATTAATAAACAATTTTTAAAACCCTAAAATCTAAGTAAAAACTTACAGAAAGTATGCAACTTGCCTCAAGGCAAGGAATGGAACTAGGATTTGGAACTTGGATTTCAGATTTCAGGTAATCTAAATCCAGGCTGATGATAAGCTATGTTTCAGTGTGGCAAATGCTATTTTGAAAGGAGCACAGAGAAGTGCCTAATTCAGTAGTTATAATAGGAAACACCTTCTAAAAAATATAAAAGAAGTTATGTGGAAGAGAGTGCCAGGCTGAGACAGCCTCACATATGCAAGCAAGGTAAGATCCTAAACCACATTAGTGCTCAGTTATTAGTCAAATGAATGAGTAATTAAGAAGACAATTACTATATTATATAAACCTAAACAAGTCAAAGCATATTATCATGGGAGAGCACTGTAATATTCAGCAAACCATTTATTCATAGACTCATTTAACTTAAAGAGAAGAATGAAGAATGACTACCATAACAACTGACCACAGCTCCCAAGCCTATAATGAAGCTGTCAGAATTGACCACTCCAGGCTAAATATATTATGGTAACAAAGTTAGTCATCAAGGTCACAATAATTAACATCTAGTTCTAATTTCATTAGAGTCTTGGGGAAATGGCAAACATTGGAAACTTGCAGTGTGTAACAAACCCCAAAAATTCTGTGAGGAAGTTTATAACTTCCTAATAAAGGCAACCAAACCCAAGCCCTTCATAACTCACCAAGGAATACTGACTTGTATGCATAAAGAGAGTTTTTTAAAAAACAAAATGAAAACCTGGGTTATTTAAATGTGAATCATAAAAAAAGAAACAAAAAAATAAACTTGTATTACTCTTTTACACCAGATAGAATCCATTTTATTAATTATCATTACATAATAATTTGACAATAAAGATGCATTTCTGACATTAAGTACAAGCATTTCAAAAGCTAGTGAAGATATGGATAGTTTAGGAAAGTTGAGAAATTAACTTCTTTCTGAAATAATACTGTCTAGAGTTTGGATTCTCATGGAGGACCAGTGATTTCCCTGAGAGTTTAAGTTACCTAACATAGCAGGTAATCTAGACTCATCTTCTTTCAATAAAGGCTGTTTTGATAAGGCATCCAGGTTACAATGATGATTGTACTATTACATCATTAATAAACAATTTAAAACCCTAAAATCTAAGTAAAAACTTACAGAAAGTATGCAACTTGCCTCAAGGCAAGGAATGGAACTAGGATTTGGAACTTGGATTTCAGATTTCAGGTAATCTAAATCCAGGCTGATGATAAGCTATGTTTCAGTGTGGCAAATGCTATTTTGAAAGGAGCACAGAGAAGTGCCTAATTCAGTAGTTATAATAGGAAACACCTTCTAAAAAATATAAAAGAAGTTATGTGGAAGAGAGTGCCAGGCTGAGACAGCCTCACATATGCAAGCAAGGTAAGATCCTAAACCACATTAGTGCTCAGTTATTAGTCAAATGAATGAGTAATTAAGAAGACAATTACTATATTATATAAACCTAAACAAGTCAAAGCATATTATCATGGGAGAGCACTGTAATATTCAGCAAACCATTTATTCATAGACTCATTTAACTTAAAGAGAAGAATGAAGAATGACTACCATAACAACTGACCACAGCTCCCAAGCCTATAATGAAGCTGTCAGAATTGACCACTCCAGGCTAAATATATTATGGTAACAAAGTTAGTCATCAAGGTCACAATAATTAACATCTAGTTCTAATTTCATTAGAGTCTTGGGGAAATGGCAAACATTGGAAACTTGCAGTGTGTAACAAACCCCAAAAATTCTGTGAGGAAGTTTATAACTTCCTAATAAAGGCAACCAAACCCAAGCCCTTCATAACTCACCAAGGAATACTGACTTGTATGCATAAAGAGAGTTTTTTAAAAAACAAAATGAAAACCTGGGTTATTTAAATGTGAATCATAAAAAAAGAAACAAAAAAATAAACTTGTATTACTCTTTTACACCAGATAGAATCCATTTTATTAATTATCATTACATAATAATTTGACAATAAAGATGCATTTCTGACATTAAGTACAAGCATTTCAAAAGCTAGTGAAGATATGGATAGTTTAGGAAAGTTGAGAAATTAACTTCTTTCTGAAATAATACTGTCTAGAGTTTGGATTCTCATGGAGGACCAGTGATTTCCCTGAGAGTTTAAGTTACCTAACATATAAACTCTATCATCAGTCTAGCTAAAGAGTAGAAAGATAATGGTAGGCATTGCAGCCTACAGAAACTGGAAAGACTGCAAGTGTTATGCTCAAGTCCAGATAAGGACTTAAAGGAAAAGAAAGCATGCTACCAATTGGGTCTATTGATATCATCCTAATCCAGCCTATGGAAAATTCTTTTCTAAAAACATGCTTTGGAAGATGAAAAAGATCATTGAATTCCCCTTGTATATTACATATTTATAAATCTGGGCCATTGGCAATGTCCTTTATCCATTTATAGTCCTGGGAAGTCTTAAAAATACACTTATTGGAAATGCTAATCAAGTTCTGTGTCAAATCCTATGGGAATATTGACTAGAATAAGACTGAATTTATAAATTAATTTATAGGTTAAAGAAGCTACTCAATCCAATGATCATAACATATCTCTCTATCTAGTTCTTTTATTTACATTTCCTAGAGCAGTTTCTCAACCTTGGCTCTACTGACATTTGAGAGTAGATAAGTCTTTTTTGCCCTGTGCCTTATAAGATGCTTAGCAGTATGCATGGTCTATACCCATCTGACAATTGTAGCATGCTCTGCCCAGATGTGACATTCACAAATGTCTCCAAACTTTGCCAAATATTAACTGCAGCATTGTTTGTAACAGCAAAATATTAGACATAACTTTGTTGTCCATTACTAAGAGGAAGGATCAATAAACATTGGTTTATTTTTGCAACAAAATTTTATTAAATATCAAGGAGTAAAATAGAAACACTATATCTATCTATTGATCTACCTATAAATGTGAATAAATCTTTAAAAACATAAAGGTGAATTTAAAAAACAAATTGTGTTAGACTAGTACCATGTAGTACCATTTATATACATTTAAAGTCCTTAATAAATATCCAAAAATACTTTAAATGTGACAGAAACTTTTAAAAACTTTCATGGGAATCAGTTTCATAAATTTCAGGATAAATAAAAATATGGTAGGGCTTTTTAGCTTACTTTTCTCAACTTTATTCATTTAAAAATAAAATGATCTTAAAAATTATGTGAGGGCTTCCCTGGCAGCTCAGTGTTAAAGAGCTCACCTTCCAAGGCAGGAGACATGAGTTCGATCCCTGATCCAGGAAGATCCCACATGCTGCGGAGCAACTAAGCCCGTGAATCACAACTATGGAGTCTGTGCTCTAGAGCCTCAGAGCCACAACTATTGAGCCCATGTGCTGCAACTACTGAAGCCCATATGCCCTAGAGCCCGAATTCCACAGCAAGAGAAGAGAAGTCACTGCAATAAGAGGCCTGCTGGCCTCAACTAGAGAGTAGCCTCCACTCCCTGCACCTAGAGAAAAGCCTGTGACAGCAGTGAAAACCCAGAATAGCCAAAAAATAAATTAATTAAAATTATCTAAAAAAAAATTATGTGAAATATGTTTTAAGTCTTCATGACAAATTTCTAAGTACTTATTTATTATTTTCTGAACACTTGAAGTACTTCAGAGTAAAAAATATGATATTGTTATATGTCAGAGTAAATCCATGAACTATGTTTTGAAATACCAACAAACTGAAAAACTACGCTTTTTTAGGAACAATTTGTTTTTAAACATTTCATTAGACCTTTTAAACAGTTTCTGGATTTCCCTCAACGCTCACTTGTGAGAGTCATATATGAGATTCAAGTAAGTATTATTCCTCAGTTACTAATCCAAATCCTGGAAGATTCATTTGTAGATCAGATGCTAGAACTGCCAAAGGAACTTCTAAACTGTCCAAATATAAAACACTCTTGATTGACGTTAATAATGACATTAGAAGAATCAAATTTTGACAGCGTATTTAATGTTTAATTATGCGCATACCATTCTGAACCCTTATTTTGGGATGCTTATGTTGGCAATAAAGGGATGCTTATGTTACAGACCACCTTCACAGTAACTCATTAAAAACAAATTGTGTTAGACTAGTACCATGTAGTACCATTTATATACATTTAAAGTCCTTAATAAATATCCAAAAATACTTTAAATGTGACAGAAACTTTTAAAAACTTTCATGGGAATCAGTTTCATAAATTTCAGGATAAATAAAAATATGGTAGGGCTTTTTAGCTTACTTTTCTCAACTTTATTCATTTAAAAATAAAATGATCTTAAAAATTATGTGAGGGCTTCCCTGGCAGCTCAGTGTTAAAGAGCTCACCTTCCAAGGCAGGAGACATGAGTTCGATCCCTGATCCAGGAAGATCCCACATGCTGCGGAGCAACTAAGCCCGTGAATCACAACTATGGAGTCTGTGCTCTAGAGCCTCAGAGCCACAACTATTGAGCCCATGTGCTGCAACTACTGAAGCCCATATGCCCTAGAGCCCGAATTCCACAGCAAGAGAAGAGAAGTCACTGCAATAAGAGGCCTGCTGGCCTCAACTAGAGAGTAGCCTCCACTCCCTGCACCTAGAGAAAAGCCTGTGACAGCAGTGAAAACCCAGAATAGCCAAAAAATAAATTAATTAAAATTATCTAAAAAAAAATTATGTGAAATATGTTTTAAGTCTTCATGACAAATTTCTAAGTACTTATTTATTATTTTCTGAACACTTGAAGTACTTCAGAGTAAAAAATATGATATTGTTATATGTCAGAGTAAATCCATGAACTATGTTTTGAAATACCAACAAACTGAAAAACTACGCTTTTTTAGGAACAATTTGTTTTTAAACATTTCATTAGACCTTTTAAACAGTTTCTGGATTTCCCTCAACGCTCACTTGTGAGAGTCATATATGAGATTCAAGTAAGTATTATTCCTCAGTTACTAATCCAAATCCTGGAAGATTCATTTGTAGATCAGATGCTAGAACTGCCAAAGGAACTTCTAAACTGTCCAAATATAAAACACTCTTGATTGACGTTAATAATGACATTAGAAGAATCAAATTTTGACAGAGTATTTAATGTTTAATTATGCCGCATACCATTCTGAACCCTTATTTTGGGATGCTTATGTTGGCAATAAAGATCATTTCTATCACTGAGATTAAGAGAACTGAATCCACTGGCTGATGTACAGACCACCTTCACAGTAACTCATTACAAATGCTATGGTTTTACAAATGTCCTTCCCCAGTTTCAACAAACACAATGAACTCAGAGCTGCAATCAAAACCTGGTCTTTCATCTTTTCATGGGATGTATTAATTATTTCTTCTTTTTCATGAAATAACCTTCTAAAGAAAAAAAAGGAAAAAATATATATTGTCTCACACCAAGATTGACAATTCCTAGAAGTCTATAGTTGTATTTAAGTCAAAGGTCAGTTCAGATGGAAATTTCAACATATTTTTCAATTTTTACTCTTTTAAAAGGGGCCATGTGACTTAAAGCTATTCCTTTCATACAGCAAGGAAATGGAAGGTCTCAATTGATGAGAGTAGATGATAATAATCATAATTATGATAAAAGCACCATCAATGTACTCTCCAGGAAGATATTTTATATGAGCTTGCCATAAGAATTGAAGAGAGGAAAAAATGTGCTTATTATCCTTGTGTTCAGGCATTTTAAGCCAATCATATGTCAGTGACACAAAATAGCATGCTAGCGAGTGTCAAATTCAGAAATCTATAAGAATCTTGCCCCTTTAATGGCACAAATTGAACAAGTCTCAGATCCTAGCAACAAGGGATGAATTTGCTTCAAATCGATAGGTACTTCAGCTAGTAACAAGATATGTAGATTATTTTCCAATTTGAGTTACTTACCTGTGTTTGAACTGAAAAACTACGCTTTTTAGGAACAATTTGTTTTAAACATTTCATTAGACCTTTAAACAGTTTCTGGATTTCCCTCAACGCTCACTTGTGAGAGTCATATATGAGATTCAAGTAAGTATTATTCCTCAGTTACTAATCCAAATCCTGGAAGATTCATTTGTAGATCAGATGCTAGAACTGCCAAAGGAACTTCTAAACTGTCCAAATATAAAACACTCTTGATTGACGTTAATAATGACATTAGAAGAATCAAATTTTGACAGAGTATTTAATGTTTAATTATGCCGCATACCATTCTGAACCCTTATTTTGGGATGCTTATGTTGGCAATAAAGATCATTTCTATCACTGAGATTAAGAGAACTGAATCCACTGGCTGATGTACAGACCACCTTCACAGTAACTCATTACAAATGCTATGGTTTTACAAATGTCCTTCCCCAGTTTCAACAAACACAATGAACTCAGAGCTGCAATCAAAACCTGGTCTTTCATCTTTTCATGGGATGTATTAATTATTTCTTCTTTTTCATGAAATAACCTTCTAAAGAAAAAAGGAAAAAATATATATTGTCTCACACCAAGATTGACAATTCCTAGAAGTCTATAGTTGTATTTAAGTCAAAGGTCAGTTCAGATGGAAATTTCAACATATTTTTCAATTTTTACTCTTTTAAAAGGGGCCATGTGACTTAAAGCTATTCCTTTCATACAGCAAGGAAATGGAAGGTCTCAATTGATGAGAGTAGATGATAATAATCATAATTATGATAAAAGCACCATCAATGTACTCTCCAGGAAGATATTTTATATGAGCTTGCCATAAGAATTGAAGAGAGGAAAAAATGTGCTTATTATCCTTGTGTTCAGGCATTTTAAGCCAATCATATGTCAGTGACACAAAATAGCATGCTAGCGAGTGTCAAATTCAGAAATCTATAAGAATCTTGCCCCTTTAATGGCACAAATTGAACAAGTCTCAGATCCTAGCAACAAGGGATGAATTTGCTTCAAATCGATAGGTACTTCAGCTAGTAACAAGATATGTAGATTATTTTCCAATTTGAGTTACTTACCTGTGTTTGAATCAATCTTCTCTACTTAACATCCAGAGAATACAATGTAGAATGTTCTTAAATGTATGACTCATTATATACAAGAGATGTTTTTTTCATTTGTATTTAAGTGATTGTAAAGAAATCACTGTGCAGGGAATAATTCCTTCAAGACCAAAGTCTCTGCTGAGTGACTCCCACTGGGTAGAGGTTATCTGACACACATAGATGTCATAAGCTTGGCCTCAAATTAATAACACTGGAGGGGGCCAAACAGGGTATCTCTGGCCAAGGAACCTTTCTTTCCCTTTTGTTCTTTAGTGAAAACAAGAGGTTAAATAGAGGCTTATCAACCTGATGTTGAGATATCCAGCCATTTTCCTGTGCTTCCTAAAATGCTGGCATTCAAGCTAATATTCTCCAGGCAGAAAATTGAAATTCTATTTTCTGAGGAGTACAAACTGCCCAAAGGATGAAAACTAAAGACACTAATAGTGGAAGTTCAAAGAAAAGAAAAAAAAAAAATGCCCCATCAGATTACCCTCAGTGAAACTGATAGCTGACAAGCCTAGTCTAGACAAAAATTTTCAAATTACTTCAATTTTTTTTTTCCAATTAACTTCTTGATGTCCAATTCTTGAATGTCAGCAATCAATTTAGGTCATCAGACAAATGAACAATGTCTCAAATATAAAAATCAAAGACCAAACAGACAACACAATGACTTAGAAGAAAGAAAAAACATGCAGGGAAAATAAAAGCCCTGAGGGAAAAAGCTAATATTTATATTCTCAAAGAGATACTGAAAGTCTATATACAGGCTCTATGTACATGAAGTATAAACTTGAGGCTATAAAATTGATGTTGATATCTTCTGATGTCCTTAACAGCAGATCTGGATATAGAAAAGATAATGTTAAATTTTATTAATTTTGATTTCAATGTTTAATTTTAATTTATTAATTATATTTTCGTGCTTATTATCCTTGTGTTCAGGCATTTTAAGCCAATCATATGTCAGTGACACAAAATAGCATGCTAGCGAGTGTCAAATTCAGAAATCTATAAGAATCTTGCCCCTTTAATGGCACAAATTGAACAAGTCTCAGATCCTAGCAACAAGGGATGAATTTGCTTCAAATCGATAGGTACTTCAGCTAGTAACAAGATATGTAGATTATTTTCCAATTTGAGTTACTTACCTGTGTTTGAATCAATCTTCTCTACTTAACATCCAGAGAATACAATGTAGAATGTTCTTAAATGTATGACTCATTATATACAAGAGATGTTTTTATCATTTGTATTTAAGTGATTGTAAAGAAATCACTGTGCAGGGAATAATTCCTTCAAGACCAAAGTCTCTGCTGAGTGACTCCCACTGGGTAGAGGTTATCTGACACACATAGATGTCATAAGCTTGGCCTCAAATTAATAACACTGGAGGGGGCCAAACAGGGTATCTCTGGCCAAGGAACCTTTCTTTCCCTTTTGTTCTTTAGTGAAAACAAGAGGTTAAATAGAGGCTTATCAACCTGATGTTGAGATATCCAGCCATTTTCCTGTGCTTCCTAAAATGCTGGCATTCAAGCTAATATTCTCCAGGCAGAAAATTGAAATTCTATTTTCTGAGGAGTACAAACTGCCCAAAGGATGAAAACTAAAGACACTAATAGTGGAAGTTCAAAGAAAAGAAAAAAAAAAAATGCCCCATCAGATTACCCTCAGTGAAACTGATAGCTGACAAGCCTAGTCTAGACAAAAATTTTCAAATTACTTCAATTTTTTTTTTCCAATTAACTTCTTGATGTCCAATTCTTGAATGTCAGCAATCAATTTAGGTCATCAGACAAATGAACAATGTCTCAAATATAAAAATCAAAGACCAAACAGACAACACAATGACTTAGAAGAAAGAAAAAACATGCAGGGAAAATAAAAGCCCTGAGGGAAAAAGCTAATATTTATATTCTCAAAGAGATACTGAAAGTCTATATACAGGCTCTATGTACATGAAGTATAAACTTGAGGCTATAAAATTGATGTTGATATCTTCTGATGTCCTTAACAGCAGATCTGGATATAGAAAAGATAATGTTAAATTTTATTAATTTTGATTTCAATGTTTAATTTTAATTTATTAATTATATTTTCAAAACTCTTAATTTTTTTCCCTAGATTTTAAAGTCAGTTTGCTAATCTTGCTTACAATGTTTGTATCTAGTAAATTATACCATTCTTTTATTTTTAACATTCAGTTTTAAAGGTTTTAAATACTACTTATGTTTTAAAATAATGTTTGTTTCTAACTCAATAATTGGGCTTCCCGGGTGGTGCTAGTGGTAAAGAACCTGCCTGCCAATGCTAGAGACACAAGAGACATAGGTTCAGTCCTTGGGTCAGGAAGATCCCCTGGAGAAGGGAATGGCAACCCAGAATGGCACTCCAGTATTTTTACCTGAAAAATCCCAAGGAAAGAGAAGCCTGGTGGGCTACAGTCCATAGGGTCACAAACAGTCAGACAAGACTGAAGTGACTTAACATGCACAACTCAGTAATTAACCAAAACATTCTTAACTTTTCAAATTATATTGAGTTATTCCCAATTATGAAACAGATAGAACCTTTCCATGACTTAAATAATTCTTATACCAATAAAAGATTTGTTCTATATAGCAAATTATTCTAAAGGTTGTTGCTTTAAATAATCATCATGCTCATGGAGTCTGTGGATCAAGAACTGGGAAAAGTAAAGTGAAGGTGACCCTTTCTCTGGGGTTTCTACAAAACGGGGTCTGAGGGCATCTTCAGGAGCTACTGAATAGTCTAGACAAAAATTTTCAAATTACTTCAATTTTTTTTTCCAATTAACTTCTTGATGTCCAATTCTTGAATGTCAGCAATCAATTTAGGTCATCAGACAAATGAACAATGTCTCAAATATAAAAATCAAAGACCAAACAGACAACACAATGACTTAGAAGAAAGAAAAAACATGCAGGGAAAATAAAAGCCCTGAGGGAAAAAGCTAATATTTATATTCTCAAAGAGATACTGAAAGTCTATATACAGGCTCTATGTACATGAAGTATAAACTTGAGGCTATAAAATTGATGTTGATATCTTCTGATGTCCTTAACAGCAGATCTGGATATAGAAAAGATAATGTTAAATTTTATTAATTTTGATTTCAATGTTTAATTTTAATTTATTAATTATATTTTCAAAACTCTTAATTTTTTCCTAAGATTTTAAAGTCAGTTTGCTAATCTTGCTTACAATGTTTGTATCTAGTAAATTATACCATTCTTTTATTTTTAACATTCAGTTTTAAAGGTTTTAAATACTACTTATGTTTTAAAATAATGTTTGTTTCTAACTCAATAATTGGGCTTCCCGGGTGGTGCTAGTGGTAAAGAACCTGCCTGCCAATGCTAGAGACACAAGAGACATAGGTTCAGTCCTTGGGTCAGGAAGATCCCCTGGAGAAGGGAATGGCAACCCAGAATGGCACTCCAGTATTTTTACCTGAAAAATCCCAAGGAAAGAGAAGCCTGGTGGGCTACAGTCCATAGGGTCACAAACAGTCAGACAAGACTGAAGTGACTTAACATGCACAACTCAGTAATTAACCAAAACATTCTTAACTTTTCAAATTATATTGAGTTATTCCCAATTATGAAACAGATAGAACCTTTCCATGACTTAAATAATTCTTATACCAATAAAAGATTTGTTCTATATAGCAAATTATTCTAAAGGTTGTTGCTTTAAATAATCATCATGCTCATGGAGTCTGTGGATCAAGAACTGGGAAAAGTAAAGTGAAGGTGACTTTTTCTCTGTTCTACAACGTCTGAGGGTCTCAGGAAGGCTCAGAGGCTAGAGTGGGAAGCAAAGTGAAATGCCGTGGGAGAAGAAATCATCTGGAGGCATTTTCACTCACATATGTACTGACATCAGGTGTGAGGAGAGACCTTAACCGGAACTATGGTCCTGAACACCTAAACAGGGCCTCTCCCTGGTAGCCTGGGCTTCCTCACAGAATGAATGCCTCTAGCTTTTCACATAGTGGCTCACATCAGGCAAATGAGAGAACCAGGGCAAAGCTGCATGACTTTTTCTAATCTAGCCTTAGAAATCATACAGTTCCAATTCTGCTATTTTCTGTTGGTTGGCTGGTTATTAGATCAGCCTTGATTCAAGGAGAGGACATAGACCCCCACTTCTCAATAAGAGGAATGTCAAAAATTTGCAAATGTATTTTAAAACCTCCAAGGTATTATACCTATAAATTGAGCATCCCTAATGTACTCGTAAATGTACACTCTATCTATATTCTTATGTAAGCAGAAGGAAGGTCAGAGTTTCTTCCTGAGCCTTTTGAATTATTGATTGTTCTCAGCTTGAAATAATACAAATGCTAAAGAGATATTTTGGTAAATTTTGCTCACCTACACTGGGAATAAATTAGTGACTGTCAAGTACATTTAAAAAATTAGACCCTAAAAAAACACAAAACCAAGATATATATCAACTCTAATGAAACAAAAGAATCTGCCTTCAATGCGGGAGACCTGGGTTCAATGCCTGGGTCAGAAAAATCTGGAGAAGAGAATGGCAGCTCACCCCAGTATTCTTGCCCAGAGAATTCCATGGAGAGAGAATTCCGGCAGGCTGTAGTCCATAGGGTCACAAACAGTTGGACACGACTGAGCAACTATCACATACAATGAAACAAAAAGGTATAGATGAAGGAAAATTATGAGTAATAATGATGTGAATTCTGAATACTGACTTAAAACTTTTATAACTGTATTAGAAAGACAGAATAGAGGAAGAGAGTGTGCCCACATGGTGGAAAAAGACAGGTGGTGAAAGAGAACAAGATCCTCATGCTCCAAATAGGAAGATAATAATTAAAAATCAAAATTTTAAATGTCAAATATGTATAGAAATAGGCACATTTCTTGCATGTATCTACCTATACTATAGCATATCTACCTATACTATTTGAGAGTGAGTGCTGAGTTTCTTCAGTCATGTCTGACTCTTTGCAACCCCATGGACTGTAGCTTGCCAAGCTCCTCTGTCCATGGGATTCTCCAGGCAAGAATACTGGAGTGGGTTGTCAAGCCTTCCCCCAGGAGATCTTCCCAACCCAAGGATAGAACCTTTGTCTCTTATGTCTGCTACATTGGCAGGCAGATTCTTTACCACTAGCACTGCTCGGGAAGTCCCAATACCGGAAGAATCAACAAACATAGCAAACAATATGAAATAATAGTGTGTAATAAATATTACATAATAATATCCAATAAATGTTATGGAAATATGACACTTCAAAATCATAAATTATTTTATAGAAGCTGAATTCTAAGAGGACCCAAGGATCTCTTCTCTCCAGTGCCACACACTATGGAATTCCCTCTTTTGGGCGTGGTCATGAAGCAGAGCAGGGCCCTATGGGGCTCCTGGGCATGGAGGCCTTTTGGTCCTCCATTTCTTGTAGGCAAGGCTTTAGCCACCATGACCTTCTCTGAGTTCCAAAGGGCAGACAGTTGATAATAAAAGGAGGAGCAGCCATGAAACCACCTGAGGTAAGATTAAAGGGACCAGAGGGGACCATCAAGATTAGGAGGACAGACCAGCTAAGACCCTGAACATACCCTAATCTTGTCAGCAACCCATCATTTCAATTCGCAAAAGAAGAATGCTAGACTGTTACTGCCTTGATCTTATCACATACCCCTGCCTGACTATATATCCTCTCTCTACTCACCAGTGAGGGTGTTACTGAGCAACTATCACATACAATGAAACAAAAAGGTATAGATGAAGGAAAATTATGAGTAATAATGATGTGAATTCTGAATACTGACTTAAAACTTTTATAACTGTATTAGAAAGACAGAATAGAGGAAGAGAGTGTGCCCACATGGTGGAAAAAGACAGGTGGTGAAAGAGAACAAGATCCTCATGCTCCAAATAGGAAGATAATAATTAAAAATCAAAATTTTAAATGTCAAATATGTATAGAAATAGGCACATTTCTTGCATGTATCTACCTATACTATAGCATATCTACCTATACTATTTGAGAGTGAGTGCTGAGTTTCTTCAGTCATGTCTGACTCTTTGCAACCCCATGGACTGTAGCTTGCCAAGCTCCTCTGTCCATGGGATTCTCCAGGCAAGAATACTGGAGTGGGTTGTCAAGCCTTCCCCCAGGAGATCTTCCCAACCCAAGGATAGAACCTTTGTCTCTTATGTCTGCTACATTGGCAGGCAGATTCTTTACCACTAGCACTGCTCGAAGTCCCAATACCGGAAGAATCAACAAACATAGCAAACAATATGAAATAATAGTGTGTAATAAATATTACATAATAATATCCAATAAATGTTATGGAAATATGACACTTCAAAATCATAAATTATTTTATAGAAGCTGAATTCTAAGAGGACCCAAGGATCTCTTCTCTCCAGTGCCACACACTATGGAATTCCCTCTTTTGGGCGTGGTCATGAAGCAGAGCAGGGCCCTATGGGGCTCCTGGGCATGGAGGCCTTTTGGTCCTCCATTTCTTGTAGGCAAGGCTTTAGCCACCATGACCTTCTCTGAGTTCCAAAGGGCAGACAGTTGATAATAAAAGGAGGAGCAGCCATGAAACCACCTGAGGTAAGATTAAAGGGACCAGAGGGGACCATCAAGATTAGGAGGACAGACCAGCTAAGACCCTGAACATACCCTAATCTTGTCAGCAACCCATCATTTCAATTCGCAAAAGAAGAATGCTAGACTGTTACTGCCTTGATCTTATCACATACCCCTGCCTGACTATATATCCTCTCTCTACTCACCAGTGAGGGTGTTACTGAGTTCAAGCTTCCTCTGCTCACCACATGACAGGCCAATGAATCTGAGAGGTGAGGTGCCGAGGCAAGGAAAGTAATCTTATTGATTTGGAAAGCAGCCGACCGAGAAAATGGCAAGCTACTGCCTTGGAAATAAACATCTTATTGGGATCTGGGTGCCAGGCTCTTTTATAGATCAGAGATGGGCATGAGGAAGCAAAGCAAAAAAAAGCCACTAATCTTGCAAACATTTCTTAGAATGGCAAGCCTCAGGCAAAGGATGTGTTAATTTCTCCCTTTCTAGCATCTACAGGTGGACAGAGTTCTGAACAAAAGCACTTTAGTTTACAGTCAAGCACAGGGGCAGGGTCCTCTAGGCAAGCCATTAAGTATGATTATAAAAACAAAATTAACAAAAAGCAAGTCAAACAAACAGTTTGCAACATGGAGTCAGAATTGGTTTCCTCCCTGCAACAAGAGGAGAACAGCTCTTAAGGTGCTAGCCTACAGCCCCTCTGCCTGGCAAAGTAATGAAGGCATTCTTTCTTTCTCCTCCATAACTCTGTCTTCATTATTCTCTTTGGCACTGGCACACAGAGAGCCAAGATTTTGGCAACAGTGAGAAACTAAATTTCTTCTAGCCAACAGAATATGGCAAATGTGGTGCCCCAAGGAATAATGCGAACAAGGAGGGACGTGGAATGCAAGAAGAGATAAACCACTCTTGTCCTTCCCTTCCCATAGGCTATGGTACACTGCCCAATCCTTAAGACCCCTATACCACTCCTTGGACCCTATTGTCTTCCCCTCAGGCTGTAGTCATCACTGTACCCCACCAGGCACACTGTCCAATCAGCAATGATCCTTAAGATCCCCATGCTACTCCTTACACCCTAGCTATAAAAGGAATCAAAGAATCCTGCTTAAGGTTGGTTCTTCTTTGAGCCGACCCGCTGTTACAATAGTGAAAGTGTTTAACCTTACTTTGAAACTTAAACCCAGGGCCCAGACTTAATCAAACCTGTTTGGCACTTGAACCCACTCGGCCGGGACTCGAACCCAGCCTAAACCCTGCTTGGGCCTTCGGCCGGGACTTGAACCCAACCTAGACCCTGTTTGGGACTTGAACCCACGCGGCCGGGACTTGAACCCAACCGAAACCCTGGTAATTAAAATCACTCACCTAATGTCTGGACCCACTGAGGTTCAGGTTCTTCATGTCTCTTTGCAGAGAAGAATTCAGCGAGAGACAAAGCGATAGGCAAGAAATGGATTTATTCAGATTCAGAGAAAGCACACTCCACAGACAGAGTGCGGGCCATGGCAGAGCAAATCCAGTGGCCCTGAAAGCATGGCATTTTTAGCTTTTATAGGCTGGGTAATTCCATATGCTAATGAGTGGGAGGGTTATTCCAGCTCTTTTAGGGAAGGGTGGAACTGTCATGGCGCCTCTGGGTATGTCATTTAGTTTGCTGACTGAGGATCAAGGTCTGGTCTGCCATGATGGACCCATTTTATTCTAATGGGTTTATGCTGTGTCCTTGGGCTGTCATTCTTTTCAAAAATTGTGCCCTGCCCCTTTCCCTCCTAACCCTTACAATAGCCTCTAATAAAGTTTTTTCTCCCTTGAGGCCAGCCGTTGTTCTGGCAGTGACTTTCCCTTCCCCCACCTTAATAAACTTTACTTTCCTCTCACTCTATCTCATGTCCGGAAATTCTTTTCCAACCCCTGCACAGACCTCAGCAGCAAAGGTGATGGGTAACCTCTTCCTTGATTGTGGCACATTTTAAAAGATTCAGTGCTAAGATGGAAGAAAAGTACTCAGTTGTTGATCTGAAAGAAGCAAGCATGTTGGAGGATCCCTTGTGACAACAAACTATAGGCTACCTCCAAGACCTGAGGGCAATCTCCAGCCAGCAGCCAGCAAAACCTAGGATCCTCAGTCATACAACTACAAGGAAATTAATTCTACCAACAATTTGAATGAGCTTGAACTTGGTTTACTCATCCATGTCTGAACGATTTCATAGTTTGTCTCTGGAAATAACCAACAAATGACTAGCATCATTCCAAAAGGTACAGTTGAATGAATCTTCTTGACATGGACCCAGGTCATTAGCTCTTAGAGGACTACTCCTAGACTTAAAGAGTTCTTTGTTTGCATTCTTTGTTTTGTGACTGATGAAATTATTAACCAATTTCTTTATTTAGATATCAGACTATTCCTTTTATAGTAAACATACGCTGTTTCAACTAATCATTATGTGTTTTTAAGTATCAATTATGTTCTGATCTCTGCAATATCAAAAGAAATTTTAAAAAATATTTTCCACTTCTCCAGGAACTTATAATCACAGTGCTGACTGAAGAGCAGCACAATTTGTCACCCTAAGATATGCCTCCTTGCATAAAGTTTATTTTAGGCTTCTTATTGAAATGGAGCTGGATCCTATGGGGCTCTCCTGAGAACAAATTCTTTCTGTGTACCTACTTTGTGTTGGTAGGAAATAACCTCCATATGGCCTTCTTGACTTTCCCTGAGTTCCAAAGGGCAGATGCAAAGAGTGGCTTATGGGGAAGGGAGGGAATGCAGAAACAAAAGAGGAGCTGTCAAGAAACAACAAGAAAGCCAGGGGGCAACATCTTGATTCCACCTCAAGAAATATACATAAGAAAAACCTCAAGTTCTCCTGCAGGAACTGAAGCTCACACCCAGGTGGAGCATGGTAACTTAAGGCTGAGCACAAGGTTCCTGGAGCCCTGCCCCAGTTACCTTTCTATCAACCAATCAGAAGAAAGTCTGCATGGCAGGGGAAGATAAGGAAGACTCTCAACTTCTCCCCAAATGATTCTCCTTTACAAAAAAAGAAAACCCTCACATGGTCTTACAGACAGGAATTAGTTTTGGTTTTAGCCTTCTCTCTAGGTTGCAGACCTGAATAAAGTAATTTTTTCTTTCCAACCAACACTGGTCCCTCAAGTCTTGGCTTTCAAGCAGTGAGCAGTTGAACCCGAATTCAGTAACATCATATCTAAGAAACAGCAGATGCATAAAAAGTTCTGAAAGCTGAGTAGAACTGCCCCTTTGTAAGAGGCATTTATGCTTCTAAGAGAAATCTCCATTTGTAAGGGTGTTTCCCTCCCTGTATTAGGAAGAGGAAGAGGATTCAAATTTTCTAAAAACCCTTACTAAGGGACAAAGCAGTGACATACAAAGGTTACGGTTTACTCATCCATGTCTGAACGATTTCATAGTTTGTCTCTGGAAATAACCAACAAATGACTAGCATCATTCCAAAAGGTACAGTTGAATGAATCTTCTTGACATGGACCCAGGTCATTAGCTCTTAGAGGACTACTCCTAGACTTAAAGAGTTCTTTGTTTGCATTCTTTGTTTTGTGACTGATGAAATTATTAACCAATTTCTTTATTTAGATATCAGACTATTCCTTTTATAGTAAACATACGCTGTTTCAACTAATCATTATGTGTTTTTAAGTATCAATTATGTTCTGATCTCTGCAATATCAAAAGAAATTTTAAAAAATATTTTCCACTTCTCCAGGAACTTATAATCACAGTGCTGACTGAAGAGCAGCACAATTTGTCACCCTAAGATATGCCTCCTTGCATAAAGTTTATTTTAGGCTTCTTATTGAAATGGAGCTGGATCCTATGGGGCTCTCCTGAGAACAAATTCTTTCTGTGTACCTACTTTGTGTTGGTAGGAAATAACCTCCATATGGCCTTCTTGACTTTCCCTGAGTTCCAAAGGGCAGATGCAAAGAGTGGCTTATGGGGAAGGGAGGGAATGCAGAAACAAAAGAGGAGCTGTCAAGAAACAACAAGAAAGCCAGGGGGCAACATCTTGATTCCACCTCAAGAAATATACATAAGAAAAACCTCAAGTTCTCCTGCAGGAACTGAAGCTCACACCCAGGTGGAGCATGGTAACTTAAGGCTGAGCACAAGGTTCCTGGAGCCCTGCCCCAGTTACCTTTCTATCAACCAATCAGAAGAAAGTCTGCATGGCGGGGGAAGATAAGGAAGACTCTCAACTTCTCCCCAAATGATTCTCCTTTACAAAAAAAGAAAACCCTCACATGGTCTTACAGACAGGAATTAGTTTTGGTTTTAGCCTTCTCTCTAGGTTGCAGACCTGAATAAAGTAATTTTTTCTTTCCAACCAACACTGGTCCCTCAAGTCTTGGCTTTCAAGCAGTGAGCAGTTGAACCCGAATTCAGTAACATCATATCTAAGAAACAGCAGATGCATAAAAAGTTCTGAAAGCTGAGTAGAACTGCCCCTTTGTAAGAGGCATTTATGCTTCTAAGAGAAATCTCCATTTGTAAGGGTGTTTCCCTCCCTGTATTAGGAAGAGGAAGAGGATTCAAATTTTCTAAAAACCCTTACTAAGGGACAAAGCAGTGACTTAAGCCTGTATAACAACCATATCCTTACTCTACTCTGCTTGATAACCTTCAATAACTGGTCCCCCCTCCCCCCCGTCCACCCCCATGCCACCACCATCAACATCTTTTTATTTTTTGGCTTTAGCTGGAAGTGACATTTAAGGTGATGACTAGATGGTATTTGAGGTGATGGCTTAGGCCATTTCGGGGAATTTGTTTTCCTGGATATTTTCCATGTATACAGGAGATATACATGTTACTAAACTGCTTTTTCTTCTCCTGTTAATCTGTCTTTTATTAAAGGGGGTCTCAGATAAGAACCAGGAAGAGTAGAAGAAAATTATTCTTCCTCCCCTACATAATTCTACATTGAAGAAAGAATGGAGATCAGGAGGCAGCTACCTGATTTTCTAGGTACCTGAAGTAAGATGGCAACAGTGTACAATAGACAGAAAGAAACAAAATACCAGTGTTATCTCTAAGAAACAAATTGATAGAACTTTGATTCAATAAAATAAGAAAAATGTTGCTTAAAATTAGAGGCAAGTGTAAGAAATGAGGTCCTGAATCCCAGAGGTTTTGCTTCTCCCGTTTCCTTCCTATCTCACAGACTACTGGTAAAGAATACATGCATTTAGGAAAAGAAAGCAAATACTGTATTCTGTTACTTGTAGGTGTTGTAGAGGGACATTGAGCTCTGTCTGCACAGAAATGCAGCTACCATTAACACAGTTTTAAGAGACAAAAACGCATCCTTCAGGGCATCTCTAAAAATTCTTCCCACTCCTGATTTCCCGGCAAAGGAATTTATATGCGGATGGTTTCCCTTGAGCATTTTTTTCTTTCTGGTGATGGAAATCCAGTCAGTTTGCTCATTCAAAGCAGACATTCCTCAAGGCCACACACATCTAGCCTGTCAGTCTGAAGGCTGCCACCAACGACTTACTCTCCCTACTTTCAAGATGCCATCTCTAAACCAGTTTTCATCTGGGGGAAGAAAGAGAACAGTACTTGAGTACAAAAGCTTCACAACAGAAATATGACTCACAGCTGACTGAGTCGTTTTGCATATGTGCATCTGCCCCAAATTAGAAATACTTGTGAATGGAATACCACAAATGTCTTTGAAGTTCATTACTGTTGAGAGTTATGCAGTAAGAGAGCCTTTTCCTTGTTTACAATGCACGTTATAGTCTCACAGAGATGGAAGGAAGTCGAATAACCACTCTGGTTTACATTATAGGATGGTTCCCAGAGATGAAAGGATTCTGTGCACTGAGTCATACTGCTTGTGTTCTTACCACCATATCGCATAGAGTAAATCAAGTTAATCTGATGGAGCCTTGGGTTATGTATGTGGGAATTACTGCACAAGATAATTTCACATTCCTAGGAAGGTTCAAGTTTACAGAGGATTAGATGACCTCTTCTCCAATCCAAATCTATGGATTATATAAGATCTTTGCCACATTTTCTCTTTCTCCTATTATAAGAGTTTAATTATGTCTTTACGTTTATTTAATGAACACTTCTTATATTTAGTAAAAAAAAAAAGTATACTGTGAATTTATATTTAGGAATATATCAACAGAAAAGGCAATCACCATTGTCTAGGAGAGAATGACCAATTCACATGTCATATAAGTGAAGAAAATACAGATTTAAAGACAGTCAAAATTTGTTTTAAACACCATGCAGGCCAAACAAAACTGCATATAAGTGATGCTGTGCTGAATGAGTCTATAGTGTCGAGGTCCATGAATGGGTTGGAAAAGAATTTCCAGACATGAGGCAGAGTGAGGGGGAAGTAAAGTTTATTAGAGTAGGGGAAGGGAGAGTCGCTGCCAGTACAGTGAGCTGGTTTAGGGGAGAATCAGCATGGAAGACGCTGCTAGAACAGCAGGTCAGTTCAAAGGAGAACCGAAGCTATCAGAACAGTGGGTCGGCTCAAAGAGGACCCACGTTAAGTAGGGGTCTTTGATTCCTTTTATAGCTAGGGTCTAAGGATGGCATAGGGGTCTTAAGGATCATTGCTGATTGGACGATGTACTGGGTGGGTAGAGTGATGACTACAGCATGCAGTAGGGTCCAAGGAGTGGTACTGTGGTCTTAAGGATTGTGCAGTGTACTATAGCCTGGGGGAGGGGAGGACAATAAGGGTCTTGCACTCCAAGACCCTCCTAGTCTGCCTTGTTCTTTCATCCTTGGGCACCACATATAGGTGTGAAAACCATGGAACCAGAGCAGAGGGCCCATGGAGAAAAAGGTATGAAATAAAGGTAAGTGAATCCAAAGAGATTTTGTACATATCACCACTATAGTTGGGTAACTGGGTTTCATCATTTTTTGGTTGATACTACAATGTTGCTGGGACTCCTATTTGTTATGCACATATTTTTAAGATCTTTGTAGGAAATTTTCTGACTGATGAGTAGTGAGGATTAGGCATTTTCACTGCAGGGGGCCTGGGTACAAACCCAGATTAGGGAACAAAGATCCCAAAAGTCACACAAGGAGGCCACCAAAAAAAAGACATTTATAAAGATGACACATTGAATTCTACACTTTTTTCAGTTCAATCTCATCTTTAAAACATTCCACAATAGATTTCATCCTCTATCCTTTAAATGTCTATAGCCCTCTGCGGAACCCCTCAATAATGAATTTTATCTGGAAAAATGACCAAACAAAAAAAGAAAAGGCAATCACCATTGTCTAGGAGAGAATGACCAATTCACATGTCATATAAGTGAAGAAAATACAGATTTAAAGACAGTCAAAATTTGTTTTAAACACCATGCAGGCCAAACAAAACTGCATATAAGTGATGCTGTGCTGAATGAGTCTATAGTGTCGAGGTCCATGAATGGGTTGGAAAAGAATTTCCAGACATGAGGCAGAGTGAGGGGGAAGTAAAGTTTATTAGAGTAGGGGAAGGGAGAGTCGCTGCCAGTACAGTGAGCTGGTTTAGGGGAGAATCAGCATGGAAGACGCTGCTAGAACAGCAGGTCAGTTCAAAGGAGAACCGAAGCTATCAGAACAGTGGGTCGGCTCAAAGAGGACCCACGTTAAGTAGGGGTCTTTGATTCCTTTTATAGCTAGGGTCTAAGGATGGCATAGGGGTCTTAAGGATCATTGCTGATTGGACGATGTACTGGGTGGGTAGAGTGATGACTACAGCATGCAGTAGGGTCCAAGGAGTGGTACTGTGGTCTTAAGGATTGTGCAGTGTACTATAGCCTGGGGGAGGGGAGGACAATAAGGGTCTTGCACTCCAAGACCCTCCTAGTCTGCCTTGTTCTTTCATCCTTGGGCACCACATATAGGTGTGAAAACCATGGAACCAGAGCAGAGGGCCCATGGAGAAAAAGGTATGAAATAAAGGTAAGTGAATCCAAAGAGATTTTGTACATATCACCACTATAGTTGGGTAACTGGGTTTCATCATTTTTTGGTTGATACTACAATGTTGCTGGGACTCCTATTTGTTATGCACATATTTTTAAGATCTTTGTAGGAAATTTTCTGACTGATGAGTAGTGAGGATTAGGCATTTTCACTGCAGGGGGCCTGGGTACAAACCCAGATTAGGGAACAAAGATCCCAAAAGTCACACAAGGAGGCCACCAAAAAAAAGACATTTATAAAGATGACACATTGAATTCTACACTTTTTTCAGTTCAATCTCATCTTTAAAACATTCCACAATAGATTTCATCCTCTATCCTTTAAATGTCTATAGCCCTCTGCGGAACCCCTCAATAATGAATTTTATCTGAGCAAATAGAATATTTCTATAATTTAGCAGCAATCGTCTTTTTTTCAAATGATAGCAGAAGAGTTCCTTCAAGTTCCCAAATACACTTTCCCAGCCTAGAAAGCTGACTTAAATATAGTGTGTATTTCCCCTAAGGGCTTTTCAAAAGTTGACAAAATCTTCTTAGGACTTCCTTCTGTCTTAATTTTTTTCTTTTTCCACCAAGCTATGCACAAAGGCAGGTAAAAATTTATGAGCATCCTTGGAGTATTTATGTAAAACTCCAAGCAGAGCACAATCTAAAACCACTGACGTTTACTTTTTATTTTAACATAGAGAAAAAATTCAACTCAGGTTTTCTCTCTAGTCCCTTATCACTAACATTCTCAACTGGTAGGTATAGATTGGCATAGATCTCTAAGGAGACAAAGCAGAAGTGGGTGTCCAGTGGCATGGTGACAGGGCAGAGGGGTAAGAAAGTGGGTAAGGAAAAAATTGGGGGGGGATATACATATGACTAATCTGGGAACATACATATCTGTAAACAACAAAACTTTTTAAAACTTAAAAGTAAAATAAAAGTTAAAATAAATAAATAAATAAATGAGCAATGTGAAAAACCCATCCAGAGTTAAACCATGGAAAGGACTGGATAATGCTCACAGAACACATACTTTTACAAAAAACATATGAAAATCCCAAGAAGGGCCCATGGAGAAAAGGTATGAAATAAAGGTAAGTGAATCCAAAGAGATTTTGTACATATCACCACTATAGTTGGGTAACTGGGTTTCATCATTTTTTGGTTGATACTACAATGTTGCTGGGACTCCTATTTGTTATGCACATATTTTTAAGATCTTTGTAGGAAATTTTCTGACTGATGAGTAGTGAGGATTAGGCATTTTCACTGCAGGGGGCCTGGGTACAAACCCAGATTAGGGAACAAAGATCCCAAAAGTCACACAAGGAGGCCACCAAAAAAAAGACATTTATAAAGATGACACATTGAATTCTACACTTTTTTCAGTTCAATCTCATCTTTAAAACATTCCACAATAGATTTCATCCTCTATCCTTTAAATGTCTATAGCCCTCTGCGGAACCCCTCAATAATGAATTTTATCTGAGCAAATAGAATATTTCTATAATTTAGCAGCAATCGTCTTTTTTTCAAATGATAGCAGAAGAGTTCCTTCAAGTTCCCAAATACACTTTCCCAGCCTAGAAAGCTGACTTAAATATAGTGTGTATTTCCCCTAAGGGCTTTTCAAAAGTTGACAAAATCTTCTTAGGACTTCCTTCTGTCTTAATTTTTTTCTTTTTCCACCAAGCTATGCACAAAGGCAGGTAAAAATTTATGAGCATCCTTGGAGTATTTATGTAAAACTCCAAGCAGAGCACAATCTAAAACCACTGACGTTTACTTTTTATTTTAACATAGAGAAAAAATTCAACTCAGGTTTTCTCTCTAGTCCCTTATCACTAACATTCTCAACTGGTAGGTATAGATTGGCATAGATCTCTAAGGAGACAAAGCAGAAGTGGGTGTCCAGTGGCATGGTGACAGGGCAGAGGGGTAAGAAAGTGGGTAAGGAAAAAATTGGGGGGGGATATACATATGACTAATCTGGGAACATACATATCTGTAAACAACAAAACTTTTTAAAACTTAAAAGTAAAATAAAAGTTAAAATAAATAAATAAATAAATGAGCAATGTGAAAAACCCATCCAGAGTTAAACCATGGAAAGGACTGGATAATGCTCACAGAACACATACTTTTACAAAAAGCATAACATAAGGTCTTATTTATGATATATAATTCCCAAGAAGGGCAGTACTAAAGAATGTTCAAACTACCAGACAATTGCACTCATCTACCATGCTAGTAAAATTATGTTCAAAATCCTTCAAGTTAGGCTTCAGGAGTACATGAACTGAGAACTTCCAGGTGTTCAAGCTGCATTTAGAAAAGGCAGAGGAACCAGAGATCAAATTGCCAACTTTTGTTGGAGAAAGCAAGGGAATTCCAGAAAAACATCTACCTCTGTTTCATTGACTATGTTAAAGCCTTTGACTATGTGAATCACAACAAACTGGAAAATTCTCAGAGATGGGAATACCAGACTGCCTTACCTGTCTCCTGAGAAACCTGTATGCTGGTCAAGAAGCAACAGTTAGAACCTTATCAGGTTCATGTGTGGTAGTAAACAACAAAACCTTTCAAAAAACAAATAAATAATAATAATAAAAAAGAACCTTATATGAAACAACTAACTGGTTCAAGATTGAGAAAAGAGAACAAGTCTCTTTATTGTCACCCTGGTTACTTAACTTATATGCAGAGCACATCATGCAGTGCCAGGGCAGATGAGTTACAAGCTGGAATCAAGATTTCCAGGAGAAATATCTGCAGATATGCAGATCATACCACTTTAACAGAAGAAATTGAAAAAGAACTAGAGAGTCTCTTGATGAGGGTGAAAGGGGAGGATAAAACAGCTTAAAAGTCAGTATTCAAAAAGAAACAAGATCATGACATCTGGTCCTATTACTTCATGACAAATGGAAGGGGGAAAAGTAAAAGCAGTGACAGATTTCCTCAATTTGAGCCCTAAAATTACTGCAGATGATGACTGAGGCCATGAAATTAGAAGATAATTGCTTCTTGGAAGGAAGGCTATGACAAACCTAGATTGTATATTAAAAAGCAAAGAGATCACTTTGCAGACAAAGGTCCATGTAGTCAAGGCTATGATTTTTCCAGTGGTCATGTATGGATGAATGTGCGAGGTGAACCATAAAGAAGGTTGAGCACCAAAGAACTGATGCCTCTGAACTTTGGTGCTAGAGAAGACTCCTGAGAATCCCTTGGACTGCAAGGAGATCAATACTAAAGGAAATCAACCCTGAATACTCATTGGAAGAACTGATGTTAAGCTGATACTCCAGTATTTTGGCCACCTGATGTGAAGAGTCGACTCACTGGAAAAGATCATGAAGCTGGAAAAGATTGAAGACAGAAGGAGGAGAGGATGACAGAGAGTCAGATGGTTGGATGGCATCACCAATTCAATGAAGTTGGGCAAGCTCTGGGAGATGGTGAGGGATAGGGAGGCCTGGCATGCTGCAGTCCATGGAGTTGCAAAGAGCCAGACATGACTTGGTGACTGAAAGATAATAATATTGTCCAAAATGTCCAAAAAAGTTCCAGATAGGTCCAGTGCCACATGTTGAGTCAACCCCTTTAACTGCTACAATTGCATCACATTTCCTTTAATAAGTCAGACTGTCTCTTACTTGTGTTATCTCAAAATATAACTTTTACTGAGTTAGAGACCTGATTTTCAAACAATTATTAGGGAGTACTTGTCAAAAATATATTTACTTCATTAATAAGAAAACCAGCAGCATAACAAAGTTAGTTCAAAGATAAGAGAAACTGCTATATAGAGTCAATGAAAGAAGGAAAGAATAGGATTACAAGAAAAGATGCAAAAATCATAGCCTTTGTGGTTATCTTGTCTACAAGGCAGAAATCATACCACTTTAACAGAAGAAATTGAAAAAGAACTAGAGAGTCTCTTGATGAGGGTGAAAGGGGAGGATAAAACAGCTTAAAAGTCAGTATTCAAAAAGAAACAAGATCATGACATCTGGTCCTATTACTTCATGACAAATGGAAGGGGGAAAAGTAAAAGCAGTGACAGATTTCCTCAATTTGAGCCCTAAAATTACTGCAGATGATGACTGAGGCCATGAAATTAGAAGATAATTGCTTCTTGGAAGGAAGGCTATGACAAACCTAGATTGTATATTAAAAAGCAAAGAGATCACTTTGCAGACAAAGGTCCATGTAGTCAAGGCTATGATTTTTCCAGTGGTCATGTATGGATGAATGTGCGAGGTGAACCATAAAGAAGGTTGAGCACCAAAGAACTGATGCCTCTGAACTTTGGTGCTAGAGAAGACTCCTGAGAATCCCTTGGACTGCAAGGAGATCAATACTAAAGGAAATCAACCCTGAATACTCATTGGAAGAACTGATGTTAAGCTGATACTCCAGTATTTTGGCCACCTGATGTGAAGAGTCGACTCACTGGAAAAGATCATGAAGCTGGAAAAGATTGAAGACAGAAGGAGGAGAGGATGACAGAGAGTCAGATGGTTGGATGGCATCACCAATTCAATGAAGTTGGGCAAGCTCTGGGAGATGGTGAGGGATAGGGAGGCCTGGCATGCTGCAGTCCATGGAGTTGCAAAGAGCCAGACATGACTTGGTGACTGAAAGATAATAATATTGTCCAAAATGTCCAAAAAAGTTCCAGATAGGTCCAGTGCCACATGTTGAGTCAACCCCTTTAACTGCTACAATTGCATCACATTTCCTTTAATAAGTCAGACTGTCTCTTACTTGTGTTATCTCAAAATATAACTTTTACTGAGTTAGAGACCTGATTTTCAAACAATTATTAGGGAGTACTTGTCAAAAATATATTTACTTCATTAATAAGAAAACCAGCAGCATAACAAAGTTAGTTCAAAGATAAGAGAAACTGCTATATAGAGTCAATGAAAGAAGGAAAGAATAGGATTACAAGAAAAGATGCAAAAATCATAGCCTTTGTGGTTATCTTGTCTACAAGGCAGAAATCATTTGCCTAAGAAAAGTCATTTGCAATTTTTCAGTCTTCTACAAGGTGATACCTGACTTACTGAGATTGGATCCTAATTAGTAACAAGGTGGGCAAGGTCAGATCTTTTACCAGCACTTCAGAAACTTGAGAATGCAACAGAGTCACCTGGAGGGTTCTGTAAGCCAGATGGTTAGACCCTCAGCCCCACAGTTTCTGATTCAGTAGGTCAAGGGTGGCCCCTTAGAACTGGTATTTCTAACAGGTTCCAGGGGACACTGCTGCTGGTCCTGTCACCATACTTTGAGAACCACTCCTCTAGTCTGACACTAAAAAGACTTGCAGTAGCTTTTCTGCATTATTTTCAAGAGTCATATATGTCAGGATAAACTGTGAAGGATTTTGATACAGACCTTCAAGATTATTAGATATCCTCTATGGAAAAATAAGCATCATGTAATTTTTTATTTTTCTGAATCCTTGGAGTTTATAACTTTCATTGTGAGATATTTTAGAATTCTCTAATTCATAGAAAACAAATAGCTATGCAAATGATTCTTATGTATAGAGATAAAAATTAATTCTGGCCAGGTGGAAGGATAGTTGATTTTCCTCCTTCACTCTCTCCTTTTATCATTCATTTATAGATTCATTTTCAGTATTTGTTATTTATATGCATGTGTATGTGTGTGTATATATATTCCTTATTCATATGTAATATATGTAGTATTTATCCATATATATATTATATACACATATATATGTAGTTCTTATTTATATGTATATATATGGGTTTCCTCGATGGCTCAGCGGATAAAGAACTTGCATGCAATCAGGAGACTCCAATTTGATCCCTGGGTCTAGAAGATCCCCTGGAGGAGGAAATGGAAACCCACTCCAGTATTTCTGCCTGAAAATTCCCATGGAGAAAGGAGCCTAGTAGCTATAGTCCATACGGTTGCAAAGAGTCAGAGACAACTAAGTAGGCACACACATATGTATATATATACATATATATTATATGTATATAATATATATAATGTGGTTCTCTGAATTTTCTTTCAAAAAGTTAGTCACATTTTATTGGTTTTCTTTCATTAATGAGTTAAATAAAATCTATGGTACATGTTTATTTCATATTTGTCTGAGTCATGATTATACCCTTTGCAAAACTATCCTTTAACAGATATTTTTTCTTAAAAATAATCCCCAAGTTTGAAATATCATATTTTGTTGAAATGATTTTCATCACAAGCAAATGAATGTCTTCCTTTGGTAGAGCTGGTTTGCAGGTTCTGGACTTCCTAACATTTAACACTGAACAGCTTTAAAAATTTAGTCTACTGGGCCCCTGACCAGACTGGGATCCTACGGATTCCAGCTGCCCCTTCCCTTTAACAATAACACAGCTGCTCTTACTTTTTAAATCCTTTTCACTAACATTGTTTATCTAACAGTGAATTCATATCTGTTCCTTTCACATTGTATTATTCCAAGGTATAGTTTGGCTATTTCTATTATTTAGGTTGTTGACCTCAGTCCTTAATTAACAACAGCAAATCCACAAAATGTTTGCTACCTGTTTCCAAGTCTGGAAACTCTTAGACATCTGGAGTCTGAGGAGGAGGCAGATTCTTATGCCAACTTAGAACCCTTTGAATTTCTGGGGTCGGCAGGAAATCTGAGCTGGCTGGTGGGGTCACAGACAGATATTTTAAACTCTAAGTTCATGACCCTGAATGCTGCCCCGCTTCTAATCTGAATCGCTTCCTTCCAATACAGCATCTGCATTCTATAAGAGTTCAGATTCTCCCCATAGCCCGGAAGAAGCCCTTCCTGGGCCCCTCAGTTCTGGAATTTGTAACAGACTCTGGTTTGACTCACAAAGTTCAGCTTTTCCTCCACCCACTCCCAGCAAGTTCATTTAAAAGACCAGGCTAACACCCAATTCCTAGTGTTCATCTCCCTGATGATGACAGGATGCTGACGGGTGTATTATGAGGAATATAGAGACCAGACTGAGTTCACTCCATGTAATAACTCTGTGGGCTTACAAGGTGGCTCAAGTGATAAAGAATTCACCTGCCACTGCAGGAGCCACAAGAGATGCAGGTTTGATCCCTGTGTTGCAAAGATCCCTTGATGCAGGAAACAGCAATCCATTCTAGTATTCCCACTGGGATAATCCCATGGACAGAGGAGCCTGGTGGGCTACAATCTGTGGGTTGCAAAGAGTTAGACTTGACTGAAATGACTTGAGCACACATGCAATAACTTTGTGCCAAAGAATAAACAATACCATTCTTTTCTCCTGAGTGTAAAGAAATAAGGTCCAGAATTTTTTAGCTCATTATTTTCTTCATGTTGGATCTTCCAGATGAACATTAGGTTTTCTCTCCCAAGTACTTATGTTTTCATAGAAAATACTCTCACTGTGCCATATTTTAAGCAACCTTAAGATACTTTTCAAATGAGGGCATAGGACACTTTAAAATTTCGTTTATGCAGAACTTGTCTCTTAACATTTTCCTAGCATCCAAATGTTCCTAACAGTAGGCAGGAGACCTATATTCTAAGATATCACCTCAATATCCCTTGGACATTTTTTCTACGTAGTAAACAAAAAGAAAATATCATCACCAAGACATCTTGCACTGATTTCTTCAATTTAAATGAAAATTGGGGAATAGATGTATGACCTGAATATCAGAACATGGCCCCAAGCATTTAGTTAACCTAGGATCTCCTCAGCCTTTTAGGTCAAAAGAAATATTGCTTCAAACATCATATATGCAAAATGGAAGGCAGAAGGTTGCCAGATAAAATGAAGAATATTTATCCAGTCCTACATATTGTCTGACAGGGTCACTCTTCCTTGATTTTTCCAAATCTCCACTCAATGCAAATTAAGTTTTTACTAAATATTCAGAGGTACAATTAGAAAGGGCTAAAACCTCAGAAAAGCCTAGACATTTCCCAGTCACTATTATCTCCTTTTCAGTGGATTCAACTTTCTGATGGGTTTCTGGGACACATCATTGCCCCTCAAATCACAGCTCATGTATCCCATCCCCCTCCCCCCACATTCCTATCTATGTCTCACTGAAGAACAGTCTGAGCTAAACTAACACCACACCCACTTGGTGTGCCCTGAAGCCCTCCTCTAGAAGGGGAAGTGGGCCTAAAGGGAAGGGCAGCCACTCCTGAAATGTAGTTTCATTATCAGCACTTAACATTGCTTTTATTGCCCCATATATAGTTCTATAAAGATCAAGAAAACATAACCTCAAGAAAATAGACTGAGCAAGTTAGGATTAAACATCCTGAAAAGGAGCTTTCCAAGGCACAAATCAGTCTTCATATGTACAAAATGCTAAAATAAATGTTATCAATTAATCCTCCGTCTCCATTAAGTCTATATCCAGAGAGAAAATAGTGAAATGATTGCAGGAAGGATGCTGGTCACCTGTATGAACAGGTCTCCTGAGATTGCCTGTACCAAATGAATCACACTGATAATTCAGATACCATAAATGAGTGCCTCCTCTCAATGTAAAACTCCCAGGAACTTGTCAAAGTATTGCACACCCAATTTTGAGTCTCTCTTAGGATGCCTCATAATAACATGCACTGCCTCTAAAGATAGTTGAAGCAACATCTCCACAGAGCCACAGATGCCTTCCATGGATCTTGCATTAATCATGTTTTTTTAATTTTCTATAATTTTATAATGCTTGGACATCTTGGGACTTTGTGGAACTAGGAGAGGCTGACCTACCCAGAGTTAGCTATTCTCTAGAGAGAGCAAACTATATGCCAGTGGGCACAGCATGACTTTCATATGCAAACCAATCAATCCAGAATCCATGTCCCTATCCACCTTCTTTTTTCAGACTCCTCACCTAAATCACCCCAGAGTCTGCTACTGGACAACTACAGACTACCCTTACAGCCCAAATGCCAGCAAAATTATTCAAACCATCCAGCTCCTATCCTGCTCAGATGTTCATCTGACATCACCCATCCTTTCCTGTGAAAACCACATAAAAGCTTCTGTACCTACTTTTCTCTTTTCTCCTTTCTGCCTCTCACTAATCCTGATGGCTTTACCATGTAGCCCTGTGTGGTGCAGTATGCCCTCTTTCTCTTTGGAACTGAGTAACAAGCTATCTTTTCAATGGCAACCACCACTAATCTGTTGGCCTCAATATACCTGAATAAAAAACAAACCCCAGGTACATTTTAAAACAGACTTCTGGAATCTAAAAAGGGGGATGCAAATGAACATATTTACAAAACAGAACTAGAGTGATGGATATAGAAATTAAACATATGATCACCAGGGGAAAAGGAGGAAGTGATATATTGGGAAATTGGGACTGATACATACAGACTATTGGGCTTCCCAGGTGGCACTAGTGGTAAAGAATCTTCCTGCCAATATAGGAAATGAAAATAGACTGAGCAGTTAGGATTAAACATCTTCCAAGGCACAAATCAGTCTTCATATGTACAAAATGCTAAAATAAATGTTATCAATTAATCCTCCGTCTCCATTAAGTCTATATCCAGAGAGAAAATAGTGAAATGATTGCAGGAAGGATGCTGGTCACCTGTATGAACAGGTCTCCTGAGATTGCCTGTACCAAATGAATCACACTGATAATTCAGATACCATAAATGAGTGCCTCCTCTCAATGTAAAACTCCCAGGAACTTGTCAAAGTATTGCACACCCAATTTTGAGTCTCTCTTAGGATGCCTCATAATAACATGCACTGCCTCTAAAGATAGTTGAAGCAACATCTCCACAGAGCCACAGATGCCTTCCATGGATCTTGCATTAATCATGTTTTTTTAATTTTCTATAATTTTATAATGCTTGGACATCTTGGGACTTTGTGGAACTAGGAGAGGCTGACCTACCCAGAGTTAGCTATTCTCTAGAGAGAGCAAACTATATGCCAGTGGGCACAGCATGACTTTCATATGCAAACCAATCAATCCAGAATCCATGTCCCTATCCACCTTCTTTTTTCAGACTCCTCACCTAAATCACCCCAGAGTCTGCTACTGGACAACTACAGACTACCCTTACAGCCCAAATGCCAGCAAAATTATTCAAACCATCCAGCTCCTATCCTGCTCAGATGTTCATCTGACATCACCCATCCTTTCCTGTGAAAACCACATAAAAGCTTCTGTACCTACTTTTCTCTTTTCTCCTTTCTGCCTCTCACTAATCCTGATGGCTTTACCATGTAGCCCTGTGTGGTGCAGTATGCCCTCTTTCTCTTTGGAACTGAGTAACAAGCTATCTTTTCAATGGCAACCACCACTAATCTGTTGGCCTCAATATACCTGAATAAAAAACAAACCCCAGGTACATTTTAAAACAGACTTCTGGAATCTAAAAAGGGGGATGCAAATGAACATATTTACAAAACAGAACTAGAGTGATGGATATAGAAATTAAACATATGATCACCAGGGGAAAAGGAGGAAGTGATATATTGGGAAATTGGGACTGATACATACAGACTATTGGGCTTCCCAGGTGGCACTAGTGGTAAAGAATCTTCCTGCCAATATAGGAGATGAAAAAGATGCAGGTTCGATCCTTGGGTCAAGAAGATCCCGTGGAGTAGGAAATGGCAACCTGCTCCACTATACTTGCCTGGAAAATTTCATAGACAGAAGAGCCTAGCAGGAAACAGTCCACAGGGCTGCAAAGAGTCAGACATGATTGACCAACTGAGCATATATACACACTATTATATATAAAAGAGGTAACTAATAAGGATCTACTGTATAGCACATGCATGCATGCTAAGTTGGTTCAGTCATGTCTGACTCTTTGTGACACTACAGACCATAACCGATCAGCTGCTCTGTCCATGGGATCCTCCAGGCAAGAATACGGGAGTGGGTTGCCATGTCCTCCTCCAGGGGATCTTCCTGACCCAGGGATCAAACCTGCATCTCTAATGTCTCCTGAATCGGGAGTCAGGTTCTTTACCACTAGCGCCACCTGGAATAGCACAGAAAACTTGATTCAATACTCTGCAATGGCCTGGGTAGGAAAAGAATCTAAAAAAGAGTTGACTCACATTGCTATACCCCGAATTACAGAAAATATACATTATATATAGTATAATGTGTGTACAGTCATAGTTATTTCATATACCTTCATATATTACAGATATATGTGTGTGTAGTATATATTAATGTATGTACACATTACATGTACATATATATAATACATATGTTCACAATTATTTATTTATTTTTAACACAATTATTTAAACTAAAAACTAAATAACTTAACCATTAAATAAGTAGTAATTAATATTTAATTACATTACTTAAAGGTAAATTTTAATGAAATGTTATTAAAATACATTGTCAAGCAAAATAGAGCTGCTCAAAGTATAGGTAAACTGCCTCCAGCAGAAAAGAAACTTAGTCTCCAGTTCTCATGGGATCTCATGAGAAGACATAGAGCCTGTGGAAGAGGCCAGTGGGCCAACAGGAGAGGCCCTGAACCAAGGTATCTGCAGGAAACTTGCAGTGATTTTTGGTATTTCCTTTTCTTGGAACATTCATCCAACTCTACCCTCACACTTAATGGTCCCAAAGCAGAATCACAGGCAAGTCCTTTCCCCATGTCCTTCTTCAAAAAAAATCATCTTACAGGAATTGTACTTAGATAGTGAGGCAATGCCTAGCTATTCATCAAGATCCTATTTCCTTGCACTTCTGGACTCTGCACAGTTATATGGGCCAGGTATGCTCCTGTGACTGGATTCTAGTCAATGGAACATGAGTACTGTTTTCGGGCTAACCTTAATAAGTGAATCTTCAGATAGATACTACAGGTGACGATGACAGTAAATCCCTAACATGAAAGGGGCCCGGGTCCTAATGATTCTGTCTGGATGACAGTTAACCTCTAACCAGAAATACATGCTATGAGTTTAGGTGAATAAGAAATAAAATCCATTGTATCTAAGCCATTTTATATGTGGAGATCTACTTGTTACCATAGCCTAGACTTTTTCAACTAAGACAAGTATTTACAGTTTCAGCAGCTAGAATCATTCCATGTTTCTCCACTCTTCAGCAAACACCCAAACCATTTTCTATTTCCTCTGCTCTCCTGCATTGAAATGATGGAAATCCCACAGGCTATAGAAGTTGCTGAGGATCAAAGATACTCTGTGCCAGTTAACGCTTCTACAAACCAGTGTTTAAAGATTCTACTTCAGGGATTTAGAAAGAGCATGCTTTGTGATTGCTTTTAATTGGTACCTTGTTTCAAATCCTGCTTAGATTAGAATATTATATATATCATATGTTCACAATTATTTATTTATTTTTAACACAATTATTTAAACTAAAAACTAAATAACTTAACCATTAAATAAGTAGTAATTAATATTTAATTACATTACTTAAAGGTAAATTTTAATGAAATGTTATTAAAATACATTGTCAAGCAAAATAGAGCTGCTCAAAGTATAGGTAAACTGCCTCCAGCAGAAAAGAAACTTAGTCTCCAGTTCTCATGGGATCTCATGAGAAGACATAGAGCCTGTGGAAGAGGCCAGTGGGCCAACAGGAGAGGCCCTGAACCAAGGTATCTGCAGGAAACTTGCAGTGATTTTTGGTATTTCCTTTTCTTGGAACATTCATCCAACTCTACCCTCACACTTAATGGTCCCAAAGCAGAATCACAGGCAAGTCCTTTCCCCATGTCCTTCTTCAAAAAAAATCATCTTACAGGAATTGTACTTAGATAGTGAGGCAATGCCTAGCTATTCATCAAGATCCTATTTCCTTGCACTTCTGGACTCTGCACAGTTATATGGGCCAGGTATGCTCCTGTGACTGGATTCTAGTCAATGGAACATGAGTACTGTTTTCGGGCTAACCTTAATAAGTGAATCTTCAGATAGATACTACAGGTGACGATGACAGTAAATCCCTAACATGAAAGGGGCCCGGGTCCTAATGATTCTGTCTGGATGACAGTTAACCTCTAACCAGAAATACATGCTATGAGTTTAGGTGAATAAGAAATAAAATCCATTGTATCTAAGCCATTTTATATGTGGAGATCTACTTGTTACCATAGCCTAGACTTTTTCAACTAAGACAAGTATTTACAGTTTCAGCAGCTAGAATCATTCCATGTTTCTCCACTCTTCAGCAAACACCCAAACCATTTTCTATTTCCTCTGCTCTCCTGCATTGAAATGATGGAAATCCCACAGGCTATAGAAGTTGCTGAGGATCAAAGATACTCTGTGCCAGTTAACGCTTCTACAAACCAGTGTTTAAAGATTCTACTTCAGGGATTTAGAAAGAGCATGCTTTGTGATTGCTTTTAATTGGTACCTGTCATCTGCTTGATAGAATTTTATTAACAAAAGTGTAAACACCCATTGCAATCTGCAGAACACAGGAATTTTAAACAGCTTAGGAAATTCAATCAAAGTTCTTTTATCTTTAGTGTTGGCTGATAACTCATTAAATGCTGTTCAATGTTACATATTCTACAGCAGAAGTGCTTCTTGCAAAGAAAGAGCACAGCAAAAGAGCCGAGGGATATTCAATATGGTACAAAAGAGTAGCAATCTTTTACTTCAAAGGTCTTGCTACAGACAAGAGAATAGATAGTCCCTAGATACTACTATTTTAAACAAAGAGATTCTACCAAACCATTATTCTTGCCCATCACTCCCAAACTATCAAAGCCATGTATTCTTTTCAGACATATACAAAGTTTCTCACACACAAGTGCATACATGTTTTAAAAATAGAATTTAAGTCTTGTGCATAAACCCAGGAGATTTTACACTTAATCTTAATACAATGAAAGAGGAAAATGGTCTCAAGGTCTATAGTCCATTTGATTCCCTGGAATGTGGTCATACTGTAATGTTCTCATTCTAACAGATCTGCCCCACAACAGGCAGTAACACAGATCTCATTATTTATGTATACTCAGCAGCTTAGGCACTGATGTGTTAAGTGACAATATGGCCAACTAAACCTCAGTTTCAACCTTTTTTACTGTACATTCATAAAACAGAATCTGCTGAATAGGCTGTGACTGCATTAAAAACAAAGCTGGCTTAGTCTGATAGAATGGAAATCCTTCATACTGGATCAGTTGTGTACCACCCTGCATTGTTCTTATGCATGTTTCTCATTTAACTGGAAGACAGTTTCCCTGAGTAAAGCTACCAGGTCTTCCTGGAGATAGGTTCCCAGTTTCACTGCTGCCATTTTGGCAGGTATCTTGCATAGGAGATGATATGACTGCGAGAAGTCTCTGTGACACAGCCTCCAAATGATATGAGGGAAGATCTCTCTTTCAGAAATTAGTCATTGGGCTTCCCCTGGTGGTCCAGTGGGTAAGGACACCACCTTGCAGTGCAAGAGGCGCCAGTTCGATCCCTGGCCTGGGAAGATCCCACATGCCGCGGAGCAGCTGGACTGATGTGTCCAATTACTGAGCCGGAGCTTTGGAGTGCATGAGCCCAGAGCCAGTGCTCTGCAATGACAGACGCCACCACGATGGGAGGCCCACAGGAGCCAGAGAACAAAGATGGATGAAAATAGAGAATTGGAAGACCAATAGAAGTGGCCTGCCCACTCCTCTCCCTCCCCAACCCGACCCCCACCCAAAAGTAAATAAATAAAAATAAATCTTTAAAAAAAAAAAAAAAACAAAGACGGATGAAAATAGAGAAATGAAAGACCAGTAGAAGTGGCCTTCCCGCTCCCCTCCCTCCCCAACCTGACCCCTGCCCAAAATAAATAAATAAATAAATCTTTAAAAAAAAAAGAAAAAAGAAATTAGTCACAACAACCTTCCAACCATGGGATAAATCCCTTTACCTGAATGTCACAGAAACCAATGGAATCAGAGGCCAACAAAATCATATGGGGATAGCTCTCAACCCCAACTGCAATTAGCTTTCATGTCTAGCTCCATTAAAACCTGAGTAAATTACTCTGATAAAATAATATTTATTGACATGTAAGTGTGGATATAGTCATGTAACATGTCTGATATCTGCCTAAGCTAGAGGTAGATACTACAAGGAGTCTTTCGGGGTCTTGTCACTATGTTGTTCTCTTTTTTATAATTGTTTTTCACTGTGCTATGTCTCTGTTGCTGCATGGGCTTTTTCCACTTGTGGTGAGTGAGGGCTACTCTCTGGTTACAGGCTACAAGTTCTAGGGCATACAGTCTTCAGTAGTTGCAGCTCCTGGGCCCTAGAGCACAGTCTCAAACAACTGTCTTTACCAGTGAGCCACCAACGAAGCCCTGCTGTTCTCTTCTTACAATTTCTGGGATGGTGGTAGGTAGGGAAAAGACTCAAAACTATGAACTGGGTCTCACTGCGGTCTTGTACTGTGTGGCTTAGTCTTACTTGCCTAGCCCCTGCCTTGACCAACAGAGTTCCCCGAGTGGCCTGGATTCCTTCCTCCAAGTCAGTAGCGAACAAAGACCTACACCCCTACTCTGTCATCCCCCACAGACAGTACTGCAGGCTTCTTCAATCTGAACAACTCAGTGACAAAACCCCGAAAGACTCCCAAGTGGAGTCTGCCTTTCACTTAGATAGCTGTCGTCTATACACGGCTCGGGCATGGAGAATCAGGCATTGCATGCAGGCACCAGTTTCTACAGTTCAGGGAGACAGCCCGGGAGCCCCTTATTTACCCACCACCATACCATCCATCCTGTCAGTTTTCCACTACTGTGAGAATGAAAATTTTATTGCCAATTTTTGTAGAACTTAAATCTTTGGAACACAAAAGGGTTTTTCTTCTTTTTCCTGTAGACAAAACTCAGCCCTTAGAAATACAAGTTTATCTTCCATTCCCCAAGTCTGCTTCTTCAAAGAAACTCCTGGTCCCATATTTATACTTCATTATATAAAATTCTCAAATTTTATCCTGTTCAAATAGGTAATGTAACTTTTTATTTTTTAGGGCTCTGCAACTCAATTGGCAGCACTTCTTGCTGGTGTCCATTACTCATGTTTTCCTTCCCAGCATGCAGAAGGCAGTGCCTGGCACAGAGGAGATACCCAGCAAATGCTTAATGAGTGGCCATTTTATTTTTAATAATCTTAGAATGACACCTTCTTAAGCACAACATTACAAGTATCATCTCTTCCCTTCACATCACGCACTCCTTCCTGGCTGTTAGTACTTCAGAGGAGCAACTACATTGGAAATCGACACCTTCTTTCATCTGTAATGCATTTCACTCTAATCTGACTTGCCAGCAAAATGACTTGGGGCTGGAACACAACCCCATAATCTAATGGGAAATGTGCATTTAGCAGGTAATAGATGCTTCAAAAATCTACTTTAGCTTCTTGTAGCTTTGTTCACAGGAAAATAAATAAGAGCCCTTGGCTACTCTTCCTTCTCAAATAAATACAATGTGAGTCTAGGAGATAGTAAATTAAGTTTCAAAACCAGCTGGTTGACCTTATATCTTCTATCAGCCAAATGGTCACCAGAATAAATAACACTCATTTCTCTCTGTGTCAAGACATGGTACGTTTCGACTGCTCTCCATGTGACTGTGTGTTCTACTTCCCTCTGGTGCCCGGGACCTCACTAGCAGCTTTGGCTCTAGGTCTCAGGAAACAGACCTCATCTGGTTTACATTTCCTTTGAGCCCCACTCTGAAGGCTAATATGGAGATTTCAGATTTCTTTGCTAACACTATGGACTAAGTGATGAAAATCCCAAAGGAATTCAGACTTCCTCAGTATTTATATATGTCTGTAGGGCAATTGTGAGTTAATAATCTTTTCCTGAAACCACTTTATATTTAACAATTATTTCTGGCATTATTCCCTTTTTCCCAAAGGAAATTTCCTTACATTTATTGCTAACACATATATAAAATGGTCTTCCTTAAATGTGACCATATTGTTTGACTTTTGAGTTTACTTAAAGTAATTTAAACACAGTAAAGTTTTCCTCTGTCCATTTGTTATATCTTAATATAAAATATCTTTAAGAACAATTAAAAAATGGAAATTTTTTCAGAAGAACTTAGTATTAAATAGCATATTATTTAATGTAAACAAAGCCATCCATTTCTCTGATGTTTGCTTCTCTTTCTCTCTTTAGTTTCAACAATAGATACATTTGTTCAATGAGACTGAATATACTTCAATTTAGAAGCAACCTTCACCATGCAAGTGTGAAATTCCTCAATATATATATATAACTTTGGGCACCTTTGCTATTTCATATTATTTAGAAATTAGGACTTCAAAAGCTTTCTAAATAACCCATCTCATTTACATAGTGTCTTCTACTTCAGTTTGACATGGTTGACCTAGGCCTCTTTCATTTCTCTTTCTTTGGCTTTGGAATTCTACTTGACACATGACATTACAAAGTGCAGGTGCTAACCCAGACCAAAGAGATGCCTAGTTTATCAGATATAGTTGTCGGAGTTGGTTTTTTCCTTCTCTTTTTAAGTCTCTTGTCCCTTTTGATGCTTCACAGCTGCCCAATAAACTCCATCTCTAGGAATTGAGCTGCTTTTCATTTGAAGTCACCCGTATCAGCTTACTTCATTTTATGGGACACTCTTCATGTTCAATTATTGCTTCAGCTAACAGGGTCTCTAGTCAAGTAGGTTGAGAGGCAGCAGGGCAAAGTGGGAAGCAAAGAAAAGAGTGAATGAGACCAAGATTCTGTGACTGATTGCTTCCACCATTAGCTTGTTATTATGTAAAAGCAGGCTCTCAGCTTCTCCATTTTTTCTAAAAAAAGCAATAAATATTTACCTTGACCACTTTAGAGGACCATTACAAGGTTAAAAAAAGATTTGATAGATTTTTAAAAGATGTTTCTAGTATGCCATTATTTGATGATACCATAAACCTAAGAGGAAAACTGGCCATTTTTAAACAGCAATATATAAAGATAAAAATATCAGCAGTCAATAAACATATAAACATTAACTTCTTTAGTGATTAAAGAAATGCAAATAAAAACAAGTAAAGATTTTTTAAACATGACCTAATAGGCTGGGGTGTGCGGTGGGAAATAGGTTTTCTCACATATCATAAATGGGAGCATAATTAGGTCCAACAATGAAGGACAATATTTTTCAAGTGAATTTTCAGGGTAAAGAATCCACCGGCAATGCAGGAGACATCAGAGACATGGGCTCAATACATGGTTTGGGAAGATCCTCTGGAGAAGGAAATCACAATCTACTTCAGTATTATTGCCTGGAGAATCCCATGAACAAAAGACCCTAGTAGGCTACAGCCCACGTGGTCACAAAGTGTCGGACACAACTTGGTGACTGAGTATGCACACAGGCTTCATCCAGGAACCTTACCTATAAAATTTATTCTAAGAAAGATCATCAGAAAAGTGCGCAAATATCTGTGTATGATAATGTTTGGTACAATATTATTTTATAATAGCAGAATATAACCAGAAGAAACGGTAAAGTTAATTTTGACAGGGTGCAAAAGATGTGATTCATCAGAAGCCCTTTTGAGTATACTTCTTTCTAAAGACTTTTTTTTTTTTTTTGATGTGGCCCATTTTTTAAGTCTTTATTGAATTTGTTACAATATTGCTTCTGTCTTATGTTTTGGTTTTTTGACCACAAGGCATGAGGGATCTTAATTCTCCAACAAGGGATCAATTCCTCACCTTTGCCTTTTGGAAGGCAAAGTCTTAACCACTGGACCACCAGGAAAGTCCCTGGGTGCATTTAAAGGAAACTGGGAAGGCACTACATTCATTGCCTAATGAATTTACCTTTTCTTGTGAAAGGTAATTATAGACTGTCTAACTGTGCACAAGAAATATATGAATTTAGTCCACATTTTCAAAACATATCTTCTTTCTCCTAGTCACTCCATTAGCTTGTTATTATGTAAAAGCAGGCTCTCAGCTTCTCCATTTTTTCTAAAAAAAGCAATAAATATTTACCTTGACCACTTTAGAGGACCATTACAAGGTTAAAAAAAGATTTGATAGATTTTTAAAAGATGTTTCTAGTATGCCATTATTTGATGATACCATAAACCTAAGAGGAAAACTGGCCATTTTTAAACAGCAATATATAAAGATAAAAATATCAGCAGTCAATAAACATATAAACATTAACTTCTTTAGTGATTAAAGAAATGCAAATAAAAACAAGTAAAGATTTTTTAAACATGACCTAATAGGCTGGGGTGTGCGGTGGGAAATAGGTTTTCTCACATATCATAAATGGGAGCATAATTAGGTCCAACAATGAAGGACAATATTTTTCAAGTGAATTTTCAGGGTAAAGAATCCACCGGCAATGCAGGAGACATCAGAGACATGGGCTCAATACATGGTTTGGGAAGATCCTCTGGAGAAGGAAATCACAATCTACTTCAGTATTATTGCCTGGAGAATCCCATGAACAAAAGACCCTAGTAGGCTACAGCCCACGTGGTCACAAAGTGTCGGACACAACTTGGTGACTGAGTATGCACACAGGCTTCATCCAGGAACCTTACCTATAAAATTTATTCTAAGAAAGATCATCAGAAAAGTGCGCAAATATCTGTGTATGATAATGTTTGGTACAATATTATTTTATAATAGCAGAATATAACCAGAAGAAACGGTAAAGTTAATTTTGACAGGGTGCAAAAGATGTGATTCATCAGAAGCCCTTTTGAGTATACTTCTTTCTAAAGACTTTTTTTTTTTTTTTGATGTGGCCCATTTTTTAAGTCTTTATTGAATTTGTTACAATATTGCTTCTGTCTTATGTTTTGGTTTTTTGACCACAAGGCATGAGGGATCTTAATTCTCCAACAAGGGATCAATTCCTCACCTTTGCCTTTTGGAAGGCAAAGTCTTAACCACTGGACCACCAGGAAAGTCCCTGGGTGCATTTAAAGGAAACTGGGAAGGCACTACATTCATTGCCTAATGAATTTACCTTTTCTTGTGAAAGGTAATTATAGACTGTCTAACTGTGCACAAGAAATATATGAATTTAGTCCACATTTTCAAAACATATCTTCTTTCTCCTAGTCACTCCACCTCATTCTATAATCCCCCCCACTTTTAAATAAAGACCACAGCTCTTAGTTAGTTCCAAACACTCACACAACTCCTTCCTCACTGCTGATGGCGTATGTGCATGCACCCCACATTTTAACTATAAATACAAAACCCCAAGGACCATAATTTAACTATAAATACAAAACCCAAGGGAATAATGTCAACAAAAAAAAAAAGAAAAGAAAAGAAAGAAATAAAAGATTTCTTTACTCTGGGCTAAAGGCAAAACAAGATAACTTTCTGGAAACTAATAACCTCACTTAGGAAGGATCACCTTACATAGTGGTCTCTCCTGTAGGTATGAGCTTTGGGCACTAGAGTTATTCTTTGTTCTTTGTTTTTCCCCATCATGCCTCTTTTTTTACTTTATATTTATTTTCATTGATCTTTTTATTCTTTGACACATGTGGGCCTCCCATTGCAGTGGCCTCTCTCACCGCAGAGCACTGGCTCTTGGCACATGCGCTCCAGAGTGCTGACTCATAATTGGACACATTGGTCCAGCAGTTTCCCAGCACGTTGGATCTTCCGGGGCCAGGGGTCGAACCAGTGCCCCTTGTACTGCAAGGCGGGCTCTTTACCCACTGGACCACCAGGGAAGCCCTATACCTATTGTCTTCTTTCTTAGTCATGATGTTATCACTTTAACTACTCATAAGTGAGGCAGAGGAGACTGGTATATTGGGAAATTATCAAAAGGGAGAAGGACTAGAATAGTCTATAAGCACATGATATACTTCAGTATTTTTAAGAGTACCCAAAACATAGCAGATGCCCAAGAAATATTTGCTAAGTGAATAAATACTGTGTTGTTGGGAAGAGATTTAAACCTTGAATGCTCTCTGGATGACAGCCCTACATATCCAAGAAGCCTGATGCAGAGCTGAACATACGACAGGAAGATAACGGCAGTGGATGATTTTGTCTTTTCCAAAAATCTCCTCCTACTTCGTAATAATTTAATGAAGATCTAAAGCCTCACAGAATCTCTGCTCTGCAGAGCTCCACATCAGTGACACCAAAGAAATACTGTTGAGCAAATCTTCCCTTTGCCTGAGAAACACTGATTAAAATGAAAGAACATTAGGATTGTTTCCATCATTAAGGGTGTTAGTATCAATATCATTAGTATTATTTCAGTGTCCTTGACATAGTGAAACACCACCCAGTCATAAACAACTGCAGCCTATGTTAGCACCCTCAGAGGAAAGGAAGAGGAAGTCCCTAATCCTTCATGCTTCACAGGATGTGGTGGTGGGTAGCCTCTCCTCTGAGGTCATTCTCCATTCTGAAGCCCTGAGCAGTCTCAATAACTCTTAAAATTCTCCCACTAAGCCAATGTATAACTACACCTACATAGTGGTCTCTCCTGTAGGTATGAGCTTTGGGCACTAGAGTTATTCTTTGTTCTTTGTTTTTCCCCATCATGCCTCTTTTTTTACTTTATATTTATTTTCATTGATCTTTTTATTCTTTGACACATGTGGGCCTCCCATTGCAGTGGCCTCTCTCACCGCAGAGCACTGGCTCTTGGCACATGCGCTCCAGAGTGCTGACTCATAATTGGACACATTGGTCCAGCAGTTTCCCAGCACGTTGGATCTTCCGGGGCCAGGGGTCGAACCAGTGCCCCTTGTACTGCAAGGCGGGCTCTTTACCCACTGGACCACCAGGGAAGCCCTATACCTATTGTCTTCTTTCTTAGTCATGATGTTATCACTTTAACTACTCATAAGTGAGGCAGAGGAGACTGGTATATTGGGAAATTATCAAAAGGGAGAAGGACTAGAATAGTCTATAAGCACATGATATACTTCAGTATTTTTAAGAGTACCCAAAACATAGCAGATGCCCAAGAAATATTTGCTAAGTGAATAAATACTGTGTTGTTGGGAAGAGATTTAAACCTTGAATGCTCTCTGGATGACAGCCCTACATATCCAAGAAGCCTGATGCAGAGCTGAACATACGACAGGAAGATAACGGCAGTGGATGATTTTGTCTTTTCCAAAAATCTCCTCCTACTTCGTAATAATTTAATGAAGATCTAAAGCCTCACAGAATCTCTGCTCTGCAGAGCTCCACATCAGTGACACCAAAGAAATACTGTTGAGCAAATCTTCCCTTTGCCTGAGAAACACTGATTAAAATGAAAGAACATTAGGATTGTTTCCATCATTAAGGGTGTTAGTATCAATATCATTAGTATTATTTCAGTGTCCTTGACATAGTGAAACACCACCCAGTCATAAACAACTGCAGCCTATGTTAGCACCCTCAGAGGAAAGGAAGAGGAAGTCCCTAATCCTTCATGCTTCACAGGATGTGGTGGTGGGTAGCCTCTCCTCTGAGGTCATTCTCCATTCTGAAGCCCTGAGCAGTCTCAATAACTCTTAAAATTCTCCCACTAAGCCAATGTATAACTACACCTACCATGATTCATTGAGGTGGTCAAATTCATTCTTCAGTTTACTAAGCTGTTTTCCTCAATAACAGCTTGTAGCCATGGGAAAAACTCTGTTATTTATGTACCTATCCCCTGATACATTCCACTGGGACTCATGCCTTCTAAATATTAACAGAAATAAGACATACACAAAGCAGTCCACAATATCAGTTTAAAAAATTTCTTTGAGCCATGCAGCATGTGGGATCATAGGACACTGAGGACCAGGGATTGAGCCTCCACTTCCAGCACTGGAAACAGAGTCTTAATCACTGGATCACCAGAGAAGTCTCCTAAAACCACTTTTTAAACTAAGGGAGGAAAAAAAAAATCCCTCAGATGAAGTCTTCTTACCCAAATAAAACAGAATATCTAATAAATTATGAGGTTATACTAAAATTGGTATAATTGGATGTGTTTATCACACTTAGTGTCCTTCAGTTCTCTGGTCTCATAGTTAATTCGTAAATGAGGAAATCTACATGGTGCAGGTTTATCAACATGAGAAGTACTGTGGTGTAGGTTTATCAGCATATAATCTGTATAACAATCTATATTCTTGCAGTCACTTTTATCTTTCTTGTGCACTACCCCTCTAAAATTGTAAGGACACCTAACCTTCTTACTATTGGTAATTTGGTCTCTTTCAGATAACTCAATGCCTAGCAGTGTTCCCTGCTCCTTCTCCTTTCTGTCACCTTCAGTGATTGTATTCTATGCCTGCTGTGTCATTTACTTGCTTGCCATGTTCGCATTTGTAGTTGATGAACTTGAGATCCCTTCTCCCTCCTTGTGGGTCTCCCTGCCATTATGATCCACCCTCAACCTGTAGCACATTCTTATCCACCCTGTAGGCTGTCTCATCTTACCCGCTCCCTGTCTTGTCTCCAAAGTCTGCCCAGCAGATGCAAAGCCAACTGATGCCCATATATATACACTGTACCTCATTCTTGCTCAAATTCATCCATCAATGCCATTTGCTATGTTCTGAAACCACCTTTTTTCTCATATATATAAGCTCTCTTCTCCATTCTAAACCCTAGATCTCAATAACTCTTAAAATTCTCCCACTAAGCCAATGTATAACTACACCTACCATGATTCATTGAGGTGGTCAAATTCATTCTTCAGTTTACTAAGCTGTTTTCCTCAATAACAGCTTGTAGCCATGGGAAAAACTCTGTTATTTATGTACCTATCCCCTGATACATTCCACTGGGACTCATGCCTTCTAAATATTAACAGAAATAAGACATACACAAAGCAGTCCACAATATCAGTTTAAAAAATTTCTTTGAGCCATGCAGCATGTGGGATCATAGGACACTGAGGACCAGGGATTGAGCCTCCACTTCCAGCACTGGAAACAGAGTCTTAATCACTGGATCACCAGAGAAGTCTCCTAAAACCACTTTTTAAACTAAGGGAGGAAAAAAAAAATCCCTCAGATGAAGTCTTCTTACCCAAATAAAACAGAATATCTAATAAATTATGAGGTTATACTAAAATTGGTATAATTGGATGTGTTTATCACACTTAGTGTCCTTCAGTTCTCTGGTCTCATAGTTAATTCGTAAATGAGGAAATCTACATGGTGCAGGTTTATCAACATGAGAAGTACTGTGGTGTAGGTTTATCAGCATATAATCTGTATAACAATCTATATTCTTGCAGTCACTTTTATCTTTCTTGTGCACTACCCCTCTAAAATTGTAAGGACACCTAACCTTCTTACTATTGGTAATTTGGTCTCTTTCAGATAACTCAATGCCTAGCAGTGTTCCCTGCTCCTTCTCCTTTCTGTCACCTTCAGTGATTGTATTCTATGCCTGCTGTGTCATTTACTTGCTTGCCATGTTCGCATTTGTAGTTGATGAACTTGAGATCCCTTCTCCCTCCTTGTGGGTCTCCCTGCCATTATGATCCACCCTCAACCTGTAGCACATTCTTATCCACCCTGTAGGCTGTCTCATCTTACCCGCTCCCTGTCTTGTCTCCAAAGTCTGCCCAGCAGATGCAAAGCCAACTGATGCCCATATATATACACTGTACCTCATTCTTGCTCAAATTCATCCATCAATGCCATTAGCTATGTTCTGAAACCACCAGTTTTATTTTGATATGGCTGCCTGAAGTGGTGTTGAGACTACGCTTTGAGGTAAAGCTCTCTGTTTTCAACTTTCCTTTCAACCTACTTTCCCAACCACCCTCACCCTAGTATTGTGGTCTGAAGCATGGCTGGCTTATGCCCCTGTGTGCCTCCTCATCTCTATGATCTTTTCCTCCCCATATCCCGCCAAAGTTATCACTATTCCCTCTTATAACTACGAATTACAAATAGAGTTCAGGGAATGAAAAACTGAGAAGATACAAATCAGGAGCTTTTCAGATGAACTTACTAAACTCAATACAGAATTACCATGGATCCAGCAACTCCATTTCTGGATATATATACCCAAAAGAACTGAAAAGAACTCAAAAAGGATACTGTAATGCCCATGTTCATAGCAGCATTATTCAAGGCAACCAAACTACAGAAGTAACCCAAGACTCTATCAACAGGTGAATAGATAAACAAAATATGGTAGGTGTATAATTATAATGGAATATTATTTGAACTTAAAAGGAAATATGCAATAAAATGGATGAATCGTGAGGACATTAGGCAGATATTACAATAAGAATAATATAATATAATATATATAATAACATTATATATAATAATATATATTACATATTATATTTATATGTTATATATTATATATATCATATGTATTATATATTATATCACATATAATGTAACATATTTAATATATATATTAATATATATCAACATCTATTATATATTAATGAATATAATAAATGTATATCATATACATATAATAATTAGATTGCAATTATATATAATATATATGTCATGTATATTATATAAAGTTACATATAACATATCATATATAATATATATACAATATATTATACATATACTATATACTTTACATACTAATGTATATATAGTATATACTTTGATACATTATATATATTATAATATATATAACATATGATATATCTATATACTTATATATATAATATAGATATCAAATGATATATACCTTATATGTATTATGCATATAATATACATAATCCTGTACATAATACATACAATTTAATATATTTTATATATACAATTACACATATTATATATATAAATGTATATATTGTATATATAACTTTCTATATTATATATAAAACAGATCTTATTATATATTATTTATATCTACATATTTTACATATAATTACATATATTATAAATAATATATTTGTTATATAATATATAATATAATTTATATATAGTTCTATATATCATATATAGTATACACATATATTATACCATATGTACTATATATTATATATGTAATATACATTATATAACATATACTATCTATATTATATATAACCTATATTATATTTGTATTATAAATAATTATATACAATATGTATATATATTATATATTATATATATATGATATACACATAATACATACTTATTAAAATATAAATATGATGTATATAATCACATATGATATATATAATCACATATAATGTACATAATGATATAACTATATATGTTATATATTATATACAATGTATATAACATGTAATAGTACATATTATATAATGTATATTATATATAACGATACATATATTAAATATAGTATAATATATGTATGATTGTATACATTATACATATGATATATAATAGATATAATCGTATATAATATATACTATGTAATCACGTATGATATATATGATATATGATATAGAATATATGTAACATAGATATATCATATATATTATACACAATTATATATTATATATCATTACATATAGTTTATAAATATATAATAGATTATATATTCTATAGATTATATAATATAATCTATAATCATATGATTAATACTAATATACATTGCATATTAATATGTATTATGTAACATATATATATGTAACATATATCTTATATTTGATTATATAGTAACATATATTATATATGATGTATTATATACATGTTATATATTACATATATAACATATATATTAAACATTATTAAATATATATCATTATAGAATACATATATAATATATGTAGATGTACAGCTGAGTCATTCTGTTATTCACCTAAATCTATCACAACATTGTTAATCAGTATAAGTGAAAGTGCTAGTTGCTCAGTCATGTCCAACTCTTTGTGACCCCATGGACTATAGCCCACCAGTGTCCTCTGTCTGTGAGATTCTCCAGGCAGGAATACTGGGGTGGGTAGCCATTCCCTTCTCCAAGGAATCTTCCTGACTCGGAATATATACATGGATCCAGTTTCCATACATATTAAAATCTCCTTTAGGAGATTTTCTGGAAATCCCTCAAACCTGAACATATTCAGGTTTGTTTAACAAAACTAACACTAAACTAACACTCTGATACTTATGGAGAAGAAACCGCTCTTCAGAAATTATTCACTGAGATTGCTCATAACCGAAGAAGGAGCAAATTTAGTTTTCCTGAAATTTCTTGCTTTGCATACAGGACCACTCTTTTCCCCAAATCCTGGCTCAAAAAGGTTTTCAGAGAGCACCATTCAAGTGTTAGTCTCTATAAATGGCTCTCTCTGGACTTACAGAATCTTCCATTTATATCCTCAGTGCCTAGAATAATATGTGGCACATAATGTGCACAATAGTATATAGATTTCAGTGAGGGTTATGCTTCACATAGGGACTAATCTGACACCCATTAAGGATCAGTTACAGTGATTACCCATGAGAGAAGTATTGACGGACTGAATCAGGGTAATAGAGAAAAGCTATGGACCAGCAGGGAATAAATTCAGAAATACAGTGATGGGATTTAGCATACAATCAAGGGAAAGGTAATGCAACCTAAGAAAAAGAGGAAGATATGCCTGCTTTTGAAACTTATGCACCCCAAACTGGACATGGCTATGCTTCTCAAAAGATGGCAATAGCAACACTGCTGTTTATAGTTTTGAATGAATAATGAAAACCTGGGACCGAACAGTTAGCTGAATGTTACTTGTGCAGCAAGTAGGCAGACAGGAGGGACGCTTGGGACAGGAAGAGGGAGCTTCACCCTGGGGTACCGGGACCCTGATCTCCACTTACTCAGGCTGTTTGTTGTACGACAGTTCTGCTGTCCTCCTGGGATTATGTGAGTTTATGGGGAAGCAGGAATAAAGTACCAAGAACTCCAATATGCATCAGCATATGACCTGGGAAAGAATTTTTCAAATGACATTTACAAACCTTCCTCTACTCAAGGAATTCAGGTTCTATAAATCTATCACAACATTGTTAATCAGTATAAGTGAAAGTGCTAGTTGCTCAGTCATGTCCAACTCTTTGTGACCCCATGGACTATAGCCCACCAGTGTCCTCTGTCTGTGAGATTCTCCAGGCAGGAATACTGGGGTGGGTAGCCATTCCCTTCTCCAAGGAATCTTCCTGACTCGGAATATATACATGGATCCAGTTTCCATACATATTAAAATCTCCTTTAGGAGATTTTCTGGAAATCCCTCAAACCTGAACATATTCAGGTTTGTTTAACAAAACTAACACTAAACTAACACTCTGATACTTATGGAGAAGAAACCGCTCTTCAGAAATTATTCACTGAGATTGCTCATAACCGAAGAAGGAGCAAATTTAGTTTTCCTGAAATTTCTTGCTTTGCATACAGGACCACTCTTTTCCCCAAATCCTGGCTCAAAAAGGTTTTCAGAGAGCACCATTCAAGTGTTAGTCTCTATAAATGGCTCTCTCTGGACTTACAGAATCTTCCATTTATATCCTCAGTGCCTAGAATAATATGTGGCACATAATGTGCACAATAGTATATAGATTTCAGTGAGGGTTATGCTTCACATAGGGACTAATCTGACACCCATTAAGGATCAGTTACAGTGATTACCCATGAGAGAAGTATTGACGGACTGAATCAGGGTAATAGAGAAAAGCTATGGACCAGCAGGGAATAAATTCAGAAATACAGTGATGGGATTTAGCATACAATCAAGGGAAAGGTAATGCAACCTAAGAAAAAGAGGAAGATATGCCTGCTTTTGAAACTTATGCACCCCAAACTGGACATGGCTATGCTTCTCAAAAGATGGCAATAGCAACACTGCTGTTTATAGTTTTGAATGAATAATGAAAACCTGGGACCGAACAGTTAGCTGAATGTTACTTGTGCAGCAAGTAGGCAGACAGGAGGGACGCTTGGGACAGGAAGAGGGAGCTTCACCCTGGGGTACCGGGACCCTGATCTCCACTTACTCAGGCTGTTTGTTGTACGACAGTTCTGCTGTCCTCCTGGGATTATGTGAGTTTATGGGGAAGCAGGAATAAAGTACCAAGAACTCCAATATGCATCAGCATATGACCTGGGAAAGAATTTTTCAAATGACATTTACAAACCTTCCTCTACTCAAGGAATTCAGGTTATAAAGCCTATAATTAAGCCTGATACAACAATGTGACTTGAAAGTTGGTAAAACAACTTCACGTCCTGTGCCCCTGCTCAGCGCACACTCATCAGGTCTCCTGTGTCTATGTCTAATCAAGTGTTTGGTCTCTGGGATTATAAAATTTCCACCTTCTGTTCTCATTCTCTCCAACCATTTGCTTTCAGTGATTTGAGATGAGATCATCTAGGCAGGATCAACTACATAATCTGTGAGGTCCAGTGCAAAATTAAAACGCAGAGGCCCTTGTCAAAACATTATGAAGAGTTTCAAGACAACAACCACAGAGCATTACACCCTGCATGGGGACCCAGTAGGACTGCACAGATCACATGTCCACCAGGATGGCCTGGAACCTTGGCTCTAATGTAAAACAGATGAGCAAACTTGTGTTCAAGGTGGTGCAGAGGGTGGGAGAGGAGGAGAAAGCACAGACTCACTTCCTTTTAACACTTCTTCTAATCAGAGAAATATCTATTTCACTATCTGACAAAATCATACCTGCCTAAACCCAGCCTGTGTGTGCCCATCATAACAGTTTACCCACTAAGCAGGTGGGTTAACTAGGGGTAACCAAAAGGGAACAGCTACAACTACTATTAGCTAGAGGAAATGACAATACCTGTTTCAAAAATGAAAGGATAGGGTGGTTAGCTATTTTCACTGTCTAGAAGATAAATTAATTGAAGAAAACATGCTCCAACCATTGTGTGTTTGGAACACCCAGAAGGCAAATTGAGGGGTGCACATGACCCATGGGCGCTTCAACCAAATGCTAGAGGTGAGAAGCAGTGATGAGGCAGCATCTTGGCTTCAGAGAGGAATCTCTTTCATTCACCTCAATTCCTCTGATATTGTGGAGTAAGAAGCAGACAAGAGATGTCCAGAAGTTCCTATTGCTAGCCTTAACCCTGACTTACCTACAAACTGGTTGGCCTGAGGAATTCCCTCGAAGAAGGAAGATACTGTAGAAAACCAAACCTTCAGTCACTGCTCAGTGCATTTGCATGTAGCCCATGTTAATAATATTCATTAAAATTAAAACATACATGCTCATATTTGGGAAGCTCCTTCTGAATCTAGAACACACTCTGTATAAAGAACTTGTGATCTACAGCACACAACTAATTCACTTTAGATTGGAAAATTCCCACAGTATGATCCTAACATGGACTGAGATGTGGAAAGTCTTAGGTAACTAGGATTGTTTAGATTTACCACTGGGGTCATTCCTTCAGCTCCTGATCAGTCTGCTCAGCCACTTTCAGGGGTTCTTCACCTACTCTGGACAAATTAGTATAAACCCAGAATGCCACACTGAAAGAGAAGCAACCAGCTTGTTCAGATTTAATGTCAACTTAATGTTATTCTATTGATCAAATTGTATTTTGTACACTTGCGTTGCAAACGCTGACGAGCCTAACAGCTAATCTATTGTTATAAGTCTATGAAGTGGTTCCCTTGTCCTGGGACTAAGGTAGAGAAGAGAGGTGGTCTGGAGAGACTTGATTCTATCCATGCCTTCTTTCCATTCCTATTAGTTTCATCTCTAGAGACAGCATTTGGAGGCATTCTTATTACCTCCATATAGACTTAAGCAGAGTGAAATGAAGTAGGAACAGGTCAGTGTTTGGAAAGAAATGTTGGGAACTAGTAGGTGCTTATGTCCAGTGTATTTTTTAAACTAAGAGTTATGGTGATTTTCAGGATATTTTAACAGTTCTACAGGGTAAAGTTAAAAAATTTTAACAAATTTAACAGTTCTACAGGGCAAAGAGAGAAAAAATTTTAAAAAAAGCAAGATCTGTTCTTCCAACTCACTAGCTATGCAACCCTCAGAATTCACCTAACCTCTCTACAGCTCATGTCACCTATTTCTAGAATTGGAATATAAATACCTGCTCATAGACTTGTTCTTTGGATTCAGTGAGCTACTGTACTCAAGACCCAAGCACAGTTCCTGGCACAGAGACACTTAATAAATGTCATTTTCCTTCTCCATTCCCTTTCTTTGATCTTCACCCTCCATTCTTTCTGGGATTACCAAAAAGATGTACTTTTATATCCCCAGAATGGCATTACAATCTTTTTCAGAATGAAACAAATATAAGAATCATAACCCTAAAGTCCCTAATTTAAGCTCTGACAGTTTTCAACATGTGTTCCTGGCACCAAAAGTTTAGACCCAATGATTTTCACTTCTTACCTTGCTGAATCATGTGCCTTCTTCAGCAGGAAGCAAATCAACAGGAAATGTCTTGATACCCCAAAGGACTGTGCTTTAATACATGCTTTCACTTCAGTGACGTGGAAATATTGCTTATTGAGTGCATGGTTATAACAATAGTTATCATTAAGTTCACAGCTAGTGCCAAAGACATCCTATAAAAAAGAAGTGATTTGCAGTGTAAGGTTCTCATTATCTTTGGGCTGTTAAACTATATTTTAGAAAACACACAGAAAGACACTGCTATATACAAGCACATATGCACTCACAGATAATTGTTGAAAAGAGTTGCTATTGACCCTGTTACTTTTGGAAACTAGATACCAAATGGGACTCACCACCCTAAGCAGATATAGACAACTACAAAGCAAGGGGGGGGGGGCGGAGGTTGGTCCTTAATTTTTTAAATTTTACAGCAAGGTTTTAACTATGTTTCTTTATGTGGTAATACACTCCCACTTCTACCTCAAGTCCCTAGGGGACCAATCTATTAGCTTGGAGATGTGTCTATGGCAGACACTACTGGCATACTGTGTAATACATGTTTTCTTCTTTTTCCATGGTAAATATAACCTCAATTTTATTGAGGGAATAGCCAGATAAATATTTCCTCACCTCTCTTGCAGCTAGAGGTGACCACATGATACAGTTTTAGCCAGAGTGAGCAGAAACTTACTGAGATTACCAAGAAGGCTTTGTTTTCCTGGTAAAAGTGCCTTCACATTTCCCTTATTGCTTTCTCCTTCTCCTGACTAGATGGCTGAAGCCACAGCAGTCATCTTGCCAACATGAGGAAAAGGCCAGAAGAATGGGAGAAACTACAACCTCAATATTCACCGCATTCCTGAGAGCTTCCCTAACTTATTTAAGTCACTGTGATTTTGGTTCTCCTCTGAAAGCGCTCACAAACTGACAGTAATCCTCTTACTTGGCCAGAAATTTCTATTAGATTAGTTTATTGGGGGTGCACATGCATAACGATACTCACCATATTCTGACTACCACACTTGCTGAGATAACCAAAAGAGAATCTATGAGTTTGTTTCAAAAACCATCAAGCACCTAAAAATGGCAATTAGTATAACAAAGATGACAGTATATTCATTTCTTTATCCCCAAGAGCAGATACAATGTCTGCCCACGGTTGCTCATTATGAATTTAAGATAAAGGACTTTTTATTTATCAGATTAGCTAGAGGATAGGAAAGAAAGCAGAGCCAAGCCCGATCTATTCTGTACAAGAATGTCAAGTATACAGCATGCCTGTCTATACTCCCCCATTCATCTCTAATCACAGAAATAATCAATCAACCAACCCATCTAACCTCCCTATGAGAAAAAATTTATTCTCAACATAGTGCCTTAGACAGTCACTACAAATTTATAATGTCCTAAAAACAAACGGTTATTTCTAACCTACAAAAGGCAGCTTCCCTAATAATGGAGGTCAAGGTGCACCAGGACTGACTGAGCATGAGGCTCTTAGACACAGCACTAAAATGGATGAAATAAAATGTTCCTGAAAACAGAGGGTACCCTCTGGGTTTCTTTATGTGGTAATACACTCCCACTTCTACCTCAAGTCCCTAGGGGACCAATCTATTAGCTTGGAGATGTGTCTATGGCAGACACTACTGGCATACTGTGTAATACATGTTTTCTTCTTTTTCCATGGTAAATATAACCTCAATTTTATTGAGGGAATAGCCAGATAAATATTTCCTCACCTCTCTTGCAGCTAGAGGTGACCACATGATACAGTTTTAGCCAGAGTGAGCAGAAACTTACTGAGATTACCAAGAAGGCTTTGTTTTCCTGGTAAAAGTGCCTTCACATTTCCCTTATTGCTTTCTCCTTCTCCTGACTAGATGGCTGAAGCCACAGCAGTCATCTTGCCAACATGAGGAAAAGGCCAGAAGAATGGGAGAAACTACAACCTCAATATTCACCGCATTCCTGAGAGCTTCCCTAACTTATTTAAGTCACTGTGATTTTGGTTCTCCTCTGAAAGCGCTCACAAACTGACAGTAATCCTCTTACTTGGCCAGAAATTTCTATTAGATTAGTTTATTGGGGGTGCACATGCATAACGATACTCACCATATTCTGACTACCACACTTGCTGAGATAACCAAAAGAGAATCTATGAGTTTGTTTCAAAAACCATCAAGCACCTAAAAATGGCAATTAGTATAACAAAGATGACAGTATATTCATTTCTTTATCCCCAAGAGCAGATACAATGTCTGCCCACGGTTGCTCATTATGAATTTAAGATAAAGGACTTTTTATTTATCAGATTAGCTAGAGGATAGGAAAGAAAGCAGAGCCAAGCCCGATCTATTCTGTACAAGAATGTCAAGTATACAGCATGCCTGTCTATACTCCCCCATTCATCTCTAATCACAGAAATAATCAATCAACCAACCCATCTAACCTCCCTATGAGAAAAAATTTATTCTCAACATAGTGCCTTAGACAGTCACTACAAATTTATAATGTCCTAAAAACAAACGGTTATTTCTAACCTACAAAAAGGCAGCTTCCCTAATAATGGAGGTCAAGGTGCACCAGGACTGACTGAGCATGAGGCTCTTAGACACAGCACTAAAATGGATGAAATAAAATGAATTATCAGGACGCTGATCATGTCAAGGGCAGAGGGTACCCTCTGGGAACACAACTTCAGGAGTGGAGATCAGATGTGGCAGTAGATGCAGGATGGCTAAGGTCCAGCAACAAGGAAGACCAACTCAGGAGGAAGCCAAGGAGCTGTACTTTATCAACATCTCCATGCCTACCACCTCTTCACGCTCTTGCTCACCTCTCTACAGGCATTCTTCTCACCATTCCTGTCTTTTCTCTTTATCATCTTATAATTCTCTCCATTGAGGGGTCGCACATTTCAGTAGAAATGCTCTGCAATCAGGCAGATCTGGACTCAAACATTAGTCCTTACAGGATGGGGAATGTTGATAGACTGTTAAATCTCTCCATCTCCAAGAGATGATCTCCAAGGAGATCTATCCAAAGAGGACAATGACAGAACCTCATAGGCCTGGGGTTAGCATGGAACATGCTTAAACACAACTTCACACAGGGTGGAAGTTACTGTAAAAACACTTCCTCAGCTGGAGTAAGAGTTTGCCATCCTAGATTGTGGATACATTACCATCTCTCAAGAATAAAAAAGTTTCCAAAGATTCATTAAGGTTCCAGAAATTTTATAAGGGCTCAGTGAATGTTCTAACCCATAAAACAAAGTAAGCTTATTTTGAGCAAGTAAAGTCATAGGTCTAGTCTGTATAAGGTAATTTAAATGAATATCCACAATGGTAACTTCACCCTCTTCTCAGACAACCAATGGCCATCAGACATATTACAGTTTAATAAACTTTAATGAAAAGACCTTCAAATTTCACTTATATTTATATAGAATTTCCAGTGAAATTCTATCTGCTCCAATAATTTTGAAACATATGGAATTTATTTCCCCTAACACCTGGCTATATTTAATTTGTTATGAGAAGTTCCTGACTGTGTTATGTGACCTATTCCCATGATGCTTAAGAGTTAAATGTGTTTCCTGCTTTCCTGAATTCCAAATAAACTGAATAAAATAGCCAATCCTTGGATACACAAATGTAATATCCTGAGCCTACACACACACACACACACACTCACACACACACACTCACACACACCCCACACTCCTGCTTTCTATTAACTTGCAGCTTATGGGTATAAGAGACAGAAGTAATAAGAACAAGGAAATTATAAATCACTTAAACAGAATTATCTGAATTTTTCATGTTGTGATTATTTTTAATGTTACTGATAACTAAATAATTTATTCCTTTGATTTGTCTGGGTTGTTTTCCTTATGAGCTAAATAGTTTGAATATTTAGGACAGTATTTCAAATTTGAAAAGGAAAATTTTTTTTAGAAACATTAATGATAGTAACATAATTCCCTATTCAAATGTTATATTTTGAAAATTCTTAAGTCTACCTTAAAAATAAAGGTACAAGTGCAACTATTCAATACCCATTTTTAAAAATCATGGCTATCTTGCACTCATTATTATGATACATTAACTCTAACTCATAAAGATGAGCTTATATTCCATTTCTACAATTTCAATTACTAAATGGTATTTTACAATACTAGGGATGCATAAAAACTGCATTACATATCTAGTTTTGTAAGTGTGAAGTCAACATGGCACAGTGAATAAGAACAATCAGAGAAACTAGACATGTGAGATATGGTTCCTTCTACCACTTACTTTAAACATAACTTAGAGTAGTCATATGTTTCTCTGAGCTGCAGTCAGCTCATGTATAAAGTGGAATTAATAGTTTATCCAACTTGGTGCTCCCCTGGCAATCCAGTGATCAAGACTCTCTGCTTCCACCTACGGACAGCATGGGTCAATACCTGGTCAGGGAACTGAGACCCCATATGACAAGAAAAAAGAGGAAGAATTTAAGAGTATAATCTCTGTAGTGCTAATTATTAGCTGTGCATCTTTGGATAAGCCACTTAATCTCTTGATCTCCAACCTTCACTGAGAAGTGAATGTTCTATAAACACAATGACACCCATAAGCCATTGACACGGTTCCCACTCACACCATGGTAGGAGTATGGTACAGGTCAGGTACCATGGGTTTTGCTCACTGACACACTCTGAGGACCCAGGAGACAATCTGACACATGGGTGTTTAATAAATATTGTTCATTTCCAAATGGTGCTGGAAAAACTGGACAGCTGCACATTAAAAAAAAATTAGATCATTCTTTCACACTACATACAAAAATAAGCTCAAAGTGAATTAAAGACCTAAATGTGATACCAGACACTATAAACTCCTACAGGAAATTATAGACAGAACTCTGTCTGACATAAATTGCAGCAATATTTTTTTGATCTGTTTTCTGAAATAAACAAAACTAAAAACAACCCATAGACTGGAAGAAAATACTTGCAAATGATGTAACTGACAAGAGATTAGTCTCCAAAATTTACAAACAGCTCATGATGCTTAACACCATCAAAACAAACAACCCATTAAACAAACGGCCAGAAAACCTAAATAAACATTTCTCCAAAGATGACACACAGATGGCCAAGAGGTAAGTGAAAAGATATTCAACATTGCTAATTATTAGAGAAATGCAGATCAAAACTACAATGAGATATCACCTCACACAGGCCAGAATGGCTATCATCAAAAAGTCCACAAACAAACAAAAAAGTCCACAAGCAATAGGGCTTCCCTGGTGGTCCAGTGCGTAAAGAATCTGCTGTGCAGTGCAAGGGGCGCCAGTTTGATCCCTGGCACTGGAAGATCCCACGTGCCATGGAGCAGCTGGACTGGCTGCACTGGGATGTCCAGTCATGAGCCAGCACTCTGGAGCACATGCGCCCATAGCTGGTGCTCTGCAACAAGGACGGCCACTGCAATGGGAGGCCCATACAGGCCAAACAATGAAGATGGATGAAAACAACTAAATGAAAGACCAATAAAAAAGAGGCCAAATAATAATAATAATAATAAAGTCCACAAACAATAAATGCTAGAGAGGGTGTAGAGGGAAGGGAATCTTTCACTGTTGGTGAGAATAAATAGGTATATCCACTATGGAGAACAGTATAGAGGGTTCTTAGAAAACTAAAATTGAGCTACCACATGACCTTGCAATCCTACTCATGGGCATATACCCAGAGGAAAACATGATTCCAAAAGGATTGACACGGTTCCCACTCACACCTGGTAGAAACAGGTCAGGTACCATGGGTTTTGCTCACTGACACACTCTGAGGACCCAGGAGACAATCTGACACATGGGTGTTTAATAAATATTGTTCATTTCCAAATGGTGCTGGAAAAACTGGACAGCTGCACATTAAAAAAAAATTAGATCATTCTTTCACACTACATACAAAAATAAGCTCAAAGTGAATTAAAGACCTAAATGTGATACCAGACACTATAAACTCCTACAGGAAATTATAGACAGAACTCTGTCTGACATAAATTGCAGCAATATTTTTTTGATCTGTTTTCTGAAATAAACAAAACTAAAAACAACCCATAGACTGGAAGAAAATACTTGCAAATGATGTAACTGACAAGAGATTAGTCTCCAAAATTTACAAACAGCTCATGATGCTTAACACCATCAAAACAAACAACCCATTAAACAAACGGCCAGAAAACCTAAATAAACATTTCTCCAAAGATGACACACAGATGGCCAAGAGGTAAGTGAAAAGATATTCAACATTGCTAATTATTAGAGAAATGCAGATCAAAACTACAATGAGATATCACCTCACACAGGCCAGAATGGCTATCATCAAAAAGTCCACAAACAAACAAAAAAGTCCACAAGCAATAGGGCTTCCCTGGTGGTCCAGTGCGTAAAGAATCTGCTGTGCAGTGCAAGGGGCGCCAGTTTGATCCCTGGCACTGGAAGATCCCACGTGCCATGGAGCAGCTGGACTGGCTGCACTGGGATGTCCAGTCATGAGCCAGCACTCTGGAGCACATGCGCCCATAGCTGGTGCTCTGCAACAAGGACGGCCACTGCAATGGGAGGCCCATACAGGCCAAACAATGAAGATGGATGAAAACAACTAAATGAAAGACCAATAAAAAAGAGGCCAAATAATAATAATAATAATAAAGTCCACAAACAATAAATGCTAGAGAGGGTGTAGAGGGAAGGGAATCTTTCACTGTTGGTGAGAATAAATAGGTATATCCACTATGGAGAACAGTATAGAGGGTTCTTAGAAAACTAAAATTGGAGCTACCACATGACCTTGCAATCCTACTCATGGGCATATACCCAGAGGAAAACATGATTCCAAAAGGATATTTGGGCCCCAATGTTCACTGCAGCACTGTTTATAATATCCAAGCCATGGAATCAACCTAAATGTCCATCACCAGGGGAATGGATAAAGAAAATGTGGTATATATCTATCTATCTATCTATATATATATATACATATACATATATACAATGGAATATTACTCAGCCATCAAAAGAATGAAATAACACCATTTGCAGCAACATAAATGGACCTAGAGAGAATGTCATATTGAATGAAGTCAGTCAGACAGAGAAGGAGAACTATTACATGACATCCTTTATATGTGAAATCTAAAAAGAAAGGATACAAATGAACTTACAAAACAGAAAGAGACTCACAGACCTAGAGAATAAATTTAAGGTTGCTGACGGGAAGGGATAGTTAGGAAGTTTGGGATGGACATGTACACACTGTTATACTTAAAATGGATACTCAACAAGGACTTTCTATACAGTACATGGAACTCTGCTCAGTGTTACGAGGCAGCTTGGATGGGAGGGGAGCTTGGGGGAAAGTGGATACATGCACATGTATGGCTGAGTCTCTTTGCTATTCACCTGAAACTATCACAACATTGTTAATCAGCTACACCCCAATATAAACTAAAAAGTTTAAAAATAAATAAATATTGCTGAATTCATTTTAGCTAAAATACCATCTGGAGTCACCCTGACCTTTAAAATATAAGATTAACTCAAATCTCACATTCTCTAGAAAGTTCAACATTTTTTTTCACAAATTTTACAAGTGTATGAAGTCTTACTATTCTACTGTATCTAATTCAGATTTCCATCTTCTGTTGTGGTTTGCTATGTTTTCCATTAAAAGGCTTTTTTTCTGTTTCTTAATTGCCACAGTTATTTTCCTTTGATTAGCTCCACCCTATACATACCCATAATCCACACAAACACAAATACCACTTTCATGATGGACCCAGGTATATCTGATTCATAGAAGGGTTTAGGTGTACTGGTGAGATGGGGTAATCAGAGTTGTGCACAAGACAACTCACACTTGAATGCAATGCTTTTAAGAAAGTCTCTTGGCCATAGAACTTTTATACCTTAATAAAATATTATTCATAAGAAATTATGAGAACCCTCAAAGAAATTATTTTGAGTACATATATTTTATTGTTCTTCTAATTTTAAAAATCTTATTTTAGCAGTTGCCATCAAAATCCTTCTCAGATGTATGACATTTGTTTGTTTACAAAGGTTTGTTTATTTACCATAAGTAGGGATAAAAATAAAAGAGCTTAAATATTTCCCAACACTCTTTTAGTTGATCTCACAAATATACAAATTCCCATCCACCAGGCATATCAGAACCCATCTGACAACAAGTACTAGAATCTCTTTGATATGCATTCTGTACAACCTGTGCTAGACATCACAGGTTTCATTTCTGAAGGTTTAGCAGTTTGTTTGGGAAAATGCCATTCAGAGAACTGAAAGAGCGTCTGTCTGGATTCAAAATTAGTGTCTTACTCTCCATATGTATTGTCACCAGGAAGACATTCTGGAGGAATGTAGCAGAGTGTTTTTCAAAGTGTTCTTTTGTAATTTAGCAACCATTACGTCTTAAAATAAGACTGTGAGGATATGGAAATGAAGTATGATAGTAAATATTCTTTTGGACAAAATGGATTATTCACTATAAAAGAAAGATTATTTCGTGTTAGTTCCCCTATTCTTTTTTTTTTTTTTTTTATGAGCTGACCTCTGTTTTTTACTCCAGAGCAACCCTTTTTCCCTAACTTTTTTTTTTTTTTTTAATTTTTTTTTCTTTGGGGGGGGGTGGGTTTGGGGGGGGGGGGGAGGGGGGGGGCCACTTCTATTGGTCTTTCATTTCTCTATTTTCATTCGTCTTCGTTCTTTGGCTCCTGTGGGCCTCCCATCGTGGTGGCGTCTGTCACTGCAGAGCACTGGCTCTGGGCGCATGCGCTCCAGAGCTCCGGCTCGGTGATTGGACACATTGGTCCAGCGCTCCGCGGCACGTGGAATCTTCCCAGGCCAGGGCTCGAACCGGTGCCCTTCGCAACCGGAGGTATATCTGATTCTAGAGGTTGTGACTGGTGAGATGGGGTAATCAGAGTTGTGCACAAGACAACTCACACTTGAATGCAATGCTTTTAAGAAAGTCTCTTGGCCATAGAACTTTTATACCTTAATAAAATATTATTCATAAGAAATTATGAGAACCCTCAAAGAAATTATTTTGAGTACATATATTTTATTGTTCTTCTAATTTTAAAAATCTTATTTTAGCAGTTGCCATCAAAATCCTTCTCAGATGTATGACATTTGTTTGTTTACAAAGGTTTGTTTATTTACCATAAGTAGGGATAAAAATAAAAGAGCTTAAATATTTCCCAACACTCTTTTAGTTGATCTCACAAATATACAAATTCCCATCCACCAGGCATATCAGAACCCATCTGACAACAAGTACTAGAATCTCTTTGATATGCATTCTGTACAACCTGTGCTAGACATCACAGGTTTCATTTCTGAAGGTTTAGCAGTTTGTTTGGGAAAATGCCATTCAGAGAACTGAAAGAGCGTCTGTCTGGATTCAAAATTAGTGTCTTACTCTCCATATGTATTGTCACCAGGAAGACATTCTGGAGGAATGTAGCAGAGTGTTTTTCAAAGTGTTCTTTTGTAATTTAGCAACCATTACGTCTTAAAATAAGACTGTGAGGATATGGAAATGAAGTATGATAGTAAATATTCTTTTGGACAAAATGGATTATTCACTATAAAAGAAAGATTATTTCGTGTTAGTTCCCCTATTCTTTTTTTTTTTTTTTTTATGAGCTGACCTCTGTTTTTTACTCCAGAGCAACCCTTTTTCCCTAACTTTTTTTTTTTTTTTTAAATTTATTTACTTTGGGCGGGGGTCGGGTTGGGGAGGGAGGGGAATGGGCGGGCCACTTCTATTGGTCTTTCATTTCTCTATTTTCATTCGTCTTCGTTCTTTGGCTCCTGTGGGCCTCCCATCGTGGTGGCGTCTGTCACTGCAGAGCACTGGCTCTGGGCGCATGCGCTCCAGAGCTCCGGCTCGGTGATTGGACACATTGGTCCAGCCGCTCCGCGGCACGTGGAATCTTCCCAGGCCAGGGCTCGAACCGGTGCCCCTTGCACTGCAAGGCCGTGTCCTTATCCACTGGACCACCAGGGGAAGCCCTAGTTCCCCTATTCTTGAGAATACTAAGGACATGTTAGGCATTTTTACTCCATGTGATGCATAAAAACAATTCCCATTGCCAAAGGATACCCACACAAGTCATCTACAAGGGATTCAGCTTGGGTGTAGTGCCTGGAAAGCTATGTCAGGAATTGTCCAAGCCCAGAGAAGCAGGCTCTTTACTAGTCATTCCCTTGTTCCCTTCCAGAGAATCAGAGACCCAGAGCAGCACTACTGGGGATGGAAGGACCAAGAAGAGGTGACACTTCTTCAGAGAGCTAAGAACTGGGAAGATATCCTGGACCACATCTGCCCCATTTCCCAAGAAATAGTCCATGTTCAGAGTAGTACCATCTTGTGCTTGTACACCATCTTTGTGAGCACAACGATTCATTCAATAAACCATGTTTAAGGCACTGTGCTAGCTTTTCTCAGGACAGCAGCAGGGGGTTGAGACCCTAGATTCTGGAGCTAGACTGCCTGGATTCTAGCTAATCTTGGCTCTGTGCTTGTCAGCCCTTCAACAGGGGCATGTAGAGTTCTCTGTGTGTCACTTTCCATGGAAATCAACTGGATTAATCACTCACCTCAAGAGGTACAGAACAGGATAAAGAGGCAATCTAGCAAAGAAAACAAATAGGGAAAGTCCCAATCAAAGTAGTATGCAAACAATGATGTGTTAAACCTGAACTATAAAGCAAATACCTATGCCCAAGAAAGTGGGGATTAGGGCACACCTGTATCTAGAACACTAGAGTGATGGTAAAGCGACTCGAAGGTAACACAACAAAGTGAGGTCCAAGATGACACAGAGATGGAGTCTGAAGGAAAACACAAGAGTAATTATAAGTCCCATAGATACCCTATCATGCTTCTCATCTGCTAAGATATCCCCCAAATTTTAAAATATACATGCAAGTAATTTAAATATTATATTATTTATTTATATTATATACTATATGGATAAATATATATATATATATATATATGAAAATATATTACATACCCTTGGATTTAGAACCAGAACACAAAGTAAGCTTACTCTCCTAATAATTTTTTTTTTTAGTTGGTCAGTCTATACCACCAAAGACAGATAAAAATTGCTGGCATAATACTTTGGCCACCTGATACGGAGAGACAACTCATTGGAAAAAATCTTGATGCTGGGAAAAACAAGGCAGAAGGAGAAGGGTACTACAAAGGATGAGATGGTTGGATAGCATCACTAAGTCAATGGACATGAGTTTGAGCAAGCTCAGGAAGATGGTGAAGGACAGGAAAGCCTGGCATGCTGCAGTCCACTGGGACCACAAAGTCGAACATGACTGAGCAACTGAACTGAACTGAATAATCATTACTGAAAAAGCATATATTCTTCCTCAAGCATCATACAAATCATCTTTAAGGAGACTTGTATTCAAAGTTTCCCAAATTCTGAAGTCCCCAGATGACTGGGAGAGAAATGCAGAATCCTCCCTAACAGTCATATCTAGTTCCATTTACAGTATTGTTTTGATCACATCTCTCTCTGTCAGAAAGCTAAAAATTCAACCTCAAGCTCTGAGACAACACATAAAAACTGTAGCAATAAAAAGCAAAAAGTGCAGACCTTTAAAGTAGGTCTGAGAATGTCATTGTTTCCAGAAGGTAGAAATACAATGATATAAAACCCTGGTTAGAAGTAAGGAAGCCGTTAGCAACTGACATGAAAATCAACTTATTATTTATTACTGGGATTAGATGAGATTCTCATGTTGCATAACTCAATAGAGAATAACATCTATTTGACTGCATGGGATGCGAGTCTGGTCCATTTTTATTAATTTGCCTTTGCTCCAGCCATTAAGTGACTGCTCCTTTGGATCATAAAAAGTAGTACATGAATAACACAGAAAGGTTTTTTACCCCATTCTCAATAATATAATGAATTTCAGCTACTGTATCAATAAAAGATTCAGCCACCTGCTTAGATATCTTTCTGCCACTGGTTCAAAAGCAAACAAAATTGGGTCTGACTGGTAGAGAATACTGCTCCTTCCCCGGGTTGTTCATTGATTCAGATACCAATAAAATTCCTCACCACCAGGGTTTAGAACTCCTCACTGACTTTTGTTAAGCCTATTTTGAAACTTCACCTACATGCAGAAGTGCTTACTTCTGATTTTTCTGCTCCTTCCAAATGTGAAGGTTTCTGCAGCCTCAGGGCTACCATCCTCTATGATCCTTTCTGCCTGAGACAGAGTCTAAAAGTTACTAACATCTGACCCTTCAATACATGGAACTCAATATTAAGTCCTAAAGTTCAATGGTACAGATACTGTTATTGGCCTCTTTAAAAACCTCCCGGATGATAGAAAGGATGTTGTTAGAGTTCCTGATCATTGGCTACAATTTAGGTGTGGACTTGTGTTTTACATGACAGTTACTCAAAACAAAGGCATGCAACCCAGCAAGACTTAGTTTTATAACTTGCCCTAAATTTTCAGTAGTGTCTGGAAGCAGTAATGTGTAATAGCTACAAACACAGACTCTGTTGTCAGATTGCCTGGGTATCAACTCTCATCAGTAGAGCTTTCTAGCTAACGTTGGGCACGTTTCTGGGGAATGAGCAGTATTCTTCCACTCAGTGTTGCTGATGAAATCACTGATGTGAGACTCAAAACCATCTACACAGCTTATTGCGTTAAACAGATTTTACTATTCCATTCTTTTCATCAACATAACTATTCTAGGAAACTCCTGCCTGGAAGATAATAGTTCTTTATTCTAAGAACTTTTTGAAAGATTAAATAACACTTAAATAGAAAGCATCCAATAATAGTTCACACTCTCAGACTTCTGGACTCCTTCTTTCTAAATTCTCATTGCTGTGCCCAGTATTTCTAACATTTACATTATGATCTTTATCCAATCCTAGTCTAGCTCCCTATCACGAAAGTCCTACCATAAACCAGTTATTTAAAATTTCAACAATATTCCAACAATTGCCCTTCCCTCTCTAAGCTACTCCTAAGACTCTGTCAAGGTGGTGCTCTTCCTTATAGCAGTAAGGAAGAAACTCAGTCTTGTCTCATTTTTTGCCACTGGTTCAAAAGCAAACAAAATTGGGTCTGACTGGTAGAGAATACTGCTCCTTCCCCGGGTTGTTCATTGATTCAGATACCAATAAAATTCCTCACCACCAGGGTTTAGAACTCCTCACTGACTTTTGTTAAGCCTATTTTGAAACTTCACCTACATGCAGAAGTGCTTACTTCTGATTTTTCTGCTCCTTCCAAATGTGAAGGTTTCTGCAGCCTCAGGGCTACCATCCTCTATGATCCTTTCTGCCTGAGACAGAGTCTAAAAGTTACTAACATCTGACCCTTCAATACATGGAACTCAATATTAAGTCCTAAAGTTCAATGGTACAGATACTGTTATTGGCCTCTTTAAAAACCTCCCGGATGATAGAAAGGATGTTGTTAGAGTTCCTGATCATTGGCTACAATTTAGGTGTGGACTTGTGTTTTACATGACAGTTACTCAAAACAAAGGCATGCAACCCAGCAAGACTTAGTTTTATAACTTGCCCTAAATTTTCAGTAGTGTCTGGAAGCAGTAATGTGTAATAGCTACAAACACAGACTCTGTTGTCAGATTGCCTGGGTATCAACTCTCATCAGTAGAGCTTTCTAGCTAACGTTGGGCACGTTTCTGGGGAATGAGCAGTATTCTTCCACTCAGTGTTGCTGATGAAATCACTGATGTGAGACTCAAAACCATCTACACAGCTTATTGCGTTAAACAGATTTTACTATTCCATTCTTTTCATCAACATAACTATTCTAGGAAACTCCTGCCTGGAAGATAATAGTTCTTTATTCTAAGAACTTTTTGAAAGATTAAATAACACTTAAATAGAAAGCATCCAATAATAGTTCACACTCTCAGACTTCTGGACTCCTTCTTTCTAAATTCTCATTGCTGTGCCCAGTATTTCTAACATTTACATTATGATCTTTATCCAATCCTAGTCTAGCTCCCTATCACGAAAGTCCTACCATAAACCAGTTATTTAAAATTTCAACAATATTCCAACAATTGCCCTTCCCTCTCTAAGCTACTCCTAAGACTCTGTCAAGGTGGTGCTCTTCCTTATAGCAGTAAGGAAGAAACTCAGTCTTGTCTCATCAGGAGATTGTTACGGTGACATTCTTGGGAATCAGAATATACAAAGCTCTCAGCTTGATGCTTGTTCCACCATAACTACTTTATTGAAGTTAAATATGTAGTGCCCCGGAGCATTAGTCACAGCAGTCAAAATGTTGGAGGGAAACTAAATCTCCACTGATGGATGATTAATGAACAACAAATAAATCAGTGAATTATTTATTTATTAATTCAATGAAAAAACAAAATGCCATGTATAGTGGTGTATACCTACAATGGAATACAAAGGTGTATTTCTATCACAAACTAGATTTTTCCAGATTTTCAGCCCTCCTCTACCACATTGCCTGAACTGCTTTCCAAGAGCAACTGTTTTGCATTAAAGTGTAGCAATAAGCAAAGACCAAGTCAATGATAAAGGCAATGCTATGTATTTAGCATTTACCGTATATAACAAGGGGCTTCCCAGGTGGCAAAGAATCCACCTACCAATAATGGAGACACAAGAGATGTGGGTTTGATCCCTAGTTCAGGAAGATCCCCTAGATTAGGAAAGAGCAACCCACTCCGATATTCTTGCCTGGAAAACCCCATGGACAGAGGAACCTGGTGGGTTGCAGTCCAAGGGTCGCAAAGAGTTGGACACAATTGAGCACACTCACACTCAGACACACACACACAGACACACACACACACATAGCAAAGGGTCAGCTACCACCAGTTGTGCTTTGACAGAGACTCAAATGTAGGCAAAGGAGTGGAAAAGGTTTATAGTGGGAAAAAAAGGAAGGTTGCAGGTATGCCTTTATTGAAATCTACTGGCTTGGGGAAGCTATCAGTAGGCCAAATAGATACCAGGCATCTTTTGTGATTGGCAAGGGATGCATATTTGGCTTTCTCTTGTTGGTTCTAAGTTTTAAGCAGGGACAAAAATTAGAGAAGCTGTCAGTTATTAATCAAGTCCAGCCATTTTACATCAGTTATAACAGAAGTTATTGTTTAGGTTCTTGGATTGTTATTAGAGATAGCAATCAGGCTGACTTCAAGTCTGACTTCCAGCAAGTTGGCCTCCTGGGTTGTTTATTGTAGATAAGGGGATTGGTTTCCTGGTCGGGCAGAAGGTCACAATTTTATTTTTATATACAACCTGGTAATTGTCCATTTGTATATGCCAGTTTTCAAGATCTGTATGAGAGCTCATTTTTATTTTGTTCTTAGGGTTTCATAGCAAGGTTCTTAACATAGCATAAGTGTATAAATTTGCACAAATAAATGAATAACTTCATGGTGGATATTGGAAGTGAATCATAGCTAAGTTAATTGTATAAGCTGATGCCATTTTGAGAAGAAAAGTATGCATGAAATTCAAGTTAAGAACAGAAAGTTTGGAGTACAAGGGGAGATATGGTGAAGTCTCTTGCTGTTGATTCCTCAATAGTATCTTTGAAATTTAAGTTCTGTTCCCTGAAAATTCTTCTTGATAAAAACATATCTGGTCTTCTAGATTTGCTCAAATCTAACTGCCAATTTCAAAGCATATGTAGCCATGGAACTAGAAGTATGAAACATGGGCATGTTCAGGGTCAAAGACTTCAGGGTACAGAGTGACAGAAAGACAAAGGATAAGCGGAGAAAGTGTCTTTCGTGAAAATTTTTGGGATTGATACTACCCTACCCTCCTATATCTAGAATTAAATCTCACCAGAATCTGGCCTCCAGCTCCTGCCAGTTTTCTTTCCAAGAATTAAGAAATAGACTCCTTTATTCTTGGATAGAAAACTAGCAGGAAGCCAAATTGGCTACCAAAATACACCATGCAGTTCTTTTATCTTCTTTATTTTTCTTCATCTCAAGCCAGTCTCTTAGATGATTTCTTAGACCAGCTGAGCTGAAAAATTACACCTCCAACCTTGACATTCTGATGATGCTCATTGCCACTATCATTTAGTCACTACTGAGCACCTGCTGCTTAGATGTGTTTCATTACCTTATCTCCTATGAAAGCCTGTATCTACAACTAGACCAAAACGTGGAAAGGATAATGACTTACTGTTCCTTGCATTGTTGGAGTCCCTATTTCAGTTTCACACATGGTAGACAGAACAGTAAATGAAGACTTATCATGGCAGTTATTAAGGGTCTCTGACACTTGATAGATGAGTTTTCATGTTAAGGCTTAGCTCAAATTATAAACATAGCACATGGCTTTCCTGAAATAGGCTCATAATCTGTGTATTTAGTATATATTAAATGAACTGTTCCTATTAAAACAGTGTTCATTTTCCTCCTCAGTATTAGCTATCATTTCAGTGGTTAGTGAGTAACTGAAATAGGTGACTCAGGTGAATATCTCCTATGCTTTCTCTGATCATGATAAGACACTTTATACCCATTAAATTGCCCATGTTTTTCCAAATACAACAGTATTAGTCTTAAGAAAAATTATCATTTAGGCAACCACCTGCCAACATGTGTTTTTAGGTAAACTTTCTCCAGTGATTCTGGTGAGTTCTGCCAAACCGCACAAAAATAGTCTATTATTATAATTCAGTTTTACCTATATGGCTGTCATTACCTTCATGTCTCTGCTAACATAAGGAAAATTGTATTAGTTGCTCCCCAAATTCTAAATACTAAGAATTATTTCTCCTACCCAAAGGCTAGTCTTTAATCCCCATTCTCTGTTCCATTTATGTAGAATATGGTTCATAATGTCTCATTTCTAAAGTTGATTTCTATAAAAATTAGTTAACTTCTATTAATTATGTAAACCCTCATTACTGAAGCCAAGCCCTAATTAAATTGGTTGATCAAGTCTACCTAAAAATTTTACTTTCATTGTTGATGTCTGGCATTTCATGACCGGTTGGTTGAATTGTGAAGCAAATGAACCAATTATTTAGGCACCTGATGTATCTGTATGAAAACTCACAAGGGGTGGTGTTTTAAAGGGTAGGATAATAATAAGCTATGATTTCCTAAAGATTCTATTTTATTATTTGCAGACTGAGGAATGAGTGTCTGTGAAGGAACCACTCCCTCAGCCTTAGGCAACATATAGCCCCGCTATACGATCTTTTCTATAATTAGAGCCTTCATAATCAATTAGCAATTATAGCAGATAAGAAGATGGAAGCTAATGATGCCAGTCCAGACAACTGCTGAACGCATCTAGATAAGTTGAAGCATCTGATTGAATTGCCAGCTAATTTTGAGAATTTCAATAAATTTCTCCTACTTTAACAATAAAAGTAGAAAGAAATCACCTGAAAACTATTGTAACTGACATTTTTTAAAATAAATACTAGAAGAAAAGTTTTATTATAAAGATCAGGGAGTAAAAGTTTGGGCTTTTTAACTGAAACATACCAGTCCAAACTAGTAGAGACAAGTGAAAATAATGTGACTAAATTACGGAACTTGAAAAATGGAGCAAACGATAGTCAGGAAATTTGCATGAATAACCAATTTCTTTGAATGAAAAATTAGACTAGCATAAGAATGAAAACAAATCCTAGTGGATAAAATGACAATAGAATTGTTTTGTGTAAGGTCACATCTGCTGAGGCCAGAAAGCCTACAAAAGACACCAGTTCATAATAAATACCTTTTGTTGGTGCAGCCTCAAGGATCATAATAATGAACTTCCCTTAATACAACTGGTGAATTTGTTTGGAAAACACACACACACACACTCAAGTCATTAAATCACACCTAAAATTTAAACGGAGAATCAGCTTTTCAAAAAAACCTACCAAAATTGTATAAATCTAAATTATTAGGTATGTGATCCTGGATCTTATTTAGATGATGCATACCTGCATGCAAAATATGTCCCATAAACATAAATAGCATTCTATGAGGCTTAGATGGTAAAGAATCTGCCTGTGATGCAAAAGACCTGGGTTCAATCCCTGGGTCAGGACAACTTCCTGGAGAAGGAAATGGCAACTCATTCCAGTATTCTTGCCTGGAAAATTCCGTGGACAGAGGAGCCTGGTGGGCTAGAGTACATGGGGTCTCAGAGCTGGACAGGACTGAATGACTAACACATACACACACAGTGAATACTATAGTGAAACAGGGATATTGTCTAGATATGTACTTTTTAACTATGAAGTAACATTCAAATGTATAAAAAGCTGATATAAAAAGAATACCAATATTATTAATAATAGTGATATTACCAGCTGTGTGAAGTTGCTTCGGTCGTGTCTGACTCTTTGCAAGAGTCAAAGCAAGATCAAATTTCCCCACAGCCAGTCCCTCTCAACAGGAAGCTTCTACAAGATGCTTAACTTCATCCATTAGAGGGCAGACAGAATTAAAAACACAATCGCAGAAAACTAACCAAACTGATCATATGGATCACAGTCATGTCGAATTCAATGAAACCATGAGCCATGTCATATAGGGTCATCCAAGACGGACAGGTCATGATGGAGAGTTCTGACAAACTGTGGTCCACTGGAGAAGGGAATGGCAAACTACCTCAGTAGTCTTGCCTTGAGAACCCCATAAACAGTATGAAAAGACAAAAACATATGACACTGAAAGATGGACTCCTCAGGTTGGTAGGTGCTGAAAATGCTACTGGAGATGAGCAGAGAAATAGCTCCAGAAGGAATGAAAAGGCTGAGCCAAAGCAGAAACAATGCCCAGTTGTGGGTATGTCTGGTAATGAAAGTAAAGTTTGATGAGACAAAGAAAAATATTGCACTGAAACCTGGAATGACAGGTCCACAAATCAAGGTAAATTGGAAGTGGTCAAACAGAAGTTGGCAAGAATAAAAACTGATATTTTAGGAATCAGTGAATTAAAATGGACAGGAAGGGGAGAATTTAATCAGATGACCAACATATCTGCTACTGTGGACAAGAATCCCCTGGAAGAAATGAAGTAGCCCTCATAGTCAACAAAAGCGTTCAAAATGCAGTACTTGGGTGCAATCTCAAAAACGACAGAATGACTTCCAAAGCAAACCATTCAATATCACAGTAATCCAAGTCTATGCATGAACCGTTAATGCTGAAGAAGCTAAAGTTGAACGGTTCTATGAAGACCTAGAAGATCTTCTAGAACTAACACCAAAAAGAGATGTAATTTTCATCATTGGAGACTGGAATGCAAAAGTAGGAAGTCAAGAGATACCTAGAGCAACAGGCAAGTTTGGCCTTGGTGTATAAAATAAAGCAGTGCAAAGGCTAAATAAAAGAGTCTTGCCAAGAGAATGCACTGGTCATAGCAAACACCCTCTTCCAACAACAAAAGTGATGATTCTACATATGGACATCACCAGATGGTCAATACGGAAATAAGATTGACTATATTATTTGAAGTTGAAGATGGAGAAGCTCTATACAGTCAGCAAAAATAAGACCTGGAGCTGACTGTGGCTCAGATCATGAACTCTTTATTGCAAACTTCAGACTTAACTGAAGAAAATAGGGAAAACCACTAAGTCATTTGAGTACAGCGTAAGTCAAATCCCTACGATTATACAGTGGAAGTTACAAATATATTCAAGGGATTAGATCTGATAGAGTGCCTGAAGAACTATGGACAGAGGTTCATAGCATTGTACAGGAGGCAGTGATCAAAACCAATGCCAAGAAAAAGACATACAAAACCCAAAATGGTTGTCTGAAGACGCTGTACAAATAGCTAAGAAGAGATGGAAAGGCAAAGGAGAAAAGGAAAGATATAGCCATCTGAATGCAGAGTTCCAGAGAATAGCAAGGAGATTCAAGAAAGCCTTCTTAAGTGAACAATGCAAAGGAATAGAAGAAAACAACAGAATGGGAAAGACTAGATATTTCTATAAGAAAACTAGAGATACCAAGGGAATATTTCATGAAAGGATAGGAACAAAAAAGGACATAAATGGTATGGACCCAACAGAAGCAGAAGATATTAAGAAGAGGTGGCAAGAATACACAGAAGAACTATACAAAAAGATCTTAATGAGCTAGATGACCATGATGGTGTGATCACTCAGCTAGAGCCATTTTAGAGTGTGAAGTCAAGTGGGCCCTACAAAGTATTACAACAGACAAAGCTAATGGAGGTGATGGAATTGCAGCTGAGCTATTTCAAATGTTAAAAGACAATGCTCTCAAAGTGCTGCACTCAATATACCAGCAAATTTGGAAAACTCAAAGCTCAACTAGAAAAGGTCAGTTTTCATCATTGGAGACTGGAATGCAAAAGTAGGAAGTCAAGAGATACCTAGAGCAACAGGCAAGTTTGGCCTTGGTGTATAAAATAAAGCAGTGCAAAGGCTAAATAAAAGAGTCTTGCCAAGAGAATGCACTGGTCATAGCAAACACCCTCTTCCAACAACAAAAGTGATGATTCTACATATGGACATCACCAGATGGTCAATACGGAAATAAGATTGACTATATTATTTGAAGTTGAAGATGGAGAAGCTCTATACAGTCAGCAAAAATAAGACCTGGAGCTGACTGTGGCTCAGATCATGAACTCTTTATTGCAAACTTCAGACTTAACTGAAGAAAATGGGGAAAACCACTAAGTCATTTGAGTACAGCGTAAGTCAAATCCCTACGATTATACAGTGGAAGTTACAAATATATTCAAGGGATTAGATCTGATAGAGTGCCTGAAGAACTATGGACAGAGGTTCATAGCATTGTACAGGAGGCAGTGATCAAAACCAATGCCAAGAAAAAGACATACAAAACCCAAAATGGTTGTCTGAAGACGCTGTACAAATAGCTAAGAAGAGATGGAAAGGCAAAGGAGAAAAGGAAAGATATAGCCATCTGAATGCAGAGTTCCAGAGAATAGCAAGGAGATTCAAGAAAGCCTTCTTAAGTGAACAATGCAAAGGAATAGAAGAAAACAACAGAATGGGAAAGACTAGATATTTCTATAAGAAAACTAGAGATACCAAGGGAATATTTCATGAAAGGATAGGAACAAAAAAGGACATAAATGGTATGGACCCAACAGAAGCAGAAGATATTAAGAAGAGGTGGCAAGAATACACAGAAGAACTATACAAAAAGATCTTAATGAGCTAGATGACCATGATGGTGTGATCACTCAGCTAGAGCCATTTTAGAGTGTGAAGTCAAGTGGGCCCTACAAAGTATTACAACAGACAAAGCTAATGGAGGTGATGGAATTGCAGCTGAGCTATTTCAAATGTTAAAAGACAATGCTCTCAAAGTGCTGCACTCAATATACCAGCAAATTTGGAAAACTCAGCAATGGCCTCATGACTAGAAAAGGTCAGTTTTCATTCTGATACCAAAGAAGGGCAATGCCAAAGAATGTTCAAATCACTACACTGTTTCACCATGTCACATGATAGCAAACTAATGCTCAAAATCCTCCAACCTAGGTTTCAACAGTACATGAACAGAGAACTTCCAGATATACGAGCTAGATTTAGAAAAAGTAGAATTAAAAGAAAAAAAAAAAAGGCAGAGGAACCAGATATCAAATTACCAACATACACTGGATCACAGAAAAAGCAAGGGAATTCCAGTAAAACTTCTGCTTCATTGACTACTCTAAAGCCTTTAACTATGTGGATCAAAAGAAACTGTGTCAGTTCCTGAAAGAGATGGCAAGACCAGACCACCTTACCTGCCTCTTGAGAAACCTGTATTAAAACTGAACATGGAACAACAGACTGATTCCAAACTGGGAAAGAAGTACTTCAAGGCTATATATTGTCACACTGCTTATTTAATTTATATGCAGAGTATATCATGTGAAATGCTGGTCAGGATGAAGCACAAGCTGAAATCAAAACTGCCAGGAGAAATGACATTAATGACACGTATGCAGATGACACCACCCTTATGGGAGTAAGTGAGGAAGAACTAAATAGCCTCTTGATGAAGGGGAAAGAGGAGAGTGAAAAAGCTGGCCTAAAATTCAACATTCAAAAAATGAAGATCATGGCATCCAGTCCCATCACTTCATAGCAGATAGATGGGCATACAATGGAAAAAGTGACAGAGTTTATTTTCTTGGGTTCCAAAATCACTGCAGATGGTGATGGCAACCATGAAACTAAAAGATGCTTGCTCATTAGAAGAAGAGCTACGACAAACCTAGACAGTATATTAAAAAGCTCAGATGTCACTTTTTCTATGAAAGTCCATGTAGCCAAAGTTATGGTTTTTCCAGTAGTCATGCATGAATGTGAGAGTTGGACCATAAAGAAGACTGAGCGCCAAAGAATTGATGCCTTTGAACCGTGGTATTGGAGAAGACTCTTAAGAGTCCCTTGGACTGCAAGGAAATCAAACAAGTCAATTCTAAAGGAAATCAATCCTGAATATTCATTGGAAGGAATGATGCTAATGCTGAAGCTTCAATTCTTTGGCCGCCTGATGCACAGAGGCGACTCACTGGAAAAGACCCTGATATTGAGGAAAAAAACAGAAGGCAAAAGGAGAAGGAGATGAGAGAGGCTGAGATGGTTGGATGGCATGACTGAGTCAGTGGACCTGAGTTTGACCAAGCTCCAGAAGCTGGTGAAGGACAGGGAAGCCTAGCATGCTACAGTTCCTGGGGTCGCAAAGAGTTGGGCACGACTGAGCCACTGAACTGAACTGAACTTGCAGTATAAGTGTTTTAATATCATATTGGCTGCCTAAGGTATGCATGGGCTTCCCAGGTGGCGTTAGTGGTTAAGAACTCACCTGCTAATGCCAGAGACTCAAATGTTGATGGTTTGGTCCCTGGATCAGGAAGATCCCCTGGAGGAGGACATGGCAACACACTCTAGTATTCTTGTGTGGAGAATCCCACAGACAGAGGAGCCAGGTTAGCTATAGTCCATAGGATTGCAAAGAGTTGTACATGACTGAAGTGGCTTAACACTTCACACAAGCAATACACCTATGACATTAGTGAAATCACTGGGCCGTGTGTGAAGACCTCTCCTCTGCAGTATAACACTCCTATCATTCTGAGTGGCATAGCCTTCAGGTTTGGGAATCTACCAGTATCTTTGGTGCCTCCCTGGTGCTACAGAATTCTGAAGTCCAAGAAGTAAGACCAGCAACAAATTAATTTTGTCAGTCCCAAGGCTGGTTGTATTTTTACACTGAATCAGAAATAGGAGGGAATTCTTTTCCTGAGTAGGAATTAGAACCACAACTTTGGGACTCTCAAAATCTTAATTTAGAAAGCCCTAGTTACATTCCTTTAACTCACCTGCTTAATTGAGGCCCCAGCTCACCTCACAGGAATCACAACTCTAATAAAACCAATACATATTATGCCTTTTTTTGATAGTATGAGCCACACATGGTTGTCTCTAGGTTAATTTTGCACCACTTCTCCCCTATAACTTAATAGTGAAATGTTGGAGCTGTCTGCATTTCCAAAGAAATCAAGATAGTCAACAGCTGTGGGTTTGGATGTTGAATACCAAAAAACTTAATTGCTAGATTTCTTACCTCAGCTCTCTTTTCTAATATAAATGAAAGTTTTATCTGGGATCTTCTTTTTTTCCTCAAGTGTTACTTGTTTCTAGTAAAAACTTTAGACTAAGTTTCATGCATAAATATTTCACTGCAGAAAAAAAATTATTTTAAGAATTTAAATAAGGAGCAACAACTCCTTCATGCAATTGACAGAACAGCTGAGAAAAAGAGATTTTTTAATATTATGTTAATTAGGATTTACTTTACTTGTCAGAAAATCAAATTCTCAACTCAAATTACCTTTAACAATATAGGAATAAATGCCCTCAAGTAATGGAAAAATTCAGAACATTTTGGATTTCCAGAAAGAGTTGATACAATAACCTAACCATGTCACAAAGAAGCTGGTTGTCACCCCACCTCTAGGCTCTGTTTTGCATGGTGTTTGTCTCATTCACCATCTTGTTCCTGACCCAAGATGGTTGCTCTTATCTAGGCTTCATTTTCTCCCTTCCAACATGGAACAGAACTTTGAGCTTTGTTGTCAGTGAACCAATTTAGGTCAGATCCTGTCCTAAATCAATCACTGTGGTCAAGGGGAAAGCACTTGCCTAGAGAGCTTACCCCTCCCTAAATTACATCATTATTATCATCATGTTAGGATCACGTCAGAACTCAAGGATGCAGAGACTTCCCTGGTGGTCCAGTGGTTAAGACTCTGTGCTCTCAATGCAGGTTCAATCCCTGCTCAGGGAACTAGATCCCATATACTGCAATTAAGACCACATACAACCAAATTAAAAATAATAATAATAAAGGACTCAATGAAACATATTAGTGGTTCTCAAGTCACAAGCCTGAAACAACAGACTAGAAAGCCTGAGTTTCCAGCCATAAGTGTCTTTCTAAAGAGATCAATACAGTCCTCATTCATTGCATTAATTATCTTTTTGATAGTATGAGCCACACATGGTTGTCTCTAGGTTAATTTTGCACCACTTCTCCCCTATAACTTAATAGTGAAATGTTGGAGCTGTCTGCATTTCCAAAGAAATCAAGATAGTCAACAGCTGTGGGTTTGGATGTTGAATACCAAAAAACTTAATTGCTAGATTTCTTACCTCAGCTCTCTTTTCTAATATAAATGAAAGTTTTATCTGGGATCTTCTTTTTTTCCTCAAGTGTTACTTGTTTCTAGTAAAAACTTTAGACTAAGTTTCATGCATAAATATTTCACTGCAGAAAAAAAATTATTTTAAGAATTTAAATAAGGAGCAACAACTCCTTCATGCAATTGACAGAACAGCTGAGAAAAAGAGATTTTTTAATATTATGTTAATTAGGATTTACTTTACTTGTCAGAAAATCAAATTCTCAACTCAAATTACCTTTAACAATATAGGAATAAATGCCCTCAAGTAATGGAAAAATTCAGAACATTTTGGATTTCCAGAAAGAGTTGATACAATAACCTAACCATGTCACAAAGAAGCTGGTTGTCACCCCACCTCTAGGCTCTGTTTTGCATGGTGTTTGTCTCATTCACCATCTTGTTCCTGACCCAAGATGGTTGCTCTTATCTAGGCTTCATTTTCTCCCTTCCAACATGGAACAGAACTTTGAGCTTTGTTGTCAGTGAACCAATTTAGGTCAGATCCTGTCCTAAATCAATCACTGTGGTCAAGGGGAAAGCACTTGCCTAGAGAGCTTACCCCTCCCTAAATTACATCATTATTATCATCATGTTAGGATCACGTCAGAACTCAAGGATGCAGAGACTTCCCTGGTGGTCCAGTGGTTAAGACTCTGTGCTCTCAATGCAGGTTCAATCCCTGCTCAGGGAACTAGATCCCATATACTGCAATTAAGACCACATACAACCAAATTAAAAATAATAATAATAAAGGACTCAATGAAACATATTAGTGGTTCTCAAGTCACAAGCCTGAAACAACAGACTAGAAAGCCTGAGTTTCCAGCCATAAGTGTCTTTCTAAAGAGATCAATACAGTCCTCATTCATTGCATTAATTATCTTTTTGACCCTTATGGCTTTTTAATGTCCAGAAGACTTTAAACTGGGTAGCATATAGCAGGAAATGAAATAGTATGACAGAGGCTGAAAGGAAAAATAACCTTTGAACAAGTTAGAATGAAAAGAATGAAAAATCCTGTGACATATTTCTTTAAAAACAGTAAGTCAAGGAATATTTATAATCAATGCTGGAATATGTATTGATAACAGATACTGGATTTGCACCATGGTTGAAACAGGAATTCAGGTGGCCATAACAAAATACCACAGACTCAGTGGCTTAAAACAGTTGAAATTTATTTTCTCATAGTTCTGGACCTTAAGAAGTCCAAAACCAGGTATTGGCAGAATCATCTGCCCTCTGAAACCTTTGGGGAGATCCTTGCTTGAATCTTTGTAGCTTCTCATGGTTGCTGACAATCTTTGTGTTTGCAGCTGTATAACTCCAATCTGCCTTCACTATCATGTGTGCTCCCTGTACCTTCTGTCTTCATATGGCTGTCTTATTGTATCATACTAGATTTGGGGTGAAGTGGGTAAACCCCACACAAATGCTTATTAACTAATTACATTTAAAACAGCCCTATTTCTAAGTAAGGATACATTCTGAGGACTAGGGGTTAGGACTTCAACATATCTTATTGAGGGAGAGGAGATACATTTCAACTCATAATAATAATAGACACTAGTTAGAATAAGAGAAATGGAGCAAAGTGCCAAAAGCCTAATGAAGAAGCAAAGATACAGTTCTCCAAATCTGGAAAGATGCAGAAATTTCCTATTTGTATCATATTAAAGGTAGATCTTCAGATGTGTTCAGTCAATCATAACTGAATCAATGACTCTTCAGAGAATGCCCAAAGTCAAAACTGACTACTGTGAGAATGCAAATGGTCAAGCTCAAGAAACTGTATTTTTCTACCAGATGTTTCAGCCATATTTGACTGGTCAAAGAAGAAACAAAAATATAGCAATAGTAAAATCAAATAGAAAAATACAAGTCATGAAACCCTTTAAGTTCATTATCTGTATGATGAAAAGAAAATCAGAGGAACAACAATATTTACTGTTTAAATAGCATTGTTAACTTCCTAGGGAAAGAAAATAATCATAAAGGGAAAATAAGTCTAAAATTGCAGACCAAAATAAACTTTGTGCTTCTCTCTTTAAATGTATATTTGTATATTTTTTAACGAAGTTTGTCTTGAAAAAATAAATATGCTAAGTTGTATAAAAATATATTTCTTTAATTAATTTCTCAGTCAACGAGCAAGTTCACATGTAATGTTCAGACTTAAGTTTTTATTTTCCAAATCAAATTAACAAAGGAATTTAATGTGTGTGTGGAGGGGGTTAAAATATATCAAAAATGTGAAATAAGAAATTCATTCTGTTGCAGGATCAAACAGAGAGGAAAATATAAAGTAAGAAAACTGCCTTGAAATTTAGTCATATCAAGGGCATTTCTAAAATAAAAAATTATCTTTATTAGAATTTAGAGTAAGATACTTGATTGCCACATATGACCTACAAAGAATACCATACTAAGAAATACATCTAGGGCTTGCCTGGTGGTCTAATGGGTAAACAGTCTGCCTTGCAGTGTAGGCGACATCAGTTCGATGCCTGGCCCAGGAGGATCCCACGTGCTGAGAAGCGGCTGAAGTGGTGTGTCCAATTACGAGCCAGCTCTCTGGAGTACATGCGCCCAGAGCTGGTGCTCTGCAACAAGAGAGGCTGCTGCATTGGGAGGCCCACACAGGCCAGAGAATGAAGATGGATGAAAATAAATAAATAAAAACCAATAAAAGAGGCCAAATTTCTTTTTAAAAAGAAATACATCTAAATGACTTGTACTAGCTTTACATTCTGCTCTCTATAATTCATTTTTCTTAGTTTATATCAACTCTTATGTAGGTTTTTGCATAAACTATAGAGTCTGAATGGTTCCTCTAGTCATCAGCACTCAAGTATGCACAGTCAGCAATCTGGGCTTGAAAAAGCATAACAGCTTTAACGTGCAGGAAATCAATTAGGAATTCTGACACATGGGATATGCTTAAACAATCAAGCCTGTCCTCAGCTAGGAGACTCTGCTTTTAATATGACAATGAAATTGACTATGTCACTTCAACCTTCTAATGGCTTGGAGCAACACCACTCAATGCCCATCACCAACTGAATCTTCCTTTCTAGTGAAAGCACGTGGCTGCAGGCTGATTGGTATTCATGTTCTGGATCAGCTATAATTATATGGGTGTGATTTATTGGTTTTTCTATCTACTGTTTTCTGTTTACACTGGAAATAATGCAATTTGTTTTCCTTCTGAAACTCCCAAAGTGAATTGCTCCAAAGTGATGCATGCTTAACTCATACAGATGATTCAAACTGTCAGTGATCAAAAAAGTCACTTAAATGCATAATTCATGACAGTAAATGAATTCCCCTCCCTCCCTAATTATTTGGTCTAGACTATTGTTAATGCTGTTTTTCTTTACCTATGACTCTACCATCTTATGCTTGAGGAAGAGGTTCAGAAATATGACAAGTGGAGGAAATCTTAGGATATGTTACTGAGCAAGTAACCAAAAATGATATGCCATGTTCAGGTCAGTCAGAATTCTATAGACATTTTATAGATTTTATGGTTCCTAAGAGATGTGGTAATAAATAAATTGTCTGGTCCTTCTATGGAGATGTTGGCAGTCCACCCACACATAATCAAATTGGCTATTTAGTCCCTACTCATGTGAGTCACAAATATTTATTGAGCACCTGTGCTGGGTACCAGCAATGCAGACAAGATAGAACATACAGTTCCTAGTTTTAGGAAGGATAAGATCTAGGAGGAATTTTTCAGTTCCGGCCTGCCCACTCAGCCCACCTCACCCTTCTTCCTATCCACTGTGTGTTTGTCTTGTTTTTGAATTCACCAATCTTTACTCCCGTTTGATTTGCAAGCAAGCTCAATATGCATTTTTTATTTTTAAAAGGTAGTGGTTTAGAGGTGAAACAGTACCTGTCTCACTATCAACATAAAACTATACTGTTAAAAAATATAACTTCTTTTTTCTGATTATAAAAGCGATACCTAAACATTAAGAAAAAACTTGGAAAATATGGGGAACAAAATAAAATAAAGACCCTTTGCAATCCCAACTCTAAGAAAGTCACAGGAAATCTTCAGTTACTTCCTTTCAGATGTTGACTTTATCATGTTTCTTTTAATTCACTTAATACAGAAGAATTGTTTTCTCATATGCCAAATTATTTGAAAAAATCATCTTACTGATTGATAATTTACCATGTATAATTCATTTAATTATTTTCCAACAATTAGGGGCCTCTATGTCTAATACAAAATGATCAGTTTTAAAATGACAGAGAAAAATGGCTTTATTTTTATGTTATGGTCATTTTAGTGAAAACTAGAGGAAAAAAATGGAATACCTTCCTCTCTGTTTTTTCTAGGTGCTTTTTTAAAAGTCTCATATAAATCCAGATACAATCCTTTTTTTCTTCTCCTTACCTTGGTGTCTGTAGAATGTCAGCTGAGGCCCACCCCTGACATTTATGATTGCAGGTATAACACAGATGGCAGGAAAGAGACATAGAGCAGAGAGCTAGTTCCTATCTGCCCTGGGGAGCTAATTTGCTCTGTTTTCATGAAGGTAGTCTACAACTATGTAGTAAACACTTGTTAGGTTTTCCTAAAAAGAGATGTCGGTAATTAAGACATTTTATAGATTTTATGGTTCCTAAGAGTTTTAATAAATAAATTGTCTGGTCCTTCTATGGAGATGTTGGCAGTCCACCACACATAATCAAATTGGCTATTTAGTCCCTACTCATGTGAGTCACAAATATTTATTGAGCACCTGTGCTGGGTACCAGCAATGCAGACAAGATAGAACATACAGTTCCTAGTTTTAGGAAGGATAAGATCTAGGAGGAATTTTTCAGTTCCGGCCTGCCCACTCAGCCCACCTCACCCTTCTTCCTATCCACTGTGTGTTTGTCTTATTTTTGAATTCACCAATCTTTACTCCCGTTTGATTTGCAAGCAAGCTCAATATGCATTTTTTATTTTTAAAAGGTAGTGGTTTAGAGGTGAAACAGTACCTGTCTCACTATCAACATAAAACTATACTGTTAAAAAATATAACTTCTTTTTTCTGATTATAAAAGCGATACCTAAACATTAAGAAAAAACTTGGAAAATATGGGGAACAAAATAAAATAAAGACCCTTTGCAATCCCAACTCTAAGAAAGTCACAGGAAATCTTCAGTTACTTCCTTTCAGATGTTGACTTTATCATGTTTCTTTTAATTCACTTAATACAGAAGAATTGTTTTCTCATATGCCAAATTATTTGAAAAAATCATCTTACTGATTGATAATTTACCATGTATAATTCATTTAATTATTTTCCAACAATTAGGGGCCTCTATGTCTAATACAAAATGATCAGTTTTAAAATGACAGAGAAAAATGGCTTTATTTTTATGTTATGGTCATTTTAGTGAAAACTAGAGGAAAAAAATGGAATACCTTCCTCTCTGTTTTTTCTAGGTGCTTTTTTAAAAGTCTCATATAAATCCAGATACAATCCTTTTTTTCTTCTCCTTACCTTGGTGTCTGTAGAATGTCAGCTGAGGCCCACCCCTGACATTTATGATTGCAGGTATAACACAGATGGCAGGAAAGAGACATAGAGCAGAGAGCTAGTTCCTATCTGCCCTGGGGAGCTAATTTGCTCTGTTTTCATGAAGGTAGTCTACAACTATGTAGTAAACACTTGTGTAAAGTTTAAGGCATGATATACAGAAGATGGGAAAATAAAAACTAATTACTAGGTGGCAAAAGAGAGAAAAATGTAATGGGATTCAGGGCATACTACCAAAATATGACACTTTGACATACTGAATGTCTTAAGCTAAAGAATTTGAGAAAACAGCAGTAGAAGAAGACTACTCTGATATCCTTCCCATCCTTAGCCTTCTACCATGAAATGGGTCATAAAATTCTCCTTGGAGAGGTACCCCCCAATATCTGAAAGAAACAAGCATCCTTATCTCCGAAGACAAAGGGATGCCAAAAAAGAATCCTATGAGACAGGCTTTGATAAGTTTTTCCAATTTGTTACAATTACCTCATATTCCTTATCTATCATATTCCTCCATGACTGTCCATTGTTCATCAAATCCAGCACAAAACACTGGATTGAAAAAACAGTTAAACTCTGGTCTAACAGTTTCTGTGGGTCTCCATCTCCTTATGAAGACTTCCATGTCACATAAAACTTACAGTAAATAAATGTATATGCTTTTATCCTGTTAAATTGGTCTATATGAGTTAAATTTTCAGACCCAGCAAGGGCCTAATAAATTTAAGGAAAATTTTATAATCTCCTGTGAAAAAGAGAGAGAGAGTAAAGGAAGGAAGGAAGGAACGGAGAGGACGAAAGTAGAGGTGGGTGAAGCACATGAGATAAAGTAGTTATCTGCCAGCTGTGACTCTAGAACTTACTTGCTATATGATCCTGAGCAATGACTAATCTAGAATTATACATATCTGAAAACTCTGTAAAAGCAAAAAAGCAAAAAAAAAAAAAAAAATTACTCTAATTATCTTCCACAATCTCTATCATCTTCAGTTTTCTCCTCTAAACACGGAATACAATAATAATAGCTATTGAGTGGGTTACTTTGAGGGTTAAATGATTAAAGTGAAATGCCGCATGTATAATAAAAACAAGATGTATTCTCATCATTGCTGTAATGGAAATGTTTTGTTTTAAAAAGATACTTGACTAGACTTGACACTTCCTCTTTAAGGTGATATAACACACAGTTTATAGGTAAGTAACCAGTTTGCCTGGTGGAACAATCACATAAAATCTTTGAATGAACACTTCTCAGAGTCATCCATGGTGCCCTTGGAACAGTCCTTTAGGTGTACTTGTTAAGTGAATGACATTTCCTGGGATCCACTGTCTATATTTCCTAGTGAAGAATTGGGAGAGACACACTGGTGATCCAGAATTGCAATTTTCAGACCTATTTCTAAGTAATCTTTATAAAGGCTAAAGTTTGAGAAACTCTGAGACACCTTACCCAGAAAAAGTTTAAACAAAAATCTTCTAGTCAATGTTGCACTAGTTGCTACAGCAGATTCAGAGTGATTGGTGTTTACGAAAATGTCAGTGGACAGAGTGCATTCCAAATCAGTCCTGTGAATTATTTACAGAATAGCAAGTATACACTCAAGAGTTTTTATATAACCTTTGTTGTCTTCCAAAACATTTTCTGAAATTACTGGGGAAGAGTTTCTCCAATCATAAACCAATCACCTACTTCCCCAAATACTACCACCCACAACATATACAAATGGAATCAAGATCAGCTGCCTGGAAATGTCTATATTCGTTGACAACCATGGAGGAAAAAAAAAAATATGGCATTCTAACTAAATTACTCTGCTTGCTCTCATTCAGAAAAAAAAAATCACTTCATAAGGATTTAAAACAAATTCTTCTAGAAAGTGTATCTTTGAAAGAGAATTACAGAGTCAGAATTGCAAAGCTATACAGGACATTAAAATTTTGGCTTGTCAAGGAGGGGAAAATTTCTCCCTCCACCCATCTTGACTTCTCTGGCTGAATTTATAAGAAAATTGACACATGACAGATAAACTGAAGAAAAAGAAACAACTTTAATTCCCTTAACAGAGAGGCATCCTAAAAATGGGACCTAAGAAGTGGCCAAAACAGGGAGCTTTCACATCTTTATACAAAACAACAGTAAATTTCAGAGGAACTGACAGGGCAAAGAAATGTTATAAACAGGTTTGACTACTTAACTGTTAAGGACTTTCAGCAAAGTTTGGGCTTGGGTAGTGCAAGAATCGTAAAGACACGGCGGGCTGCAAGCTGTTAGGGAAGAAGTTTATTTGGGAAGAGTTCCCGGGCGAGATCCACAGGTCCGAGAGATGGGCCAGGGAAATCGCGCCCCGGAGATGGGACGAGGAGGTTTTATTAGGGAGGAGGGGAGCAGGAGAAAATGGGAGGGGGATCCCTCAGGGCAGGCGCAGAAACGAGTTCTTTGTTTAAGTTTGGCGGGAAGTCCAGTGATGAGCCCACTATCCTTCAGGTGGCTGTGGGCGGGGGGTGTGAAATTCTTGACACTTTGTGAGGAATTTTTATGGCCAAGGCTATCTCCTTATCGCAGGTCTAGGGAGATTCTCAGGCACCAGCAGGTAAGCAACTGACCCCCTGATTTGGTGCCTGGAGTCTGGTCGCGGTGTTGATCCTAACAACTTGGCCCTTTCTTATGATTATTTAGTGCTGGGGAATCTCCGGCTGCGGTGTTAGCCCTTTAATAGCATACCACCCTAACATTCCAGCCTTTTTGGTGATATAGGGCGCCGAGCTTTGTCTGGCTACTTCCTGCTGAGTCTTCGTTTGGGCATGGGGAGTTTAAGGCTGGTCTGAGGGTGGTGGGCTGGTGGGCAGTCGGGAATAGGGCTGAAGGAGCATCTGATGAATAGCGACCTGTGAGATGTCTTTCATTTGGCTCAGTAGAAATCTGAGGAAACAAGGAGCAAGCATGAGTAAAAGTGAAATAATTAGAAGGGGTCCTAAGAGAGGGGTTATCCATGCCATTAGGGGAGAGCGCCACCACTCTTCAAAGGGTGGTGGGGACTGTCTACCAGAGCGAAGCTGCTCCCCCAGCCGAGTCAGGACGTTCGTGTTCTCTTCCACCAGACCTGACTCATTAATATAGTAACAGCATTCTTCCCGCAGGAAGAGGCAGGTTCCCCCTTTGTCGGCAGTTAGGAGATCTAGGGCCCTCCGATTCTGTAAGGTTACTTTAGCCAGGGAGGTTATCTGTCTCTGGAGAGACAACATAGAGGTTGCAGAGGCTTCTGCTGCTATTTGAAGCTTTTCTTCAAGTTTTTGTTGAGTAGAAACACTATGTCCCAAAGCTCCGGCGCTAATTCCAGCTGCAGCTAATGAGGTGATCCAGCCACGAGAGGAAGAAAAACGGCTCTTTTCTGTCGTGCCGGAGGTCTGTAAAGAGATGCGAACTTGGCTCTGCCATACAACATTAGTTGAGGAACTAGGATAACAGGCCAACATGGGAACGGTGATTGTGGACTTATGTGATTGTAGAGAGTTTTGTTGCACTAGAAGAAAATGTCAGGGGGGGGATACAAGGTTTCTGTTACCCGTATGGTCATATTGCAAGGGGAATTTGACACCTCTTTGTCATAGCAAAGGAAGTAAGTCTGTTCAGATTGAAAGAGGGGGACACCTATTGCCACAGGATTTTGGGGTTGGTTTGGTAAACTAGCCTTAGATAAGTTCACGGAGTATGCTAATGGCACTGCTGCTAGTACTGGTCTATTCAAAGATGCACACAAAAAACAGTCAGATACCTGATAGTCCTTTGTGTTATTAAGCAGTTTTACACCCTGTCTGGTAACTTCTATCCAGGTGAAGGCTTCTGGGACCCATGGCTGATTTATGTCCTGATTAAGGCTAGATTCAGCCTGATCTATGGTTTGTTTTATTTCTGTTAAGGTGTCTAATCTCTCTCTCTCTATATATATATTTTTTGAATATATAAAGTGGTCTATGGCATCTGTTGGTAGCCTCTATCCAGCTTACCATACTGTCCAGATTGTCACCTGGAGTCCCAGGGGTCTTGAATGTTCATTTTCCAGGATCTTGGTGGATCCGGTGAGTTTAGCAGAGAATTGATCTAGGTGGCTTGGAGCCCTTTTTATCTGAGACACGTGATGCCAGGCTCGATCTCCCAGTAGCTTAACTGCCGTTGGGGTGGTTAGGATTACTGTGTGTGGTCTGGTCCACCGTGGCTCTATGGGCTTTGGGTGTAGAGTTTTGAGAAGCACTGAGTCTCCTGGTTGTAAGGAAGTAGGAGAGGATTGAGTGCTTGTGTTAGGTGTGTCACGATGACTGGGTTGTGGCAGGACCCGGTCTGCGTGTTCTCAAAGAAGTTTTCGAAGCAGAGTCAAGTAAGGGAGATAAGAGGCTAACAAAGAGGTTTTAGTAGACAAGTTGTTATTGATAAGAAAGGGGTGTCCATAGAGGAGCTCAAAGGGACTGAGGAACGTGGGGACTCTAGGAGTAGCCCTGAGCCTGGCCAGTGTAAGAGGCAACAGTTCAGGCCAGGAAAGGCGTACTTCCACAGTTAGTTTAGCCAGGTGAGCCTTAATCAGTCCATTGGCTCTTTCTACTTTTCCTGATGATTGAGGGCGATACGGAATGTGAAGATTTCAAGAAATATTTAGAACAGAGGAGACTTGCTGTACTATTTGAGAGATGAAGGCTGGCCCGTTATTGGACTGAATGGAAGAGGGCAATCCGAAGCGGGGTATTATCTGCTCTAGCAAAATAGTGGATATCTACCAGAGTAAGCAAAAATCTCAATTTACGGCAGGGAGGCATATGGGTAAAGTCAATTTGCCAGTCTTCTCCCGGGAGGTGTCCTCTCATCTGATGTGCTGGCGGCCTGATGTGAAGACCTCCTTGGGATGAGGTGACAGAGCAAATGTGACACTGTGAGTGGACCTGCTTAATCAGAGTTTTTAGATTGGGGTGAAAGAATAAAGGCTCTAAGAAATGGAACATAGCTCGTGGGCCAATATGTAGTGTCTGATGTACTTGGGTTAGGATGTCTAATGCCTGGGAGGCGGGAAGGGCTATTTTGTTTTGGACAGTAATTCACCCTTCTTTTGAGTAAGCACCTCCTTGTGTGTTTAAGAGTGATTGCTCTTCTGGAGAGTAGTTAGGGGTTTCAGTGGGGGTCAAGAATAAAGCAGTGTTAGTAATGGGGGGACCAGAAGTCAGGCTTCTGGCCACAGCATCTGCTCTAGCATTGCTTTGGGCTACTGAGTTATTTTGAGACTGGTGCCCTTTGCAGTGTATAACAGCCACTTTGTGGGGGAGTTGGAGAGTTCTTCTACCACCTCAGGGCAGGAGTGCAGCGGGAAGGGGAGTGTTGTGGACTTGGGCAGTAAAAAAGCAGGGTTTAAAGGAGGAGAAGGGCATAGAGTTAATAAGGGGGTTTTCAATGAACAGCAGGTGAAACTCTTGTATGCGGGAGGGTCCCAGCAGGGAAAGAGAGCGGTGGGTTAGTAAATCTTGAAGTCTGTGGGTTGAAAAGACCGATAAGGGTTGAGAGAGCGTCAGTTTGAGAGATTCCTTTGCCAACTCTGAGGCTGCTGCTAGAGCCCGGAGGCAAGGTTGCCATCCTTTAACAGTATTATCTAGCTGCTTTGATAAATAAGCGATAGGCTGATAGGCAGGGCCTAGTGGTTGAGCCAGAAGGCCGGTTGCTATTCCTGTTTTTTCGTCGGTGAAGAGGTGAAAGGGTTTATTAGGGTCTGGTAATGCGAGAGTCGGAGAAGCGATCAGAATATCTCGAAGAACATGGAAAGCCTTTGCCACTTCTGTAGGGGAAGTCAAAGGCCCTGTGGGGGTTTCCTTCGCTGCTCGATAGAGGGGCCTAGCAAGAATGGCAAAGTTGGGTATCCAGTGTCTGAAAAATCCTACTAGACCCAGGAAGGAGAGAATTTGATCAGTGGTAGTGGGAGGAGTCAGACTCCGTAGTGCCTGTATTCTATCTGTGGTCAGAGTTTTGAGGAGCGGTTTAAGCTAACTCCTAGATAGGTGACTGTGGGGCTGGATAGTTGGGCTTTAGAGGGAGTGACTCGATATCCCCTTTGTCCTAAGAAATTGAGAAGCATTATGGTGTCTTGTTGTGAATGAGAATAAGAGGGGCTGCATAATAGTAAATCATCGACATATTGTAAGAGATGGCTGTCCGGTAATGGGCAGTCAGTTAGGTCTTTAGCTAGAGCCTGTCCAAACAGGTGGGGACTGTTCCTAAACCCTTGGGGGAGGACTGTCCAGGTGAGTTGTTGTGAGACCTGGGTGTCCGGATCAGTCCATGTGAAGGCAAAAAGAAAATAGGAATCAGGATGAAGAGGGATGGTAAAGAAGGCATCCTTAAGATCTAGGACAGTATAGTGGGTGGTGTTCGGAGGAATATGAGAGAGAAGGGTATAAGGATTTGGGACTACTGGGTGAATAGGAATAACTGCCTCATTGATCAGGCGAAGATCTTGGACCAGTCTATAGGCTCCTGTGGGCTTTTTTATAGGAAGGATCGGAGTATTACAGGGAGAGTTGGTAGGAATGAGAAGGCCTTGGTCTAACAACCGGGTGATGATTGGTTTGAGTCTCCTTCTATGAGCATCAGAAATAGGGAATTGGGGCTTCAATGGGAAATAAGAGGGATCTTTTAGTTTAATGAGTACTGGTTGATGGTGGGCAGCGATGACTGGGGTGGCTGTGTCCCAGACTATAGGATCAGCTTTAATGTCAGGGAGGACTTGGGGTGAATCGGTAGGAGGAACTAATAAGGAATGGAGATGAGTGGCAGAGTCAGAGCCTATGAGCATGACCGTTTTTAGATGGGCTAGGATATCTCGTCCTAAAAGCGGGAGAGGGCAGGAAGGAATAACTAAAAATGAGTGTGTAAAGTAGGTCGAATCGAGTTTGCAAGGTAGAGGCTCTGTTTGAAAGGGTGTAATGGGTTGACCGTCTATACCCGTAACCGAGATCTGGGAAGTAGTCAAAGGTCCCGCATAGGATGGCAAAACAGAGTAGGTAGCCCCCGTGTCTAAAAAAAAAAGGAAATAGACTTACCCGCTACCTGGAGCATTACCCTGGGCTCTGCGAGGGTGATGGGGGTCCTCGAGTCCGGGCCGCGTCAGTCATCAGCCAAGCCCAGCAGGTCCAGAGGAGAGGGGCTGGCAGGGCTCCAATGTGGAGGCATTGAGGTCGTACCAGACCGTGTGGGACATTCACTCTTCCAATGTCCCTTCTGGTTACACAATGGGCAGGGTCCGTTAGGGACTCAGGGATTGGGGCAATTCCTTGCCCAGTGGCCTTCTTTGCCACATTTGTAACATGGTCCTGGTGGGGTCTTTTGTGTGCTTTTAGATCCCCCTTGTTTGCCTTTGGCGTTGGCAGGCCTCAGGGCAGCTACCATGGCTTGGGTTTGGAGGGCTACCATCTGCTGCAGCTGGGCCTTACGTGAGGCCTCGGCTTCATCCTCTCGGGCATTAAAAACTTTAAAGGCCATATTTACCAGGTCTTGGATAGGGGTCTGCGGTCCCCTTTCTGCCTTTTGTAACTTTTTTCTAATGTCAGGAGCCGATTGGGAGATAAAGTGAGTAGCAAGAATGGTGGCTCCTGCGTCAGAGGCAGGGTCTATTCAAGTATAGAGAGTTAGGGCCTCTGTAAGTCGGTTAAGGAAGAGGGCCGGATTTTCATCCGGCATCTGGGTGACTTCTTGAAGTTTGGTATAGTTAACTACTTTATGTGAGACAGTCCTCATTCTTACTATTAGACATGTAATCATTTGATTTCGCCGCTGATGGTCAGGTTGCCCTGGTTGGTAATTTGAAGCTGGTTCGGTTCTGGGAACCGCCTCAGCGCCTAGTGGCATAGTGTCATCAGTAAGATGTGTTTGGTCAGCATGAGCTGTGGCAGCAATTAGAATTCGTTCTTTTTCTTTTGGAGTTAGGCTGGAGGATAGGACCACCTGGAGATCGTGCCAGGTAAGGTCATATGCTTGTGTAAGATATTGAAATTTTTTGATGTATAAAGAAGGGTTAGCAGAGAAAGAACCTAGGCGTTTTTCAATTTGGGAGAGATCAGCAAGAGTGAAAGGTGCATGTAGCCGCACGACTCCGTCTGCCCCGGCCACTTCTCGAAGTGGGCATATAGGGGAAGGGTCTGTAGCAGGCGTAATTTTAGAGTGAGTGTGAGCACTAATGGGGGAGTCATAGAAAAAAGAAGGTCGCATAGATTCTGAGGATGGAAGTGTCGGGTATAAAGCCGAGGCTTGAGAAGGTACAGGCATTGAAAAGCGGGGATTAGGGGAAGTGGGAGAAAGTGAAGGGGGGGGGAGGTTCTGCGGGGGCTAAAGGTGAGTTTGGTGGACTCTAGTGAGAGGTTGATTCAGGGTATGGCTGAGGTTGGGTAAAGTTACTAGGTGAAAGAGAGACAGTTTCAGGAGCTAAAGAGGGTGGGGTTTCTGGCGGGGCCTGGATGGGTCTAGCCGGCGGAGAAGAAAGGTTTTCAGGAGGTTCAGAAAGTGAGGACGAGGCTTCCACGTCTAAATCAAAGAGAGAGAGCAGGTTTGGTGTTTCTTAGTGGTGGAGCTATCAGCGATGTAGGCGGAGTTTCTTTAGCAAGAAGGACTTGGGAGGTAGAACAGACAGCACAGAGAGAAGGACGGGAACGAACATCCCAAAAAACTTGAACATAAGGAATCTCTGACCATTTCCCATTCCTTTGGCAGAAATTATCTAAATCAGTGAGGACATTAAAGTCGTAAGCCCCATTTTTAGGCCACTGATTTGATTATTTAGAGGAATTTGTGGCCACACACTATTGCAGTATTGCAGTCTTAAAGAGTGTGGGTGGGAGCCAACCAGTCCCGGACTGGATGGCTGGAGGAACAGGAGCCCAGCACGGTGGGGAGCCAACCAGTCCTGGACTGGAGGGCCGGAGGAACGGGAGCCCAGCACGGGCGGGAGCCAACCAGTCCTGGACTGGAGGGCCGGAGGAACGGGAGCCCAGCACGGGCGGGAGCCAACCAGTCCTGGACTGGAGGGCCGGAGGAACGGGAGCCCAGCACGGGCAGGAGCCAACCAGTCCTGGACTGGAGGGCTGGAGGAACCGGCTTGGGCAGGAGGGGTGTAAACAGCCCAAAAGGGGTCTGAGGATCAGGTTTAGATTTAGAGTTGCCCACGTTGTCACCCGAGACCGGCGGATGTGGAACTAGGCAGAGACAGGCGTCCCCGAGGCTGCCTGGGACCACAGGATAGATGTTCTGCTTGGCGTGAGCAGAACACCAGAGAGTGCGAAAACCGTGGCAGACGTCTCCGCAACTGAGGATGGAAGTGTCGGGTATAAAGCCGAGGCTTGAGAAGGTACAGGCATTGAAAAGCGGGGATTAGGGGAAGTGGGAGAAAGTGAAGGGGGGGGGAGGTTCTGCGGGGGCTAAAGGTGAGTTTGGTGGACTCTAGTGAGAGGTTGATTCAGGGTATGGCTGAGGTTGGGTAAAGTTACTAGGTGAAAGAGAGACAGTTTCAGGAGCTAAAGAGGGTGGGGTTTCTGGCGGGGCCTGGATGGGTCTAGCCGGCGGAGAAGAAAGGTTTTCAGGAGGTTCAGAAAGTGAGGACGAGGCTTCCACGTCTAAATCAAAGAGAGAGAGCAGGTTTGGTGTTTCTTAGTGGTGGAGCTATCAGCGATGTAGGCGGAGTTTCTTTAGCAAGAAGGACTTGGGAGGTAGAACAGACAGCACAGAGAGAAGGACGGGAACGAACATCCCAAAAAACTTGAACATAAGGAATCTCTGACCATTTCCCATTCCTTTGGCAGAAATTATCTAAATCAGTGAGGACATTAAAGTCGTAAGCCCCATTTTTAGGCCACTGATTTGATTATTTAGAGGAATTTGTGGCCACACACTATTGCAGTATTGCAGTCTTAAAGAGTGGGTGGGAGCCAACCAGTCCCGGACTGGATGGCTGGAGGAACAGGAGCCCAGCACGGTGGGGAGCCAACCAGTCCTGGACTGGAGGGCCGGAGGAACGGGAGCCCAGCACGGGCGGGAGCCAACCAGTCCTGGACTGGAGGGCCGGAGGAACGGGAGCCCAGCACGGGCGGGAGCCAACCAGTCCTGGACTGGAGGGCCGGAGGAACGGGAGCCCAGCACGGGCAGGAGCCAACCAGTCCTGGACTGGAGGGCTGGAGGAACCGGCTTGGGCAGGAGGGGTGTAAACAGCCCAAAAGGGGTCTGAGGATCAGGTTTAGATTTAGAGTTGCCCACGTTGTCACCCGAGACCGGCGGATGTGGAACTAGGCAGAGACAGGCGTCCCCGAGGCTGCCTGGGACCACAGGATAGATGTTCTGCTTGGCGTGAGCAGAACACCAGAGAGTGCGAAAACCGTGGCAGACGTCTCCGCAACGGTAGTCGCCGGAAGCCACAGGGGCGGAGGGTTGCCCTGACGCGGCCGCGATTTTCAGCCAGGGGCCCGGAGCAGAGTCTCGAGTGAGAACAATGGGATTTAATAAGGGGGACTTACCACTCACGTATGCCGGAGCGGGTGATGGTCAGAGAGGTCCCGCCGTGCCAGCGGGAGAGGAGGGGCACTCGCAGAGGGCCGCGAGGCTCACACTCCTCCCGGGTCTTCGGCACCAGATGTAAGAATCGTAAAGACACGGCGGGCTGCAAGCTGTTAGGGAAGAAGTTTATTTGGGAAGAGTTCCCGGGCGAGATCCACAGGTCCGAGAGATGGGCCAGGGAAATCGCGCCCCGGAGATGGGACGAGGAGGTTTTATTAGGGAGGAGGGGAGCAGGAGAAAATGGGAGGGGGATCCCTCAGGGCAGGCGCAGAAACGAGTTCTTTGTTTAAGTTTGGCGGGAAGTCCAGTGATGAGCCCACTATCCTTCAGGTGGCTGTGGGCGGGGGGTGTGAAATTCTTGACACTTTGTGAGGAATTTTTATGGCCAAGGCTATCTCCTTATCGCAGGTCTAGGGAGATTCTCAGGCACCAGCAGGTAAGCAACTGACCCCCTGATTTGGTGCCTGGAGTCTGGTCGCGGTGTTGATCCTAACAACTTGGCCCTTTCTTATGATTATTTAGTGCTGGGGAATCTCCGGCTGCGTTGTTAGCCCTTTAATAGCTTACCACCCTAACAGGTAGCAACTTAGTAAAGAAGTGACAAGGTCTATATACAGGCGTCTCGGCCCCTAATTCTCTGTACCTTGTGATAAGAATATCTTTCTATCTCCTGGTACAGGAAGGGCATCTTTCACATGAGAGGCTTCTTTTTTTTCCTGCTTGCAGGGAAACAGAGAAAAGGGTTAACACCCTCTTGCATTGCTGTTTCTTAAGGAACTTTAATTCAAAATAATTAATATGTCACTGAGGCATATTTTGGTGCCATCTGCTCTGGGCTCCAACAGATTGTTAGTCAGTACTGCGTAGTGGCTACTACTGAAGCTCAGAAATCAGACTGCCTTCCAGATGCTGGCCCTGGCACTGCTGGACACAGGCCAGTGACTTCACTGTGCCTCAATTTCTCAGTTGTAATGTGGAGCTGACTACTCTACCTGTCTCACAGGGCTGTTCTAAGGCCATAAGAATTCAGTAAGTATAATGTGCTTAAAGTATTTCTGACAAATGCTAAGCATTGAGAAGATGTTTATTATTACCATTTTTTTTATTGCTTCAACAATCTCACCTTAGAGCTACAAAAACTGAGTAAAACTAAACCATTTGCCCAGGTCAAAACAAGAGGAAAGGGCTTCCCTGGTGGTTCGATCCCTGGCCTGGGAAGATCCCACGTGCTGCAGAATGGCTGGACCGATGTGTCCAGTTACCAAGCCGGAGCTCTGAAGCACATGCGCCCAGAGCCGGTGCTCTGCTACAACAGAGGCCACTGTGATGGGAGGCCCACACAGGCCGAAGAACAAATATGGATGAAAATAGATAAATGAAAGACCAATAGAAGTGGTCCGCCCGTCCCCCTCCCTCCCCAACCCGTGCCCACCCCCTCCAAAAAAAAAACCAAGAGGAAAGCCTAGGATTCCTAGGTTTCCTAGGATTCCAAATGTGACATATATCTATCCCCAGTAACCTGATGCATTGTCAGAAGAAAATTTTGGTTTTATTGATTCATACTCAAACCTCACTCATTTCCCTAAAACCTATAAATTACCAAATGTTTCCCCATAATACATCTAGAAATTGTCACTACGGTCATCAGTTTGCTCACGGAAAAAAAAAAAAAAAAGAATGATGATTTCCTCAATAATTTAATTCAGAAGGGTCTTTTACAAGTCTCATATTTTAGAGCTATGAAAGTACATATTGATATTATTGAAATATGGAATCTAAGAAATCAATTGTGGCAAAGGAATTGTGGTGTCGCCTTGCTGTGGCTCATAACTATGTTCTTTTCATGTATGCTAATTGCTTGATCACCTATTGAAGCCCAATCCTCACTTTATTCATAGTCTTTTTGTCCTTCCTCCAGGAAATGTATGAGTGGCTACTACTGAAGCTCAGAAATCAGACTGCCTTCCAGATGCTGGCCCTGGCACTGCTGGACACAGGCCAGTGACTTCACTGTGCCTCAATTTCTCAGTTGTAATGTGGAGCTGACTACTCTACCTGTCTCACAGGGCTGTTCTAAGGCCATAAGAATTCAGTAAGTATAATGTGCTTAAAGTATTTCTGACAAATGCTAAGCATTGAGAAGATGTTTATTATTACCATTTTTTTTATTGCTTCAACAATCTCACCTTAGAGCTACAAAAACTGAGTAAAACTAAACCATTTGCCCAGGTCAAAACAAGAGGAAAGGGCTTCCCTGGTGGTTCGATCCCTGGCCTGGGAAGATCCCACGTGCTGCAGAATGGCTGGACCGATGTGTCCAGTTACCAAGCCGGAGCTCTGAAGCACATGCGCCCAGAGCCGGTGCTCTGCTACAACAGAGGCCACTGTGATGGGAGGCCCACACAGGCCGAAGAACAAATATGGATGAAAATAGATAAATGAAAGACCAATAGAAGTGGTCCGCCCGTCCCCCTCCCTCCCCAACCCGTGCCCACCCCCTCCAAAAAAAAAACCAAGAGGAAAGCCTAGGATTCCTAGGTTTCCTAGGATTCCAAATGTGACATATATCTATCCCCAGTAACCTGATGCATTGTCAGAAGAAAATTTTGGTTTTATTGATTCATACTCAAACCTCACTCATTTCCGTAAAACCTATAAATTACCAAATGTTTCCCCATAATACGTCTAGAAATTGTCACTACGGTCAGCATTTTGCTCACGGAAAAAAAAAAAAAGAATGATGATTTCCTCAATAATTTAATTCAGAAGGGTCTTTTACAAGTCTCATATTTTAGAGCTATGAAAGTACATATTGATATTATTGAAATATGGAATCTAAGAAATCAATTGTGGCAAAGGAATTGTGGTGTCGCCTTGCTGTGGCTCATAACTATGTTCTTTTCATGTATGCTAATTGCTTGATCACCTATTGAAGCCCAATCCTCACTTTATTCATAGTCTTTTTGTCCTTCCTCCAGGAAATGTATGAATGGCTCTGGCATGAATTTCCTTCTCTTTTGAAATCCCTGAGACCAACAATCCATTTAATTATTTTTAGTAATGACTTTGGTGAATGCATTAGACAGTCTGCTGCTTTACAACTCACTCTGGACATGGATGTTTTGCTAGTGTTTTGTTAGAACATGGTACCCAGGAATCTCTCTCGATAGTACCTAAAAGACACCTTGGGGATTTTCCAAGATGCGTTTCAGGTTTCTTTCCCTATTCCAAAACTGCTCGCATGGCTTCTTCTCTATTTTAGCCCATGGGTTACAACCTAAAGTGAACCAGAGGTTGGCCTCTGGACCACACGATGAAACAAATGGAAATGTGTTTTAGATATTTTTCCCTCATTCTGATTCCCTCTTCATCCTTCATTTTAGTTCCTTCTATTCCAGTGGCCCACTAGCCCTTTTATTTCCTCAACAGAAACCATTACATTTCTCTTAATTCCTAATGCTCACAATGAATTTTTCTCCTATCTCTGTAAATTATTTACTTTGAGTTAGAATAGATAATAAGGCTAATCAAGTAACATTATAAAGCACTTAGAACAGTGCCTAATACATAGCAACAATGTATATTGCTTATTAAATGAAGTAACTCTATTAAACTAATTTATTTTATATAAATTCTTCCTTAAGATATGTTTTTTTAAGAAGGAACTTTTTTCCTTTTCCCTTTTTTAATTTCAGCTTATAAGAAGTTTTTTTAATAACATAGCCTAAAGGGTAAGAATTTTTATACTGAGAGAATAAAGTACATATTTTGGTAATCCTTAAAACACGTTTATAGCAGCTACTTGACCCACTTATTTTAGTCTAGGATTACACCCTGAAGGATGTGATCAAAATGAATGTACAAGATTAAAGAAATAACAATTCCCAATCTGTTCACCGTACTGTTTCACTGTCAGATACCCATTTTCTGAACTCACTGGCCCCACCATGCAGCAACCAGCAACATCCACAAGGCAGGGTCTGGCAACCAAGCAGGCTACGGGCCAACAAAGCTCAGCAACGCATGTGGTGTCGCCTTGCTGTGGCTAAACATGGTATGCTAATTGTACCCGAAGCCCAATCCTCACTTTATTCATAGTCTTTTTGTCCTTCCTCCAGGAAATGTATGAATGGCTCTGGCATGAATTTCCTTCTCTTTTGAAATCCCTGAGACCAACAATCCATTTAATTATTTTTAGTAATGACTTTGGTGAATGCATTAGACAGTCTGCTGCTTTACAACTCACTCTGGACATGGATGTTTTGCTAGTGTTTTGTTAGAACATGGTACCCAGGAATCTCTCTCGATAGTACCTAAAAGACACCTTGGGGATTTTCCAAGATGCGTTTCAGGTTTCTTTCCCTATTCCAAAACTGCTCGCATGGCTTCTTCTCTATTTTAGCCCATGGGTTACAACCTAAAGTGAACCAGAGGTTGGCCTCTGGACCACACGATGAAACAAATGGAAATGTGTTTTAGATATTTTTCCCTCATTCTGATTCCCTCTTCATCCTTCATTTTAGTTCCTTCTATTCCAGTGGCCCACTAGCCCTTTTATTTCCTCAACAGAAACCATTACATTTCTCTTAATTCCTAATGCTCACAATGAATTTTTCTCCTATCTCTGTAAATTATTTACTTTGAGTTAGAATAGATAATAAGGCTAATCAAGTAACATTATAAAGCACTTAGAACAGTGCCTAATACATAGCAACAATGTATATTGCTTATTAAATGAAGTAACTCTATTAAACTAATTTATTTTATATAAATTCTTCCTTAAGATATGTTTTTTTAAGAAGGAACTTTTTTCCTTTTCCCTTTTTTAATTTCAGCTTATAAGAAGTTTTTTTAATAACATAGCCTAAAGGGTAAGAATTTTTATACTGAGAGAATAAAGTACATATTTTGGTAATCCTTAAAACACGTTTATAGCAGCTACTTGACCCACTTATTTTAGTCTAGGATTACACCCTGAAGGATGTGATCAAAATGAATGTACAAGATTAAAGAAATAACAATTCCCAATCTGTTCACCGTACTGTTTCACTGTCAGATACCCATTTTCTGAACTCACTGGCCCCACCATGCAGCAACCAGCAACATCCACACAAGGCAGGGTCTGGCAACCAAGCAGGCTACGGGCCAACAAAGCTTACCAGACCACCCACCCAGAGTCAACCTGTCACAATGGAAGGCCTCAGGCAGCCCTCTTAGGGAGAACTCCTAGAGCATAACGCTCGGGTGATGCACTCCTGCGACTTACAGGACATCTCTTACAGAAGGTCACCTCTCCAAGGTCAAGAAAGGTAACTAACCTACTGCAGAGATGAAAATACAAACTGCAACTCAGATAAAATGAGGTGGCAGAGGAACATGTTTCATATGAAGGAATAAGATAAAACCCTAGAAGATAAGTTAAGTGAAGTGGACACAGGCAATCTACCTGAGAGGTTAGTGTAAGGATCATAAAGATGATCAAAGAACTCAGGAGGAGAACGGATACACAGAGTGAAAAGGTAGAAGTTTTGAACAAAAACTAGAAAACACAAAGAACAACCAAACAAAGATGAAGAATATAATAATGGCAATGAAAGATACACTAGAAGGAATCAATAGTGGACTAAAGGATACAGAACAGACTGGTGAGCTGGAAGGCAAAATAGTGGAAATCACTGCCACTGAACATGAAGAAAAAAGAATGAAAAGAATTGAGGACAGTTAAAATGACCTCAGGGACAACATCAAACATACTAATATTCACTTTATAGGGGTTCCAGAAGGAGAAGAGGGAAGGAAAGGGCCTAAGAACATATTTGAAGACATAATAGGTCAAAATTCCCCTAACCTGGGAAAGAATTAAGTCACCCAATTCCAGGAAGTGCAGAGATCCCCTAAGAGGATCACCCCAGAAAGGAATGCACAAAGACACAGTATAATTAAAATGATAAAAATTTAAAGATGAAGAAAATTTTAAGAGCAGCAAAGTAAAAACAACATACAAGCAAACTCCCATAAGCTGACTTTTCAGCAGAAGCTACAAACCAGAAGGAAGTGATACAATATATTTAAAGTGACAGAAGGGAAGAAACTACAACCAAGAATATTTTACCCAGCAAGGCTGTTATTCAAATTTGATGGAGAAATCAAAAGTGGTACAGACAAACAAAAGCTTAGAGTTCAGCACCACCAATCCTGCTTTACAACAGATGTTAAAGGAGCTTCTCTAGGTGAAAAAAAAAAGGGCCACAACTATAAACAAACAAACAAAAAATCACAAAATACAAAAGTTCACTGGTAAAGGCAAACACAATAAAGGCAGGAAATCACCTACACATAAACCTAGCAGAGAGATTAAGAGACAAAAGTAGTAAACTCATCTATATCCAAAATAAAGAGTTAAGGGATACACAAAACAATTAGTTGTACAGTATGCCATCAAAAACAGTAATCATGAGGGGAGGAGAGTTCAAATGCAGGGTTTTAAAAGCGCATTTGAAATTAAGAGACCAGCAACTTAAGGCAATTATATATACATAGAGAAAGAGAGAGAGAGAAAGAGAAAGAGAGAGAGAGAGAAAGAGAGAGAGAGACTGCTATATAAATATCTCTAGTTTTAATTGAGCTTGATAATTGAAACCTTACAAGACTTGCCCTCTTCCCTCTCTCAATGTATCTGCTTTCTCAAATACATTGAGAATGAATTCAAGTAATTCTTGTAAAACTTTTGTGCTTGCCTACATATGACATGAATGGATGCAAACAGCAATGAAATCCTGTGTCTAATGGGAGCATAACTTTTTTATGATGGGATCCATAATCAGTTATATGACAGTCGTTGCATTAAAACAGAGGCACTTGCCCTCACATACAGTCTTTTTGCTTTTTTTCAGTTGATTTCCTTTATATCTGCTTCTCTTTCCCATCTCAGGAATAGAAATAGAAAATGGAAAAAGTATCATCAACTATAGTCTATATTGAAGTTCTCACAATCTGGTCACTCAAACGTCTTACTAGTAGAAATATCACCATCCCAATTTTCTTTCCTTCAGATGAAACAAGAAAGAAGGGGAAACTACTGCCATGAGTTCACATGACTTAATTCTTTTGTTAATTCTCTTCTCTGCCAATTCCCACATTTTCCATCCTCAAGCCAGGTGGGAAACTCTGATGACTCTGAGCAGCTTCCAGTGAAGAGTCTCACCCACACTGAACATTTCCTTACTTTGCACTGGCTGCTCACCTGCCCAGCCTGGTTCAGAGGAGTAGCCTAAGCTGAGGGTGGGAAGGCTGGCAGCCAATAACTAATTATTCATGTAAGAAATACACAGCCCTTCTGCAATTACATGATTCCTCAGTTAAATGAGAATACATTTAGTCCCAGAAGTTCTTTGTAGGAAACTTTCAAATGCCAAGATAAGATACAAATTCAATATTTCTTGACTATATGGAAATACATTTAGTATCTAATAGTTTCAATGTTTAATTAAGTCACTACTATTAGAATGGCAGGAACAATAAAAGGCATCTAGAGAAACAGCATCTTCATTTTACAGATTAGAAACATAAAACTGAAAAGAGAAAATACATTTCCTTGCATTCTACCATGAGCTACTGGCAAATGCACTCTGGCTAACCTTTTCAGAAAGGCATTATACTCAGTGTTTAAATAGATATAAAGATGGGGAAAACATAATTCTTCCCATAAAGAAGCTTTAGATCTGGAGAGGAGGGTCTGTCAAGAGTTTATCTAAGCTATTCCATGTTATTATTGCTTTGACAGCCATTTTATTTGACCAAATGCCCCGAAAAGTCCTTAAATTGACACACTTCTTGTCTGAGCCACCAGGGAAGCCCCAGACAACAGCCCAGAGAGTTGAAAGCAAATGTAAGTCTCTAATGCAACTTTCCCAACAGCCCTAATGATCACAGTCTCCCTCATGATCACAGTCTCCCTCACCTCCCAGCAATTTTCCCTTATGTAGCCCTTAGATAGTACCTCCACAGAGTATACTGAAAGTCCACTCTTGGTTTGAACTGACCAATCCAACCTTAGCACAGGAATACCAAAGCACTCCATCTGTGGACCCTAACAAAGGCATGTGTCCCAGGTCCTATCTCTCCGTCTGCACTCTGCCTTGAACTCCCCATGTGGCCTCTCATGGTGTGCTGGGTACTTCCCCCAGAACGTGTGAGTGATAAAATATCCATATTTCTACTTCAACTTCTCTGTAATCTTCTGTTGAACTGTGGCTCATCATCCAGTATCCTGTGCTCCACTTAAGGAGTGTTAACATGACAGATTTGTTATACAGTTATTCCTTGAATTTTCATCATTATTTAATTCAGAAAATAGCTGTGAAGTTGACCACCCTATGCTTCCTCACCTATGAACTAGGGATACAAACATAATTATAACAATTCTCTTCCCTTAGTCCTCCAGATATTAAAGAGAGGAGAGAACAGTTACAGTATATAAAGTGCTCTGTGTGTGTCTAAGTGCTATAATTAAACAAACATACACAGTATTTTAGGGGTAGTATAAGAAGAAAAATTACTTCCACCTATCTTAAGTTCAAGGTAAAATTTAAATGGAAGATATCTAAGCTGAACCTTGAAGGAGAAGTCAGACCCTGTCAATGCCAGGTTGAGAACTTTCTTTTTTTTTTTAAAGATTTATTTATTTATTTTTATTTTTGGGCGGGGGTCGGGTTGGGGAGGGAGGGGAGCAGGCGGGCCACTTCTATTGGTCTTTCATTTCTCTGTTTTCATCCGTCTTTGTTCTTCGGCTCCTGTGGGCCTCCCATCGCGGTGGCGTCTGTCATTGTAGAGCGCCAGCTCTGGGCACATGCGCTCCAGAACTCTGGCTCGGTAATTGGACACATCAGTCCAGCTGCTCAGCGGCACGTGGGATCTTCCCAGGCCAGGGCTCGAACCAGCGCCCCTTGCACTGCAAGGCAGTGTCCTTATCCACTGGACCACCAGGGGAAGTCCCAAGGACTTTCTACATAGGGGAAATTTTGAGTCTTTGACTTAAATTTCAGAAAGGATTTGTAGTAGGCAGAATAATGACTGCTCCAAGGATATCCACATCCTACTCCACAGAACCTGTGAAGGCATTATGTTACATGGCAAATGGAAGTTACAGTTGTTGAGGGAATTAGGCTGCTGATCAACTGACCTTAAAGTAGGGAGAGTGCCTTCAGTTATCCGTGTGGGCCCAATGTAATTGGGGCTCCTAAAAGATGGAAGGGGGAGGCACATGGGGTGTGAGAGATATGATGGGAGGACTCAACCTGTCATTGCTGAAACTGAAGATGGAGGAAAGAGAAAATGACCTAAGGAAAGCAGGAAGCCCCTAGAATCTGGAAAAGCCGTGTAAATAAATTCTCCCTAGAGCTTCTAAAAAGGAATGTAGCCCTGCTGTAACCTTAATTTTAGCTTTGTGAGGCCCATGTTAGACTTCTGATCTACAGAATCATAAGGTAATAAATTCATGTTGTCTAAAGGCACCAAGTTTGTAGTGATTTGTTATGGCAGTGAAAGAATACTTACCAACTCAGGACTAAAATAGCAGTCATATCCCCCTTGCTGTGCCACTTGGGAGCATTTATACTTGTGCAGAGAGGATAAAGAAGAAAAGCAAAGGTGTTCTCTCATTTTTAGGCTTCCTCTCTGTTGACCCAAGCTTTCCCCATTCAGGTTAAAAGCTATGCAGGTAAACACTGCATTTCCTGTTCGTTTGGCAATGGAAAGACCCTGCCAGGTGGATAGACTAAATAAAGTCTCTGTGGAATTTTCCAGCCACAGGCTTTGCTCTCACTCAAGCAGCGGCTGCGAGCTCTGTATCTCAGAGGCTGAAAGGACCACACAAGACCACCTTAGATGTCTGCATTCCTTCAGGCCCAGGGTTCCGGCTGCACAACACGCACTGTTTGACTGGTTTCTATCTCCCTGCCATTTCTTGGGATCTGGAAGTCTGCATTCCCTGATTCCTCCCTTCTGTGTTTCCAGCCATTGCTTCAAAGTGGCTCTTGGCGTAGATCTGTCATAGCCTAGGTTCCCCCAAAAACCTAGGCTTCAGTTGGGTTAGTGATCCCAGGGAACAGGAGACGGAGGCAAGAGAGTGAAGCAGGCAGGTGGGAAAGCCACCACAAGGGTGCAGGACTGAACTATCACTACTCTAAACAGCAAGCCTCAATCCCCACCAGGATTTGGACACAGAAGGGGTTGCCTCCCAGGTTTGTGCAGGCTGCCTGGGCCCCACAGAAGTACCACGAGGTCACAGAGATGCCCTTGAACACAATGCGAGCTAGCCAATGATACTACTGAGCTCAGGAGCCCTTCAGTTATCCGTGTGGGCCCAATGTAATTGGGGCTCCTAAAAGATGGAAGGGGGAGGCACATGGGGTGTGAGAGATATGATGGGAGGACTCAACCTGTCATTGCTGAAACTGAAGATGGAGGAAAGAGAAATGACCTAAGGAAAGCAGGAAGCCCTAGAATCTGGAAAAGCCGTGTAAATAAATTCTCCCTAGAGCTTCTAAAAAGGAATGTAGCCCTGCTGTAACCTTAATTTTAGCTTTGTGAGGCCCATGTTAGACTTCTGATCTACAGAATCATAAGGTAATAAATTCATGTTGTCTAAAGGCACCAAGTTTGTAGTGATTTGTTATGGCAGTGAAAGAATACTTACCAACTCAGGACTAAAATAGCAGTCATATCCCCCTTGCTGTGCCACTTGGGAGCATTTATACTTGTGCAGAGAGGATAAAGAAGAAAAGCAAAGGTGTTCTCTCATTTTTAGGCTTCCTCTCTGTTGACCCAAGCTTTCCCCATTCAGGTTAAAAGCTATGCAGGTAAACACTGCATTTCCTGTTCGTTTGGCAATGGAAAGACCCTGCCAGGTGGATAGACTAAATAAAGTCTCTGTGGAATTTTCCAGCCACAGGCTTTGCTCTCACTCAAGCAGCGGCTGCGAGCTCTGTATCTCAGAGGCTGAAAGGACCACACAAGACCACCTTAGATGTCTGCATTCCTTCAGGCCCAGGGTTCCGGCTGCACAACACGCACTGTTTGACTGGTTTCTATCTCCCTGCCATTTCTTGGGATCTGGAAGTCTGCATTCCCTGATTCCTCCCTTCTGTGTTTCCAGCCATTGCTTCAAAGTGGCTCTTGGCGTAGATCTGTCATAGCCTAGGTTCCCCCAAAAACCTAGGCTTCAGTTGGGTTAGTGATCCCAGGGAACAGGAGACGGAGGCAAGAGAGTGAAGCAGGCAGGTGGGAAAGCCACCACAAGGGTGCAGGACTGAACTATCACTACTCTAAACAGCAAGCCTCAATCCCCACCAGGATTTGGACACAGAAGGGGTTGCCTCCCAGGTTTGTGCAGGCTGCCTGGGCCCCACAGAAGTACCACGAGGTCACAGAGATGCCCTTGAACACAATGCGAGCTAGCCAATGATACTACTGAGCTCAGGAGCCCTTAAGTCACACCCACTTGCAGCTGGTTGCCACAGTAACAGCCAGTGTGAAGAAGACAGAGGATGTGAGGGGGGCAGTGTGTTTTCTAATACAGGAGATGCAGCTTTCTGACTGTGGACCCCCAGTGTCACCCAGACCTTCATTTTCCATGTTGCCCAACTCTCCCAGATCAGAGTCCCAGCCCTAGTTTCAGCACCACCACAAACCATGGCCTCAGGGCTTTTGGAAGGCCTTCATCAACCACAGTTCTCAACGAGGACCCCAAAACCCAGGACTCAGGACACCAGACCATCAGATTCACAAGTACTGTTTGCTAGTCATTCAAAGTGTGTCTTTCTCAGAAGAGTAGATTCAGGGTCTTCTAAGGCACGCACTTCCTCTAAGCCATGAAAAGGATAAAAATCATTGTCTCATTACAATAGGAAGATTAAAGCTTGATATTGTCCAGTGCTCACTTTCACAATATTGCATTTTTCTGTTTATTTACAGTGTTCTTAACAGGAATTTGGAAGCTCAAATGCCATAAGCGAGAGTCAGAAGGCATGGTGTGCTAGCTCAAAGCTGGCAGCTCCTCTGAGTCTTATTGAAATGATTAAACAAGCCCAATCTGAAGAATCAATCTTAACATCTTTTCCCTAAACAATCTTTGTAGCTAACATTTAAGGGTCTTAGCAAAAGCTAAAGCAGGGAACAGACAGTTGATGTAAGCTTAGTGATTTAGAGCCCTTCAACTGAGTAGTCCATCTGAACTGAATTCTATGACCATCATTTTATTTGAAAAAACAACTTTGTTCTTTCAAAGTCCCCTTAGAGGGTTTCTCCATCAATGCCTTGAGCAGTGTACTCTGGCACCGAAATGGTGGCAGGGCTCCTGGCTCCCTGGGAGTGGGCTGCTGCCATCCACAGCCTTTGATCTCCCCAGTCATGCCAGATCATGTGCAAAGCTGCTATGCTAATTTCTTTCCTATATCCCCCGTGACAGGCCCCCACAAACAATGAAAGATTTGGACACAGAAGGGTTGCCTCCCAGGTTTGTGCAGGCTGCCTGGGCCCCACAGAAGTACCACGAGGTCACAGAGATGCCCTTGAACACAATGCGAGCTAGCCAATGATACTACTGAGCTCAGGAGCCCTTAAGTCACACCCACTTGCAGCTGGTTGCCACAGTAACAGCCAGTGTGAAGAAGACAGAGGATGTGAGGGGGGCAGTGTGTTTTCTAATACAGGAGATGCAGCTTTCTGACTGTGGACCCCCAGTGTCACCCAGACCTTCATTTTCCATGTTGCCCAACTCTCCCAGATCAGAGTCCCAGCCCTAGTTTCAGCACCACCACAAACCATGGCCTCAGGGCTTTTGGAAGGCCTTCATCAACCACAGTTCTCAACGAGGACCCCAAAACCCAGGACTCAGGACACCAGACCATCAGATTCACAAGTACTGTTTGCTAGTCATTCAAAGTGTGTCTTTCTCAGAAGAGTAGATTCAGGGTCTTCTAAGGCACGCACTTCCTCTAAGCCATGAAAAGGATAAAAATCATTGTCTCATTACAATAGGAAGATTAAAGCTTGATATTGTCCAGTGCTCACTTTCACAATATTGCATTTTTCTGTTTATTTACAGTGTTCTTAACAGGAATTTGGAAGCTCAAATGCCATAAGCGAGAGTCAGAAGGCATGGTGTGCTAGCTCAAAGCTGGCAGCTCCTCTGAGTCTTATTGAAATGATTAAACAAGCCCAATCTGAAGAATCAATCTTAACATCTTTTCCCTAAACAATCTTTGTAGCTAACATTTAAGGGTCTTAGCAAAAGCTAAAGCAGGGAACAGACAGTTGATGTAAGCTTAGTGATTTAGAGCCCTTCAACTGAGTAGTCCATCTGAACTGAATTCTATGACCATCATTTTATTTGAAAAAACAACTTTGTTCTTTCAAAGTCCCCTTAGAGGGTTTCTCCATCAATGCCTTGAGCAGTGTACTCTGGCACCGAAATGGTGGCAGGGCTCCTGGCTCCCTGGGAGTGGGCTGCTGCCATCCACAGCCTTTGATCTCCCCAGTCATGCCAGATCATGTGCAAAGCTGCTATGCTAATTTCTTTCCTATATCCCCTGTGACAGGCACCACACAATGTTCAGAAGTGTTTTCTTTAACTGGCACATGAAGCTCAGAAGATTCCTGTTAATTGCACGGTACATATTGATTACTCTTCCTTCTGGAGGTCATGATTTTGCATATTGCAAGGCAACCTGGGTACATCCTGACTCTTCACAAAGGATCAGTCTTCCTTACATTTTTTTCAGTTCATTTTTCCTCCCTTCCCTTCTTCCTTCTTTATTTTCTTCTTTCTCTCTCTCTCTCTCTCTCTTTTACATACACATCTCTTACACAAAACTCACAGTGCTCTTTTCCCTCTTCTTCATTCACACAGAAATGAAAGACTTCCTAGTAATTAAGAGAGATCTATTTAAAAAAGCAGACATTGGATTCATATTATATACTTAAATGTCATTTTTAAAAGTCATCAAGCATTAAACTGGATTTCATTTTTAAATATATGTTTTAGAGAGAAGAAAGAATTACTACTTATCAATTAATTAGCTGCCTGGTGTGTTCAAGAAGAATGGTGGAACATTCACGTAGAAATCTATAAAGGAAAAATCCTTGGAGAACTTCATGTGCTGTGTAATTAGGGGCAATTAACACATTTGCTAATTGACTATTATTTAGCACTCCAGCTGCTGAGAAAAATCCATAGGCCCATTAAATATTAATTAGCAAAAGTCTATTGTCTGATCCTGTCAGATTCTGTATTTTTTTGGGTGGCGGGTTGGGAGGGAGGTGGGTGGGCGGGCCACTTTTATTGGTCTTTCATTTATCTATTTTCATCCATCTTTGTTCTTTGGCCCGTGTGGGCCTCCCACCACGGTGGCCTCTGTTGTCACAGAGCACCGGCTCTGGGTTCATGCGCTCCAGAGCTCCGGCTCAGTAATTGGACACATAGGTCCAGCCGCTGCGCGGCACGTGGGATCTTCCCAGGCCAGGGATCGAACCGGCGCCCCTTGCACTGCAAGGCGGTGTCCTTACCCACTGGACCACCAAGGAAGCTCTGTTTATTAATCTTTAACTGAGATTTCTGTTCATTAATCTCTTAGTTTTACATTTCCAAGTGTGATGGAAGGAACAATCTGCGGACAGACCCATCTGCTCTTCCTGCTCTCAAAACCTGAGTTTCCATGCAGACAAACATCTCACTGCTCAGTCAGCAACAGTGACCCCCATGCAAACTGCTCTCTGATTGGAAGCCACTTGGTACCAACACCTATCCTGACTGCTTTCTCCTTGCTTGGTTAACTCTGCCTCCAGCATCCACAGGTGGCCAAGTAACTGTATGGAACAAGAGCCATGCGCCCTTTTTCCAGCTCCAGGCAGGAGTTCACCTGACTGTTCTAGTCAGTCAGAGTTCAACGTTCAGCCATCCCCAGACTACATTTGATGGAGACCATTCTTCTCTACTATGATGTGCCACACAAAGCCCAATCACATCCTTTTTCCAGAGGAAGCCCACGGAGACAACGAGCCCATCAAAGTGACCACAAATGAAAAACAAACAAAAAGTGACCACAAATGAGTTTCATCTATTTATTCTTTTCACAAAAGTCCTTCATAGATTCCTCATGTAATTAACTTCATGAAAAACTGCTTTTTCATTCTTCAGAAATCCTGGAAATACCAAAAACAGGGTGCAGAAAAGCTGGCACTCTCCAGAGAATTCTTTTTTTTTTTTTTTTTTTTAAAGATTTATTTATTTATTTATTTATTTTGGGCGGGGGTCAGGTTGGGGAGGGAGGGGAGCAGGCGGGCCACTTCTATTGGTCTTTTGTTTCTCTATGTTCATCCGTCTTTGTTCTTTGGCTCCTGTGGGCCTCCCATCACGATGGCATCTGTCATTGTAGAGCGCCGGCTCTGGGCGCATGTGCTCCAGAGCTCTGGCTCAGTAATTGGACACATCAGTCCAGCCGCTCCGTGGCACGTGGGATCTTCCCAGGCCAGGGCTCGAACTGGCATCCCTTGCACTGCAAGGCGGTGTCCTTACCCACTGGACCACCAGGGGAAGCCCTCCAGAGAATTCTATTAACAAATTTAACTCATGTTAAAACAGTATCTAGCAATATCAATTCTGTAGTTATAATATGACACTAAAACACTACTTAGTAGTTATTTCTAAACTATGAAAACTTTCTGTCAGGTACTAAAGTTTTTCATATTATATCTCATTTAATCACAAGAGTTGTAGAAGCTGTTAGGAGCTTTGGGGCCACACACAGACTTGAGTTTGAGTTTCTGTTTCTCTATTTAATAGCCATTGTCCTACAGAATGTTCACCTAGGGAATGTCACATGGTCCTTCCTTGAAATGACAGGCAAAAGGACCCATGAGTGCACCCAATCCTCATTCTAGCAACATTCTATAGAGAAGCATGTTTAGGCAGAGGGGGGTAGTTCAGTACCCAAGAGGCTGTGCTCCAAGAGATGAACTTATGTGACAAACACAAGAGTGACTTTACACTGGGGAATAAACATGTTGGCCAAAGTCTATATAATCTGAGTTCAAGGCCATTTGTTTAGAGAAGTGACAGGAAATGCCAGCTGCATACTTCCCTAATACCTGAAGTCCCTAGTCATGTGGGAAACAGTCAGTTTACAATAAACTGCCTCCCTTGCTTGGGAAAGGAGAAGCTTCAAGACTCAGTCAACTTATTGAGAAAACAAACTCACCAAAAGAACTCCCTGGACAACTTATTGGAAAGCCCTTACTGTCCCAAAGCTGGTTTACCTCAGTTCAATGTTTAATTTTCTACAAACCCAATCTATTCATCGCTCAAGTGGACCTAACAATAGTATATTCCTGTAAGCGTTGTGGGAATCAAATGACCTAAGTAAAGACTCAGTCCTGAGTCAACTCCCAGACAACCACATTCTATGTTTCTGTAGTCAGACTCGAGGGCCAGTCGGTCATTCTTGCCATCTTTGAAGTCTAAGACATTTACCCATCGATGGCTCAGTGGGGGGCATGTGCTCCAGAGCTCTGGCTCAGTAATTGGACACATCAGTCCAGCCGCTCCGTGGCACGTGGGATCTTCCCAGGCCAGGGCTCGAACTGGCATCCCTTGCACTGCAAGGCGGTGTCCTTACCCACTGGACCACCAGGGGAAGCCCTCCAGAGAATTCTATTAACAAATTTAACTCATGTTAAAACAGTATCTAGCAATATCAATTCTGTAGTTATAATATGACACTAAAACACTACTTAGTAGTTATTTCTAAACTATGAAAACTTTCTGTCAGGTACTAAAGTTTTTCATATTATATCTCATTTAATCACAAGAGTTGTAGAAGCTGTTAGGAGCTTTGGGGCCACACACAGACTTGAGTTTGAGTTTCTGTTTCTCTATTTAATAGCCATTGTCCTACAGAATGTTCACCTAGGGAATGTCACATGGTCCTTCCTTGAAATGACAGGCAAAAGGACCCATGAGTGCACCCAATCCTCATTCTAGCAACATTCTATAGAGAAGCATGTTTAGGCAGAGGGGGGTAGTTCAGTACCCAAGAGGCTGTGCTCCAAGAGATGAACTTATGTGACAAACACAAGAGTGACTTTACACTGGGGAATAAACATGTTGGCCAAAGTCTATATAATCTGAGTTCAAGGCCATTTGTTTAGAGAAGTGACAGGAAATGCCAGCTGCATACTTCCCTAATACCTGAAGTCCCTAGTCATGTGGGAAACAGTCAGTTTACAATAAACTGCCTCCCTTGCTTGGGAAAGGAGAAGCTTCAAGACTCAGTCAACTTATTGAGAAAACAAACTCACCAAAAGAACTCCCTGGACAACTTATTGGAAAGCCCTTACTGTCCCAAAGCTGGTTTACCTCAGTTCAATGTTTAATTTTCTACAAACCCAATCTATTCATCGCTCAAGTGGACCTAACAATAGTATATTCCTGTAAGCGTTGTGGGAATCAAATGACCTAAGTAAAGACTCAGTCCTGAGTCAACTCCCAGACAACCACATTCTATGTTTCTGTAGTCAGACTCGAGGGCCAGTCGGTCATTCTTGCCATCTAGAGTCTAAGACATTTACCCTGCTTCATTTTTATCCATGGCTTCTGGCAACATATTATCTATATTTTATTATATTCTGCCCCCTTCTACAAGGCTGTAAGTCCATGAAATCCCTACTTTGAGCACCTATAACAGAATCTGACACATAAGTCACATCCTTGGTTAATGACCAAATGAATTTTATATCCTGAATACTGGTAAGCCAAAGTTGTGAAATTATTATCATTATGGAAATACAAAAATCCTTTTTCCCTCAATTTGGTTGCTAAGATAGAATGGTGGCAGTAGAGAGGGGTATAATGATAGATTTATTCTGCATTCTGACTGTTTATATGTTTTTAGTCAGCTTTGTTGATGGGAAAGCTAAACTGAGGAAGCTAGATTCCATATGGTAGGTTAGGGATGAGTTTAAATTAGTAAAAGATTTTAAGACCTTTAGTATAGTTTCTTAGGGGAACTCCAAAAAAATCCTTATTAATTTTAAAGACTACACCTGGGGATCTCTTTTTTGAGTCCAATAGCCTAAGCTCACGATTTACTCAAAAGTGACTGATACACACATAAGAAAGACAATATTGCAAAACCAGGGCTCCATGTACCATATATCATTTGACTGATTATTAAATGGGACTCCTAGTGGATAGATATGACAATAAAGTTTGGTTTTGAAACTGTAGTTAGTAACTAGGTTTGCTAAAAAAAAAAAAAAAAAGTAATTAACAACAACAACAAAAAAAAACACGTAAAGTATTGATTCTACTCCTTAGGTAGAGTAAGACTATCACAAATATGAGCATAGTAAAAAAAAAAAAAGTTCATAAAAGATGTATTTCAGCATTTCATAGGTGACCATTGGCTAATCAGAACCACCCACATCCTCCCTTTTTTTTTTCCCCCTTTGATCACTTCTTTTGTTTTTTCAAATTTTGTCTACTTTTTTTTTTTTTTTTTTTGGGTGGGGTGGGGGGGGGGGGGGGGGGGCTTCTATTGGTCTTTCATTTCTCTATTTTCATCATCTTTGTTCTTTGGCTCCTGTGGGCCTCCCATCGCCGTGACCTCTGTTGTCGCAGAGCACCGGCTCTGGGCACACCCGCGCCAGAGCTCCGGCTCGGTAATTGGACACATCGGTCCAGCCACTGCGCGGCACGTGGGATCTTCCCAGGCCAGGGATCTAACTGGCGCCCCTTGCACTGCGAGGCAGTGTCCTTACCCACTGGACCACCAGGGGAAGCCCAAATTTTGTCCACATTTATTGGTCATTCATTCATCTATTTTCATCCATCTTTGTTCTTTGGCTTGTGTGGGGCCCCCATCACAGTGGCCTCTCTTGTTGCAGAGCACTAGCTCTGGGCGCATGCGCTCCAGAGCTCTGGCTCAGTAGTTGGATACATCGGTCCAGGGGCTCCGAGGCACACGGGATCTTCCCAGGCCAGGGATCTAATCGGCGCCCCTTGCACTGAAAGGTGGTGTCCTTACCCACTGGACCACCAAGGAAGCCCCTATCCTCCCATTCTTTTATGCATGAGATTTTGCTTAAAGAGTTAATATAATCCCTATATAATTGTGCAAACAGTGGCTAAATAACAAAGCAGCAAGACAAATGGTGAAATGTCAAATCCCATTTTAGTTTCAAAATAGGATTTGTAACTCAAAGAGGCAGTGTGAATGAACGGAATGTGGGACAGAACTCTTTTGGGAGTGAGACTCATTCCTGAGAGACTTCTCTCTCTCTTTAACCATCTATGATGCTTTCTAATGGTTTCACATGATTCAAAAAATATTAAACATATGTGTGCATTATTGTCTGAAGATTATAAAGAGAAAAGGCGTGTTCAAGAATCAATATACTGTGTAATGAAAATATAAATTCCCTACTACCCCAAAATAATAACTAAATCAGCTAAAAGTGTTAATGCTTAAAGTGAAGGTTTTGTTCAGAGGGTAAACACCTTTAACAAAAAGCAAAATTTAATACCTCAAACCAGAATGCCACACAGTCTAGAAGGTTGGTGATGAATCCCCATGAAGAGGCCTGAGTCCAGAGACCCCTCATGGGTGGAGGGTTTGACAGCTGGAACTCATCATCCCGACTTCTGTTATCACTGACTCAGGTCACAAACAACATCAGCTGAATGAGAAACACTTACAGTTTCTGTCCAAGAAAATGATTCAAGAACAGTGATTCAAACGATTCTCCATGCCAGAATGCCTCCAGAAGTGGTTCTGCTGTCTGTTCATCCTCTGACCAGTGCAAACAGTCTCAGGTGAACAATGACTACTGAGCCCTCATGCAGCAATTACTGAAGACCATGTGCCCTAGAGTCTGTGCTCTGCAACAAGAGAACCCATAGCAGCAAGAAGCCGGTGCATTCCAACTTAACAGCAGTCTAAGAAGATCCTTAAAAAAAGGGAGGTTAAAGAGGAGCAAATGGGATCCCTGAGAGAGGGCGCATGAGGAAGAATGATAAAACTGCTGAGTGAACGTAACTGGAGCAGCCTAGTGGAAATGCTACGAGCACAGCTCAGATAGGCGCTTGCTCCACTGGCAGCCATCCTGGGGGCGTATGCACTGTGGAAGGCAGGGGCTGTGTGTATACGGAGTGAACTGTCTCACTAAACCCCGAAATGATTATGAGCTCAACCAACATTGGAATGGTATTTCCCTGCCCTCAAGCCTCAGGGAGGGAAACACAAAACAATGTTCTCCTCACCTCCCCAGATTTCTGAGACTGGGCACTGATTGCCCAGTTCAGTGGTATCAGAGCCACAGCTATGGCAACCAGGCCAGATGTCAGCTCAGAACCTGTGGCTCTGTTCAGAGACTTGATGGCAAAGTCTCCAGACGACTCCCACCAAGGCAATCAGTGAGGTCAAGAGTACACTTTTGGATTCGTGTTGTCACCTACGTTTCCTCAAAGAAGTGCTTTGTTTGTTGTTGTTGCTAATGTGGGTCCAACCCTTTTGTCACCCACCAGGGTGCTCAGTCCATGGGATTTCCCAGACAATAATACTGGAGTAGGTTTCAATTTCCTTTTCCAGGGGATCTTCCTGATCCAGGGATCAAACCCACATCTCCTGTATTAGCAGGCAGGTTCTTATCCACTGAGTCACCAGGGGCCCACCAAGCAGTGCCTTAGTAAGAGTTTTTCTGCTGCAAATGAACAACCAACCTCCTTGCAGCCAGGCAGATGGAAAGTAGGAGTCATCTACATTCACGCTTTAAAATTAAATTGCTTTATTCACACCAGGTAATAAAACCCTGAGACACAAGTAAATGGGTCCTGAGGACATTGCCTTAATGAATCCACATTATCTTCAGTGACTCCACTTTGAATCAGCAAGGTGGCAAGAATGTATTTACAAATGCCTCAAAAAAAATCTGAGCCCTCATGCAGCAATTACTGAAGACCCTGTGCCCTAGGGTCTGTGCTATGAAAAAAGAGAACCCATAGCAGCAAGAAGCCGGTGCATTCCAACTTAACAGCAGTCTAAGAAGATCCTTAAAAAAAGGGAGGTTAAAGAGGAGCAAATGGGATCCCTGAGAGAGGGCGCATGAGGAAGAATGATAAAACTGCTGAGTGAACGTAACTGGAGCAGCCTAGTGGAAATGCTACGAGCACAGCTCAGATAGGCGCTTGCTCCACTGGCAGCCATCCTGGGGGCGTATGCACTGTGGAAGGCAGGGGCTGTGTGTATACGGAGTGAACTGTCTCACTAAACCCCGAAATGATTATGAGCTCAACCAACATTGGAATGGTATTTCCCTGCCCTCAAGCCTCAGGGAGGGAAACACAAAACAATGTTCTCCTCACCTCCCCAGATTTCTGAGACTGGGCACTGATTGCCCAGTTCAGTGGTATCAGAGCCACAGCTATGGCAACCAGGCCAGATGTCAGCTCAGAACCTGTGGCTCTGTTCAGAGACTTGATGGCAAAGTCTCCAGACGACTCCCACCAAGGCAATCAGTGAGGTCAAGAGTACACTTTTGGATTCGTGTTGTCACCTACGTTTCCTCAAAGAAGTGCTTTGTTTGTTGTTGTTGCTAATGTGGGTCCAACCCTTTTGTCACCCACCAGGGTGCTCAGTCCATGGGATTTCCCAGACAATAATACTGGAGTAGGTTTCAATTTCCTTTTCCAGGGGATCTTCCTGATCCAGGGATCAAACCCACATCTCCTGTATTAGCAGGCAGGTTCTTATCCACTGAGTCACCAGGGGCCCACCAAGCAGTGCCTTAGTAAGAGTTTTTCTGCTGCAAATGAACAACCAACCTCCTTGCAGCCAGGCAGATGGAAAGTAGGAGTCATCTACATTCACGCTTTAAAATTAAATTGCTTTATTCACACCAGGTAATAAAACCCTGAGACACAAGTAAATGGGTCCTGAGGACATTGCCTTAATGAATCCACATTATCTTCAGTGACTCCACTTTGAATCAGCAAGGTGGCAAGAATGTATTTACAAATGCTCAAACATGCGAAAAAAAATATTTAAACTTATCACTGTCTAAATAAATGATTTCTCCAAAGACCAGCTGTTTTAGTTTGGGTTCCATGCTTAGCATATTTGTGATACCTACTGTAAACAGGGCTGCAACTTCTCGGAGTGTTCTTTTGTTATCTGTAAAGTTGATGGTCAAATATCTTATTTTATTCATTAAGCTTCCCTTTTCCTTTTGAAGTCTGAGGATACATAGGGACAGAGTTACTGGTGGTGCTGTAATCTTTTATTCAAGCAATCAGATAAATATTTCAATGACATGGAGTGATAAAGGAAGTGTTTCATTACCTTCAGGCTGAAGATTCTCAGAGAGATACAAGGAAGGGATGGCGGGGTGGGCTATGAAACGTGCCTCTGTTGAAAATTCAACACAGCCCACGTGGTTGGGCAGCCCTCCTGCAAGAATCGTTCCTGCTCTTCATTATAAAATGGTCATGAATGTTTAATACCTGCTGGAAGAGAGAGCAGCATTGTGAGCTGGGGGCTGGGAGATTGCTATTGTCTTCTTCCCTGATATTTACAGGAGCTTCAGGGCTCAAGTGACATTTCCATCCCACTCGCTGTGTTTCCTCCACAGCTGATTCCTTAAAGGCAAGAAACAGGTTGCTTTCCCCATCTGCTCCACACCTCTGATCTCCAGGCTTGGCAAATTAGTTTTCAGACAAATAAAAAATATTTTGATAGTAAATTCTTGTTTATAATATCCCCCTGGGAAGGGAGTAATCAGCCTTAGAGTATCACGCAGGCCAGCAGTTTAACGGTGATTTGACTATTGCAATCTGGTCAAACACAATTTCCTCTCTTTGTTGTTGACTGTTTTCTATTTTTCCAGGGATCACCATGTGGGCCCACCAGGGCAGTGCCTTAGTAAGAGTTTTTCTGCTGCAAATGAACAACCAACCTCCTTGCAGCCAGGCAGATGGAAAGTAGGAGTCATCTACATTCACGCTTTAAAATTAAATTGCTTTATTCACACCAGGTAATAAAACCCTGAGACACAAGTAAATGGGTCCTGAGGACATTGCCTTAATGAATCCACATTATCTTCAGTGACTCCACTTTGAATCAGCAAGGTGGCAAGAATGTATTTACAAATGCTCAAACATGCGAAAAAAAATATTTAAACTTATCACTGTCTAAATAAATGATTTCTCCAAAGACCAGCTGTTTTAGTTTGGGTTCCATGCTTAGCATATTTGTGATACCTACTGTAAACAGGGCTGCAACTTCTCGGAGTGTTCTTTTGTTATCTGTAAAGTTGATGGTCAAATATCTTATTTTATTCATTAAGCTTCCCTTTTCCTTTTGAAGTCTGAGGATACATAGGGACAGAGTTACTGGTGGTGCTGTAATCTTTTATTCAAGCAATCAGATAAATATTTCAATGACATGGAGTGATAAAGGAAGTGTTTCATTACCTTCAGGCTGAAGATTCTCAGAGAGATACAAGGAAGGGATGGCGGGGTGGGCTATGAAACGTGCCTCTGTTGAAAATTCAACACAGCCCACGTGGTTGGGCAGCCCTCCTGCAAGAATCGTTCCTGCTCTTCATTATAAAATGGTCATGAATGTTTAATACCTGCTGGAAGAGAGAGCAGCATTGTGAGCTGGGGGCTGGGAGATTGCTATTGTCTTCTTCCCTGATATTTACAGGAGCTTCAGGGCTCAAGTGACATTTCCATCCCACTCGCTGTGTTTCCTCCACAGCTGATTCCTTAAAGGCAAGAAACAGGTTGCTTTCCCCATCTGCTCCACACCTCTGATCTCCAGGCTTGGCAAATTAGTTTTCAGACAAATAAAAAATATTTTGATAGTAAATTCTTGTTTATAATATCCCCCTGGGAAGGGAGTAATCAGCCTTAGAGTATCACGCAGGCCAGCAGTTTAACGGTGATTTGACTATTGCAATCTGGTCAAACACAATTTCCTCTCTCTTTGTTGCTGACTGTTTTCTATTTTTCCTGTCCTTTGTTCATCTCTTCAAAATTCCACTGCCCAAATAATAATATTTTGGAGGATTAATCATTGTAAGATAACCATAACCACTGGAAAAATCATGTTTTTGTTTTCTTATATATATCAGAATATGAGTTGAATTTCATAAACCACTAGTGTCATCTTTTGCAGCCCTGGAAAAACATACAGTCTCTATATGTTTGGGTGACTTGTAACTGTGTCACTGTTATATAAATATCCACACAAACTCGCACAAACATATAATCAGACCTCTTGATTACTACTGTTTATCATACTAAGTGAAGTAAGCTAGACAAAGACAACTATCAAATGACATCACTTATAAGGTAGAATCTAAAAAAAAAAATAACACAAGTGAATTTATATACAAATCAGATGTATACAAAACAGGTACCAAAGGGGCAAGGGGGTAGGATAAATCAGAACTTCAGGATTAACATTTCACATTATTACATGCAAAACAAATAACAAACAAGGACCTACACATATGAAACTATACTCAATATTTTGTAATAACATATAAGGAAAAAGAATCTTAAAAAGAATATGTATATGTGTGTGTATATATATATAGCTGAATCATCAAACTAGCTCACACTAAATAAACTATACTTCAATTGAAAACAATAAAAAAGGAGGGAAAAGAAAAACAGGGGTCTTCCCAACTCAAGGACTGAACCTGGGTCTCCTGCACTGCAGGCAGATTCTTTCCCATCTGAGCTACCAGGGAAGCCCACATATCTGACTTACTTTGCTCTGTACCTGAAACTAACACAACACTGTAAATCAACTATATTTAATTTTTTTCTTTATATTTCTAAAAATTTTTTATTTTAAGGATAATTGCTTTACAGAATTTTGTTGTTTTCTGTCAAATACCAACATTCAGCCATAGGAATACATATTATTTTCAATTTTTGAAAATAATAAAAAAGGAGAAAAAAAAAACAGGGAACTTCCTGACTCAGGGATCAAACCTGGATATTCTGCATTTCAGGCAACGCTATATACCTGAAACTAACACACTGTAAATAAACGATACTTCAGTTTTTAAAAATAATAAATGGACAAGCAAAACAGGGATCTTCCCAACTTAGGGATTAAACCTGATCTCCTGCACTGCAGGTAGAGTCTTTCCTGAGTTACTAGGGAAGCTGACATGTCTGATCAGTTTTGTTGTATACCTGAAACTAAAACAACATTGCAAATCAATGTTTAAAAATGATTTAAAAAAAAGGAGAAGAGAAAAAAAAATTAGGTCTTCCCAACTCAGGGATTGAACCTGGGTCTCCTGCACTCTAGGCAGATTCTTTCCCACCTGAGCCACCAAGGAAGCCCACATGTGTGGATCACTTTGCTGTGTACCCAAAACTAAAGCAGTATAAATCAACTATACTTCAGTTTTTGAAAATAATAAAAAAAAAAAGGAGAAAAAACAAGGATCTTCCCAACTCAGGGATCAGACCTGGGTCTCCTGCAGTGCAGGCAGATTCTTTCCCATCTGAGCCACCAGGGAAGCCCACATATCTGATTCACTTTGCTCTATACCTGAAACTAAGATGCTGTAAATCAACTATACTTCACTTTTTGAAAATAATAAAAAAGGTGAAAACAAAACAAAAAACAGGGGTCTTCCCAACTCAGGGATTGAACCTGGGTCTCCTGCACTGCAGGCAGATTCTTTCCCATCTGAGCTGCCAGGGAAGCCCACAAGTCTGGTTCACTTTGCTGTACACCTAAAACTAAAACACTGTAAATCAACTATACTTCAGTTTTTGAAAATGATAAAAATGGAGAAAAAAATAGGGATCTTCCCAACTCAGGGATCAGACCTGGGTCTTCTGCATTGTATGCAAATTCTTTCCTATCTGAGTCACCAGGGAAGCCCACATATCTGATTCTCTTTACTCTATACCTGAAACTAACACAACATTGTAAATTAACTATATATCAGTTTTAGAAATAATTTTTTAAAAAAGGATAAAAAGAAACATTAGGAAGTGATTAAAGAATTATTTAGAATGACGCTAAACTATATGAAATATTAATGCATTTTTAAAAACAGGGATTACAGTAATGTTGACTTACCTCCAACTATAATTAAACACACTGAACCAATCAACTGTTCCCACTATTCCAAAAAGTCTTTTATGTTTTCTAGAACTCCATTTCCAAAATTCTGGAAGGCAAATAAAAGCAGCAGCAGAAGAAATCCCATTGATGTATGTACCAGGGAGCAAAAATATAGGCAGAAAGAGAAGAAAACAAAGAAACAAACAAACAAAGATGCTAATGAATCAAGCAATAAAATAAATTTTTAAAAAGTAAGAAAAGTAGAGTGTACCTCTCAGTATCAACTCATGCTTTTCTCTTCAAAGTAACTCTGACAGCATGGGTTTCAGGATTCTAAAAATTACCCAGGGATTTTCCTGACAAATAAAGAGCATGGTCTGAAGGGTGGAGTCAAAGAGAAGAGTTAGCGATGATGTCAACAACTGAAGCCAGGAAAGGGGATTCAAGGAAGCCACTGTTGTCAGAATTTGGGAAATGCAGAGTTCAGACTGTGGGCAGAGTCTGAACCTTGGTCTCTTGTAAAGACATAGGCCTATAAAAATATATTATTAAACGACCTTTATTTAAGTCATATTCAGGCAGTTTGTAATTAAGGAGGAAAAAGAGGTAACAAAATCCCAAGGTAGAAGATGAATTTAGAACCTATTATACAAAGCGAAGTAAGTCTAAAATAGAAAGACAAGTACAGTATACTAACATATATATACAGAATCTAGTAAGATGGTAATGATAGCACACATAGTGAAGCAATGGAAAAACAAAGAGAACAGACCTATGGACATTATGGGAAATGAACAGTAGGTGGGAGGCATAGAGGAAGTAACATGGAAACCTATACTATGCTACGCGAAAAATCTCAAACAAAATTTTACTCATATTTCAAATTTCTCATTGAGTGCTTGGAGTGGGAAGTGCTGGGATATATGATCAAAATCAAATTCCATTAAAGTAATTACCCAAAGTATTCCTTGGAGAAAACATTAGGAAGTGATTAAAGAATTATTTAGAATGACGCTAAACTATATGAAATATTAATGCATTTTTAAAAACAGGGATTACAGTAATGTTGACTTACCTCCAACTATAATTAAACACACTGAACCAATCAACTGTTCCCACTATTCCAAAAAGTCTTTTATGTTTTCTAGAACTCCATTTCCAAAATTCTGGAAGGCAAATAAAAGCAGCAGCAGAAGAAATCCCATTGATGTATGTACCAGGGAGCAAAAATATAGGCAGAAAGAGAAGAAAACAAAGAAACAAACAAACAAAGATGCTAATGAATCAAGCAATAAAATAAATTTTTAAAAAGTAAGAAAAGTAGAGTGTACCTCTCAGTATCAACTCATGCTTTTCTCTTCAAAGTAACTCTGACAGCATGGGTTTCAGGATTCTAAAAATTACCCAGGGATTTTCCTGACAAATAAAGAGCATGGTCTGAAGGGTGGAGTCAAAGAGAAGAGTTAGCGATGATGTCAACAACTGAAGCCAGGAAAGGGGATTCAAGGAAGCCACTGTTGTCAGAATTTGGGAAATGCAGAGTTCAGACTGTGGGCAGAGTCTGAACCTTGGTCTCTTGTAAAGACATAGGCCTATAAAAATATATTATTAAACGACCTTTATTTAAGTCATATTCAGGCAGTTTGTAATTAAGGAGGAAAAAGAGGTAACAAAATCCCAAGGTAGAAGATGAATTTAGAACCTATTATACAAAGCGAAGTAAGTCTAAAATAGAAAGACAAGTACAGTATACTAACATATATATACAGAATCTAGTAAGATGGTAATGATAGCACACATAGTGAAGCAATGGAAAAACAAAGAGAACAGACCTATGGACATTATGGGAAATGAACAGTAGGTGGGAGGCATAGAGGAAGTAACATGGAAACCTATACTATGATACGCGGAAAAAAATCTCAAACAAAATTTTACTCATATTTCAAATTTCTCATTGAGTGCTTGGAGTGGGAAGTGCTGGGATATATGATCAAAAATCAAATTCCATTAAAGTAATTACCCAAAGTATTCCTCGGAAAAACCACAGCAACAACCAAATGAGAAAAAATGATGGCGGTGTTATGTAAAAGTGTGATATTTTAAAGTGGTACATTGGCAACAGAGTGCACGTGCAATGGAATGAAAGGGCATTGGAGACAGAGCGAACACATACCTGGAGGGAAAAGGAATATAAAAAAAGAAATGCATGTGAGAATAAAGCCGGAAAACAAATCATCAGAATTAAGTACAGAATTCAAGATGAGGAAGCCAAGATTCTTCCAGAGCTCTGGTATGCACTCTTACGGAAATGGCCCATTTTTCCATCATTGTTGTTGGAAGCAACATTTCTGCAGAAATCCTAGGATGGCCCTATGGAGATAGATAAGACATTGTCCCTTCTTTCTGAGTATCTAGGTAGTTTGCATTTATTTATAAACAAAAGCTGCATTTTCTTGGCTGAGTTGGATTGTGAAGGAATAAGTTTATAACTTTAACTAGTAAACATAATGCAAATGAACCCTCAAATTCAGAAGCCTGCCAAAATGGATAACTCTTCTTTTATTTAGGACTTGGCTCTGTTTTCCTTCTCTGAAAATAAGTAATGAGCATGTATGAAGCAAAATATGTAAAGGTTATCAAAAGCACTGAGTGTAATAGCAAAAAATTGGAAAGAATCCAGCTTTTCATCAATAGGTAGCTAGCTAACTAAATTACTGGCCATGCATGCTGTGAGAAATAGTATGCAGATGTAGGAGAAAATGACAAAGTTATTGATGTACTACTGAAAAGAAAAGAAAAGATTTCTGAGAGGTATCATTAGGTGAAAATAGTAGAATATATAGATTAGACTGTGCTACACTTTACAGAAGAAAGAGAGACAATAATATCAAGTGTGTGCATTTCCTTAGTTGTGAATAAAGAAATTCTGGGAAGACATTCAACAATTAATAATGTGGTTACCTGCTGGTGACAGAGGCAATGTGGCTGATGACAACAGAGGTGGGAAACAAAACTTGTTCAATTTGGATTTCAGTTGCTGTCATGTTTGACTCTTTGTGTCCCCATGGACTGTAGCCCAGTGCTTGGAGTGAAGTTTTCCATTAAAGTAATTACCCAAAGTATTCCTCGGAAAACCACAGCAACAACCAAATGAGAAAAATGATGGCGGTGTTATGTAAAAGTGTGATATTTTAAAGTGGTACATTGGCAACAGAGTGCACGTGCAATGGAATGAAAGGGCATTGGAGACAGAGCGAACACATACCTGGAGGGAAAAGGAATATAAAAAAAGAAATGCATGTGAGAATAAAGCCGGAAAACAAATCATCAGAATTAAGTACAGAATTCAAGATGAGGAAGCCAAGATTCTTCCAGAGCTCTGGTATGCACTCTTACGGAAATGGCCCATTTTTCCATCATTGTTGTTGGAAGCAACATTTCTGCAGAAATCCTAGGATGGCCCTATGGAGATAGATAAGACATTGTCCCTTCTTTCTGAGTATCTAGGTAGTTTGCATTTATTTATAAACAAAAGCTGCATTTTCTTGGCTGAGTTGGATTGTGAAGGAATAAGTTTATAACTTTAACTAGTAAACATAATGCAAATGAACCCTCAAATTCAGAAGCCTGCCAAAATGGATAACTCTTCTTTTATTTAGGACTTGGCTCTGTTTTCCTTCTCTGAAAATAAGTAATGAGCATGTATGAAGCAAAATATGTAAAGGTTATCAAAAGCACTGAGTGTAATAGCAAAAAATTGGAAAGAATCCAGCTTTTCATCAATAGGTAGCTAGCTAACTAAATTACTGGCCATGCATGCTGTGAGAAATAGTATGCAGATGTAGGAGAAAATGACAAAGTTATTGATGTACTACTGAAAAGAAAAGAAAAGATTTCTGAGAGGTATCATTAGGTGAAAATAGTAGAATATATAGATTAGACTGTGCTACACTTTACAGAAGAAAGAGAGACAATAATATCAAGTGTGTGCATTTCCTTAGTTGTGAATAAAGAAATTCTGGGAAGACATTCAACAATTAATAATGTGGTTACCTGCTGGTGACAGAGGCAATGTGGCTGATGACAACAGAGGTGGGAAACAAAACTTGTTCAATTTGGATTTCAGTTGCTGTCATGTTTGACTCTTTGTGTCCCCATGGACTGTAGCCCACCAGGCTCCTCTGTCCATGAAATTCTCCAAGCAAGAATACTTAAGTGGGTTACCATCTCCTACCCCAGGGGCTCTCCCCATATATTGGACCCAAGTCAATAGCAGGTGGGTTTTTAACCACTAGTGCCACCTGGGAATCGACAGAAAGTTTTTCCCATAACCTGATGACTGTTTCATAGAGAAAAGGTGTTCTGACTTTAGTAATCACCTCTTTTGAAATGAAAAATTGACTAAATGGAATTTTAACTCCATTCTGTTATTTCAGGAAGTTCAACACGAAGTTTCCTTTTGCTCTTAAGTAGCAGCATTTGAGAACAAGGTATTCACTCTCCCAAGGGAAACTCTCCCAACAACTTTGCAAGTTTTAGATGACCCATTTGGTTTCTACTTTCAACTTTCTTCTAATGGAGGAAAACAATCTAATAATTGATCATAAAAAATCCAATGCTTTTAGACTAGACCCTTTATGGTAATTTGGCCAAGGTCTTTCAGAACATCACTCCATGAATTATTGTGCTTTCTCCTCAAAAACATAGACTTGCTTCAGAAATCTATGTTTATGTATTTTTAAACAGGCATTATTTTGGAAAGTGTAAACTCTTCATTTATCCTTGAAAAATTAATTTGACTCTTATTACTAATATAGCAATCTTACATAGTTCTCATTTGGCATCTACCTACTTGTCTTGAATGTGCCTGTTGAGGGACTTCCTTTCTCAACACTGATCTGGCTAGTGCATCTAGGACAATATAGATTTATGATTAATAATGCTTACATAAAACTTCTTATAGGTAATTTAATGACTGCTAAAAATTAAAACAAAGGAGAATTATGCCATGCTACCTCTCCACATTTGAAGTCGTCCTGGAATGGTTTGTCTTCAGAAGTTAATGGCAATAACATGGGTTTGGGGATAAAAAAAAAAACCCTCAACTTAAAGATCATTATGTCTCTCTTATTTACTAACTTTATGATTATGGATATTAACATTCTCTATCTTCATCTGTAAAAATAAATTAATAATACTTACTAGTGCTATATTAAATACAATTATGTATACAAAGTAAGAGAAAACATAATAGGTGCCCCAAAATTATCCCCCTCCTACTCACAAGGCCTGGTTGAAGCTGTTAAAGAGCTGCAAATAGTGGCCAAGTATGCCTTCTTACAACAAAGAAAAATTAAACTTCAGAAACAGTGCTTTAGCTTCTCCTTCTTAACCTAAAACAAAGGGAAAAAGCAGTGGGTTTTTAACCACTAGTGCCACCAGGGAATCGACAGAAAGTTTTATCCATAACCTGATGACTGTTTCATAGAGAAAAGGTGTTCTGACTTTAGTAATCACCTCTTTTGAAATGAAAAATTGACTAAATGGAATTTTAACTCCATTCTGTTATTTCAGGAAGTTCAACACGAAGTTTCCTTTTGCTCTTAAGTAGCAGCATTTGAGAACAAGGTATTCACTCTCCCAAGGGAAACTCTCCCAACAACTTTGCAAGTTTTAGATGACCCATTTGGTTTCTACTTTCAACTTTCTTCTAATGGAGGAAAACAATCTAATAATTGATCATAAAAAATCCAATGCTTTTAGACTAGACCCTTTATGGTAATTTGGCCAAGGTCTTTCAGAACATCACTCCATGAATTATTGTGTTTCTCCTCAAAAACATAGACTTGCTTCAGAAATCTATGTTTATGTATTTTTAAACAGGCATTATTTTGGAAAGTGTAAACTCTTCATTTATCCTTGAAAAATTAATTTGACTCTTATTACTAATATAGCAATCTTACATAGTTCTCATTTGGCATCTACCTACTTGTCTTGAATGTGCCTGTTGAGGGACTTCCTTTCTCAACACTGATCTGGCTAGTGCATCTAGGACAATATAGATTTATGATTAATAATGCTTACATAAAACTTCTTATAGGTAATTTAATGACTGCTAAAAATTAAAACAAAGGAGAATTATGCCATGCTACCTCTCCACATTTGAAGTCGTCCTGGAATGGTTTGTCTTCAGAAGTTAATGGCAATAACATGGGTTTGGGGATAAAAAAAAAAACCCTCAACTTAAAGATCATTATGTCTCTCTTATTTACTAACTTTATGATTATGGATATTAACATTCTCTATCTTCATCTGTAAAAATAAATTAATAATACTTACTAGTGCTATATTAAATACAATTATGTATACAAAGTAAGAGAAAACATAATAGGTGCCCCAAAATTATCCCCCTCCTACTCACAAGGCCTGGTTGAAGCTGTTAAAGAGCTGCAAATAGTGGCCAAGTATGCCTTCTTACAACAAAGAAAAATTAAACTTCAGAAACAGTGCTTTAGCTTCTCCTTCTTAACCTAAAACAAAGGGAAAAAGCAGTGTTTTTCTAATGATAATACCATTTTATCAAAGAGAAATTATAAAATTCACAAAATTTCTTCAAAATTGAATTGGGAAAAAGAATGTGGAGGGAATTTAGAGACTTTATCATTGATAACACATATTTATGAATAGAAATTGTTGTTGTTTAGTCATTAAGTCATGTCTAACTCTTTAGTGACTCCATGGACTGTAGCCCACCAGGTTCCTCTGTCCATGGGGTTTTCCAGGCAAGAATACTACAGTGGGCTGCCATTTCTTTCTCCAGGGAATCTTCCTGACACAGTGATCAAACCCTCTTCTCCTGTCTCCTGGAAGGTAAATTCTTCACCATTGAGCCACCAGAGAAACCCATGAAAATACATGGAAATATATAAACTGTGAATCCACCGTTAACACATACTTATGTATCTGCCGCTATGCAACTTCTCCTAGAGAAAATCATGTCAATTACATTATGTACATGACTTGGTGCCAAGCACAGCCTATTCATCTGCAATTAATGTGTTAGAAACAGTGCTTAAAGATCACTAAATAAAGTACCAAACTTTAAGGCTTTAGAATGATTCTTCATTTCATTATACTTGGATATCTATTTAAACTTCACCAAGGACAGGCTGATGTGATTTCATCTTAATTGCTATTTTAATATTGGCTTGTATAGTGTGTGTGTGTGTGTGTGTAATATATGAATCAATGGTTCCTGTGCTCTCTTGGTGACACATGGAGCAAAGCAGCTCCCCCAACATCGATTCAAAACAAGGTATGAATGGTTATAAAGTTCAGGGAGAAAAAATATCATAATTAGACTCTATGATCTGCCTTCCTGATTGTATAAAACTTAGTCTACCCATCCCCCTTCTATCTGAGTATTCCCAAAGAAAGAGATCTCCTCAGGACTAGGCATGCTAGATTAAAATACAAACATTAAAGCAAGCAACTTGCAATGTCAGTTGTATAATGAAGGCCCTGTCACCTTGAGTATTTTTCTTCCCATGTGAACACAAAGCAGAGAAATCAGCAGCCTGGTAGCTGTAGCAACCACAGTGCCAAGCCTGAAGAGCTAACGTTCTCTATGCAGGTTTTGTGCCCCTCTGGCACTTTGTAGACTCTGCTAATGCTAAGGCCTCTCACATTCTCAACTGGGTGAATTTATCCAGCTGGGAAAATTAGAGCTGTGATCTGGAGACAAAAGGAGGCCTGCTTTGTGTCTGACAAAAGTAGGAAAACACCCTTCCGTGGAAGCAGACGTGCTCCTAATGGCCATCCTCAGCAGCATCACAAATAACAGCAAATATTTATCATGCATATTATTTATTTATATCTGATAAGAATACAGACAGATTATTTGGGTTAACAAAACCCTTTGTTGCTTCAAAGATTGAAAATTTAAGGCATATGTCAAAAAAAAATGTGTGTTACATAGACCTGAAATTGTATGCCATGCTGAGGAGTATTTAGCAGATATTTGTTGAATGTTACAACCCGGTAGTCTAGGCAGTGTATCTGGAGCTAGGTGGATGTGGATTCCTCACATTTATGTATGTATCACAGAGACTGAGGGATGTCTCCAAAGTATCTATCCTCCCTTCTTCCCTCCCAACAGATTTGTGGGAGAGGAGTAATTCGAATATCTTTGAGATTATATTTCCAAGTTTCCCTCATAAAAAATGGTGGCCTTTCATTGGGCAATGCTTCCAGAAAAACTTTTTAAAAGTAGACTGACCATTTATGTCATTCTTTCTTTTTGCTGGAGCTACTGAGCATATTACAATGTGAAGCTGAGGGACCAGACCTGAGGGAGAACAGAATGGAGAACCACAAAGAGCCAGAGTGGCCAACTGTGAACTTACCTCCTAACCTACATTCATTACATAACCTATTTCATTACATAACAAAAATAAATAAATACCCATCATATTCAAACCACTATATTCAGGTCTCTTACAAGTCAGCAAATGCACTTCCTAACAGATGCAACACAAAATAACCATTTAAAGTTAAAAAGGTTCTAAACTATGTACTACAGACTCAGTGCTTTTAGAATTGAGATGGGAAAGGCTATGGAATAAAGACTTAATTATTAAAGATTTCATGGGAGAGATAGGAGCAGGCTAAAACTTGAACAGATGTGGGATTGATCTCAATAAAAAGTAAGAGTGGTTTAAAGATCTAGATGAATGGGGAAGAGGTTGAGGAACATTCAATAGCCTGGCTGACCAAGCCTTTATATGCAAGATTTTGGTTTACATTTGATGAGTAACAACAAATAATTTGGGCTTCTCAGGTGGTGCTAGTGGTAAAGAACCTGCCTGCCAATGAAGGAGACATAAGAGACACAGGTTCAATCCCTGGATTGGAAAGATCCCCTGGAGGAGGGAATGGCAACACACTCATGTATTCTTGCCTGGAGAATTCCCATGGACAGAGGAACCTGGTAGGCTACAGTTCATTAGGTCACAAAAAGTTGGACATGACTGTAAAAATTGCGACAATTTAGGTCCTTGGAAAGGGATATAATAAAGTATTTCAAGAAAAGTTAAGCGTTAGGAAGATGCAGATAAGCAGAGAACAAAGAAAGGAGAGCATTGTGAAGGCAATGGCGATAGTTCTAGAGATCTGGGGCTGAAGTGGTAGTGCTGGGTGGTAGCATCATTGAGGGGCAGAACACAAAAGTGGAGAGGTCAGGGTACAGCATAAACAAAGTGGAGGAAGCCAGCACTTTTAGAGGAACATGGGCAGGGAGTTCACCTGGAATAAAGGAGAAACAGACAAAATAACAATGAGGAAATCATAACCAGTTACATTTCCAAAAAAAGTTGAGTGAGCCAAATTCACACTCTGACTAAACAGAAGATTCAAACCAGAGATGGAATTATGCATGCTCTCCTCCCAGAGTTCCTGGCAGTGGGATTTCCACCAATGCTAATAAAAGGAAATAATCCACATACAAATAAAGCAAATGATAATTAGAGGCAGAATCTAAAGTGGTCTAGTTAGAGAAAAGAGAGGAAGAATTTGGGAGGGCCCTGTAGCATACATCAAGAGGTACTGACAAATTACTCTGGTTATATATCAAACAGTTACCATGAGCCTACACAATTCAAGAAGGTGTCTGGGTCCTATTGATAGAGAGGTTCTCCCATAACTATTGGTCATTCAGTTAAGTAATAAATTTTGTAATTGAACATTTACCCTACCTGGGAATCTCTGCAGCAGCATTACCTCAGTCGGGAAGAAAAGGCAGAAGAACCATACTTCAGAGTGCTCTCTGGGGAGAGGTCTGCTCTTCCTATTTCTCCAGGGGATCAGGTCCACTGAGTAAGGAGTAGAGCAGGAAGTCACCCAGGATTCTGGTCAATAGTGTTCAGTTTAAGAAAACACGCCAACAAATAAAAAAACTAAAGTACAAAAAGGTTATTAACAATATCAAAACATTTGATATTAATAGTTTTAATATTATAGCTTTGTCACTATAATGGTACTGTATAAATGTTGAGGTATCTAAAAAATTAGAATGGTGTTAGACCAGCTTTCACCCTATACAACAGAATTTTAATTGTTTGCAATATCAATTATCAACAAAATAGCTATATACTGGTTAGGTGAAGCAGAAAGAGAAATGATTTCTATAAATATGCACCAGCTATAAAGAGATCACAGACAAAAACATGCAGACACTTATTTGGACAAATATGTCTAAAAGAAATGCAAGAATCATACCACATACGTAGAATACAGAGATCCTCAATGCAAGTAGAGATCTGGGGCTGAGGGGGCTGGGTGGTAGCATCATTGAGGGGCAGAACACAAAAGTGGAGAGGTCAGGGTACAGCATAAACAAAGTGGAGGAAGCCAGCACTTTTAGAGGAACATGGGCAGGGAGTTCACCTGGAATAAAGGAGAAACAGACAAAATAACAATGAGGAAATCATAACCAGTTACATTTCCAAAAAAAGTTGAGTGAGCCAAATTCACACTCTGACTAAACAGAAGATTCAAACCAGAGATGGAATTATGCATGCTCTCCTCCCAGAGTTCCTGGCAGTGGGATTTCCACCAATGCTAATAAAAGGAAATAATCCACATACAAATAAAGCAAATGATAATTAGAGGCAGAATCTAAAGTGGTCTAGTTAGAGAAAAGAGAGGAAGAATTTGGGAGGGCCCTGTAGCATACATCAAGAGGTACTGACAAATTACTCTGGTTATATATCAAACAGTTACCATGAGCCTACACAATTCAAGAAGGTGTCTGGGTCCTATTGATAGAGAGGTTCTCCCATAACTATTGGTCATTCAGTTAAGTAATAAATTTTGTAATTGAACATTTACCCTACCTGGGAATCTCTGCAGCAGCATTACCTCAGTCGGGAAGAAAAGGCAGAAGAACCATACTTCAGAGTGCTCTCTGGGGAGAGGTCTGCTCTTCCTATTTCTCCAGGGGATCAGGTCCACTGAGTAAGGAGTAGAGCAGGAAGTCACCCAGGATTCTGGTCAATAGTGTTCAGTTTAAGAAAACACGCCAACAAATAAAAAAACTAAAGTACAAAAAGGTTATTAACAATATCAAAACATTTGATATTAATAGTTTTAATATTATAGCTTTGTCACTATAATGGTACTGTATAAATGTTGAGGTATCTAAAAAATTAGAATGGTGTTAGACCAGCTTTCACCCTATACAACAGAATTTTAATTGTTTGCAATATCAATTATCAACAAAATAGCTATATACTGGTTAGGTGAAGCAGAAAGAGAAATGATTTCTATAAATATGCACCAGCTATAAAGAGATCACAGACAAAAACATGCAGACACTTATTTGGACAAATATGTCTAAAAGAAATGCAAGAATCATACCACATACTAGTAGATATACAGAGGATCCTCAATAAACAGCACAGAAATCAGTAAAATATAAAATAAATGATCACACTGAGTACTAATTATCATCCTCTTCTCTAAATCACATATTTCAGTTCAATTTTACTAGAGTGAAAAAGCAAGTTCTAGTTTGATAGATAGTATTTTCTATGCGGGAGTGAATGCTAAGTTGCTCCAGTCGTGTCTGACTCTTTGTGATCCTGTGGACTGTAGCCCATCAGGCTCCTCTGTCCATGGGATTCTCCAAGCAAGAATATTGGAGTGAGTTGTCATGCCCCTCTCCAGAGGATTTTCCCAACCCAGGGATCGAGCCCGCGTCTTCCTGCAGCTCTGACTATCTAAAGCTGAATTTGCTATACGATAGGCAGCATATAGACAAGTGGTACGGACTTGTATCATAATTATATAATTTCTTTTTCAAAATAAAAATATTACTTTATACAAAATATTATAAAGTGGAATATTATAAACTACATGCAGAACTGGTGGTTCTGAAAACTAAGAAATTCATTGTTTTTATAATAGTAGAATTCACTGCATATTTGTAAAGAGTCTTCAGTCTGGGTTATTTCCATGTAAGAAACTCAAAGCAAATTTATCCTCAGCTTTCTTTTTTTTTTTTTTTTTTCACATTTCAGTCACTGGATGACTGACTAGTGAAACTACTCTTCCAGATGGCCCATGTGGTCTGGGTCAGACTTTGTATAGTCAAATATTTTTTTCCCTTTGGGCAATATGCAAATTAAACAGCATATATGGAAAGCCAAAGCCATCATGAAAAATTCCAGCAACACTTCTCAACTCTACCAAGTAAACCCCCCCAAAAAATATTTCAGTCCTTCAAAATTATAGTTACTAATAAACATCAGAAATCTAAGCAACAACTTTTTGAAAAATTAATATTTATGCTTAACTCTCCACTTTCATATGCAATGCTATAATATGCAGAGACACATTCACATGCACTCAGCATTTTAAAAGAAATAATTCTGAATTAATCAATAAAAATTTAAATAAAAATAAATATTTGGGGGCTTCTCTGGTGGTCCAGTGGGTAAAGAGTCTACCTTGCAGTACAAGGGGCACCAGTTTGGTCCCTGGCCCAGAAGATCCCATGTGTTGTGGAGTGGCTGAACTGGTATGGCATCTCAGTTACTGACTGGAATCACATATTTCAGTTCAATTTTACTAGAGTGAAAAGCAAGTTCTAGTTTGATAGATAGTATTTTCTATGCGGGAGTGAATGCTAAGTTGCTCCAGTCGTGTCTGACTCTTTGTGATCCTGTGGACTGTAGCCCATCAGGCTCCTCTGTCCATGGGATTCTCCAAGCAAGAATATTGGAGTGAGTTGTCATGCCCCTCTCCAGAGGATTTTCCCAACCCAGGGATCGAGCCCGCGTCTTCCTGCAGCTCTGACTATCTAAAGCTGAATTTGCTATACGATAGGCAGCATATAGACAAGTGGTACGGACTTGTATCATAATTATATAATTTCTTTTTCAAAATAAAAATATTACTTTATACAAAATATTATAAAGTGGAATATTATAAACTACATGCAGAACTGGTGGTTCTGAAAACTAAGAAATTCATTGTTTTTATAATAGTAGAATTCACTGCATATTTGTAAAGAGTCTTCAGTCTGGGTTATTTCCATGTAAGAAACTCAAAGCAAATTTATCCTCAGCTTTCTTTTTTTTTTTTTTTTTTTCACATTTCAGTCACTGGATGACTGACTAGTGAAACTACTCTTCCAGATGGCCCATGTGGTCTGGGTCAGACTTTGTATAGTCAAATATTATTTTCCCTTGAGGCAATATGCAAATTAAACAGCATATATGGAAAGCCAAAGCCATCATGAAAAATTCCAGCAACACTTCTCAACTCTACCAAGTAAACCCCCCCAAAAAATATTTCAGTCCTTCAAAATTATAGTTACTAATAAACATCAGAAATCTAAGCAACAACTTTTTGAAAAATTAATATTTATGCTTAACTCTCCACTTTCATATGCAATGCTATAATATGCAGAGACACATTCACATGCACTCAGCATTTTAAAAGAAATAATTCTGAATTAATCAATAAAAATTTAAATAAAAATAAATATTTGGGGGCTTCTCTGGTGGTCCAGTGGGTAAAGAGTCTACCTTGCAGTACAAGGGGCACCAGTTTGGTCCCTGGCCCAGAAGATCCCATGTGTTGTGGAGTGGCTGAACTGGTATGTCTCATTACAAGCCAGTGCTCTGGAGCATATGCACCTAGAGCTGGCGCTCTGAAATGAGAGGGGCCATTGCAATGGGAGGCCCACATAGGCCAAAGAACTAAGATGGATGACAATAAATAAATAAAAATAAATAAATAAATAAAATAGACCAAAATTTAAAAATAAATAAATATTGGGGAAACAGAAAAAAATAACCAAAGCAATACTGAAGCTTTAATTGACTGTGCAGGTTATATCTTTAATTTTTTGAATTTTTAACACATTCACATAATTCAACTTAAAAATAAATTAAAATACTTACACTTAAACATCTTGCTTCCCCTTGCTTCTCTCTCATCTATTCAGGATCTCTCAGTGATTTCTATTTCTCCTTCTAGTTCTCCTATAGTTTCAGTGAAATCTTGAGAAATTAATGGACACTATATACAAAGTACAGTAACAGATGTATGTATATAAACTCACACATACACACAGTAATTCATACATGATACAGAGGATATTTCAAATAAGGGGGAGGGATTGAGTATTCAATAAAAATCACTGAATCTGAAAAAAAAATCACTGAATCTGGAAAAAAATTATTCTTATTTTATAGTACAAAAATATGAATATATAAATATACTTCAGGTGAGTCAAAGCTAACTTTAAGACCATAAATTAGTGGAACTAAATACAGAATAACTTTTATCATTACCCTGGGGTTAGCAAGAATATTGAAAGAAAGCCAAGAAACACAGAAGGAAAGATTACCAAAACCAAACTACTTAAAAGATGAAAACTCCTATACAAGAAAAAAAACTCTGTAACAGGGGCTTCCCTCGTAGCTCAGTGGTAAACAGTTTGCCTGCCAATGCAGGAGACACAGGTTTGATCCCTGATCCAGAAAGATCTCACATTCTGCGGAGCAAGTAAGTCCATAAGCCACAACTATTGAGCCTGTGCTCAAGAACCTCGAAGCCACAAGTATTGAGCCCATGTGCAGCAACTATTGAAGCCCATGTGACCTAGAGCCCGAGTTCCACAATAAAAAAGTCACCACAACAAGAAGTCTGCTCACCTCAACCAGAGAGTAGCCCCCACTCCCTGCAACTGGAGAAGAACCTGTGGCAGCAGTGAAATCCCAGAATAGACAAAAATAAATTTAAAAAAATTAAAACCAAAAAAACACTGAAGTGGGTAGCCTTTCCCTTCTCCAGGATAAAAAAAATTAAAAAAATACACACACTCTGTAACAAAAGTTACATGGTAGAAAGGGAAAAGTACATAAATATGTAATATACACAACAGGCAAAAATCAGCAGAGTTCCTATCTCTATATTTATATAAGGAAAAGAAGAAAACCAATAGAAATATGACCACAAGTGATAAAGAAGCAATAATTCACAGATAAAGAAATACAAATAGACAGTAAATAAATTTTAAGATGCTCAGCCTTACTAGGTATCAAACATGAACATTAAACCAACAAGATACAAAATGTTTGCCTTTTAGACTGGCAAAATAATAATAAATAATGAAGTTGATATTGAGTGTCAGTAATGGAGAGGATATCTCTAGTTTCTTACTTTGGAGGCTTAAATAAATAGTGTGCGTGTGTGTGTGTTGAGACAGAAAACATTTCTGTACTAGAATTTTAAGATAAGAAGGCATGCTAACCTGGCAAAGACCTCATATGTCACCACCCTTCAAGAGAAGCAGTTCTCTTAAGAGGCTGAAACACACTTTTAAAGTGACTTCCATACCATGAGAAGCAGAAAGTAGTTGGCCTCTGGCAAGCAGCTGAGCAAAAGCGGGGCCAGTGAGAGAGCAGAAGACCAAGGAAGAAGTAGAGAGTGATGATATCATTTATTATGACTTCTGTTTTCTTCAAGGAGGTTTCAAAGCTCAGAAATCTGGAGTATGATTGGCTTTTTGGAAGGAAACACAGAACAGGGAATAAACTTTACATACAAATAAAGCATTGTGAAGGATGTAAAGGACTAATGCACAGGGAAGCTTGGAACTTCCACAGACAGTGAGGTTGGAGTTTTTCCAAGTTGAACCAGATCCTTTACAGTCAGGAAATTTCTAGTATTAAAATTTGAAACAATAAATAAGAAAAAAATAAGGATACTACACATGTCCTTGTGTTTGTGTGTGGGTATGCACACTGATGTTATGTCACTGTTTTACTAAGGCACTTTCCACCTTGGAAATAGTTTCATATTTTAAAAAGTATATGTATTTGCACTACTGAAAAGCAATGCAAATATGCATTTTACTCATGATTGATCATCCATTTTTGGAGATTAAATACTCTCGGGTAATGAGAAATGAGACTGTATTGCACAGTCCTCAGAAAAACATTTGCTCAAAATCTGTTTGCTCTACCATTGGCTTTAGTTATTTGCATCAAATAAAGCACATATAGTTTAGTAGATTTATTTAAATCATAAGACTAACCATTCCCTGCCTCCAAGAAAAAGAAAACAGTACCTTATCTAACCCCTCTTTCCCAAGTCTTCTTTGACAGAACAATGACTTTCAACTCCCTTACTCCCTCAAACTATATGGATTTTTGTTTGAAGACTTGGGGTGTTGAGTCCTGTGAATTGCATGTTGACAGACTAGCTGGTAAAGATAGGAATAGTTGTAAGAATTTAATATTTTTTCTGCAAACCTTTAATCATGTTATTTCAAAGATTTGAACCAAGGTTATAGTCATTAAAATAGCCACTTAAAAAAGAAAAAAACTAAAATTAACCATGATTGTTTTCCCCAATTATCTGAAATGAATAGTGGCAGGCCAAACATACATGCATACAGCCAAACTCAATGAAACTGCCTTTGGTGCCTCTGGGCCAAGATAAATTCACTCAGCTCCTTGAAGCTACTCCAGAACCACTTCTTGACCAAAATGGAGAGTTTCTTAAGCTACAAAGATCAGTTCAGAATCATGATCATGAGGTTGCTGAGAACCAAACTAATGGCAAACCTTGAGTTATGTTTAGAGCTGAGCTGCCTGTAGAAATATTGTGGATGATTTGCATTATAAATAGAAATAAAATAACTAGCTTGATCTTTTTAAATTGAAGGGTTGTAAGAAAGATGACACCAAGAATTGTGGCCTGTTTTCCAAGTAATAGCTATAATCTTACAACTTGTATAATCTGACAGCTGGTACACAATAGGTATAATCTTTCAACTGGCTAACCATGAAAATATATCACTAGGAAATGTTCTTTCAGAAAAAGCTCAAAACTAATCTTTTTACGTAAGCACTTTCCACCTTGGAAATATGCACACTGATGTTATGTCACTGTTTTACTAAGGCACTTTCCACCTTGGAAATAGTTTCATATTTTAAAAAGTATATGTATTTGCACTACTGAAAAGCAATGCAAATATGCATTTTACTCATGATTGATCATCCATTTTTGGAGATTAAATACTCTCGGGTAATGAGAAATGAGACTGTATTGCACAGTCCTCAGAAAAACATTTGCTCAAAATCTGTTTGCTCTACCATTGGCTTTAGTTATTTGCATCAAATAAAGCACATATAGTTTAGTAGATTTATTTAAATCATAAGACTAACCATTCCCTGCCTCCAAGAAAAAGAAAACAGTACCTTATCTAACCCCTCTTTCCCAAGTCTTCTTTGACAGAACAATGACTTTCAACTCCCTTACTCCCTCAAACTATATGGATTTTTGTTTGAAGACTTGGGGTGTTGAGTCCTGTGAATTGCATGTTGACAGACTAGCTGGTAAAGATAGGAATAGTTGTAAGAATTTAATATTTTTTCTGCAAACCTTTAATCATGTTATTTCAAAGATTTGAACCAAGGTTATAGTCATTAAAATAGCCACTTAAAAAAGAAAAAAACTAAAATTAACCATGATTGTTTTCCCCAATTATCTGAAATGAATAGTGGCAGGCCAAACATACATGCATACAGCCAAACTCAATGAAACTGCCTTTGGTGCCTCTGGGCCAAGATAAATTCACTCAGCTCCTTGAAGCTACTCCAGAACCACTTCTTGACCAAAATGGAGAGTTTCTTAAGCTACAAAGATCAGTTCAGAATCATGATCATGAGGTTGCTGAGAACCAAACTAATGGCAAACCTTGAGTTATGTTTAGAGCTGAGCTGCCTGTAGAAATATTGTGGATGATTTGCATTATAAATAGAAATAAAATAACTAGCTTGATCTTTTTAAATTGAAGGGTTGTAAGAAAGATGACACCAAGAATTGTGGCCTGTTTTCCAAGTAATAGCTATAATCTTACAACTTGTATAATCTGACAGCTGGTACACAATAGGTATAATCTTTCAACTGGCTAACCATGAAAATATATCACTAGGAAATGTTCTTTCAGAAAAAGCTCAAAAACCTAATGCTTGGAAATGGTTTGAATTTACAACTGAAGATGCTTATGCGGGTTTTCTTTTCGGCAAACTTTTATATTGAAGCATGCATACATTAAAGACTACTGTATATACAAACAGTAAGCACACAGCTCAACACATTTTCATGAATACAGCAAACCCAGATGACCACGTAGCTCAGGACTGAGAGCATTATCAGCATCCTAGACGTCTCCCTCTATCCTCTCTCAATCATCCTCAATCATTATTCCTTCAAAGGTAACCAATATTCTGACTTCCATCACTGATGGGCATGTAAATTGGTACAGCCGCTATGGCAGACAGTATGGAAATTCCTTTAAAAACTAAAAATAGAAGCACCATACGACGCAGCAATCCCACTATTAGGCTTTTACACTGATGAAATCAAACTGAGAGAAGCACTCGTACCCCAATGTTCATTGCAGCTCTCTATACAATAGCTAGAACATGGAAGCAACCTAGATGTCCATTGATAAATGAATGGATAAAAAAAACTCTGGTACATATATACAATGGAGTACTTCTCAACTGTAAAAAAAAAAAAATGCAGAAGAATCAGCCCTAATGAGGTGGATGGATCTAGAACCTATCATAAAAAGTGAAGTAAGTCAAAAAGAGAAAGACTAGTACTGTATACTAATACATATATATGGAATCTAGTAAGAGGGCAATGGTAACACATGCAATGAAACAAAGGAAAAACAGACATAGAGAACAGGCATATGGACATTGTGGGGAATGAACAGTGGGTGGGAGGCACAGAGGGAGTAACATGGAAACCTATACTATCACATGTGAAAAAGATGGCTCTTGTCATTGTCCTGCAGGAATAGGAGATCCTGCAGGGGCTGGGTGCTATGGTCGGAAGGGGTGGGATGGGGGGATTGGGAGAGGGGAGGGTGCCAGGGATATGCATATGGTTGATCGGGGAACATACATGTCTGTGAACAACAAAACTCTGCAAAATTTTTAAAAGTACACAGAGTAATAGCTATAATCTTACAACTTGAACTGGTACCTAATCTTTCAACTGGCTAACCATGAAAATATATCACTAGGAAATGTTCTTTCAGAAAAAGCTCAAAAACCTAATGCTTGGAAATGGTTTGAATTTACAACTGAAGATGCTTATGCGGGTTTTCTTTTCGGCAAACTTTTATATTGAAGCATGCATACATTAAAGACTACTGTATATACAAACAGTAAGCACACAGCTCAACACATTTTCATGAATACAGCAAACCCAGATGACCACGTAGCTCAGGACTGAGAGCATTATCAGCATCCTAGACGTCTCCCTCTATCCTCTCTCAATCATCCTCAATCATTATTCCTTCAAAGGTAACCAATATTCTGACTTCCATCACTGATGGGCATGTAAATTGGTACAGCCGCTATGGCAGACAGTATGGAAATTCCTTTAAAAACTAAAAATAGAAGCACCATACGACGCAGCAATCCCACTATTAGGCTTTTACACTGATGAAATCAAACTGAGAGAAGCACTCGTACCCCAATGTTCATTGCAGCTCTCTATACAATAGCTAGAACATGGAAGCAACCTAGATGTCCATTGATAAATGAATGGATAAAAAAAACTCTGGTACATATATACAATGGAGTACTTCTCAACTGTAAAAAAAAAAAAATGCAGAAGAATCAGCCCTAATGAGGTGGATGGATCTAGAACCTATCATAAAAAGTGAAGTAAGTCAAAAAGAGAAAGACTAGTACTGTATACTAATACATATATATGGAATCTAGTAAGAGGGCAATGGTAACACATGCAATGAAACAAAGGAAAAACAGACATAGAGAACAGGCATATGGACATTGTGGGGAATGAACAGTGGGTGGGAGGCACAGAGGGAGTAACATGAAAGCCTATACTATCGTATGTGAAAAAGATAGCTTTGTCATTGCCCTGCAGGAATAGGAGATCCTGCTGGGGTTGGGTGCGATGGCCGGGAGGGGTGGGATGGGGGGACTAGAAAGGGGGAGGGTGCCAGGGATATGCATATGGTTGATCGGGGAACATACATGTCTGTGAACAACAAAACTCTGCAAAATTTTTTAAAAAAATAAAATTAATTTAAAATTTTTATATATAAATAAAATCATACAATATCCTATAATGATTACTCTTTTGGGTCTGGTTTTTTTACTCAATATTTTAACTGTAAGAGTCATCCAAATTTTTACTTATTGTCATAGTTTTATCTTTTTTCAGTGTTATTAAATATTACATTGCAGAATACATCACAATTTCTTGTGGGTTTGATGGAAATTTGGGTTATTTCCAGTTTCGGTCAATATGTATAGAGTAAATATAAAAGCATTGCACGTGGTTCTGATGAATGCATTCATGCTAAGTCACCTCAGTCATGTTCGATTTTTTTGTGACCCAATGGACTACAGACCACCAGGCTCCTCTGTCCATGGCGTTCTCCAGGCAAGAATACTAAGGTGGGTTGCTATGCCCTCGTCCAAGGAATCTTGCCAAAACAGGGTTTGAACCTGCATCTTCTGTGTCTCCTCCATTGGCAGATGGGTTCTTTACCACTAGGGCACCTAGAAAGCCCTTCTAATGAATATCTGTATACATTTCTGTTGGTTGTATATGTCTATGACATGAGGTAAGTGTTTAGCTTTGGTAGGTATTTCAAATAGTTTTCTAAAATAGACCAATTTACATTTCCCAACCAGTGTGGGAAAGTGTTAATTGTTGTACATCCTTACCAATAATTGGTATTATACCTTCTTTGTTTTTTGTATTTTAGTCATTCTGGCACATGAGTAGTATTATTTTATTGTGGATTTAACATGTATTTCCCTTTTTCAGTGTTCTGTCATATAAATGACTTACATATATTCCTCTAGTGGATATTGAAGTCATTTACCCATTTTATTTGAGTTTTTTCTTATTTCTTTACTTATTACTATTTGTTAATACAAGCTCGTTGCTAGATATATGTGTTTCAAGTATCTTTGCCTCCTATGACTTGAGTTTTGTCTCTCTTCATAGTATATTTTAATGAACAAAATGTCTTAATTTTTAATAAGACTCAGTTTATCAGGCTTTTTCTTCTTTAAAATTACTTATTTATTTAGCTGTGCCTGGACTTGGTTGCATCATGTAAGATCTTCAGTTCTTTAGTTGTGGCATGTGAGATCTAGTTGCGGCATGTGGGATCCAGTTCCCCAACAGGATTGAACCCCAAGCCCCTGCATTAGGAGTTCAGAGTCTTAGCCACTAGACCACCAGGGAAGTCCCCAAACATTTTATGTACAGTTAGTGCTTGTGTGTTCTTTTTAGAAAGCTTTACTGATTATCCTAAGTGAAATAAGTCAGAAAAGAGAAAGACAAAGACACTTCTATGTGGAATCTAAGAAATACAACAAACTAGTGAACAACAACAGAAAGCAGATATACAGGTATAGATAACAAGCTAGTGGCTATCACTGGGGAAAAGAAAACGGGGAGAAGCAATATAAGGGACGGAGATTTTTAAAAGGGGTTTTCATGAGATTATATGAAATAACATATGTGAAACCTTTTTAAATTGTAAAGCACCATAGAATTAAGACTCTTTCATTTAATTAAAAAAATAAAACTTTTAAAAATAAAATTAAAAAAATAGAGAGCTTTGTTCAACTCATGGTCATAGCAATCTTGTCCTACGTTAATCTTAACTTTAGTTTTACTTTTCAAATTTAAAATATTACATTTAAGTATTCTACATTGAATTAAGCTATTAAATTCATCTGAAATTATTTCTGTATATAATATAAGGTAGGAGATAAGGTTTGTTTTTTTCCCATATACATAATCCAGTTAAATTAACCCAGCTCAATTCATTTTTAAAAATCTTTTCTTCAAAATGCAACTTCATTAAAAATCAAGTGTATAAATGTTTTTGGACTCAGTATTCTTCTCAATGATCCGTTTATCATTGTGCCAGAATCATACTGCTTTAATTATAATTGTATGATAAGTACTGGTATCTATTGACATAAATCCTCCAAATTTGATCTTCAAGATTCTCTTGACTATCTGGACCCTTTGAGTGTCCATTGAGTCTTTAGAGTTAGCATATCAATTTTCAATCAAAGAAACGCTGGTGGAATATTGGTCGGGATTGTATTAAATCTACAAATCAATTTATAGAAAACAGATATCCTTGCATTGCTTATCCAGTTCATTGAAATGGTATATATTTAATTTTGGCCTTCCTTCCTTTACCTAAATGCTTCTAGATTTCTGATTCTAGGTTTTCAATATTTGATTGACTTGCTGTTGTTGTTAGTACAGTCACTAAGTCATGTCTGACTCTTTGCCAACCAATGAACTGCAACAAGTCAGAATTCCCTGCCCTTCAGCATCTCCCTGAGCCTGTTCAAACTCATGCCCATTGAGTCAGTGATATCATCCGGCCATCTCATCTTCTGTCATCCCCTTCTCCTCGTGCCCTCAATCGTTCCCAGTATCAGTGTCTTTTCCAATAAGTTGGTTCTTTGCATCAGATGATCAAAGAATTGGACCTTCAGCTTCAGCATCAGTCCTTCCAATGAATAGTCAGTGTTGATTTCCTTTAGGATTGACTGGTTTGATCTCCATGCTGTCCAAGAGACTCTCAAGAGTATTCTCCAGCACCACAGTTCAAAAACATCAATTCTTCAGCACTGAGCCTTCTTTATGATCCAATTCTCATGTCCATACATGGCTACTGGAAAAGCCATAGTTTTGACTATACAGACCTTTGTCAGCAAAGTGATCTCTCTGCTTTTTAATACACTGTCTAGGTATGTCATAGGCATTTTTCCAAGAAACAAGCATGTTTTAACTTCATGACTGCAGTTATCATCTGCATTGATTTTGGAGTCTAAGAAAATGAAATCTGACACTGTTTCCACATTTTCCACATCAATTTGTGGAATGGCTGAAGTGATATGACCGGAGTCCATGATCTTCGTTCTTGAATGTTAAGTTTTAAGCCAGCTTTTTCACTTTTTATCAAATGCAACTTCATTAAAAATCAAGTGTATAAATGTTTTTGGACTCAGTATTCTTCTCAATGATCCGTTTATCATTGTGCCAGAATCATACTGCTTTAATTATAATTGTATGATAAGTACTGGTATCTATTGACATAAATCCTCCAAATTTGATCTTCAAGATTCTCTTGACTATCTGGACCCTTTGAGTGTCCATTGAGTCTTTAGAGTTAGCATATCAATTTTCAATCAAAGAAACGCTGGTGGAATATTGGTCGGGATTGTATTAAATCTACAAATCAATTTATAGAAAACAGATATCCTTGCATTGCTTATCCAGTTCATTGAAATGGTATATATTTAATTTTGGCCTTCCTTCCTTTACCTAAATGCTTCTAGATTTCTGATTCTAGGTTTTCAATATTTGATTGACTTGCTGTTGTTGTTAGTACAGTCACTAAGTCATGTCTGACTCTTTGCCAACCAATGAACTGCAACAAGTCAGAATTCCCTGCCCTTCAGCATCTCCCTGAGCCTGTTCAAACTCATGCCCATTGAGTCAGTGATATCATCCGGCCATCTCATCTTCTGTCATCCCCTTCTCCTCGTGCCCTCAATCGTTCCCAGTATCAGTGTCTTTTCCAATAAGTTGGTTCTTTGCATCAGATGATCAAAGAATTGGACCTTCAGCTTCAGCATCAGTCCTTCCAATGAATAGTCAGTGTTGATTTCCTTTAGGATTGACTGGTTTGATCTCCATGCTGTCCAAGAGACTCTCAAGAGTATTCTCCAGCACCACAGTTCAAAAACATCAATTCTTCAGCACTGAGCCTTCTTTATGATCCAATTCTCATGTCCATACATGGCTACTGGAAAAGCCATAGTTTTGACTATACAGACCTTTGTCAGCAAAGTGATCTCTCTGCTTTTTAATACACTGTCTAGGTATGTCATAGGCATTTTTCCAAGAAACAAGCATGTTTTAACTTCATGACTGCAGTTATCATCTGCATTGATTTTGGAGTCTAAGAAAATGAAATCTGACACTGTTTCCACATTTTCCACATCAATTTGTGGAATGGCTGAAGTGATATGACCGGAGTCCATGATCTTCGTTCTTGAATGTTAAGTTATAAGCCAGCTTTTTCACTCTCCTCTTTCACCATTGTCAATGGCTTTTTAGTTCCTCTTCACTTCCTTACATTAAAGTTGTATCATCTGCATATCTGAGGTTGTTGATATTTCTCCTGGAAATCTCTTTTTTTTTTTTCGCTTTTTTGCTTTTACAGAGTTTTGTTGTTTACAGATATATATAATCCCAGATTAGTCATATGTATATCCCATCCCCCCATCCCACCCCTCCAGTCCTTCACATAGCCCCAAGCAAGATCCCTTAGCCCACAGTGCATTGACAATAGTTATCTCTTTTAAATATGATAGACAGGGCTCCATGTTACTCTTTCCATATCTCTCACCCACTCTTCCCTCTCCCCAATGTCCATAAGTCTGTTCTCTATGACTGTTTTTCCATCAATGCTCTGTGTCTGTATTTATTAGTACGATCTTACTAGATTCCATATATATGTGTTAGTATACTATGTTTGTCCTTCTCTTTTTGACTTACTTCACGTTGTACAATATGTTCTAGGGACTGAATCTTCTGTATTTCTTTTTGTGACTGAGAAGTACTCCATTGTATATATGTACCAGAGTTTCTTTATCCATTCATTCATCAATGGACATCTAGGTTGCTTCCATGTTCTAGCCATTGTGCAGAGTGCTGCAATGAACACTGGGGTACAGGTGTCTCTTTCAATTTTGATTTCAGCAGGATATAAGCTTAATAGTGGGATTGCTGCATCTTATGGTGCTTTTTTTCTTAGCTTTATGAAGAATCTCCATACTGTCTTCCATAGTGATTGTAACAATTTACATTCCCACCAACAACGCAAGAGTGTACCCTTTTCTCTACACCCTCTCCAGCATTTATTATCTGCAGATTTTTTGATGATGGACATTCTAACTGGTGTGAAGTGATATCTCATTGCAGTTTTGATTTGCATTTCTCTAATAATAAACAACGTTGAACATCTCTTCATGTGTTTTTTGGCTACCTGTAAGTCTTCTTTGAAGAGATGCCTGTTTACGTCTTTTTCCAATTTTTTGATTGGGTTCTTTGTTTTTTTGCTGTTGAGTTGTCTGAGTTGCTTGTATATTTTATAAATTAATTTTTTGTCAGTTGTTTCATTTGCTATGATTTTCTCCCATTCTGTGGGTTGTCTGTTCACCTTATTAGGTCCCACTTATTTATTTTTGTTTTTATTTCTGTTATTCTAGTGGGTCATAGAAGATCTTTCTTTGATTTATGTCATTGTTTTTTGGGGTTTTTTTTTACTCTTGGCCTCTTTTATTATTTATTTATTTATTTTCATCCATCTTTATTCTTTGGCCTGTGTGGGCCTCCCATTGCAATAGCCTCTTTTTGCTAACTATGGGCTCTGGGCGCATGCACTCCAGAGTGCTGGCTCATAATTGGACACACCAGTCCAGCCGATCCGCAACACGTGGGATCTTCCTGGCCCAGGGATTGAGCCAGTGCCCCTTGCACTGCAAGGCAGACTCTTTACCCACTGGACCACCAGGGAAGCCCTGTCACTGAGTGTTTTTATTATATTCTCCTCTAAGAGTTTTAGGGTTCTTCATCTTACATTTTGGTCTTTAATCCACTGTGAGTTTATCTTTGTGTATGGTGTTAGGGAATGTTACAACTTCATTTTTTTTGCACGTAGCTGTCTCTCCTGGCAATCTTGGCCCCAGCTTATAACTCATCTAGCCCAGCATTCCACATTATGTACTCTGCATATGAGTTAAATAAGCAAGGTGACAATATACAGTCTTGACATACTCTTTTCCCAATTTTTATCCAGTCCCTTGTTCTATGACCAGTTCTAACTGCTTTTCATCCTCCGTGCAGGTTTCTCAGGAGGCAGATAATGTGATCTGGTATTCTCATCTCATTAAGAATATTCCACAGTTTTTGTGATCCACACAAAGACTTTAGCATAGTCAATGAAGCAGATGCTTTTTTGGAATTACCTTGCTTTTTCTATGATCTGGTGTATACTGGCAATTCTATTTCTGGTTCCTTTGCCTTTTCTAAATCCAGCTTGTATGTCTTCAGTTCTCATACTACAGATTCTCGTATTGACCCTCTGGTGATGGTCCATGTGTACAGTTGTATTTTGTGTTGTTGAAAGAGGGTATTTGCTATGACCAGTATGTTCTCTTAGCAAAACTGTTTGTCTTTGTCCTGCTTAAATTTTTACTCCAAGGCCAAACTTGCCACTTATTCCAGATACCTCTTGACTTCCTACTTTTGCATTCTAGTCCCCTATGATGAAAAGGATATCTTTTTTTGGTTTTAGTTCTAGAAGGTCTTCTAGGTCTTCATAGGCTCATTCATGTTCTTTCGCATTAGTGGTTGCAGTACAGACTTGGATTACTGTAATGTTGAATGGTTTGCTTTGGAAACAAACTGAGATCATTCTGTCATTTCTGACATTGTAACCAAGTACTGCATTTCAGATATTTTTTTTGACTATGTGGACTACTCCATTCCTTCTAAGAGATTTTTGCCCACAGTAGTAGATATAATGGTCACCTGATTTAAATTCACCCATTCCCATCCATTTTAGTTCACTGATTCCTAAAATGTCCATGTTCACTCTTGGCATCTCCTGTTTGACCACAATCAATTTACCTTGATTCATGATTAACATTCCTGGTTCCTATGCAATATTCTTCTTTATAGCACCAGATTTTACTTTCACTAGAAGATATAACCACATCTGGGTATCATTTCCAATTTGGCTCAGCCTCTTCATTCTTTCTGTAGCTATTTCTCCACTCTTCTTCAATAGCATACTGGACACCTACTGACGCGGGAGGTTCATCTTGTAGTGTCATACTGAAAGGGGTTCAGAATGAAAGAGGTTCATAGGCAGAATTGGCAAGGAGGCTAGTGGGTCCCAAGCACAAGGAGGAGAAGAGGAAAGACAAGGAGAAATAAAGGCAAAGACCTTCAATGTTGAAACGGAAAACTTCTAGTCTTATGTTAATCTGGGCATTTACATTAGAATGGATCACCTAGCCCTGAGACCTGGAGACTGTCCTAGCTAATCTCATGTTAATGTGGGTGTAGCTAATCTCATATTAATGTCGTGGGTGTGGGCCTAGAGGGCCTTTACAACTTTAAGATATTCTTTTGATTTATTGTTTTGGTAACTGACTGGAAGATACAAATTGTCATGCTTCAACTGGCAAAGAGGGATACTCTTCTATCCCCCTTCCAGTGTCTATGCTGGAAGTTTTTCCCTTTCCTTTCTTACTTTAATAAACTTTTCACTGCATGAAGCCCTGAATGACCATCACTGAGTCTTTTGATCCCAATGTGAATTCTTCTCCATTGGAGATTAAAATGTTCTTTTTTGTTGTTGAAAGAGGGTATTTGCTATGACCAGTATGTTCTCTTAGCAAAACTGTTTGTCTTTGTCCTGCTTAAATTTTTACTCCAAGGCCAAACTTGCCACTTATTCCAGATACCTCTTGACTTCCTACTTTTGCATTCTAGTCCCCTATGATGAAAAGGATATCTTTTTTTGGTTTTAGTTCTAGAAGGTCTTCTAGGTCTTCATAGGCTCATTCATGTTCTTTCGCATTAGTGGTTGCAGTACAGACTTGGATTACTGTAATGTTGAATGGTTTGCTTTGGAAACAAACTGAGATCATTCTGTCATTTCTGACATTGTAACCAAGTACTGCATTTCAGATATTTTTTTTGACTATGTGGACTACTCCATTCCTTCTAAGAGATTTTTGCCCACAGTAGTAGATATAATGGTCACCTGATTTAAATTCACCCATTCCCATCCATTTTAGTTCACTGATTCCTAAAATGTCCATGTTCACTCTTGGCATCTCCTGTTTGACCACAATCAATTTACCTTGATTCATGATTAACATTCCTGGTTCCTATGCAATATTCTTCTTTATAGCACCAGATTTTACTTTCACTAGAAGATATAACCACATCTGGGTATCATTTCCAATTTGGCTCAGCCTCTTCATTCTTTCTGTAGCTATTTCTCCACTCTTCTTCAATAGCATACTGGACACCTACTGACGCGGGAGGTTCATCTTGTAGTGTCATACTGAAAGGGGTTCAGAATGAAAGAGGTTCATAGGCAGAATTGGCAAGGAGGCTAGTGGGTCCCAAGCACAAGGAGGAGAAGAGGAAAGACAAGGAGAAATAAAGGCAAAGACCTTCAATGTTGAAACGGAAAACTTCTAGTCTTATGTTAATCTGGGCATTTACATTAGAATGGATCACCTAGCCCTGAGACCTGGAGACTGTCCTAGCTAATCTCATGTTAATGTGGGTGTAGCTAATCTCATATTAATGTCGTGGGTGTGGGCCTAGAGGGCCTTTACAACTTTAAGATATTCTTTTGATTTATTGTTTTGGTAACTGACTGGAAGATACAAATTGTCATGCTTCAACTGGCAAAGAGGGATACTCTTCTATCCCCCTTCCAGTGTCTATGCTGGAAGTTTTTCCCTTTCCTTTCTTACTTTAATAAACTTTTCACTGCATGAAGCCCTGAATGACCATCACTGAGTCTTTTGATCCCAATGTGAATTCTTCTCCATTGGAGATTAAGAATCTGACACTGTTCACGGTAACCTACCATCATCTATCACCTATCAATATATTTTTGCCTTTTTATACTGTTCATGGGGTTTTCAAGGTAAGAATACTGATTTACTCCTGAGTATTTAATGTCCTATGCCATCATAAAGAATATTATTTTGAAATAAAAATAATCTGCATGCTTACTGTTATTATATAGAAAATAGTGTTTTTCATGTTTACTTTCTATTCAGAAACCATGCTAATTTACTTACCGAGCTTGATATAAGTTTCTTCTAGATCTTGTATGTACACAAGCACATCATATACCTCGAAAGAATGACATTTTTAAAATTTCTAATTCTTATAACTTTTGGGTTTGTTTGTCATGTTTCACTGATTAAGCAGTCCAGTACAACACTGAACAGAAATAATTATACTAAACATCTTTGTCTTATTCCTAACTTTGGAAGAGAAGGAATTTACTATCTCCCCATTAAGTGACTGGGATTCTCTGGTGGATCAGTGGTTAAAAAAATATATATATGCCTGTAATGCAGAAGATGGGTTCAATCCCTGGGTCTAGATGACCCCCTGAAGAAGGAAATGGTAGCCCACTCTGGTATTCTTGGCTGAAAAATCCCATGGACAGAAGAGCTTGGTGGGCTACTGTCTGTGGGAGTCACAAAAAAGTCAGACACGGCTTAGTGACTAAACAACAACAAAAATTAAGTGGTTAATTCTAAGCTTTTAAGAGATATCCATTAATAGTTTAAGAAAATTTCTTTCTATATGTAGTTCCTAAGACATTTTAGTATGAATGCATATTGAATTTTTATAGGTAGATAAATAGATAGATAATTTGACAGTTATCAGCATTCACCTAACAAACTCATTCTACTTTTTTTTTTTTTTAATTTTGGTCTCTTTTATTGGTCCTTTATCTGTTCATTTTCATCTGTCTTTATTCTTCGGCATGTGTGGGCCTCCCATCGCAGTGGCCTCTCTCACTGCAGTGCACCGTCTCTGGGCACATGTGCTCCAGAGCACTGACTCATAATTGGACACACTGGTTCAGCTGCTGAGCGATACGTGGAATCTTCCCGGGCCAGGGATTGAACCAGTGCCCTTGCACTGCAAGGCGGACTCTTTACCCACTGGACCACCAGGGAAGCCCTGTATTGAATTTTATCAAATGCTTTTTCTGCACTTATTGAGATGATCTTGTGGTTTTTCTTATCCTTTTACTGCCATGTCTTATGATGACTGGTGTTAAATATTAAATCAAGTACACATTTCTAGAATAAACTTGATCATGATATGCTTGATTTGCCAATATTTCATGTAAGATTCTTAAATTTTTATTTACAGAAGAAATTGGTTTTAAATTTTTCCTTCTTGTAATAACCTTGCCAAGTTTTGATTTCAAGGTTATGCTGCCCTCATAAAATGAATCTGGAGGCATTTTTCTTTTTCCATTTCTCTGTCTTTTTTCCTAGATGATGGCCCTTCATAAGCCTCAAATAAAAGTCTAAGATAGGGTTTCCCTGGTGGTCCAGTAGGTATGGACACCACCTTGCAGTGCAAAGGGCGCCAGTTCAATCCCTAGCCTGGGAAGATCCCACGTGCTGCTGAGTGGCTGGACCGATGTGTCCAATTACCCAGCCAGAGCTCTGGGGCGCATGTGCCCAGAGCCAGTGCTCTGCAGCGAGAGAGGCCGCTGTGATGGGAGTCCCACAAAGGCCAAAGAACAAAGATAAATAGATGAAAGATCAATAGAAGTAGCCAAAAAAAAAAGGTCTAAAGTATTTATGACAGACTTTCCCTGGCAAGCCTGAATTCCATTTTTTCCTGAGGACCATCAGATTGCCAAAATATCCGAAGCTTAGCTTTTTAGCCTCTTAGTAACTGCATTCTACTAGATTATTATATGTCTCATCCTAGGCCCATACAGCTTAGAAATGGCCAAATGACTCAAGGCATCATTGACTCAACTGCACAGTGTTAGCTTCACATCTCTGCAGATTTCTCTTCTCAGCACAAAGACCTTTCTAGTCCTAGTTGTCATATAGCTCTAAATTCTGGGGTTTGGGTTTTTTTTTTTTTTTTTTGCATTCCTTTCCCAGAGAAGCTGCAAGAACTCAGAGGTGTTGCTTTCTTTCACCCTATATGCCACATCCTGAGAGGTGAATGCAGCAATGGATGTAGGATTCATCTTAACTATTTTCTTTCTCTGGGTTCTCAATCCTTCAGGTTCTGGCTGTTGCAATTGTTTTCTAATGATGCCATAACGATTTTTCTTTGTTTACACTGTATTTTTTATCCAGCTTTTTGGCTCAGTATCTATCATAAGAAAGACTAGTCTGGTAAAAACTACTTCATCATAGCTAGAATCAGAAGCCACTGAATAAGACTCTAAAATAGACAACCTTGCAGCATCACCTCGTATTCTATCATTTCACATCTGGGAACAAACTGTTCCTTTGCTGATGTCAGAAGCTTGTGCCCAAGTCAGGGGCAGGATGAAAGATTTTGTCTCACTCTCCTGAGCCCTGTCATTTTCATTGACTGAGTGAGAACCATCTTCATGGACTATTGGTGTTGTTTCATGTTAACAGGGCTATTCACAGGGTATAATTTTACCCAAACTGGACTGCTTAATTTTGCTCCATTGACACTAAAACAGGAGATACTAGGACATTTTAAGTTTGGTTCTTTGTTTTACTGTTCAAACAGCTACCATTTCCTTCTATATGGTGGAAGGATAAAATATTAACTCATAAATCAGAAATCTGTACCTACCACCTTATAGTGACTGACCGATGTGTCCAAGAACAACTTATATACCTATGATTGATTCATTACCTGTGATTCAACAGTCACAGTATTTCAAGAGATGTTGATAGCATAGATTTCTTCCACATGAACCCAAACCTGTGTCTATTTTCCTATTTATCTTAAAGGAATAAAAGACCCATTGGCTGGAAATACTATTCTGGCACTTACCTAGAAATTGCATGGAGAAGTGCTTACCTAATCTATGAAAAAGTTTGTTTAATTATATAAAGTATTTTACAATTTAAAAAATTAACTCTGAGCTTCCAGTTTCCTAAACCCTACAATATATTAAACTCAACTGCACAGTGTTAGCTTCACATCTCTGCAGATTTCTCTTTAAAAAGCCTTTCTAGTCCTAGTTGTCATATAGCTCTAAATTCTGGGGTTTGGGTTTTTTTTTTTGCATTCCTTTCCCAGAGAAGCTGCAAGAACTCAGAGGTGTTGCTTTCTTTCACCCTATATGCCACATCCTGAGAGGTGAATGCAGCAATGGATGTAGGATTCATCTTAACTATTTTCTTTCTCTGGGTTCTCAATCCTTCAGGTTCTGGCTGTTGCAATTGTTTTCTAATGATGCCATAACGATTTTTCTTTGTTTACACTGTATTTTTTATCCAGCTTTTTGGCTCAGTATCTATCATAAGAAAGACTAGTCTGGTAAAAACTACTTCATCATAGCTAGAATCAGAAGCCACTGAATAAGACTCTAAAATAGACAACCTTGCAGCATCACCTCGTATTCTATCATTTCACATCTGGGAACAAACTGTTCCTTTGCTGATGTCAGAAGCTTGTGCCCAAGTCAGGGGCAGGATGAAAGATTTTGTCTCACTCTCCTGAGCCCTGTCATTTTCATTGACTGAGTGAGAACCATCTTCATGGACTATTGGTGTTGTTTCATGTTAACAGGGCTATTCACAGGGTATAATTTTACCCAAACTGGACTGCTTAATTTTGCTCCATTGACACTAAAACAGGAGATACTAGGACATTTTAAGTTTGGTTCTTTGTTTTACTGTTCAAACAGCTACCATTTCCTTCTATATGGTGGAAGGATAAAATATTAACTCATAAATCAGAAATCTGTACCTACCACCTTATAGTGACTGACCGATGTGTCCAAGAACAACTTATATACCTATGATTGATTCATTACCTGTGATTCAACAGTCACAGTATTTCAAGAGATGTTGATAGCATAGATTTCTTCCACATGAACCCAAACCTGTGTCTATTTTCCTATTTATCTTAAAGGAATAAAAGACCCATTGGCTGGAAATACTATTCTGGCACTTACCTAGAAATTGCATGGAGAAGTGCTTACCTAATCTATGAAAAAGTTTGTTTAATTATATAAAGTATTTTACAATTTAAAAAATTAACTCTGAGCTTCCAGTTTCCTAAACCCTACAATATATTTTTTAAAATGGTAATAACACTGAAAACTTACTGGCATTCATCCCTGAATAGCCATTAAAAAAGATAAAAATAAGGGGTTAGAGGACTTGGGGAGGGGAGGAAATGTAACCATTGCTTAAGAAGATATTCAGTCCCTAGTTCTAGGTTGTTTCCATCTTGTTTCTAAGGCTAGCTATCTCCTCAGTGCCTCTCTCCCCACTTTACAAGTTTTGGTTTTCCTGGAAGGGCCCACTGTTATGCAGACTCAGAACACTAAAAACTACTGATTTGAACCGCTTTCCCGGGGTGGTTCATTCACGCTGGTCCAGGCTTCGATGGCCGAGATTACCTGTGATTCAGCCCTGACAGAGATCTTGCTTTAGCTCTACCAACACTGAACAATAAAGTCTGGGACACTTTCATATGCAGCTCTTTATTGAAGACACACCAAAATATCACCTGCCCTGTGCTGTGAGAAAATGGGATCCTGCAGAGGCCCTGTGTGACGGCCTGGAGGGGTGGGGGGTGGGTAGGATATACATATGACTAATCTGGGATCATACATATCTGTAAACAACAAAACTCTGTAAAAGTAAAAATAAAAATAAAGAATAAATCACCAGCCTTTAGAGTAGGTGGCAGGTGCAAACACGTCACATTCCTGCTTTAGAACAAGGGATGAATTAATACCTATCCAGTGCTAATCTCCTTCCTAAAAGTCTCTAATTAGACAATGCCATATCATCACTCATGGGAAGGGAATTGTATGTCACCTATTCATACGTTATGCCACAGTATGGGAAAAATCAGATGTTCTCTTAAAGAATTTCTGAGACATTTGGACAGTAGAAGAAAAAAATTCAAAAAGAAGAGAAAGTAATTTCTCTAAGATCTTAATCATCAAACCAACAAGTGAGCATTAAAAGCTACAGAGGACACAACGACTTGTAAAGCACTATTCTTCTCCTTTAGAAATTCATGGACTAATTAGGAAACATTTAAAGAAGCATCTGAAAAATAACACTGATAATGCTTACACACATTCACAGGAGCTGGGAGCTTTCTCCCAAGTCTGACCACACTCACTGGTCTATATAACTATTAATGTTTTTAATTTAAAGAAGGGTGCAACAGAGGACAAGATGGTTGGATGGCATCACCGACTCAATGGATATGAGTTTGAGCAAACTCTAGGAGATGGTGAAGGACAGGGAAGCCTGGCGTGCTGCAGTCCATGGGGTCACAAAGAGTCAGACATGACTTAGAACTGAACAACAATAACAACTACAGAACTACATTGTAAGCTTCTTGAGGACAGAAGTTCTGCCTTCTTCATAAAGCCTAAGCGATATTCCATATATTTTATAAAATAAAAAAAGGCTTTTGAGGTAGCCAGGGCAACTACAATAAACTCCTTTTCAGAACAAATTTACTGTCTCCAAGTCTATATGCAAATGTGAGGAAAGGGGATCTGTTCTGACACCTTGTGGTGCAACAGGATGTAAAACTGTTTCTGTGGGAGTACCTGTAACATCAGAAGGAAGAAAACCGCCATTCAGACTAAATTCATCTTCCAAAAGGATTCTTCTGCATATGACTCAGAAATCATCTGTGAATGACTCACAAAAATGTTCTTAAAAGTTAATGTTGGTTTAGTTAGTGCTGCCAAACCTGAATGAGCACTTGGATTTTTACTTGGGGGATGACAGTTGACCCTCTTCAACTTTCCCAGTCTGATCTGCATGATGAGGATGGTGTTCCTACCACTGAAGCAAAACGTTAATTTGGAAACCTATGTAAACAATAAACAAAATTCAAATAGGTTAAAGGAGATAATGGTTGCCTCATTAAGTGAAACCTATGTAAACTATAAGGGAATTGTATGTCACCTATTCATACGTTATGCCACAGTATGGGAAAAATCAGATGTTCTCTTAAAGAATTTCTGAGACATTTGGACAGTAGAAGAAAAAAATTCAAAAAGAAGAGAAAGTAATTTCTCTAAGATCTTAATCATCAAACCAACAAGTGAGCATTAAAAGCTACAGAGGACACAACGACTTGTAAAGCACTATTCTTCTCCTTTAGAAATTCATGGACTAATTAGGAAACATTTAAAGAAGCATCTGAAAAATAACACTGATAATGCTTACACACATTCACAGGAGCTGGGAGCTTTCTCCCAAGTCTGACCACACTCACTGGTCTATATAACTATTAATGTTTTTAATTTAAAGAAGGGTGCAACAGAGGACAAGATGGTTGGATGGCATCACCGACTCAATGGATATGAGTTTGAGCAAACTCTAGGAGATGGTGAAGGACAGGGAAGCCTGGCGTGCTGCAGTCCATGGGGTCACAAAGAGTCAGACATGACTTAGAACTGAACAACAATAACAACTACAGAACTACATTGTAAGCTTCTTGAGGACAGAAGTTCTGCCTTCTTCATAAAGCCTAAGCGATATTCCATATATTTTATAAAATAAAAAAAGGCTTTTGAGGTAGCCAGGGCAACTACAATAAACTCCTTTTCAGAACAAATTTACTGTCTCCAAGTCTATATGCAAATGTGAGGAAAGGGGATCTGTTCTGACACCTTGTGGTGCAACAGGATGTAAAACTGTTTCTGTGGGAGTACCTGTAACATCAGAAGGAAGAAAACCGCCATTCAGACTAAATTCATCTTCCAAAAGGATTCTTCTGCATATGACTCAGAAATCATCTGTGAATGACTCACAAAAATGTTCTTAAAAGTTAATGTTGGTTTAGTTAGTGCTGCCAAACCTGAATGAGCACTTGGATTTTTACTTGGGGGATGACAGTTGACCCTCTTCAACTTTCCCAGTCTGATCTGCATGATGAGGATGGTGTTCCTACCACTGAAGCAAAACGTTAATTCCCCCAAGTGGAAACCTATGTAAACAATAAACAAAATTCAAATAGGTTAAAGGAGATAATGGTTGCCTCATTAAGTGAGAAGCTCTAAGTGTGTAAGGAAGAGTACCCTTTATATATACAGCTAAAGTGTTTTCAAGTCAACTTTGCTATGCTTCCTTCTCCTGTCATTTAAAATCACCTGAGACTAAAGAGGTTAGGAGTTTTGTTTGGTTTTCCTTTTCTTTCTTTCTTTTTTTTTTTGATGTAGTTCTTTTTTTTGGCAGGGGGCCGGGGGGGGGGGGGGAGGTTGGGGGGGGGTGGGGACGGGCGGGCCACTTCTATTGGTCTTTTCATTTATCTGGTTTTCCATACATCTTTGTTCCTTGGCCCGTGTGGGCCTCCCATCTCAGTGGCCTCCGTTGTCGCAGAGCACCGGCTCTGGGTGCATGCGCTCCAGAGCTCCGGCTAGGTAACTGGACACATCAGCCGCTCCCCGGCACGTGGGATCTTCCCAGGCCAGGGATCACACCGGTGCCCCCTGCACTGCAAGGCGGTGTCCTTACCCACTGGACCACCAGGGAAGCCCCTTTGATGTAGTTCTTACTTGAGGAGATTCTTTCTTGTGTTAGCATGACAAAGGCCTCAGGGCCCAGGTAAAGCAGGTAAAGAGAATCCCTTAATGGTTTTCCTGGTGGTTGGCCTTTAGAAGCACTGAGTTCTGCTACTAAAGAATTTGAAAGTTTCTTTCAAGTTTAGATTACTGTGACTAAGACAATGTCCATTTATAATAGCAGCTCAAAAAATATCAACTGAAATTAACAAAGAACAACAGCAAATTAGAAAAAACAGAAAGATACAGAAGATTTGCTTGAAAAAAAAATCTGTTATTATGGTTGTTGTTTTTTAGTCACTAAATTGTGTCCAACTCTGGGACCCTATGAACTGTGGTGTACCAGGCTTCCCTGTCCCTCGCCATCTCCTGGAATTCAACCAAGTTCATGTCCAGTGAATCAGTGATGCCATCTGACCATCTCATCCTCTGCTGCCCTCTTCTTTTTGGTCTTTGATCTTTCCCAGCATCAGGGTTTGTTATTAAGAAAAGCAAAATATATAAACAATAATAAATATAGGAAATATTCATGAGTCTCATAACCTTGGATTTCAGTTTATGTATCAAATACATCTTAGCCACTCTGTGAGACTGAAAGTGATTAAAAGTCAAGGTCCTTGGTCAATAGGAAAGACATTTTACTATAAAGAACTTCTAGTAATTTACTGTAAGTAACATCAAAGACTATTTCTATACCTGTTGCAAGCATACCTAGCTATGTATATGTATTTAATACAAGCATATATTATGTCCTATGTATTAGATCTGTGTTAATAGCACATGTGTCTTTCTTTTTAAACTTTAATTCAGAGAGACTGAAGCTTTGTGAGTTGAAAGGACCATTACCTTTCAGGTTCTGCTTGTTAAATAATAAATGAAAAGAATTATTTAAGGCAGTGATGCTAGAGAAAGCTTTGCAAAATATAGCACATGTGAAAATACTAATATTTCAAAATAAGACACATTGGTTTGAATTTCAATTATAGTAACCCACCACTAGCCTCTAGTGCTCAAAACTGAAGTGATATAAAGCACACTAGGTGTGAAAGTCAGAGGTCTTCACACCTATTTTATTGCCTTTAAATCCTCCTTGCAGGCTGCCAGTAAAGATGTACAGACTTCAGATCTTATCTTCTCAAGGAGACAGGGAACAATTCAGAGTAAACACTGAACTCACAAGACTGCAGAATTTCCAGACTGGAAGCTTCATAAGCATCAAGTCAGTGACTTTTTCCAAGGAGAAATCTTCTGAATGGCAGGCCTCTGTTTGAGTACTACCAGTGACAAGAAGCTCACTACTTTGAAGAGAGTTCACTACTAAAACTACCCTAATCTAGCTGAAATCTTCATTTCATACCTCTTTCCATTGCTGTTAATTCTTCTCTTGGAAAAACACATATAAAAAATTGAATCTGTAACCTAATTGAATCTTTTGGAATATCAAAGGAAAGCCTCATCTCTTCATAGTGTCAGTTATCACACTCAGGACACAGTAAATGCTCACAATATTTCCTAGATGAATAAATGAATTGTTTTAGCTTTTGAGCTAAAAACTGAGGCAAGAAAATGGGGCTCGGACTTCCCTTGTAGCTCAGTGGTAGAGTTCACCTGCCAATGCAGGAGACTTGGATTCAATCTCTGATCCGGGAAGATCCCACATGCTACAGAGCAACTAAGCTTGTGAGCCATAACTATTGAGCCTGTGCTCTAGAACCTCGGAGCCGCAGTTATGGAGCCCATGTGCCACAACTACTGAAGCCCATGTGGCCTAGAGCCTGAGTCACGCAACAAGAGAAGTCATTGCAACAAGGAGCCTGCTCACCTCAACTAGAGAGTAGCCCCCACTCCCTGCAACTAGAGAAGAGCCTGTAGTAGCAGTGAAAACCAAGAATGGCCAAAATAAATAAAAATAAAATAAATTTTAAAAAGAGTCCCTGAATTAAAAAAATTTAAAAAAAAAGTACGGCTTTCGTTCAAGAAAACTTCTTTCCATCTTTCGTTCCACCGTCCTCTAGTTTTATTTACCAGACTAACATCACTTTAAAACACATTTGCAGATGTGGATGAGGTTGGTTGAAAAGCACTGGATTAAGTGAAAACTCCAAAATATTAAGCCAGTAAGTCAATTTAGGCTCTGAACTCTCAGAGTTTTTGATTCACAGCGAGTGGAGAAATACATTAAAGCCACCAGAGATGACATTAAACCAGAAAGCATGCCTGAGGGGAGCTAATCTTTGTGGTCAAGAGCCCTCATGGTTGTGCTTTTTCAAAATAGGACTAAAACTCTGAAGCTTCAGGTGACATTTTTGAAAGCAGCTGCCAAGTCAGTGACCTGCAACAGTAGCTTTTGAGTACTACCAGTGACAAGAAGCTCACTACTTTGAAGAGAGTTCACTACTAAAACTACCCTAATCTAGCTGAAATCTTCATTTCATACCTCTTTCCATTGCTGTTAATTCTTCTCTTGGAAAAACACATATAAAAATTGAATCTGTAACCCAATTGAATCTTTTGGAATATCAAAGGAAAGCCTCATCTCTTCATAGTGTCAGTTATCACACTCAGGACACAGTAAATGCTCACAATATTTCCTAGATGAATAAATGAATTGTTTTAGCTTTTGAGCTAAAAACTGAGGCAAGAAAATGGGGCTCGGACTTCCCTTGTAGCTCAGTGGTAGAGTTCACCTGCCAATGCAGGAGACTTGGATTCAATCTCTGATCCGGGAAGATCCCACATGCTACAGAGCAACTAAGCTTGTGAGCCATAACTATTGAGCCTGTGCTCTAGAACCTCGGAGCCGCAGTTATGGAGCCCATGTGCCACAACTACTGAAGCCCATGTGGCCTAGAGCCTGAGTCACGCAACAAGAGAAGTCATTGCAACAAGGAGCCTGCTCACCTCAACTAGAGAGTAGCCCCCACTCCCTGCAACTAGAGAAGAGCCTGTAGTAGCAGTGAAAACCAAGAATGGCCAAAATAAATAAAAATAAAATAAATTTTAAAAAGAGTCCCTGAATTAAAAAAATTTAAAAAAAAAGTACGGCTTTCGTTCAAGAAAACTTCTTTCCATCTTTCGTTCCACCGTCCTCTAGTTTTATTTACCAGACTAACATCACTTTAAAACACATTTGCAGATGTGGATGAGGTTGGTTGAAAAGCACTGGATTAAGTGAAAACTCCAAAATATTAAGCCAGTAAGTCAATTTAGGCTCTGAACTCTCAGAGTTTTTGATTCACAGCGAGTGGAGAAATACATTAAAGCCACCAGAGATGACATTAAACCAGAAAGCATGCCTGAGGGGAGCTAATCTTTGTGGTCAAGAGACTTCATGGTTTTGCTTTTTCAAAAATAGGACTAAAACTCTGAAGCTTCAGGTGACATTTTTGAAAGCAGCTGCCAAGTCAGTGACCTGCAACAGTAGCTTTTGACAATTCTTCTGCCTCTTGTGACCTCAGGAGAACATTCCAGACTAGTGCGAGTCCTTTGAAGTGAACAGTGATCCCAACTCAGTTTTTCTGGAACACAGAGCATTATTTTGGATGAAAACAGCTTTTGGAAACAAAAACAAGAAAGTATAAACACTCACCTCAGAGTCCTGTAGCAAACGAGCCTGAAAGACTTCTTCAGAGTTGAGCATAGTGATTGGCCAAAAAAATAGCCTAAGGTAGGGAGCGTTATGTTTGAAATCATCTGGGCTATGGGTCCATGGGCAAAAAAGAAAGACAGCTATGGGGTCAATTACTTGAAAAAAGAAAAACAAGGACTAAAATATAAACTGACATCAAGAAAATGAGGGGCTTCCCTTGTGGTCCAATGGGTAAGGACACCGCCTTGCAGTGCAAGGGGCGCTGGTTCGATTCCTGGCCTGGGAAGATCCCACGTGCTGTGGAGCGGCTGGACTGATGTGTCCAATTACCGAGCTGGAGATCTGGAGCGCATGCGCCCAGAGCCGGTGCTCTGCGACAACAGATGCCACAGTGATGGGAGGCCCACATGGGCCAAAGAACAAAGATGGATGAAACTAGACAAATGAAAGACTGATAGGAGTCGCCTGCCCACCCCCCTCCCCCCCCCCCCCCGCCAAAATACATTAAAAAAAAAAAGAAAATGAAATATGGCTATTCTGACTTCAATGAAAACTATAAATTCTTTCTACAAATCACAAATGCTTCCACCTTTTTACTCAATTGATTTCCTGTATTTGCTAATTACATTAGAGTTCTGTCCAAATATGTAGCATCAGCCAGGATGGAGAGGGGAAGGTACATTCTCTGTATTTTTTCTGAAGAAGGCACACACTGCCATTCTGGCATCCTTGATCACAATAGTATGTGGCTGATACTTCACATTTCATATAATGTTACTCTTTCAAGACATTCGATCAATAACAGAAGACAAAGTTGAACATAGTGGACTTCAGAGTTTTACTTTCTGAGTTCCTATTCCGTATAATATTGGTGACTTGGCAGATGTCATTTTGCTTAACTGTTTCTCAATCTTCTCTTCTGTGCAGTGGGGAAATAGCAGCACCTGAACCAACCAAAACAACACTCCAACCAAAACACTTTGGTTGGAGTTTCAAACTGGTGATGTGTGCACTTAGTTAAGCATACCAAAATACTGTTATTTCTGTATAATGCTTAAAATATATGTATGTATATATATATATATATATATATATATATATATATATATATAATAATGCTTAAAATATACAATATATAATAGTGGGCTAACCAGTAATGCAGGATACCTGGGCTTGATCTCTGGGTTGGGACGATCCTTTAGAGAAGGGAATAGCCACGCACTCCAATAGAATTTGCCTGGAGAATTTCATGGACAGAGAAGCCTCGCAGGCTGCAGTCCACAGGGTCACAAAGTCAGATACAGCTAAGCGACTTTCAAAAAAAGTAATAAATGACACCGCCTTGCAGTGCAAGGCCTGGTTCGATTCCTGGCCTGGGAAGATCCCACGTGCTGTGGAGCGGCTGGACTGATGTGTCCAATTACCGAGCTGGAGATCTGGAGCGCATGCGCCCAGAGCCGGTGCTCTGCGACAACAGATGCCACAGTGATGGGAGGCCCACATGGGCCAAAGAACAAAGATGGATGAAACTAGACAAATGAAAGACTGATAGGAGTCGCCTGCCCACCCCCCTCCCTCCCCACCCCCGCCAAAATACATTAAAAAAAAAAAGAAAATGAAATATGGCTATTCTGACTTCAATGAAAACTATAAATTCTTTCTACAAATCACAAATGCTTCCACCTTTTTACTCAATTGATTTCCTGTATTTGCTAATTACATTAGAGTTCTGTCCAAATATGTAGCATCAGCCAGGATGGAGAGGGGAAGGTACATTCTCTGTATTTTTTCTGAAGAAGGCACACACTGCCATTCTGGCATCCTTGATCACAATAGTATGTGGCTGATACTTCACATTTCATATAATGTTACTCTTTCAAGACATTCGATCAATAACAGAAGACAAAGTTGAACATAGTGGACTTCAGAGTTTTACTTTCTGAGTTCCTATTCCGTATAATATTGGTGACTTGGCAGATGTCATTTTGCTTAACTGTTTCTCAATCTTCTCTTCTGTGCAGTGGGGAAATAGCAGCACCTGAACCAACCAAAACAACACTCCAACCAAAACACTTTGGTTGGAGTTTCAAACTGGTGATGTGTGCACTTAGTTAAGCATACCAAAATACTGTTATTTCTGTATAATGCTTAAAATATATATATATATATATATATATATATATATATATATATATATATATATATAATAATGCTTAAAATATACAATATATAATAGTGGGCTAACCAGTAATGCAGGATACCTGGGCTTGATCTCTGGGTTGGGACGATCCTTTAGAGAAGGGAATAGCCACGCACTCCAATAGAATTTGCCTGGAGAATTTCATGGACAGAGAAGCCTCGCAGGCTGCAGTCCACAGGGTCACAAAGTCAGATACAGCTAAGCGACTTTCAAAAAAATGTAATAAATAGCAATTTCATGTAGTACAGTTATTTATAAAGCATTTTATATTTCTAATTGAATTATTAAATTTATAATATTTATAAGTATAATAACTGATATACAATTATCATTGCTATTATATCATTATTACTGTAGCAAGTATTATTGAGTCTAAAACACCTCAGCTGTATTTTCCTCTGGGCTCAGGTCCACCTGGGGATGAAGCCAGATGCCTAGGGCTGAGGAAGGCAAGTCTTTTGCTACTAACAGAGAGACAGCTGGCTGGAGCACAGAAACCTCCAGGAAGCAGTCCCTGGGGGTAATCATCTCCCTGCTCCCACACCCCTTGCCACATGCACAGCATTCTTCTAATCTCCCAAGGCTTGTGCTGGGGCCCAGCTCCTGGGGTTTATTTTGATAAATGTTTCAGGCTACAGAGTGCCAAGAAACTTGATCCCTTTGCTTTTCAAATACCAAATCTCTACCTGGAAAAAGGAATGCTTAGATCAGTGCACAGAGATGAAAAGTTTTAAGTTAAATATGCAGTTCTCCCCTTAACCTAATGTCTGCTCTGTTCCTTAACTCTGAAAAGCTGGAAGAAAAATACCTTCAGATAAAGAGTGTCATAAATCACTAGCAAAAAGTTAAGCACGATTTAGCAAGTGTTCAGTTTATCTTGGTAAGCAGAGTTATAATGGAACTACCTTTGTTTAAAGCCAACAATGTTCTTGAGGGAATTATGAGTATTTTAATAAAATCATTATGCAAAGTACCATGGCTCAGATTCTTTTCTGGATTCCTAAACATTTTATATGTAGCAGTCAAAATAAGGGAGATCTGGTTATTGTAAGAGGGATAAGCACTATGTCATTCTTTTCAACCAGAAGGGAGAACTAATATTTCTTGAGGACCTGTTCAGTGCCATGTGTTTTACTTACATTGTACTATTATTTAATATAGGAAAACTGTATCGATTCACAGGCCAGAAACTGGACACTCAGAAGACTTAAAAAGCTTCCTAAGTTCATAACGCTAACAAGAGGAGGTAACAATCAAGTGCACAATTTCAAAACCACACTCACACTTAGTACATGAGAAATCATGTGCTATCACTGTTTAATGATCAATTCTTGCTCACTGATTTGCTTACATGCTTATTGTCTCTGTTCCCCTACACTAATGCAGGCTCCATGGAAACCAGGCCTTGTTTCCATGAGCCTGGGAGCCCCGACAGCTACTGAGCCCCCATATCACAACTACTGAAACCTCTGGGCCCTAGAACCATGCTCCACAACAAAAGAAGTCACTGCAATGTACCACAACTGTGGTACAATTTTTTCCCCTGTGTGCTGCAACTAGAGAAAACCCATGCACAGCAACAAAGACCCAGCACAGCCAAAAATCAATAAAAACTGTTTAAAATATATGAATGAATGAAGAACACATTTCTCACAGGCCCAGAATGAGTCACTAGGAAGTCAAGCAAATTCTCACTTTCCCTCTTGAAGTAAACAATGATGATAATTGTTCCAATATCCTGTGGCATTTTCTCATTGTGACACACTATAGAAAAGAAGTCATTCCTTTGGTTTTGAAAATACCAGGAGTTACCTCATTAAGTTTGGAAAGCACTGTTTCTCCCTACGAGTCTGTCATGGCACTGAATCCATATTGTTAAATCCTGAAGAATTTTCTAACTTTGGAAGATTTATCAGAAACTTCTAAAAAGATGTTCCCAAAAATTCTTTTGGTTAATGGTGACAACAGAAACAGTTGGGGTGACATGACTCCATATATTGCTTTAGACTTGAAGCCATGTTCCTCTCAATGGTTTCCTCCTTATTAGCTCAGTTAGACAGACCTTGGCATTAACTAGAATGAGGTCTAGGTCATGGGTCCAAACCCCTAGTGGAACAATTAGCTTAACTTTGTTCCCTGGACACAGAAGTAACTCTCAGCCCCTTCCATTCCCCTTCAGTTTGGATTTGTGCTTCAGAAAGGCCAGGAGAAACAGTCACACAAAGTGAAACAGATGCTTCCTGAGAGACTAGCAAGAGAATCATGGCTCCGTGAAGTCTCCAGATCTTACATTGTACTATTATTTAATATAGGAAAACGATTCACAGGCCAGAAACTGGACACTCAGAAGACTTAAAAAGCTTCCTAAGTTCATAACGCTAACAAGAGGAGGTAACAATCAAGTGCACAATTTCAAAACCACACTCACACTTAGTACATGAGAAATCATGTGCTATCACTGTTTAATGATCAATTCTTGCTCACTGATTTGCTTACATGCTTATTGTCTCTGTTCCCCTACACTAATGCAGGCTCCATGGAAACCAGGCCTTGTTTCCATGAGCCTGGGAGCCCGACAGCTACTGAGCCCCCATATCACAACTACTGAAACCTCTGGGCCCTAGAACCATGCTCCACAACAAAAGAAGTCACTGCAATGTACCACAACTGTGGTACAATTTTTTCCCCTGTGTGCTGCAACTAGAGAAAACCCATGCACAGCAACAAAGACCCAGCACAGCCAAAAATCAATAAAAACTGTTTAAAATATATGAATGAATGAAGAACACATTTCTCACAGGCCCAGAATGAGTCACTAGGAAGTCAAGCAAATTCTCACTTTCCCTCTTGAAGTAAACAATGATGATAATTGTTCCAATATCCTGTGGCATTTTCTCATTGTGACACACTATAGAAAAGAAGTCATTCCTTTGGTTTTGAAAATACCAGGAGTTACCTCATTAAGTTTGGAAAGCACTGTTTCTCCCTACGAGTCTGTCATGGCACTGAATCCATATTGTTAAATCCTGAAGAATTTTCTAACTTTGGAAGATTTATCAGAAACTTCTAAAAAGATGTTCCCAAAAATTCTTTTGGTTAATGGTGACAACAGAAACAGTTGGGGTGACATGACTCCATATATTGCTTTAGACTTGAAGCCATGTTCCTCTCAATGGTTTCCTCCTTATTAGCTCAGTTAGACAGACCTTGGCATTAACTAGAATGAGGTCTAGGTCATGGGTCCAAACCCCTAGTGGAACAATTAGCTTAACTTTGTTCCCTGGACACAGAAGTAACTCTCAGCCCCTTCCATTCCCCTTCAGTTTGGATTTGTGCTTCAGAAAGGCCAGGAGAAACAGTCACACAAAGTGAAACAGATGCTTCCTGAGAGACTAGCAAGAGAATCATGGCTCCGTGAAGTCTCCAGATCTCACATTTCTACTCCTTCAAAGAGCCACCTTGCTCACACTTCATTAACAATTGATTTTGTACATTTCTTAATTAGAGCTCTAAACAGTGGAACAAACCATCTGAAAACAAGCTTATAAATAAGCAAGTGGCTTATATAAAATCAAAGATGAAAAATAATAAGGTTTCCAATGACCAGAGGTAACTCTTCAGAATAAAACTCGTACTGTACTACATGAGCTAAGAGCACCTTAGTGAGAAAATAGCTACTCAGGTTATTCTATGGGTGGATACACATTAACATAAATTGTATTAATAAACTCTCAGAAAAGTACTAGTGACTTTATAAGCAATAATAAGAAGGCATCTCATTAACTGAGAACATTTAGATCTTGGAGGTGATCGGTTCCAGGAGACACAGAGCCGAGTAGTCTAATCTCAATAAGGACTTATTCAATTTAAGTCAAGAGCTGAATAAGAAATTAGACCAGTGTCTGGTGCACAGACAGATGACTTCTTGTGCTGAGAAAATGTGAGGTCTTTATTTACTTATTTTTTAAACCTTTATTTTACTTTTAACTTTTACAGAGCTTTGTTGTTTTCAGATATGTATGTTCCCAGAGTAGTCATATGTATATCCCCACCTTCCCACCCCTCCCGACCATCACACAGCACCCCTGAAGGATCCCCTTTTCTCACAGAGCAATGACTATAGCTATTTTCTTCACTTATGATAGTACAGGCCTTCATGCTACTTCCTTTATGCCTCTCACCCACTGTTCCTTCCCCAAAATGTCCATATGTCCACTGTCCATGTCTTTCTTTCTGTCGCTTCACTGCATGTGGAATCATCACCATCCTACTAGATTCCATATATATGTGTTAATATACTGTATTTGTCCTTCTCTTTCTGAATGACTTCACTTTTTATGATACAATCTAGATTCAGCAACCTCATTAGGGTTGATTCTTCTGCATTTCTCTTTACAGCTGTGTAGTATTCCATTGTATATATGTCCCAGACCTTTTGGATCCATTCGTTCGTCGATGGGCATCTAGGTTCCTTCCATGTTCTAGCTATTGTATAGAGAGCTGCAATGAACATTGGGGTACAGGTGATTCTTTCAGTTTTGATTTCATCAGGGTATAAGCCTAAGAGTGGGATTGCTGGGTCATATGGTGCTTCTATTTTTAGTTTTTTAAGAAATCTCCAGACTGTCTTCCATAGAGGCTGTATCAGTTTACATTCCCACCAGCTCCGCAGCCTCTCCAGCATTTATTGTCTGTCGATTTGTGGATGATGGCCATTCTGACGGGTGTGAGGTGATAGCTCATTGTAGTTTTGATTTGCATTTCTCTAATTATTAGTGAAGTTGAGCATCGTTTCATGTGCTTCTGGGCCATCTGTATGTCGTCATTGGAGAGGTGTCTGTTTAGGTCCTTTTCCCATTTTTTGATTGGGTTGTTCGTTTTTCCAGTTCTGAGTTGTCTGAGTTGCTTGTAGATATTGGAGATTAATTCTTTGTCTGTTGTTTCATTTGCTATGATTTTCTCCCACTCTGTGGGCTGTCTGTTCAGCTTTTTTTTGTGATTTCTGTTGCTGTACAAAAGCTTTTAAGTTTCATTAGGTCTCACGTGTTCATTTGTCTTTTCAGTTCCGCTATTCTAGTAGGTGGGTCAGAGAAGATCTTGCTTTGATTTATGTCCTTGAGGGTTTTGCCTATATTCTCCTCTAAGAGTTTGATGGTTTCTGGTCTTACATTTAGGTCTCTAATCCATTTTGAGTTGATCTTTGTGCATGGTGTCAGAGAATGTTCCAACTTCATTTTTCCCATGTAGCTGTCCAGTTTTCCCAGCACCATTTGTTAAAGACGCTGTCATTGTACCATTTTATAGTTTCACCTCCTTTGTCAAAAATAAGGTACCCATAGGTGTCTGGGTTTACCTTGGGGTTCTCAATCTTGTTCCATTGGTCGATAGTTCTGTTTCTGTGCCAGTACCATACTGTCTTGAGAACTGTTATTTGTAGTAGAGTCTGAAGTTGGGGAGGCTGATTCCTCCAGCTCCATTCTTCTGCATTTCTCTTTACAGCTGTGTAGTATTCCATTGTATATATGTACCAGAGCTTTTGGATCCATTCGTTCGTCGATGGGCATCTAGGTTCCTTCCATGTTCTAGCTATTGTATAGAGAGCTGCAATGAACATTGGGGTACAGGTGATTCTTTCAGTTTTGATTTCATCAGGGTATAAGCCTAAGAGTGGGATTGCTGGGTCATATGGTGCTTCTATTTTTAGTTTTTTAAGAAATCTCCAGACTGTCTTCCATAGAGGCTGTATCAGTTTACATTCCCACCAGCTCCGCAGCCTCTCCAGCATTTATTGTCTGTCGATTTGTGGATGATGGCCATTCTGACGGGTGTGAGGTGATAGCTCATTGTAGTTTTGATTTGCATTTCTCTAATTATTAGTGAAGTTGAGCATCGTTTCATGTGCTTCTGGGCCATCTGTATGTCGTCATTGGAGAGGTGTCTGTTTAGGTCCTTTTCCCATTTTTTGATTGGGTTGTTCGTTTTTCCAGTTCTGAGTTGTCTGAGTTGCTTGTAGATATTGGAGATTAATTCTTTGTCTGTTGTTTCATTTGCTATGATTTTCTCCCACTCTGTGGGCTGTCTGTTCAGCTTTTTTGTGATTTCTGTTGCTGTACAAAAGCTTTTAAGTTTCATTAGGTCTCACGTGTTCATTTGTCTTTTCAGTTCCGCTATTCTAGTAGGTGGGTCAGAGAAGATCTTGCTTTGATTTATGTCCTTGAGGGTTTTGCCTATATTCTCCTCTAAGAGTTTGATGGTTTCTGGTCTTACATTTAGGTCTCTAATCCATTTTGAGTTGATCTTTGTGCATGGTGTCAGGAATGTTCCAATTTCATTTTTCACATGTAGCTGTCCAGTTTTCCCAGCACCATTTGTTAAAGAGGCTGTCATTGTCCCATTTTATAGTTTCACCTCCTTTGTCAAAAATAAGGTACCCATAGGTGTCTGGGTTTACCTTGGGGTTCTCAATCTTGTTCCATTGGTCGATAGTTCTGTTTCTGTGCCAGTACCATACTGTCTTGAGAACTGTTATTTGTAGTAGAGTCTGAAGTTGGGGAGGCTGATCCCCCAGCTCCATTCTTCTTCCTCAGGATAGCTTTGGCTATTTGAGGTTTTTGTGTTTCCATATGGACTGTGTTATTCTTTGGTCTAGTTCTGTGAAGAATGTCATTGGAAGTTTGATAGGGATCGCATTGAATCTATAGATGACATTTGGTAGTATGGTCATTTTCATAATATTGATTCTTCTGACCCAGGAACATGGAATATTTCTCCATCTGTTTAAGTCTTCTTTAATGTCTCTCATGAGTGTCTTGTAATTTTCTGTGTCCAGTTCTTTTGTTTCTTTGGGTAGGTTTATTCCTAGTTATTTGATTCTTTGGTTGCGATGGTGAAGGGGATTGCCTCTTTGATTTTGTTTTCTGATTTTTCATTGTTTGTGTATAGGAATGCCAGTGATTTCTGTATATTGATTTTGTATCCTGCGACTTTGCTGAATTCGCTGATTAACTCTAGTAGTGTTGTAATAGTGTCTTTGGGAGTTTCTATGTATAGTATCATGTCTCTGCAAAAAGAGAGAGTTTGACTTCTTCCTTTCCAATCTGGATTCTTTTTATTTCTTTCTCCTCTCTTATTGCCGTTGCTAGAATTTCCAGGACTATGTTGAATAATGGTGTTGAAAGTGGACACCCTTGTCTTGTTCCTGATCTTAGAGGGAATGTTTTGAGTTTTTCACCATTGAGGATAATGTTCGCTGTGGGCTTCTCATAGATGGCTTTCACTATGTTGAGATAGTTTCCTTCTATGCCCATTTTCTGAAGAGTTTTTATCATAAATGGATGCTGTACTTTGTCAAAGGCTTTTTCTGCATCTATTGAGATGATCATGTGATTTTTGTCTCTCAATTTGTTGATATGGTGTGTCACATTGATTGATTTGCAGCTGTTGAAGAATCCTTGAACCCAACTTGATCGTGATGAATGAGCTGGGATTTTATAGGTACCCGTTCCCTGGTTCATTTTATAGTTTCACCTCCTTTGTCAAAAATAAGGTACCCATAGGTGTCTGGGTTTACCTTGGGGTTCTCAATCTTGTTCCATTGGTCGATAGTTCTGTTTCTGTGCCAGTACCATACTGTCTTGAGAACTGTTATTTGTAGTAGAGTCTGAAGTTGGGGAGGCTGATCCTCCAGCTCCATTCTTCTTCCTCAGGATAGCTTTGGCTATTTGAGGTTTTTGTGTTTCCATATGGACTGTGTTATTCTTTGGTCTAGTTCTGTGAAGAATGTCATTGGAAGTTTGATAGGGATCGCATTGAATCTATAGATGACATTTGGTAGTATGGTCATTTTCATAATATTGATTCTTCTGACCCAGGAACATGGAATATTTCTCCATCTGTTTAAGTCTTCTTTAATGTCTCTCATGAGTGTCTTGTAATTTTCTGTGTCCAGTTCTTTTGTTTCTTTGGGTAGGTTTATTCCTAGTTATTTGATTCTTTGGTTGCGATGGTGAAGGGGATTGCCTCTTTGATTTTGTTTTCTGTTTTTTCATTGTTTGTGTATAGGAATGCCAGTGATTTCTGTATATTGATTTTGTATCCTGCGACTTTGCTGAATTCGCTGATTAACTCTAGTAGTGTTGTAATAGTGTCTTTGGGAGTTTCTATGTATAGTATCATGTCTCTGCAAAAAGAGAGAGTTTGACTTCTTCCTTTCCAATCTGGATTCTTTTTATTTCTTTCTCCTCTCTTATTGCCGTTGCTAGAATTTCCAGGACTATGTTGAATAATGGTGTTGAAAGTGGACACCCTTGTCTTGTTCCTGATCTTAGAGGGAATGTTTTGAGTTTTTCACCATTGAGGATAATGTTCGCTGTGGGCTTCTCATAGATGGCTTTCACTATGTTGAGATAGTTTCCTTCTATGCCCATTTTCTGAAGAGTTTTTATCATAAATGGATGCTGTACTTTGTCAAAGGCTTTTTCTGCATCTATTGAGATGATCATGTGATTTTTGTCTCTCAATTTGTTGATATGGTGTGTCACATTGATTGATTTGCAGCTGTTGAAGAATCCTTGCATGCCTGGGATGAACCCAACTTGATCGTGATGAATGAGCTTTTTGATGTGTTGTTGAATTCTGTTTGCTAGGATTTTGTTGAGGATTTTGGCATCTATATTCATCAGTGAAATTGGCCTATAATTTTCTTTTTTTGTGTTGTCTTTGCCTGGCTTTGGTATCAGGGTGATGGTGGCCTTGTAGAATGTGTTTGGAAGTGTTTCTTCCTGGGCAATTTTTTGGAAGAGTTTTAGAAGGACAGGCATTAGCTCTTCTATAAATGTTTGGTAGAATTCACTTGTGAAACCATCTGGCCCTGGGCTTTTATTTTTGGGTAGATTTTTGATCACAAGGTCGATTTCTGAGCTTGTGATTGGGTTGTTCATAGTTTCTAGTTCTTCCTGGTTGAGTTTAGGGAGATTAATCTTCTCCAAGAAACTGTCCATTTCTTCCAGGTTTTCCAGTTTGTTGCCATAGAGTTGTTCATAATAGTCTCTTAGAATCCTTTGTATTTCTGCATTATCTGTTGTACTCTCTCCTTTTTCATTCTTGATTTTGGTGATCTAGTTCTTCTCTCTCTTTTTCTTGATGAGTCTGGCCAGTGGTGTGTCGATTTTATTGACCTTTTCGAAGAACCAGCTTTTTGCTTTATTTATCTTTACTGTTGTTTCTTTTTCATTTATTTCTGCTCTGATCTTTATGATTTCCCTTCTTCTGTTGGCTTTGGGGTGTTTTTGTTCTTCTTTCTCCAGTTGTTTTAAGCGTAAGGTAAGGTCATCTGTTTGAGATTTTCCTAGTTTCTTGAGGTGGGATTGAATTGCTATAAACTTCCCTCTTAGAACTGCTTTTGCAGTATCCCATAGGTTTTGCACTGTCGTGTGTTCATTGTCATTTTCTTCTAGGAATTTTTTTATTTCTCCTTTGATTTCCTCAATGATCAGTTGGTTTTTTAGGTATGTGTTGTTTAATCTCCATGTGTTTGTGTTTTTAGCGGTTTTTTTCCTGTAGTTGATCTCTAGTCTCACTGCATTGTGGTCCGAGAAGATGGCTGATAGAATTTCAGTTTTCTTGAATTGACTGAGGTTTGATTTGTGGCCCAATATGTGGTCTATTCTGGAGAATGTTCTGTGAGCACTTGAGAAGAAAGTGTATTCTTCTGCTTTTGGATGGAAAGTTCTAAAGAAATCAATGAGGTCCATTTCTTCTAGTGTGGCATTTAAGGCTTGTGTTTCTTTATTAATTTTCCATTTGGATGATCTGTCCACTGGTGTGACAGGAGTGTTAAAGTCTCCTACTATAATTGTGTTAGTGTCGATGTCTTCTTTTATGTCTGAATGTGTTTGTCTTATGTATTGGGGTGCTCCTGTGTTGGGTGCATAGATATTTATGATTGTTATGTCTTCTTCTTGGATTGATCCCTTGATCATTATGTAATGTCCTGCCTTGTCTGTTCTAATCTTCTTTATTTTAAGGTCTATTTTGTCTGATATGAGGATTGCTACTCCAGCTTTCTTTTGATTTCCATTTGCATGGAATATCTTTTCCCAGCCTCTCACTTTCAGTCTATGAGTGTCTCTAGGTCTGAAGTGAGTTTCCTGGAGGCAGCATATGTATGGGTCGTGCTTTTGAATCCATTCAGCCACTCTGTGTCTTTTGGTTGGGGCATTTAGTCCATTGACATTCAAAGTAATTATTGATACAAATGATCCTATTGTCATCTTCTTAGATGTTATGATGGGTTTGTTTTGTGGACTTTTGTTTCTTTTTCATTTATTTCTGCTCTGATCTTTATGATTTCCCTTCTTCTGTTGGCTTTGGGGTGTTTTTGTTCTTCTTTCTCCAGTTGTTTTAAGCGTAAGGTAAGGTCATCTGTTTGAGATTTTCCTAGTTTCTTGAGGTGGGATTGAATTGCTATAAACTTCCCTCTTAGAACTGCTTTTGCAGTATCCCATAGGTTTTGCACTGTCGTGTGTTCATTGTCATTTTCTTCTAGGAATTTTTTTATTTCTCCTTTGATTTCCTCAATGATCAGTTGGTTTTTTAGGTATGTGTTGTTTAATCTCCATGTGTTTGTGCTTTTAGCGGTTTTTTTCCTGTAGTTGATCTCTAGTCTCACTGCATTGTGGTCCGAGAAGATGGCTGATAGAATTTCAGTTTTCTTGAATTGACTGAGGTTTGATTTGTGGCCCAATATGTGGTCTATTCTGGAGAATGTTCTGTGAGCACTTGAGAAGAAAGTGTATTCTTCTGCTTTTGGATGGAAAGTTCTAAAGAAATCAATGAGGTCCATTTTTTCTAGTGTGGCATTTAAGGCTTGTGTTTCTTTATTAATTTTCCATTTGGATGATCTGTCCACTGGTGTGACAGGAGTGTTAAAGTCTCCTACTATAATTGTGTTACTGTCGATGTCTTCTTTTATGTCTGAAAGTGTTTGTCTTATGTATTGGGGTGCTCCTGCATTGGGTGCATAGATATTTATGATTGTTATGTCTTCTTCTTGGATTGATCCCTTGATCATTATGTAATGTCCTGCCTTGTCTCTTGTAATCTTCTTTATTTTGAGGTCTATTTTGTCTGATATGAGGATTGCTACTCCAGCTTTCTTTTGATTTCCATTTGCATGGAATATCTTTTTCCAGCCTCTCACTTTCAGTCTATGAGTGTCTCTAGGTCTGAAGTAAGTTTCCTGGAGGCAGCATATGTATGGGTCGTGTTTTTGAATCCATTCAGCCACTCTGTGTCTTTTGGTTGGGGCATTTAGTCCATTGACATTCAAAGTAATTATTGACACAAATGATCCTATTGTCATCATCTTAGATGTTATGATGGGTTTGTTTTGTGGATCTTCCCCTTTTATACTTGTTTTCTATAAGTCCCTTTAACACTTGTTGTAAGGCTGGTTTGGTGTGACTAAATTCTTTTAATTTTTGCTTGTCTGTAAAGCTTTTGATTTCTCCATCAATTATGAAGCAGATCCTTGCAGGGTAGAGGATTCTTGGTTGCAGATTATTCTCTTTCAGCCGTTGAAATGTGTCCTGCCATTCCCTTCTGGCCTGTAGAGTTTCTGTTGAAAGATCAGCTGTTAAACGGATGAGCTTTCCCTTGTATGTCACTAGTTGCTTTTCCCTTGCTGCTTTGAGAATTCTATCTTTGTGTTTAATTTGTGTTAACTTCATTAATATGTGTCTTGGTGTGTTTCTTCTCGGATTGATTCTGTATGGTACTCTTTGTGCTTCTTGGACTTGATTGACTATTTCTTTTCCCATGTTGGGGAAATTTTCAACTATAATCTCTTCAAAAATTTTCTCACAGCCTTTCTTTTTTTCTTCTTCTTCTGGAACCCCTATAATTCGAATATTGGTGCGTTTGATATTATCCCAGAGGTCTCTGAGGCTGTCCTCTGCTCTTTTCATTCTTTGAGCTAGACTCTGTTTTTCAGCAGTTACTTCCACCATTTTATCTTCCAGCTCACTTATCCGGTCTTCTGTCTCAGATACTCTGCTCTTGATTCCTTCTACAGTGTTTTTCAGTTCAGCAATTGAGTTGTTTATCTCTGTTACTTTTTTGGTAAGTTCTTGTATGTCTTTATTCAGTGTGTTAGTTGTATCTTGCAATTTCTCTGAAATTCTGTTTTCAGTGTCTTTGATCATCTTTACTATCATTCTTCTGAAATCACTTTCAGAAAGTTTGTCCCCAAATTCTCTTCATTAATTTGATCTTGTGTGTTTGTGGATTTTTCCTTCACTTGTGTGGTATTTCTCTGCCGTTTCATTGTTATTATTAATTTTTTAAAACTGACTCTGTTTGGGATTTCCTTTTCCCAGACTTTGAGTTACGTCTGTTGGTGTTTGTTGTTTGGATGGGGCTTCTTATTCTGGGTGATGCTGGTGTTTGGGTGAAGTCAGGTCTTGCATACAAGTGATTACCTTTGTTGGTGTTCTCACTTGTATACTGTTTGCTATAAGTCCCTTTAACACTTGTTGTAAGGCTGGTTTGGTGTGACTAAATTCTTTTAATTTTTGCTTGTCTGTAAAGCTTTTGATTTCTCCATCAATTATGAAGCAGATCCTTGCAGGGTAGAGGATTCTTGGTTGCAGATTATTCTCTTTCAGCCGTTGAAATGTGTCCTGCCATTCCCTTCTGGCCTGTAGAGTTTCTGTTGAAAGATCAGCTGTTAAACGGATGAGCTTTCCCTTGTATGTCACTAGTTGCTTTTCCCTTGCTGCTTTGAGAATTCTATCTTTGTGTTTAATTTGTGTTAACTTCATTAATATGTGTCTTGGTGTGTTTCTTCTCGGATTGATTCTGTATGGTACTCTTTGTGCTTCTTGGACTTGATTGACTATTTCTTTTCCCATGTTGGGGAAATTTTCAACTATAATCTCTTCAAAAATTTTCTCACAGCCTTTCTTTTTTTCTTCTTCTTCTGGAACCCCTATAATTCGAATATTGGTGCGTTTGATATTATCCCAGAGGTCTCTGAGGCTGTCCTCTGCTCTTTTCATTCTTTGAGCTAGACTCTGTTTTTCAGCAGTTACTTCCACCATTTTATCTTCCAGCTCACTTATCCGGTCTTCTGTCTCAGATACTCTGCTCTTGATTCCTTCTACAGTGTTTTTCAGTTCAGCAATTGAGTTGTTTATCTCTGTTACTTTTTTGGTAAGTTCTTGTATGTCTTTATTCAGTGTGTTAGTTGTATCTTGCAATTTCTCTGAAATTCTGTTTTCAGTGTCTTTGATCATCTTTACTATCATTCTTCTGAAATCACTTTCAGAAAGTTTGTCCCCAAATTCTCTTCATTAATTTGATCTTGTGTGTTTGTGGATTTTTCCTTCACTTGTGTGGTATTTCTCTGCCGTTTCATTGTTATTATTAATTTTTTAAAACTGACTCTGTTTGGGATTTCCTTTTCCCAGACTTTGAGTTACGTCTGTTGGTGTTTGTTGTTTGGATGGGGCTTCTTATTCTGGGTGATGCTGGTGTTTGGGTGAAGTCAGGTCTTGCATACAAGTGATTACCTTTGTTGGTGTTCTCACTTGTATACTGCTCTCTAGTGTTAGACATTCCCTAGTATTGTAGAGTTTTGGAGTTAGTAGCCCCAGGGCTTGTTGCCTAACCAGGGAATGAAGATTTGACAGCTGGTTTGTTATGGTATTAAATGATACTAAAACATATATACACGAATGAGAAACAGAAGGTACAGCTTTGACAAATGGCAATTAAAATATTATGCAAATACTCTCCAGCGTATTGAATTACACACATAAACATATACAGCTGTAGCATGACCCAAGCATTCCAACCCAAAATACAGTACAATACGTTAGCACGGCGAATAGAGAAAACCAAGAATGATATCCACCAGTTAATAACCAAACTAAGTAGAGCACCAACTTCAGAATAATGCTAGAGCAGGATCCCCGTTGGGGATAAGGCAATGAGGACAGAACAGGCTAAGAAATATGGTGGGGAAAGGGAAAAAGAGAAAGGGGAGGATAGAAGAGAAATATAGAATAATATTGCAAAGTTAAATATAGGGAGATAAAGATTTGTATGTATTAGAATTTAGTGCTATAGGAAAGGAGCTTCAGAGAAAGCAAAGAATTATAGAGGAAGTAGTAGTACAAGTGAAAAATTTTTAAACTTAAAACAGAGATAGGTATATATAAAAATATAGATAAACAAAGCAAAAATAATAAAAACAAACAAACCCCCCATAGAACCTTAAAGGGCCAATGGGGAACCAGAAGTTTATGCCAAAATAAAATGTGTGGTTTAAAAGGAAAAAGAAAAAAAAAAATAATGTAAACTTGAATATATTCAGTCTTACTGATAAGATTAGTAGCTTCAATAGAATTCAGTGAAAGAAATGAACACACCCACTCTCTCTCTCACACACACACACACACCCCCAAAAAAAGAACAAAAAACAAACAAACAAAAAAAAGCGGTGGGTGCACTGAGTGTGTTTGAAAAAAAGAGAAAAAAAAAATTGAAACAAAGTAATACAATACAAAAAATGAAATTTTAAAGTCCAGCAGTAACCCTGGCTTCAGACAAAACATGAAAATAGTGTTTGTGTTCTTCTGTCTCTTGCTGACTATTCAGTAATTATCAGTCTTTTTCTTGCCTCTGGCAGTGGTTGGATCTGAAGACCTCTTTGCTTGTTTATTTCGGCCTATTCCAGAATTAAAAGGCCCGCCCAGGTTGGCCCTGGGAGTTTCTTAATCCAAATCCCTTTTCTTGCTGGGTGGAGCTAAGTTCCCTCCCTGTAGCTTGCCCAGCAGCCTTGCAGTTTGCTCAGCAGCCAAACTACAGTAGGGAAAATGGCGTCTGTCTCACAAAGGATTTATTTCCACATGGTCTATGGAAGCACTTCTGCAGTGACCCCGACCCTGCTGCAGGCCACTGTGGACCCCCGACACTGCATGAGACGTCAAATTACTCAGAGATGAGTTGCTCAGTCTCATGCAGGATCGGTATTCCCCTCTCCCGGATCACAGTGCGCACAGAGTTTCCAGTCCTCCTCGGCGACTCTGTGATCGGGTTAATGGTAACCTCCTCCAAAGGAAACTGAGTGCCGTCCTTCCGAGGCCTGTTCAAGGGCACTTCTAGCTCAAGGGGGCACCTGGACCCTCCAAAGCAGGTCTGGCTCAGTCCCTTGTGGGTGTCAGTGCTCCTCTCCCGGGTTTTGATCTGCAACAGGCTTTGCGCCTTTGGCCCGCCCAGCCTCTCCGGCGGGTATGAGGTTTGACTTTTAAAAGTGCGATTGCGCCCTTCCTACCGTCTTGATGCAGCTACTCCTTTGTTCTTCGATGTGGGGTATCCTCTCTGTGATCAGATCCAACCTCTTCCTGTCGATGGTTTCCCAGGAACTCGTTGCAATTCAGGCGATTTTGCAGGAGAGATGAGTGCACGTCCTTCTACGCCGCCATCTTAGCTCCACCCCTCTGAGGTCTTTAATATAACTCTAGGCATCCTTATTTTGATGAACCAAATACCAAGTGTTCTTTTATAAATAAAATTTATTTTTCTTGCTTGAACCTCTAGAGAATGAATGGTTCATTAAGTTAAAAAGGGGGTTTGGGTCCAGCTGAATTCCTCTAACCAGAATCTGACTATATCTACCTCAGGTAAGCAGGTGCCTGCATCTCATCTCATCCAAACAGGAGCTTATCTACTCTAAGATTCCATACTAGTCAGTTGCCTTGAAAACTCAGCTCTCTGTTGAGTTCAAGAAAAGCAGTGAACTTACGGTTTGCTTGGCCATATTTTCGTTAAGAGGGTGAGAGGTATACTATATGTAGCTTTCTACATTTCTGAGTGGAAACTGGATGTCCATACACCTCATTTTTTGAAGCTGTACCGTGGGACAATGTCACAAGCTGACCAAAAATCAGAAAGTGTTAGGCATCTTGAATCGGATGGATGCATATTACCCCTGTCTTATTTGGACCTGTCTGTAAACATTTCCTTTGATTGCAGGGGTCTGGTTATTCAACAGGGTCAGGGACTGAACATGGGAAACTTGTGGGAGAAATTCAGACAAGGGACCATGTTGAAGCTACTACTGTTACAAGAGAAGTGGGGGTGATGGGCTGGAGGATGCTAACTAAGCAGAGAAGCACATGAAGCCAAAGATGACTCAGAGACTAACAGAAAAATGGAGTGATCATAAACCTAGAGGTTCAATAAAGCCAAAGAACAGTTTACATGGGATGAAAGAATGAGAGAGCCAGGGATGTAATAAGGGAATGTGATTAGAAAGGATGTGATAAGGGAAGGAGTCAGCCAGTTGAAGATCAATTCTGGGCTTGAAAAGTTCAAAATGCTGGTAATCCACTTTAAGATGCAGAAAGCTCCCCTATGCTTGAAAGAGCCAAGAAGATGTGGTCATCTGGAGCAAACTAAAAGGAAGTCTCCTGGGATGCTGTAGAGGAAAATCCTGTGTTAAGAGAGTTCACTTCCTTTTTAAAAAGAAGCTTTTACTCTAGATTTCAGATAACCACAATATCCTGGACAAGGCAAGTTATGGTACCTGTTGATTTCTCTTTTAACTTCATGATTCTTTAAAATTTATTTTTCTTGCTTGAACCTCTAGAGAATGAATGGTTCATTAAGTTAAAAAGGGGGTTTGGGTCCAGCTGAATTCCTCTAACCAGAATCTGACTATATCTACCTCAGGTAAGCAGGTGCCTGCATCTCATCTCATCCAAACAGGAGCTTATCTACTCTAAGATTCCATACTAGTCAGTTGCCTTGAAAACTCAGCTCTCTGTTGAGTTCAAGAAAAGCAGTGAACTTACGGTTTGCTTGGCCATATTTTCGTTAAGAGGGTGAGAGGTATACTATATGTAGCTTTCTACATTTCTGAGTGGAAACTGGATGTCCATACACCTCATTTTTTGAAGCTGTACCGTGGGACAATGTCACAAGCTGACCAAAAATCAGAAAGTGTTAGGCATCTTGAATCGGATGGATGCATATTACCCCTGTCTTATTTGGACCTGTCTGTAAACATTTCCTTTGATTGCAGGGGTCTGGTTATTCAACAGGGTCAGGGACTGAACATGGGAAACTTGTGGGAGAAATTCAGACAAGGGACCATGTTGAAGCTACTACTGTTACAAGAGAAGTGGGGGTGATGGGCTGGAGGATGCTAACTAAGCAGAGAAGCACATGAAGCCAAAGATGACTCAGAGACTAACAGAAAAATGGAGTGATCATAAACCTAGAGGTTCAATAAAGCCAAAGAACAGTTTACATGGGATGAAAGAATGAGAGAGCCAGGGATGTAATAAGGGAATGTGATTAGAAAGGATGTGATAAGGGAAGGAGTCAGCCAGTTGAAGATCAATTCTGGGCTTGAAAAGTTCAAAATGCTGGTAATCCACTTTAAGATGCAGAAAGCTCCCCTATGCTTGAAAGAGCCAAGAAGATGTGGTCATCTGGAGCAAACTAAAAGGAAGTCTCCTGGGATGCTGTAGAGGAAAATCCTGTGTTAAGAGAGTTCACTTCCTTTTTAAAAAGAAGCTTTTACTCTAGATTTCAGATAACCACAATATCCTGGACAAGGCAAGTTATGGTACCTGTTGATTTCTCTTTTAACTTCATGATTCTATAAACCCAGCCCAATTTATAGTTTTTTAATGAAGTGGGTAACTGCAAGCTGAAACTATCTTCTCTGTTAACTTCAGGCTGTCTTAACGTGGAAAATTTTTTCAGTGCCTAGCCTGTCATGCCATTTTAGTTTGAAAATAATGCAGAAGTTTATTATAAAGTCACAGCAAAATTCCAGGTTTTCTCACAATTGGCTTTATAGCAGTGGCCACCTAAAGCATAACCAGAAAAGCTTGTCTTCGTTTTAAGATAACTGTTATGAACGTAAGCTGCATTGGCAATTGATTATTCACAGCTCTTAAGTCAAGATCCACATGGATAAAGAAAACTCATGTATAACCCCAAAATTTCATGCCAACATAAAGAACAAGGGAATAAAACCATCAGATAAAATTCCCATTTCTGTCCTGGTTTAGTCTTTGATGTAGGTGTTAAAGAGCAATAAAATGGGCAGAGGACTCAGAGTGGGAGAATGTTTGGGTAAACAAGGACTCTAAAAAAAACCAAGCTTGGATAATAGAATGGCACAGTGAGAAACCCAGATTCAATGTGATTGATTACCCACAGCTTTGCTGTTGAGAAAATTATCTTCCTTATTAAAACAACTTAGATCCAGAATGGCTTTCATCACTCAATTCAGCTATGGTATTTCTTCTGGCATCCAAGCAGTTTCCTGGGGTTATATAATTGTTTAGTCCCAAGGATTACTCAACCATACACATACACACACACACAAACTCTGTACAAACACAAGCCAAAAAAGTACACTATCACATAAATAATAAAGCCAAAAGTGCTAATCTTTTGCTGCCTTTGCAGTGATCCATCAGGGTACTTCTGCCAAACTGACTGGAGTCAAGTCAATGTCACAGGTTTAAAATCAGAAGAAACTCCAAGCATAAAAACGTGCCAGTTTCTTAGCCAACAAAGCTGACCAATAAATGTGTCTGCTAGATTAGTTCTCTTTATGGAACACAGTGGTCTCCAAACATTTTAAAAAACTCTTATCAAAAAAAAGGGAAAAAAAAACAGTGGGGTGGAGCTAAGATGGCGGCATAGAAGGACGTGCACTCATCTCTCCTGCAAAATCGCCTGAATTGCAACGAGTTCCTGGGAAACCATCGACAGGAAGAGGTTGGATCTGATCACAGAGAGGATACCCCACATCGAAGAACAAAGGAGTAGCTGCATCAAGACGGTAGGAAGGGCGCAATCGCACTTTTAAAAGTCAAACCTCATACCCGCCGGAGAGGCTGGGTGGGCCAAAGGCGCAAAGCCTGTTGCAGATCAAAACCCGGGAGAGGAGCACTGACACCCACAAGGGACTGAGCCAGACCTGCTTTGGAGGGTCCAGGTGCCCCCTTGAGCTAGAAGTGCCCTTGAACAGGCCTCGGAAGGACGGCACTCAGTTTCCTTTGGAGGAGGTTACCATTAACCCGATCACAGAGTCGCTGAGGAGGACTGGAAAGTCTCTGCGCACTGTGATCAGGGAGAGAGGAATACCGATCCTGCATGAGACTGAGCAACTCATCTCTGAGTAATTTGACGTCTCATGCGGGGGTCGGGGTCGACAGTGGCCTGCAGCTGGGTCGGGGTCACTGCAGAAGTGCTTCCCATAGAGCGTGTGGGAATAAATCCTCTGTGAGACAGACGCCATTTTCCCTACTGTAGTTTGGCTGCTGAGCAAACTGCAAGGCTGCTGGGCAAGCTACAGGGAGGGAACTTAGCTCCACCCAGCAAGAAAAGGGATTTGGATTAAGAAACTCCCAGGGCCAACCTGGGCGGGCCTTTTAATTCTGGAATAGGCCGAAATAAACAAGCAAAGAGGTCTTCAGATCCAACCACTGCCAGAGGCAAGAAAAAGACTGATAATTACTGAATAGTCAGCAAGAGACAGAAGAACACAAACACTATTTTCATGTTTTGTCTGAAGCCAGGGTTACTGCTGGACTTTAAAATTTCATTTTTTGTATTGTATTACTTTGTTTCAATTTTTTTTTTCTCTTTTTTTCAAACACACTCAGTGCACCCACCGCTTTTTTTTGTTTGTTTGTTTTTTGTTCTTTTTTTGGGGGTGTGTGTGTGTGTGTGTGAGAGAGAGAGTGGGTGTGTTCATTTCTTTCACTGAATTCTATTGAAGCTACTAATCTTATCAGTAAGACTGAATATATTCAAGTTTACATTATTTTTTTTTTTCTTTTTCCTTTTAAACCACACATTTTATTTTGGCATAAACTTCTGGTTCCCCATTGGCCCTTTAAGGTTCTATGGGGGGTTTGTTTGTTTTTATTATTTTTGCTTTGTTTATCTATATTTTTATATATACCTATCTCTGTTTTAAGTTTAAAAATTTTTCACTTGTACTACTACTTCCTCTATAATTCTTTGCTTTCTCTGAAGCTCCTTTCCTATAGCACTAAATTCTAATACATACAAATCTTTATCTCCCTATATTTAACTTTGCAATATTATTCTATATTTCTCTTCTATCCTCCCCTTTCTCTTTTTCCCTTTCCCCACCATATTTCTTAGCCTGTTCTGTCCTCATTGCCTTATCCCCAACGGGGATCCTGCTCTAGCATTATTCTGAAGTTGGTGCTCTACTTAGTTTGGTTATTAACTGGTGGATATCATTCTTGGTTTTCTCTATTCGCCGTGCTAACGTATTGTACTGTATTTTGGGTTGGAATGCTTGGGTCATGCTACAGCTGTATATGTTTATGTGTGTAATTCAATACGCTGGAGAGTATTTGCATAATATTTTAATTGCCATTTGTCAAAGCTGTACCTTCTGTTTCTCATTCGTGTATATATGTTTTAGTATCATTTAATACCATAACAAACCAGCTGTCAAATCTTCATTCCCTGGTTAGGCAACAAGCCCTGGGGCTACTAACTCCAAAACTCTACAATACTAGGGAATGTCTAACACTAGAGAGCAGTATACAAGTGAGAACACCAACAAAGGTAATCACTTGTATGCAAGACCTGACTTCACCCAAACACCAGCATCACCCAGAATAAGAAGCCCCATCCAAACAACAAACACCAACAGACGTAACTCAAAGTCTGGGAAAAGGAAATCCCAAACAGAGTCAGTTTTAAAAAATTAATAATAACAATGAAACGGCAGAGAAATACCACACAAGTGAAGGAAAAATCCACAAACACACAAGATCAAATTAATGAAGAGAATTTGGGGACAAACTTTCTGAAAGTGATTTCAGAAGAATGATAGTAAAGATGATCAAAGACACTGAAAACAGAATTTCAGAGAAATTGCAAGATACAACTAACACACTGAATAAAGACATACAAGAACTTACCAAAAAAGTAACAGAGATAAACAACTCAATTGCTGAACTGAAAAACACTGTAGAAGGAATCAAGAGCAGAGTATCTGAGACAGAAGACCGGATAAGTGAGCTGGAAGATAAAATGGTGGAAGTAACTGCTGAAAAACAGAGTCTAGCTCAAAGAATGAAAAGAGCAGAGGACAGCCTCAGAGACCTCTGGGATAATATCAAACGCACCAATATTCGAATTATAGGGGTTCCAGAAGAAGAAGAAAAAAAGAAAGGCTGTGAGAAAATTTTTGAAGAGATTATAGTTGAAAATTTCCCCAACATGGGAAAAGAAATAGTCAATCAAGTCCAAGAAGCACAAAGAGTACCATACAGAATCAATCCGAGAAGAAACACACCAAGACACATATTAATGAAGTTAACACAAATTAAACACAAAGATAGAATTCTCAAAGCAGCAAGGGAAAAGCAACTAGTGACATACAAGGGAAAGCTCATCCGTTTAACAGCTGATCTTTCAACAGAAACTCTACAGGCCAGAAGGGAATGGCAGGACACATTTCAACGGCTGAAAGAGAATAATCTGCAACCAAGAATCCTCTACCCTGCAAGGATCTGCTTCATAATTGATGGAGAAATCAAAAGCTTTACAGACAAGCAAAAATTAAAAGAATTTAGTCACACCAAACCAGCCTTACAACAAGTGTTAAAGGGACTTATAGAAAACAAGTATAAAAGGGGAAGATCCACAAAACAAACCCATCATAACATCTAAGATGATGACAATAGGATCATTTGTGTCAATAATTACTTTGAATGTCAATGGACTAAATGCCCCAACCAAAAGACACAGAGTGGCTGAATGGATTCAAAAACACGACCCATACATATGCTGCCTCCAGGAAACTTACTTCAGACCTAGAGACACTCATAGACTGAAAGTGAGAGGCTGGAAAAAGATATTCCATGCAAATGGAAATCAAAAGAAAGCTGGAGTAGCAATCCTCATATCAGACAAAATAGACCTCAAAATAAAGAAGATTACAAGAGACAAGGCAGGACATTACATAATGATCAAGGGATCAATCCAAGAAGAAGACATAACAATCATAAATATCTATGCACCCAATGCAGGAGCACCCCAATGCATAAGACAAACACTTTCAGACATAAAAGAAGACATCGACAGTAACACAATTATAGTAGGAGACTTTAACACTCCTGTCACACCAGTGGACAGATCATCCAAATGGAAAATTAATAAAGAAACACAAGCCTTAAATGCCACACTAGAAAAAATGGACCTCATTGATTTCTTTAGAACTTTCCATCCAAAAGCAGAAGAATACACTTTCTTCTCAAGTGCTCACAGAACATTCTCCAGAATAGACCACATATTGGGCCACAAATCAAACCTCAGTCAATTCAAGAAAACTGAAATTCTATCAGCCATCTTCTCGGACCACAATGCAGTGAGACTAGAGATCAACTACAGGAAAAAAACCGCTAAAAGCACAAACACATGGAGATTAAACAACACATACCTAAAAAAACCAACTGATCATTGAGGAAATCAAAGGAGAAATAAAAAAATTACTAGAAGAAAATGACAATGAACACACGACAGTGCAAAACCTATGGGATACTGTAAAAGCAGTTCTAAGAGGGAAGTTTATAGCAATTCAATCCCACCTCAAGAAACTAGGAAAATCTCAAACAGATGACCTTACCTTACGCTTAAAACAACTGGAGAAAGAAGAACAAAAACACCCCAAAGCCAACAGAAGAAGGGAAATCATAAAGATCAGAGCAGAAATAAATGAAAAAGAAACAACAGTAAAGATAAATAAAGCAAAAAGCTGGTTCTTCGAAAAGGTCAATAAAATCGACACACCACTGGCCAGACTCATCAAGAAAAAGAGAGAGAAGAACTAGATCACCAACAAAGACACAGAGTGGCTGAATGGATTCAAAAACACGACCCATACATATGCTGCCTCCAGGAAACTTACTTCAGACCTAGAGACACTCATAGACTGAAAGTGAGAGGCTGGAAAAAGATATTCCATGCAAATGGAAATCAAAAGAAAGCTGGAGTAGCAATCCTCATATCAGACAAAATAGACCTCAAAATAAAGAAGATTACAAGAGACAAGGCAGGACATTACATAATGATCAAGGGATCAATCCAAGAAGAAGACATAACAATCATAAATATCTATGCACCCAATGCAGGAGCACCCCAATGCATAAGACAAACACTTTCAGACATAAAAGAAGACATCGACAGTAACACAATTATAGTAGGAGACTTTAACACTCCTGTCACACCAGTGGACAGATCATCCAAATGGAAAATTAATAAAGAAACACAAGCCTTAAATGCCACACTAGAAAAAATGGACCTCATTGATTTCTTTAGAACTTTCCATCCAAAAGCAGAAGAATACACTTTCTTCTCAAGTGCTCACAGAACATTCTCCAGAATAGACCACATATTGGGCCACAAATCAAACCTCAGTCAATTCAAGAAAACTGAAATTCTATCAGCCATCTTCTCGGACCACAATGCAGTGAGACTAGAGATCAACTACAGGAAAAAAACCGCGAAAAGCACAAACACATGGAGATTAAACAACACATACCTAAAAAAACCAACTGATCATTGAGGAAATCAAAGGAGAAATAAAAAAATTACTAGAAGAAAATGACAATGAACACACGACAGTGCAAAACCTATGGGATACTGTAAAAGCAGTTCTAAGAGGGAAGTTTATAGCAATTCAATCCCACCTCAAGAAACTAGGAAAATCTCAAACAGATGACCTTACCTTACGCTTAAAACAACTGGAGAAAGAAGAACAAAAACACCCCAAAGCCAACAGAAGAAGGGAAATCATAAAGATCAGAGCAGAAATAAATGAAAAAGAAACAACAGTAAAGATAAATAAAGCAAAAAGCTGGTTCTTCGAAAAGGTCAATAAAATCGACACACCACTGGCCAGACTCATCAAGAAAAAGAGAGAGAAGAACTAGATCACCAAAATCAAGAATGAAAAAGGAGAGAGTACAACAGATAATGCAGAAATACAAAGGATTCTAAGAGACTATTATGAACAACTCTATGGCAACAAACTGGAAAACCTGGAAGAAATGGACAGTTTCTTGGAGAAGATTAATCTCCCTAAACTCAACCAGGAAGAACTAGAAACTATGAACAACCCAATCACAAGCTCAGAAATCGACCTTGTGATCAAAAATCTACCCAAAAATAAAAGCCCAGGGCCAGATGGTTTCACAAGTGAATTCTACCAAACATTTATAGAAGAGCTAATGCCTGTCCTTCTAAAACTCTTCCAAAAAATTGCCCAGGAAGAAACACTTCCAAACACATTCTACAAGGCCACCATCACCCTGATACCAAAGCCAGGCAAAGACAACACAAAAAAAGAAAATTATAGGCCAATTTCACTGATGAATATAGATGCCAAAATCCTCAACAAAATCCTAGCAAACAGAATTCAACAACACATCAAAAAGCTCATTCATCACGATCAAGTTGGGTTCATCCCAGGCATGCAAGGATTCTTCAACAGCTGCAAATCAATCAATGTGACACACCATATCAACAAATTGAGAGACAAAAATCACATGATCATCTCAATAGATGCAGAAAAAGCCTTTGACAAAGTACAGCATCCATTTATGATAAAACTCTTCAGAAAATGGGCATAGAAGGAAACTATCTCAACATAGTGAAAGCCATCTATGAGAAGCCCACAGCGAACATTATCCTCAATGGTGAAAAACTCAAAACATTCCCTCTAAGATCAGGAACAAGACAAGGGTGTCCACTTTCAACACCATTATTCAACATAGTCCTGGAAATTCTAGCAACGGCAATAAGAGAGGAGAAAGAAATAAAAAGAATCCAGATTGGAAAGGAAGAAGTCAAACTCTCTCTTTTTGCAGAGACATGAAAACATAGAAACTCCCAGTCAAAGAACAACTAAGGAAAATCGTTACCTTACGAGAAAGAAGAACAAAACACCCCAAAGCCAACAGAAGAAGGGAAATCATAAAGATCAGAGCAGAAATAAATGAAAAAGAAACAACAGTAAAGATAAATAAAGCAAAAAGCTGGTTCTTCGAAAAGGTCAATAAAATCGACACACCACTGGCCAGACTCATCAAGAAAAAGAGAGAGAAGAACTAGATCACCAAAATCAAGAATGAAAAAGGAGAGAGTACAACAGATAATGCAGAAATACAAAGGATTCTAAGAGACTATTATGAACAACTCTATGGCAACAAACTGGAAAACCTGGAAGAAATGGACAGTTTCTTGGAGAAGATTAATCTCCCTAAACTCAACCAGGAAGAACTAGAAACTATGAACAACCCAATCACAAGCTCAGAAATCGACCTTGTGATCAAAAATCTACCCAAAAATAAAAGCCCAGGGCCAGATGGTTTCACAAGTGAATTCTACCAAACATTTATAGAAGAGCTAATGCCTGTCCTTCTAAAACTCTTCCAAAAAATTGCCCAGGAAGAAACACTTCCAAACACATTCTACAAGGCCACCATCACCCTGATACCAAAGCCAGGCAAAGACAACACAAAAAAAGAAAATTATAGGCCAATTTCACTGATGAATATAGATGCCAAAATCCTCAACAAAATCCTAGCAAACAGAATTCAACAACACATCAACAAGCTCATTCATCACGATCAAGTTGGGTTCATCCCAGGCATGCAAGGATTCTTCAACAGCTGCAAATCAATCAATGTGACACACCATATCAACAAATTGAGAGACAAAAATCACATGATCATCTCAATAGATGCAGAAAAAGCCTTTGACAAAGTACAGCATCCATTTATGATAAAAACTCTTCAGAAAATGGGCATAGAAGGAAACTATCTCAACATAGTGAAAGCCATCTATGAGAAGCCCACAGCGAACATTATCCTCAATGGTGAAAAACTCAAAACATTCCCTCTAAGATCAGGAACAAGACAAGGGTGTCCACTTTCAACACCATTATTCAACATAGTCCTGGAAATTCTAGCAACGGCAATAAGAGAGGAGAAAGAAATAAAAAGAATCCAGATTGGAAAGGAAGAAGTCAAACTCTCTTTTTGCAGAGACATGATACTATACATAGAAACTCCCAAAGACACTATTACAACACTACTAGAGTTAATCAGCGAATTCAGCAAAGTCGCAGGATACAAAATCAATATACAGAAATCACTGGCATTCCTATACACAAACAATGAAAAATCAGAAAACAAAATCAAAGAGGCAATCCCCTTCACCATCGCAACCAAAGAATCAAATAACTAGGAATAAACCTACCCAAAGAAACAAAAGAACTGGACACAGAAAATTACAAGACACTCATGAGAGACATTAAAGAAGACTTAAACAGATGGAGAAATATTCCATGTTCCTGGGTCAGAAGAATCAATATTATGAAAATGACCATACTACCAAATGTCATCTATAGATTCAATGCGATCCCTATCAAACTTCCAATGACATTCTTCACAGAACTAGACCAAAGAATAACACAGTCCATATGGAAACACAAAAACCTCAAATAGCCAAAGCTATCCTGAGGAAGAAGAATGGAGCTGGAGGGATCAGCCTCCCCAACTTCAGACTCTACTACAAATAACAGTTCTCAAGACAGTATGGTACTGGCACAGAAACAGAACTATCGACCAATGGAACAAGATTGAGAACCCCAAGGTAAACCCAGACACCTATGGGTACCTTATTTTTGACAAAGGAGGTGAAACTATAAAATGGGACAATGACAGCCTCTTTAACAAATGGTGCTGGGAAAACTGGACAGCTACATGTGAAAAAATGAAATTGGAACATTCCCTGACACCATGCACAAAGATCAACTCAAAATGGATTAGAGACCTAAATGTAAGACCAGAAACCATCAAACTCTTAGAGGAGAATATAGGCAAAACCCTCAAGGACATAAATCAAAGCAAGACTTTTTGACACCTGAATAAAGAAAACCCCAAGACATAAAGCAGATCTTCTATGACCCACCTACTAGAATAGCGGAACAAGACAAGGGTGTCCACTTTCAACACCATTATTCAACATAGTCCTGGAAATTCTAGCAACGGCAATAAGAGAGGAGAAAGAAATAAAAAGAATCCAGATTGGAAAGGAAGAAGTCAAACTCTCTCTTTTTGCAGAGACATGATACTATACATAGAAACTCCCAAAGACACTATTACAACACTACTAGAGTTAATCAGCGAATTCAGCAAAGTCGCAGGATACAAAATCAATATACAGAAATCACTGGCATTCCTATACACAAACAATGAAAAATCAGAAAACAAAATCAAAGAGGCAATCCCCTTCACCATCGCAACCAAAGAATCAAATAACTAGGAATAAACCTACCCAAAGAAACAAAAGAACTGGACACAGAAAATTACAAGACACTCATGAGAGACATTAAAGAAGACTTAAACAGATGGAGAAATATTCCATGTTCCTGGGTCAGAAGAATCAATATTATGAAAATGACCATACTACCAAATGTCATCTATAGATTCAATGCGATCCCTATCAAACTTCCAATGACATTCTTCACAGAACTAGACCAAAGAATAACACAGTCCATATGGAAACACAAAAACCTCAAATAGCCAAAGCTATCCTGAGGAAGAAGAATGGAGCTGGAGGGATCAGCCTCCCCAACTTCAGACTCTACTACAAATAACAGTTCTCAAGACAGTATGGTACTGGCACAGAAACAGAACTATCGACCAATGGAACAAGATTGAGAACCCCAAGGTAAACCCAGACACCTATGGGTACCTTATTTTTGACAAAGGAGGTGAAACTATAAAATGGGACAATGACAGCCTCTTTAACAAATGGTGCTGGGAAAACTGGACAGCTACATGTGAAAAAATGAAATTGGAACATTCCCTGACACCATGCACAAAGATCAACTCAAAATGGATTAGAGACCTAAATGTAAGACCAGAAACCATCAAACTCTTAGAGGAGAATATAGGCAAAACCCTCAAGGACATAAATCAAAGCAAGATCTTCTCTGACCCACCTACTAGAATAGCGGAACTGAAAAGACAAATGAACACGTGAGACCTAATGAAACTTAAAAGCTTTTGTACAGCAACAGAAATCACAAAAAAAGCTGAACAGACAGCCCACAGAGTGGGAGAAAATCATAGCAAATGAAACAACAGACAAAGAATTAATCTCCAATATCTACAAGCAACTCAGACAACTCAGCACTGGAAAAACGAACAACCCAATCAAAAAATGGGAAAAGGACCTAAACAGACACCTCTCCAATGACGACATACAGATGGCCCAGAAGCACATGAAACGATGCTCAACTTCACTTATAATTAGAGAAATGCAAATCAGAACTACAATGAGATATCACCTCACACCCGTCAAAATGGCCATCATCCACAAATCGACAGACAATAAATGCTGGAGAGGCTGCGGAGAAAAGGGAACACTCCTGCATTGCTGGTGGGAATGTAAACTGATACAGCCTCTATGGAAGACAGTCTGGAGATTTCTTAAAAAACTAAAAATAGAAGCACCATATGACCCTGAAATCCCACTCTTAGGCTTATATCCTGATGAAATCAAATTTGAAAGAAGCACCTGTACCCCAGTGTTCATTGCAGCTCTCTATATAATAGCCAGAACATGGAAGCAACCTAGATGCCCAACGACGAACAAATGGATAAAGAAGCTCTGGTACATATATACGATGGAATACTACACAGCTGTAAAGCGAAATGCAGAAGAATCTGCCCTAATGATGTGGCTGGATCTAGAACGTATCATAAAAGGTGAAGTCAGTCAGAAAGAGAAGGACAAATACAGTATATTAACACATATATATGGAATCTAGTAGGATGGTGATGATGGCACACACAGTGAAGCGACAGAAAGACAGACATGGACAGTGGACACATGGACATTGTGGGGAAGGAACAGAGTGTGGGAGGCATAAAGGAACTAGCATGAAGGCCTGGACAGCTACATGTGAAAAAATGAAATTGGAACATTCCCTGACACCATGCACAAAGATCAACTCAAAATGGATTAGAGACCTAAATGTAAGACCAGAAACCATCAAACTCTTAGAGGAGAATATAGGCAAAACCCTCAAGGACATAAATCAAAGCAAGATCTTCTCTGACCCACCTACTAGAATAGCGGAACTGAAAAGACAAATGAACACGTGAGACCTAATGAAACTTAAAAGCTTTTGTACAGCAACAGAAATCACAAAAAAAGCTGAACAGACAGCCCACAGAGTGGGAGAAAATCATAGCAAATGAAACAACAGACAAAGAATTAATCTCCAATATCTACAAGCAACTCAGACAACTCAGCACTGGAAAAACGAACAACCCAATCAAAAAATGGGAAAAGGACCTAAACAGACACCTCTCCAATGACGACATACAGATGGCCCAGAAGCACATGAAACGATGCTCAACTTCACTTATAATTAGAGAAATGCAAATCAGAACTACAATGAGATATCACCTCACACCCGTCAAAATGGCCATCATCCACAAATCGACAGACAATAAATGCTGGAGAGGCTGCGGAGAAAAGGGAACACTCCTGCATTGCTGGTGGGAATGTAAACTGATACAGCCTCTATGGAAGACAGTCTGGAGATTTCTTAAAAAACTAAAAATAGAAGCACCATATGACCCTGAAATCCCACTCTTAGGCTTATATCCTGATGAAATCAAATTTGAAAGAAGCACCTGTACCCCAGTGTTCATTGCAGCTCTCTATATAATAGCCAGAACATGGAAGCAACCTAGATGCCCAACGACGAACAAATGGATAAAGAAGCTCTGGTACATATATACGATGGAATACTACACAGCTGTAAAGCGAAATGCAGAAGAATCTGCCCTAATGATGTGGCTGGATCTAGAACGTATCATAAAAGGTGAAGTCAGTCAGAAAGAGAAGGACAAATACAGTATATTAACACATATATATGGAATCTAGTAGGATGGTGATGATGGCACACACAGTGAAGCGACAGAAAGACAGACATGGACAGTGGACACATGGACATTGTGGGGAAGGAACAGAGTGTGGGAGGCATAAAGGAACTAGCATGAAGGCCTGTACTATCATAAGTGAAGAAAATAGCTATAGTCATTGCTCTGTGAGAAAAGGGGATCCTTCAGGAGTGCTGTGTGACAGTTGGGAGCGGTGGGAAGGGGGGGATATACATATGACTAATCTGGGAGCATACATATCTATAAACAACAAAGTTCTGTAAAAGTTAAAAGTAAAATAAAGGTTTAAAAAAAAAAAAAAAAACAGGGGCTTCCCTGGTGGTCCAGTGGGTAAAGAGTCCACCTTGCAGTGCAAGGGGCACCAGTTTTGTCCCTGTCTTGGGAAGATTCCACACACTGCAGACATGGTGTGAAGTGATTATTGTGTCCAATTATGAGCCAGAACTATGGAGTGCTTGCGCCCAGAGCCAGTGCTCTCCAACGAGAGGGGTCACTGCAATAGGAAGCCCACATAGGCCAAAGAATAAAGATGGATGAAAATAAACAAATAAATAAAAAACAATAAAAGAGGCTGAAATTAAAAAAAAAAAAAAAACCTTAACAAAAAAATCTGGAGGATTCATCCCCAGTAAGTGTTGGTTACATAAATATAAATTTTTATATGTATGTATCAATCTACTCTAAAAATATGAACTGGATTCAATAATGTTTAAAAGCATTTAAAATAATATGAAAAATGATAAAATAATATTTATGAACATCTTACAAGTTTTCATATTCCTATACTTTCATTGATTAATATCCTAATACATAATATTAATATATATTTAGAGTATGATATGGTGTTAACCCTAGTAGAGGTAGATTCACATTTTAAGATACTTTATGTTGAGGGACTATCGAACAAATGGATAAAGAAGCTCTGGTACATATATACGATGGAATACTACACAGCTGTAAAGCGAAATGCAGAAGAATCTGCCCTAATGATGTGGCTGGATCTAGAACGTATCATAAAGGTGAAGTCAGTCAGAAAGAGAAGGACAAATACAGTATATTAACACATATATATGGAATCTAGTAGGATGGTGATGATGGCACACACAGTGAAGCGACAGAAAGACAGACATGGACAGTGGACACATGGACATTGTGGGGAAGGAACAGAGTGTGGGAGGCATAAAGGAACTAGCATGAAGGCCTGTACTATCATAAGTGAAGAAAATAGCTATAGTCATTGCTCTGTGAGAAAAGGGGATCCTTCAGGAGTGCTGTGTGACAGTTGGGAGCGGTGGGAAGGGGGGGATATACATATGACTAATCTGGGAGCATACATATCTATAAACAACAAAGTTCTGTAAAAGTTAAAAGTAAAATAAAGGTTTAAAAAAAAAAAAAAAAACAGGGGCTTCCCTGGTGGTCCAGTGGGTAAAGAGTCCACCTTGCAGTGCAAGGGGCACCAGTTTTGTCCCTGTCTTGGGAAGATTCCACACACTGCAGACATGGTGTGAAGTGATTATTGTGTCCAATTATGAGCCAGAACTATGGAGTGCTTGCGCCCAGAGCCAGTGCTCTCCAACGAGAGGGGTCACTGCAATAGGAAGCCCACATAGGCCAAAGAATAAAGATGGATGAAAATAAACAAATAAATAAAAAACAATAAAAGAGGCTGAAATTAAAAAAAAAAAAAAAAAACCTTAACAAAAAAATCTGGAGGATTCATCCCCAGTAAGTGTTGGTTACATAAATATAAATTTTTATATGTATGTATCAATCTACTCTAAAAATATGAACTGGATTCAATAATGTTTAAAAGCATTTAAAATAATATGAAAAATGATAAAATAATATTTATGAACATCTTACAAGTTTTCATATTCCTATACTTTCATTGATTAATATCCTAATACATAATATTAATATATATTTAGAGTATGATATGGTGTTAACCCTAGTAGAGGTAGATTCACATTTTAAGATACTTTATGTTGAGGGACTTCCCTGGTGGTTCATGGGTAACATTCTAAGCTCCCAGTGCAGAAGGCCCTGGTTCAATCCTTAGTCAGAGAATTAGATTCTACATGCTGCAAGTATGTGTCCACAAGTGAAGACTGAGCATCCTGAGTGTTGCAACGAAGAACCGGCACAGTCAAGCAAATAAAGTATTTTTTCACAAATAAATTAGTTACACTGGTATTGGTGAGTTTTTACTGACTTCCAGTCAGATCTTCTTAATGTGACTAACAAAAAGCTCCTATTAGAAGTGTCAACTCAATCATGCTCTATTACCTTCATCTTGCATTATAAGTTTTACCTTGCATCTGAGTTTTCTGTGCAAGACATTTTATTAGCCATTTGATCCATAATTGTAAAAGTTAGTTTAGTAAATATACACATGAAATATATAAATATCATAAAAATATGACTTAAGAGGACAAAAAAATTTACTTAAAAGAATACTTAATTGCACTGCATTGCAGTATACTGGAAGTAATCAATCACATGAAGGCATCAGTTCCAAATGTCCATGTGGAAGTCTACTTCCTACAAGACAGCTTCTACATCACTCACAAGTGGACATGCAGGAGGTGAACATCACCGTTAATTCATATATTAAAATTAGCTATATAAGCAACAAAAGAAAAATACTTAGATAAACTGGGATTCGTTAAAATTTTAAAACTTTTACACATCAAAGGACACTGTCGACTGGGTGAAAAAGCAGCTCACAAAATAGAAGAAAATATTTTCCAATCATTTATCTAATAAAGGATTATTATCTAGAATATATTTTAAAAATTCTATAATTCACCACCACAACAAAGCAATTGGAAAATGGGCAAAGGACTTGAACGGGCATTTTTCCAAAGAAGACATAAAAATAGTCAGCCAGCACATGAAAAAATGTTCAGCATCATTAATCATTGGTGATGGTGGTGGTTTAGTCACTAAGTCGTGCCTGACTCTCGCAACCCCATGGACTCTAGCCCACCAGGCTCCTCTGTCCATGGGATTTCCCAGACCAGAATACTGGAGTGGGTTGCCATTTCCTACTCTACAGGATCTTCCAAATCCAGGGATCAAATTCAGATCTCCTGCGATGCAGGCAGTCTCCTCCATTGCATGCTGATTCTTTACTGTCTGAGCCACCAGGGAACCCCCATTAATCATTAGGAAAATGCAAATTAAAATGAAATACTACCTCACATCCACAAGTGAAGACTATCCTGAGTGTTGCAACGAAGAACCGCACAGTCAAGCAAATAAAGTTTTTTTGAGTTGGATTTTACTGACTTCCAGTCAGATCTTCTTAATGTGACTAACAAAAAGCTCCTATTAGAAGTGTCAACTCAATCATGCTCTATTACCTTCATCTTGCATTATAAGTTTTACCTTGCATCTGAGTTTTCTGTGCAAGACATTTTATTAGCCATTTGATCCATAATTGTAAAAGTTAGTTTAGTAAATATACACATGAAATATATAAATATCATAAAAATATGACTTAAGAGGACAAAAAAATTTACTTAAAAGAATACTTAATTGCACTGCATTGCAGTATACTGGAAGTAATCAATCACATGAAGGCATCAGTTCCAAATGTCCATGTGGAAGTCTACTTCCTACAAGACAGCTTCTACATCACTCACAAGTGGACATGCAGGAGGTGAACATCACCGTTAATTCATATATTAAAATTAGCTATATAAGCAACAAAAGAAAAATACTTAGATAAACTGGGATTCGTTAAAATTTTAAAACTTTTACACATCAAAGGACACTGTCGACTGGGTGAAAAAGCAGCTCACAAAATAGAAGAAAATATTTTCCAATCATTTATCTAATAAAGGATTATTATCTAGAATATATTTTAAAAATTCTATAATTCACCACCACAACAAAGCAATTGGAAAATGGGCAAAGGACTTGAACGGGCATTTTTCCAAAGAAGACATAAAAATAGTCAGCCAGCACATGAAAAAATGTTCAGCATCATTAATCATTGGTGATGGTGGTGGTTTAGTCACTAAGTCGTGCCTGACTCTCGCAACCCCATGGACTCTAGCCCACCAGGCTCCTCTGTCCATGGGATTTCCCAGACCAGAATACTGGAGTGGGTTGCCATTTCCTACTCTACAGGATCTTCCAAATCCAGGGATCAAATTCAGATCTCCTGCGATGCAGGCAGTCTCCTCCATTGCATGCTGATTCTTTACTGTCTGAGCCACCAGGGAACCCCCATTAATCATTAGGAAAATGCAAATTAAAATGAAATACTACCTCACATCCATTAGGTTATTATTTTAAAAATATAAAATAGTAATGTGTTAGTAAGGGTGTGCAGAAATTAGAACATTCATGCACTGTTGGTGGTTATATAAAATGGCTCAGTCACTATGGAATACTTAAACACAAAATTACCACATGATCCAGCAATTCTAATTCTAGGTATATACCCAAAAGAATTGAAAAAGGACTAAAACAGAAACTTAAATGCCAATGTTCATGACAACATTATTCAAAATAATAAAGAAGTAGATACAACCCAAATGGATGAATAAATTTGGTACACCCATGCAATTCAGCTCTACGAAGAAATGAAATTCTGATACATGCTACAACATGGATGATCTGTGAAAATAATATGCTAAATGAAATTCCCCAGGCACAAAAGGATAAATATCATATGCTTCCATTTATACGGGGTAGATAGAATAGGAAAATTCATAGAGACAGAAAGTTACCATGGGCTGAGGGGTGGAAGAAAGGGGGTTATTGTTCAATGGGCACAGGTGATACGGTCACCTCCCAGACACTGCAAGGTTTATATATGACTTGGGACTGGCACACACATGATGCCTCTAGGGTTTTACAAGGGTATGGCACAGTGGTGCCCTCAAGTGGTGCCTGGTGAAGGGGGTGAGTGGGTCTGAAGTCTAACTTGTGCTGTGCTCCCTAAGTCATGTGCTTTGGAGGAAGGTTACATCCTGCTGAAGGAAGGGGTGCACTTTTTAAATCATTCTGAAATAGTGTACAAAACTGTCTCATGTACAATAACCAATAGTTATTACTACTACCGAAGCTGAAAACTCCAGAGTGGGAACAAATAATTTTAGGATTTCATACTAATATTTCAGTGAATCTTTCTTGGCATATCTAGAAAAGGTTAAGTTTGCCAGTTGATGTACCATCTTGTCAAAAACACTAAAAACCTATAATTTTTTCTGAATCAAAAATGGTAACAAAGAACTGGTGAATGGGGGGTGGGGGCGCAGGGTGTTTTATGACTCCAAGATCAAACTCACACTCACTAGTTTATTAATTAAAATGTATTACAAGTTATTTTGTGCCAAGTAAATGAAGACCAGAAGTCAACAGATGAAATAAGGTCTCCAAATCACACAGGTAATTAGCAGGGAAACTAGTGAGGGAGTCCACATCCCCAAGCACACGAGACTCCTGCTGTAGAAGGCAAATGTGATGTTCCCCATACTGAGGAAATAAACCCACAGAATCCAGTTCAGGAATGGCTGGGACTACTGGGCTCCATAGAAAAGGATGTTAGCACCCTTAGTACAGACTAAGATGTTCATAACATCTTCATAAGAAGCAGAAGAAAGAAATGAAAAAACTAAGAAAAATGTGATTATCATTCTTCACTTCATGCCATTTCGTGTGGGCTCCTATATTCTGCTTTTCTTAGAACTTTTCACAGTATCTTGGATTTTGGATCTGCTAAGAGTAAAATCTACATTGTCTTTTGTACATATATAATACAATGAATGCACTGTATATAGACATTTATATATTTATTTTCCTTTCCATTTACATAACCAATCATGCTTGTTCTAAAAACTTGTTTATTGAATGTTCCAGAATTTCGAATGCTTCCAAAAATAAGGAAAACAAAACCCACTTCTCTTAATCAGCTGTCTCTGGCTCATTTTTAAAATATTACATGTAGATATAATAAATGAATCTGGAGGAAAGAAACAAAGCTAAGTATATATACATCCAAACACACACACATATATATGTATGAAAAAGTATTAGTTGCTCTTTGAGACCCCATGGACTGTAGCTTTTGGACTATAGCTCCATTGCATGGGCTCTTCTGTTCATGGAATTCTTCAGGCAAGAATACTGGAGTGGGTAGCTATTCGCTTCTCCAGGTAATCTTCCTGATCCAGGAATCAAACCCAGGTCTCCTGCACTGTAGGTAGATTCTTTCTTTTTCTTTTTTTTTTAATGACTTTTTAAAATTTTTGGCCTCTTTTGTTGGTTTTCTATTATTTATTTTGATTCATCTTTATTCTTTGGCCTCCCATTGCAGTGACCTCTCTTGCTGCAGACCACCAGCTCTATGTGCTTGTGCTCCAGAGTGCTGGCTCATAATTGGACATACCCGTCCAGTCGCTCAACAGCACATGGGATCTTCCTGGGCCAGGGATGGAACTGGTGTCCGTTGCACTGCAAGGCGGACTCTGCCCACTGGATCACCAGGGAAGCCCTGTAGGTCGATTCTTAACTGTCTGAGTCATCAGGGTTGCCCACATATAAATATATTTCCATTTGATTGGTAGTTCTCACTCTTTATACCTATTCATTCCTCATGATGTGATTATGTCATTTCTGATTTCAGAAATTTCCCTAAGTGAAATTCTGTAGTCTACAAGCTAAACCACTGACACACTGGCTAGGTTAAACCAAGATGTTGCAGGAACAATGAGAAGAGCCTGATTTCCCTGAAGAGATGTGAAGCAAAAAATCTTCATAATAATAATAATAATCTTCACTAGATAAGATTATTTCATGGCAACTGAAATCAGCCTACCCCTAAAGATCAGGAGCCATACCCTCCCCTGTCACCTTGCACATGGATCTAGTTTGCATGCTCTCTCTAGGAAGGTGCAGAGCTGGGAAGGTCTTCCAGGGGTGACCTTTTCCTAAGGCCTCCAGGCAATTTTCCCCTAAGGCATTCCAGATTTTTTATTCCCCAGTTCCTTAAAATGCTCTGAGCAACTGACAGATTTCTGATGTTGACAGGAAAAAATGTTAGAGTCAATGAGTCTTAATTCTACTCTTAAGTCAATCTCTGTTTAAGGCAAGGATACCTTTTAAAGTCAAATTCAGTTTTGCTTTTCTTTTTTTTGCATTCTGATAACAATTTAGGAAGCTGGTATAAAGGGTAAGGGGAGGTCAGATCACAGGTTAAAAGAAAAATTATGTCCATTTTGAACTGAGACTTTGAGACAACAAAATGATCATTTAGTGTCTATATTAGATTCCTTCCTGAATTTAGCCTTTAGGCAATTGGTTTACTAAAGAATTCTAAAAGCATTTGGCCTTTATGTGAATGGGAGGAAGCTCCACAGAGTTTCTAACTATAATGAAATCAGAAGGGTTATAAACCCTTGTGCCGTAGACATTAATTAAGGGCCAGCTTACCCCACAGCAGAGGAAAGCCTAGGACAGTAGGTGTGTTTAGGGGAGGCACATGCCTGCCTGGGAAGCAGCTGGACTTGGCAGCCTCTGGACTGAGAACAGTGAGATAGCGAATCCCTAACACAGGGGCAGTTCATCCATTCCTTTGACCTCCTGCATGCCTTAACTAGACTCCTTTGTTTCTTGTCAGTTCCCCCTCAGCATGCAGAAAAACGAACTTTTCCTATCTTTCAAAGGAAGTAAGTCTGTCTCCCCCTCTCACACCTCCCCCACACCTGGACTGAACCTTGCTTGTCGTGAGGCAGAAGAGGGCCCAACACAACACGTGATCATATTTAATGGTCCCCAAAATTACTTCTGTGAAACATCCACCTACTTGCCATGGCTTGATTTACGGCATCGCCTGGAAATAACAAATGTAATTACTTTGGAATCAACATAATATGAGGCCAGATTGCCTGAACATTCCTTTTGCTTGAGAGGAACTTAATATGAATGAGAACCAGCTGTCTGTCTGTCATTGTGCGCATTTGGTCAGCCTTCATAACTGATGACAGATACGGCTCTTTTGGAAAATACTTTAAAGTCACATAATTGTAGTGGCCATTTTTTTCTCTGACAGCTTTAATATCTGTAATGAATCATGTAAAGCACGTGTACCTTACCTGAAACCAAGAGACAACGGGTTGCTCTCCAGAAGCTTATCTCCCCTGGAATCGTCTCCCCAAGCCTTACATTTTGGATTTCTTTAATAAAGGGGGTAGCATGTTTCTATTCGAGAAGAGAAAACAAATGAAGCTTATGACTTTATAATGAAATTCCCTCCTGTAACCTGAAGCTCTGAATGGCAAGAAGGGTCTTCTGAGGATGTATCTGTGTATATGTATGTGTATACATTTTGATCTAATTAGCCTTTACTTCACATCTACTAATTGTCAGATTTTCTGTCAAGACAAAAAATTTTTTAAATGTTACACCCCTAACATTTGGGAGGCTGCTACACTATCTAGATTCACTTTCTAATTAACCTTCACAAGAACCCAACCTTGTGAGTTAGGTATAAAGACCTGCTTCTTTGCAAAGAGAACACTGAAGTTTAGTGGCATGAGCAACTTCCCCAAGGTCACAGAACTACTTCATAATGAAGTTAAAAGAAAGACCTAGACCTCGTTGATTCACTAAGAAAATCATCAGTGAAAGAGTTGAGAAGAATTGGCAAATGCAATTCATACAAAAACTGGTAACTGTCTATATACTTGTAAACAACTAATTAGACGATATAATATAGAAAATTGATTCCATTCATAAATCATAGTAATGAGAGTGTGACAAACAGATCAGTGAAACTGGAGCACAGCTGCATGTGTGGATATCTGATAAATGACAGAGGTGTAATTACAATGGAAAAAAGGAAGTGCTAACAGACAAGTCATGATCGGATGACTTGTGACCACATGATTTCCTACTATGTATTCTATACATATCAAAAATAATTCAGGTGGCTAAAAACTAACTGTGAAAAGCAAACCTTTAAACACTTTAGAAGAAAATAAAGGAGACAAAATACTTCCAAAGTATATTCTTAAACAAAACACAGAAAAGTACAGACGACCAAATGAAAGATTAATAGATTCGCTATAGTAACAATAAGCCTTTTTTACACCAAGACCTGACATAAATAGTGAAAACGAAAGTCACAGACTGGGAGAAAACATTTTAAATGCATATAACTAGCAAAGAATTAGCATCCAGAACATATAAAAAAAAATACACGGATATCAATCTCCTAACAGAAAATGGGCAACTCACAAAACAGAAAATCCATTGATCACTTAGTGAAAAGATTTTTAGGCTTACTAGGAATAAGGGAAATGAAATCAAAACAAATGAAGCTTATGATTTAAATGAAATTCCTCCTGTAACCTGAAGCTCTGAATGGCAAGAAGGGTCTTCTGAGGATGTATCTGTGTATATGTATGTGTATACATTTTGATCTAATTAGCCTTTACTTCACATCTACTAATTGTCAGATTTTCTGTCAAGACAAAAAATTTTTTAAATGTTACACCCCTAACATTTGGGAGGCTGCTACACTATCTAGATTCACTTTCTAATTAACCTTCACAAGAACCCAACCTTGTGAGTTAGGTATAAAGACCTGCTTCTTTGCAAAGAGAACACTGAAGTTTAGTGGCATGAGCAACTTCCCCAAGGTCACAGAACTACTTCATAATGAAGTTAAAAGAAAGACCTAGACCTCGTTGATTCACTAAGAAAATCATCAGTGAAAGAGTTGAGAAGAATTGGCAAATGCAATTCATACAAAAACTGGTAACTGTCTATATACTTGTAAACAACTAATTAGACGATATAATATAGAAAATTGATTCCATTCATAAATCATAGTAATGAGAGTGTGACAAACAGATCAGTGAAACTGGAGCACAGCTGCATGTGTGGATATCTGATAAATGACAGAGGTGTAATTACAATGGAAAAAAGGAAGTGCTAACAGACAAGTCATGATCGGATGACTTGTGACCACATGATTTCCTACTATGTATTCTATACATATCAAAAATAATTCAGGTGGCTAAAAACTAACTGTGAAAAGCAAACCTTTAAACACTTTAGAAGAAAATAAAGGAGACAAAATACTTCCAAAGTATATTCTTAAACAAAACACAGAAAAGTACAGACGACCAAATGAAAGATTAATAGATTCGCTATAGTAACAATAAGCCTTTTTTACACCAAGACCTGACATAAATAGTGAAAACGAAAGTCACAGACTGGGAGAAAACATTTTAAATGCATATAACTAGCAAAGAATTAGCATCCAGAACATATAAAAAAAAATACACGGATATCAATCTCCTAACAGAAAATGGGCAACTCACAAAACAGAAAATCCATTGATCACTTAGTGAAAAGATTTTTAGGCTTACTAGGAATAAGGGAAATGAAATCAAAACAATGAGATATCAGTTCACAATTCCCAAACTGGAAAACTTTTAAAGTATGAAAATGTCTAGATTTGGCCAGATACGATACAAAAGGAACATTTACGAACTGGAACAATCACTTGGGAGCACAATTCAGCATGTCTAGGAAAGGCAAAGATGCCACTGCCTAATACCTAGTAATTCTGCTCATATTCATAGATATATATGTTAAAATGTTTATCTAAGAGATATATACAGAAAGAGAAACATTGGAGAGACACTCTAACATGCACACAAGAAGAAATTTTGAAATGCTACTTGCAGCAATGTTTATGTAAACAAAACAACAGAAAGTCCAATAGATTTAAATTCTCAGAGGATATATTTTGATAGATTCATAAAATGTAACACTATGCAGCAGCTCAAATGAACAAATTAAATCTAGCTATTTATGGCAACATGGATAAATCTCAAAATACAACACTGACAAAAGAAAGAGGTGCAAAGCATTTGAATAGCATGATGCAGATATAGTTCAAAAACACGCAAAAACATATTATCAAAACAACTTATGGAAATGCATGCTTTACTGAACAGTGAAACATTGTTTATTTTTATGTAACAGTATAAAACCATGCATACAAAAAAAACTAAGAACTGCTTCTCTCTGAAGAAAGACAAATAAGAATGAAATCAGGGGGCTTTATAAGGAAAGACCTTTGAATTTTTTCTTGTAAAAAAATCTGAAATGAATACAATATTGGTGGTGGTGGTTGCTGTTTAGTCACCAAGTCATGTCTGACTTGTTTGCAATCCTGTGGACAGTAGCTCGCCAGGGTCTTCTGACCATGGGATTCTCTGGGCAAGAATGCTGGAGTGGGCTGTCATTTCCTACTCCGGGGGATCTTCTCCACCCAAGGGTAGAACTCACATCTGCTCTGGGTTCTTTAACTGGTCACTGGAAAGCCCTGGATGCTGTATAGAAAAAAAGAAAGAAGAGAGAAAGGAAGAAGATTTAAGCATCAAAGAATCATATTGGCAATCTCCTAACAGAAAATGGGCAACTCACAAAACAGAAAATCCATTGATCACTTAGTGAAAAGATTTTTAGGCTTACTAGGAATAAGGGAAATGAAATCAAAACAATGAGATATCAGTTCACAATTCCCAAACTGGAAAACTTTTAAAGTATGAAAATGTCTAGATTTGGCCAGATACGATACAAAAGGAACATTTACGAACTGGAACAATCACTTGGGAGCACAATTCAGCATGTCTAGGAAAGGCAAAGATGCCACTGCCTAATACCTAGTAATTCTGCTCATATTCATAGATATATATGTTAAAATGTTTATCTAAGAGATATATACAGAAAGAGAAACATTGGAGAGACACTCTAACATGCACACAAGAAGAAATTTTGAAATGCTACTTGCAGCAATGTTTATGTAAACAAAACAACAGAAAGTCCAATAGATTTAAATTCTCAGAGGATATATTTTGATAGATTCATAAAATGTAACACTATGCAGCAGCTCAAATGAACAAATTAAATCTAGCTATTTATGGCAACATGGATAAATCTCAAAATACAACACTGACAAAAGAAAGAGGTGCAAAGCATTTGAATAGCATGATGCAGATATAGTTCAAAAACACGCAAAAACATATTATCAAAACAACTTATGGAAATGCATGCTTTACTGAACAGTGAAACATTGTTTATTTTTATGTAACAGTATAAAACCATGCATACAAAAAAAACTAAGAACTGCTTCTCTCTGAAGAAAGACAAATAAGAATGAAATCAGGGGGCTTTATAAGGAAAGACCTTTGAATTTTTTCTTGTAAAAAAATCTGAAATGAATACAATATTGGTGGTGGTGGTTGCTGTTTAGTCACCAAGTCATGTCTGACTTGTTTGCAATCCTGTGGACAGTAGCTCGCCAGGGTCTTCTGACCATGGGATTCTCTGGGCAAGAATGCTGGAGTGGGCTGTCATTTCCTACTCCGGGGGATCTTCTCCACCCAAGGGTAGAACTCACATCTGCTTGGCAGGTGGATTCTTTACAACTGAGTCACTTGGGAAAGCCCATGGTATTGCTAGATGATAAAAAGAAAGGAAGAGAGAAAAGATGAAGAAAGCAGGAGGGAAGGAAAGAGAGGTGAAAGGAAAAAAGAAAGAAAATAGGTGACAGGAAAGAAAAAAAAATTTAGAAAGTCTAAAACTCTAAATCGAATCACTGAGATCCTGTCTTTTAAGGGTAGAGTCATTTCAATCTTAAAAAAAGATTAAAAGAGAAATTTTCAGAGTTTTTGAAACACAAAGCTGAACAAATGGGGCTACAGCTGTGCCTACAGCTCTTCAAGATGTTTGTAACAGTTTACCTTTATGTGTGTGGCAGGTTTATGCCTTGAAATGGGAAGCAGTTTGGTCTCTGTAGACTGACTCTCCTCTCTCACTTGTACCCCAAGGGCAATTTTCCTTCTTCTCATCCAGGAACAAAAATTCAAAGAAATCTATGAGCTAACTATCTAATATTTTAAAGAATCTGAATGTGTATATTTCTCTTTACTATTATACAGTTTACACTGTTTTTTTAATTTTATCTTATTGGAGGACAGTTACTTTACAATATTGTGACGGTCTCTGCCATACATCAACATGAATCGGCCATAGGTATATATGTGTCCTATTCTTCCTGACCCCTTCTTTCACCTCCCTTCCATCCCATCCCTCCAGGTGGTTACAGAGCACCAGCTTCGGGTACACTGTGTCATCTGTCAAACTCCCATTGGCTACCTATTTTACATATGGCAATTTACTGTGTTTAATTAGTTGTCTCACTGAACAGTGAAACACTGTATTTTTTTTATCAAAATGAGATCATACTTTCAATGTTCCTTTACTTTTCCAGTTCACACTCACTATCTTTTTTTTTTTTTTTTAACGTTGGCCTCTTTTTCTATTGGTCCTTTATTTATTTTAATCCATCCCCATTCCTTGGCCTGTGTGGGCCTCCCATGGCAGTGGCCTCTCGTTGTAGAGCACCATCTCTGGGCACATGCACTCTAGAGCACCAGCTCTGCAATTGGACACACCGGTCCAGCTTCTCCGCGGCCCGTGGGATCTTTCCAGGCCAGGGATCCAACCGATGCCCCTTGCGTTGCAAGGCGGACTCTTTACCCACTGGACCACCAGGGAAGCCCCACACTCACTATTTTTATTTCAAAAAATGTTCATCTCGCCTTATATTAGAGTTTACAGTCTACTCATGGACCTAAATATTCCACTTAAGACTAATTTGTACAAATCATAGCAAATTCAAGCCCATACCTAGTTGTTTTATTCCTTGTGCCTTTTTGTGTGGAACAGATCCTTCATTTTAACTTTGAATGTTATCTTATAGGATATATCAGCTTCTTAATTTGTCTGATTTCTCCATGGTGAAATTTAGCTTGTTCCTTACTTCATAACTGATAGGTACATGGAAAGTTCTGTGGACTTAAGTGAACTACCTGTGGCCAGACAGTATAACAAATAATGTTACCAACTTCATTCTATATCACTGAAGAAAATACAATGTACCATCTAGTTGACTCACCATTAATGATACTAACATTAACCACTAGACCAGGGTGATGATAATTTGATTTCCCTATTTAATAGTAGCATTTTCCCCTTTACAACCTGAAAGTAATCTATGCAGTGTTACTCTGAGTTTATGCAAGTGTTTCATCATAAACTTTCACTGAAGTGATAACTGACAAATGATGTTCCTCAATAATTTCATTACATCACTAATCTAGATAATAAGGAATAAAACAAGCAAAGATCCATGCTCTCAAGGAGTTTATCATCTAGTGGGAGAGAGACATCAATAAATACTAAAAATTAGAAATATACATAAGTCAATTCTACTTCAACTTTTAAAAATTAGAAAAATATGGTATGAAGTATGCCATGTGCTGAAAAGTGTAATAGAAATAAATTTAGCTGGGGAGCAGTGAGGACCTTCCCTGATCATCCTGTGGAGAGATGACCTCACAAGCAAGTGCTGACCCTCTTAACTCGATGGGCTATACTCAACCAGAACAGAGGGCCACTTCAGACATCACCCCACTTCTGTCACTTCACACACATACCCATGAGTGTCCCCTCTGTCTCAAGGCTCCCTCTCCTTTCTCTTTAAGTTGCCTGTCACAGAATTTAGGGCCCACTCTAAAACCAGGATATTCTCATCTCAAGATCCTTTATTTAACCACATCTTCACAGACCCTGTTCCCAGATAAGGTCACATGTATAGGTATCAGGGCTTCCATGGTGGCCCAGATGGTAAAAAATCTGCCTGTAATGCAGGAAATTCAGGTTCAATCCCTGGGTCTGGAAGATCCCCTTGGTGTAGAAGAAGGGAATGACAACCCATTCTGGCATTGTTGCCTGGAGAATCCCATGGAGGGAGGACCCCGTTGGGCTACAGGCCATGGGATCACAAAGAGTTGGACATGATTGAGTGACTAACACTTTCACAGGTGCCAGGGGGTACCTTATCTTATTGGGAGCATTATTCAACTCAATAAAAAGGCAACAAAGCGTGTTAACTATAGTCAATGCAGCAAGATAGTCCCATCCAGGCTTCATCTCAGGATGAGGGGAAATCAATATAACGACTGTATACTAGATTGACTACACACACAGTCACACACACATACACACTCTATTGGTTTTTGGAAACTGTTTCACCAGCAATAGTGCTTTAGAAATCAGAACTCTATAAGGTGAAATTAAACTGGATAGGTGATGCTGAAGTAGGAAGAGACTCAGTGTTTCTCTGAGTTTCTCTTTTACTCTCACACAACTACCACATCCACAACATTTCTGACACCAGAAGTATGGGAGTTTTTCCAACACCAAGCAATTCTGTGAAATCAGCTGTGTGTCTCACAACTTAATTCAATGCCAACCCTGTCGACCAGGAGATACCATCAGATCCCATAGCCCTGCAAGACTATCCCCAGCTTCAGATGCATCTGTGTAGGTACCCTGGTTACTCACCATTTTTGTCTGACAGGCACAAATCAGAGGTTCCCATTACATCCTCCTCACTGGACTCCATTCTTTGTTAGCATAGCTCACAAAACTCAGGGAAAGACTTACATACACCTACCAATTTTATTAAAGAATATAACAAAGGATATGCATGAATAGGAGCTTCCCGGGTCACACTAGTGGTACAGACCCACCTACTGATGCAGGAGTCCCTTCTATTTTTTTAAGCCTGTCACAGAATTAACGGCCCACTCTAAAACCAGGATATTCTCATCTCAAGATCCTTTATTTAACCACATCTTCACAGACCCTGTTCCCAGATAAGGTCACATGTATAGGTATCAGGGCTTCCATGGTGGCCCAGATGGTAAAAAATCTGCCTGTAATGCAGGAAATTCAGGTTCAATCCCTGGGTCTGGAAGATCCCCTTGGTGTAGAAGAAGGGAATGACAACCCATTCTGGCATTGTTGCCTGGAGAATCCCATGGAGGGAGGACCCCGTTGGGCTACAGGCCATGGGATCACAAAGAGTTGGACATGATTGAGTGACTAACACTTTCACAGGTGCCAGGGGGTACCTTATCTTATTGGGAGCATTATTCAACTCAATAAAAAGGCAACAAAGCGTGTTAACTATAGTCAATGCAGCAAGATAGTCCCATCCAGGCTTCATCTCAGGATGAGGGGAAATCAATATAACGACTGTATACTAGATTGACTACACACACAGTCACACACACATACACACTCTATTGGTTTTTGGAAACTGTTTCACCAGCAATAGTGCTTTAGAAATCAGAACTCTATAAGGTGAAATTAAACTGGATAGGTGATGCTGAAGTAGGAAGAGACTCAGTGTTTCTCTGAGTTTCTCTTTTACTCTCACACAACTACCACATCCACAACATTTCTGACACCAGAAGTATGGGAGTTTTTCCAACACCAAGCAATTCTGTGAAATCAGCTGTGTGTCTCACAACTTAATTCAATGCCAACCCTGTCGACCAGGAGATACCATCAGATCCCATAGCCCTGCAAGACTATCCCCAGCTTCAGATGCATCTGTGTAGGTACCCTGGTTACTCACCATTTTTGTCTGACAGGCACAAATCAGAGGTTCCCATTACATCCTCCTCACTGGACTCCATTCTTTGTTAGCATAGCTCACAAAACTCAGGGAAAGACTTACATACACCTACCAATTTTATTAAAGAATATAACAAAGGATATGCATGAATAGGAGCTTCCCGGGTCACACTAGTGGTACAGACCCACCTACTGATGCAGGAGACATAAGAGACCTGGATTTGATCCCTGGGTTGGGAACCACCCCTGGAAGAGAGCATGGCAACCCACTCTGGTATTTGTGCTTGGAGAATCCCATGGACAGAGGAGCTTGGTGGGCTATAGTACAAAGTACATAGATAGGGTCACAAAGAGTCAGACACGACTAAAAAGCTGCACATGCATGCACACACATATGAACAGCCAGATTAAGAGGTGCATAAAGCAAGGTCTGGGAGGGTCCTGAGCACAAGAGCTTCTGTCCCCATGGAGCTGGGGTATGTCATCCTCCTAGTATGTGAATGTGTTCACCAAGCTCTCCAAACCCCATAGTATTGAGATTGTATGGAAGCTTGCTCCCAGAGACATGATCAATTACTAACTCCATTTCTAACTCCTTTCTCCTCTCTGGAGAATGGGGAGTGGGACTGTAAATTCCAAGATTCTGATCAGGATGCAGTCTATGTAGTAACCAGCCCCCATGCAGAAGCCCACCAAGAATCACCTCATTAGAACAAAAGACACTTGTATCATCCCAGAAATTCCAAAGGATTTAGGAGCTCTGAGTTAGGAAACTAAGTCAAAGATCAAATCCAGGTCAAAAGGGTTTTAGAAGTTCTACATCAAGAATCAGTGTCCAGAGACCAATATATATTTGTCTGTTATTTCACAGATGGTTTCTCCATCTCAGTAGAGAGATGGCAGCTGTTTTGCTGCATCATTAGCCAAGCAATGCAACATGCTAAAGTTTTTCAAAACTACTTCCTTGGAATAATTAAATAGCTCCCCCAAATTGCTCACATGACTGCTTTATTCAGTAAAACAAATTTTAGTCTGATCCGAGGCTAATTCTTATGAAATCTGAATGAATTATGTGTGAGTTGATGAAGTGTCCTGGTGCTGAATTTGACCCGTCAGTAAATATCTAAACAAGCTGCAATATCACTTTTATAGTCTTAACAGTGTTTGATCACCTAGCTGTCTCTAATGACCTCTAGATAGAAGACAGAAGTCAATTTCATCAGTTAAAAAAAATAAGAGAATATTACTGAGATGCTTACCACATGCTGTTGTGTATAAAATACCAAAAAATTAGAGACAGGAGGATTGATTTTTATACTCAGAAATCCCTTATAGTTGATGTCATAGTCTGGTTGAACTTTATATTTTGACTGGGACATAACCTTATTTTTTAAAGAAGAGTAGGTTAATAATATATAAAGCTAGAATAAAAAGGGAATCTCTAAACCCGAAGGTCCTACGGAAAGGAGACACAACTCTCTCAAGCAAATGTGGTGACTTAACATATATACATATACAGGAAACAATTACCCAAGTGTTACAAAGAATCCAGTCAAAACTTCTTAACTCTGTCCTGTTAAGTGTATGCCAAAAGTCATAACATTTTAATACAATAAAGATTTTATCAAACATCCCCAGAATCTGGAACAAAGTACATAAGAATTATTTTGACAAAATACAAGCTAGGCAGTAATATTCCTTTTCGTCATCTCTAGACTCAGTCATCTTAGTAAAATGCAAAGTGCCCTTAGAATAACACACAAATCTAACATACCAGTTCGGCCACTTTAGTAGTCTCAGCTTCCAGGAAAAAAAAAAAATCTATACACTGTGACCTACAGCTTCTTCAGCTGAAAAACGTAATCACAGACCCTATCTTGCAAGTCACAACCTTGCAAGGTTATAAATACTATGGGCAAGAAGTCTGATTTGGAATGCCCACTGCTATTCTTAGGCTGTGGTCTTTCCTTACGTAAACCTGAGAATTCATATTCAAGTGCATTCAGCTACTTTGTGTAATTCTGTGTCAAAAAAAGTGAATATTTCAATAACAATTTGTAGATTGCATTTGAACATAGAAAGCTGGCTTTTAAAAACTATTTATTTAACTGCAATCAAAGAGGAGTGTGTTGTTCGCCATGTGGTATTCATAGAGATAAGGCACTCAGATTTCCCCTTCCAGAAGGGACTCACTGCCCAGCTGTGAGGGACGTGGTGCAGTTGCAGCCTCTAGCTGCTGGCTGCAATATCACTTTTATAGTCTTAACAGTGTTTGATCACCTAGCTGTCTCTAATGACCTCTAGATAGAAGACAGAAGTCAATTTCATCAGTTAAAAAAAATAAGAGAATATTACTGAGATGCTTACCACATGCTGTTGTGTATAAAATACCAAAAAATTAGAGACAGGAGGATTGATTTTTATACTCAGAAATCCCTTATAGTTGATGTCATAGTCTGGTTGAACTTTATATTTTGACTGGGACATAACCTTATTTTTTAAAGAAGAGTAGGTTAATAATATATAAAGCTAGAATAAAAAGGGAATCTCTAAACCCGAAGGTCCTACGGAAAGGAGACACAACTCTCTCAAGCAAATGTGGTGACTTAACATATATACATATACAGGAAACAATTACCCAAGTGTTACAAAGAATCCAGTCAAAACTTCTTAACTCTGTCCTGTTAAGTGTATGCCAAAAGTCATAACATTTTAATACAATAAAGATTTTATCAAACATCCCCAGAATCTGGAACAAAGTACATAAGAATTATTTTGACAAAATACAAGCTAGGCAGTAATATTCCTTTTCGTCATCTCTAGACTCAGTCATCTTAGTAAAATGCAAAGTGCCCTTAGAATAACACACAAATCTAACATACCAGTTCGGCCACTTTAGTAGTCTCAGCTTCCAGGAAAAAAAAAAAATCTATACACTGTGACCTACAGCTTCTTCAGCTGAAAAACGTAATCACAGACCCTATCTTGCAAGTCACAACCTTGCAAGGTTATAAATACTATGGGCAAGAAGTCTGATTTGGAATGCCCACTGCTATTCTTAGGCTGTGGTCTTTCCTTACGTAAACCTGAGAATTCATATTCAAGTGCATTCAGCTACTTTGTGTAATTCTGTGTCAAAAAAAGTGAATATTTCAATAACAATTTGTAGATTGCATTTGAACATAGAAAGCTGGCTTTTAAAAACTATTTATTTAACTGCAATCAAAGAGGAGTGTGTTGTTCGCCATGTGGTATTCATAGAGATAAGGCACTCAGATTTCCCCTTCCAGAAGGGACTCACTGCCCAGCTGTGAGGGACGTGGTGCAGTTGCAGCCTCTAGCTGCTGGTCCATCAGGGGCTGCCTTGGCCTTCCAGCCAAGGTCACACCACCTGCAGGGTGGCCCCCAACCAATGACTGAGCCAGACAATGGTAGCTGAGGACATGCTCTTCTTGGTGGCAGCTTCCAGCCAATGACAAAGAAAAAGTAGAGCTACAAGGTCTGCTGTTTCTGCTCAGCATGGCCTCCCTCTAACGGGCACCCTGTGCTCCGAGCTCCCCTGGCTGACAGAGACTCTGCTAGGTTGGCACACAGATTAATTAAGAGCACCCTCTGCCCATTCCTGCTTCTCACTTCCGTTCATAGGTTCACTATCCAATACCTATTTTACTCTTCTAACTACCTCAGCATCTGAGAACTCAGATCGTGAAATCCAAACCACTCAGAGGTTTATGCAATTAAACAAAAGTCACAGTGGCAAACCTGGACAGAAGAATCAAGGGAAATTTGGTTCATCACTTTGCCTAAAAATCCCAGACAGGCAATTCTCCTTTTCTTTTTCTCTCCAGCTTTATTGAGATATAATTGATATAAAACTTTGTGTAAGATTAATGTCAATTTGATACACTTATATATTACAAAACAATTACCACCAAACCTTCATGCCATCACAGAATTATCATTTATTTTTTGTGGTGAGAACCCTCTTTGCAACTCTAAAGTGCATGATACAGTATGATTAACTATAATCTAATGCATTAACTATAATCTAATGTACATTAGATCCCCAGAATTATTCATCTTATACCTGGAAGTTTGTACCCTTTGACCAACATCTCCGCACTTCCTCCAGCCCCCAGCGCCTAGTAACCACTACTCTTTTCTAAATGAATAATTCAGTCTGCATTCCTGTTAAACTAATGTTAATATTGTGAGTATTATTTCTTGTTTGGGCTAATTTTCTTGCTACAAATTAAGCTCACTTCTCCATGTATTCACTGCAAAAATGAAGGTAAAAACACCTACACTGTGATTCAAGCCATTTAAGTCATTCTTTCACCATTGATTAAAACTCTAAACTTCTTAAAAAAACACCCCTCTGAGGTCTTATTTTCCAAGCTATTAATCACTTTACTGCTTTTCTCTGGACGGTATCCAAACTCCCCACCCTGCATCTGTCTTCAAATGAAGAGTTTCAAACTCACAGCAGATCTCTAGTAAGAAGCTGGCCATGGTAGAGAAAGACAGACAAGCTCCATGGTCATAACTCCATGGACAAGGCTTAACTGTGAAAACCAGTAGCACAAGCTTTCTAGCTATGTTCACCTGTATTATTTGATGACTACATAAACTGAAATAATTTATTTGTGTACATCGCACTTCTTTCTAAAGAGTAGTGTGCATGGTATGTAAAATGCACCAAGGGTCAGCAATACATAAGGCATGACTCCAGAAGAAACACAAAAACTTATGTTTTCCATCAGTTTCATAGCAAATAAACAACAACAAAGTCATGTCAGATTCTTTGTGACCTCATGGACGATAGCCCACTAGGTTCCTCTGTCAATGAGATTTCCCAGACAAGAACATTGCTTTATCCTTCTCCAGGGGATCTTTCTGATCCAGGGGTCAAACCTGTGTCTCCCGTTTGGCAGGCAGATTCCTTACCACTGAGCCACCCGGAAAGTCCAATAGTCCCATAATAAGCATCATTAAAATCTTTCTATTAAAATAACAAGAATGACACTAACACCCACACATGTCCCTAGAAGGACACAATACAGCAAAAAAAGACCAAAATATAACAATACAATGTGTTGTTGTACAATACACAATACAACAAAAACAGACTTTTACCTTCCTCTGTTAATCATAAAAAATAAGTGCCATCCACTCAACATGCAGTCAGTGTTCTCTGTGAGCCAGCATTCTTGGCCTCAACTATCTGGCCAGATCTGCTTTTCCAGTACATTCCCTAATGATCCCTTCACCCACCCTAAATTCTAGTCAGACTGAACTATATGCCATTTCTCTCCAAACACTGTTGCTTACTCTAGCTCTCTGTCTTGCTTTCATTACCAATGTCCTCAAATGCATTTCCTCTTCATTCAAAATAACTGAAGCTGTCCAAAGCCCAAAATTCTCTTTGCCCTACATTGATTAAAACTCTAAACTTCTTAAAAAAACACCCCTCTGAGGTCTTATTTTCCAAGCTATTAATCACTTTACTGCTTTTCTCTGGACGGTATCCAAACTCCCCACCCTGCATCTGTCTTCAAATGAAGAGTTTCAAACTCACAGCAGATCTCTAGTAAGAAGCTGGCCATGGTAGAGAAAGACAGACAAGCTCCATGGTCATAACTCCATGGACAAGGCTTAACTGTGAAAACCAGTAGCACAAGCTTTCTAGCTATGTTCACCTGTATTATTTGATGACTACATAAACTGAAATAATTTATTTGTGTACATCGCACTTCTTTCTAAAGAGTAGTGTGCATGGTATGTAAAATGCACCAAGGGTCAGCAATACATAAGGCATGACTCCAGAAGAAACACAAAAACTTATGTTTTCCATCAGTTTCATAGCAAATAAACAACAACAAAGTCATGTCAGATTCTTTGTGACCTCATGGACGATAGCCCACTAGGTTCCTCTGTCAATGAGATTTCCCAGACAAGAACATTGCTTTATCCTTCTCCAGGGGATCTTTCTGATCCAGGGGTCAAACCTGTGTCTCCCGTTTGGCAGGCAGATTCCTTACCACTGAGCCACCCGGAAAGTCCAATAGTCCCATAATAAGCATCATTAAAATCTTTCTATTAAAATAACAAGAATGACACTAACACCCACACATGTCCCTAGAAGGACACAATACAGCAAAAAAAGACCAAAATATAACAATACAATGTGTTGTTGTACAATACACAATACAACAAAAACAGACTTTTACCTTCCTCTGTTAATCATAAAAAATAAGTGCCATCCACTCAACATGCAGTCAGTGTTCTCTGTGAGCCAGCATTCTTGGCCTCAACTATCTGGCCAGATCTGCTTTTCCAGTACATTCCCTAATGATCCCTTCACCCACCCTAAATTCTAGTCAGACTGAACTATATGCCATTTCTCTCCAAACACTGTTGCTTACTCTAGCTCTCTGTCTTGCTTTCATTACCAATGTCCTCAAATGCATTTCCTCTTCATTCAAAATAACTGAAGCTGTCCAAAGCCCACTTTCAAAATTCTCTTTGCCTAGAAATCCTTTCTAATACCTATGATTGTATTTTCTCCCTCCTCTGAATTCCCAGAGCACTGTGGGTTCTGTCCCAATCTACATTCTATTTCCTGACCCATATGTATCTTACATTGTATTCCTATGACCAGAAACAATCTTGTCTTGAGCTTCTGACCACTTTCTGCCAAATGGTCATCCAACAAAGCATTGAATTGGTCGCAAATATATGCCAGGCACTGAATTTGCTCTACACAGTCAAAAATAAGACCCGGAGCTGACTGTGGCTCAGATAATGAACTCCTATTTGCAAAATTCAGACTTAAATTGAAGAAGGGAAAACCACTAGGCCATTCAGGTATGACCTAAATCACATCCCTTACGATCATACAGTGTAAGTGAAAAATAGATTAGACCTGATAGAATGCGTGAAGAACTATGGACAGATGTTTGTAACATTGTACAGAAGACAGTGATCAAAACCATCCCCAAGAAAAAAGAAATGCAAAAATGCAAAATGGATGTCTGAGGAGGCCTTATAAATAGCTGAGAAAAGAAGCTATGTGAAAGGCAAAGGAGGAAAGGAAAGGTATACCCATCTGAATGCAGAGTTCAAGAGAATAGCAAGGAGAGATAAGAAAGCCTTCTTAAGTGAACAATGCAAATAGAGGAAAATAACACAATGGAAAAGACCAGAGATCTCTACAAGAAAACTTTAAAAACCAAGGAAACATTTCATGCAAAGATAGGCACAATAAAGGACAAAAATAGTATGACCTAACAGAAGCAGAAGATATTAAGAGGTGGAAAGAATATACAGAAGAACTGTACAAAAAAGATCTCAATGAGCTGAATGATTGTCATGGTGTGATCATTCACCTGGAGCCAGATATCTTAGAGTGTGAAGTCAAGTGTGCCCTAGGAAGCATTACTATGAACAAAGCTAGTGGAGATGATGGAATTCCAGCTGAGCTATTTCAAATATTAAAAGATGATGCTATTTAAAGTGCTACACTCAATATGCCAGCAAAAAGCCAGGTCACAACAGGCCTTTTACACAGAGGGTCTTCAGATACTAGTCTGAGGACAATGGTCAGCCACTGGAAGACAATCATAACTAGCATATTCAAATGATCGCTCTGGTTTTAGTGCAGAGAGTAGGTTCCAAGAAAGCAGGGCAGAGAACAGAAAGACCAATAGCAGCCTGTCGCAGTAATCCAGGCCTGTCTCAAGCAGTATATGATAGGAGACTTATCCCCATATGTTTTAAAAAAAAGTATAATTTGCCACTTCTAATTCAAATGCATACCTACCAACTCTCGCCTTTTCCATGAACACAATTTTAAGTGCAAGTGGCAGAAAACACGCAACTCCCCAGATGATCAAGGGGACTCTGCCTGCCCTGTGCCAGACTGCCTTGTCCCACATCTGGAATTTTAATACACCTGGTAACACGTAAGCACTGTAACTGTAAGCATTATGAAGAAATTCACTGAGTTTCCAAGCATAGCAATTGTTTGTGGTTCAAATGCTCAATCAATCAAAAATGCAAGCATTGTTATTTCTGCCACAGTCATAATCATGGTACTTAATTTATAATCAGTTAGGACAGACATAGGGAGAATATGTGCAGGAAAGCCCACTATTGAAGAGAGACGGCATATTCTCCTCCCTACAGTTCTTCTACCAGGGGCAAGAGTAGCAGGCACTGTACTTTTGCCTGTGTGTAAACCTGACTGGGAGATAGGAAACAAAGTAGAGCCTATGACATTGAGAGTTCATCCTTCTGGTCAAAAAACAGCACATAACTCTCAGTATAATATAAGCATATTTTTGAATGGCAGAAATGGAGAGACAGAAAACACACTACATGATAACCTCCCAGTATTTGGTTATAGTAAATATATACTGCTTCCGCAATTATCAGCAGGTCTCAGACAGAATGTGTCCCTTTCACTGTAGATAACACAGTATTACAGAAAAGAACTAGAATCATTTAAATGGCTGCCATAGCAACTAATTAATATCAAAAAGAAGAACCATAAATAAACCATTCTGAAAAAGGTAATTCTTTTAGGTAAACATCCTCTCTTATCTAATTGAACCAAAATTAAGTAATTCAACTCACTCAGTTACCTAAGCACATATTTCTTTTAAACCAGATACACAATCATTTTGTCTTGAACTATATACACTAAGAAACTATATTGTTCACGTCCATGTTCTGTGGATTCTTAACATAGCTGCTACTATTTGGTCCTGCTTAGTCTTAACAGATAAGGTACTTGGTTGTCCCTGCTTATAAAACCATGTGGGCCAGGTGTATTATGTCAATGTCTTATGAGAAAGTATTTGAGCCTGACTTGTCTTCCTATTTGTCTACGAGCTAAAGCGGCTCAAGATTTACATTCTGTGGATTCTTCTGACCAGGCTTCACCCAGAGCCTCCAGTTAGGCAGGTCTCCTTTCATAAAGAGGTGACACTTGTCCCTTTTGTCAGATATTTTGCTCAGCTGAGAGACAAAGGGTAAGCTACACAAGGTAACAGATGATCCAACTACAAACCTCTGCTACTTGCCTGGGAGAGTAACCTTGAATTTTTTGTTCCTCAGTAGAAGACTGAGGAATATGCAATCCCTCTGTTCCTTCAGTTACTGAAGAATCTTTACTAGATTAAACCCAATAAGTGAATTATGTAATTGAATGGCATCATATTGGTTTCCTAGTTAAATGATTTTTTCTGGATGGGCATTAACTTTCTCTCATCAGCATATGTTGAGGAACAATATGAAAAAGAACCCTATAACACTCAGGACTGTATTTACTCTCAGAATGCTGTGAAATAAATACATTGTCTCTTACACCACCCATGACCTCTTTAAGAGACCTGTAGAATAAAATTTTCATGGTCTTAGTTCTGGAAAGAGCTGTGTTTCTCCCCAGGCAATTGGATTTGTTTTCCTTTTATGGGTATAGTGATATAGGGACCAGGTAATGTGCCTGTCTTGGTATAGGCTGCTAGACAGCTTTTAGCCAATTCTGGTGGCTCACAGATTCACACTAAATTACTCTGTCCATTTTCCCCCTCATTACAAAAGGAAAAACATAGTTACTGGGGGAAAATGGAAGCCTCTGATAAGAAAAAAAAGCATAAAATTATTTGTATCTCACTACTACTAAATACTTCATTACATTTCTTAAAATTTTATTTCTTTGTGTACGTCCTTTATTCTTTCTTACAAAAATGGAATCATGACACATACCACTTTGTAACATGCTCCTTTACTTAATACTATGTTGTGAACAAGATTTTATATTATTAAATGTTCTTCTATAATATTTTCATTGACTGTTGAGAATAAACATCCATAGATGTACCAATACATATTCAACATTACCATATACTAGCTGAATAGTTACACTCTTTCCATGTTTATATTATAAATATGTTCTGATGAGTATCTTCATAATAGTATCTCTACAATAATCTCATATAATAATGTTTATTTTCTTAAGAATACATTTCTAGAATTAAAATGATTAGGTCAAAAGCTAGGTAAAATTATAAGGTTTTTGATAGGAATTAAGAAATTTTTCTTTAGAAAACTAAATTGTCAGATATTTTGCTCAACTAATAGACAAAAGATAAGCTACACAACTGAATTAAATAAAAAGACATTACTCTTTGGAAAGACTGCTAGTTTTGGTACAACCAGCAGTTTTGATAAATGACACATGTCAGTTACAGATGCTTTTCTGTCGTGTTTAACAATTCACACACGTGTGCACACACACACAGAAACACACACACACACACACACAGAAACAGATCCTCTGTGTTTAGTACTTGGCCTAATTTAACAAATATGGATGAGAGAGCCACCAGTCCACCATGACTTCTGAGATGAGCCTCCCAAGGATGGAAACAGTTTTGGTGGCTCTATTCAATGATCCTAACCCAAAGCTATTCAAGCTAAGGGTATTCATCTGATTCAAGTTAGGGCACAAGTCTTTCTCTTGGAAACCACAGAAAGAAAACAGGAGACACCACTGCAGGGGGCATGGGTTCTAACCCTGGTGGGAGAACTAAGATTCTACACATTGCAGAGTACAGTCAAAAAAAAAAGAAGAAGAAGAAGAGACACAGAAATTGGAAATTGTTAGACTTAACCCATTAATTAAATGCCCCAATGAGAATATTCACAAATTGCTATTGAAACTCTGAGAAGCTACAGTTGCCTTTCAGAAATACAGTTTTCATCATTACCAACTCAGGCTAAACTGGCCAACGAATAATGATTAAAACAGTAATGACATTTATTAGATGCTTACAATGAAAGCAATGCTTTATTAATTCACTCAATCTTTATAACAATCTTATGAGGTAGATAATATAAGTGAAGATTTCTCAATCATGTTTGACTCTTTGAGAACCCATGGATGAGCCACGGAATTCTCCAGGCAAGAATACTGGAGTGTGTAGTCCTTCCCTTTTCCAGGGTATCCCAACCCAGAGATCAACCTGGATCTCCCACATTGCAGGCAACTCCTTACTGTCTGAACCACCAGGGAAGATAATATAAATATCTTGATTTTAAAGATGAGAAAACTGAAAGAAAGAGTAGATATATGATGTACTCATTTGCCCAAGGTTATAACTAATAAATGGCAGAGTTGCAATTTTGAAGCAGAAAAGTTTAACTGTATAAACCCACGGTCTTATGTATTCCACTGGAGTGGCCACCACTTCTCAGGAAATCCTGGAAACATCATGTCACCATATCCAGGGCCATATTTTCACCACCACTGGAGTACAGATATACCTCCTGCTGATCCAAGGATAACCTGTGAGAGTGATCAGAAAACTGGATCTGGGGCGGCTGATTGGCAGATTCAGCTGGTGGTCATCTGAGAAACACCACTTGGAATGGGAAGGCTCCTACTGTTCTACCACACAAGTCCTACTCTTGCTCTATGTTTGAACAGAAGCTGAATGTAGTTTATTTTATTTGGAACTTTACAATGTATTTCCTGTCACTGACCCAGGAAAGAGCGTGATTTAGACCTCGAGACTGTCATCAGGAGATCCATCCAGTTCTCACCTGGAAAGCAAGAGCTTAGGAGAGAGTCAGAGAGACATCACCGAGCCAAGCTGCAAAAAATAGGTTACCCTATATACAATGGCAATGAGTAATATCAAGAGTCCCTTGGATTGCAAGGAGATCAAAACAGTCAACCCTAAAGGAGATCTACCCTGAATATCCACTGGAAGGACTGATGCTGAAGCTGAAGCTCCAATACTTCAGCTACCTGATGTGAACAGCTGACTCACTGGAAAAGATTCCGTTGCTGGGAAAGATGGAGGGTAGGATAAGAAGGGGGTGACAGAGAATGAGACGGTTGGATGGCATCACCAAATCAACAGACATGAGTATGAGCAAACTCCAGGAAACAGTGAAAGACAGGGAAGCCCAGCATGCTGCCGCTGATGGGATTGTAAAGAATTGGACACAACTTAGCAAATAAACAACAACAATATTACAAGATTTAAAATGCACTTATTGAGTTGACAGGAAATAAGGTAGCAGACTGTTGCCTCCATTTGTATAACTTGTACTGTGATTATTTTAACTATTGAGGTCTTTTGAGGTGAATGCATTTTCAGTAGCAAACTTGACATTCCTGGATGGAGACTACAGAGAGAGTAGACTGTGACAATTGTTTCTCTAATAATGACTTTCTATGATAGGTCTACATTGACTTGATTAAAAATAGGATCACAGTAAGAATCAGAAAGCCAATATTTCTCTAATTTTACAACCCCTCTCCAATTCTAGAGTCACCCTGTGTGTGTGTGCTAAGTTGTTTTAGTCATGTCTGACTCGGTGTGACCCTATGGACTAGAGCCCACCACGTTCCTCTGACCATGGGATTCTCCAGGTAAGAATACTGAAGTGGGCTGCCATGCTCTCCTCCAGGGAATCTCCTGACTCAGGATCGAACCCACGCCTCTTACATCTCCTGCATTGGCAGGCAAGTTGCTTACCACTAATGCCACTAAGCCTTTCAGAGTCACTATTTCTCCTCAAATTCCTACTGAATGTAGTTTATTTTATTTGGAACTTTACAATGTATTTCCTGTCACTGACCCAGGAAAGAGCGTGATTTAGACCTCGAGACTGTCATCAGGAGATCCATCCAGTTCTCACCTGGAAAGCAAGAGCTTAGGAGAGAGTCAGAGAGACATCACCGAGCCAAGCTGCAAAAAATAGGTTACCCTATATACAATGGCAATGAGTAATATCAAGAGTCCCTTGGATTGCAAGGAGATCAAAACAGTCAACCCTAAAGGAGATCTACCCTGAATATCCACTGGAAGGACTGATGCTGAAGCTGAAGCTCCAATACTTCAGCTACCTGATGTGAACAGCTGACTCACTGGAAAAGATTCCGTTGCTGGGAAAGATGGAGGGTAGGATAAGAAGGGGGTGACAGAGAATGAGACGGTTGGATGGCATCACCAAATCAACAGACATGAGTATGAGCAAACTCCAGGAAACAGTGAAAGACAGGGAAGCCCAGCATGCTGCCGCTGATGGGATTGTAAAGAATTGGACACAACTTAGCAAATAAACAACAACAATATTACAAGATTTAAAATGCACTTATTGAGTTGACAGGAAATAAGGTAGCAGACTGTTGCCTCCATTTGTATAACTTGTACTGTGATTATTTTAACTATTGAGGTCTTTTGAGGTGAATGCATTTTCAGTAGCAAACTTGACATTCCTGGATGGAGACTACAGAGAGAGTAGACTGTGACAATTGTTTCTCTAATAATGACTTTCTATGATAGGTCTACATTGACTTGATTAAAAATAGGATCACAGTAAGAATCAGAAAGCCAATATTTCTCTAATTTTACAACCCCTCTCCAATTCTAGAGTCACCCTGTGTGTGTGTGCTAAGTTGTTTTAGTCATGTCTGACTCGGTGTGACCCTATGGACTAGAGCCCACCACGTTCCTCTGACCATGGGATTCTCCAGGTAAGAATACTGAAGTGGGCTGCCATGCTCTCCTCCAGGGAATCTCCCTGACTCAGGGATCGAACCCACGCCTCTTACATCTCCTGCATTGGCAGGCAAGTTCTTTACCACTAATGCCATCTGGGAAGCCTTTCAGAGTCACTATTTCTCCTCAAATTCCCTACAAGTACTCTAGTAGTCCCCCAGCAGTGGTCTTACATCTCCACAGCATCAGCTTGCTTGACATCCTTTCCCAGCTAATGTCCACTGATGGCATCATGGCTGCTGGGGATGCCAGTTAAAGGTGCCTGTGCCATCAAACCTGTGCACCAGCTTCCAGAGGAGAAGGCCATTTCCTACTCCTGCAGGAACTACCAGCATCTGAGCTACTATTGCCTGGAACACCCACTGACCCTCAGAAGTGAAGGTACACAGGCTCCTTGGCTTAGCTGCTTCCCACATGGCAGCTACCTCAGACTGAGAATAACAAAACAGGTGGCATTCAAGAGCACCTTTCTTTTTACTCTTGGCCCATCATCTTTGAATCAGTTTTGTTCATTTGCCTTCCTCCAGGGTATATTCTTCCCTGGAGATTCATGATTTCTCATGTAAACAGACCCGACCCCCAGCCCCAACTAGACATTCCAGACATGTCTGAATACACGGGTAAACACTGATCAGGCCCAGACTGGGATTCTATTATATCTATTATCATTATTGTTATTATACCATCATTATCATCATCATCATTAACATAATGATGATGATGATGAACGGGAGTCCATTAATGACACTTACCATATATCAGATCACATTTGGGGGGAAAATTAGACACATATACTTCTTCTATCTCATTCTTCCAGTATGAAAACATTTCTAAAAGACCTCCAATATTTAATAAGCCATCCCCAGTGGCTCAGTGGTAAAGAATCCACCTGCGATGCAGGAGACATGAATTTGATCCCTGGGACAGGAAGATTCCCAGAGAATGAAATGGCATCCCATACCTATATTCTTGACTGGGAAATCCTGTGAACAGAGTACAGCAGGCTATAGTCCCTGGGGTTGCAAAAGCGTCAGACACGACTTAGTGACTAAACCACCACCACCACCACCATAGTAAATATCAGTTTCAGAAAGTTGTTGTCAAGGTTATGAGTATATAACTGGCTGATGAATATATCAACTGAGAAACAGATAAATATTAACAAGATATTGAAAGGGAAAGCTCAAAATACCTCATTACCAGTGTGGTACTGGTGACGAAAATTTAGATGCTGCAGTGAGCAAAAGGTTTCTACTCTCTATCCAGATATCTATCTACCCACCTACCTATCTAGCCTGTCAGCTAGCCGATTACCTCTCTTAGCTCCCTACAACCACAGTCATCTTGATTCCATGACTAGGGAGCTGTAACTAAAACTACACGAACAGTCAAAACAAGTGTGTGTATGCATGCTCAGTGGCTTCCATCACGTCTGACCTTCTGCAACCCTTGGACTGTAGTCCACCAGGCTCCTCTGTCCATGAGATTCTCCAAGCAAAAGCAGTGGAGTGGGTTTCCATGCCCTCCTCCAGGAGATCTTCCCACCCCAAGAATCTAACTCGCATCTCTTGTGTCTCCTGCATTGCAGGCAGATTCTTCACCCACTTAGCTACCTGGGAAGCCCCAGAAACAAGTGAGAGACACAAATAAAGGAAAATCACTGTTCTGTTTTTCCTTCTTCACCTCTCCTATCTTCCCCACCTCTATTCCACCCCTACAGATGTTTACATATCACAGATAAGATGTTTATGAGTGCAGTAATTATCAGGATGAAACATTTTAATTTAATGTCAATACTACTTTAAAGGAACCAGGAGATTTGATATTTGTCCAAAGCAATCTGTTCTTTTCCTTTTAAAAAATATGTTAGGGACTTCTCTGGTGGTCTGGTGATTAAGACTTCTCCTTCCAGTGCAGGGGATGCTGTTTCAATGCCTGGTCAGGGAGTTAAGATCTCAACATGCCTTGCAGCAAAAAGAAAAAAAGAAAAAAACCCCAATAAAACAGAAACACTATTGCAACAAATTCAATAAAGGCTTTAAAAGTGGTTCACATGGAAAAAAAGACCTTTAAAAAAAATTTTGTTTGGCACTGTGATTAGAACTGAGAAGAAAAAGATGAATCAAATATAGATACTTTCCTCAAAAACTAATATTTGAGAATGAATTTTAGGACTGGCATTATTCATCTATAATAACACACATATGGAGGTATAGGGGGGCTGGGGCTGTTGCTGTATAACAGATGACCTCCAAATTTAGTAGTCTAAAATAACAAACTGGGCTTCCCCTGGTGGTCCAGTGGGTAAGGACACCACCTTGCAGTGCAAGGGGCGCCGGTTCGAGCTCTGGCCTGGAAAGATCCCACGTGCCATGGAGCAGCTGGACCGATGCGTCCAATTACCGAGCCAGAGCTCTGGCGCACATGTGTCCAGACCTTCCTACTGTCAGCTAGCCGATTACCTCTTAGCTCCCTACAACCACAGTCATCTTGATTCCATGACTAGGAGCTGTAACTAAAACTACGAACAGTCAAAACAAGTGTGTGTATGCATGCTCAGTGGCTTCCATCACGTCTGACCTTCTGCAACCCTTGGACTGTAGTCCACCAGGCTCCTCTGTCCATGAGATTCTCCAAGCAAAAGCAGTGGAGTGGGTTTCCATGCCCTCCTCCAGGAGATCTTCCCACCCCAAGAATCTAACTCGCATCTCTTGTGTCTCCTGCATTGCAGGCAGATTCTTCACCCACTTAGCTACCTGGGAAGCCCCAGAAACAAGTGAGAGACACAAATAAAGGAAAATCACTGTTCTGTTTTTCCTTCTTCACCTCTCCTATTTTCCCCCACCTCTATTCCACCCCTACAGATGTTTACATATCACAGATAAGATGTTTATGAGTGCAGTAATTATCAGGATGAAACATTTTAATTTAATGTCAATACTACTTTAAAGGAACCAGGAGATTTGATATTTGTCCAAAGCAATCTGTTCTTTTCCTTTTAAAAAATATGTTAGGGACTTCTCTGGTGGTCTGGTGATTAAGACTTCTCCTTCCAGTGCAGGGGATGCTGTTTCAATGCCTGGTCAGGGAGTTAAGATCTCAACATGCCTTGCAGCAAAAAGAAAAAAAGAAAAAAACCCCAATAAAACAGAAACACTATTGCAACAAATTCAATAAAGGCTTTAAAAGTGGTTCACATGGAAAAAAAGACCTTTAAAAAAAATTTTGTTTGGCACTGTGATTAGAACTGAGAAGAAAAAGATGAATCAAATATAGATACTTTCCTCAAAAACTAATATTTGAGAATGAATTTTAGGACTGGCATTATTCATCTATAATAACACACATATGGAGGTATAGGGGGGCTGGGGCTGTTGCTGTATAACAGATGACCTCCAAATTTAGTAGTCTAAAATAACAAACTGGGCTTCCCCTGGTGGTCCAGTGGGTAAGGACACCACCTTGCAGTGCAAGGGGCGCCGGTTCGAGCTCTGGCCTGGAAAGATCCCACGTGCCATGGAGCAGCTGGACCGATGCGTCCAATTACCGAGCCAGAGCTCTGGCGCACATGTGGCCAGAGCCAGCGCTCTGTGATGACAGAGGCCACCGTGATGGGAGGCCCACAGGAGCCAAAGAACAAAGACGGATGAAAATAGAGAAATGAAAGACCAATAGAAGTGGCCCGTCCAACCCCCTCCCTCTCCACCCCCCGAAAAAAAAGATAAAAAAAAATTTTTTTAAATAACAAACCTTTATTTTCTCACAAGGATCAAGAATTTGGGAGTGGCTGGCAGCAAAATAAATTTCTTCTAAAAGGGGCTGGAGGATGGGTGGGGACTTCTGTCTTGCTCAAGCTGAGCACCTGAAACATAGTAGTTTAAAAAAAAAAGAATTCAGGAGAGGCTAAGCTGGGTAATTCTGACTCAGCGTCTCTCCTGTGGTTCAAGTCAGGATGTTAGCTGGGGCTACCGTCATCTGAAGGCTTGACTAGGGTGGCAAGATCTGCTTCCAGGACAACTCACTCACATTGCTGGCAGGAGGAGGCCTCAATCCTTTGACAGAGAGGCCCCTCTATAGAGCTGCTTGAGCATCCTTACTACATAGAAGTTGCTCTCCCTAGAGCAAGTGATCTGAAAGAAAGAAAATTGGAAGCTGCAATGTACTTCATGGCCTTCCCTGGGCAGTCACACACCGTCATTTCCAAAATATCCTGTTTGTTTCACAGGTTTGCTATATTTAAAGCAGGAGGGGACCACATGCAGGTGTAATCACTGGGACCACCGGAAGCCATGCTGGTGGCTGGGAGTCTAGACAGACTCCCCAGTCTCACATACCAGCAGGTCAAGGTTACGTGGTTATTTCAAACGTCACCAGCTCTTGCCCCACTCATGGACTGAACATTTCAAGTTCTTAAAGTCTCCTTTCTTCCTCAGCATTTCTGGGAGTTCCTAGAGAGACCACCACACTGCCACACGGCACAATGCTCCTAACGAGGGCTGTGGCTGCACTGCTCCACAAGGCTCCACTGAGGAGGATAGGGAGTCCCCGGTGCCAACCAGGCAGCATTTGTTTCAAGATCAAGGGGACTTCTCTCTGCCCAGAATCTTGCTGACTAGGACAAAGTCATCCCTCTTGAGTCCTTCTCTTCCAGAAACCTCCTCGACTCATGCAAATAGGCCTGCCTCACCATTCACCAGACAGGCCCAGATGTGTCTATGTCAGCCTTAGAGTCAGCCTTCCTACCCTTGGCTACCCATTATGACCTTAGGTATTTCTAAGAACAAAATAGAAAGATTAAAACGCCAAAAGATGAAGGAACATTTTGATACATTTTTTGAGTCTCAGCTTAAGAAGCTATCTTTTTACTAGATAAATTTCCATCACCAGTATTCCTGTGATTAAGTCAAATGGAGTCCAAAGTCCAGCCCATCAATCACTGGGTGCTAACCTGTAGTGAAAAACCCCATAGCAACACATGGGTGGATGAGCAAAGAGGTCAACAGCCACTTTAGCTTAATGACTACAGAAAAGCAGCCTCGATTTCACACAGAAGCTGGCGGTGCATGCTCCAATTCAAGGGAAGGTGAACAGCAAAGTTTAAGGACTTCCACAATAAACTCATCTCCATTTTTATTCTCTCTCTATCCCCACTATGAAAAAATATATATATTTTTAGTCATCTACGTAGGTATTCCTCAATAAAGCTTGAACCCTAGCAGGAAGATGGAGCAAACTACCCCCTGCCACCAGAGGCCTTAACAGAAAGTTCCACATCGGTCATCCTGACCCTGACCAAAAGTTCACTGCCTTAAGTCAAAGTTTCTGTCACCAAAGAAGACAGAAAACATACATAAGTAAAATGACAGCATATTCATTGATAAAAGAAGGAATAAACTGTACAGTAGACATTCAAGGCAGACAATTATAAATGAAATGAGTTCCCACCAGATTTTTAAAATTTTACAACATAGAAATTCTCATGGATGGGGCTAGCTGAGAATGTGAATTGGAAATCATGGACATTCAGTATCATAATGGCAAAAGTCTAGCTCTGCTTGGCAAGGCTTTTTCATAATAAAAGCATACTGTGTTACTAAGACTTTACGTCAGAAATGTTTCAGTATATTCAAAAGTCTGAAGGATCGCATCAAACTATTAGGTGCGTGGGTACAGATGTGAGGTGTATTCTTCTTCTCTGACCATCCTAACAAATTTAGCAACTTAATATAACACCCATTTTATTACATCACAGTTCTATAGGCCAAAGTCCAGCTGCAGCCTGACTCAGAGGGCTCCTCTGGTTAGAACACTGGTAGCAAGGTGTTAGCAGGCCTGTGTTATTTTCTGGAGACTCTAGGGATGAATACACTTGCAAGCTCATTCAAGGTGTTGGCTGGTATCAACTGCAACTGGCATTTACCAATTATATTGCCAATGACTGAACAAGGGTGTTTGCCATCTGCCTCTGTGGTGATTGACCTCTGTGCTGTGACAGCTACTGACTTCAGCAGCCCCTGGGGTTGTGCAGGGTGGAGTAGGCACTCTGTGCTCCAGGGAATCTGGTGGGCAGATCTTTAGATAGGTAGATGTTTTTAGGAACAGATGTTATTATCTCAATTCTTGCATCTCCTCATATTTAGAAGAGCACTAAATCTCTTCATGGTGATATCAGATCCTTGTGACTAACCAAGAACCTTTTGTTATTGGCATTAAACTCCCTCTTCCTCAAAATCTTATATATTGATCTTCCTCCTGCTGCCTCTCTGGAGCAGTCTCTCAGAGCTATCCGAGGTGCTGTTTTCCAGGCTACTGTCCTAATTGTGCCCCAAATAAAACTCAACCCACAACTCTCAAGCTGTTCATCTTTTTTTAGTTGACATTGGACTCAATCCCTTATAGCTATAGGACTGAGGCACCCACTTCTCCACTGGCATATAGCCAGGAATTGGTATTCTCAAAGAGAGATCTCTCTGTCGTCCTCCTTAAACAACCAGCTTAAATAACCTTCCCCATCGTCCAACCAGATGACATCTACCCACAGATGAAAGAAAGCTCTTCTAAGGAATCATGTGGTTTACCCTGGGCCCACTGGAATAACCCAGGGTACTTTCAGTATCATATGCAAAAGTCTAGCTCTGCTTGGCAAGGCTTTTTCATAATAAAAGCATACTGTGTTACTAAGACTTTACGTCAGAAATGTTTCAGTATATTCAAAAGTCTGAAGGATCGCATCAAACTATTAGGTGCGTGGGTACAGATGTGAGGTGTATTCTTCTTCTCTGACCATCCTAACAAATTTAGCAACTTAATATAACACCCATTTTATTACATCACAGTTCTATAGGCCAAAGTCCAGCTGCAGCCTGACTCAGAGGGCTCCTCTGGTTAGAACACTGGTAGCAAGGTGTTAGCAGGCCTGTGTTATTTTCTGGAGACTCTAGGGATGAATACACTTGCAAGCTCATTCAAGGTGTTGGCTGGTATCAACTGCAACTGGCATTTACCAATTATATTGCCAATGACTGAACAAGGGTGTTTGCCATCTGCCTCTGTGGTGATTGACCTCTGTGCTGTGACAGCTACTGACTTCAGCAGCCCCTGGGGTTGTGCAGGGTGGAGTAGGCACTCTGTGCTCCAGGGAATCTGGTGGGCAGATCTTTAGATAGGTAGATGTTTTTAGGAACAGATGTTATTATCTCAATTCTTGCATCTCCTCATATTTAGAAGAGCACTAAATCTCTTCATGGTGATATCAGATCCTTGTGACTAACCAAGAACCTTTTGTTATTGGCATTAAACTCCCTCTTCCTCAAAATCTTATATATTGATCTTCCTCCTGCTGCCTCTCTGGAGCAGTCTCTCAGAGCTATCCGAGGTGCTGTTTTCCAGGCTACTGTCCTAATTGTGCCCCAAATAAAACTCAACCCACAACTCTCAAGCTGTTCATCTTTTTTTAGTTGACATTGGACTCAATCCCTTATAGCTATAGGACTGAGGCACCCACTTCTCCACTGGCATATAGCCAGGAATTGGTATTCTCAAAGAGAGATCTCTCTGTCGTCCTCCTTAAACAACCAGCTTAAATAACCTTCCCCATCGTCCAACCAGATGACATCTACCCACAGATGAAAGAAAGCTCTTCTAAGGAATCATGTGGTTTACCCTGGGCCCACTGGAATAACCCAGGGTACTTTCCGTAAGTCAGTTGATAAGTGACCTCAATTATACTTGCAAAGACTCTGCAAATAAGGTAACATATCTATCACTGGAGTGAGGCCAGAGAGTAAAGGTAATGGAAGTAAGCTCCATCTACCCCATGAGGTGAGAACATGGCTGGGGAGAGGACATGTTCCCTATGTAACAAATACTTCTCCACTGCCCTAACATTTTTTCCTTACCTTAATCCAAGATTAGCTTTGTCATCTTATAAGTTTTCTTTTAAAAATATTTAACAACCATTCATTTTCAAGAACGTCCAATTTTTTCAGGCTCTCTCATTCACAAATAATATAAATTGCAGTCTTATCTGCTTGCTATCATTATTTGGCTTAGTTTGACTAAGATGGGAACTTTAAAGTTATAAGTTACACCTGCGAAGGTTTTATACAAAAAGAAAAAAATTCTTTTCCCAAAAGTAGATGACTGGAATTGAAAATATTTCTCCAAATGGGATCACTGAAAGAAAAAAGCAGTATGTTACTAATTAAACAACCAAGATTGTAAGACATTCCTTATGTACTCTCAGCACTGAGCGTTGTGGGAAACACTGAAGAGAGAAATGGTCATTGTGGTACATGAAATCTTATTGGGAAGACAAAGATAAGAAACACAAAATAGCAACAGCCTAGTCTCCTGTGTTATATACATTCTGTATCTTTGGAGGTCAAAGGAAGGAACTGTCACTGCTCCCACAGGGGAGCGGGGGATGTGTCCCAAGGGAGGGGGAAGGTGAGCTTGGCAATAATGTTCTGTCTTTTTGAACCCTATCCATCCACCCCTCCTTCCCCAATAGGAAGTAGGGGTTGAGCCTGGCAACCTGAAATCCCACGGGAGGGAGCATGGGCTGGGTCACTGTGTTCCAGCCTCCTCTTGCCACAATCGTGCAAATTCTTCAGGGCTCCTACACAGCAATGCATGCAAATTACAATGGACTTTGTTATCCCAGGTCAAAAAAACCAGAAGTTGTCACAATAAACTGAATTCCTGTTCCATGCACTTGGGTATAAAATGTGAAATATGCAGGCATGCAGCAGCAGCTAAAATGGCCAACAGGCAAATATTCTAATTCTAATAGCATATGATTGCTACTATAACCTTTAAAATATCATCGGTTGGACATTCAGCTCTCCTAAACTGACTTAGGACATCGCCAGTGAGTAAAGGTGGCTACCGCAGTGCTTTTCATTTTACGTCATAATTAGAATTCCCCTCACTTCCTGGGAATATTTATCCATCAATCTGAAACAATTTCCCAGACAGTATCCATCTCTCCTCACTCGTTATCAAACAGATAATTTGATTTGGATTAAAAACAATGCTTATCATAACCCATTCCAAAAGAGGTTATCAGTCAAAGTCATATACATCAATGCCTGTTCTCAATCCTGTTATGTGTGCCCAAATTCTGAATAAATTTAGTAACATTACAGATAGTACCTTTCAGACAAGGCTATCTGGGCTACTTAAGGAGCCTGGAAGCTGAAACTAGAACTTGTTGATGTTTAGTCCTATCAGAGTATTACTACTAATAACACAACACTTTGATTACATTAATAAGTAAACTGTTTTTTCTTTTCATCACCCTTAGAACACTCCATGCACCTTACATAATAATACTCAACACAGCAGTTATGTTTTCCAGCAGCTTCATGGCACAATGCAAAGAGCGTTAGTTTTGAATCAGACATTAATTGGGCTCAAAAGTAACCCACGTCCTTCATCAGCTATGAGACAATGGGCAATTCACCTACTTCTTCTAAGCCTTACTTTCTCACACGTAATACAGGACTAGTAATATTTATTTTTCAGGTAAATATTACTGAGCTGAAGAACTGAAATAAGATGTGTAGCAAGAAGTTAATAAGTGATATTGCGGTCTCCCTGTTATAGCATAAGAACATTGAAGCTCAGGTATTGAATTATTTATCCAAAATTTTACAACAAATTAATGGAGGATTCTAGGTCAGAATTTAGATTGTTTTGGGGAGGCCCTCACTAAATGAGGTGCATACCATACATATGTACGTCCTTTCACTTGCCAGAGAAGTAAACAGCAGAGAGAGATGGGCACACTGAAATCTGTGTCAGGATCCAATTCCTCACTCCCAACATCAGGGAAAAGGAAGAATCACTTACACAAAGGATTTCCATAAGGAGTCATGAACCAGGATGCAGACAGGGTACTGAACTTTGAGGCCATTCCACTGGCTAGAAAAAACACTTTCAGTACAGGTCACTATTTTTAAGTAACTAAATATTACTGAAGGCAGAGAACCACATGCATTTTTCCCAAGTGGCAAAAATTTTCCCTTCTCTACAAATGGGTTTCTCCTGGGACCTGATATGAGCAAAAATAAATAAATAAATAAATTCAGGACAGAAAGGGAGAAAAAGAAGCTACTTTGAGTCCTAATGTAAGCTCTTTTTCAGGAACTGTGAAGCATGCAATGCCATCATAATGTAAAATACATTAAACTGTCAGAATGAAGATCCTGTCTTCAATCATGTGAAGTCCCTCGAGACTTCCATGGTAAATTTTGCATTAAAAAATCTCCTGACCTCTCACCACTACCCCCAAAAAACGCTACCTTCAAAGGAGAACAAATTGAAATATTTTAATAAAAGATGTGATTCATGAACAAACACCAACTAAAACTGTGAAACATTTTTCTTAAGTTCATAGATTTAAGCCCAAAATTCCATGGGTACTCCAAAGGCATTTCCATAAGTAATCCCATAAGCAGTATTAACTGAATATTACTTTGCTTAATTCAAAAAATCAATCAAAATCTAGTGGCTAAGTGTTAATAATTAATTGTTAAGACTTTCCTATTTCAGGTAAAGTGTTGAGTTACTGGATAACATTGATCATTTAAGCAGACTATGCAAAAATCCTTAGGAATAGATATGGCTCTATCAGATATTTTGGAATCTGATAAATATAGTTTCTCTATGAAGCTGAAAAGGCACTGATAACCACTGTTTAGAAAGTTCTAATTTTAGATCATACAGCATTTTAAAATTTAGACTCTTCCTTTATTAATAAAAAAATTTACAGATAAAAACAGATGTTCTGCCTTCATCCACTGTAGCCTCCTTTTTTAGGTCAGAATTTAGATTGTTTTGGGGAGGCCCTCACTAAATGAGGTGCATACCATACATATGTACGTCCTTTCACTTGCCAGAGAAGTAAACAGCAGAGAGAGATGGGCACACTGAAATCTGTGTCAGGATCCAATTCCTCACTCCCAACATCAGGGAAAAGGAAGAATCACTTACACAAAGGATTTCCATAAGGAGTCATGAACCAGGATGCAGACAGGGTACTGAACTTTGAGGCCATTCCACTGGCTAGAAAAAACACTTTCAGTACAGGTCACTATTTTTAAGTAACTAAATATTACTGAAGGCAGAGAACCACATGCATTTTTCCCAAGTGGCAAAAATTTTCCCTTCTCTACAAATGGGTTTCTCCTGGGACCTGATATGAGCAAAAATAAATAAATAAATAAATTCAGGACAGAAAGGGAGAAAAAGAAGCTACTTTGAGTCCTAATGTAAGCTCTTTTTCAGGAACTGTGAAGCATGCAATGCCATCATAATGTAAAATACATTAAACTGTCAGAATGAAGATCCTGTCTTCAATCATGTGAAGTCCCTCGAGACTTCCATGGTAAATTTTGCATTAAAAAATCTCCTGACCTCTCACCACTACCCCCAAAAAACGCTACCTTCAAAGGAGAACAAATTGAAATATTTTAATAAAAGATGTGATTCATGAACAAACACCAACTAAAACTGTGAAACATTTTTCTTAAGTTCATAGATTTAAGCCCAAAATTCCATGGGTACTCCAAAGGCATTTCCATAAGTAATCCCATAAGCAGTATTAACTGAATATTACTTTGCTTAATTCAAAAAATCAATCAAAATCTAGTGGCTAAGTGTTAATAATTAATTGTTAAGACTTTCCTATTTCAGGTAAAGTGTTGAGTTACTGGATAACATTGATCATTTAAGCAGACTATGCAAAAATCCTTAGGAATAGATATGGCTCTATCAGATATTTTGGAATCTGATAAATATAGTTTTCTCTATGAAGCTGAAAAGGCACTGATAACCACTGTTTAGAAAGTTCTAATTTTAGATCATACAGCATTTTAAAATTTAGACTCTTCCTTTATTAATAAAAAAATTTACAGATAAAAAACAGATGTTCTGCCTTCATAGACACAACGAAAACAACTGAATAAAGCCTGCCTTTCTCCTCCTCTTCCCTGTCTCTTCTTTGTATTCCAGGAGCATGATCATAAGAACTTGAGACCTAAAAATTAAACTAAAAGCTCAGGCTTCATGAACATTAATTTCCACACTCTCTCCTGCCTCTGGTTTCCAGTCCTCTTAAAGGGCTTTATCTTCAACAGATGATGACAGAAAAATCACTCACAATTGCTAAGCCACAGGGAACCATATTGAAGGATCCAAATAGATCCTGTCTCAACTATAGGGAATCCCAAGAATATTGGGCTCAATGATTATTTTTCTAAATTTATAGATTTTGCATTCATATTCAATTTACAATGTCTAGATTTTGACTCATGTCTACAAAGTATCCCCCATTCTCTATTAATAAGAACTCATTTTAAAAGATGGGGAAATCCCTGCTGTCTAGATCCTAAAGAGAATATGAAAAGACTAAAAGAAAATTATCCATGCATTTATTGAGAAGTTAAACCATTCAGTCTTAAATATTTCAAAAGATTTTTGTTAGAATCAAGAGGTAAGTAGTCAGGAATTTTGATTTTTGCCTAATGTCTGGCAATAGAAGAATATTTATAGAAAAATATACAGTATCATGTTCTCAAGTCAACAAGCCTAAATATTTAGAGTATAGTCGAACAAAATAAGAATAACTATAAGGAGTCATATTAATGAGCATTAAAAAGACATTCATACAAGTCAAATATTTTTCAGTCCATAGATGCAAATTTATATTACAGACATTTTAAAACATTTTTAAAAAGACTAAAATTCTATGTAAATGAAGCCTTAGAGTCTTAATAATTAAAGCAATTAAACCAGATGTGGTAATTTAAGTGAGCCCCAGTGCTAAACACTCAATTTCCTCCTCATTCCCCAAGACTGCTTGTGAAACACCTCTGTGATTCACATGGTTTGGAACATTGGTCTGTTAAGTCCCCATCCCTTAGCAGCATTCAAATTTGGATAAGATTTCAGCTAGTAAATTTTTGCTGCCATTCTTTTGTCTGTTTGTTTCCCTTCATCTCTCTTAAACTGACTGACTTAGAATTTGGCAATGCAAAAAGACTGTTGTGACACTGCTGTTCTTTTCACATCATACTTATTTTTAAATCCTGTGGAGTAGAATCATTTCATCTAATCTTTCTGGTCCTCAGCTTCATTTGTGTTTCTAGATCATTTCATAGTTTACTTATAAAAGTCAGATTCTGACTTTTTTTGGTATTATTCTTGGGATTCAAGTTTTCCTTCCTGTTTCTTACTTCAAAGACACATATGTAGTGTTTAAGAAACTCAACACTAAAAAAAAAAAAAAAAAAAGAAAGAAACAACACTAATAGAATTGTACTATTTTTAGTGTAGGCCCACAAAACTGATGCCTCTTTACAACTAAGTCATTATTAGACCAGATAATGCCCACTCCAATAAATTAAATATGTGTATTACATATATATAGCTATATTATAAAACTAGCCTGGTTTAAGAACTTGAATGGTGCTAATAAGTGTCTAAGTAAATTGATTTTCAACAACTGTTTACACTTCTCAAAAAATGTATTCATGCCATTAGTGTGAAAATTAGGTTGATATTTATGTTTTAAATTCCTGTCTACAAAGACTCCATAATCAAATGGTGGCGATTTCCCAGAGAAGTAAAACAAAGCTCCTGAAAGGTAATGCTGGCTTCCCTATTTCCAGACTCCAACCTGAATGATGCTTCCCTTAAACCTAAAGAAAGCTGAGTCAGGTGGAGATGCTCTGACAAGGAACTTGCTCAAATTTTACATAACAAAAGTTGGTCATTTCAAACCTTCATCTGGGAGTTTATATAGACCTCAATGTAACGGACTCAATTGGTCATGCATTTCTTTTTTCTTTTTTTTCGAGTGTGACTTACATGGGTATACATGTTTGTTAGAGCTGCATATTTTACTGTATCTACACCTTAATTTTTTAAAATGTTGGCCTCTTTTATTGGTCCTTCATTTATTCATTTTCATCCATCTTTATTTGGCCTGTGTGGACCTCCCATCACAGTGGTCTCTCTGGTTGTAAAGCACCGGCTCTGGGCACATGGGGCTCCAGAGCCCTGGCTCTTAACTGTGATCAATTGTCCCTTTGCATTCAAATTTGGATAAGATTTCAGCTAGTAAATTTTGCTGCCATTCTTTGTCTGTTTGTTTCCTTCATCTCTCTTAAACTGACTGACTTAGAATTTGGCAATGCAAAAAGACTGTTGTGACACTGCTGTTCTTTTCACATCATACTTATTTTTAAATCCTGTGGAGTAGAATCATTTCATCTAATCTTTCTGGTCCTCAGCTTCATTTGTGTTTCTAGATCATTTCATAGTTTACTTATAAAAGTCAGATTCTGACTTTTTTTGGTATTATTCTTGGGATTCAAGTTTTCCTTCCTGTTTCTTACTTCAAAGACACATATGTAGTGTTTAAGAAACTCAACACTAAAAAAAAAAAAAAAAAAGAAAGAAAGAAACAACACTAATAGAATTGTACTATTTTTAGTGTAGGCCCACAAAACTGATGCCTCTTTACAACTAAGTCATTATTAGACCAGATAATGCCCACTCCAATAAATTAAATATGTGTATTACATATATATAGCTATATTATAAAACTAGCCTGGTTTAAGAACTTGAATGGTGCTAATAAGTGTCTAAGTAAATTGATTTTCAACAACTGTTTACACTTCTCAAAAAATGTATTCATGCCATTAGTGTGAAAATTAGGTTGATATTTATGTTTTAAATTCCTGTCTACAAAGACTCCATAATCAAATGGTGGCGATTTCCCAGAGAAGTAAAACAAAGCTCCTGAAAGGTAATGCTGGCTTCCCTATTTCCAGACTCCAACCTGAATGATGCTTCCCTTAAACCTAAAGAAAGCTGAGTCAGGTGGAGATGCTCTGACAAGGAACTTGCTCAAATTTTACATAACAAAAGTTGGTCATTTCAAACCTTCATCTGGGAGTTTATATAGACCTCAATGTAACGGACTCAATTGGTCATGCATTTCTTTTTTCTTTTTTTTCGAGTGTGACTTACATGGGTATACATGTTTGTTAGAGCTGCATATTTTACTGTATCTACACCTTAATTTTTTAAAATGTTGGCCTCTTTTATTGGTCCTTCATTTATTCATTTTCATCCATCTTTATTTGGCCTGTGTGGACCTCCCATCACAGTGGTCTCTCTGGTTGTAAAGCACCGGCTCTGGGCACATGGGGCTCCAGAGCCCTGGCTCTTAACTGGACACACCAGTCCTGCCGCTCCATGGCACGTGGGATCTTCCCCAGCCAGGGATTGAACCAGCAACCCTTGCACTGCAAGGCAGACTCTTTACCCACTGGACCACCAGGGAAGTCCGCTCATGCATTTCTCAAGCAGTAGATTCAAGGGCCTAAGCTGGACTTGGAGGATGAAAAAAGCAACAGTCGGGGAGAAATCTCTCCTAAATCTGACAGACGTGATTCAGGAATCTGTGCAGATAAGGTTTTGCTCCATGGAATACTTTTCTGCTTACCACAGACACAAACACTACTGTTTCTGAAAATTAATATTTGTATAGGAAGTGAGAATTGTATGTGTATATATTTGTACTCATTCAATTTAACAGCTGCTGACTGGATGACCAAGAATTCTTACTGACCATTTCCCTCTGATATGGATGTTAAAAGGGAACCAGACTGGGAGTTTCCATAGGTGCGCAGTCATGTCCAGCTTTTTGTGTCTCCATGGACTTAGCCCACCAGGCTCCTTTATCCATGGAATTTCCCAGCAAGAAAATCAGAGTGGGTTGCCATTTCCTGCTCCAAGGGATCTTCCTGATCCAGGGATCAAACCCACGTTTCTTATATCTCCTACACCCTCTGAGTTAGCAGGCAGATTCTTTACCACTAGCACCACCTTGGAAGCCTGGAAGTTTCTAAATGCACTCAATGTTTCTACTGAACCAAGAAAGACTGCCAAGGCTCATCCTATACTTCCCTGCCACTGGATGTTACTCAAAGGTTAGGGACATGGACCACTGGAAACTACTGTCCTGCTATCAGGTGAGGAGGAGAGAAGAAACTGGGACAACACTGAGCCTAACAGGAAACAAAGATACATGCTTGAGATGTTTTAAGAAGGGGGTATTCTTCCTTAAAAGAAGGTGGACAAAAGGTCAAGAAGCAAGTTAAGAACTGGGGCATATGCTCAAGACAATACCCAGAAAGCATTTAAATGCCTGTATGTTTTTCTCTGCGTTGATAAGAACTCTCACTTGAGGCACAGAATTAAAAATTTGCTCTTCCAATGAGGTAGTTCCTTTTTGTTTCCCCAACACATTAATCAGGTTGTATATACCTATATGGGCTTCCCAGGTGATACAGTTAACAAAGAATCCAGGTGCAAAGCAGGAGACATGGGTTTGATTCCCAGGTCAGGAAGATCCGCTGGAGGCTACCCACTCCAGTGTTCTTGCTTGGAATCCCATGGACAGAGAAGCCTGGTGGGCTACAGTCCAGTGAGGCTGCAAAAGAATCAGACAAGACTTTGCTACTAAAACAACAACAAACAGCAACAATGTACTTATACAGCACGCAAAGGAGCAGGAAGGGAAAGAGAACTACAGTCTGGCTTGCATCACCTTCTGTTGATGCTTATGTAGAGGGAGGAACTTTCTGAGAGGACTGTGGTCCAAGAATCCAAGGCAGTGATCAGGAGCAAGGCAAATGGAGCACAGCAGTGGAACTGGGAACAACTCGATACAACTGTCCTTGAAGAAGCAAGCACAGCAAGTGACTCGAAAGGTAAACTGAAATGAACTCTCCTTTCCCCAAACAGGTGAGAAAAGGCACCATTCTTTAAGAGAGAAACTGACCTATGAAATTGCAGAGGCCTAGACTTTGGGCAGATTGGAGTTGGGAAACCTTAAGGGAAAAGGTTTTGTATCACTGAAGTTTCTGCCCCAGGTTTTTAACACATATTCTAAGGTCACAACTGTACAAAACCACCACAAAATAGACTGTGTCCTTTGGGAACAGAGGGGGAATTGCCAGTTTATTAATGAAAAATTAAACTTTCTTTGTGACAGATTTCTTGGAGGCTGACCAAGTGATTTCATCCAGGTGTTTAAACTAGAAAGTGGGAATAACAAGAGAAAAATTCACTTTACCAAGGCAGCCTATATAACCTCAACACATACATTAGACTTGAAAAGCCACCAACTGCTATACCCTTATGTATCATGCAGACCACTTCTAAGTTGGAAAGATCTGATTGCAAATCCCTGTAGAAAGCTCTAGGGTTTTCCCCCCTGCAGTCTGGCACAAAAGAGTAGGAACAAGTCTTCGTTTTTCCCACCTATGGCTTAGGCACCGTAATTATGAATTACGCCCTGATGACCACAATGTAAAATCAAATAAGTGTGTCACACACAGACCCCCTAGACATTCCCCCATTGTATCTGTTGTAAGACCAACTCCAATAACATATGCATTTGTTTGAAATTGTCCTTGGAGTCTGAGTTCAGCTAACTTTTCACCAAGCTATTTAAAATTAATTACACGGTCTAAATGTATCTTGAATCCTTTAAGGACAAATGCACCTAATGAATACAAACAGAGCACGCAGCTAGGAGAAAACTCTATTCCATTACAGGATAAGGCAAATCCTGCAACAAGAGCAGAGAAGCGGAAGAGCCATGGGCACTGCCGTCAGAAGAAACCAGGAGGACTCCAGGAGGAGGGATGGTGGCGACACAGCACCTGGTGATGAGGGAGGAACTTTCTGAGAGGACTGTGTCCAAGAATCCAAGGCAGTGATCAGGAGCAAGGCAAATGGAGCACAGCAGTGGAACTGGGAACAACTCGATACAACTGTCCTTGAAGAAGCAAGCACAGCAAGTGACTCGAAAGGTAAACTGAAATGAACTCTCCTTTCCCCAAACAGGTGAGAAAAGGCACCATTCTTTAAGAGAGAAACTGACCTATGAAATTGCAGAGGCCTAGACTTTGGGCAGATTGGAGTTGGGAAACCTTAAGGGAAAAGGTTTTGTATCACTGAAGTTTCTGCCCCAGGTTTTTAACACATATTCTAAGGTCACAACTGTACAAAACCACCACAAAATAGACTGTGTCCTTTGGGAACAGAGGGGGAATTGCCAGTTTATTAATGAAAAATTAAACTTTCTTTGTGACAGATTTCTTGGAGGCTGACCAAGTGATTTCATCCAGGTGTTTAAACTAGAAAGTGGGAATAACAAGAGAAAAATTCACTTTACCAAGGCAGCCTATATAACCTCAACACATACATTAGACTTGAAAAGCCACCAACTGCTATACCCTTATGTATCATGCAGACCACTTCTAAGTTGGAAAGATCTGATTGCAAATCCCTGTAGAAAGCTCTAGGGTTTTCCCCCCTGCAGTCTGGCACAAAAGAGTAGGAACAAGTCTTCGTTTTTCCCACCTATGGCTTAGGCACCGTAATTATGAATTACGCCCTGATGACCACAATGTAAAATCAAATAAGTGTGTCACACACAGACCCCCTAGACATTCCCCCATTGTATCTGTTGTAAGACCAACTCCAATAACATATGCATTTGTTTGAAATTGTCCTTGGAGTCTGAGTTCAGCTAACTTTTCACCAAGCTATTTAAAATTAATTACACGGTCTAAATGTATCTTGAATCCTTTAAGGACAAATGCACCTAATGAATACAAACAGAGCACGCAGCTAGGAGAAAACTCTATTCCATTACAGGATAAGGCAAATCCTGCAACAAGAGCAGAGAAGCGGAAGAGCCATGGGCACTGCCGTCAGAAGAAACCAGGGAGGACTCCAGGAGGAGGGGGATGGTGGCGACACAGCACCTGGTGAGCTGCTGCCCTGGTTGCCACACAGAGACCGCATGCGTTCTGCATGCCTAAGCATTCCAAAGGTGGGACTGGTGACCCAGCTCCCTTTCAAACCCATGAGATTAATGAAACCAGGCTCAAAAGAAACGTTGGACTTCTTCAAAAATGAGTTATTTACAAGTGTCAGCCATGATCATATCCAGAGAAGGACAGCAAACTATCAACGTTTTTTTTAAGGAAAAATATTTTTTAAATTCAGAATCCCTTCTACAAGATGTCTAAAATCGACTACTTCTTAACTATAATAAAGTATGTGTGCTAAGTCACCTCAGTCATGTTCGACTTTTTTCGACCCTATGGACTGTAGTCCACCAGGCTCCTCTGTCCATGGGAATTCTCTAGACCAGAATACTGGAGTGTGCTGCCATGCCTTCCTCCAGGTGATCTTCCCAACCCAAGGATCTAACCAGCATCTCTTATATCTCCTGGATTTGTAGGTGGAGTCTTTACCATTAGCATTATTTGAGAATCCCATAATAAAGCATAGGGAGAAGGAAAATCTAGGAGGAATTCTTATATAGGGTTATCATGAGGTTATAAAAATAAATATACTCTAGGACTGATATTATCTTATGTGGCAAAGGCTTCTCCCAAAAGTTGGGTGTAAACCATCTTCCCTGAAAGATCTATGTCATTTCCAAGCCTGTCCTATATCATCCCTCACTGTCCCCCAACCCTTTTTTTAACAAGATTATTTGATCTATCACAAGACCCCTAGACATTCCCCCATTGTATCTGTTGTAAGACCAACTCCAATAACATATGCATTTGTTTGAAATTGTCCTTGGAGTCTGAGTTCAGCTAACTTTTCACCAAGCTATTTAAAATTAATTACACGGTCTAAATGTATCTTGAATCCTTTAAGGACAAATGCACCTAATGAATACAAACAGAGCACGCAGCTAGGAGAAAACTCTATTCCATTACAGGATAAGGCAAATCCTGCAACAAGAGCAGAGAAGCGGAAGAGCCATGGGCACTGCCGTCAGAAGAAACCAGGGAGGACTCCAGGAGGAGGGGGATGGTGGCGACACAGCACCTGGTGAGCTGCTGCCCTGGTTGCCACACAGAGACCGCATGCGTTCTGCATGCCTAAGCATTCCAAAGGTGGGACTGGTGACCCAGCTCCCTTTCAAACCCATGAGATTAATGAAACCAGGCTCAAAAGAAACGTTGGACTTCTTCAAAAATGAGTTATTTACAAGTGTCAGCCATGATCATATCCAGAGAAGGACAGCAAACTATCAACGTTTTTTTTAAGGAAAAATATTTTTTAAATTCAGAATCCCTTCTACAAGATGTCTAAAATCGACTACTTCTTAACTATAATAAAGTATGTGTGCTAAGTCACCTCAGTCATGTTCGACTTTTTTCGACCCTATGGACTGTAGTCCACCAGGCTCCTCTGTCCATGGGAATTCTCTAGACCAGAATACTGGAGTGTGCTGCCATGCCTTCCTCCAGGTGATCTTCCCAACCCAAGGATCTAACCAGCATCTCTTATATCTCCTGGATTTGTAGGTGGAGTCTTTACCATTAGCATTATTTGAGAATCCCATAATAAAGCATAGGGAGAAGGAAAATCTAGGAGGAATTCTTATATAGGGTTATCATGAGGTTATAAAAATAAATATACTCTAGGACTGATATTATCTTATGTGGCAAAGGCTTCTCCCAAAAGTTGGGTGTAACCATCTTCTGAGTTCTGGTCAACCAAACATTAACAGATATGATCTATGTCATTTCCAAGCCTGTCCTATATCATCCCTCACTGTCCCCGCCCCACTGTATGCTTCATGTTCTTTTCTTTTTTACCAGCTAGACACAGTTGATGATGGAACTCTTTAGACTGCTTGCTTCTCAGAGTCTGTTCCATGGATCAGCAATATTGACATAATCTGGCACTTACTAGAATGCGGACTCTTAGGTGCCATCCCAGGTCTCCTGAAACAGAATCTGATTTAACAAGCTGCCAAAGTGATACACAACAAGGATTCAAGTTTGAAACATAAGAGTCTAGACTGGAAGACAGTACATCTGCAAGATCAAAAGAGCACAAATCCCTGAACTATCACATGGAAGAAAACCACAGGCTAACTAGTAACATCTGCTTTGAATTCACAAAAGACTAGGAAATAAACTATGTATGAACTGTTTTATGGGTTTTTTTTTTTTTAGCTTCTATTTTTTAACACAGAGGAGCTTACTGTAAAGAATACAAGAAAAACATGGTGATGGTTTAGTCACTCAGTCATGTCTGACTCTTGGTGACCCCATGGACTGTAGCTCGCCAGGCTCCTCTGTCCATGAGATTTCCCAGGCAAGAATCCTGGAGCGGTTACCATGTCCTTCTCTGTGGGATCTTACTAACCTAGGAATCAAACCCCCGTCTCCTGCAATGCAGGCGATTCTTTACCCATTGAGCCACTAGGGAAGCACAACAAAATATATCTACTGCTAAACCATCCTGGGCCTGCATTCTGTCCTTCTGGAATCTGGAAAATTAACACAACCCTCAGAAGCAGCCTGAACTAACCAAGAGGCTTTTTTTAACACATAAAAAAAAAAATCTCTGCATGCCTTCAAACTGAGGGTGTTTGGGTTTTTTTATACTAGTAAATAAGTTGTGAAAAATAAAGATAGAATTTTTCAACATCCATCTATTTCCAGGTCAGGGTTTTCTTCCTTCCATTATTCCGTAATGTTATCAAGTTCTTTTTAAAAGGGCCACTGGCGGCTTCAGCATCCCTGCTGGTTTTGAGCATTTATCATTTTAAGAGTGAAATCATTCCTCATGGCATATTATGAGCCTTTTTTGTCAGGTAGTTAACTAAACTGGCACCAGTTAACTGTGATCTAAACTTTATATTGACAGATCTGGCAACAGACTGACATTCCTTGCACTAATTTTGGCTGTCCAATCTGAAAAAAAAAATATGCTTGAAATATGATTTCTCTTAAGCTGACAGCAGTCTTCATCAGGGTGCCAGCCGCTGACAGAGCAAGGGAAAGGACCCAGCACCGAATCCTAACTGAATATGCTTTCAAGGCAGGAGGAAAGAATTTAGAGTCCCTGTTCCTCAAAGTCATAATTTAATTTAACCACCAAGGCTGGAAGAAAAACAAGTGTTTCTTACTAAGCCTCACCATCAACAATCTATTTTTCCCCGATACCACATTTGTCTTACCTTGTAAAGCCTGGGATTACCATTCCCATGTCTTACAATAATACCTGACACACACCAACTACTCCCGCAGCTCAGCAGAGCCCATGAAATGCAATTATAGGAAAAGATCTAATAAATCAAAGATTAGCAACAGAAATGTGAGCACTGTTAACTGCTTTTGGGGGGGGCAGGGTAGTGTTGGGGTGGGAAGGCTGATAGGAAAGCCAGAAACTAACCAGCTGAAGGAATAATGACACAGAAGGAACTGACAAAATTGGAAAGATCCATCAGTATAATCATAGCACATTAATGACAGTATCTGGGTAGCGGCAGAATCACTTGACCATTAGACCCTGAACTGTTATCTCTCTCTTTTCCCAGTGAAATGAGATGCAGAAATCCTTTCAGATATTAACAAGAAGCTGTATGGAATCTTATTAATATTTCTTAGGCCAATCAGGCTTTTTTAACAACCCAAATATTATGTTTTTAGAGTATGTCAACATCATATGTAAATGCATTAACATGTAGTTATTCACTGTCATTTTTTACTGTTAGTACAATTTGATAATAGGTGTTTATTTGTGTGCATAAATACTAATGATGAGCAAGATAAAATAGCCCTGGGTTCTGTGCTTAAATCTTTGCCTTAGGATTCACAGCAATAAACAAGATGGAGTGGGGAAGGAAAGGAGTATATATTGCCTAGAAACTAAAATAATTTCCAATGCCATCCAGCCAGAGTAATAAAGTTCTTCTGGGGAAATAACGGTTCATTCAAATGGGCTGAATTGGACACTGTGGTGCCATTAAGTGCATACCAAATAATCATTTGCCAAACGGTTAACTTTTGATGCTAACAAAAAATACAGGAAAAAAAAGCTTCAGCCTCTTGCTCTCTATTTACATTTCTGGTAGCCAAGATGTAAATGTTGTAATAAAAGCACATAAAAGATCAGACATAAACTCTTATAAATACATGGTAGAGGCCCTAAACCCCATGTGCTACTGACTTGTTCAAGCTTCACCTTCCTCGTGACTCCTCATTACCCACCACCACTGCCCAGTCCCTGAGGGTTTGTGAAACTCTATTGTTACTTTCTAGACCCCTCCTCTCAGGCAGCACGCAACTCTGCTTCCTCCTCCCTCATCTTCTCTCCTCCATGTAACAAATTTTCCAGGCAGCCCATTTCTCTCCTCCTCTTAAAACTGTAAACCCTTGCTTAACTAGCAAAGACTCCTCTGGTGCGCAAAATCATGTAACACTTGTGTAACAGAAATCCCCGTGTCTTGACCCACACCCCAACCCACTTATCCCCCACATGCTTACATTACTAAAACCCAGGAAAATGTGAGGTCTAATAAATCAAAGATTAGCAACAGAAATGTGAGCACTGTTAACTGCTTTTGGGGGGGGCAGGGTAGTGTTGGGGTGGGAAGGCTGATAGGAAAGCCAGAAACTAACCAGCTGAAGGAATAATGACACAGAAGGAACTGACAAAATTGGAAAGATCCATCAGTATAATCATAGCACATTAATGACAGTATCTGGGTAGCGGCAGAATCACTTGACCATTAGACCCTGAACTGTTATCTCTCTCTTTTCCCAGTGAAATGAGATGCAGAAATCCTTTCAGATATTAACAAGAAGCTGTATGGAATCTTATTAATATTTCTTAGGCCAATCAGGCTTTTTTAACAACCCAAATATTATGTTTTTAGAGTATGTCAACATCATATGTAAATGCATTAACATGTAGTTATTCACTGTCATTTTTTACTGTTAGTACAATTTGATAATAGGTGTTTATTTGTGTGCATAAATACTAATGATGAGCAAGATAAAATAGCCCTGGGTTCTGTGCTTAAATCTTTGCCTTAGGATTCACAGCAATAAACAAGATGGAGTGGGGAAGGAAAGGAGTATATATTGCCTAGAAACTAAAATAATTTCCAATGCCATCCAGCCAGAGTAATAAAGTTCTTCTGGGGAAATAACGGTTCATTCAAATGGGCTGAATTGGACACTGTGGTGCCATTAAGTGCATACCAAATAATCATTTGCCAAACGGTTAACTTTTGATGCTAACAAAAAATACAGGAAAAAAAAGCTTCAGCCTCTTGCTCTCTATTTACATTTCTGGTAGCCAAGATGTAAATGTTGTAATAAAAGCACATAAAAGATCAGACATAAACTCTTATAAATACATGGTAGAGGCCCTAAACCCCATGTGCTACTGACTTGTTCAAGCTTCACCTTCCTCGTGACTCCTCATTACCCACCACCACTGCCCAGTCCCTGAGGGTTTGTGAAACTCTATTGTTACTTTCTAGACCCCTCCTCTCAGGCAGCACGCAACTCTGCTTCCTCCTCCCTCATCTTCTCTCCTCCATGTAACAAATTTTCCAGGCAGCCCATTTCTCTCCCTCCTCTTAAAACTGTAAACCCTTGCTTAACTAGCAAAGACTCCCTCTGGTGCGCAAAATCATGTAACACTTGTGTAACAGAAATCCCCCGTGTCTTGACCCACACCCCAACCCACTTCCCCCATGCCCAGGCAACTCACAGAAGAATTAAGATACTGGGATAAAGCTAGGAAGTGAGGAGGAAGTTGAAGGTATAGTTTCAAGTAGACAAGCCTCTTAGCAACTTTCAAATAGCTAAAGAAAGGTGGTTAATTCTTCTGCAAGTATATAAACCTGTCTTCATCCCCAAGAAAACTTCTATAACTTGAGAAGGCAGACAAGGGAAGATAAGACAGAACGAGCTAAGTCAAGCAAAAGCACCTACAAGCCTGTCTCTGTGAAAAGTGCATGATCTGTGAAAACTTCATATTTATTTAATATGAAATCCCCACTTGGTGCCCCTCACCCTCAATTTTATAGACATTGCTTCTGAAGTTAACAGGCATGAAGTAACAACTGAGGTCACAAAGTGGCAGAAGTCAAGATTTAATCCATCTCTCTGGGTCCCAAGTTCATTCACTTTCCTTGGTCCAGCCTGCCCCAGTCACAGAACATTCTGCCCCATTATCCTGCCAGATAAGTAGAAGGGCTCATTTCTTTTGTCACAAGGGAAATTTTGCTGAGGTCTCACTCTTGGAGTTCCCAACATTCCCAAGTATTACCTTTCCTAACTCATCGGAACACTATAATTGCTTTCCCCAACTGTCCAATGCAGAGCACCCATGTGCTAAAAGGTTGTCTTGACCTGTCATCTGCTCTCCTCTTGACTAATGTCAGTATTTCACACTTAGCTCCACGAAGGAAAACAAGGATTCTGTCTGCAACATGTTCAAGGTGGAGTTGATAAACAGGTGAGATTCTCTTTACAGAGGAACAGAGAAATCTACTGGGGAAACTCTCTGGGTAAAGCTGCAGGTCAGTAGTAGCGGGACAGGCAAGAATTCACGTTGAACCTGGCCTCTCCTGACATGAATGCAAATCCTCACCCTGGCCCTGGGGGCAGAGGAGCTGAGGAAGGGAGCGATGTGACGTGATGGATACTGGCAGTTTTGCACTCAGGATATAAGCAGGGGAAATGGGGACGAGAATGCAGCCTGTGGGCTCTCTTATTCCTCCACCCTGAAATCCCCCATTCTGTGCTAGGAGAAGATCTAAGCCTACATACAAAATACAAAGTGGCTTTGTTTTGTTATTGCGTTTATCTGTCACATCCAACAAAAGGTTTATCCTCCTGTACACTTAACGGCAGCAGACAAGAAAAACATCTCCGAGCAACCAGATTAAGGGGGAGAGGGTGCTGGCAGTGGAACAACAGGACTGGCAGGCAGGTCTTTGCATCTAGGTGAGATTCTGCACATGACTGAGAGAAAGGAAATGAACACCAACATCTCTAAAGTCTCGTCTAAGTCCTTCCACCAACCTTGTCATGATGTTTAAGACAATGAGATATTGGGGGCTGATTTTGAATTAATATCCATCTCCCCTGACCACTATGGAAGCAGCTGGGGCATTTCTCTAGCCAGTGATTCTCCCTGTTGACTCCCTCATGTTTCACAATCTTAGGAACCAATCGGGATCTCAGTGAAGTTAACAGGCATGAAGTAACAACTGAGGTCACAAAGTGGCAGAAGTCAAGATTTAATCCATCTCTCTGGGTCCCAAGTTCATTCACTTTCCTTGGTCCAGCCTGCCCCAGTCACAGAACATTCTGCCCCATTATCCTGCCAGATAAGTAGAAGGGCTCATTTCTTTTGTCACAAGGGAAATTTTGCTGAGGTCTCACTCTTGGAGTTCCCAACATTCCCAAGTATTACCTTTCCTAACTCATCGGAACACTATAATTGCTTTCCCCAACTGTCCAATGCAGAGCACCCATGTGCTAAAAGGTTGTCTTGACCTGTCATCTGCTCTCCTCTTGACTAATGTCAGTATTTCACACTTAGCTCCACGAAGGAAAACAAGGATTCTGTCTGCAACATGTTCAAGGTGGAGTTGATAAACAGGTGAGATTCTCTTTACAGAGGAACAGAGAAATCTACTGGGGAAACTCTCTGGGTAAAGCTGCAGGTCAGTAGTAGCGGGACAGGCAAGAATTCACGTTGAACCTGGCCTCTCCTGACATGAATGCAAATCCTCACCCTGGCCCTGGGGGCAGAGGAGCTGAGGAAGGGAGCGATGTGACGTGATGGATACTGGCAGTTTTGCACTCAGGATATAAGCAGGGGAAATGGGGACGAGAATGCAGCCTGTGGGCTCTCTTATTCCTCCACCCTGAAATCCCCCATTCTGTGCTAGGAGAAGATCTAAGCCTACATACAAAATACAAAGTGGCTTTGTTTTGTTATTGCGTTTATCTGTCACATCCAACAAAAGGTTTATCCTCCTGTACACTTAACGGCAGCAGACAAGAAAAACATCTCCGAGCAACCAGATTAAGGGGGAGAGGGTGCTGGCAGTGGAACAACAGGACTGGCAGGCAGGTCTTTGCATCTAGGTGAGATTCTGCACATGACTGAGAGAAAGGAAATGAACACCAACATCTCTAAAGTCTCGTCTAAGTCCTTCCACCAACCTTGTCATGATGTTTAAGACAATGAGATATTGGGGGCTGATTTTGAATTAATATCCATCTCCCCTGACCACTATGGAAGCAGCTGGGGGCATTTCTCTAGCCAGTGATTCTCCCTGTTGACTCCCTCATGTTTCACAATCTTAGGCAAGCCCAGGAAAGTCTCCATTTGTGAGAGATTACAATGAGCTCCTTATGAGAGACAAGTGCTGCACAAAGCCCTTCAGCTCTTACCATCTCTTTGTATGGCTGCAGAAACTGCATAATTATTATTATCGTCTCCATTTTTGAGATGAGAAGATTGAGGTTTAGGCACATTAAATGAGCCTCCCAAGGCTATCCACAAGTTTGAGTTGAGAACTGAATCTAGATATTCTGACCTCAAGCCAACGGCTCTGAGCCTGTAACCTCAGTTACTGCTTCCACAAATTCCCCTCAACACACACACTTACACATAAATATAAACTCACACAGAGTCCAGATGGGGTGCATCTGAAAGCCCGAGCTAGAAGTATGTTTGGGGAATCCACTGAAGGTTTGCTCCTAGAACTACTGAAGAAAAAAGCATGCAGGGACATGAGAGTTTGCTTCAAAACCTGGCAAAATCAATTTCCAGTTCAAGTGCTGGATCCCAGCTTCTGCTGAGGAAGAGATAGAGCCACAAGACAACCATGGTCAGCTTTGCATCTGAGAATATACTAAGCTACCAGGCCCTCCATGGTGTGGAGGATTCTGGGAGAAGTTGGGACTTGCACAAAACCCCAGCAGTGTTCTGAGCCAACCAAGGAGACATGAATATGATGGAAAGAACAGGAGGACTGATGGAGTCACCTGGTTTTATATCTGTCAAGAATATAGGAGAAAGGATTCTAATATCAAATTGATTAAATTAAACTACATAATCTTTGAACTGTCTCATCAGCCCTAGGATTCCATGAGAAGAAATGTGTCTTTGTGCTCTTATATAACTCTGCACATTGGGGGAGCAGATGATGAGAACAATAAGAGGAGTAATAACACGTGTTTATCTCCGAGCAACCAGATTAAGGGGAGAGGGTGCTGGCAGTGGAACAACAGGACTGGCAGGCAGGTCTTTGCATCTAGGTGAGATTCTGCACATGACTGAGAGAAAGGAAATGAACACCAACATCTCTAAAGTCTCGTCTAAGTCCTTCCACCAACCTTGTCATGATGTTTAAGACAATGAGATATTGGGGGCTGATTTTGAATTAATATCCATCTCCCCTGACCACTATGGAAGCAGCTGGGGCATTTCTCTAGCCAGTGATTCTCCCTGTTGACTCCCTCATGTTTCACAATCTTAGGCAAGCCCAGGAAAGTCTCCATTTGTGAGAGATTACAATGAGCTCCTTATGAGAGACAAGTGCTGCACAAAGCCCTTCAGCTCTTACCATCTCTTTGTATGGCTGCAGAAACTGCATAATTATTATTATCGTCTCCATTTTTGAGATGAGAAGATTGAGGTTTAGGCACATTAAATGAGCCTCCCAAGGCTATCCACAAGTTTGAGTTGAGAACTGAATCTAGATATTCTGACCTCAAGCCAACGGCTCTGAGCCTGTAACCTCAGTTACTGCTTCCACAAATTCCCCTCAACACACACACTTACACATAAATATAAACTCACACAGAGTCCAGATGGGGTGCATCTGAAAGCCCGAGCTAGAAGTATGTTTGGGGAATCCACTGAAGGTTTGCTCCTAGAACTACTGAAGAAAAAAGCATGCAGGGACATGAGAGTTTGCTTCAAAACCTGGCAAAATCAATTTCCAGTTCAAGTGCTGGATCCCAGCTTCTGCTGAGGAAGAGATAGAGCCACAAGACAACCATGGTCAGCTTTGCATCTGAGAATATACTAAGCTACCAGGCCCTCCATGGTGTGGAGGATTCTGGGAGAAGTTGGGACTTGCACAAAACCCCAGCAGTGTTCTGAGCCAACCAAGGAGACATGAATATGATGGAAAGAACAGGAGGACTGATGGAGTCACCTGGTTTTATATCTGTCAAGAATATAGGAGAAAGGATTCTAATATCAAATTGATTAAATTAAACTACATAATCTTTGAACTGTCTCATCAGCCCTAGGATTCCATGAGAAGAAATGTGTCTTTGTGCTCTTATATAACTCTGCACATTGGGGGAGCAGATGATGAGAACAATAAGAGGAGTAATAACACGTGTTTATGAAACTCTCCCCATGTGCCAGGTGCCCCTATCTCTGATTATCCAACGCTGTAACCCAACACCATATGGTCAAAGACAATGGCAAGAGGTAGAGTAAGGATGGCAACAAATTAATTAACCAAGTAAGAACTGGCAACAAATTAATTAATCAAACAGGAACTGAAGCTGAGTGATGTTCACAGGGGAAACATAACTCACTCTGGCAGGTTGCACAAGACTGGTCTTGCCCTTCAACAAAGCAAAGAAAGCGTCAGGCAAAGGAAGCTTCACAAGGCTGCCCTATCACACTGTTCCTGTCAGTCGCCATACCCAAGAGCCTGCAGGAGAGAACACAGAAGAGATGTGCAAAAGATGATGCTTCCAACACTGATCTTAACATGAGAGCTGGGTGTGACCTTTTCTGAATGCTCAGAACCCACAGCGACAATCGGTAGTCATCACAATATGTGGAAACATGAAGGTCATATACATACTTTCTTCCTCCACTTTACACCATGGAATTCAATGCTCTCCTCACAGTTGACTACTGACCTTCCTTGGACTCTTCTCCAGTTGAAGCTCCCAGAGCAATAACAAGTTCCACAAGGGTAGACCCCTGGTCCTTTTCTGTGCACTCCAACAGTAATTAGTTCAATAATAAATACACAGTGAGTACTCAATAAATACCCATGAAATCAAGTGGAAAATCAATCCTGACATGGAATCAGCAGTCATTTCCCCAGTGTGCATGTGTGCGTATGTGTCCACTGTTTTGGGATGGTGGCTGTGACGTGTGATTCCCAGGTCAGCTTTGCATCTGAGAATATACTAAGCTACCAGGCCCTCCATGGTGTGGAGGATTCTGGGAGAAGTTGGGACTTGCACAAAACCCCAGCAGTGTTCTGAGCCAACCAAGGAGACATGAATATGATGGAAAGAACAGGAGGACTGATGGAGTCACCTGGTTTTATATCTGTCAAGAATATAGGAGAAAGGATTCTAATATCAAATTGATTAAATTAAACTACATAATCTTTGAACTGTCTCATCAGCCCTAGGATTCCATGAGAAGAAATGTGTCTTTGTGCTCTTATATAACTCTGCACATTGGGGGAGCAGATGATGAGAACAATAAGAGGAGTAATAACACGTGTTTATGAAACTCTCCCCATGTGCCAGGTGCCCCTATCTCTGATTATCCAACGCTGTAACCCAACACCATATGGTCAAAGACAATGGCAAGAGGTAGAGTAAGGATGGCAACAAATTAATTAACCAAGTAAGAACTGGCAACAAATTAATTAATCAAACAGGAACTGAAGCTGAGTGATGTTCACAGGGAATCATAACTCACTCTGGCAGGTTGCACAAGACTGGTCTTGCCCTTCAACAAAGCAAAGAAAGCGTCAGGCAAAGGAAGCTTCACAAGGCTGCCCTATCACACTGTTCCTGTCAGTCGCCATACCCAAGAGCCTGCAGGAGAGAACACAGAAGAGATGTGCAAAAGATGATGCTTCCAACACTGATCTTAACATGAGAGCTGGGTGTGACCTTTTCTGAATGCTCAGAACCCACAGCGACAATCGGTAGTCATCACAATATGTGGAAACATGAAGGTCATATACATACTTTCTTCCTCCACTTTACACCATGGAATTCAATGCTCTCCTCACAGTTGACTACTGACCTTCCTTGGACTCTTCTCCAGTTGAAGCTCCCAGAGCAATAACAAGTTCCACAAGGGTAGACCCCTGGTCCTTTTCTGTGCACTCCAACAGTAATTAGTTCAATAATAAATACACAGTGAGTACTCAATAAATACCCATGAAATCAAGTGGAAAATCAATCCTGACATGGAATCAGCAGTCATTTCCCCCCAGTGTGCATGTGTGTGCGTATGTGTCCACTGTCCCTTTTTGGCATGGTGGCTGTGACGTGTGATTCCCACTGTGGTCTGCTGTCTCCTGAAGTCCCCCTAGCCCAGTGGGTGCCCACAGGATGCAGGGCTATTCCAAGAGACCCTTGCTATTCTCTTTGGGCAGTGCTGTTTCCCAACCCATCTTGAGCCTTTTGAGCAACCTACTTTTCTGGGAGGGGGTCCCTTTACATGTTAATTGATCTTTCTCAAATGCTTCAGTCCTATGGAACTGTACTGTGGTAGCTTTCCCAGGATTCTTAAACTTCAGCAAACCTAACAATCCTAGGGTCCACTCTTAGATGTTCTGTTTTGGAATAGAATCAGGAATCTTGGTTCCAATAAACCTGTTCAGCTGATGTCTGATGCAGGTGGTCCATGAATCACCCTTGGAGAAACACTGAATGCCTCAAAGGAATTATTAAGACAGGACCTTAGTCAGATGATTAATTATTATCATGATCCTAGAAACCAGAATTCTGAATGTGCTTCACCTCTGGGGTCCTAAAACCATGGTAGTTTTTCAGGAGTCAGGTGTATATGCCAGAGAATTTTCTCAGAGAAAACACAAGAAAGAAGCCTAGGTTCTGTCAGAAAACTGTGCATGGCCTTAGTGAGGGAGTGAAGTCAGAGAATCAATGAAAAAGCAACTACTTTAGGAGGAAACCAGGTCAGAAGGCAGGTTTCAGGGCACAATGATGGGCTATCATGGTTCTTTACAGTATAAGGGGCCAATGAGTTGTCCATGTGGTTTATCTGGCTAAAGCCCCCCACTCCACATGATCAGTAACTTAAAACAGCGAGGCTTACCAGTGTTTACATCATGTAAGAGAGAGATCCTTAAGCAAAAGCTGTGAAGTAAGATAGGACAGTTTTCTATACATTTCCCCTTTACTTTGGTTTTCTCTATCTCTATTATATTGTTCGAAATTCCACTCATCTCATCTCTTATAAAGCTCCCAGAGCAATAACAAGTTCCACAAGGGTAGACCCTGGTCCTTTTCTGTGCACTCCAACAGTAATTAGTTCAATAATAAATACACAGTGAGTACTCAATAAATACCCATGAAATCAAGTGGAAAATCAATCCTGACATGGAATCAGCAGTCATTTCCCCCCAGTGTGCATGTGTGTGCGTATGTGTCCACTGTCCCTTTTTGGCATGGTGGCTGTGACGTGTGATTCCCACTGTGGTCTGCTGTCTCCTGAAGTCCCCCTAGCCCAGTGGGTGCCCACAGGATGCAGGGCTATTCCAAGAGACCCTTGCTATTCTCTTTGGGCAGTGCTGTTTCCCAACCCATCTTGAGCCTTTTGAGCAACCTACTTTTCTGGGAGGGGGTCCCTTTACATGTTAATTGATCTTTCTCAAATGCTTCAGTCCTATGGAACTGTACTGTGGTAGCTTTCCCAGGATTCTTAAACTTCAGCAAACCTAACAATCCTAGGGTCCACTCTTAGATGTTCTGTTTTGGAATAGAATCAGGAATCTTGGTTCCAATAAACCTGTTCAGCTGATGTCTGATGCAGGTGGTCCATGAATCACCCTTGGAGAAACACTGAATGCCTCAAAGGAATTATTAAGACAGGACCTTAGTCAGATGATTAATTATTATCATGATCCTAGAAACCAGAATTCTGAATGTGCTTCACCTCTGGGGTCCTAAAACCATGGTAGTTTTTCAGGAGTCAGGTGTATATGCCAGAGAATTTTCTCAGAGAAAACACAAGAAAGAAGCCTAGGTTCTGTCAGAAAACTGTGCATGGCCTTAGTGAGGGAGTGAAGTCAGAGAATCAATGAAAAAGCAACTACTTTAGGAGGAAACCAGGTCAGAAGGCAGGTTTCAGGGCACAATGATGGGCTATCATGGTTCTTTACAGTATAAGGGGCCAATGAGTTGTCCATGTGGTTTATCTGGCTAAAGCCCCCCACTCCACATGATCAGTAACTTAAAACAGCGAGGCTTACCAGTGTTTACATCATGTAAGAGAGAGATCCTTAAGCAAAAGCTGTGAAGTAAGATAGGACAGTTTTCTATACATTTCCCCTTTACTTTGGTTTTCTCTATCTCTATTATATTGTACGAAATTCCACTCATCTGCTTAATAAAGTATCCAGTGGTTTCAGATTCTTTCCTTTCCACCATCTGAACCTACTTTCAAAAAAGCATGTATATGTTTAGGGTTAAAGAGTACATACAACTTAAAATATTACCACTCCCATAATTATTTCTTAATATGAATATATCAAAGCTATCTATACCAAGAAATGTAATTGCAAGCCATTAATCATTATCAGAAATATAATTTTGCAAGCAATGAGAATTTCTAGTAGATCTTTGCACAGATATGAGACTAATGCTGCTAAGAAACTGTCATGGGGCATTTGAAACCATTTAAGCTGAGTTTTAAGCCTGCCTAGAAGTCGAGCAAAGAGCAGCCATGAACAAGATCAGTTGTGAGTGTGTCCCCTTCTCCTTGGCTCCCTGGGTACCCAAGTCTGCATTTATCTAACATTTCTCATACTGTTTGTAGCGAGTTTTTGTTTCAGTTTCTCCCTTCCCTCACCAAACTGTGAACAACTCACAAAAAGGATCCAAGCCTGAGAAGCTGGCCAAGTATGACCTCCCTTGATTATATCCCACTTGACAACAATAACTTGGAATCTACCTACATAGAAGAGTGAAAGTCGCTTGCAGTCTAAGAAAGAAAAAAATCATTTTGAGAAAACAGGCTGCACCCAGGAGGCTGATTCACTGACCATGTCCTGGCTATAGATACAGAAACAGCTCCATACCCCCGGTGACTTGGCTACAGCCCATTTAGCTTTGGTCTATCATCAGCTCCCAACATCAAGGCCTCAAGAATATTGCCCATTTGTGCCTCAGGGAATAAGAAAACAGACCCTGTGGACCTTAAGTGCCTATGAGCCACCTCAGCCCCTCTCAGGCATGGCCTGGGGGACCCTGGAGAACAATAACTTAGACAACCACCGCCAGACAAGTGAGCCTTTTTGGAAACACAGAAATCTAGGGGAAAAGTTTCAGCACACTATAGGAGCAAAAATCTCCTAGACTGGACCTGTGGAAGAGGGCAAGAAGAAGAGTTCGACTTTACCCACATCAGCCCTCTCCCAAGGCATTACCGCATAGTATATGAGAGCCCTTCTCAACCCATGAGTTCTCCCGCCAGAAAAGTCAGACATGGGAGGTACCCAGCTTCCTGAGCTGTGCAGGGAGCTGCCAAAGATGCCCAAGTCTCTCTCATCTCATCCAGAGCAAGGAGCTGTGAACTGCATGACTGGGGTTGGGATGGGAAGCAGCTGGGAGATCAGCAGCCAGGGTATCAAAACAGCTATTCGTATAGTTTAGGGTTAAAGAGTACATACAACTTAAAATATTACCACTCCCATAATTATTTCTTAATATGAATATATCAAAGCTATCTATACCAAGAAATGTAATTGCAAGCCATTAATCATTATCAGAAATATAATTTTGCAAGCAATGAGAATTTCTAGTAGATCTTTGCACAGATATGAGACTAATGCTGCTAAGAAACTGTCATGGGGCATTTGAAACCATTTAAGCTGAGTTTTAAGCCTGCCTAGAAGTCGAGCAAAGAGCAGCCATGAACAAGAGCAGTTGTGAGGTGTCCCTTCTCCTTGGCTCCCTGGGTACCCAAGTCTGCATTTATCTAACATTTCTCATACTGTTTGTAGCGATTTTTTGTTTCAGTTTCTCCCTTCCCTCACCAAACTGTGAACAACTCACAAAAAGGATCCAAGCCTGAGAAGCTGGCCAAGTATGACCTCCCTTGATTATATCCCACTTGACAACAATAACTTGGAATCTACCTACATAGAAGAGTGAAAGTCGCTTGCAGTCTAAGAAAGAAAAAAATCATTTTGAGAAAACAGGCTGCACCCAGGAGGCTGATTCACTGACCATGTCCTGGCTATAGATACAGAAACAGCTCCATACCCCCGGTGACTTGGCTACAGCCCATTTAGCTTTGGTCTATCATCAGCTCCCAACATCAAGGCCTCAAGAATATTGCCCATTTGTGCCTCAGGGAATAAGAAAACAGACCCTGTGGACCTTAAGTGCCTATGAGCCACCTCAGCCCCTCTCAGGCATGGCCTGGGGGACCCTGGAGAACAATAACTTAGACAACCACCGCCAGACAAGTGAGCCTTTTTGGAAACACAGAAATCTAGGGGAAAAGTTTCAGCACACTATAGGAGCAAAAATCTCCTAGACTGGACCTGTGGAAGAGGGCAAGAAGAAGAGTTCGACTTTACCCACATCAGCCCTCTCCCAAGGCATTACCGCATAGTATATGAGAGCCCTTCTCAACCCATGAGTTCTCCCGCCAGAAAAGTCAGACATGGGAGTAAGTACCCAGCTTCCTGAGCTGTGCAGGGAGCTGCCAAAGATGCCCAAGTCTCTCTCATCTCATCCAGAGCAAGGAGCTGTGAACTGCATGACTGGGGTTGGGATGGGAAGCAGCTGGGAGATCAGCAGCCAGGGCTCAGAACAATCCTACCAATGGCATCGTGGATTCCATCAAGAAGCCTAACCACAAGACGCTGGGGACTCCACACCTGTAGATACCTTCTCCAACTGGCCCCCAAGCAAGCCCAGCACTCCATGCCCTCACTCCAACATACCCACACCCCCACACCTCACAGCTACTCCCTGTGTGGGCTCCCAGTGGCAGGTAGTGCAAGCTTTTACAGAAAGTTAGCACACACAGAAAGCTCCCCCCAAATCAGTGAGCTGGGGAGAAACCACAGATTTGAGCATTCTGCACACTAGGAAAAGAAACAGAGAAGATGTCATTCATACTGGCTTTGCAGGAAAATTAGAAAGTGCACCAGTTTAAGAATTCTGCCACAAGAGACAGCAAGAAGTATAGAGCAGGGATATCCACAGAGAGGGCCTGAGAAAGCCTGAGAATCACTAGCAATGTTGATAGTAAGTATTTGTCTCTCAAAATTCGTAAGTGAAATTGAAGGATATGATGACTACTTTGTATCATGTATTGTGTAGACAGCAACACAAGTTTCAAGAAACATAAAAAATCAAGGCAATAGAATAGAACATCACCGAAGGAACACAGCCATGTTAGAGAAGCCAATTCCAAGATATGAAAATCTGCAATTTCCAAGACAGAAAGTTCAAAAATAGCTGTTTTGAAAAAAGCTGAATGAGATACAAGAAAATATAGAAAGACAATTCAATGAAATTTGGAACATAATATATTGTTATTGTTCAGTCACTAAGTCATGCTCAGTTCTTTGCAAACCCATGGACTGCACACACCAGACTTCCCTGTCCTTCACATTCTCTGAGATTTTGTTCAGACTAACACCCATTGAGTCGGTGATGCCATCCAACCATTTCATCTTCTATCATCCCCTTCTCTTCCTGCCCTCAATCTTTCCAAGCATCAGGGTTTTTTTCAATGACTCAGTCTTTGTATCAGGTGAGCAAAGTACTGGAGCTTCAGCTTCAGCATCAGTCCTTCCAATGAATAGTTAGGGTTGATTTCCTATAGAATTGACTGGTTAGATTTCCTTGCAGTCTTAGGGACTCTCAAAAGTCTTCTTCAGCATCACAATCCAAAGGCATCAATTTTTTGGCACTCAGGCTTTATGATTCAACTCTCGTATTTGTACATGACTACTGGAAAACCACAGCCTTGACTCCATGGCGCCTAAACTCCAACATACCCAAAACACCCCCCCCACCTGTAGATACCTTCTCCAACTGGCCCAAGCGTCCATGCCCTCACTCCAACATACCCACACCCCACACCTCACAGCTACTCCTGTGTGGGCTCCCAGTGGCAGGTAGTGCAAGCTTTTACAGAAAGTTAGCACACACAGAAAGCTCCCCCCAAATCAGTGAGCTGGGGAGAAACCACAGATTTGAGCATTCTGCACACTAGGAAAAGAAACAGAGAAGATGTCATTCATACTGGCTTTGCAGGAAAATTAGAAAGTGCACCAGTTTAAGAATTCTGCCACAAGAGACAGCAAGAAGTATAGAGCAGGGATATCCACAGAGAGGGCCTGAGAAAGCCTGAGAATCACTAGCAATGTTGATAGTAAGTATTTGTCTCTCAAAATTCGTAAGTGAAATTGAAGGATATGATGACTACTTTGTATCATGTATTGTGTAGACAGCAACACAAGTTTCAAGAAACATAAAAAATCAAGGCAATAGAATAGAACATCACCGAAGGAACACAGCCATGTTAGAGAAGCCAATTCCAAGATATGAAAATCTGCAATTTCCAAGACAGAAAGTTCAAAAATAGCTGTTTTGAAAAAAGCTGAATGAGATACAAGAAAATATAGAAAGACAATTCAATGAAATTTGGAACATAATATATTGTTATTGTTCAGTCACTAAGTCATGCTCAGTTCTTTGCAAACCCATGGACTGCACACACCAGACTTCCCTGTCCTTCACATTCTCTGAGATTTTGTTCAGACTAACACCCATTGAGTCGGTGATGCCATCCAACCATTTCATCTTCTATCATCCCCTTCTCTTCCTGCCCTCAATCTTTCCAAGCATCAGGGTTTTTTTCAATGACTCAGTCTTTGTATCAGGTGAGCAAAGTACTGGAGCTTCAGCTTCAGCATCAGTCCTTCCAATGAATAGTTAGGGTTGATTTCCTATAGAATTGACTGGTTAGATTTCCTTGCAGTCTTAGGGACTCTCAAAAGTCTTCTTCAGCATCACAATCCAAAGGCATCAATTTTTTGGCACTCAGGCTTTATGATTCAACTCTCGTATTTGTACATGACTACTGGAAAAACCACAGCCTTGACTAGACAGACCTTTGTCTGCAAAGTGATGTCTCTGCTTTTGAATTTTCTTCCAAGAAGCACATGTCTTTTAACTTCACAACTGCAGTCATCATCTGCAGTGGTTTTGGAGCCCAAGAAAATAAACTCTGTCACTGTTTCCATTGTTTCCCCATATGTTTGCCATGAAGTAACAGGACTCAATGCAATGATCTTAGTTTTTTCAATGCTGAGTTTTAAGCCAGCTTTTTCACTCTCCTTTGTACATTTATCAAGAGGTTATTTAGTTTCTTTTAGCTTTTTTACCATTAGAATGATATCATCTGCATATTTGAGGTTGTTGATATTTCTCCAAGCAATCTTGATTCCAGCTTGTGATCCATCCAGCATTTCACATGATGTACCCTACATACAAGTTAAATAAGCAGGATGACAATATGATGTATACTTTTCTCAATTTTGAGCCAGCCTGTTATTCCATGTCTGGTTCTCACTGCTGCTTCTTGATCTGCATACAGGTTTCTTAGAAGGCAGGTATGGTGGTCTGGTATTCTCAGCTCTTTTATTTTCTACAGCTTGTTGTGATCCATACAGTCAGTGGCTTTAGTATAGTCAATGAAGCAAAAATAGATGTTTGTCGAGAATCCCCTTGCTTTTCTAAGATCCAGTGGATGTTGGCAATTTGACCTGTGGTTCCTCTGTCTTTTCTAAATCCTGTTTGTACCTCTGGAAGTTCTCAGTTCATGTTGAAGCCTAACTTGAAGCATTTTGAGCATTACCTTGCTAGCATGTGAAATAGATGCAACTGTATGGTAGTTTTGAACAGTCTTTGGCATTGTCCTTCTTTGAGATTGGAATGAAAGCTGACCTTTTTCAGTTCTGTGGCCAATGGTGAGTTTTCCAAATTTACTGGCATACTGAGTGTAGCACTTTCAACAGCATCATCTTTTAGAACTGAAATAACTCAGCTGAAATTCCATCCTCTCCACTAGCTTTGTCTGTAGTAAAACTCCCTGAGGTCCACTTGACTTTACACTCCAGGATGTCTGGCTCTAGGTGAATGACAATACCAGAGTGGTTATCCAGGTCATTAAGACCTTTCCTGTATAGTTCTTCTGTGTATTCTTGCCACCTCATATGAATTTCTTCTGTCTTTGCCTTTCCGTCCTTTACTACGCCCATATTTGCATGCAATATTTCCTTGGTATCTCCAATTTTCTTGAAGAGATCTCTGGTTTTCCCCATCCTATTGTTTTCCTCTATTTCTTTACGTTGCTCACTTAAGAAGGCTTTCTTAGGGCTTCTCTGATGGTCCAGTGGGTAAAGAGTCCACTGTGCAGTGCCATGGAAGATCACACGTGACATGGAGTGGCTGGACCACTGTGTCCAATTACAAGCCAGAGCTACGGAGTACATGCACCCAGAGCCAGTGCTCTGAAATGAGAGAGGCCACTGCAATCGGAGCCCCACATAGGCCAAAGAATGAAGATGGATGAAAAATAAATAAATAAAAAGTTAATAAAAAGAGGTCAACATTTAACAACAAAAAAAGAAGGCTTTCTTATCTCTCCTTGCTAGGTACTGGAACTCTGCGTTCAGTTGGGTATATTTATCCCTTCCTCATTTTCCTTCTGCTTCTCTTCTTTATTCAGCTATTTGTAAGCCTCCTCAGATGATCACTTGGCCTTCTTGCATTACTTTTGCTTTGGGATGGTTCTGGTCACCATCTCTTGTACAATGTTACAGTTCTTCAGGTACTCTGTCTACTAGATCTAATCCCTTGCATCAAAGAGATAGAAGCAATAAAAAAGAACTAAATAGAAATTTTGAAGTTGAAGAAAACAATGAATTAATTTTTTTTAAAAAAAGGCAATTGGGAGTGTTAACATCAATAGAAAAGCAAAAGAAAGAATCTGTAAAGTAGAATACAGGAATGATTTGAAATTATTTAGTCAGAGGAGAATAAAGGAAAAAAAAACTCTATAAAACCCTGTGAACCAAGAATACTTTACCCAGTAAAGATGCCCTTCAGAAATGAAGATGAGATAATATGTAGACCAGTCAGGATTATATCTAAGTCAGATGCAATGGCATTCTTTGAATACACTGAGCATACCCTGTATTTCATATTATCATATGGCCTAAACGTTTTTTAAATACTGTGGCCACCAACAATCACAGAGTCACTAATTCAGTGCAGTATACCATTTAAACATTTGCCTTAGTGATCTAGAGTGTTTTAAAGATACAGGAGCCCAGCTTCACTCCAGAGTTACTGAATCTGAATGCCTGAAGGTACATGTCAAAAGCCCACCAGAAATTCTTATGCAATGAAAGAAGAGAAAAATCAGAGCCACTGATACAACAGATGTTGAACAACACATTTGGGGAGTGTTTAGTTGGATGCATTATGTAGAACAGGACTGGTGATTTAGGAGGGATTCCAGTGCTGGAAATCAAACAAATTCCCTAGCTGCTGAGGTACTTAACATAACCTTATAGCCTGGCCATGGTTGTACATGCCTTCCTGGAAAGCCTTTAAGAAGTTGTGGTCAACAATCCATGATGATTTTGCAAAAACATTAAGAAACAATACACTCCTTGATTGTGATGAACACTACTGTAAAATGCCTCAAGAAGCTCTCTGCTTTGTCTCACAGTGTTGCCATCTATGTCCCTGCTCCGACTATTTGGAACATGGGAATGCACAGGCAATATCTGCTTTGATATATCTGTACTTGCTTGTTAGATTTAGGAGCCTGGCACCACAAACATATCTGAACATTCAGTATTTCAATGTATTACTTCCAGCAAATAGCGTGACAGAAAGGAAGAACGTAAGTGACTACTGATGTACTGAATGAAGCAAATGTCCAGAGAAGGTGGATGAACAGATTAACGGAATTTGTCTTTCCGCCTGCCAACTTCTGGCATCAATACTGCTGATGGAGCAGTATTACATTACATTTATGTGAATGTAAACCGAGCATTTTTATATAGGTTTACTCAAACTAGAACCTGCTGCACTCTGACTGGAATGCTCTTCTCCCCATCTTTCTCATGGTCACTACCCTAACTAAAAGCATTTCCATCTTTCCCACCACCTGCTCCCTCCTTCAAGCATAGAGCCTATTGTATTTTCCAAAGATGGATAGACCTTCTCTTCTGCTATGTGACTTCGTGACTCACCTATTAAGAGACAGAATTTATTTCTCAACCCCTTCTTAAATTTAGGTGGACACTGAGATTGATTTAACCAATCAAATACATCAAAAATGACACTGTACCACTCCCAGGATCACCCTTAACTATTCTAACTTTGTGATCTGGGACAGCCAGACACCACATAAAGAGTGTGACTACCATGAGACAACCACTTTGTCAGAAATCTTGTTAAAATAACCACATTGGTCCCAAGATGGAGTTATCCATGCGAAGTCCCATCCTGGAGGGTGAGACTCCACATGGCAAGAGGACCACCAGGACCACCAAGACCCTAGTCATGTGAGTGCAGAAGCTATCTTGGAAGTACACACACCACACCCAGCCATCCCAGCTGATGCCGTATGGATCAGAGATGCCCATCCAGTCAAACCATCCCAATTCTTAACCCCTGTAATCAAGAACAAAACGAACAGTTGTTTTAAGGTGCTCAGTCAAGGAGAGCAGACTGTGCCATCCCAGAATATGCCTCTTTGGCATAATGATTATTTTGAGCTGATTATTTGTTAGAAAGAGCAATGTAGAAGCTCTGAAAATAATGCAGAAGTTAAACTTTTAAAGAGAAAGCTACATTTATAAAGGAAATTTCCATTTGTAAGAGTTTCCTTCTTTGTACCAGGAAGACAAGAATGACTAAATCACTTGTCACTGGAAAAGGTGCCCACTTAAACCTGGATACCAAATCCTACCCCTATTTTTGGTGCTTTTCCTGGTAACTTCCCATAACTTCACTCCCTTCTCCCTGAACAGGTCTCTTTTATCTTTAGCTGAATATGGTATTCAAGTGAGTGGCTAGGGCTCAATTTCTCTGGGTCTCTTCCGAGTATCTGTGAAATACACATGTTAATAAATTGCTTGTTTTTCTCTCATTAATCTGTTTTTTATTATGGAGGTCTCAGCCAAGAACATAATGGTTAGAGGGATAAACACTTTTCCTCTCTTACAACAGTAATAGATAAATTTAAATACTTAACACAGCATTTAAATTACTTCCATATCTACTTATTTACTGTTAAGTCGTCTCTACTAGAATATGAGCTCTAATCAAGCCATGGTTTCTTTTGTCTTATTCATCACTGTGTGCACAGTGTCTGAAATAAAGTAGGTGTTCAATAAATATTTGCTAAATTATTATTAAGTGCATTTTCTCTCTGGAAACTCTGAAGACTCCTTAATAATGTACTCTGGCTGATACTCTGCTTGTGCCAGTTGTTCTTTCATTGCTATTAGAGGCATTCATCTTTTTGAGGAAATACATGTCACACAAAGTCCAGAAAACATATTGACAATGCAGCATCATCACACAGGATCAACTATAATTTTCAAAAGCAGAACCAAGAGATGCATTTCCTTTGGGACCCCTGGCATTTAATTTTCAATATAGTTCCTGAGCTCCCACCAGTGTCACAAAATAAATTAAAAAAAAAAAAAAACCACAAAATATTTCATCTCTGGCCACTGCAATGGCTGATGTGCAGCCATACAAAGGAAGCGAATTTCATGTATTAACTGGAACGAGAATATGACTTTCAAGGATAAGGAAGGGACTGTATGAGAAATAACCAGAAAGAGCTTTGGTCCTGGCTTTATTATGTTTTCAAGGGCCTCATAGTCCTTTACAAAATGAGGATTTTATTATTCCAGCATAGTATGGTTTTCTCCATTGACTGGCTGCTACTGGTCTGCTGATTTCTTCCTTTTGATACAATAAAAACTCTAAGAGCTCCAGCACTTTGACATCTTCTAGCATAAGTGTTAAAGGCCATCCTCACTGCTTGCAAAGTTGCAGTTGTAACTTTTGCTCGAGCATATTCATGGACCAAAAAATTTTTTTCAAAAGTAATTTCTCTGCTTCTATAAGCACTAGTGATAGACCCTTTTTGTTTGTCTCCAAAGTAGTTAAGAACCTTAAATGGTAAGCATACCATTGCTTTGCCAAAGAAAAGCAAGATATGTTCCTTCCCAAATATCAGGAATCACTTTCCCCAGCACAGCGTGACAAGCAATCACAGACTAAGAGATACCATCTGCTGCATGGAGGCCGTGGGTGGATGAATGTGCATGTCCTGTACATACCATCAGCTCTAGATAAAAAGACTGACTATGGCAGCTAGAATGTTAGCAAGCTTTTGTTGGCCTTTCTCTGTTTTTAAAAAAAAAACTTAACACAGCATTTAAATTACTTCCATATCTACTTATTTACTGTTAAGTCGCCTCTACTAGAATATGAGCTCTAATCAAGCCATGGTTTCTTTTGTCTTATTCATCACTGTGTGCACAGTGTCTGAAATAAAGTAGGTGTTCAATAAATATTTGCTAAATTATTATTAAGTGCATTTTCTCTCTGGAAACTCTGAAGACTCCTTAATAATGTACTCTGGCTGATACTCTGCTTGTGCCAGTTGTTCTTTCATTGCTATTAGAGGCATTCATCTTTTTGAGGAAATACATGTCACACAAAGTCCAGAAAACATATTGACAATGCAGCATCATCACACAGGATCAACTATAATTTTCAAAAGCAGAACCAAGAGATGCATTTCCTTTGGGACCCCTGGCATTTAATTTTCAATATAGTTCCTGAGCTCCCACCAGTGTCACAAAATAAATTAAAAAAAAAAAAAAACCACAAAATATTTCATCTCTGGCCACTGCAATGGCTGATGTGCAGCCATACAAAGGAAGCGAATTTCATGTATTAACTGGAACGAGAATATGACTTTCAAGGATAAGGAAGGGACTGTATGAGAAATAACCAGAAAGAGCTTTGGTCCTGGCTTTATTATGTTTTCAAGGGCCTCATAGTCCTTTACAAAATGAGGATTTTATTATTCCAGCATAGTATGGTTTTCTCCATTGACTGGCTGCTACTGGTCTGCTGATTTCTTCCTTTTGATACAATAAAAACTCTAAGAGCTCCAGCACTTTGACATCTTCTAGCATAAGTGTTAAAGGCCATCCTCACTGCTTGCAAAGTTGCAGTTGTAACTTTTGCTCGAGCATATTCATGGACCAAAAAAAAAATTTTTTTTTTCAAAAGTAATTTCTCTGCTTCTATAAGCACTAGTGATAGACCCTTTTTGTTTGTCTCCAAAGTAGTTAAGAACCTTAAATGGTAAGCATACCATTGCTTTGCCAAAGAAAAGCAAGATATGTTCCTTCCCAAATATCAGGAATCACTTTCCCCAGCACAGCGTGACAAGCAATCACAGACTAAGAGATACCATCTGCGTGCTGCATGGAGGCCGTGGGTGGATGAATGTGCATGTCCTGTACATACCATCAGCTCTAGATAAAAAGACTGACTATGGCAGCTAGAATGTTAGCAAGCTTTTGTTGGCCTTTCTCTGTTTTCTAAGTCTTCTTCCTACTTCTCTCTTCCCTTACAGGGCACTGTAAACATATTTGGCATACGGGGTTTTGCCAAGGCTTTTTCAGATTTTTCCTTCTATAGATATAGTCATCGATTCTCATAATGCTCTGTAAAATTTGCAGCATTTTGGTATTTAGGATTTACTCTTCAAGGTGTACAGGATACCCACTCATGGAAATTCACATTGTTATTAGCATGTTAAAATTTCCTACCTCAGTATTTGATAACTGTATTTGTGAGCTTTTTTAGCTCCCTGTCTCAGTTTTAAAACATACCCTCCTCAATCCAGGGTACAAAAAAGCATCATACATATTAAATAACTCCAATTACCCCTTCTGCCAATATCACCATGATACCAGCCTTCCTAGCATACCTGAGCAAACCCGCAACCTAAGCAGTCCTCCTTAGCTCCCAGCTTGAAGACAGATTCTTCAGGTTGTGCTCAAATAGAATGAAACTATTAAAAGAGTAAAATGCCAGAGCTGTTTCTGATTGTAGAAAAACAATGGGGTAATTAGCAAGAGATTCTGACATTGACTCTGATCACAATTTTGAAAAGTCCTCTTTTCCTCCTCTAAAGTAGTATCATCACATGATGGTTATTAACATCATGAAGAAAACACAGGCAAAAAGCAAGGCTAATGAATCCATGAGAGTTCATCGTGGGCTTGTTCTGGAGGAATAACTCCTGCATCCAACTATCCACAATCTCCCTAAAGACTTGAATTTGACATCTACATTTCCTTAACATAGGGACCAGTTTTCAGGTTGTATCTTACAGAGGTTCCACACAAAAGAGGGAAAGTTAAAATTACTGCATATTCATACAAAAAATTTTTTTCAAAAGTAATTTCTCTGCTTCTATAAGCACTAGTGATAGACCCTTTTTGTTTGTCTCCAAAGTAGTTAAGAACCTTAAATGGTAAGCATACCATTGCTTTGCCAAAGAAAAGCAAGATATGTTCCTTCCCAAATATCAGGAATCACTTTCCCCAGCACAGCGTGACAAGCAATCACAGACTAAGAGATACCATCTGCGTGCTGCATGGAGGCCGTGGGTGGATGAATGTGCATGTCCTGTACATACCATCAGCTCTAGATAAAAAGACTGACTATGGCAGCTAGAATGTTAGCAAGCTTTTGTTGGCCTTTCTCTGTTTTCTAAGTCTTCTTCCTACTTCTCTCTTCCCTTACAGGGCACTGTAAACATATTTGGCATACGGGGTTTTGCCAAGGCTTTTTCAGATTTTTCCTTCTATAGATATAGTCATCGATTCTCATAATGCTCTGTAAAATTTGCAGCATTTTGGTATTTAGGATTTACTCTTCAAGGTGTACAGGATACCCACTCATGGAAATTCACATTGTTATTAGCATGTTAAAATTTCCTACCTCAGTATTTGATAACTGTATTTGTGAGCTTTTTTAGCTCCCTGTCTCAGTTTTAAAACATACCCTCCTCAATCCAGGGTACAAAAAAGCATCATACATATTAAATAACTCCAATTACCCCTTCTGCCAATATCACCATGATACCAGCCTTCCTAGCATACCTGAGCAAACCCGGCAACCTAAGCAGTCCTCCTTAGCTCCCAGCTTGAAGACAGATTCTTCAGGTTGTGCTCAAATAGAATGAAACTATTAAAAGAGTAAAATGCCAGAGCTGTTTCTGATTGTAGAAAAACAATGGGGTAATTAGCAAGAGATTCTGACATTGACTCTGATCACAATTTTGAAAAGTCCTCTTTTCCTCCTCTAAAGTAGTATCATCACATGATGGTTATTAACATCATGAAGAAAACACAGGCAAAAAGCAAGGCTAATGAATCCATGAGAGTTCATCGTGGGCTTGTTCTGGAGGAATAACTCCTGCATCCAACTATCCACAATCTCCCTAAAGACTTGAATTTGACATCTACATTTCCTTAACATAGGGGACCAGTTTTCAGGTTGTATCTTACAGAGGTTCCACACAAAAGAGGGGAAAGTTAAAATTACTGAATAAAAGAGGCAACCATCCTGCTAACTACTACTCTGAGTAAAAACAAAGACAGCCGCAGAGCTGAGGACAAAAGAACAAAGAACTTCCATGAAAACTTAACAAGCATCAGGGACTTTATAGGAGGTTTTTCAGGGAAGCAGAGGTACTTGACTCAAGAACAACACATCATCAGTTTATACATGATAAAGAAGAGCATTAATTCTTCCCCAGCATGATCCCTAGAACCAAAAAATTTAAGAAAACCACATTAGTTCACATAAAAAATCATTCTCTTACCTACACTGATAACATGGTTTTACCAACTTATATTAATGGGACATTGAAAATTAATACCACACCTCCACACCTGTTATCATTTAAGTTTATGTAGTACAGTAATTCTCATTTCATTAAATGGGCTCATTCCTTCTCACTCAGTCCTTCTGCATATCTTCATAAAGGCATACCTTTTCAAAGTCCTCTCGATATCTCATGTCTAAGGTGAGAAGGGTAGATAAATACTATTTCTTAGACATTGCTGTCCTTACAAGGAATGTTTATGTTTACCAAGAACTTGCTACATCTTACCTGGAGTACTGACCCAGGTTTATGAGTCACAGGTGCCATTTTAACTCACACAAATCTACACAAGAACAAAGACACCAGACTGCAAGTTATTGTCCACTCTTTCCTCAGTGCAGACGTCTAATTGAAGCACTATCCATCTACGGATCAAGTGCACAGACAGATGCCACCTAGTGTCTCACAGGTTCTAACATAATCCAATTATACTCTGAGTCTAGTCGCATGTTGGGATTACCCAGATAACAGGAATGACTTGTACCCTGATGTATTACATGCAAAGAAAATCTAACATTTTCTAACTAACATCATGATGTTATAAACATGGAGCGTCTGATTCAGCAAGAGATTCTGACATTGACTCTGATCACAATTTTGAAAAGTCCTCTTTTCCTCCTCTAAAGTAGTATCATCACATGATGGTTATTAACATCATGAAGAAAACACAGGCAAAAAGCAAGGCTAATGAATCCATGAGAGTTCATCGTGGGCTTGTTCTGGAGGAATAACTCCTGCATCCAACTATCCACAATCTCCCTAAAGACTTGAATTTGACATCTACATTTCCTTAACATAGGGACCAGTTTTCAGGTTGTATCTTACAGAGGTTCCACACAAAAGAGGGGAAAGTTAAAATTACTGAATAAAAGAGGCAACCATCCTGCTAACTACTCCTCTGAGCAAAACCAAAGACAGCCGCAGAGCTGAGGACAAAAGAACAAAGAACTTCCATGAAAACTTAACAAGCATCAGGGACTTTATAGGAGGTTTTTCAGGGAAGCAGAGGTACTTGACTCAAGAACAACACATCATCAGTTTATACATGATAAAGAAGAGCATTAATTCTTCCCCAGCATGATCCCTAGAACCAAAAAATTTAAGAAAACCACATTAGTTCACATAAAAAATCATTCTCTTACCTACACTGATAACATGGTTTTACCAACTTATATTAATGGGACATTGAAAATTAATACCACACCTCCACACCTGTTATCATTTAAGTTTATGTAGTACAGTAATTCTCATTTCATTAAATGGGCTCATTCCTTCTCACTCAGTCCTTCTGCATATCTTCATAAAGGCATACCTTTTCAAAGTCCTCTCGATATCTCATGTCTAAGGTGAGAAGGGTAGATAAATACTATTTCTTAGACATTGCTGTCCTTACAAGGAATGTTTATGTTTACCAAGAACTTGCTACATCTTACCTGGAGTACTGACCCAGGTTTATGAGTCACAGGTGCCATTTTAACTCACACAAATCTACACAAGAACAAAGACACCAGACTGCAAGTTATTGTCCACTCTTTCCTCAGTGCAGACGTCTAATTGAAGCACTATCCATCTACGGATCAAGTGCACAGACAGATGCCACCTAGTGTCTCACAGGTTCTAACATAATCCAATTATACTCTGAGTCTAGTCGCATGTTGGGATTACCCAGATAACAGGAATGACTTGTACCCTGATGTATTACATGCAAAGAAAATCTAACATTTTCTAACTAACATCATGATGTTAGTTTTTCCATTGACTAGCTGGTTTATGTTGGGCAAGCTCCCAGGGGCCTTGAATTAATTGCTCTTCAAAACCTCTTATAAGTAACAGGCTCTATTTCAGTTAATATGCAAAGCCACCCATGGAAATTTAAACTTTTTACCTTGAAGTCTTGACTTAGAGAAGACCCAAATTCCAGGAAGCCATACAATTTCTGAGGCTACCCTGTGATGTATACTGATTCCACTCTACACAGAAGGTTTTTTCTATTAATTAATTAACAGACATGGACCTGAGACACAAATACATATTAGGTCACTCTATAGGCAATGGTTTACCATCCCATACAGTAAGGAGTAAAAGAAGTAAATACAAGGTGACCATCACTCTTGGTGTGTTTTAAAAGACTCCTAACAATTCACTATAAAAAGCACATGATAAATAAAAAACCAGTAAGAGAGGCCAAAATTTAAAAAAAAAAAAAAAAAAAGCACAATAACTGCCTACAGTTTCATCCGACAGTTGGAAATATATGTAAAAATTATCCTCCAGTCTTCTGTACTGGAGGGGTCTGTAAAACTTCTTTTTCACCAGGCCACATGACAATTAAAAGCCCTCCCCAAAGAAAAATAAATGGAAAATACAAAAACATATGATAACTGCTAAATCTTGTTTCTTACCGCCTTTGACTCTCTCGGTCATGTTCTGTTCTCCTCAAATAAGTCTGGAAACCTAAAGGCAATCAGGTTGGTACCCAGTGGTATATGAAGACAGACAGCAATATCCTACCTGGAAAATCTGTCTATGGCCTATGAGACCTGCAACAGACCTGGCCTGCTAGAGGGAGGTATTTCCAACCTGCCTCTCAGTATGTGAGATCCCGTGAGCAGTATATGGGACACTGACCTTCAAAAGTACAAATGCTCATTCGTATCATGTGGACTAACTCTACAACATGTGATGAATCCTTCGCATTAACATCATAGGTAGCCTTCCTTAATTGACAGGTGGGATGGTCTGAAAAGGGGAAGAGATACACAAAGCAGGCCAATCTCCTCAGGTAACTGGAGCAGATTCTGTCATCTCTGAAGACATAAGAGCCGCTATGCACTTGCCTCTCTACACTTGCTAGCTCTGAATTGTCCTGGTGTCAATCATCAGTTTTTCTTCAAGTTCAGGCTTTGGATCCAGTTCCTCCACCTTTAATCCCACCTAAAATCAATACTGTCTCTTTAAGAATGAGTGAGATTTCATTTCTCTGAAGTGATTTCGGTACCAAATGGACTTGATGGCAGACTGGATGGCCTTCCTTCTTCAATTTTCTTTGACTCTCCCCAAAGGCCAAAGTCTGTGAGCTCCAAGTGACCCTGAATTCTTTGGGAAGATGTAGCCACAGACTGTTCTCTATATAATAAATGTCTTTGTGTCCTAAAAGGCAATTATCAAATCACTCTTCAGGGCTTTTTCTTCAAGTTAAATAGCCCAAATATTCTGTATTCACCTTTCCATGTCCTATTTTCTTTGGCTTTCTTTTAAGTGTTCTTATATCCTGTCATTTTACAGTGTGGATTCTATGAGTCCAATATACTTGGGCACTAAATGAAAATGAGATTTGTCACTTCCAAATATTTCATTTCTGCATATTATACCATATAAACAGTATCATTTTTACTCTACTAATCCCAGCAGTAATTTGCCAGTGCCAGGAAAGCCTACAGGCCATTGTGACTTTTTCATTCCTTTCTTGTTATGTTTAGTCATCATTCTTTATGTCATTGTCATGGGTTTTCTGTCCCACGACATGTTAGAAAATGCCACACTCATTCTCACAGCACCCTTGTCAAAATGAACAGGAGTGAGAGACCATTACCTGAGACTCGGTATATTATCAGGGACATAGAATATCATAGACAACTCTTTCAAGATGTTATCATTTGTAATTTTGTGACTTCAATCATCTAAAGGATATTCATCAGGGACAATAGAATATCATGAGCAAGGCAATAAATTATTATCATTTCGGACTAACTCTACAACATGTGATGAATCCTTCGCATTAACATCATAGGTAGCCTTCCTTAATTGACAGGTGGGATGGTCTGAAAAGGGGAAGAGATACACAAAGCAGGCCAATCTCCTCAGGTAACTGGAGCAGATTCTGTCATCTCTGAAGACATAAGAGCCGCTATGCACTTGCCTCTCTACACTTGCTAGCTCTGAATTGTCCTGGTGTCAATCATCAGTTTTTCTTCAAGTTCAGGCTTTGGATCCAGTTCCTCCACCTTTAATCCCACCTAAAATCAATACTGTCTCTTTAAGAATGAGTGAGATTTCATTTCTCTGAAGTGATTTCGGTACCAAATGGACTTGATGGCAGACTGGATGGCCTTCCTTCTTCAATTTTCTTTGACTCTCCCCAAAGGCCAAAGTCTGTGAGCTCCAAGTGACCCTGAATTCTTTGGGAAGATGTAGCCACAGACTGTTCTCTATATAATAAATGTCTTTGTGTCCTAAAAGGCAATTATCAAATCACTCTTCAGGGCTTTTTCTTCAAGTTAAATAGCCCAAATATTCTGTATTCACCTTTCCATGTCCTATTTTCTTTGGCTTTCTTTTAAGTGTTCTTATATCCTGTCATTTTACAGTGTGGATTCTATGAGTCCAATATACTTGGGCACTAAATGAAAATGAGATTTGTCACTTCCAAATATTTCATTTCTGCATATTATACCATATAAACAGTATCATTTTTACTCTACTAATCCCAGCAGTAATTTGCCAGTGCCAGGAAAGCCTACAGGCCATTGTGACTTTTTCATTCCTTTCTTGTTATGTTTAGTCATCATTCTTTATGTCATTGTCATGGGTTTTCTGTCCCACGACATGTTAGAAAATGCCACACTCATTCTCACAGCACCCTTGTCAAAATGAACAGGAGTGAGAGACCATTACCTGAGACTCGGTATATTATCAGGGACATAGAATATCATAGACAACTCTTTCAAGATGTTATCATTTGTAATTTTGTGACTTCAATCATCTAAAGGATAATTTCATTAGAAAGACTAAGGGCTTTCACATTTATGACCTATGCAATTCACATAGCCTTACTTTGATGTGGGCTGAGCAAGGCAATAAATTATTATCAAATTTTTACAAAGGCAAAAACTGAGGCTCAGAGTGGTTATTTGCCTACTGCCCACTAGTAGAAATGCAAGTCACAGTAGAAACCTGGATTTTACAATTCTTTACCTAGAAATCATTTTTCTATACCAGGGTTTTCCAGTTTTGTTCAGTGAGAGCTCTAGGGTTTCTGGAAGTTTACTCAGAGATTTACTACAAGGGATGGAGAAGGCTGAGTGGTCAGTGCTTTATGCCCCAGGCCCTGTTTTGATCAAGGCAGATCCACCTGTGTCTATTTTACCAGTTGCGTTTCTGTTCAATATTTAGTTTGAAATATTTCTGCTTAGAAATATAAGTATTATTTGAAAAAGAACACAAAGGTAGTTAGGGGCCATGAAGAATCCAAAGAAAAAATAAGCTAAAACATGAGATATTAGGAGCCACCGAATGTTTAACCAATGGCCCCCTCATATTTCTGTTTGGCAGCTGCCCTGCTCACTGGTAGATGCTCCCTCCTCAGAGAATAATAAAAGTGCAGCAGACAGTGTTCCTCAACTACACAACAAATTTATAAAGGCTTCCCAGGTGGCTCAGTGGTAAAGACTCTGACTGAAATGCAGGAGATAGTGGTTTGATCGCTGGGTCAGGAAGATCCCCTGTTGGAGGAAATGGCAACCTGTTCTAGTATTCTTGCCTGGGAAATTCCATGGACAGAGAAGCCTGGTGGGTTATAGTCCATGGGGTTGCAAAAGAGTCAGACACAACTTAGTGACCATACAACAACAAGACACTGTTCCTACCCTTATGGGAATGTGGTATCCACTGAGAAAATGGGACAGCTGCATCCACAAATGCACAGACACATAGGACACAACTGTGCTAACACATACATGACAATAATTGTTGAGAAAGTGCTGGTACTGGCACGACACTGCGGTAGCCACGGCATCTCAAGACCTTGTCAAATGATCATTTGTAATTTCAGGGACATAGAATATCATAGACAACTCTTTCAAGATGTTATCATTTGTAATTTTGTGACTTCAATCATCTAAAGGATAATTTCATTAGAAAGACTAAGGGCTTTCACATTTATGACCTATGCAATTCACATAGCCTTACTTTGATGTGGGCTGAGCAAGGCAATAAATTATTATCAAATTTTTACAAAGGCAAAAACTGAGGCTCAGAGTGGTTATTTGCCTACTGCCCACTAGTAGAAATGCAAGTCACAGTAGAAACCTGGATTTTACAATTCTTTACCTAGAAATCATTTTTCTATACCAGGGTTTTCCAGTTTTGTTCAGTGAGAGCTCTAGGGTTTCTGGAAGTTTACTCAGAGATTTACTACAAGGGATGGAGAAGGCTGAGTGGTCAGTGCTTTATGCCCCAGGCCCTGTTTTGATCAAGGCAGATCCACCTGTGTCTATTTTACCAGTTGCGTTTCTGTTCAATATTTAGTTTGAAATATTTCTGCTTAGAAATATAAGTATTATTTGAAAAAGAACACAAAGGTAGTTAGGGGCCATGAAGAATCCAAAGAAAAAATAAGCTAAAACATGAGATATTAGGAGCCACCGAATGTTTAACCAATGGCCCCCTCATATTTCTGTTTGGCAGCTGCCCTGCTCACTGGTAGATGCTCCCTCCTCAGAGAATAATAAAAGTGCAGCAGACAGTGTTCCTCAACTACACAACAAATTTATAAAGGCTTCCCAGGTGGCTCAGTGGTAAAGACTCTGACTGAAATGCAGGAGATAGTGGTTTGATCGCTGGGTCAGGAAGATCCCCTGTTGGAGGAAATGGCAACCTGTTCTAGTATTCTTGCCTGGGAAATTCCATGGACAGAGAAGCCTGGTGGGTTATAGTCCATGGGGTTGCAAAAGAGTCAGACACAACTTAGTGACCATACAACAACAAGACACTGTTCCTACCCTTATGGGAATGTGGTATCCACTGAGAAAATGGGACAGCTGCATCCACAAATGCACAGACACATAGGACACAACTGTGCTAACACATACATGACAATAATTGTTGAGAAAGTGCTGGTACTGGCACGACACTGCGGTAGCCACGGCAAAGCCCATCCACCTCGCTCCCTCTGCTACTCAGCTACTCAGAAGGGATAGACCATTTTAAAGAGAGGATTTTGCCAAGCAAAAAGGTATGGCTGAAGAGAAGAAAGTGAATTGCTCATGCTGCAGGATGAGTCTTCCGTGAAGGAGACGGTTTAGCATGGGAGATCTCCCCTTGGTGTTTCTCATCTGTCCACATGGGCACACATGGGTCCCTTAGCACATAATTGCCACACCCGGGGGCTCAGGGAGATCTCTGGTGAAGCAATGAAGCTTAAGCTTTAGAATGACTTACATGCATGGACCCCCTCCAAGACCCTGGGAGAGGTACCAGCAATGTCTCTTTGTAAAACTTGCAAAAAGTGAAATTTCTTTTCTTTTAGTCACAATTGTCTTGACTATTGGATATTTCCATTCTGACATCACCGTATTTTCCCCGTGTCAGGTGGCACTAGAGTGGTTACAGGTATTTTTCAGATCCAGCTAAGAAGAAGCTGAGTTGAGAAACATTTAATGTGGGTTTTAAGGGGATACATTTATGTGGCTCATAGTTGTTTCTTTATAAAGTTAAGTTATTCTCAGCTATCTCATTCTAAGAATGGCACCCAGAAATACTTGTATGGCCCTCTGAGCCAAATTACAGGGGCCCAGGCAGAGGTCATATTAATATACGCCTGTTCATACAGCATCCAGCACTGAGAAGTACATAAGAAATAGGAAAAAGCAAGTCATGAATGGTACGGAACCAAAAGCTAGTCTGTAGAAAAGTTTTCCAGTCATCATGTGAGCAAAATTCTAGGTAGAGAATCCATTTACCATTTTCAGTGAAACAGATGCTCGCATCTGTTGGGAAAGACTCAATAATGCAGAGTGTATAAATATAGATGAATCATATATTTCTGTCCTGGGAGCTATGTGAAATTGAATTTGTTAGCAGTCTGACATATGTTTTAAGGGTGCAGTCTTGGAGAAGTACTACACAGCACTACATTTATGTATGGTCATACTTAAGCATGGGCTTCCCTGGTGACTCAGTAGTAAAGAATCTGCCTGCTCACGCAACAGACTCAGGTTCAGTCCTTCGATCAGGAAGATCCCCTGGAGAAGGCAATGGCAACGCACTCCAGTATTCTTGTCTGGAAAACCCCGTGAACAGAGAAGCCTGGTGGGCTACAGGCCATAAGGTCACAAAGAGTCAGACACGATTTAGTGACTAAACAACAACAATACTTAAGCATCCCAACTATCAAACTATCAAACAAAATTTAGTGATCATATGAAAAGGAACACTGGATTCTCTTAGATTATTGCCATAGAAAATATAAAATCAATCCTCATGGAAAAGCAATCAGAAACTAATTAGTCAAAATGTAAATAAAACTATATTATAAAGATGTCTCAGAAAGCTATAATTTAAAATATGATGTCTTTCTGGATATAATTATACTTTAGTATTTCTCAGTTTTTTATTTATATTTTGTTTTAATTTCTCTTCTCATTCCAAAAAAATACCATCCTTGGTTCTCATTATGTATTCTTTTAGTCTTCTACTCTTTCTTAAAGGTTCCAAAATTATATAAGCTTCTGCCTACAAATCCGAGATTTTCTCATGTTGTGAGTAACATCTGAGGTGAATTATGCTTGAGAAGATTTTGTACCTCACAGCTATTCAATATAATCTTCTTAAACACAGTAAAGACTAAATATTATTATGTTCTTCCATGTCCAAACTTTCTATCTGCTTGAGAACCCTCCTTCTACATATAACTTAGAGCAAGTCTTAATAATTTGTATTTTTGTCTTCCTTTTCTAGAAAAAGATGAATCATGACTCTAATTTTTATTTTTATCACCACCCTTTGTTCAGTTCAGCCTTACAAATGATTTAAAAAGCACAATCACGCCTGCAAAAATATTCAGAATCACTGCCAAATGAAAATGATTCATTCTTCACCAAAAAAAGAAAAAACAATGTGTTATGAACAATAAAACCCCTGTAAGCATAAAAGTCATGAATCCATTTCTCAAAATCTATTTTGCCAGACTATTCATGCCTTTAAGGAGGTAGTATTCATATATTTTAAGTTTCCACATGCATATCATTTACTAAATTCACATCAAATATAATATAATGTATCTCCAACACAGCATCTTAAGTATGAAAGTCAGTATTTTAATATAATTGGCCATTTATATTAAAAGCCTCTTATAAAAATCTTTCCCTTTCTGAAATCTCTTTTTTTCCCAATGAGAATAATAGTCATAATTACAGAGTAGTAACACATGACAGATAATGTTCCAATTTTAGAAAATTAGCTCTTTCTTAGCCTTGTAATGAAACTCTTTTTATCTGACTTTGGTATCTGTGTCATATAGAATGAGGGTATTATTTGGCTTTTCAGGGTAAAGAGACACCTAGTAAAGAATTCACTAAGACAAAATTGTTATATTAGCTAACACTGACGGTACTCAAAGGAAAACAAGATAATCAGAGAAAATCGTTTTATTCTAGGTGAAGCAGCTTTTTAAAAGTCACACTTTAAGCCATTCTTCTAAATTAAAATCAAATCTTATAGTCACAGAACATTGATTTTTTTTTCTTCTGATATATCTGGATGTTCAATGAGCAATTTCAAAATATTTATTGACATTGGGGCTTCCCTGGTAGCTCCGTGGTAAAGAGTTCATCTGCCAATGCAGGAGACACAGGTCCGATCCCTGATCCGGGAAGATCCCACATGCTGCGGAGCAAATAAGCCCATGAGCTACAACTATTGAGCCTGTGCTCTGAGCCTCGGAGCCACAACTATGGAGCCCATGTGCCACAACTACTGAAGCCCGTGTGCCCGAGGGCCCGAGTACATATAACTTAGAGCAAGTCTTAATAATTTGTATTTTTGTCTTCCTTTTCTAGAAAAAGATGAATCATGACTCTAATTTTTATTTTTATCACCACCCTTTGTTCAGTTCAGCCTTACAAATGATTTAAAAAGCACAATCACGCCTGCAAAAATATTCAGAATCACTGCCAAATGAAAATGATTCATTCTTCACCAAAAAAAGAAAAAACAATGTGTTATGAACAATAAAACCCCTGTAAGCATAAAAGTCATGAATCCATTTCTCAAAATCTATTTTGCCAGACTATTCATGCCTTTAAGGAGGTAGTATTCATATATTTTAAGTTTCCACATGCATATCATTTACTAAATTCACATCAAATATAATATAATGTATCTCCAACACAGCATCTTAAGTATGAAAGTCAGTATTTTAATATAATTGGCCATTTATATTAAAAGCCTCTTATAAAAATCTTTCCCTTTCTGAAATCTCTTTTTCCAAATGAGAATAATAGTCATAATTACAGAGTAGTAACACATGACAGATAATGTTCCAATTTTAGAAAATTAGCTCTTTCTTAGCCTTGTAATGAAACTCTTTTTATCTGACTTTGGTATCTGTGTCATATAGAATGAGGGTATTATTTGGCTTTTCAGGGTAAAGAGACACCTAGTAAAGAATTCACTAAGACAAAATTGTTATATTAGCTAACACTGACGGTACTCAAAGGAAAACAAGATAATCAGAGAAAATCGTTTTATTCTAGGTGAAGCAGCTTTTTAAAAGTCACACTTTAAGCCATTCTTCTAAATTAAAATCAAATCTTATAGTCACAGAACATTGATTTTTTTTTCTTCTGATATATCTGGATGTTCAATGAGCAATTTCAAAATATTTATTGACATTGGGGCTTCCCTGGTAGCTCCGTGGTAAAGAGTTCATCTGCCAATGCAGGAGACACAGGTCCGATCCCTGATCCGGGAAGATCCCACATGCTGCGGAGCAAATAAGCCCATGAGCTACAACTATTGAGCCTGTGCTCTTGAGCCTCGGAGCCACAACTATGGAGCCCATGTGCCACAACTACTGAAGCCCGTGTGCCCGAGGGCCCGAGTTCCACAACAAGAGAAGTCACTGCAACAAGAAGCCTTCTCACCTCAACTAGAGAGAAGCCCCCACTCCCTGCAACTAGAGAAGAGTCTGAAGCAGCAGTGAAAACCCAGAAAGTCGAAAATAAATAAGTAAATAACACACATTTCTTTAAAAAAAATTTCTTGACAAGTCCAATAAATATCCAGTCTGCTCATCACATAGTTAAAAATTTACTCTCCAACTCCTCAAACCAAGTTTTATAGGATATTTGAAAAGCAAATAATAATACGATGAAATGAGCCCTGGCCACTGTGTCTATGCCCAGCCTAACACTGTACCACCTCTTACTAGATCTCATTTCTAACGCAGGAAGTGGGGGGTGGGTTAAACAGGGTGTTTTTTTTTTTTTCTTGAGGACTTTTTTTTTTGTTATGATATATCACCATGAATAAATCCATATTCTCTTTAATTCTCACAATAACCTTGGGAAGTAGTTGTTGTTTTCACCAATTTGCAAATATGGTAACTGAGTCTCAAAGAAAGGAGAAGGGAACAGGAAGAAAACCCCCATTTTATTAAGATGGCTAGAGGCTTTTCTTGTTATCACATTTACTCTTTTACAAATAACTCTTTTAGACCTTAATCCTACTGAACAGGAAACTAGGTCTCAGCAAGGCCAAGTCACATTGCTAGTAAGTGGCAAATTGAGCTTGGAATCAACGTTGCCTTGACTACAAGCCTTGTGTTCCTTCTCACTACGTGACTGCTTCCACTTCTTATCTTTATTGTGGTATGTACACTTAAAATTCAATCTGCCTTTGTAACAAAACTTTAAGTGTACAACACTGTACTGCTAACTGTAGGTACATTGTTATACAGAGGATTTCTAAAATCCATCATCTTACATGACAGAAACCTATACCCATTTAGCAGCAACTAACCATTTCCCACTCCGCAGTTCTTAATACCTGCTCTCTCTTCATGAGTTTAACTGTTTTAGACACCTTATACAAATGGAATCATTAAATATTTGTCCTTCCATAACTGGCTTATTTCACTTAGCATGAAGTCCATAATGTCCATTCATGTTATCACAAATAGCAGAATTCCATTCTTCTTTAAGGCTGAATAATATTCCATTATGTATATATACTAAATTTTGTTTATCTGTCAACAAATATTTAGGTTGTTTCCATATCTTGATTATTGTGAATACTGTTGGAGTGAACATGGGGATGCAGATGCTCTTCAAGGTTCTGGTTTCAATTATTCTAGATATATGTCCAGAAATAGGATTGCTGGATTTTATGGGAGTTCTACTTTCAATTTTTTGAGGAACTTCCATACTGCTTTCTATTTTTCTTAACATTTTTTAAAATTTTTATTGTTTTTATTTATTTATTTTCATCCATCTTTATTCTTTGATCTGTGTGGGCCTCCCATTGTAGTGGCCCCTCTTGTTGCAGAGCACTGGCTTTGGGCACACACACTCCAGAGTGCTGGCTCATAATTGGACACACCGGTCCAGCCACTCCCCTGCACATGGGATCTTCCCAGGCCAGGGATAGAATCATTGCCCCTTGCACTGCAAGGCGGACTCCTTACCCACTGGACCACCAGGGAAGCTCCCATACTGTTTTATATAACAGTTGCATGTTTTCACATTCCCATCAACAATATACAAGGGTTCCAGTTTCTTCACATAGACATCCATGCTTGTTACCATCTGCTTGCTTGATGTTACCATCCTGTCAAGTATGAGGTGACATTTCACTGTGGCTTTGATTTTTGTTTCCCCTCATAATTAGAGATGCTGAGTGTCTTTCACATATCTGTTTTTCATGATATGTCTTCTTCAGATAAGTGTGTATTTAAGTTTTTTTGCTCATATTTTAATTGGGTTATCTGGCTTTTTACTATTAAGTTGTAGGAATTTCTTACATATATTGATATTAACCCCTTATCAAATATATGGTCTGCAAATATTTTCTCCCCTTACACAGTGCATTTTCACCCTGTTGATTATTTCCTTTGCTGAGTAAAAGTTTTTTTCATTAGCTGTCATCCCACTTATCTTCTTTGCTTTTTGTTGTCTGTGCTTTTGGTATCACATACAAAAAAAACCAGTACCAAGACCAAGGTCATGAAGCTTTTCCACTATGTTTTCTTCTAGGAATCTTACAGTTTCAGGTCTTATATTTAAATCTTTAATCCATTGTGAGTTTGTTTTTGTCTATAGTGAAAATTTTGTGTATGGTCTAGTTTCATTCTTTTGCATGTGTGTATATCCAGTTTCTCCAACAGAATTTGTTGAAAAGACTATCTTTTCCCCATTGTACATTTTTGGTATCCCTGTCAAAGATCAGTTGACCATATATACATATATGCAAAGGATTGCTGGATTTTATGGGAGTTCTACTTTCAATTTTTGAGGAACTTCCATACTGCTTTCTTTTTTCTTAACATTTTTTAAAATTTTTATTGTTTTTATTTATTTATTTTCATCCATCTTTATTCTTTGATCTGTGTGGGCCTCCCATTGTAGTGGCCCCTCTTGTTGCAGAGCACTGGCTTTGGGCACACACACTCCAGAGTGCTGGCTCATAATTGGACACACCGGTCCAGCCACTCCCCTGCACATGGGATCTTCCCAGGCCAGGGATAGAATCATTGCCCCTTGCACTGCAAGGCGGACTCCTTACCCACTGGACCACCAGGGAAGCTCCCATACTGTTTTATATAACAGTTGCATGTTTTCACATTCCCATCAACAATATACAAGGGTTCCAGTTTCTTCACATAGACATCCATGCTTGTTACCATCTGCTTGCTTGATGTTACCATCCTGTCAAGTATGAGGTGACATTTCACTGTGGCTTTGATTTTTGTTTCCCCTCATAATTAGAGATGCTGAGTGTCTTTCACATATCTGTTTTTCATGATATGTCTTCTTCAGATAAGTGTGTATTTAAGTTTTTTTGCTCATATTTTAATTGGGTTATCTGGCTTTTTACTATTAAGTTGTAGGAATTTCTTACATATATTGATATTAACCCCTTATCAAATATATGGTCTGCAAATATTTTCTCCCCTTACACAGTGCATTTTCACCCTGTTGATTATTTCCTTTGCTGAGTAAAAGTTTTTTTCATTAGCTGTCATCCCACTTATCTTCTTTGCTTTTTGTTGTCTGTGCTTTTGGTATCACATACAAAAAAAACCAGTACCAAGACCAAGGTCATGAAGCTTTTCCACTATGTTTTCTTCTAGGAATCTTACAGTTTCAGGTCTTATATTTAAATCTTTAATCCATTGTGAGTTTGTTTTTGTCTATAGTGAAAATTTTGTGTATGGTCTAGTTTCATTCTTTTGCATGTGTGTATATCCAGTTTCTCCAACAGAATTTGTTGAAAAGACTATCTTTTCCCCATTGTACATTTTTGGTATCCCTGTCAAAGATCAGTTGACCATATATACATATATGGGCTTATTTCTGAGTTCTCTATTTCATGATAAACATTCTCAAAAATCTTTATATGTATAAAATTCAAATACAAAAAGTTCACAGCAAACATCATACTCACTGGCAAAAATTGAAAGCATTTCCTAAGATATCAGGAACAAAGGCAAGGATGGCCACTCTTGCTACTACTATTCAACACAGTTCTGAAGTCTTAGCCAGAGAAATTAGGTAAGAAAAAGACATGAAAGATATTCAAATAGGAAAAGAAGAAGTAAATTTATCTCTGTAGATAATAATGATATTACATGTAGAAAACTCTAAAGATGCCAAATAAAACTGCTAGAACTGATACACAGATTCCAAAAAAATGCAAGATACAACATAAACATTTAAAAGTCAGTAGCATTTTTAAATAATAAAAATAAACTATCCAAAGAGGAAATAAAAAACAATTCTATTTATAACAGAAACAAAAGAATAAAACATTCAGGAATAAACATTTAAGGACAGTAAAGACTTGTACAATAAAAACTACAAAACACTGAAAAAGACACAAATCAATGGAAAGACATTCCAGTATTTATGTGTTAGAAGACTTAATGTTGTTTAAATATCCATACTTTACTCAAAGTGGCCTACAGATTCAATGTAATTCACAAAAAATAAATTCCAGGGGCTTCCCTGGTGGTCCAGTGGGTAAAGTGCCCACCTTGCAGTGCAAGGGGCACCGGTTCAATCCCTGGCCCGGAAGATCTCACGTGCTGAGGAGCGGCTGAACTGGTGTGTCCAATTATGAGTCAGCACTCTGGAGTGTGTGTGCCCAAAGCCAGTGCTCTGCAACAAGAGAGGCCACTGCAGTGGGAGGCCTATACAGGTCAAAGAATAAAGATAGGTGAAAATAAATAAATAAATAAAACAATGAAAAAGGCCAAAATTTAAAAAAAATGCCAAAGGTATTTTTCACAGAACTAGAAAAGGGAATCCTGAAATTCATATAGAACCATAGAAGAGTAGCCAAATAATCTTAAGAAAGAAGAACAAAACTGGAGGTATCCCTGTCAAAGATCAGTTGACCATATATACATATATGGGCTTATTTCTGAGTTCTCTATTTCATGATAAACATTCTCAAAAATCTTTATATGTATAAAATTCAAATACAAAAAGTTCACAGCAAACATCATACTCACTGGCAAAAATTGAAAGCATTTCCTAAGATATCAGGAACAAAGGCAAGGATGGCCACTCTTGCTACTACTATTCAACACAGTTCTGAAGTCTTAGCCAGAGAAATTAGGTAAGAAAAAGACATGAAAGATATTCAAATAGGAAAAGAAGAAGTAAATTTATCTCTGTAGATAATAATGATATTACATGTAGAAAACTCTAAAGATGCCAAATAAAACTGCTAGAACTGATACACAGATTCCAAAAAAATGCAAGATACAACATAAACATTTAAAAGTCAGTAGCATTTTTAAATACTAAAAATAAACTATCCAAAGAGGAAATAAAAAACAATTCTATTTATAACAGAAACAAAAGAATAAAACATTCAGGAATAAACATTTAAGGACAGTAAAGACTTGTACAATAAAAACTACAAAACACTGAAAAAGACACAAATCAATGGAAAGACATTCCAGTATTTATGTGTTAGAAGACTTAATGTTGTTTAAATATCCATACTTTACTCAAAGTGGCCTACAGATTCAATGTAATTCACAAAAAATAAATTCCAGGGGCTTCCCTGGTGGTCCAGTGGGTAAAGTGCCCACCTTGCAGTGCAAGGGGCACCGGTTCAATCCCTGGCCCGGAAGATCTCACGTGCTGAGGAGCGGCTGAACTGGTGTGTCCAATTATGAGTCAGCACTCTGGAGTGTGTGTGCCCAAAGCCAGTGCTCTGCAACAAGAGAGGCCACTGCAGTGGGAGGCCTATACAGGTCAAAGAATAAAGATAGGTGAAAATAAATAAATAAATAAAACAATGAAAAAGGCCAAAATTTAAAAAAAATGCCAAAGGTATTTTTCACAGAACTAGAAAAGGGAATCCTGAAATTCATATAGAACCATAGAAGAGTAGCCAAATAATCTTAAGAAAGAAGAACAAAACTGGAGTTATCACACTGATTTCAAAATATATCACAAAGCTACAGTAACAAAAACAATATGGTAATGGCATTATAACACCTTCTTAAATCAATTTTTCCCTCAGCTCTCTTCCAGTTAGGTAAATGGACCAGTAAAAGTGAGTAAATTGCCTAGATATTTCAATGTTTCCCTGAAAAAGCTCTAATACTTGTGAGGTCATGTTGACCACAGCATTTCCATCAGCCCTGAAGCAGGTTGTGAGAAAGAAAACTACTAATAGACCTACACCACATTCAAGTTCTGATGGTCCAAAAAAATCGTGAATATATTTAGGAGCAAGAACTTCATAAGAATAATTAGCATTAACAATATCACTATGTCAAGTCTTTAAAAATGGTTTTGAAAACATAAAGCTGGATGAAATGGAACTTGAGTGCATATTAACACCAAAATGCTCTAGTTAGCAATCTCACTGAATGAACTGATTCAGCCATACTAGAAATTATATCAGTTTCTAAATCAAGAAAATTTGCCAGCAACTTTTCCAGGAAATAGTCCTGCTTATTAACAAACCAGGATATGCAATGTCTCCTTTCAAAAATCAAGCGATTCAGTGGCAGGCTCAAATTATGGACGATATTTGCCCAGCCTACTTCAGATATCTAAACAAACCAAACTACCTTGGCCTGCCAGAGATTCCTCTCTGGGCAAAAGAATTAGGTTAAATTCCACTAGTGACTGTTTCCCCCCCCCCCCCCAAAAAAGGAACAACTGAGTTTCTGAAAATTAGGCAAAAGAGCCATTAAAGAGAATTGACAAGTATATTATTCGCTCCAAGAATAAAAACGAAAAGCAAGCCAAAACAATTACTTAAGATATGAGCAACTGAGAGGAGGAACTTGTTACACCAAACCTACGACCAATGTACAAGCGAACAAACTCGATACTCTACTCATAATCAAAACACGGAGATTTATCAAAACCAGATAGTCTTTTGACTACTGAGCTCAGCTTGAATGATTAAATATTCCTCCTGTTTGGGAACAGACTGCAGCTTTTGTTTCACCAAAGCATGAAATACAATGTAACGAAGACTTAATTAAGAGGTGAACATCATTCCTCTCAGATGAATCTGCATTATGGGAGTACATAAAGGGTTTTGTCACATATCATTATCTTACAGTCTGTGGGCAAATTTCTGAAAAATTAATTTGCCCTTAACTGCATGAATGAATCAGCAAGTTGAAAGTCCTATCTTAAGACAGAGAAATAAAATTCTGCATTTTTTGTGCCTATTTGATTATAATATCTTACCAGCAGCACCTGCCATGGCATCTGTTTGACAGTAACAAAATGCCCAGGTTTGCTCTTCGTATTTTTCCTGTTAGTTTCAACTGCTCCCTAAGCCATAAAACCAGAAATAAATCAGTTTAAAAGATGAGCTTGAGGTTCTGAAAGAGAAGAGAAAAGAACCAACAAGATTATGAAGTAAAGAGATATAAAGGACAAAGAAAGCTGGATGAAATGGAACTTGAGTGCATATTAACACCAAAATGCTCTAGTTAGCAATCTCACTGAATGAACTGATTCAGCCATACTAGAAATTATATCAGTTTCTAAATCAAGAAAATTTGCCAGCAACTTTTCCAGGAAATAGTCCTGCTTATTAACAAACCAGGATATGCAATGTCTCCTTTCAAAAATCAAGCGATTCAGTGGCAGGCTCAAATTATGGACGATATTTGCCCAGCCTACTTCAGATATCTAAACAAACCAAACTACCTTGGCCTGCCAGAGATTCCTCTCTGGGCAAAAGAATTAGGTTAAATTCCACTAGTGACTGTTTCCCCCCCCCCCCCCCAAAAAAGGAACAACTGAGTTTCTGAAAATTAGGCAAAAGAGCCATTAAAGAGAATTGACAAGTATATTATTCGCTCCAAGAATAAAAACGAAAAGCAAGCCAAAACAATTACTTAAGATATGAGCAACTGAGAGGAGGAACTTGTTACACCAAACCTACGACCAATGTACAAGCGAACAAACTCGATACTCTACTCATAATCAAAACACGGAGATTTATCAAAACCAGATAGTCTTTTGACTACTGAGCTCAGCTTGAATGATTAAATATTCCTCCTGTTTGGGAACAGACTGCAGCTTTTGTTTCACCAAAGCATGAAATACAATGTAACGAAGACTTAATTAAGAGGTGAACATCATTCCTCTCAGATGAATCTGCATTATGGGAGTACATAAAGGGTTTTGTCACATATCATTATCTTACAGTCTGTGGGCAAATTTCTGAAAAATTAATTTGCCCTTAACTGCATGAATGAATCAGCAAGTTGAAAGTCCTATCTTAAGACAGAGAAATAAAATTCTGCATTTTTTGTGCCTATTTGATTATAATATCTTACCAGCAGCACCTGCCATGGCATCTGTTTGACAGTAACAAAATGCCCAGGTTTGCTCTTCGTATTTTTCCTGTTAGTTTCAACTGCTCCCTAAGCCATAAAACCAGAAATAAATCAGTTTAAAAGATGAGCTTGAGGTTCTGAAAGAGAAGAGAAAAGAACCAACAAGATTATGAAGTAAAGAGATATAAAGGACAAAGAAAGCAATCAGAAGCTGAATCCAAAAGAAAACGAGGGTCTGGGGAGTCTTTCATTTCTACGTAACCAATTCAATCTGTCACTGATATGTCACTGTTATGCTGTTGCTGGAAATTGCCACCATCTGACAGATACCTGGTGGATGTTAACATTCTGTTGTCTGATCTGCTTTTTGGGAAAATCTGAGCCAATTTTCCCTTATTACCTCAACCATGCAGTGGTCTTTTCCTAGAGTCCCCTTAGCAGGTTTAATACCCGGCCTCAAGGAAAAACTACCACAGATACAATGTATAACCACCCTCATCACATAGGAAACATACTTTCCACTAGAGAGCTGTTATATTCTATCACAATTTCCCTACTCCCTTAAGAAGTGTATCAAAAATATCTGCCTCTAAGACAGACAAAAATGTCTGTCTTGCCTCCTTTCACTTTTCTTCTTAATCAAATTAATTTCTACTCTCTAAAATGGAATGCATTTTACATGACCCCTCGGGCTGCTGTGGAAAATAACAAAGAATCTAAACTAAGACTCTGGTTGATTTACTAAAACCTACCATTCTAGTTCTGTCAACACAGCAAAATTACTGGATTTCTCTTAGACACAGCCACACTTAACATAAATAAATTACAACACCCAAGGAATGGGAAAAGGGAGAATTTTGTGATAACCAGGGAAGAGAAAATGTAAAGCATTAAAAGAGTATTACAGGGGCTTCCCTGGTGGTCCAGTGGGTAAGGACACCGCCTTGCAGTGCAAGGGGCCCCCCGGTTCGATCCCTGGCCTGGGAAGATCCCACGTGCTGCGGAGCGACTGGACCCGTGTGTCCAATTACCGAGAAAGAGCTCTGGAGCGCATGCGCCCAGAGCCGGCGCTCTGCGACAACAGAGGCCACTGCGATGGGAGGCCCACAGGAGCCAAAGAACAAAGATGGATGAAACTAGACAAATGAAAGACCAATAGAAGTGGCCCGCCCGCCCCCCTCCCTCCCCACCCCATCCCCCCCAAAATAAATAAAAAATGTTCAAAAAAATAAAAACAAAATAGTATATGCACACACATATGCATATATAGTATATAAATCATTCTTTTCATAAATCAAATATAGCCCACCCATCCCCCCCACCAAAAAAAAAAAAAGAGTATTACAGCTGAGGTTAGCAAACTCTTATTGGAAATGTGCTTCCAAAGGAGTCCATCAGTTCAGTTCAGTCGCTCAGTCGTGTCTGACTCTTTGTGACCCCATGGACTGCAGCATGCTAGGCTTCCCTGTCCTTCACCATCTCCCAAAGCTTGCTCAAACTCATGTCCATTGACTCAGTGATGTCATCCAAACATCTCATCCTCTGTTGTCCCCTTCTCCTTTTGCCTTCTATTTTTCCCTAACAACAAAGTCTTTCCTAATGAGTTATCTCTTCCCATCAAGTGGCCAAAGTATTTGAGCTTCAGCATCAGTCCTTCCAATGAATATTCAGGATTTATTTCCTTTAGGATTAATTGGTTTGATCTCCTTGTAGTCCAAGGGATTCTCAAGAGCCTTCTCCAACACCACAGTTCAAAGGTATCAATTCTTTGGCTCTCAGCCTTCTTTACGGTCTAACTTTCACATCTGTACATGACTACTGCAAAATATCCATACCATTCTAGTTCTGTCAACACAGCAAAATTACTGGATTTCTCTTAGACACAGCCACACTTAACATAAATAAATTACAACACCCAAGGAATGGGAAAAGGGAGAATTTTGTGATAACCAGGGAAGAGAAAATGTAAAGCATTAAAAGAGTATTACAGGGGCTTCCCTGGTGGTCCAGTGGGTAAGGACACCGCCTTGCAGTGCAAGGGGCCCCCCGGTTCGATCCCTGGCCTGGGAAGATCCCACGTGCTGCGGAGCGACTGGACCCGTGTGTCCAATTACCGAGAAAGAGCTCTGGAGCGCATGCGCCCAGAGCCGGCGCTCTGCGACAACAGAGGCCACTGCGATGGGAGGCCCACAGGAGCCAAAGAACAAAGATGGATGAAACTAGACAAATGAAAGACCAATAGAAGTGGCCCGCCCGCCCCTCCCTCCCACCCCATCCCCCAAAATAAATAAAAAATGTTCAAAAAAATAAAAACAAAATAGTATATGCACACACATATGCATATATAGTATATAAATCATTCTTTTCATAAATCAAATATAGCCCACCCATCCCCCACCCCCAAAAAAAAAAAAAGTATTACAGCTGAGGTTAGCAAACTCTTATTGGAAATGTGCTTCCAAAGGAGTCCATCAGTTCAGTTCAGTCGCTCAGTCGTGTCTGACTCTTTGTGACCCCATGGACTGCAGCATGCTAGGCTTCCCTGTCCTTCACCATCTCCCAAAGCTTGCTCAAACTCATGTCCATTGACTCAGTGATGTCATCCAAACATCTCATCCTCTGTTGTCCCCTTCTCCTTTTGCCTTCTATTTTTCCCTAACAACAAAGTCTTTCCTAATGAGTTATCTCTTCCCATCAAGTGGCCAAAGTATTTGAGCTTCAGCATCAGTCCTTCCAATGAATATTCAGGATTTATTTCCTTTAGGATTAATTGGTTTGATCTCCTTGTAGTCCAAGGGATTCTCAAGAGCCTTCTCCAACACCACAGTTCAAAGGTATCAATTCTTTGGCTCTCAGCCTTCTTTACGGTCTAACTTTCACATCTGTACATGACTACTGCAAAATAACCATACCTTTGACTGTATGATCTTTTGTCAGCAAAGTGATGCCTCTGCATTTGAACATGCTGTCTAGGTTTGCCACATCTTTTCTTCCAAGGAGCAAGCATCTTTTAATTTCATACCTGCAGTCACCATCTGCAGCGATTTTGGAGCCCAAGAAAATAGATTCTGTCGCCGTTTCCATTGTTTGCTCATCTATTTGCCATGAAGTGATGGGATCAGATGGCCATGATCTTCGTTTTTTGACTGTTGAGTTTTATGCCAGCTTTTTCACACTCCTCTTTCACCTTCATCAAGGGGCTCTTTAGTTCCTCTTTGCTTTCAGCCATAAGGGTGGTGTCATCTGCATACCTGAGGTTATTGATATTTCTCCCAGCAATCTTGATTCCAGCTTGTGATTTATCCAAACCAGCATTTTGCATGATGTACTCTGCATGTAAATTAAATAAGCAGGTTGACAATATACAGCCTTGATGTACTCCTTTCCCAATTTGGAATCAGCCCGTTGTTTCATGTCCAGTTCTAACTGTTGCTTCTTCTTCTGCATACAGGTTTCACAGGAGGCAGGTAAGGTGGTCTGGTATTGCCATCTCTTTCAGGAACTGACACAGTTTCTTTTGATCCAGAGAGTCAATGGCTTTAGCATAGTCAGTGAAGCAGAAGTATATATTTTTCTGAAATTCCCTTGCTCTTTCTATGATCCAACAGATGTTAGCAATTTGATCTCTGGCTCCTCTGCCTTTTCTAAATCCTGCTTGTACATCTCAAGTTCTTGGTTCACATACTGTTGAAGCCTAGCTTCAACAAAGAGTCCATAATTTTCCAATAAATATCAGAGTTCTATCAATTTTATTCTTCTAATAGGTTATGTTACATGATGACCTGTCTATTATGGAAACTGATTGCTTCTTAATGAGACACTGCTTCACCATGAGACACTGAATGCCACTGAATGACTGAAATCACTGAAGTACTTCAGAACTCAAAGCCATCCTAGGCTCACCAGTCTGAAGATTCCAGGACTGAGCCCTGCTGAATACGGATCCCCACGACTCAGCATGTCAGCAACACTTGAGTATTCCTCTCCCTTCCCAGTGTCACTCAGCCACCAGGCTTAGCATTCTTATAAATGCAAACCATGAGCTCGATTTAGTCCTAAAGCAACTGGTTCTGCCTTGTTCCAAGAGTGTAAACTGACCCCCTAACTTACAGCCCTCATGCAATTATACAGTCCAGGTCCGAGTGAGGATGGCCATTAGGCCAAATGCATCTCATTTCTGTAAGGAAACTAAGAAGACCCACTCCTCCTGAGGTATATCAGTTTGCACTTGCTGAGAACAAGGATTCCATGTCTTTTTCTTGTATCTTCAATGATTGAAGACCTTATTCAGAAGATGTGGAGAAAAAATAGTGCTATCCAACAGGGCTACCATGGGGTAGATGTTATATTCATACTGAGAAGAGCACAACGGGGTCCAACCTATCACTCAAATCACCCTCAAACCTGTCACATTTTAGATTCAGGACAATGAGGAGTTATCTCTGCAATATTCAGGAAAGTCAGCTTCCTCAATTTCCTACCACCATGTGTCAGAATCAAGGGAGAGAGGCTGGCTCCACAGGAGACTTGCTGCATCATAACGGCACTACCTTTTTAGGAAAACCAGACTCCTGTGTGTTTCTCCTTTACTATGCACATAGGACACTTCACTTCTGACACTTCTGGTCACCAAATGGGTGAGAGTTTTCCCCATGCCAAGTAAGTCTCTGCAACACTAGCTGGAGGTCCTACAATTTCACTCAACTCTGACACTATCTACTTGGAGATAGCATCAGGTCCCACAGGTTAAGGGTTCAGTCCCACAAAATTGCCACCTTCCGCTGCAGACACCAATCTCTGGTCACAGGTTGTTACCTGAACTTCTGATCAACCGCCTGCAAGTGGGGGTTTCCATGACCATCTCTTTGGATTTGATCATTTGCTAGAATGTCTCACAGAACTCAGAGGGACACTTAAATCTGTTTTATCATATAAGAATACGATGAAGACACACAGAAGGGAGAGATGCACAGGACAAGGTATAGAGGCAGTGGTACAGAACTCCCATGCCCTCACCAGAAGCACACTGCCCTCCCTGTACCTCCATGGATTCAACAACCTAGAAGCTCACCAAGCCCCATACTTTCAGGGTCTGTATGGGAGCTTCAACACATAAACACAATCAATCATTAACTCAGTCTTAAGCCCCTCTTCCCTTTCCAGATGATCGGTGTGGGCATGGGACTGAATATTTCAAGCTTTTAATCATGATTCATTCTTTCTGGTGACCAGCCCTCATCCAGGAGTGATACAGAAGTCACTCAGAGTCATGCATTAGAACAAAGGACATACCTATTCCCCAGGAAATTCCAAAAGGGCTAGGAGCTGTGTCAGGAACCAGGTGAAAGACCAAATATTAGAACAAAAAGGTGTTTCTATCAACCTGGAATTTATAAGGATCAGAGAAGTGCTACATCAGGTTTCCCAAGTGACTCAGAGGGTAAAGAATCTGCTTGCCAATGCAGGAGACACAGAGTACATGGCTTCAATCCCTGGGTCAGGAAGGTATCCTGGAGGAGAAAATGGAAATCCACTCCAGTATTGCTGCTTGGAAAATCCCAAGGACAGAGAAGCCTAATGGGGTCGCAAAGAGTCTGATAGCACTGAGCAACTAAGCACACACACACATTAGGAATTAGGAGCAGAGACAGATGAGGAGGGAGGGAGGTAGATTGATAGGTAGATAGATAGACAGAGATATATACAGATACATGCACAGATTTTTCTATTGTTTCACACTAGCCATCTGTCCCCTCTTTTGCAGGAGGTCTTCTTCCCAGGTTTCTTACAATCCAGGAACATTGAAACTGATTCCAAAAGATAGATAAAGCTAGAACTTCCTGTTTCCTGTTTTGACACTTAATAATTCACAGCTTTATCCATCTCATCATATCCATCAATAAGCATTCACAAACCTCCCCCTAAACCCTTCCTTGAACCTCTTGTGCTGCTTGTTTTATTTTTGAACACACAAAGGGTTCAACTGTGTCACTATAATTAGGAGAAAAGAGTAAAGGAATCTAAATTGCTATCTCACATGCTATTCCCTTGATTCAAAATAGCAATTACTCCCTGCAACCTTAAGATATTCACATCAACTCTGGTAGAACTAAAAGAAAAGGTATGACTTCAGGTTCTAAGCTGTGTGAGTAACTGAAAACTATGTTAAAAGAAATGGTAGTGGAGGAGAGTGCTTGCCATCTTCACTTTTTGCTGTGACTGGGAACCATCACTGTGGTGAGTCTTCCACATCTGGTGTGAAAATGTTTGACTTGTGGCCAGAAGAGGATTGCAAGTGTACTCTTTATTATCAAAACTTGTCTTATTAACCAAAACAAGAAGCAATTACAGAAAACTGTTCTCTCATCCTAGCATAGCTGGTTTCTCTTCTTCACTTTTTTAACTTTTTTTTTTGCCTTTAAGTCATCATTTATTTTCATCCATCTTTTTATTCTTTGGCATGGGTGGGCCTCCCATTGCAGTGGCCTCTCATGTTGCAGAGCACTGGCTCTGGGCACACACACTCCAGAGCCCTGGCTCGCAATTGGACATACCTGTCCAGCTGCTCCATGGCACGTGGGATCTTCCCAGGCCAGGGATCAAACCAGTGCCCCTTGTAGTGCAAGGCAGACTCTTTATCCACTGGACCACCATGGAAGGTCCTTATTCACTTTTTAATCTTCACTGTTTTTAGCTCAATTACTAACAGACAGATAAACATTTTTCATCTTAGGAGTTGCTCTGTTTTCAAGAGGTATGGAGGGACTTATCATAAAGTTGCCAGGATACAGATTTTAACGTATTTTCTTAGTGTGGTGTTGTACCTGATATGTTTCCAGCCCTAGAAATTCCTCTGTCAGAGTAAGTGACACTTGAAGACTGGATAAGGCTTCATCCTTGATTCCCACCAATGCTAATCTGTCCCCAGAAATGAAAGCAAACACTTTCATAGCTGAAGCTAACACCCACTCTAACAGGAAATGCCTGAGAATGCTTAAGTCTGTCAGGCCGCAACAGCTTTGTCTCATTAGGGAGGCTCTGGTTCCAGATCTGCCATGGCAACATCTAAAGATACATATCTAGTATGTTAGTGACATGCTGACACCACAATTTGCTCCTTGAAAGAGGAGCAAACAGAGGCATGATTCCGGGATTTTCATTGCAAGGTTTAAATGATGTCATGGATGAGGACTGCAGGCAGAGAAAGGTGCTTTTTACACGGTTTAAACTGCTGTCCAAGAGGAGGAAATATGTTTGTGATTTGCATTCAACTTTTTCAGAAGAAACGTGATCTACTATGACTGATTGAAGTCTATTGGTGGGCTTCCCCGGTGGTCCAGTGGGTAAAGACTACTTGTTGCAGTGCAAGGGGCACCAGTTGGATCACTGACTGGGGAGGATCCACGTGCCGCGGAGCAGCAGGACTGGTGTGTTCAATTACAAGCCAGCGCTCTGGAGCTCAAGTGTTCAGAGCCGGAGCTGTGCAACGAGAGAGGCGACTGCAATGGGAGGCCCACACAGACCAAGGAATAGAGATGGATGAAAATTTAAAAAAAAAAAAAAAAAAAAATCAATGGAGAGAGGGGAGCCAAGATGGTAGAGGAATGAGAGGACGATTTCACCAGCTCTGCAATAGAATCACCAGAACTAATCAAGAAATGAAACACCACCAACAAACCAGCTGCTAGATGACAAAAGAACTCCTCAGGTCTATGGGGGTCAGAGAGCAAACAGCCAGAACTTTCCCAGAGCTCCTGTTCTGAGGGCCCATATGCCAACCACCACACTGGACCAGGCGGAGAGAGGGCTGGGAAGTGCGCCAGGAGGACAGAAGGCAGCGCTCAGCGGGAAAATCCCGTCGGGACAGTACAGGGTCGCCGGGCACCAGGTGACCTGAGATACTGATAGCGGGGACCATGCAGAACAGAACAGGAAATCCCCCATGGTTGCAGCCCCAAAACCTGGCTCAAGCCGGACGGGGAAGCTTGTGCCCACATTTGGGGCTTAGTCCCACATGCAGCAGTGTGCACCCACCAGCAACCTGAAAAGTCCGTGCAGCCCCAGAGCTGCAGCGGGGAAGCCGCAGTCCTGCAGGCAGCAGAGAGCTGTGGCAGAGGAAACCGGAAGAAGAGCAGGGATTGAAGGCTATCAGGGGAGCCTCCTCCAGCACGGGGGTGCGAGTGAGACCCCGGCAGATGGACTGGCAACCGCCCGCCACCCCGGCCAGCACCTGAGCTGTCTGCAGAGCCTTTGTTTTGCTGAAAACAAAAACAGAAATCAGAACAACCAGCCCTGCAAGGGTTCTGACTGCAAAAAAACCTGACCCTCACTGAAACCTAAGACATAAGCAGCCATCCAGCCCCTACACCTGACCCTGACCAGTAAAGATGAGGGAAACCTGGGACAACATCAAGAGCAAACTTGTGGAAGGTCCACACGCAGATGAGAAGATAAAAACCAGAGACAGTATTTACCCTTTTGTTTTGTTTTGTTTTGTTTTGTTTGTTTGCTTGTTTGGTTTGGTTTGTTCTTTGTCTTTTCTTTTTAATTTTTTTTTTAATTTTAATTTTTTTTTAACTTTTAACTTATTTTTTTTTTGCCACTGCTCCCTCTCACTATGCTCTAACTGTAAAATCTTTTTCTATCTACTACTATCCTCTATATAAATATTTCCTATCTTCCTGTCTTTACTATTCTCTTCTCTATGCTGTACCAAACTCTACAACAGACTAATCTTTGTTACCTAACCCTCCAAATTCCTTCAACACAAATCTGTTCCTTCTCATTACCCATACACGCTCCTCCTTCTCACACCCAACTGAAGTCTTAGTTAAAAACTGCTTTCATTGTAATATTCTCAGCCGGGACCTTGCCCTGGATCTATTTTTCCAGGCAGTATTTTAATTAATTTAGAGCTTAATGGTCAGGTACCATCTTCTATTGCTCTGTTTGCCAGAAAAATTTCCTATGCTTTATCCATGTAAGACTGTTCAGTTGTGGTAATTGATGTGTATGTATGTATATGTTTCTATTATGTTAGAACAGAACAGGAAATCCCCCATGGTTGCAGCCCCAAAACCTGGCTCAAGCCGGACGGGGAAGCTTGTGCCCACATTTGGGGCTTAGTCCCACATGCAGCAGTGTGCACCCACCAGCAACCTGAAAAGTCCGTGCAGCCCCAGAGCTGCAGCGGGGAAGCCGCAGTCCTGCAGGCAGCAGAGAGCTGTGGCAGAGGAAACCGGAAGAAGAGCAGGGATTGAAGGCTATCAGGGGAGCCTCCTCCAGCACGGGGGTGCGAGTGAGACCCCGGCAGATGGACTGGCAACCGCCCGCCACCCCGGCCAGCACCTGAGCTGTCTGCAGAGCCTTTGTTTTGCTGAAAACAAAAACAGAAATCAGAACAACCAGCCCTGCAAGGGTTCTGACTGCAAAAAAACCTGACCCTCACTGAAACCTAAGACATAAGCAGCCGTCCAGCCCCCACACCCGACCCCCACCAGTACAGACCAGGGAAGCCCGGGACAACATCAAGAGCAAACCGGTGAAAGGTCCACACGCAGATGAGAAGATAAAAACCAGGGACGGTATTTACCCTTGTTTTGTTTTGTTTTGTTTGCTTGTTTGGTTTGCTTTGTTTTTTGTCTTTTCTTTTTAATTTTTAAAAAAATTTTAATTGATTTTAATTTTAGTTTTTTTAACTTTTAATTTTTTTTTTTTGGCCACTGCTTCCTTTCTCTATGCTCTAACTGTAAAATCTTTTTCTATCTACTACTATCCTCTATATAAATATTTCCTATCTTCCTGTCTTTACTATTCTCTTCTCTATGCTGTACCAAACTCTACAACAGACTAATCTTTGTTACCTAACCCTCCAAATTCCTTCAACACAAATCTGTTCCTTCTCATTACCCATACACGCTCCTCCTTCTCACACCCAACTGAAGTCTTAGTTAAAAACTGCTTTCATTGTAATATTCTCAGCCGGGACCTTGCCCTGGATCTATTTTTCCAGGCAGTATTTTAATTAATTTAGAGCTTAATGGTCAGGTACCATCTTCTATTGCTCTGTTTGCCAGAAAAATTTCCTATGCTTTATCCATGTAAGACTGTTCAGTTGTGGTAATTGATGTGTATGTATGTATATGTTTCTATTATGTTAGAAAATATTTGCATGATTTTATGACTGACATCTATCAGGGATGCACCTCTTGTTCCTCATATGCTTATATTTGAACTAATACCACTGAACACCATAGCAAACCAGACATAGAGCCTACATCCCCTGGCCAGAGATCAAACCAAGGATCCTTGGAGTGGAAGCCCTGATTCCAAGACCCCACACTATCAAAGAACATACAACACTAGAGATTATTCGCCTGCAAACAAGACCTAACACCATCCAAGACACAAACCACCGAACCCTTCTACAAGGACAGAAACCCAAAGGAAAGGAGAATTCAACCACAAAGCCTGGGGGGAAAGAACTCCAACACACAGACACACACAAAGAAACAAAAATTAACCTAATAATGAAACGACAGAGAAACACTGCACAAATGAAGAAACAAACTAGAGAAACACAACTTCAGATGACAGAAGATGAGATAGAGAAATTAGTCTGAAAGAGAATTCAGAAGAGCGATACTAGTGAGGATTCAAAACACTGAAAACAGAATATTAGAGGAAATTAGTGCACTGAGAAGAGACACGCAAGAAATGAAAAATAAGCAAATAGAGACAAACAACTCAATTGCTGAACTCAAAAATACTATAGAAGGTCTCCACAGTAGAGTATCGGAGGCAGAAGAACAGATACGTGAGCTGGAAGACATAATGGTGGAAGTAAGTGCTAAAGAACAGAACAAAGCACAAAGAATCAAAAGAACTAAGGATAGCCTCAGAGACCTATGGGACAATATCAAATGCACCAACATTAGAATCATAGGAGTCCCAGAAGAAAAAGAGGGAAAGAAATGCTATGAAAAAATTCTTGGAGAGATTATAGTTGAAAACTTCCCCAGCTTGGGAAAGGAAATAGTCCAAGCAAGTCCAAGAAGCATAAAGAGTTCCATACAGGAGAAACCCCAGAAGAAACACACCAAGGCAAATTCTAATCAAACTAGCACAGACTAAATATAAAGACAGAATACTTAAAGCAGCCAGGAACAAACAACAAATAACATATAAAGGAAACCCCATACGTTTAACTGCTAATCTTTCAACAGAAACTCTGCAGGCCAGAAGAGAATGGCAGGACACATTTAAACGGTTAAAAGAGAATAACCTACAACCAAGAGTACTCTGTCTGGCAAGGATCTCATTCAGAATTGATGGAGAAGTCAAAGGCTTCACAGACAAGCAAAAGCTAAAAGAATTTTGTACCACGAAACTAGCCCTACAACAAGTATTAAAGGGCCTGATATAGCCAATAAATACAAGAGTAGGAGAAGTCCTACAAATCAAACCCCAAATACCTAAGAAGATGACAATGGGAACATTCATATCAATAATTACTTTGAATGTAAATGGACTAAATGCTCCAACCAAAAGACATAGGCTGGCTGAATGGATACAAAAACAAGACCCACATATATGCTGCTTACAAGATACCCACTTCAGATCTAAAGACAATTATCGATTGAAATTGAGAGTCTAGAAAAAGATATTCCATGCAAATGGAAATCAAAAGAAAGCTGGAGTAGCAATCCTCATATCAGACAAAATAGACTATTAAATAAAGAAGATTCTAAGAGACAAGGCAGGTAACTACATAATGATCAAGGGATAGATCAAGAGGAAGACATAGCAATCATAAATATTTATGACCCAAACAGGTGCGCCTCAATTCATAAGACAAATACTTTCAGACATAAAAGAGGAAATTGACAGTAACACAATCATAGTAGGAGACTTTAACACTCCTCTCACACCAATGGACAGATCATCAAAACAGAAAATTAATAAAGAAATATAAGCCTTAAATGACACACTAGAAGAGATGGACCTTATGGATATCTTTAGGACCTTCCATCCAAAAGTAGAAGAATACACTTTCTTCTCAAGTGCTCATAGAACATTCTCCAGGATAGACCACATCTTGGGCCACAAATCAAACCTCAGTCAATTCAAGAAAACTGAAATTATATCAACCATCTTCTCGGAAATGATGCTTCATAGGAAAAAAAACACTAAATATAAAGACAGAATACTTAAAGCAGCCAGGAACAAACAACAAATAACATATAAAGGAAACCCCATACGTTTAACTGCTAATCTTTCAACAGAAACTCTGCAGGCCAGAAGAGAATGGCAGGACACATTTAAACGGTTAAAAGAGAATAACCTACAACCAAGAGTACTCTGTCTGGCAAGGATCTCATTCAGAATTGATGGAGAAGTCAAAGGCTTCACAGACAAGCAAAAGCTAAAAGAATTTTGTACCACGAAACTAGCCCTACAACAAGTATTAAAGGGCCTGATATAGCCAATAAATACAAGAGTAGGAGAAGTCCTACAAATCAAACCCCAAATACCTAAGAAGATGACAATGGGAACATTCATATCAATAATTACTTTGAATGTAAATGGACTAAATGCTCCAACCAAAAGACATAGGCTGGCTGAATGGATACAAAAACAAGACCCACATATATGCTGCTTACAAGATACCCACTTCAGATCTAAAGACAATTATCGATTGAAATTGAGAGTCTAGAAAAAGATATTCCATGCAAATGGAAATCAAAAGAAAGCTGGAGTAGCAATCCTCATATCAGACAAAATAGACTATTAAATAAAGAAGATTCTAAGAGACAAGGCAGGTAACTACATAATGATCAAGGGATAGATCAAGAGGAAGACATAGCAATCATAAATATTTATGACCCAAACAGGTGCGCCTCAATTCATAAGACAAATACTTTCAGACATAAAAGAGGAAATTGACAGTAACACAATCATAGTAGGAGACTTTAACACTCCTCTCACACCAATGGACAGATCATCAAAACAGAAAATTAATAAAGAAATATAAGCCTTAAATGACACACTAGAAGAGATGGACCTTATGGATATCTTTAGGACCTTCCATCCAAAAGTAGAAGAATACACTTTCTTCTCAAGTGCTCATAGAACATTCTCCAGGATAGACCACATCTTGGGCCACAAATCAAACCTCAGTCAATTCAAGAAAACTGAAATTATATCAACCATCTTCTCGGACCACAATGCAATGAGACTAGAGATCAACTCCAGGAAAAAAAAAATCACTAAAAACACAAGCACATGGAAATTAAACAACACATACCTAAAAAACAAACTGATTACTGAGCAAATCAAAGGAGAAATTTAAAAATTCCTAGAAGAAAACGACAGTGAACACACGACAGTGCAAAACCTATGGGATACTGCAAAAGCAGTTCTAAGAGGGAAGTTTATAGCAATATAATCCTGCCTCAAGAAATGAGAAAAATATCAAGCAGACGACCTAACCCTCTGCTTAAAACAGTTGGAGAAAGAAGAACAAAAACACCCCAATGTTACCAGAAGAAGAGAGATCATAAAGATCAGAGCAGAAATAAATGAAAAAGAAATGAAAGAAGCAGTAATAAAGATAAATAAAAGGAGAAACTGGTTTTTTGAAAAGATAAAATTGACAAATCTCTGGCCAGACTCATCAAGAAAAAAAGAGAAGAACCAGATCAACAAAATCAAAAACGAAAAAGGAGAGATTACAACAGATAATGCAGAAATACAAAGGATTATAAGAGACTATTATGAACAACTCTATGGCAACAAACTGGAAAACCTGGAGGAAATGGACAGTTTCTTGGAGATGGGTAATCTGCCAGGACTGAACCAGGAAGAAATAGAATATGAACAACCCAATCACAAGCTCAGAAATGGAATTTGTGATTAAAAATCTACCCAAAAATAAAAGCCCATGACCAGATGGCTTCACAGCCGAATTCTACCAAACATTTAAAGAAGAGCTAATGCCTGTCCTTCTAAAACTCTTCCAAAAAATTGCACAAGAAGGAACACTTCCAAACACATTCTATGAGGCCACCATCACCCTGATACCAAAACCAGGCAAAGACAACACAAAAAAAGAAAATTATAGGCCAATTTCACTGATGAATTTGGATGCCAAGATCCTCAACAAAATCCTAGCAAACAGAATTCAACAACACATCAAAACACTCATACATCATGATCAAGTCAGGTTCATCCCAGGCATACAATAGCCACAAATCAATCAATGTGATTCACCATATCAACAAATGGAGAGAAAACCCAAAAAATCACTAAAAACACAAGCACATGGAAATTAAACAACACATACCTAAAAAACAAACTGATTACTGAGCAAATCAAAGGAGAAATTTAAAAATTCCTAGAAGAAAACGACAGTGAACACACGACAGTGCAAAACCTATGGGATACTGCAAAAGCAGTTCTAAGAGGGAAGTTTATAGCAATATAATCCTGCCTCAAGAAATGAGAAAAATATCAAGCAGACGACCTAACCCTCTGCTTAAAACAGTTGGAGAAAGAAGAACAAAAACACCCCAATGTTACCAGAAGAAGAGAGATCATAAAGATCAGAGCAGAAATAAATGAAAAAGAAATGAAAGAAGCAGTAATAAAGATAAATAAAAGGAGAAACTGGTTTTTTGAAAAGATAAAATTGACAAATCTCTGGCCAGACTCATCAAGAAAAAAAGAGAAGAACCAGATCAACAAAATCAAAAACGAAAAAGGAGAGATTACAACAGATAATGCAGAAATACAAAGGATTATAAGAGACTATTATGAACAACTCTATGGCAACAAACTGGAAAACCTGGAGGAAATGGACAGTTTCTTGGAGATGGGTAATCTGCCAGGACTGAACCAGGAAGAAATAGAATATGAACAACCCAATCACAAGCTCAGAAATGGAATTTGTGATTAAAAATCTACCCAAAAATAAAAGCCCATGACCAGATGGCTTCACAGCCGAATTCTACCAAACATTTAAAGAAGAGCTAATGCCTGTCCTTCTAAAACTCTTCCAAAAAATTGCACAAGAAGGAACACTTCCAAACACATTCTATGAGGCCACCATCACCCTGATACCAAAACCAGGCAAAGACAACACAAAAAAAGAAAATTATAGGCCAATTTCACTGATGAATTTGGATGCCAAGATCCTCAACAAAATCCTAGCAAACAGAATTCAACAACACATCAAAACACTCATACATCATGATCAAGTCAGGTTCATCCCAGGCATACAATAGCCACAAATCAATCAATGTGATTCACCATATCAACAAATGGAGAGACAAAAATCACATGATAATAGATGCAGAAAAAACCTTCAATAAAATCCAACATCCATTTATGATCAAAACTCTTCAAAAAATGGGCAAAGAAGAATCCTGTGTCAACACAGTGAAAGCCATATATGAGAAGCCCACAGCGAATATTATTCTCAATGGTGAGAAACTGAAAGCATTTCCTCTAAGATTAGGAACAAGACAAGGTTGTCCACTTTCACCACTCTTATTCAACATAGTCCTGGAAGTTCTAGCAACAGCAATAAGAGAAGAGAAAGAAATCAAAGGAATCCAGATTGGAAAGGAAGAAGTCAAGCTCTCTCTTTTTGCAGATGACATGATATTATACATAGAAAACCCCAAAGACACTATTAAAAATATACTAGAGCTAATCAACAAATTCAGCAAAGTCGCAGGATACAATATCAATACACAGAAATCACTGGCATTCCTATGCACAAACAATGAAAAATCAGAAAACAAAATCAAAGAGGCAATCCCCTTCACCACTGCAACCAAAAGAATCAAATATCTAGGAATAAACCTACTCAAAGAAACAAAAGAATTGTACACAGATAATTACAAGACACTCATGAGAGACATTAAAGAAGACTTAAACAGATGGTAGTCCATTAGAGATAGTCCATGTTCCTGGGTCGGAAGAATCAATATTGTGAAAATGACCATACTACCAAATGTCATCTACAGATTCAATGCAATACTTATCCAACTACCATTGACATTTTTCACAGAACTATACCAAAGAATAACACAGTTCATATGGAAACACAAAAGACCTCGAATAGCCAAAGCAATCCTGAGGAAGAAGAATGGAGCTGGAGGGATCAGCCTACCTAACTTCAGACTCTACTACAAAGCAACAGTCATCAAGACAGTATGGTACTGAAACAAAAACAGAAATATCAACCAATGGAACAAGAAAGAGAACCCAGAGATAAACCCACACACCTATGGGTACCTGATTTTTGACAAAGGAGGTGAAAATCTAAAATGGGACAAAGACAGCCTCTTCAACAAATGGTGCTGGGAACATTGGATAGCTACCTGCAAAAAAAAAATGAAGTTGGAGCATTCCCTGACACCATAGACAAAGATCAACTCAAAATGGATTAAAGACCTAAATGGAAGACCAGAAACCCTAAAACTCTTAGAGGAGAATATAGGCAAAACTCAAGGACATAAATCAAAGCAAGATCTTCCATGATCCGCCTACCAGAATTGCGGAACTTAAAACAAAAATTAACATGTGGGACCTAATGAAACTTAAAAGCTTTTGTACAGCAAAAGAAACTACAAAAAAGGGTGGACAGACAATCCACAGAATGAGAGAAAATTATAGCAAATGAAACAACCGACAAAGAATTAATCTCCAAAATCTACAAGCAACTCAGACAACTCAACATCGGAAAAATGAACAACCCAATCAAAAGATGGGAAAAAATCTAAACAGACATCTCACCAAAGAGGACATACAGCAGGCCAAAAAGCACATGAAACACTTATTATTAGAGAAAGGCAAATCAAAACTACCATGAGATATCACCTCAGACCAGTCAGAATGGCCATCATCAAAACTTCTACAGACAATAAATGCTGGAGAGGGTGTGGAGAAAAGGGAACCCTCTTGCATTATCGATCTTTTTCTTGTCTCTGGTAGTGGTTGGATCTGAAGGCCTCTTTTACTGCTTTTTTATTTCCGCCTCCTCCAGAATTAAAAGGTTGGCCCAGGCTGGCCCTGGTAGTTTCTTAATCATTAATCCAGCTACCTTTGTTGCTGGGAGGAGCTAAGTTCCCTCCCTGTAGTTTCACCTGCAGCCAAACCACAGTAGAAGTAATGGCATCTCTCTCACAAAGGATTTATTCCCACATGCTCTATGAGAAGCACTTCCACAGTGTCCCCAACCCTGCTGCAGGCCACCATCAACTCCCAGATGTACCAGGTATTTCAGAATACTCAGAGGTGAGTCTGGCTCAGTCTCATGCAGGATCACTATTCCCCTCTCCCGGATCTCAGTGTGCACACAGTCTCCAGTCCAACTCGGCCAATCTATGATCGGGTTAATGAGAACCTCCTTCAAAGGGAATTAAGTGCCATCTTTCCAAGGACTGCTCAAGGGCACTTCTAGCTTAAGGCGGCACTTGGACCCTCTAAAGCAGGTCTGGCTCAGTCCCTTGTGGGGGTCATTGCTCCTTTCCTGGGTTTTGATTTGCAACAGGCTTTGCGTATTTGGCCCACTCAGCCTCTCTGGCGGGTATGAAGTTTGACTTTTAAAAGCATGATTGTGCCCCTCCTACTGTCTTGTTGGGGCTTCTCCTGTGCTCTCCCATATAGGGTATCTTTTTTATGACTGGATCCAACCTCCTTCTGTCAATGGTTTTTCAGGAACTAGTTGCAATTCAGGCGATTTTGCAAGAGAGATGAGTGCACGTCCTATGCTGCCATCTTAGCTCCACACCCCCTGTCCTACTCTTTGAGCTAGGAGGAGGGATGTGGATAGTGGCCAGTAAGACAGAAAGACAGCAGAGTCAGCAGGGAAGAATGGGATTATCATGTCAGGGGCATATGGGAAAGATTCCTGTTAAATTTGACTTCTGAAAATTCCAGGTTCACTTTCAGTTCTGAAAAAAGAGGAGAGAAACAGCAGAGCCAAATTGAGTGGGTCCCTGTGAAGGCTGGGGTGCTGTCTTCAGGCCTGCCAAAATCAGGACAAGATCTCTTTCTTTTTTATTATGGTGAGAGAGAAACTGTAGTACACTAGGAGACACAAATTCACTCAAAATGTCTCCTCTGAATTTTATTTTAACTATAGGAACACACATACACCTCTCCCCAGTATATAGTAGTTCTCAGAAAAAAAGAGTTTCAAACAACACTAAGGAAAGAAACACATTTCTTTCCACCTTTCTCTCTCACTTTATTCACCTTTAAACCCAGCACCAAGTCACATCCACAAATTATACTGACTTCACTTCTTCCACCAGCATCCACCCTGTTTCTTTGCTCTCCTACCTATTCCCAGGGCCTTCCATTTTTTCCCATTCTCTACTCAAACTAGTCTAAAGAGAATTTTGTCCATGTCCTTCAATTCAGTCTGCTCCTAGTGGAGTCAAAAATTACCTCCTGTGGTCCAATGACCCTGCTCTGCTTGTCTCAGGGAAACTACATTCTCCAAGTCTTCCACCTCTCTCATTAGATCACTACTTTTTCATTTCATAGGCTGGGTCCTCCTCTTTCCACCTCCCCAAACCCACCCCAGGACACAGACTCTCCTGGACTATCCCATCTACTCTCCTGGTTTTAAATATCACAGATGTGCTGACAACAGTCAAATTTAACAACTCAGACCTCTCAACTCAAGACAAAATAGCCTATTTAATACCACCACTTGAAAGTCCAATAGAAATTTCAAATGTAGCATGTCAAAAACTCAACTTTAGTGAGAAAAGAAGACAAACATGTCACCTGGCTCTTGCAGCTCAGCAGAATCTCCAGCTGGATGCAACGGCAGGACCTGGGGCTGGCAGAGGATAATGACAGAACTGTGCGGAATGCCGTTGCAGACCAAGGAGGTGTTGGTAATGACAGTCGTCATGTTTAAAGTGGGTCAAATATAAAAGGAGGGGCAGCACCACATACAGAGATCAACATGGCAGTAAATCCTTCCAATGGCCTCAACCTTTCCCGGCAGTCACTTGGTAACTGCATTCACAGCCATGAAAATCTCCCCATTTTAGAGAACTCTGACACCTATCTAGTCATAAGATCCATCTGCACCTCAAAAATACTGTGCAGGGCTTTCCTGGTGGTCCAGTGGGTAAAGAGTACACCTTGTAGTGCAAGGGGTACCGGTTTGATCCATGGCCCAGGAAGATCTTACAGGCTTCAGAGTGGCTGAACTGGTGTGTCCAATTACAAGCCAGTGCTCTGGAGCGCATATGCCCAGGGCCAGTGCTCTGCAGTGAGAGAGGCCACTGCAATGGGAGGCCCACACAGGCCAAAAGAGAGTAAAGATGGATGAAAACAAATGAGAACTTAGAGGAAAAAAAATACTGTGTAGTTTGGCTACCCATGGAAACATATTCCCCAAAGTTTCAAGTTATTCAGTCAAATGTGGTGTTTTCTGAAGTGTCCCTACGAGCATGAGGTGACTTCTTGTTCCTCCTTAATTCATCTAATAAATAAATAGAGTGTTAAAAATAAGACAACAGTCGCAATGTGGAGTTACTTATGCTAAGTTCATGTCATCAAGAAGAGACCTAAGTTAGTTTCACTTCTCCCAGAAATGGAACCTTAAATCAGTCCATCAGGAATCGCCTGATCAGCACTAGCTGGGTAATCTTCGTGGTGGACCCCTGTCATCCACTTAAAGAAAGTGATCTTGCAATAACCAACCTGCTTGCTTACCAAGTATAACATCCTTGTTCCTGCTCTCTTCTGCTTATAAAAGTATCAATAGTTCCTTCTGTGCCACTCCTCAGAGCTCCTTTCTATCTGCTAACTAGGGTGTTGCCCCCCATACATGAATCATGCAATAACGCCAATTAAGATCTTTATCATTAACTCAGTTGAATCCTGTTTTTTAACCATAGGAACATGCACACCCTTCTCCCAGATTTATAGGAATCCTTACAAGAATAGAGCTTCAAACCACACTAAGGAAAGAAACACTTCCCTATCCACCTCTTCACAACTACTCAATTTTATATTGTTTGAAGGCACATGTGCCCTTTGTATTCCTTTTATTTTCATTCTGAGAAAATATCCTATATATGAATAACTCATACCAGAGAAAAATATTATTTTTGATACCCGAGTAACAAAAAATCTGAGAAACAAAAAATCCGAGTAACACAAGTGTCTTTCTATTGGTGTTCCTCTGTAACCACAGTAAGACCCAGCAGAAGCTTTGAATTTCAAAATTCTTAGGTTTACTGTCAAGGTCAAGTTTTGAACCTCACTTTTCTTCTACAACATCAGTGCAGGAAACAGTCTGAGAGGTCTGACAGTGTTGCACGAGGATACTTCCAGAGACTGAGGATCAAGCACATGCACATACATGCATGCACGCAGTCCCAATCCTGCATACACATCACCTCTCATCACTAGTGTTGAAAGTAGTCTTTGTTGACAGTGGCCACAGGAGGCCCTGCTGCTCTGCCAAGCTGATGGAGGTATGCCCACACTGCCAAAGTACAGAGGTGCAGATGCCAAAGCTAAGGAAACCGGTAACAAGGTCAAGCGTCCTGGAGGAGAGCCTTGTCTAGGACTGACATTGCTACTGTGACTGGTGATCTCATCACTGTTGCTAAAGCTGCTCTAATCACCACTGCCTGCTAGAGTGGCACACCATCATTATGTCTCGTACTCTACATCCCCCAGAGATTAAAGAGAAAGCCCTTGTGGAGCTTTTAAGTATCAATCAGTTCCGTGGTGGACCTGTCATCCACTTAAAGAAAGTGATCTTGCAATAACCAACCTGCTTGCTTACCAAGTATAACATCCTTGTTCCTGCTCTCTTCTGCTTATAAAAGTATCAATAGTTCCTTCTGTGCCACTCCTCAGAGCTCCTTTCTATCTGCTAACTAGGGTGTTGCCCCCCATACATGAATCATGCAATAACGCCAATTAAGATCTTTATCATTAACTCAGTTGAATCCTGTTTTTTAACCATAGGAACATGCACACCCTTCTCCCAGATTTATAGGAATCCTTACAAGAATAGAGCTTCAAACCACACTAAGGAAAGAAACACTTCCCTATCCACCTCTTCACAACTACTCAATTTTATATTGTTTGAAGGCACATGTGCCCTTTGTATTCCTTTTATTTTCATTCTGAGAAAATATCCTATATATGAATAACTCATACCAGAGAAAAATATTATTTTTGATACCCGAGTAACAAAAAATCTGAGAAACAAAAAATCCGAGTAACACAAGTGTCTTTCTATTGGTGTTCCTCTGTAACCACAGTAAGACCCAGCAGAAGCTTTGAATTTCAAAATTCTTAGGTTTACTGTCAAGGTCAAGTTTTGAACCTCACTTTTCTTCTACAACATCAGTGCAGGAAACAGTCTGAGAGGTCTGACAGTGTTGCACGAGGATACTTCCAGAGACTGAGGATCAAGCACATGCACATACATGCATGCACGCAGTCCCAATCCTGCATACACATCACCTCTCATCACTAGTGTTGAAAGTAGTCTTTGTTGACAGTGGCCACAGGAGGCCCTGCTGCTCTGCCAAGCTGATGGAGGTATGCCCACACTGCCAAAGTACAGAGGTGCAGATGCCAAAGCTAAGGAAACCGGTAACAAGGTCAAGCGTCCTGGAGGAGAGCCTTGTCTAGGACTGACATTGCTACTGTGACTGGTGATCTCATCACTGTTGCTAAAGCTGCTCTAATCACCACTGCCTGCTAGAGTGGCACACCATCATTATGTCTCGTACTCTACATCCCCCAGAGATTAAAGAGAAAGCCCTTGTGGAGCTTTTCAACATCTTTTATTTGAAACCTTCTTAGAAATGTTCAGTGATAGATATGGTGTTCTCAGAAGTACATTTTCCTGGAGACCGTGCCCCTGAGTCTTAATAAACCTGGGTCTTTCTTAGGAGAACTTTCAGTCATTCATGCCCCATGAGTCAACACATGTTCCCAGGCTGCCTTAATCTTTGCAGGAGAAGCTTAGGCTATTCAAGCTTAGGACTACTGCAAAAACAGGGATCTGAAAGGTTAGAAAGAAGTGTAGTTTAGGAATACAGACAGCCAAAGGAATCGCAGTGCCCAAGTAACCAAGGAAAGCAATGGGAAACTTCATTGTCACAGCATAAAACAATAATAATAAAACAAATGAGGGCTGGATTGAATGACATTAATTTGCAAGAGCAAAGGAGAAAGCTAAGATGGTCTTTCATTTCTCATATCCTTCTCTGGCTTTGGAAACCTTCATCATATGTCCTAATATCACAATTCCTGGGAGACTTTTAATTTCTATACATAAGAAGCTTTGAGTATGGATTTGAAAGTTTGTTACCTAAATCAAACATAGGTAGAATACCACTAAGCAATATATAGGGACAAAATGCTGTTAAATCAAAACCTTGGATCTCTTTAAAGGACAGCATACCAAATAAAGAAAAAGTCTGTCTCAAAGAGTTGTATACTACATGTTGCTTTGTACAACAATCTCTAAGTGACAAAATTATAGTGGTGGAGAACAGATTAGTAGCTGTAGGAGTTAAGTTTGGAGGAAGGGTGTGACTTTAAAAAAGTTTCTTTGCGGTGTATCCTAATTGGAGTAAGACGCAGTCTGGAAAAAGTAGTCTTGGAGTGGCCACAGGAGGCCCTGCTGCTCTGCCAAGCTGATGGAGGTATGCCCACACTGCCAAAGTACAGAGGTGCAGATGCCAAAGCTAAGGAAACCGGTAACAAGGTCAAGCGTCCTGGAGGAGAGCCTTGTCTAGGACTGACATTGCTACTGTGACTGGTGATCTCATCACTGTTGCTAAAGCTGCTCTAATCACCACTGCCTGCTAGAGTGGCACACCATCATTATGTCTCGTACTCTACATCCCCCAGAGATTAAAGAGAAAGCCCTTGTGGAGCTTTTCAACATCTTTTATTTGAAACCTTCTTAGAAATGTTCAGTGATAGATATGGTGTTCTCAGAAGTACATTTTCCTGGAGACCGTGCCCCTGAGTCTTAATAAACCTGGGTCTTTCTTAGGAGAACTTTCAGTCATTCATGCCCCATGAGTCAACACATGTTCCCAGGCTGCCTTAATCTTTGCAGGAGAAGCTTAGGCTATTCAAGCTTAGGACTACTGCAAAAACAGGGATCTGAAAGGTTAGAAAGAAGTGTAGTTTAGGAATACAGACAGCCAAAGGAATCGCAGTGCCCAAGTAACCAAGGAAAGCAATGGGAAACTTCATTGTCACAGCATAAAACAATAATAATAAAACAAATGAGGGCTGGATTGAATGACATTAATTTGCAAGAGCAAAGGAGAAAGCTAAGATGGTCTTTCATTTCTCATATCCTTCTCTGGCTTTGGAAACCTTCATCATATGTCCTAATATCACAATTCCTGGGAGACTTTTAATTTCTATACATAAGAAGCTTTGAGTATGGATTTGAAAGTTTGTTACCTAAATCAAACATAGGTAGAATACCACTAAGCAATATATAGGGACAAAATGCTGTTAAATCAAAACCTTGGATCTCTTTAAAGGACAGCATACCAAATAAAGAAAAAGTCTGTCTCAAAGAGTTGTATACTACATGTTGCTTTGTACAACAATCTCTAAGTGACAAAATTATAGTGGTGGAGAACAGATTAGTAGCTGTAGGAGTTAAGTTTGGAGGAAGGGTTTGACTTTTACAGGAAAGCACAAGGAGTTTCTTTGCGGTGATGTATCCTAATTGCAGTGTTAGTTACTAGGATCTACACATGTGGTACAACTGTACAGGACTACACACACACAAGCACACAAAGAGTACACTTAAAAACTGATGAAACCTGCATAAGTTCTGTACTTGGATAATACTGTACCAATACCAACTTCCAACTGATTTTGACAATGCACTGTAGTTATGAGATATTACCATGAGGGGAAGCTGGGGGAAGGATACACTGAAAATTCTCTGTACTAATTTTACAGTTGTTTGTGAGTATGAATATGTCAAAATAAAAGCTATTTTATAAAATCAAATACATAAATTTCACAAGAAAAATAAGACGGGAATAACAGGCTGTTCAGAATTACCAATTAGTTAAGTATATAGTATCCTAGTTACTAGGATAAAACTGCATAGATTTGCTGAGCACAGCAAGTATGAATAATGGTCACAATATTAATATTTGTCCTAAGTGTTAACACCATCTTCCAATCCTCAACTCTAAAATTTTATCATTAAAGAGTCAGTTTTTTTAAAAGAAAAATTTTTTCATAATTGCCCAGAATGAAAGCTGATTTATGTCTGTTGATGAAGCACCCATTAAAATAACTTTTGACCTGTGACAGTATATAAATCATCTCCATATCTGAGAAATAACAGTAGCAAGAAGAATTAAACGCATATTACTTTGTTTAATTAAATTTTCATTGGAGTATAGTTGCTTTACAACACTGTTAGTTTCAAGTATACACCAAAGTAAATCAGTTATACGTATACGTATATCTATTCCTTTTCTTAGATTCTATTCTCATATGGGCTATTACAGACTATTGAGTAGAGTTCCCTGTAGTATACCGTAGGTCCTAATTATGCATAATAATAAGGTCCTATCTTATATATAGTAGTGGGTATATGTCAATACCAATCTCCAAATTTATTCCTCCCTATATTATTGTTATTATTCATTCCAAAAGTATTTATCAGGTGCATACTTTATAATGGGTACTATGGGTGACCTGAATATTCACTGAAAGGCTGGATGCTGAAGCTGAAGCTCCAATACTGTGGCCACCTGATACAAAGCGCTAACTCATTGGAAAAGACCCTGATGCTGGGAAAAACTGAAGCCAAAAAGAGAAGGGGGAGGCAGAGGATGAGATGGTTAGATAGGCTCATCAACTCAATGGACATGAGTTTGAGAAAACTCTGGCAGATAGTGAAGACCAGCGGAGCCTGGCGTGCTGCAGCCCAGGGGGTCACAAAGAGTCAGACACAACTTAGCAACTGAACACCACCACCATGGGCGACACTGGGAATACAAAATAAACCAATGTGAGTTGTGACTTCAGAAAATTCACATTGGGCCTTGGAAATAAAAATAAACACAGTGACATTCACTACCAAACTACCTCCCCCAACTCATTTTATAATACCTATTTTTGCCAAAGTTACCCCACAACAAGAATTAAAACTTGTTATAGAGCAGTTTCTTCCTGACCACAGCTAGGTAATAGACGTTAATAGCTCTCAAAGTGGAGTGGAAGCAAAGGCAAGATAAGAGGTGACTGATTATAGCAATAAAATAATTAAATTCCATTAAGATCAATTACCAACTTAGAGATTTTAGCAATTTTCTTTTTAGTCATTCACAATGACTTTTCCTCTCTTACTGCCTTATGCCGCAATATTTATTATCTAGAAAGAAAATTAACCCAATCTTCTCTTCTCCCCTCAGTCTGATGTACTTTGCTGATATTTTTAGCAGAATGGATCTTGCATTCATTCCGTTCTTTGTATCATATTCACATTTTCTTTGGCCTTCCCCCAGCACAACACAATTTCAATAGTCAGGGGGAAAACCACTTACAACAAAGCATGATTAGTCCTTGCTCAAGTTTCTGTAAGCCTAAGCTGTTATCTGCTTTATTTCTAATACACTCTAGTGAACATTCTTGTTTTAAAAAATCAGATGTTTTACACCCTTAAGTACACTACCAATTTTAACTTGAAAAAAGTTATATGTATAATGCTGATTACTAATACCTCCTTTTTATTTATTTGCTATTTACTGGGGTATAGTTGATTTACAATGTTACATTAGCTTCAGGTGTACAGCAAAATTACTGCTGTATGTCTTTTATAAAGTTTTGTTGTTTACAGCTATACATAATCCCAAATCAGTCATAGGTATATCCCTGACTCCTCCCACCTAAGCCCTGCTCCTTCTCCCCACCATCCCACCCCTCCAGGTTGTTGCATAGCCCTCATGGAATGTCCCTTAATCTTACAGTGTATTCACAATAGTCATCTCTTTTACATATGATAGTATAGGTTTCCATGTTATTCTTTGTATACCTCTCACTCTATCTTCCCTCCCCCGAACATCCATAGGGCTGTTCTTTATGTCTGTTTCTCCATTGCTGCTCTGCATGTGTATTTATCAGTACCAGTATTCAAAGTGAAGTAAATCAAAAAGAGAAAGACAAATACAGTATACTAACACATATATATGATACTTCCTTTGACATTAAGGGATAAATCTTATATCCACTCACCAGACTCATGAAGCTATAGTCCCTTTAAGTCAAATCAGTTTGACGTAGGTCCAAGTCTAGAGTCTAACACTCCAAATTTTTCTGAAAAATAGGTACTTTCATGACCCTGCTGAGAAATACGGCATGACAGGCTTTTTGTGACTGAACGTCAGTGTCTTCTACAGAAGATTTACAGAAATCCAAAAAATAGATCTACCCTTTACCACTAGAGATAGTATGCTTCTAAAAGCAAATCTGAAGATAGTTCCTAGTGAGTCTAATAAGTATCTTCACATACATGAAATCATAAGGAGAGCCTGAATTTGGCTTACCACAAATAAAAATTCTATCTTAGACACCAATGGACTTAGATACAATAAAAAAGCCTCAAATTGAAATGATATCTATTATCTCAGTATAACTGGTCTAGTTACTATATCCATCTTAAAGAACATCGTTCTAGATGGACAGGAATCTTAATTACTGAATAAACAAAGCGAGAAGAGATTTTCCTAAGTCTAAATATCCAAGTATAATGCAAAATGTCAACTGGTCACCTGCATGACGGACTTTTAAAAATCGATGTTAAAAGCTAATACAAATATTTTGCTGATTACTAATACCTCCTTTTATTTATTTGCTATTTACTGGGGTATAGTTGATTTACAATGTTACATTAGCTTCAGGTGTACAGCAAAATTACTGCTGTATGTCTTTTATAAAGTTTTGTTGTTTACAGCTATACATAATCCCAAATCAGTCATAGGTATATCCCTGACTCCTCCCACCTAAGCCCTGCTCCTTCTCCCCACCATCCCACCCCTCCAGGTTGTTGCATAGCCCTCATGGAATGTCCCTTAATCTTACAGTGTATTCACAATAGTCATCTCTTTTACATATGATAGTATAGGTTTCCATGTTATTCTTTGTATACCTCTCACTCTATCTTCCCTCCCCCGAACATCCATAGGGCTGTTCTTTATGTCTGTTTCTCCATTGCTGCTCTGCATGTGTATTTATCAGTACCAGTATTCAAAGTGAAGTAAATCAAAAAGAGAAAGACAAATACAGTATACTAACACATATATATGATACTTCCTTTGACATTAAGGGATAAATCTTATATCCACTCACCAGACTCATGAAGCTATAGTCCCTTTAAGTCAAATCAGTTTGACGTAGGTCCAAGTCTAGAGTCTAACACTCCAAATTTTTCTGAAAAATAGGTACTTTCATGACCCTGCTGAGAAATACGGCATGACAGGCTTTTTGTGACTGAACGTCAGTGTCTTCTACAGAAGATTTACAGAAATCCAAAAAATAGATCTACCCTTTACCACTAGAGATAGTATGCTTCTAAAAGCAAATCTGAAGATAGTTCCTAGTGAGTCTAATAAGTATCTTCACATACATGAAATCATAAGGAGAGCCTGAATTTGGCTTACCACAAATAAAAATTCTATCTTAGACACCAATGGACTTAGATACAATAAAAAAGCCTCAAATTGAAATGATATCTATTATCTCAGTATAACTGGTCTAGTTACTATATCCATCTTAAAGAACATCGTTCTAGATGGACAGGAATCTTAATTACTGAATAAACAAAGCGAGAAGAGATTTTCCTAAGTCTAAATATCCAAGTATAATGCAAAATGTCAACTGGTCACCTGCATGACGGACTTTGTTTTGACTTTCCTTGCTAGATATACACAAGGTCCACCTTCAGCTTGTTCCTATCTCAGAGCCACTTCTCAAAAGGTTTACTCTGGGAACCCGCCGCCGTGAGGAGCCACTGGAACCCGCCGCCACGAGGAGCGCCGGAACCTGCCGCGGCGAGGAGCCTCCGGAAACTGGGAGCTGCGGTCGCTGCGGCTCCGGCGCAGGGTAAGTTCAGCCACTCCAACTGGAGGGCTTGCTGAAGGGAGAGGGGAAGTCGGCCACGGGTTGCTGACCAGGGACCGGGCACGAATTGGACGGGAAAGCCCACGTCCACCTTTGGGACTTAGACGCGTAACCGGCAGTGCGTGTGTGCCAGTGGCGGAGGAGCCCGCGCTCCCCTAGAGCTGCAGCAGCAGCAGAGGAAGCCGGGGAAAGAGCAGGGATTGGAGACTACAGGCGGGTGCACGGTAGAGCCGGGGCACCCCCCTCCAACACAGGACTGCACGCGCCGCGGCCTCCGCCCGACTGACTGGGATCAGCCCACCGTCCTGGCCAGCACCCAGTATGGCAGCAAAGCCCTCATTTTGCTGAACACAAAAACAGAAACCACAGCAACCGGCACTATAAGGGAAAGACTACGCCATCAAGACACCACCATCAAGAAAAGATTGGTTTCCAACAGGCAGATGAGAAGATAAAAACCAAAGACAGTATTTAACTTTCTTTTTTTTTTTTTCCTTTTCTTCTGCTTGTTTGTGGTGCACTATTTTGCTTATTCAATTGAGTGGTCTGGTTTGGGGTTTATTAGTTTCTTTGTTTTTTGGGGGGGGGTGGTTGGGTTTTTTTTTTGTAGTTGTTTTCATTTGTTTGATTTGTTTTATGTGTTTTTTCTTTGTTTTTCGGTCTCTTATTAATTTTTTCTGCTCTTTCTAATCTTTAACTTCTTTTTTTGACTTTTATTTTATTGTATTTTTTTAAACTTTAATTTAAATTCTTGAAAACCTCTAATTCTCCTTTCTCTTTCCTCTTTCCCACTGCTTTCTTCCTCTATGTTCTAAATGTAAAACATTTTCCTATCTACCAATATCCTCTAGATAAATTATTTCCTATCTTCCTGTCTCCACTATTCACTTCCAAATACACTAAACAATACACACACTAATCTTTGCTACCTAATCCTATAAAATACTTCCAAGACGAATATTTTCCTTTTTATTGCCTATAGACTCTCCTCCTTGTCATCCCCAACACATGTCCTAATTTAAAATTGCTCTCATTGTAATTATCCAAGCCAGGACCTTGTGCTAGATCTATTATTCAGGCACTATTTCAATTAATTCAAAGCTTAACGGGCAAGTATCATCTGTGATTGCACGAATTGCCAGAAAGATTTCCTCTGCCTTATCTCTGTAAAACTGGTCAGTTGTGGGGATTGCTGTATATGTATGTATATCTTATGATTATGTTAGAAAACATCTGCGTGCTTTAAAACAAGGTCTAACACCACCCAAGACACAAACCACTGAACCCTTCTACAAGGACAGAAACCCAAAGGAAGGGAGAATTCAACCAAGAAGCCTGGTGGGAAAAAGAACTCCATACACACAGACACACACAAAGAAACAAAAAATTAACCTAAGAATGAAATGTCAAAGAAACACTGTACAAATGAAGGACCAGGCTAGAGAAACACCACTTCAAATGACAGAGGAGGAGATAGACAAACTATCTGAAAGAGAATTCAGAAAAGCTATACTAATGAGGATGAAAAAAACTATCCCCTATAAGGGAAAGACCACGCCATCAAGACACCACCATCAAGAGCAGATTGGTTTCCAACAGGCAGATGAGAAGATAAAACCAAGGATAGTATTTAACTTTCTTTTTTTTTTTTTCCTTTTCTTCTGCTTGTTTGTGGTGCACTATTTTGCTTATTCAATTGAGTGGTCTGGTTTGGGGTTTATTAGTTTCTTTGTTTTTTGGGGGGGGGGGGGTGGGTTTTTTTTTTTTTTGTAGTTGTTTTCATTTGTTTGATTTGTTTTATGTGTTTTTTCTTTGTTTTTCGGTCTCTTATTAATTTTTTCTGCTCTTTCTAATCTTTAACTTCTTTTTTTGACTTTTATTTTATTGTATTTTTTTAAACTTTAATTTAAATTCTTGAAAACCTCTAATTCTCCTTTCTCTTTCCTCTTTCCCACTGCTTTCTTCCTCTATGTTCTAAATGTAAAACATTTTCCTATCTACCAATATCCTCTAGATAAATTATTTCCTATCTTCCTGTCTCCACTATTCACTTCCAAATACACTAAACAATACACACACTAATCTTTGCTACCTAATCCTATAAAATACTTCCAAGACGAATATTTTCCTTTTTATTGCCTATAGACTCTCCTCCTTGTCATCCCCAACACATGTCCTAATTTAAAATTGCTCTCATTGTAATTATCCAAGCCAGGACCTTGTGCTAGATCTATTATTCAGGCACTATTTCAATTAATTCAAAGCTTAACGGGCAAGTATCATCTGTGATTGCACGAATTGCCAGAAAGATTTCCTCTGCCTTATCTCTGTAAAACTGGTCAGTTGTGGGGATTGCTGTATATGTATGTATATCTTATGATTATGTTAGAAAACATCTGCGTGCTTTAAAACAAGGTCTAACACCACCCAAGACACAAACCACTGAACCCTTCTACAAGGACAGAAACCCAAAGGAAGGGAGAATTCAACCAAGAAGCCTGGTGGGAAAAAGAACTCCATACACACAGACACACACAAAGAAACAAAAAATTAACCTAAGAATGAAATGTCAAAGAAACACTGTACAAATGAAGGACCAGGCTAGAGAAACACCACTTCAAATGACAGAGGAGGAGATAGACAAACTATCTGAAAGAGAATTCAGAAAAGCTATACTAATGAGGATGCAAAACACTGAAAACAGAATATTAGAGGACATTAGTGCATTGAGAAGAGACATGCAAGAAATGAAAAATAAGCAAATGGAGACAACTAACTCAATTGCTGAACTCAAAAATACTATAGAAGGTTTCAACAGTAGAGTATCAGAGGCTGAAGAACGGATAAGTGAGCTGGAAGACAGAATGGTGGAAATAAGTGCTGAAGAACAGAACAAAGCCCAAAGAATTAAAAGAACTGAGGATAGCCTCAGAGACCTATGGGACAATATCAAACGCACAAACATTAGAATTATAGGAGTTCCAGAAGAAGAAGAAGAGAAGAAAGACTGAAAAAATTCTTGAAGAGGTTATACTTGAAAAGTTCCCCAGCATGGGAAAGGAGATAGTCCACCAAGTCCAGGAAGCACGAAGAGTTCCATACAGGATAAACCCCAGAAGAAACACACCAAGGCACATTCTAATCAAACTAACGCAGACTAAATATAAAGACAGATTACTAAAAGCAGCTAGGAGCAAACAACAAATAACATATAAAGGAAACCCCATACGTTTAACTGCGGATATCTCAACAGAAACCCTACAGGCCAGAAGAGAATGGTAAGATACATTTAAACGGCTAAAAGAGAACAACCTCCAACCAAGAATTCTCTACCCAGCAAGAATCTCATTCAAAACCGTTGGTGAAGTCAAAAGCTTCATAGACAAGCAAAAACTAAAAGAATTCTGTACCACAAAACCAGCCCTACAACAAGTGTTAAACGGCCTGATATAGCCAATAAATACAAGAGTAGGAGAAGCCTTACAACTCAAACTCCAAATTTCTAAGAAGATGACAATAGGAACATTCGTATCAATAATTACTTTGAACATAAATGGACTCAATGCTCCAACCAAACGACATAGGCTGGCTGAATGGATACAAAAACAAGACCCACATATATGCTGTTTACAAGAGACCCACTTCAGACCTAGAGACACTCATAGACTGAAAGTGAAAGGCTGGAAAAAGATATTCCATGCAAATGGAAATCAAAAGAAAGCTGGAGTAGCAATCCTTATATCAGACAAAATAGACTTTAAAGTAAAGAAGATTCTAAGAGACAAGGCAGGTCACTACATCATGATTAAGGGATCTATCCAAGAGGAAGACATAACAGTCATGAATATCTACGCACCCAACACAGGGGCACCTCAATACATAAGACAGGTACTTTCAGACATAAAAGAAGAAATCAACAATAACACAATAATAGTAGGAGACTTTAACACTCCTCTCACGCCAATGGACAGATCAACAAAACAGAAAATTAATACAGAAACACAAGCCTTAAATGCCACACTGGAAAAGATGAACCTCATCAATATCTTTAGGACGTTCCATCCAAAAGCAGAAGAATACACTTTCTTCTCAAGTGCTCACGGAACATTCTCCAGGATAGACCACATCTTGGGCCACAAATCTAACCTCAGTCCGTTCAAAAAAGCTGAAATTATATCAACCATCTTCTCGGACCACAATGCAATGAGACTAGAGATCAACTACAGGAGAAAAACAGCTAAAAACACAAACACATGGAGATTAAACAATACATACCTAAAATACCAACTGATCATTGAGGAAATCAAAGGAGAAATTAAACAATTCCTAGAAGAAAATGACAATGAACACACGACAGTGCAAAACCTATGGGATACAGCAAAAGCAGTTCTAAGAGGGAAATTTATAGCAATACAATCCCACCTCAAGAAACTAGGAAAATATGAAGCAGATGACCTAATCCTCTGCTTAAAACAGTTGGAGAAAGAGGAACAGAAACATCCCAAAGCCAGCAGAAGAAGAGAAATCATAAAGATCAGAGCAGAAATAAATGAGAAAGAAACAAAAGAAACAATAGTAAAGATAAATAAAACAAAAAGCTGGTTCTTTGAAAAGGTAAACAAAATTGACACCCCCCTGGCCAGACTCATTAAGAAAAAGACAGAGAAGAACCTGATCAACAAAATCAAAAACGGAAAAGGAGAGATTACAACAGATAATGCAGAAATCCAAAGGATTCTAAGAGACTATTATGAGCAACTCTATGGCAACAAACTGGACAACCTGGAAGAAATGGACAGTTTCTTGGACAGGATTAATCTCCCAAGACTGAGCCAGGAAGAAACAGAAACTGAACAACCCAATCACAAGCTCAGAAATCGAATTTGTGATTAAAAATCTACCCAAAAATAAAAGCCCATGGCCAGATGGCTTCACAGCCAAATTCTACCAAACATTTATAGAAGAGCTAATGCCTGTCCTTCTAAAACTCTTTCAAAAAATTGCACAGGAAGGAACACTTCCAAACACATTCTACGAGGCCACCGTCACCTTGATACCCAAACCAGGCAAAGACAACACAAAAAAGGAAAACTATAGGCCAATTTCACTGATGAACTTAGATGCCAAGATCCTCAACAAAATCCTAGCAAACAGAATTCAACGACACGTCAAAAAACTCATACATTATGATCAAGTCAGGTTCATCCCAGGCATGTAAGGCTTCTTCAACATCCGCAAATCAATCAACGTATACACCATATCAACAAGTTGAAAGACAAAAATCACATGATCATTTCAATAGATGCAGAAAAAGCCTTCGACAAAGTATAACATCCGTTTATGATAAAAACTCTTCAGAAAATGGGCATAGAAGGAACCTATCTCAACATAATAAAAGCCATCTATGAGAAGCCTACAGCGAAGATTATTGTTAATGGTGAAAAACTGAAAGCATTCCGTCTAAGATCAGGAACAAGACAGGGGTGCCCACTTTCACCACTACTATTCAACATAGTCCTGGAAGTGCTAGAAACAGCAATAAGAGAAGAGAAAGAAATCAAAGGAATCTAGATTGGAAAGGAAGAAGTCAAGCTCTCTCTCTTTGCAGACGACATGATATTATACATAGAAAATCCCAAAGACACGGTTACAAAGCTACTAGAGCTAATCAATGAATTCAGCAAAGTCGCAGGATACAAAGTCAACACACAGAAGTCACTGGCATTCCTATACACAAACAGTGAAAAATCAGAAAATGAAATCAAAGAGGCAATCCCCTTCACCATTGCAACCAAAAGAATCAAATATCTAGGAATAAACCTGCCCAAAGAAACAAAAGAATTGTACACAGAAAATTACAAGACACTCATCAGAGACATTAAAGAAGACTTAAACAGATGTAGAGATATTCCATGTTCCTGGATCGGAAGAATCAATATTGTGAAAATGACCATACTACCAAATATTATCTACAGATTCAATGCAATACTTATCCAACTACCATTGACATTTTTCACAGAACTATACCAAAGAATAACACAGTTCATATGGAAACACAAAAGACCTCGAATAGCCAAAGCAATCCTGAGGAAGAAGAATGGAGCTGGAGGGATCAGCCTACCTAACTTCAGACTCTACTACAAAGCAACAGTCATCAAGACAGTATGGTACTGGCACAAAAAAGGAAAACTATAGGCCAATTTCACTGATGAACTTAGATGCCAAGATCCTCAACAAAATCCTAGCAAACAGAATTCAACGACACGTCAAAAAACTCATACATTATGATCAAGTCAGGTTCATCCCAGGCATGTAAGGCTTCTTCAACATCCGCAAATCAATCAACGTATACACCATATCAACAAGTTGAAAGACAAAAATCACATGATCATTTCAATAGATGCAGAAAAAGCCTTCGACAAAGTATAACATCCGTTTATGATAAAAACTCTTCAGAAAATGGGCATAGAAGGAACCTATCTCAACATAATAAAAGCCATCTATGAGAAGCCTACAGCGAAGATTATTGTTAATGGTGAAAAACTGAAAGCATTCCGTCTAAGATCAGGAACAAGACAGGGGTGCCCACTTTCACCACTACTATTCAACATAGTCCTGGAAGTGCTAGAAACAGCAATAAGAGAAGAGAAAGAAATCAAAGGAATCTAGATTGGAAAGGAAGAAGTCAAGCTCTCTCTCTTTGCAGACGACATGATATTATACATAGAAAATCCCAAAGACACGGTTACAAAGCTACTAGAGCTAATCAATGAATTCAGCAAAGTCGCAGGATACAAAGTCAACACACAGAAGTCACTGGCATTCCTATACACAAACAGTGAAAAATCAGAAAATGAAATCAAAGAGGCAATCCCCTTCACCATTGCAACCAAAAGAATCAAATATCTAGGAATAAACCTGCCCAAAGAAACAAAAGAATTGTACACAGAAAATTACAAGACACTCATCAGAGACATTAAAGAAGACTTAAACAGATGTAGAGATATTCCATGTTCCTGGATCGGAAGAATCAATATTGTGAAAATGACCATACTACCAAATATTATCTACAGATTCAATGCAATACTTATCCAACTACCATTGACATTTTTCACAGAACTATACCAAAGAATAACACAGTTCATATGGAAACACAAAAGACCTCGAATAGCCAAAGCAATCCTGAGGAAGAAGAATGGAGCTGGAGGGATCAGCCTACCTAACTTCAGACTCTACTGCAAAGCAACAGTTATCAAGACAGTATGGTACTGGCACAAAAACAGAACTATAGATCAATGGAACAAGATTGAGAACCCAGAGATCAACCCACGCACCTATGGGTACCTTATTTTTGACAAAGGAGGAGAAACTATAAAATGGGAGAAAGACAGCCTCTTCAACAAGTGGTGCTGGGAAAATTGGACAGCTACATGCAAGAAAATGAAGTTGGAACATACCCTGACACCATACACAAAGATCAACTCAAAATGGATTAAAGACTTAAATGTAAGGCCAGAAACCATCAAACTCTTAGAGGAGAATATAGGCAAAACCCTCAAGGACATCAATCAAAGCAAGATCTTCTCTGACCCACCTACTAGAATAGTGGAACTAAAAAGACAAATGAACATGTGGGACCTCATGAAACTTAAAAGCTTTTGTACAGCTAAAGAAATTACAAAAAAGCTGAACAGACAGCCCACAGAGTGGGAGAAAATCATAGCAAATGAAACAACAGACAAAGAATTAATCTCCAAAATCTACAAGCAACTCAGACAACTCAGCACTGGAAAAACGAACAACCCAATCAAAAAATGGGAAAAGGACCTAAACAGACACCTCTCCAACGATGACATACAGATGGCCCAAAAACACATGAAACGATGCTCAACTTCACTAATAATTAGAGAAATGCAAATCAAAACTACAATGAGATATCACCTCACACCCGTCAGAATGGCCATCATCCACAAATCGACAGACAATAAATGCTGGAGAGGCTGCGGAGAAAAGGGAACACTCCTGCATTGCTGGTGGGAGTGTAAATTGATACAGCCTCTATGGAAGACAGTCTGGAGATTTCTTAAAAAACTAAAAATAGAAGCACCATATGACCCAGCAATCCCACTCTTAGGCTTATACCCTGATGAAATCAAAACTGAAAGAAGCACCTGTACCCCAATGTTCATTGCAGCTCTCTATACAATAGCTAGAACATGGAAGGAACCTAGATGCCCATCGACGAACGAATGGATCCAAAAGCAAGAATGGAGCTGGAGGGATCAGCCTACCTAACTTCAGACTCTACTGCAAAGCAACAGTTATCAAGACAGTATGGTACTGGCACAAAAACAGAACTATAGATCAATGGAACAAGATTGAGAACCCAGAGATCAACCCACGCACCTATGGGTACCTTATTTTTGACAAAGGAGGAGAAACTATAAAATGGGAGAAAGACAGCCTCTTCAACAAGTGGTGCTGGGAAAATTGGACAGCTACATGCAAGAAAATGAAGTTGGAACATACCCTGACACCATACACAAAGATCAACTCAAAATGGATTAAAGACTTAAATGTAAGGCCAGAAACCATCAAACTCTTAGAGGAGAATATAGGCAAAACCCTCAAGGACATCAATCAAAGCAAGATCTTCTCTGACCCACCTACTAGAATAGTGGAACTAAAAAGACAAATGAACATGTGGGACCTCATGAAACTGAAAAGCTTTTGTACAGCTAAAGAAATTACAAAAAAGCTGAACAGACAGCCCACAGAGTGGGAGAAAATCATAGCAAATGAAACAACAGACAAAGAATTAATCTCCAAAATCTACAAGCAACTCAGACAACTCAGCACTGGAAAAACGAACAACCCAATCAAAAAATGGGAAAAGGACCTAAACAGACACCTCTCCAACGATGACATACAGATGGCCCAAAAACACATGAAACGATGCTCAACTTCACTAATAATTAGAGAAATGCAAATCAAAACTACAATGAGATATCACCTCACACCCGTCAGAATGGCCATCATCCACAAATCGACAGACAATAAATGCTGGAGAGGCTGCGGAGAAAAGGGAACACTCCTGCATTGCTGGTGGGAGTGTAAATTGATACAGCCTCTATGGAAGACAGTCTGGAGATTTCTTAAAAAAACTAAAAATAGAAGCACCATATGACCCAGCAATCCCACTCTTAGGCTTATACCCTGACGAAATCAAAACTGAAAGAAGCACCTGTACCCCAATGTTCATTGCAGTTCTCTATACAATAGCTAGAACATGGAAGGAACCTAGATACCCATCGACGAACGAATGGATCCAAAAGCTCTGGTACATATATACAATGGAATACTACACAGCTGTAAAGAGAAATGCAGAAGAATCAGCCCTCATGAGGTGGCTGGATCTAGAACGTATCCTAAAAAGTGAAGTCAGTCAGAAAGAGAAGGACAAATACAGTATATTAACACATATATATGGAATCTAGTAAGATGGTGATGATGGCACATGCAGTGAAGCGACAGAAAGACAGACATGGACAGTGGACATATGGACATTTTGGGGAAGGAACAGTGGGTGAGAGGCATAAGGGAAGTAGCATGAAGGCCTGTACTATCATAAATGAAGAAAATAGCTCTAGTCATTGCTCTGTGAGAAAAGGGGATCCTTCAGGGGTGCTGTGTGATGGTCGGGAGGGGAGGGAAGGGGGGGATATACATGTGACTAATCTGAGAACATGCATGTCTGTGAACAACAAAACTCTGTAAAAGTTAAAAGTAAAACAAAGGTTTAAAAAAAAAAAAAACACAAATGGTGCTGGGAAAATTGGACAGCTACATGCAAAAAAATGAAGTTGGAACATTCCCTGACCCCATACACAAAGATCAACTCAAAATGGATTTAAGACCTAAATGTAAGACCAGAAACCATCAAACTCTTAGAGGAGAATATAGGCAAAACACTCAAGGACATCAGTCAAAACAAGATCTTCTCTGACCCACCTACTAAAATAGTGGAACTGAAAAGAAAAGTCAACACCTGGGACCTCATGAAACTTAAAAGCTTTTGTACAGCAAAAGAAATCACCAAAAAGTTGAACAGACACCCCACAGAGTGGGAGAAAATCATAGCAAATGAACCAACAGACAAAGAATTAATCTCCAAAATCTACAAGCAACTCAGACAACTCAACACAGGAAAAACGAACAACCCAATCAAAAAATGGGAAAAGGACCTAAAGAGACGCCTCTCCAAAGAGGACATACAGATGGCCCAAAAGCACATGAAACGATCCTCAACCTCACTTATCATTAGAGAAATGCAAATTAAAACCACAATGAGATACCACCTCACACCTGTCAGAATGGCCATCATCCACAAATCGACAGACAACAAATGCTGGAGAGGGTGTGGAGAAAAGGGAACTCTCTTGCATTGCTGGTGGGAATGTAAATTAATACAACCTCTATGGAAGAGAATATGGAGATTCCTTAAAAAACTAAAAATAGAAGCACCCTATGACCCAGCAATCCCACTATTAGGCCTATATCCTGATGAAATCAAAACTGAAAGAGGCACCTGTACCCCAATGTTCATTGCAGCTCTCTATACAATAGCCAGAACAGGGAAGCAACCTAGATGTCCATTGACAAATGAATGGATCCAGAAACTCTGGTACACATATACAATGGAATACTACTCAGCTGTTAAAAGAAGTACAGAAGACTCAGTCCTAATGAGGTGGCTGGCTCTAGAACCTATCATAAAAAGTGAAGTAAGTCAAAAAGAGAAAGACAAGTATAGTATACTAACTCATATATATGGGATCTAGTAAGATGGTCATGATAACACACGCAGTGAACTCATGAAAAACAGAGAACAGACATAAAGACATTGTGGAGACCGAACAGTGGGAGGGAGGCATGGAGGGAGTAACATGGAAACCTATACTGTCATGTGTGGAAAAGACAGCTATTGTCATTGTGCTAGGGGAATAGTAGTACCTAAAACCACTTGGGGCGATGCTCTGGAGGGATGTGAGGGGGGGATCTGGGTGGGGGGAGGGTCCATGGATATGCATATGAATGATCTGGGAACATACATGTAAAAAATAAAAATAATTAAATAATAAAAAAAAAGGTTTACTCTGACCATCCTATCTAAAACAGTATCCCTTTGCTCTGTTTTTTAACCCACTTTATTTTTCTTAGTGACACACACATCATACTAATACTATAGGGCACATTTATTTGCTTATTGCTATATCAGCAGAATGTAAGACTCTTCAAAGAGGAAGGTCTTGTTAAATAAATTCACTGCCACATTGCCATCGATGGATGAATGGATAAAGAAGATGTAAGATCTATATTATTTAATCATAAAAAAGACGGAAATCTTGCCATCTGCTACAACATGAATGGGATTTACGGGCATTATGCTAAAGGAAGTAAGTGCAACAGAGAAAGACAATTGCCATATGATGTCACTAATATGTGAAGTGGGGAAAAAACTCATAGATACAAAGAGCAGATTGGTGGTTTCCAGAGGCAGGAGATGAGGGAATGAGCAAAGTGAGGAAAGGGGATCAAAAGATACAAGCTTCTAGATAAAAAGTAAATAAGACCTGGAGATAAATCATATAGCGTGGTGACTGCAATTAGTAACACTGGATTGTATACTCAAAGGTGCTAAGAAAGTAGATATTAAAAGTTCTCATAAAAACAAAATAGAGACTAAACTGGGATCATACAAATCTGTAAACAACAAAACTCTGTAAAAGTAAAAAGTAAAATAAAAAATTAAAAAAAAATCATTTTGTACCTATGTATAGTGATGGATGTTAACCAGATTCACTGTGGTGATCATTTTACAATACACACAAATATCAAATCATCATGTTGTTCACCTGAAATCAACATATGTCAATTACATCTCAGTTAAAAAATCTCAGTACATCTCAATTTTAAAATATCATGGCTAGACTCACAGATACAGAGAACAAAATAGCAGTTACCAGTGGGAGGATGAAGTAGGGACAATATAGTGGTAGGGGATTAAGAGGTACAAAATACTGTGTATAAACTAAGCTACAAGGATATATTGTATAACACAGAATATAACAGATTTTATATTAACTATAAGTGAAGTGTAACCTTTAAAAATTGTGACTCAAAATACTGTACATGAGTAACATATAATTGTACATCAACTACACTTCAGGGCTTCCCAGGTGGTGCTAGTGGTAAAGAATCTGCCTGCAACACAGAAGACTGAGGTTTGATCCCTTGGTCAGGAAGATCTCCTGGAGAAAGGAATGGCTACCCACTCCAGTATTCTTACCTGGAGAATCCCATGTACAGAGGAGCTAGGTGAGCTACAGTCCATAGTGTCACAGAGTTGGACACAACTGAAGTGACTTAGCATGCACACATCTATACTTCAACTTAAAAAATATTTTTTAAGGAAGAGAAAAAGAATCACTGTTATATTGTCATCATCTAAGACAGGGCTTTGCACAAGGTAAGAGCTCAGTAATTATTTGTGGATAGAATAAGTGAACCAAGACTTTCAAGAGAAATAGTTTCCTTGAAGTACTAATTTCTGAATGTTGACTCTTACATCAGTCTCCTTCGTATACTCACAGGACACATGCACATACTTGGAAAACCACATTACATATTTCTATCATTAAGTAGTGTAAAACTATAGAACAGAATAAAATACATTAATAAGAAATAATTTTATTATGAAGATCATTATATCATCATTATATAGTCTGTCCGTATTTCTTGAGCAAATTCCCAAGTAAAGTCAGGACATGCCTTGAGTCTCATGGAAAAGCAAGAGCTTCAACAACACAGTTGGTAAAATATAAGAAATGAGAGAGCAGATTAAAGGAAAACAGTGGTCCACCCATTCCATTTCTAAGTTTGACTAACGGTTTGGTCAATATCATCTCTGATAGTCAAGCACCATTTATGTAAGAAGTAATATAGCAATACATCGCCAATTTTTGAAAAAAGAATTAACAGCGGGATTTGTAGTTAAATAATTTATTATTTCCAGTCCCTCCTAAAATCCAATAAAATAACAATAAAAAGATGGATTTTAAAAAAATACCCAAGGACTTCCCTGGTGGTCCAGTGGATAAAGAGTCTCCCTTGCATTGCATACCGGTTCCATCCCTGGCCTGGGAAGATTTCACGTGCCATGCAGTGGCTGGACCAGTGTGCTCCACAAGAGAGAGGCCACTGCAACAGGAGGCCCACATAGGCCAAAGAATAAAAATTGTGACTCAAAATACTGTACATGAGTAACATATAATTGTACATCAACTACACTTCAGGGCTTCCCAGGTGGTGCTAGTGGTAAAGAATCTGCCTGCAACACAGAAGACTGAGGTTTGATCCCTTGGTCAGGAAGATCTCCTGGAGAAAGGAATGGCTACCCACTCCAGTATTCTTACCTGGAGAATCCCATGTACAGAGGAGCTAGGTGAGCTACAGTCCATAGTGTCACAGAGTTGGACACAACTGAAGTGACTTAGCATGCACACATCTATACTTCAACTTAAAAAATATTTTTTAAGGAAGAGAAAAAGAATCACTGTTATATTGTCATCATCTAAGACAGGGCTTTGCACAAGGTAAGAGCTCAGTAATTATTTGTGGATAGAATAAGTGAACCAAGACTTTCAAGAGAAATAGTTTCCTTGAAGTACTAATTTCTGAATGTTGACTCTTACATCAGTCTCCTTCGTATACTCACAGGACACATGCACATACTTGGAAAACCACATTACATATTTCTATCATTAAGTAGTGTAAAACTATAGAACAGAATAAAATACATTAATAAGAAATAATTTTATTATGAAGATCATTATATCATCATTATATAGTCTGTCCGTATTTCTTGAGCAAATTCCCAAGTAAAGTCAGGACATGCCTTGAGTCTCATGGAAAAGCAAGAGCTTCAACAACACAGTTGGTAAAATATAAGAAATGAGAGAGCAGATTAAAGGAAAACAGTGGTCCACCCATTCCATTTCTAAGTTTGACTAACGGTTTGGTCAATATCATCTCTGATAGTCAAGCACCATTTATGTAAGAAGTAATATAGCAATACATCGCCAATTTTTGAAAAAAGAATTAACAGCGGGATTTGTAGTTAAATAATTTATTATTTCCAGTCCCTCCTAAAATCCAATAAAATAACAATAAAAAGATGGATTTTAAAAAAATACCCAAGGACTTCCCTGGTGGTCCAGTGGATAAAGAGTCTCCCTTGCATTGCATACCGGTTCCATCCCTGGCCTGGGAAGATTTCACGTGCCATGCAGTGGCTGGACCAGTGTGCTCCACAAGAGAGAGGCCACTGCAACAGGAGGCCCACATAGGCCAAAGAATAAAGAGGATGGAAATAAAGAAGGAAAGAAGACAATAAAAGAGGCCAAAATTAAAAAAAAAAATACCCAAGGACCAAAAAATTTGTCACTGGGAAACAGATGGATAAATAGTAACTAACTAACTTGGCAGAGAGAACTCAGTCCAGAGTTAAGTCAGCAAAGCAGAAGGCCAGAAGCAGCTGATACTTCAGAACCCCCAGGAAAGCTCAGGAATTAAAGACACCTGATAGATAGCATTTGAGGTGGGGAATCCAGTGAGGCAGAATACAGAAGAGTAGGCTGAAGATCTACATAAACATGTCTTTATAAAGAGTATGCCCCAAATTATACATACACACAAATATACCTTGCTCAGCCATGCAGTTATCTCTGTATTATGTAGGCTACAATCAAGCAATACATGTGTAACCAGAGTCTCAGAAGGCCAAGTGAGAGACTAAAGATTTTCCAAAGCAGATATACAAATGGCCCGCACGTTCACAAAAAGCTGCTCAATATCACTAATCATCAGGGCAATGGAAATCAATATCACAATAAGATAACATCTCATACTTGTTAGAATGGCTAGTCTCAAAAAGCTCATGAAGAAGTGCTAGTAGGGTGTGGAGAAAAAGGAACCCTTGTGCACTGTTGGTAGGAATGGGAATTGGTGCAGTCACTATGGAAAACAGTATGGAGATTCCTCAAAAAATTAACAGAACTGCCATATTACTTAACTATTGCACTTCTACTGATATATATATAATCTCCAGAGGAAATGAAAAAACTCAAAGAGATATCTACACTTCCATGTTTACTGAAGTACTATTTACAATAGCCAGGACACAAAAACAACTTAAGTGTCTGCCAATGCACAAATTTTTTTAAAAAAATGTGATGCATACATATACAGAAATGCAAATAGGGTATGATGTAGCCCTACACAGAATCTTAAGAAAAGATAAAAAAAGGGGTGAGAAAAAGAGGCAAACAGATGGGGCTTCCCTGGTGGTCCAGTGGGTAAGGACACCGCCTTGCAGTGCAAGGGGCGCCAGTTCAATCCCTGGCCTGGAAAGATCCCACGTGCCGCGGAGTGGCTGGACCCATGTGTCCAATTACTGAGCCAGAGCTCTGGAGCACATGCACCCAGAGCCGGTGCTCTGCAACAACAGAGGCCACGGCGATGGAAGGCCCACACCGGCAAAGATGGATGAAAAATAGATAAATGAAAGACAAATAGAAGTGGCCCGCCTGCCCCCCTCCCTCCCAAACACCCCCGCCCCCAAAAACAGAGGCAAACAGATAAAGTCAATTATTAACTCCAAGAAAACCTAAGCTTGTTAAAAAAACAAACAGAAAATGTTACCATACACTGCCATCCTTCACAGCTGTGAATCATATTTCTATAGTGCCAACAGTCTAATTGGTGACTACTGATGTAATCAAAAGTGATCACGCAATAATAAGAGCGGATGAAGAGGGGGTTCCTGAGGTTTCCTGAGAAGTGGTTTTAAAAGCACTGAATCTTTGCCTTAATGGAAAAAATTCAAGAAATTAGGTTGCACACAACTCATTTAGAAATACGGCAGTAAACAGTGGAAGAAGCAGCCTACACTTGAAAGAGGTTGCCTCTGGAGACTAGGAATCAAAGAAGGAAAAGGTGGGGCAGGAGATAGATGTTTTTCATTATGAGCTGTGTAAAAGATTTGACTCTTTAAACAATGTACATGTAGTGCTTTGATAAAATAATATTAAATTTTAAAAGAGAGGGTGACATAAAGCTCTGTGAGCCTCAAAATAAAACGTGAATGAGTCACTGGTCTGACCCTAAACTTGAAATGCTTGCATTCTAAAGCTAAAACCTTGCTTTTCTATTCCCAATTCTTCTCAGGGGATTGATTAATTCATAGTGGAAAGAAAGAAAGAAAAAAAATTGAAAACCTCCATGAACTACTAATTACTAGTAATTAAAGTCCCTTTCCTTATGTCCAGTTCCAAGTCATTGTTGCCTAACAACTAGGACTGCCAAGCTCATTCTAAGGAGGTGTATAGCCTATAATGTATGTTATAAAAGCCAAGGTGAAAATCTATGCTTCTTGTTCTAGTTCCCTTGTGTGACTAAACAAAAGGCATGAATAGCAGTGTGGCTCTGGAAAGCTGAGTGTGTACCAGGTGCAAGGACAGATCGCACTTCATGCTAGCGAATACACCAAGGATTTCACTGCTAAACTACTTCACTCTGCTGAAAAGAATTGCTATCATCAGATGACCTTGATTAGCAGGAGCAACTATGAATGAATGAAAATATAACATAAAGTAGCACAGGCACTTCCAAAAAGGACACTGGAAAATCAATAGCTCTTTTGGATTCATCCAAAGAACAGCTCCTCCTCCCCACTTCAGATCCAGCCAGCTCTGGTGTGCTGCTTTCTTTATCACATCGGTTTTCCAGATAGATATTTCCAGTGTTTTAAAAGCACTGACTAGTGAATCATTTTTTGTGCCAACAGTCTAATTGGTGACTACTGATGTAATCAAAAGTGATCACGCAATAATAAGAGCGGATGAAGAGGGGGTTCCTGAGGTTTCCTGAGAAGTGGTTTTAAAAGCACTGAATCTTTGCCTTAATGGAAAAAATTCAAGAAATTAGGTTGCACACAACTCATTTAGAAATACGGCAGTAAACAGTGGAAGAAGCAGCCTACACTTGAAAGAGGTTGCCTCTGGAGACTAGGAATCAAAGAAGGAAAAGGTGGGGCAGGAGATAGATGTTTTTCATTATGAGCTGTGTAAAAGATTTGACTCTTTAAACAATGTACATGTAGTGCTTTGATAAAATAATATTAAATTTTAAAAGAGAGGGTGACATAAAGCTCTGTGAGCCTCAAAATAAAACGTGAATGAGTCACTGGTCTGACCCTAAACTTGAAATGCTTGCATTCTAAAGCTAAAACCTTGCTTTTCTATTCCCAATTCTTCTCAGGGGATTGATTAATTCATAGTGGAAAGAAAGAAAGAAAAAAAATTGAAAACCTCCATGAACTACTAATTACTAGTAATTAAAGTCCCTTTCCTTATGTCCAGTTCCAAGTCATTGTTGCCTAACAACTAGGACTGCCAAGCTCATTCTAAGGAGGTGTATAGCCTATAATGTATGTTATAAAAGCCAAGGTGAAAATCTATGCTTCTTGTTCTAGTTCCCTTGTGTGACTAAACAAAAGGCATGAATAGCAGTGTGGCTCTGGAAAGCTGAGTGTGTACCAGGTGCAAGGACAGATCGCACTTCATGCTAGCGAATACACCAAGGATTTCACTGCTAAACTACTTCACTCTGCTGAAAAGAATTGCTATCATCAGATGACCTTGATTAGCAGGAGCAACTATGAATGAATGAAAATATAACATAAAGTAGCACAGGCACTTCCAAAAAAAGGACACTGGAAAATCAATAGCTCTTTTGGATTCATCCAAAGAACAGCTCCTCCTCCCCACTTCAGATCCAGCCAGCTCTGGTGTGCTGCTTTCTTTATCACATCGGTTTTCCAGATAGATATTACCAAAGAAGCCACCCCTTTGTTGTTTAGTTCTGCCTGTAAGCATTTTTAAGCTAATATTGAGTTTATAATGATGTCCATTAGCACAGCACTGCAACCCTAATTCTCGCCTATGGTTTGGGGGAAACTAAAGCATAATAAAGGAATTCTATGGGGCCTCTTCCAGTTTCCCTCCTCACCTGCCTGCATAAATACTGATTCTTGCCTGATGCCCATGAAGAGTGAAATTTACAGTGAGGAATTCTTTGCTTCCTGGTCAAGTGAGTCCCCCAGATATTAGGGTCTCCAGTCGCTAAGTTATATCTGACTCTTTGCAGCCTCATGGACTGAAGCCCACCAGACTTCTCTGTCCATGGAATTCTCCAGGCAAGAATACTGGACTGGGTTGCCACTGCCTCCTCCAAGGGATCTTCTCAACCCAGGGATCAAACCTGCATCTCCTGCACTGGCAGGTGCAGTCTTTACCACTGAACCATCAGGGAAGCCTATATCTGATTCTATCTACTCCTAGATGCCAACCTCAGGTTACATCTCCCATTTTGAAGCACATCTCCCACAGAAGGACTAAGGATGGCTGCAGAATAAGCAGGTATGCATCATGTGATCTGGGTTTTGAGAAGTTCTGACTGTGGAATGTTTCTGAAAATAATCATGCAGTCACAACATCCAGTCAGCCATTTCTGAAAGCTCGATTTCCATTGTGCCAGCCACTTTGGCATGCTTTCTAATTCTCAGATGGTTCCTATTCATACAACTGAAAAACAAAGTGCTAATTGTTCCTTTACTCTCTTAGTGGAAAGCTGAGTGTGTACCAGGTGCAAGGACAGATCGCACTTCATGCTAGCGAATACACCAAGGATTTCACTGCTAAACTACTTCACTCTGCTGAAAAGAATTGCTATCATCAGATGACCTTGATTAGCAGGAGCAACTATGAATGAATGAAAATATAACATAAAGTAGCACAGGCACTTCCAAAAAAAGGACACTGGAAAATCAATAGCTCTTTTGGATTCATCCAAAGAACAGCTCCTCCTCCCCACTTCAGATCCAGCCAGCTCTGGTGTGCTGCTTTCTTTATCACATCGGTTTTCCAGATAGATATTACCAAAGAAGCCACCCCTTTGTTGTTTAGTTCTGCCTGTAAGCATTTTTAAGCTAATATTGAGTTTATAATGATGTCCATTAGCACAGCACTGCAACCCTAATTCTCGCCTATGGTTTGGGGGAAACTAAAGCATAATAAAGGAATTCTATGGGGCCTCTTCCAGTTTCCCTCCTCACCTGCCTGCATAAATACTGATTCTTGCCTGATGCCCATGAAGAGTGAAATTTACAGTGAGGAATTCTTTGCTTCCTGGTCAAGTGAGTCCCCCAGATATTAGGGTCTCCAGTCGCTAAGTTATATCTGACTCTTTGCAGCCTCATGGACTGAAGCCCACCAGACTTCTCTGTCCATGGAATTCTCCAGGCAAGAATACTGGACTGGGTTGCCACTGCCTCCTCCAAGGGATCTTCTCAACCCAGGGATCAAACCTGCATCTCCTGCACTGGCAGGTGCAGTCTTTACCACTGAACCATCAGGGAAGCCTATATCTGATTCTATCTACTCCTAGATGCCAACCTCAGGTTACATCTCCCATTTTGAAGCACATCTCCCACAGAAGGACTAAGGATGGCTGCAGAATAAGCAGGTATGCATCATGTGATCTGGGTTTTGAGAAGTTCTGACTGTGGAATGTTTCTGAAAATAATCATGCAGTCACAACATCCAGTCAGCCATTTCTGAAAGCTCGATTTCCATTGTGCCAGCCACTTTGGCATGCTTTCTAATTCTCAGATGGTTCCTATTCATACAACTGAAAAACAAAGTGCTAATTGCCTTGCTCTGGACTCTCTTAGTAGGTGTAAACCTTCCATCTGAGGCATGAGGGTCTAGTCCCATGATTCTTGTTAATGTTAATAAATAAAGCACAATAGTAAAATGTTGGCCAGGGTAAAATAACTCTCAGAACATATGGACTCAAGATGATCATTGACACACAGGCAACAAAGAACTGAATCCAAGAACCTAAATGTTTAGTTTTCCTCCTAGTTTAGACTGGTTTTCTGCCTCATATATCTGCAAATAGGTGAAAAGAATGTATCCCTTGACCCTTCTAGTCATCAGTTTATAGTTGGGAAACTTGTGTTGGGCTTTTCCTAGGTAGAGAGATATTGTCAAGGTGAGCATCTTTCACCTATCAATACGTGATGCAAGTAAGATATTTACTGAGCATGATACATGGAGTTCAAATCTTTGGGGACAGACAGGACTTACACATGAATAAGTTAATTAACAATGATAAGGAGAGCTCCCTAAATAACAAATAAATAAAGTAAATAAAATAACACTACAGGAACTGAGGGAGAGGAGGTACCCTGGGCAGAGGAGACAGACTGGGAGGAAGTGACAAGAAGCTGAGCCTGTAAAGAAGTCTGAGATTGAACAAAATGGAGAGGCAGCAATAATGCTATAATTTTTTTTTAAGAGTATGGCCCTTGGAACAAACTGCCTGGCTTCAAATTCCAGCCCTGCCACTTAGTGGCCTTAAACACATTGCTTAACACTGCTGAGCTCTAATTTCTCCACCTATAAGAGTAGGACTAAACGGTATCTTCCATATTATGATGGTGGTGAGATTAAGGTTAGTTAAGACATGCAAAGGTCTTAACTAACAATGTGTAGCACAGAACAAGTCCACAAATAAAGTCGCTGTTATGATTATGACGACGATCACTGTAAATGAAAGAAGAGTGAAGAAGACATTCCTAGCAAGGAAAATATCCCAACAAATCAAATTAATAAATTACTGAATCATATTTAATCACATGATTATGCTGATAAGAAAAATTCAAGCCACCCCAGCAGCAGCAACTTTTTCCTTTGTCCCTGATACTAGTGAACTGGCAATTTGGAAGAGTAAGTATATTTAAATGGTGAAATTTCACTTAAATTACAAATTACCCATAGCTGCAGAGGAAATTTTCATTATTTGCCCAAAACATAAAGAGTAGATGCATATGTCATTAATCTAAAAAGAGACAGTTCACATATTTGTGTAATGACTTCAGCTCAGTCAAACATGAAGACCCAGGTGCATTGGATGCAGGCATTAGTGCAACACTAAAAAACAAGAAAATGAGGTGCCAAACAGTCTCCATGATTTAGAACTCATTCTTCCAGTCACTATGAATGCAAATGTCTCATTTACATAAAATCCACTCATACTGATGCTAATCGGGGGCAAAGGAGGGGCTCTCCCTTCTCTTATCCAGCATCAGAAACAGGAAATCAGAATTCAAATTATTTCCATTGGAAATGGTGATAGGATTTTTCAAATTGTTATGTTGATCAGCTTTAATATTTGGATATTAATTCAAGAAATAGTCACTAAATAAAGAGCACTTACTCAGTGTTTACCATGATCCCAACATTGTCCTAATGCTTTTTATACATGTTTTCATGTAATATTTTACAACAATTCTAACAAGAGGGTTCTATTATTATCTCTTCTTTTGTTGATAGAGAACTGAGGCTAAAGAGAATAAGCAACCTGCCTACTATCCTACAGTGAGTCTGATTTTAAAGCCAATGATGCCCGTTTAATATTAATTAAGGGGTTTAATCGAGCTCAGTGGGCTTCCACCTCTATCCTCACCTTCCTACTTCCATTTCTAGAAACAAAGCACTGTCTCCAAAGAGTGGCTCCTTTTCCTTTAAGTCAGGATGAAAATCACACAAGGAAGATGTATGGAAGGAATAAGAACAGAACAAGTAACAAAGGCAACTAATTGTCCACCTGAGTGCAAAAGATAAAACCCAATATGTACCTTGTCATTATATGCCATTATGTCAACACCAGCAACAGTCTAAGCTAACTGGCACTAACTACACTGCCACACTAGGTAGAAGAAGATAGACTGCTTAAGTGGTTGTTTTTAGCAAGTACGGAAGACAATTTGAGAGGTCTAATGCAAGGAAATACATTTTGTGTATTTACAGCCAGATGCATCTGATAATTTCTCACAGTACCAGAGTTCCTAAAATATTTTATTTCAGGCAAATTTGTAGGAGTAAGACATAGCAGCCAAGTGAATCAGCACAGAACCTTGCTCTTGATTCTTTGATTTTTGAAAGCAATATTTGTTTTCATCTTGAGAAGACTGTTTCGGGATTTTGCATGGGCTTCCACGCCATTCAGCTGGCAGCTGCTTCTCCCCAGGGATTATCCCACACAGCAGTGGGTCTCAGCTCCTCCAAGGTCTCCCACGCCCCACTTCCCTGTGTCCTCAGACCCGCACTACTGTGAAGGATCCCACGAGTTATCCTTTTAATACTGCATCTCTTAATTCCAAGTACCACCCACATTACAAGATTCGGGGGAAATTCACTTTACATACAAGTTGTGGGTAATTAAAATATAGTCCAACAGAAGGGAACAACTTTAGGACCTTTATTTAAATACGGCTTTTTCCAGCATTCATGGGAAAAGTAAAAACAACACAACAATGAAACACAAAAGTTAAACCATTCTCAGATGAAGCTCACGGAGACACATCCACGTTAGTCCCTGTCTTTCTTTTTCTTCTCCCTTCTGAGACAGCTTCTTTCTTCAAACCTTTAAATCACAAATCCATACCCACCTTTTAGGAGAAACCCACTGTCTGACTACAAGAGTATTTTACTTCATGATCAAGCCATAAGGGACCCACAGCAGTAAAGTTCTAAACCTACATTTAGCCACAACTAACACCACATTGGATGGTGAACTGAAGTGAAGGAGTTTCAATCCTACAGGTCTGCAGCCATCCAGACCCAGGTAACCCTCTCACACTCCTTGGTTTTCCAGCAGAGAAGCACTGTATCAGCACAACAATTCTTAACATGTGCTACCAGAGAATTATCAGAAAATTACAATTTCAATCCATATTAAGGAAAATAAACACCTCCTGAAATACAACACACACTGACTTTATCCCCAAGATTGTATGATTCCTCCACGGACTTATGCTCAGAGGCCAAGTGCAAGAAAAGCATTGTTTTCATACCACTATGCCAAGTGTCTGCCCCCCTAATTACCATACTCTGATTACACCAAGGGATTGGTTCAAAAAGATCCCTTTTCTTTCCCTTGAGCTTGATCTAATTCCTGGACACAGCATGCCCATCTCCATAAACAGAGGAATCAAATGCGAATTCAACACTATCTTTTTTACAGAAACTGTTCTGCACTTGAAAGTAATGTTCTGCCACTTCTACTTGAAAAAAGTTATTTAACACAAATAAAAATCAAATTTTCTTTACATTCTGTCATTCTAAAGTTGCAGCATTTTGAGAGAAAGTCCATACATTTGTTCTATAGGTTTTGTACAATAGTCACTGGTAGCTGGTTCCACTGTTCTAGAGAGCACTTAGTTCAATAATTTGTGTGTGTGTGTGTGTTTATCAGAAATGGCTGACATATGGATGCATGGTCGCTATACTAGAGTAACCAGAGTCTTATTGTTGTCTAGTCACTCAGTCATGTCCCACTCTTTGTGATCTTATGGACTGCAGCATGCCAGGCTCCTCTGTGCTCCACTATCTCCTGGAGTTTGCTCACATTTATGTCCACTGAGTCAATGCTGCCATTTAACCATCTTGTCATCTGGTGCCCCCTTCTCCTTTTGCCTTCCATCTTCACACCACCCTTAGCCACAAACCTTTAAATCACAAATCCATACCCACCTTTTAGGAGAAACCCACTGTCTGACTACAAGAGTATTTTACTTCATGATCAAGCCATAAGGGACCCACAGCAGTAAAGTTCTAAACCTACATTTAGCCACAACTAACACCACATTGGATGGTGAACTGAAGTGAAGGAGTTTCAATCCTACAGGTCTGCAGCCATCCAGACCCAGGTAACCCTCTCACACTCCTTGGTTTTCCAGCAGAGAAGCACTGTATCAGCACAACAATTCTTAACATGTGCTACCAGAGAATTATCAGAAAATTACAATTTCAATCCATATTAAGGAAAATAAACACCTCCTGAAATACAACACACACTGACTTTATCCCCAAGATTGTATGATTCCTCCACGGACTTATGCTCAGAGGCCAAGTGCAAGAAAAGCATTGTTTTCATACCACTATGCCAAGTGTCTGCCCCCCTAATTACCATACTCTGATTACACCAAGGGATTGGTTCAAAAAGATCCCTTTTCTTTCCCTTGAGCTTGATCTAATTCCTGGACACAGCATGCCCATCTCCATAAACAGAGGAATCAAATGCGAATTCAACACTATCTTTTTTACAGAAACTGTTCTGCACTTGAAAGTAATGTTCTGCCACTTCTACTTGAAAAAAAAAGTTATTTAACACAAATAAAAATCAAATTTTCTTTACATTCTGTCATTCTAAAGTTGCAGCATTTTGAGAGAAAGTCCATACATTTGTTCTATAGGTTTTGTACAATAGTCACTGGTAGCTGGTTCCACTGTTCTAGAGAGCACTTAGTTCAATAATTTGTGTGTGTGTGTGTGTTTATCAGAAATGGCTGACATATGGATGCATGGTCGCTATACTAGAGTAACCAGAGTCTTATTGTTGTCTAGTCACTCAGTCATGTCCCACTCTTTGTGATCTTATGGACTGCAGCATGCCAGGCTCCTCTGTGCTCCACTATCTCCTGGAGTTTGCTCACATTTATGTCCACTGAGTCAATGCTGCCATTTAACCATCTTGTCATCTGGTGCCCCCTTCTCCTTTTGCCTTCCATCTTCCCCAGCATCAGGGTCTTTTCCAGGCCTGAACCATAAGGATCTCATAAATACTCATTTGCTTTATAATCCAGAGTTTCCTGTTCTCTTATCTGTTTCCTCTCTTTACTTTTTCTAACTTCACTTATTCCCTTCCCCCCATTTCTTTCCCCTTTCTGCTACTATATCTAACTGCCCCCTCCCCCGATATTTGAAAACTAAAAGTTAGAAACAAATCTGAAGCATTTCAATTACAAGAAACTAAAGTTGAGTGTTTATGCCTTCCTCGGGTCCTTGACGGTCAATGAATGTAAAGCTGTGAATACAGCATTGAGTTGGCTATTGCTCTTAGAGCCTTAAACTGATTTAGTATCTGAGAAACGTTTTTAAAAATCCATGGATGGGAAGAATAATAAAAGCCTGTCAGAGAAATGAAAAAGTAGTTCCATTATTAGGTGGTTTTTAACAGAAGTGCAGAGGAAATCATCTGAAAGACGTGCACAGCCTCAGTGGTAACCTGACAGGACAGAAATTATTTATGCAAACCAAGAGTCAGGCAAATAAGGGCCATGGACCAGACCCTAGCCACTGCCTACTCTGGTTAATAAAGTTTTACTGTAACAGAGCCACACCTATTCATCTATATAATGGTCATGGCTGCTTTTGCACTGCATGGCCAAGTTGAATAGTTGTGACAGAGACTCTGTGGGCCATAAAGCTTAAAATATTTACTATCTTGCTCTTCATAGAAAATCTAATGCAAATCTAATATCTTATATTCTTCCTGTATCTGGAAATTTTCACTAATGTTATGATTGTTATGACAAGTGTCTATATCCTCAAGTGTTCTCAGCAGTTAAAAAGAGGAATATTCAGTCTTGTTCACAAGTGAGATGTGAAAATTGGCATCCGACCTAGTCATCGCCCAAATCTATCAGCAAAACCTTGTTCAGACTTCTGAGAGACCTTCTTAATGCTGTTTCTAATTGCTTTAAGCTATGATGTTTCAACAGCCTGAGAGGCATTCATGTGGTACTTGAGTACAGAGCCAGAGGTCATTGGTTCAAATTCTTATTCTGCAATAAAGAGCTGTGCCTCAGTTTCCTTGTCTATAACAGAGGGATAATAATAGTACTTACCTCACAGGTAAAGGTGTCTAGAAGAGATCTGGGCCATATGTGCTTAATTAGCACTCCATAAATATTAGCTGTAATTATTATGATCTGAAGGTGAGCTTTAGTCTGTCCTGAAACATGTGTACTCCAGGATAAGTCACTTAACTTCTCCCTATAATTCAGAAATTGATTGCATGTTCCACATGATGGTTTCAGGTTTAGCATGGCTTATATGTCCTAGAATTAACCCGTCAGTCAATCTGCAAGTATTTATAGAGCTTCCCCTCCACACAGAGAATGAGAGTCATGAAGATACTAAGTAAGCATGAGATACTCCTTGATAGAATTACTAGCTCTGATACCTGAGGGGATGGATCTCTCTACCCATGACACAAGCATATAGAGATGAGATGGTGATTACCCTCTGATACGCTTCCAGGCAAAGGGGGATGGAGAAGTTAGAACATCTTTAATATGAAGTAAGGCATGAAAGTCCCACTGTAATTAGTATGTGCTACTCAATTTACTATTTGTAAAAATTCAGAGGGGAAGAGAGAGATCAGTGAAGTCCATAGTGGCCGCACAAGAAAGGTTTTACAGACAAGAAGAAAACTAAGTTGATGCTTGCAGGTAGAGAGAGCAGGAGCGATCCTGTAAAAACCAAGAATCACAAATGCAGTCCTATCACGCAGAGCAATGGCTAGGCTGCACTGACTGTGGTTAAGGAGTTCAGTGGCCAAGTGACATACATGAGATTTGGACTTGGCCTCAACTTATTTTTTTAGTTAAGTTCTAATTTATTTTGCCAATACTAACCACAGAAGATGGAAAGTAGAAAGAACGGTTTTCACCTTAAAATATATCTGCTTATTCACTATATCTTTCCAAAGAGCTGTTGTCCAAAGCACTATCCTACCTGTATTGAAAAGAAAAATATATCCTTTCAAGAGGCTCAAAAAACAGTTTTTGTCACATGGGTTTGTTATGGTTGGCATTCTCCTCCCCCTTGGAAGGTGACTATAAAAGCAGGACTTGGCCTCAAATTTAATGGCACAAATCATATAAGAGAATAAATGAAAACTATGGAGGGGCTCAGTGTGGGCTTTTTATGCAAACTGCCAGCTTCTCAAGTTTTCAAATGAGAACATTAGTGTGATAGTGTGTGCTGAGTTTAAAACCGTTCAGCTCATGAATGGTTGTCAAGTGCAATCCTAAACAAGGGTAGAGGAAGAGAGGTTGGGGCAAGTCACTGTAATTTTGAGTGGAACAATAACATGGGATGTTAGATTCTCAACAACTTGACAGATGGTTCAGAGGAAAATCACAGAGACTCGAAGATCAGTCTTAAGTAAAAGTCATGCAAGTATTTATAGAGCTTCCCCTCCACACAGAGAATGAGAGTCATGAAGATACTAAGTAAGCATGAGATACTCCTTGATAGAATTACTAGCTCTGATACCTGAGGGGATGGATCTCTCTACCCATGACACAAGCATATAGAGATGAGATGGTGATTACCCTCTGATACGCTTCCAGGCAAAGGGGGATGGAGAAGTTAGAACATCTTTAATATGAAGTAAGGCATGAAAGTCCCACTGTAATTAGTATGTGCTACTCAATTTACTATTTGTAAAAATTCAGAGGGGAAGAGAGAGATCAGTGAAGTCCATAGTGGCCGCACAAGAAAGGTTTTACAGACAAGAAGAAAACTAAGTTGATGCTTGCAGGTAGAGAGAGCAGGAGCGATCCTGTAAAAACCAAGAATCACAAATGCAGTCCTATCACGCAGAGCAATGGCTAGGCTGCACTGACTGTGGTTAAGGAGTTCAGTGGCCAAGTGACATACATGAGATTTGGACTTGGCCTCAACTTATTTTTTTAGTTAAGTTCTAATTTATTTTGCCAATACTAACCACAGAAGATGGAAAGTAGAAAGAACGGTTTTCACCTTAAAATATATCTGCTTATTCACTATATCTTTCCAAAGAGCTGTTGTCCAAAGCACTATCCTACCTGTATTGAAAAGAAAAATATATCCTTTCAAGAGGCTCAAAAAACAGTTTTTGTCACATGGGTTTGTTATGGTTGGCATTCTCCTCCCCCTTGGAAGGTGACTATAAAAGCAGGACTTGGCCTCAAATTTAATGGCACAAATCATATAAGAGAATAAATGAAAACTATGGAGGGGCTCAGTGTGGGCTTTTTATGCAAACTGCCAGCTTCTCAAGTTTTCAAATGAGAACATTAGTGTGATAGTGTGTGCTGAGTTTAAAACCGTTCAGCTCATGAATGGTTGTCAAGTGCAATCCTAAACAAGGGTAGAGGAAGAGAGGTTGGGGCAAGTCACTGTAATTTTGAGTGGAACAATAACATGGGATGTTAGATTCTCAACAACTTGACAGATGGTTCAGAGGAAAATCACAGAGACTCAATGAGGAAACTAAGAAGCCATGGTCCAAGTGTAAAATGGGAAATACATTAACGTGGAGACAGGAAAGACTTTCAAGAGTGATAACTGAGGTCAATAACAGAACAGTCACAGGCAACGAAGTGAGGCAGTGGAATTAGAGGTCACCCAGGGGCTACCCCAGAGGACGTTAGGAATAATGATGCCCTTGGCCTTAGTTAGGAAGTGGCAAGGATGCAGGCTCTGCATTGATACTTCCAGTTCTCTGCCATGCAACTCCAGAGATGAACTGTCAGAATGATGACTTTACACTATGTACAAACGTCTACTAAATTCTTTTCACAAGAGTTCTGAAAAGAATGGTCATAGTTGCAGTATTTTTATGGCATCCACAACTCATTATCTTGAGAATATTTCCTATAAAACTGAAACTCCAATCTGTATGTGGGAAGCTGACTCAGAGTCAAGCTACGCCTCTGGCAGCAATCTGGGGAGAACCACCTACTGCTGCAGAGTCAGCTCTTCTCACAATGTGCATTTGGTTAAAAGAAAAACCCAGTGCTCTGAACACACATCCCGGTTACACCCACATTCTAAACTTTCTTCTGTGAACAGCCTACTACTGCTTAATAGTTTCAAATACTCTGAGTCCCTAGAACAGAAGGGAAGGACAGACACCCAATGAAGTGATCATGGTGTGAAAGAAAAGGCAGGAGTGTGTGACTGACAGTTACCAATTCATTACAGATCTGATTCTTTCCATTTAAACAATTGCTTGTAAGAAAATGCTGTCTTTCAGATTTCTCCTCATCCTCCAATACTCCTCAAGGTGGCATCTGGACAAATTTCGAGGTTAAAAGGTATTGCGGTGGCAGGAAGGGGTTCTAGACCTATGTATTTGGGTTCTTGTACTGGCCTCAGGACTGCAAGGCAACATGGCCATTGGAGGGTCCAGCCATTCTGATAGTTGTCTACAAGTCCAATATATATATGCAACAACAATATGACACTGTTTTCCTGCCTTACCAGCTCCCCGAGGTGGGTGACAAACAGCAGACAGGATACAGTAATGGCAGCTTGCTCCGTGCGTTTGGGTCACCAGTGCTCAGTGGAAGACACCATAATGCAGGAAATTCTCAAGAAAAAGGGCCAAAATTGACAGATGGTTCAGAGGAAAATCACAGAGACTCAATGAGGAAACTAAGAAGCCATGGTCCAAGTGTAAAATGGGAAATACATTAACGTGGAGACAGGAAAGACTTTCAAGAGTGATAACTGAGGTCAATAACAGAACAGTCACAGGCAACGAAGTGAGGCAGTGGAATTAGAGGTCACCCAGGGGCTACCCCAGAGGACGTTAGGAATAATGATGCCCTTGGCCTTAGTTAGGAAGTGGCAAGGATGCAGGCTCTGCATTGATACTTCCAGTTCTCTGCCATGCAACTCCAGAGATGAACTGTCAGAATGATGACTTTACACTATGTACAAACGTCTACTAAATTCTTTTCACAAGAGTTCTGAAAAGAATGGTCATAGTTGCAGTATTTTTATGGCATCCACAACTCATTATCTTGAGAATATTTCCTATAAAACTGAAACTCCAATCTGTATGTGGGAAGCTGACTCAGAGTCAAGCTACGCCTCTGGCAGCAATCTGGGGAGAACCACCTACTGCTGCAGAGTCAGCTCTTCTCACAATGTGCATTTGGTTAAAAGAAAAACCCAGTGCTCTGAACACACATCCCGGTTACACCCACATTCTAAACTTTCTTCTGTGAACAGCCTACTACTGCTTAATAGTTTCAAATACTCTGAGTCCCTAGAACAGAAGGGAAGGACAGACACCCAATGAAGTGATCATGGTGTGAAAGAAAAGGCAGGAGTGTGTGACTGACAGTTACCAATTCATTACAGATCTGATTCTTTCCATTTAAACAATTGCTTGTAAGAAAATGCTGTCTTTCAGATTTCTCCTCATCCTCCAATACTCCTCAAGGTGGCATCTGGACAAATTTCGAGGTTAAAAGGTATTGCGGTGGCAGGAAGGGGTTCTAGACCTATGTATTTGGGTTCTTGTACTGGCCTCAGGACTGCAAGGCAACATGGCCATTGGAGGGTCCAGCCATTCTGATAGTTGTCTACAAGTCCAATATATATATGCAACAACAATATGACACTGTTTTCCTGCCTTACCAGCTCCCGAGGTGGGTGACAAACAGCAGACAGGATACAGTAATGGCAGCTTCTCTGCTGCCCCCGGGGACACTGCCTCCTGGTTCACCAGTGCTCAGTGGAAGACACCATAATGCTCAGACAACTGCTGAAAATCCAGAGAAGTGACCCTGGGCTGAAAAAATAGAGGGTCAAATAAGTGCTGACATTCATGACCTCATCTGACCCAAACTGCCTGAGTTCTTAGGAAAACATCACTTCAGTTGCTTACTTGTGTTTGGCTCTCTGTGACCCCATGGACCCCCAAGGACAGCAGAAGATCAGGCTTCCCTGTCCTTCACCATCTCCCAGAGCTTGCTCAAATTCATGTCCACTGAGTCCCTGATGCCATCCAACCATCTTGTCCTCTGTCATCCCCTTCTTCTCTGCCTTCTATGTTTCCAAGCATCAGGGTCTATTCCAAGTTGTCTCTTCACATCAGATGACCAAAATATTGCAGCTTCAGCTTCAGCATCAATCTTTCCAATGAAGATTCAGGGTTGATTTCCTTTAGGACTGACTGGTTTGATCTCCTTGCTGTCCAAGGGGTTCTCAAGTGTCTTCTTCAACACCACAATTCAAAGGCATCAATTCTTCGGCTCTCAGCCTTCTTTATGATCCAATTCTCACATCCATACATGACTACTGGAAAAAATACTGAGTGGGTTTTCAAAAGACCTGAAGATTTGCACTGTCTGAGAAGGGTAAAATCTGGTGCACAAGTTATTATTCAAAGGCAAACAAAGTTACTCTGAGTCCCTAGAACAGAAGGGAAGGACAGACACCCAATGAAGTGATCATGGTGTGAAAGAAAAGGCAGGAGTGTGTGACTGACAGTTACCAATTCATTACAGATCTGATTCTTTCCATTTAAACAATTGCTTGTAAGAAAATGCTGTCTTTCAGATTTCTCCTCATCCTCCAATACTCCTCAAGGTGGCATCTGGACAAATTTCGAGGTTAAAAGGTATTGCGGTGGCAGGAAGGGGTTCTAGACCTATGTATTTGGGTTCTTGTACTGGCCTCAGGACTGCAAGGCAACATGGCCATTGGAGGGTCCAGCCATTCTGATAGTTGTCTACAAGTCCAATATATATATGCAACAACAATATGACACTGTTTTCCTGCCTTACCAGCTCCCCGAGGTGGGTGACAAACAGCAGACAGGATACAGTAATGGCAGCTTCTCTGCTGCCCCGGTGACACTGCCTCCTGGTTCACCAGTGCTCAGTGGAAGACACCATAATGCTCAGACAACTGCTGAAAATCCAGAGAAGTGACCCTGGGCTGAAAAAATAGAGGGTCAAATAAGTGCTGACATTCATGACCTCATCTGACCCAAACTGCCTGAGTTCTTAGGAAAACATCACTTCAGTTGCTTACTTGTGTTTGGCTCTCTGTGACCCCATGGACCCCCAAGGACAGCAGAAGATCAGGCTTCCCTGTCCTTCACCATCTCCCAGAGCTTGCTCAAATTCATGTCCACTGAGTCCCTGATGCCATCCAACCATCTTGTCCTCTGTCATCCCCTTCTTCTCTGCCTTCTATGTTTCCAAGCATCAGGGTCTATTCCAAGTTGTCTCTTCACATCAGATGACCAAAATATTGCAGCTTCAGCTTCAGCATCAATCTTTCCAATGAAGATTCAGGGTTGATTTCCTTTAGGACTGACTGGTTTGATCTCCTTGCTGTCCAAGGGGTTCTCAAGTGTCTTCTTCAACACCACAATTCAAAGGCATCAATTCTTCGGCTCTCAGCCTTCTTTATGATCCAATTCTCACATCCATACATGACTACTGGAAAAAATACTGAGTGGGTTTTCAAAAGACCTGAAGCTTTGCACTGTCTGAGAAGGGTAAAATCTGGTGCACAAGTTATTATTCAGCACAAGTCAATATTCAGAACTGCATTATTCTGCCTGAAGGCAGAGTCTTACTCAGATGCCATGGTCAGCAGCTTTAAGAGAAGAGCCTGCTCCCACCCTTTGCTTTATGAGCACCACTGACACAGCTCAGTTTTCTGAAGGCTGCTCCTTGGCTCACCTGTCTTGCATTTCAGAGCCAAAGAGGACCTGCGACATACTTTGTCCCAAGGGAGGGAGAAGAACTGAGATGCCTTACACTCTTAAAATATCTATTTTTTTCATTCATTTTAAACATCAGAGATTTACCTACATTATAATAATGCCTAATGTTGGCTGACTCTGAGTTCTTAAATTCAGCTCAGCACATTTACGTATATAATACAGCAACATCTAAAAATAGATATTAAATAGTATTCCCCCGCTCTGTCTTTCCACAACTAAGGACTGCAGCACAGAGAGGTTCAATGGCTTATTTAAGTCACACAGCCGGTAAAGTGGCAAATGAGACCACAAACTCAGGCATTCTAATTTCAGAACTATTTTCTTAATCATATGTAGACAAAAACATACATGCATACACACGTACAGATGGTGACAAGATGAAGGGACAGATCGGCGGACAGATACAACCTGACACACCTGGAAAATTAAAAGGAAGCAACACTGTTAGTAGACTTTAGACTTTAAAATGAGAGAAACACTTCAGAAACCACCTAGTACAGTGGTTTTCAAACTGGACTAAAGCCTCTCCCTGGAACAGAGTTGACAGATACCAGATAGATTAAGAGCAAGGAGTAGGTGACCCAGCAGGGCTTAAAGTTGTTGAGGAAACTGATTTTTTTTTAGTTTTTTGATTCAGGTATAGTTGATGTACAATATTATATATATTGTATATAATGTAAACTATAATATATGTTAATACATAATATATATTAATATTATAGTTGCTGTGCAACACAGGGATTCAAAATTTTTACAGATTATACTCCATTTAGTTATTATAAAACATTAGCTATATTTCCTGTGCCTTGCAATATATACTTGTAGCTTATTTATTTTATGTAAAACAGTTTTTACCTCTTAATTCCTACCTTGCCCCTACCCACTTCCATCTCCCCACGGGTAACCACTAGTTTGTTTTCTGTATCTATGGGACAGTTTCTGTTATATTCATTTATTTTTTAGATTCCACATATAAGTAATATTCATTACAGCATAACCATTTTGTCTTCTTATTTCATGGTTGAGAAGAGCCTGCTCCCACCCTTTGCTTTATGAGCACCACTGACACAGCTCAGTTTTCTGAAGGCTGCTCCTTGGCTCACCTGTCTTGCATTTCAGAGCCAAAGAGGACCTGCGACATACTTTGTCCCAAGGGAGGGAGAAGAACTGAGATGCCTTACACTCTTAAAATATCTATTTTTTTCATTCATTTTAAACATCAGAGATTTACCTACATTATAATAATGCCTAATGTTGGCTGACTCTGAGTTCTTAAATTCAGCTCAGCACATTTACGTATATAATACAGCAACATCTAAAAATAGATATTAAATAGTATTCCCCCGCTCTGTCTTTCCACAACTAAGGACTGCAGCACAGAGAGGTTCAATGGCTTATTTAAGTCACACAGCCGGTAAAGTGGCAAATGAGACCACAAACTCAGGCATTCTAATTTCAGAACTATTTTCTTAATCATATGTAGACAAAAACATACATGCATACACACGTACAGATGGTGACAAGATGAAGGGACAGATCGGCGGACAGATACAACCTGACACACCTGGAAAATTAAAAGGAAGCAACACTGTTAGTAGACTTTAGACTTTAAAATGAGAGAAACACTTCAGAAACCACCTAGTACAGTGGTTTTCAAACTGGACTAAAGCCTCTCCTGGAACAGAGTTGACAGATACCAGATAGATTAAGAGCAAGGAGTAGGTGACCCAGCAGGGCTTAAAGTTGTTGAGGAAACTGATTTTTTTTTAGTTTTTTGATTCAGGTATAGTTGATGTACAATATTATATATATTGTATATAATGTAAACTATAATATATGTTAATACATAATATATATTAATATTATAGTTGCTGTGCAACACAGGGATTCAAAATTTTTACAGATTATACTCCATTTAGTTATTATAAAACATTAGCTATATTTCCTGTGCCTTGCAATATATACTTGTAGCTTATTTATTTTATGTAAAACAGTTTTTACCTCTTAATTCCTACCTTGCCCCTACCCACTTCCATCTCCCCACGGGTAACCACTAGTTTGTTTTCTGTATCTATGGGACAGTTTCTGTTATATTCATTTATTTTTTAGATTCCACATATAAGTAATATCATACAGCATAAATCTTTGTCTTACTTATTTCACTAAGCATAATACCCTCTAGGTTCATTCATGTTATAGCAAATGGCAAATTTTCATTTTTTTATGGCTGGGCAGTATTCTATTGAATATTAACCACATCTTCTTTATTCATTCATCTGTCAATGGATGGACACTTAGGTTGCTTCCATATCTTGTCTATCATAAATAATGTTGCTATGAACATTAAGGTCCCTGTTCCTTTTTAAGTTAGTGTTTTTGTTTTCTTTACATAAATGCCCAGGGGTGGAATTGCTGGGTCATATGATAGTTCTATTTTTACTTTTTGAGAAGCCTTCATATTGCTTTCCAATATGGCTACACCAATTTACAGTCTCACCAGCAGTGCACGAGGGTTCCGTTTTTTCCATATCCTTGCCAACATTTGTTATTTGTGGGCTTCTCGATGATAGAATTCTGACAGGCGTGAGATGTACCTTATTGTAGTTTTGATTTTCATTTGTCTGATGATTAGTGATGTTGAGTATCTTTCCACATACCTATTGGTCACCTATACATCTTTTTTTTTTTTTTTGGAAAATATCTATTCAGGACTACTGCCTATTTTTAATCATGATGTCTGTCTTTTTGATATTGAATTATATGAGCTGTTTATATATTTGAACATTAATCCCTTATTGGTCATATCATTTGCAAATATTTTCTACCATTAGTAGGCTGCCTTTTCATTTTGTCAATGGTTTCCGTTGTTGTGCAAAAGCGTTTAAGTTTAATTAGGTCCCATTTGTTCATTTTGGCTTTTGTTTCCTTTGCCTTGGGACAGACACTCTTTTTTTTTTCTGTTAGAGGGAAGGATACAGTTTGCCATTTTATAACAAATGCACAATCCTTCAATATTAAGGTAAATGTGACCTGGAAAAAATTTGCTAGGGAATCCTAATCTGCTACCTGCCACCTGCCTCTTCACTAGGCATTTGTCCTCTGGTCTATTTGAGCATTTTACTCAAATAAGTGAACCGTCCACTAGCACTATGTCTAATGGTGTGGGCCAGGATTGCTGAACAAAGAAGAAAGACTTCAGCATTCCTTATTCTAAGTCAGTTTGTCCTCTTAGGCATCAAAGAAGGACTACTTTGTTGGCAGAAAGTTCCTAGTAAGCACAGATATTTGCTTTGTGGAGCACATAAAAGCACAGCTCTCTTGAAGGCTCTTTGGATAATTCAAAATGGAAGGTGTACTCTGGTGAAATGAACATACAGGCTCAGAAACCCAAGGTGTCATCCAACTCCTGTCAAGAGGAACTCTAGCCCATAGGAACTGACTCACTAGACTAAGCAAGCAACAGATACTTAAACATAGATATATACACACGGCACAAAGTCCATTTATTAACTCACAATAAGAAATTCTGGGGCTTCCCTGTTGGTCCAGTGGGTAAGGACACCACCTTGCAGTGCAAGCAGCACCAGTTCGATCCCTGGCCTGGGAAGATCCCACGTGCCACGGAGTGGCTGGAACGATGTGTCCAACTACCGAGCCAGAGCTCTGGGGTGCATGCACCCGGAGCCGGTGCTCTGCAACAAGAGAGGCCATTGTGATGGGAGGCCCACACAGGCAAAAAGAGCAAAGAGGATGAAAATAAATAAATGAAAGACCAATAGAAGTGGCCAACAAAAAAGAAAAGAAATTCTGCTCTCAAGCAGACTTAACTTTCACATATACACAGCATCGTTTTCCTCAAAAGCAAAACATGCACACAGCAGCTGTTTATATATTTGAACATTAATCCCTTATTGGTCATATCATTTGCAAATATTTTCTACCATTAGTAGGCTGCCTTTTCATTTTGTCAATGGTTTCCGTTGTTGTGCAAAAGCGTTTAAGTTTAATTAGGTCCCATTTGTTCATTTTGGCTTTTGTTTCCTTTGCCTTGGGACAGACACTCTTTTTTTTTTCTGTTAGAGGGAAGGATACAGTTTGCCATTTTATAACAAATGCACAATCCTTCAATATTAAGGTAAATGTGACCTGGAAAAAATTTGCTAGGGAATCCTAATCTGCTACCTGCCACCTGCCTCTTCACTAGGCATTTGTCCTCTGGTCTATTTGAGCATTTTACTCAAATAAGTGAACCGTCCACTAGCACTATGTCTAATGGTGTGGGCCAGGATTGCTGAACAAAGAAGAAAGACTTCAGCATTCCTTATTCTAAGTCAGTTTGTCCTCTTAGGCATCAAAGAAGGACTACTTTGTTGGCAGAAAGTTCCTAGTAAGCACAGATATTTGCTTTGTGGAGCACATAAAAGCACAGCTCTCTTGAAGGCTCTTTGGATAATTCAAAATGGAAGGTGTACTCTGGTGAAATGAACATACAGGCTCAGAAACCCAAGGTGTCATCCAACTCCTGTCAAGAGGAACTCTAGCCCATAGGAACTGACTCACTAGACTAAGCAAGCAACAGATACTTAAACATAGATATATACACACGGCACAAAGTCCATTTATTAACTCACAATAAGAAATTCTGGGGCTTCCCTGTTGGTCCAGTGGGTAAGGACACCACCTTGCAGTGCAAGCAGCACCAGTTCGATCCCTGGCCTGGGAAGATCCCACGTGCCACGGAGTGGCTGGAACGATGTGTCCAACTACCGAGCCAGAGCTCTGGGGTGCATGCACCCGGAGCCGGTGCTCTGCAACAAGAGAGGCCATTGTGATGGGAGGCCCACACAGGCAAAAAGAGCAAAGAGGGATGAAAATAAATAAATGAAAGACCAATAGAAGTGGCCAACAAAAAAGAAAAGAAATTCTGCTCTCAAGCAGACTTAACTTTCACATATACACAGCATCGTTTTCCTTCTCAAAAAGCAAAACATGCACACAGCAGGTGATCAATATATATCTATCGATGAGATAAATCAAATTGTAAGCAGAATGTCAAATCATCAACTTACAATGAGGGACAGAATTCTCAAGGAGACTGAATGGTCACATGGTCACCTCATTCACTCCCTGTAAACAAATGGTTTACGAGGGATGCCAAGTTATCTGTAGGTTGCTGGGAAATTACAGAATTAAAATTGAGGGACAAGGTATCACAAGAAATGACTCTCAAGAAAGGAAGATTTAGGTCTTCATCTAGTACTGGGTGAGTTCTGTCAAGGGAAACATAGTGCTTGAGTGCACTAGAGATTCCCTCTCCCTATGGATGAGGTTGGATGGGCCCCGCCCCAACTGCCCCTAGTCCTCACCTCGTTCTCCACTGGTAGCCAGACGCATTCTGATACACTCAGACTTTTGTCCCCTAGGATCACAGTTTTCTCATTAGCTTGAACATAGGTCTCTTGGTTCACCTTGGCCAAGTCTGCTCAGATCCACAAGGCACTAAACTTACATGTGAAGCTTTCAAAAGGAGTCACAATTTTCTCGTTTCTATTTTTTTATTTATTTGGCTACACCAGGTCTTACTTGGCAGCACGCAGTTGTCTTCCATCTTCATTACAACATGTGGGACTTTTAGTTGCAGCATTCAAACTCTTATTGGTTATAGCAAGTGGGATCTAGTTCCCTGACCAGAGACTGAACCTGGGACCCCAGCATTGGGAATGCAGAGTCATAGCCACTGGACCATCAGAGATGTCCCTTTATTTTATTTATTTATTTATTTATTTTAATTATCTGTTTATTTGGCTGCGCAGGGTCTTAGTTGTGGCATGTGGGATCTAGTTCCCTGACCAGGGGTCGAACCCAGGGGTCCTGCATTGGGAACACAGAGTCTTAACCACTGGACCACCAGGGATGTCCTGTCCCTTTATTTTTTGATAGAGAAAGGAATGAGGAGGAAATGAACCGTATTGTGGCCTCTGAGTAGCCACACTTAAGATTATATGAAATGAATTCTGTAACTTTAGAATTTCATACAGAGAGAATTTTTATGCCTGCCAAAATAAGATAAAATGCATTTTATGAGTCATTAATATCTGTCACATACAGACTACTACTGTTTAATAAGAAATCAATACCTTTTTAAGTTCTTTGCATGATATTGAAAGTACATTTTTAGTCCTTATCAAGTTACTGAGATTTAAAGTGTTTATTTTATTGATATATTAAACATGTAGTAAACATTGTGACAACAAATATAAGGATAGACTCACCAATATTCTGTGAATTAACAAAACAAAATAGATCATGTTTTAACAATTTCATGCCACATGTTCCTTCCACTAAAACTCAATCATTCATCTTTGAATCTCAAACCTACTGCTCATCGTAAGGGCAGTTTGTGTCCAAACAGTTGTATCTTACATCATATATTCTATTTTAACAAACTTCTACTAGCATATGTGAGGTATATCCATTCTGAATCTAAAGTCTTTCCATCAAGAATATGCACCTTTCTCTCATTCTATAACAGGCAGAAATAGAACCAATATGTCACAAAGGCAAAAGAGAGTCCAGCAGACAGACAAAGAAACAGAGATCCTCTCTTGGATACATCAGGGTAGAGGCCAGTGAAACTCTTATCTAAAATTGCCAGCTCTGGGATTTCTCCAAAAACAAATGAAAAGCCTACATACAGCATGCATTCCAGGGATTATGAACTCATTTTGGCTTATGCTCTTTAAAAAGGTCCACAGCTGCATTCAAAATACATCCAGCTCATCTCCAGGCCTGGGGACTGACTCGAAGCCAGGAGCCCCAGCTGGGACATACAGGCAGGAATCAATTTAAGCCCTTCTGGCAGGACGTGGGGTGGTTTGCTATAATGAATGTTAAGGAGGGATACCAGACCATGGAGAATTGGGTATTTATCTTTCCCCAGTATTAAGGAGATGATAAATTGATGGATAAAAGTATGGAGGAGACTCTCAGGAAAGCTATTGTTCAAGAAGGGTAGATGCTATGTCAGTGTGACAATGAAGACTTAATAAAAATAAATCAGGGTTTGAGAGCTGGGGAAGTCCTGCCTGTGCTATTGAGAGGAGAAAGACCACCTAGGGCTTCAAGCTGGGGCTTAACAACAGAAAAGAGAGGGCATTCATTGGTAGACACTTCTACATTAGTGAGGCAACAAAGCTCCCAAATTTCCTAGAATTCTACATGTCTCTTAGTAACGATGGCCAAGGGAGATAATAATTGTATTGGAGAACCATAATTCAAAGGTAATAATGATGGAGGAGGGGATATTTAAAGCCTGAAATCAGTTTTATAAGTAACAAGTGAAGTGATCTATAAATACAGTTATAATCCAAGATGCGCCTGTTCAGGTTATGAGAACTCACATTTATGAGGCATTTCATATAGTATTCCTTCCTTGACTTCTGAGACATTTCTTCCCATGAACAAGACCATTCTGGATTTCCTTTACCTCCTGAGCCACACATTGCATTCTCTGCACATGTAGCTAGATCGTATTGCATCCAGTTCTCCCCTCAGGAAACTGGTTTTGTTTCTCAGGCCATTCATGATGTCAACTTGTTTAGTGAATGTGACACCACTTTCATTTGTTTTCATTGGCTTTCATTTGTTATGCACCTTTCTCTCATTCTATAACAGGCAGAAATAGAACCAATATGTCACAAAGGCAAAAGAGAGTCCAGCAGACAGACAAAGAAACAGAGATCCTCTCTTGGATACATCAGGGTAGAGGCCAGTGAAACTCTTATCTAAAATTGCCAGCTCTGGGATTTCTCCAAAAACAAATGAAAAGCCTACATACAGCATGCATTCCAGGGATTATGAACTCATTTTGGCTTATGCTCTTTAAAAAGGTCCACAGCTGCATTCAAAATACATCCAGCTCATCTCCAGGCCTGGGGACTGACTCGAAGCCAGGAGCCCCAGCTGGGACATACAGGCAGGAATCAATTTAAGCCCTTCTGGCAGGACGTGGGGTGGTTTGCTATAATGAATGTTAAGGAGGGATACCAGACCATGGAGAATTGGGTATTTATCTTTCCCCAGTATTAAGGAGATGATAAATTGATGGATAAAAGTATGGAGGAGACTCTCAGGAAAGCTATTGTTCAAGAAGGGTAGATGCTATGTCAGTGTGACAATGAAGACTTAATAAAAATAAATCAGGGTTTGAGAGCTGGGGAAGTCCTGCCTGTGCTATTGAGAGGAGAAAGACCACCTAGGGCTTCAAGCTGGGGCTTAACAACAGAAAAGAGAGGGCATTCATTGGTAGACACTTCTACATTAGTGAGGCAACAAAGCTCCCAAATTTCCTAGAATTCTACATGTCTCTTAGTAACGATGGCCAAGGGAGATAATAATTGTATTGGAGAACCATAATTCAAAGGTAATAATGATGGAGGAGGGGATATTTAAAGCCTGAAATCAGTTTTATAAGTAACAAGTGAAGTGATCTATAAATACAGTTATAATCCAAGATGCGCCTGTTCAGGTTATGAGAACTCACATTTATGAGGCATTTCATATAGTATTCCTTCCTTGACTTCTGAGACATTTCTTCCCATGAACAAGACCATTCTGGATTTCCTTTACCTCCTGAGCCACACATTGCATTCTCTGCACATGTAGCTAGATCGTATTGCATCCAGTTCTCCCCTCAGGAAACTGGTTTTGTTTCTCAGGCCATTCATGATGTCAACTTGTTTAGTGAATGTGACACCACTTTCATTTGTTTTCATTGCTTTCCTTTGGCTTTGAATTGTGATTATTATTGTTATATGTTTGATTGTTTTGCAGTAAAGTTTGAATGATAACTATGATCTTGGAATAGGAATACTGTCTATGATGCGCAATTTTCTGAGCACTGACAATGTGTGAGGGACTTACGCCAAGCACTTTGCAAGTATTAATTTGTTGATTCTTACATATTCTAAGAGGCAGGCATTGTTATAATTCCCATTTATCTGATGAAGAATCTGAAACTCAAATTAATTTACTCAAGATTATAGAGTTAGTAAGCAGCAGAACTGGGATGCTGTGCTTTTGTATACTATGATACAGGACAAATACTGCTTAACAAGAGCAAGTAAGCAGCTATTTTTTACTTAATGAAGAGAAGCACCTTGTCAGGTCCATTAACAACTATGAAAATAATCATGTCCAATTTAATAGAATATTGTGTTGGTTTTAGTCTAAGTAAATGTTAATGTGAAGATTCAAAAACATATGACCTAACAAAACATGAACAAGGATATGAATACTGAAAATTATAAAATGCTGATTTAGAAGAAAAAGAAAATCTGAAAGTATGTACCATACCCGGGAAAACTTAACATACTAAAGACAGCAGTTCTCCCCAAATTGATCCATACAGATTTAGGAGAATTTCTATCAAAATCCCAGCAAGGTTTTTTATAGACATAAACACTTTATTCTAAAATTTTTATGGAAAGACCAAAAAATAAAATAAAATAGCTAAAACAATTTTTTAAAATGTTAACAAAATAGGTGCAGTCACTCTAGCTACTAGCTGCAGTAATCCAGATAGCTAGTACCAGTGCAGAGAAAGACTCATAGATCAACAGAATAGAGAACCAGAAGGACCCATATAAATATGCCCAACTGATTCTGACAAAGGTGCAAAAATAATTCAATGAAGAGAAGATAACCATTTTCAACAAATGGTACTAATCGGACATCCTGGAAAAGAGAGTGACAGAGAGAAGGAGGGAAGGAGGTGGACAGAGGAAAGAAGGAAGGAAGAGAAACTACACCTAAACATCTTAACTTACACAAAAATTAACACAAAAAACATCATGAACTTAAGTATAAAATGTAACACTACAAAACATTTAGGAAAAAATAAAAACAGGGGGAGATCTTCGGGACCTAGAACTAGACAAAGAGTTCTCAGACTTTACATCAAACATGCAATCCATAAAAGTAAAAATTGATAAACTTCAAAATTAAAATTTTTCCTCTGCAAAAGACCTTATGAAGAGGATAAGAATATAAGCTACAAGCCAAGAGAAAATATTTGTAAACTACAAATATCAGGCTACTATCAGACAAACGACTAGTATCCAAAATACAGAAAGAACTCTTAAGACACAATTTAAAAAAAAAGGTACAATTAGAAAATGAGAAGAAGACATGGACAGACATTTCACTGAAGATATACAAATGGTAAATACATTAACATCATAAGCAACCAGTAAAATGCAAATTAAAATCCCAATGAGATATTAGTATACACCTATAAGAATAGTTAAAATAAAAAGTATACCATCAAATGGTTTTATAGTAAATGTTAATGTGAAGATTCAAAAACATATGACCTAACAAAACATGAACAAGGATATGAATACTGAAAATTATAAAATGCTGATTTAGAAGAAAAGAAAATCTGAAAGTATGTACCATACCGGGAAAACTTAACATACTAAAGACAGCAGTTCTCCCAAATTGATCCATACAGATTTAGGAGAATTTCTATCAAAATCCCAGCAAGGTTTTTTATAGACATAAACACTTTATTCTAAAATTTTTATGGAAAGACCAAAAAATAAAATAAAATAGCTAAAACAATTTTTTAAAATGTTAACAAAATAGGTGCAGTCACTCTAGCTACTAGCTGCAGTAATCCAGATAGCTAGTACCAGTGCAGAGAAAGACTCATAGATCAACAGAATAGAGAACCAGAAGGACCCATATAAATATGCCCAACTGATTCTGACAAAGGTGCAAAAATAATTCAATGAAGAGAAGATAACCATTTTCAACAAATGGTACTAATCGGACATCCTGGAAAAGAGAGTGACAGAGAGAAGGAGGGAAGGAGGTGGACAGAGGAAAGAAGGAAGGAAGAGAAACTACACCTAAACATCTTAACTTACACAAAAATTAACACAAAAAACATCATGAACTTAAGTATAAAATGTAACACTACAAAACATTTAGGAAAAAATAAAAACAGGGGGAGATCTTCGGGACCTAGAACTAGACAAAGAGTTCTCAGACTTTACATCAAACATGCAATCCATAAAAGTAAAAATTGATAAACTTCAAAATTAAAATTTTTTCCTCTGCAAAAGACCTTATGAAGAGGATAAGAATATAAGCTACAAGCCAAGAGAAAATATTTGTAAACTACAAATATCAGGCTACTATCAGACAAACGACTAGTATCCAAAATACAGAAAGAACTCTTAAGACACAATTTAAAAAAAAAAAGGTACAATTAGAAAATGAGAAGAAGACATGGACAGACATTTCACTGAAGATATACAAATGGTAAATACATTAACATCATAAGCAACCAGTAAAATGCAAATTAAAATCCCAATGAGATATTAGTATACACCTATAAGAATAGTTAAAATAAAAAGTATACCATCAAATGTTAGCAAGGGTGCAGAGAAACTGGATCATTCTTGCATTGCTGGTGGAAATGTAAAATGATACAGCCACTCTGAAAAAACTGTCTGGAAGTTTTCTACAAAATGAAAAACTACACATGCACTTAGATTATGACCCAACAACTGCACTCTTGGGCATGTATCCCATAGAAATGAAACCTACATCACACAGTAAGCTATATGTGAATGTTCATAATGGTTAAAGAAGACATAATCCAAATGTCCTTCAATGGGTGAATGGTTAAACCAACTGCAACACATGCTACCATGGAATAGTACATAGCAGTAAACAGGAACAGACCATTGATACATGGGACAATTTGGAATGGTCCTCAGCACATCAAGGTAAGTGGGTGGGGAAGTCAATTCTGAAATATTACATACTGTATTATTCTATTTATACAATATATTTTTAAATTTATTTATCTTTTGGGGGGTGGGGTGGGGAGGGAGGGGAGTGGGTGGGCCATTTCTGTTGGTCTTTCATTTCTCTATTTTCATCCATCTTTTTTCTTTGGCTCCTGTGGGCCTCCCATCGCAGTGGCCTCTGTTGTCTCAGCGCACCAGAGCTCCGGCTCGGTAATTGGACACATCGGTCCAGCTGCTCCATGGCACGCGGGATCCTCCCAGGCCAGGGATTGAACCGGCACCCCCGAAGCCCTATTTATACAATATTTTTGAAATAACAAAATTCTAGAAATAGAAAACAGATTCACAGTTGTCAGGGGTGGCTCAGCTGTAAAAGAATCCACCTGCCAGTTCAAGAACCACAGGTTCAATCCCGGTGTTGGGAAGATCCCCTGGAAGAAGAAATGGCAATCCACTCCAGTATTCTTCCCTGGGAAATCCCAGGCAAGACGGAAAAGCTTGGCAGGCTACAGTCCACTGGGTCTCAAAAGAGTCAGCCACGACTGCATGACTGAGCACACAGGGATGGCAGAGACCTGGGTGATACATGGCAACTCGGGAATAATATGAGGGAGCCTCGTGGTGATGAGATGGCCTCTAGCCTGGATTCTAGTGGTGGTTATATAAGTATAGTGTGATAAAACTGAATACAACTACACACACACACACACACACACACACAAAAGTGCTTTGGTCTGGACTGTACCAGTGTTAAGTTTTTCATTTTGGTATTGTATTTTAGCTGTGCACAAGGTTACCATTAGGGAAAGTTGAGTGAAGGGCATACAGGACCTCCCTGTCTGTTCCGAGGTGACTACCCGTCAATCTATAATTATTTTAAGACAAAACATGAACTTTTCCCCATTTAAATTATTGGTTATTACATTTTTTTAATAACAATGATTTATCCCCTTAAGGTTTTTATTTTTCCAGAAATAAATTATCCTTACCAAACAGGGGAAAACAGACAAAAAGCTGCCCTTTTCCTCTGCACAGAATGTTCCCTAGAGGGATTTAAGATAACACGTAAAAATACCATGTGCTGGGCTCCCCTCCATGAAGCACCCATACCAACTCCCAACATTTTGATACCAGGGAAACCAAGTTCTACCAACATCAAGGATAACCTTGAGGAGAAAACAAGTCACTAAAAACCAAGACTGAGAAATTTACACATACATTATGGTTTTCATTAAGAATCAAAAATAGATCTTATGAACTTAATTAATTCAGAATATCAATTTTATAACAAATTAAAAATTCAACACCTGCCAAACTTCACCTATAAGCTACATGGCACTATGCTGCTATATCTATGTTGATACAGACACAGAGACAGGGAGACAGGTATGCTGATACATTCAGAATTAGATCTGCATTTATACTTATTTGATATACCCCCAACATAGTTTTTAAGAAAGATTATCCATCTCCCACCATCACAAAGTGACTAGGTTGCGAACAGGACACTTCAAGAGTTTATGAAAAAGGTGGAGAACAGCTCCTGTATGATACGACTGTGCTTTTAGGGAGCATCATTTGAAAGGCTTCACAGTAAAAGACAGTAAATGAGTTAGAAACATACAGATCACACTTCCCTTTCAGTTTCACGTAACTATAAAAATTAAGGGAAATTTGGTAAAACTCAGAACGCTTTCTCAACGGTTTGGTGCATGTTTGAATATCAACATGTGTCTGGATTTTTCAACCAAACCTTTCTCTGGTGTGTAACTATAGCTTTCTGAAGGATGATTTCACAATAATTCGAAAATAACATGTTGAAATTAGAGGCCATCTAGCTCTCTTGTAAAATGACAAAGATGTCTACTTAAAAACTGTGTAAAACCAGCTTGTGCCTGGAGCTTGCTAAGGAAGCAGGTGATGGTTAAATCATTCTCACTTATGCACCTCTCATTTCAGTGCACGACTCAATGTAGTTTCGGCTGGTTTGTCATGTCCAGCATTCATTGTGCTTCTTTGTCATAAAATCCAAAGCTCTCTGCCATATGGTGTCATTTTTGAAATGTTAATCTGAGTGGAGCCTTGTGATGCCAGTTAGGTTCCCAGCTGGTCTCTGTACTGGCTATTTCACAGACATTAGCCCTGTTTTGAATTAAACTAAATTAGAGAATAAAATGAGATATTGTCATGCAAAGTCAGGCAATATTATTTGACATCTGCACCACCTCTAAGAGCTTTAATAAGTGGTTGTTGTAAAATTTAGGCTAAGAAGGAAAGAGCACACAAACAGTAAGTTAGGGCCAGATAACGTAACAGTGTAAGGGATAATTGATGATAATAATAATAATAATACATGATTATAATGTTACACAAAGAAAGACATCTATCCACAGTTCTCCCTCCATTTGGGCTGAAGATTAGGAAGAAAAAATTTGTTTAAGACAGTCATGAACCCAAATCTTCAGTTTTGCCTAAGAAAACCACCATTAAGACGAGTGTGGGTCAGAAACCTGCCTGCTTTTTCTCTTTCCTATCATTTCAGAAGGCACTGTTTGAAAGCTGAGAGACGAATAAAAGGAATTAACCCTACTTTACCTAATAGCTTTACATACTAAGCCCACTGTCAGAAAGGAATCCTGCTAATAACTACATGGGGCTGAGGGCCACTTAATGTCTTCATTCTCCTATGACTTTAAACCGTCCTTTCTCTGAGAATTGGCATTTGTCCGTGGCCGATGTGAGTGTGATACAGATCACACTTCCCTTTCAGTTTCACGTAACTATAAAAATTAAGGAAATTTGGTAAAACTCAGAACGCTTTCTCAACGTTTGGTGCATGTTTGAATATCAACATGTGTCTGGATTTTTCAACCAAACCTTTCTCTGGTGTGTAACTATAGCTTTCTGAAGGATGATTTCACAATAATTCGAAAATAACATGTTGAAATTAGAGGCCATCTAGCTCTCTTGTAAAATGACAAAGATGTCTACTTAAAAACTGTGTAAAACCAGCTTGTGCCTGGAGCTTGCTAAGGAAGCAGGTGATGGTTAAATCATTCTCACTTATGCACCTCTCATTTCAGTGCACGACTCAATGTAGTTTCGGCTGGTTTGTCATGTCCAGCATTCATTGTGCTTCTTTGTCATAAAATCCAAAGCTCTCTGCCATATGGTGTCATTTTTGAAATGTTAATCTGAGTGGAGCCTTGTGATGCCAGTTAGGTTCCCAGCTGGTCTCTGTACTGGCTATTTCACAGACATTAGCCCTGTTTTGAATTAAACTAAATTAGAGAATAAAATGAGATATTGTCATGCAAAGTCAGGCAATATTATTTGACATCTGCACCACCTCTAAGAGCTTTAATAAGTGGTTGTTGTAAAATTTAGGCTAAGAAGGAAAGAGCACACAAACAGTAAGTTAGGGCCAGATAACGTAACAGTGTAAGGGATAATTGATGATAATAATAATAATAATACATGATTATAATGTTACACAAAGAAAGACATCTATCCACAGTTCTCCCTCCATTTGGGCTGAAGATTAGGAAGAAAAAATTTGTTTAAGACAGTCATGAACCCAAATCTTCAGTTTTGCCTAAGAAAACCACCATTAAGACGAGTGTGGGTCAGAAACCTGCCTGCTTTTTCTCTTTCCTATCATTTCAGAAGGCACTGTTTGAAAGCTGAGAGACGAATAAAAGGAATTAACCCTACTTTACCTAATAGCTTTACATACTAAGCCCACTGTCAGAAAGGAATCCTGCTAATAACTACATGGGGCTGAGGGCCACTTAATGTCTTCATTCTCCTATGACTTTAAACCGTCCTTTCTCTGAGAATTGGCATTTGTCCGTGGCAGATGTGAGTGTGTGTCACAAAGATTGCCTTTCTGTGTAAATTCTTTCATGGGGCCCTAATCCTTCAGGGACATCTACCTCATCCATCAGCTGAGGATTCTGGCGGTGTGGTGAGAAATAATGGCAGGAGGTGAGAAGAGGCTCACATTTATTAAATACCTAGTCTTCCCTTCCTCCTACCTAAAGCTTTGCCTCATCAAGGAGGTCTGCTCTCCTGACTTCTAGGGCCCAACCTGAAGAGAAGCGATTAGAGATGTTATGTTATAGACTGAATGTTTGTGTCCCCCCCCCACCCCCAACAAAATTCCTGTGTTGAAGCCGCAGCTTCCAAGGTGATGGTACAGGAGGTCGGGTCTTTGGAAGGTGATCAGAGGTTAGGGCTTACATCATGAGAATGGGGCCTTCACAAAGGGAAGAGCACCCTTAAGGGAAAAGGAAGACTCCCTTCTCTCCATCTCTCTCTCTGTACACATTTACACACACACACACACACACACACACACACACACACACACACAGAGCCCTCATCTTACAGATGAAGAGAGGCCTGGTTAATTCCGTTGCCCATGATCAGAGTGATGGAAAATAGTAAATTCTAGATGCGAAAACAGGTTTGACTCCAAAAGTCTGTGCACTCTGCCACCTACTAATCTATTCTCTCTCTTGGTTAATAACCACTACGTACTTTTGGACTTTAGATTTTTTTTCCCCAGAGGTTATTAGGGCATTCCAAAACTCTACCTTTTGCTCTGATTCTGTCCTTTTCTGCTCAGAACATGTGCTGGCCCTTTCCTTTGAGAAAGCCTACTAACATATCCCTATCCACAGTTCTCCCTCCATTTGGGCTGAAGATTAGGAAGAAAAAATTTGTTTAAGACAGTCATGAACCCAAATCTTCAGTTTTGCCTAAGAAAACCACCATTAAGACGAGTGTGGGTCAGAAACCTGCCTGCTTTTTCTCTTTCCTATCATTTCAGAAGGCACTGTTTGAAAGCTGAGAGACGAATAAAAGGAATTAACCCTACTTTACCTAATAGCTTTACATACTAAGCCCACTGTCAGAAAGGAATCCTGCTAATAACTACATGGGGCTGAGGGCCACTTAATGTCTTCATTCTCCTATGACTTTAAACCGTCCTTTCTCTGAGAATTGGCATTTGTCCGTGGCAGATGTGAGTGTGTGTCACAAAGATTGCCTTTCTGTGTAAATTCTTTCATGGGGCCCTAATCCTTCAGGGACATCTACCTCATCCATCAGCTGAGGATTCTGGCGGTGTGGTGAGAAATAATGGCAGGAGGTGAGAAGAGGCTCACATTTATTAAATACCTAGTCTTCCCTTCCTCCTACCTAAAGCTTTGCCTCATCAAGGAGGTCTGCTCTCCTGACTTCTAGGGCCCAACCTGAAGAGAAGCGATTAGAGATGTTATGTTATAGACTGAATGTTTGTGTCATCTCCCCAGCCCCAATATAATTTATGTGTTGTAGCCGCAGCTTCCAAGGTGATGGTACAGGAGGTCGGGTCTTTGGAAGGTGATCAGAGGTTAGGGCTTACATCATGAGAATGGGGCCTTCACAAAGGGAAGAGCACCCTTAAGGGAAAAGGAAGACTCCCTTCTCTCCATCTCTCTCTCTGTACACATTTACACACACACACACACACACACACACACACACACACAGAGCCCTCATCTTACAGATGAAGAGAGGCCTGGTTAATTCCGTTGCCCATGATCAGAGTGATGGAAAATAGTAAATTCTAGATGCGAAAACAGGTTTGACTCCAAAAGTCTGTGCACTCTGCCACCTACTAATCTATTCTCTCTCTTGGTTAATAACCACTACGTACTTTTGGACTTTAGATTTTTTTTCCCCAGAGGTTATTAGGGCATTCCAAAACTCTACCTTTTGCTCTGATTCTGTCCTTTTCTGCTCAGAACATGTGCTGGCCCTTTCCTTTGAGAAAGCCTACTATGCCATAAAACAGACCTAACAGCTGGTCTGGGCACAGAAATGTCATTAATTCATATCATCCTTTCAAGTGTCTGTTTTTCTCAAGTGGTTTCATAGATGCGTTATTTTCTCAAAACCTATATGCAGAAGAGTTTTCCCTAAGAAAAGATAACATTTCTCTATCATATGGCCATCAGGCGGGGCCCTGGCATTTATTTGGTCAATGAAACGTGGGTAGAAGTGGCAAGCAGCCCTTCCAGGCAGAAGTCTTAAGAGACAGCCCTTGTTTTGCCATGGACTCTTTTTTGCCTATATCTGAGAAATTGGAAGCTTTCAAATAGAAGCTACTCCACTGTCCTGGGTCCTGGACTAAAAATGACCAGAAGAGAACTTCAGTCAAACCATTAAGGATATCCAACCTGATAAGCAAGAAGCTTTGCTGTTGTCGTAGATCACTGAAAGTTTCAAATCTTTTGTTACTACAGCATGAACTAACTCATCCTGACTGACCCAAGGGAATAATCTGCATTTCAAAGACTACTCCTTGCATCTGTGTTAGTCCCATTTCACTGTGCTTCTGATTTTACAGCAGAGACTGATCTGTGGCCCTAGCAGATATCTGACAACATCTGCAGACATTTTTGGTTGTCACATCTTGGGTGTCCTCTAGATACCTGGTGAGCAGAGGCCAGGGATGCTGCTAAACATTTCACAGGGAACAAAGTCCTTCACAACAAAGAATCATCCAGCCTAAAATCTCCATAGTGCCAAGGCAGAAACTCTGCTTTATATAACTACCAAAAGGATTCAAGTTATTGATGTGTCAGTTAAGAGTGATTTGTTTTTAAGGAGCAGACTGTTCAAATAACAATACCTGAAACATAACAGTTCATCTTGTCTTATTTTGTGTTTTTTCCCCACATAACAAAAAGCACAACAGTACAAAGTCCAAGAACAGTGCAGGACCCTGAAGATATAATTAGGATTCAGACTCTCCCTACTACCTGTGCTGCCATTCTCAGTATGCTAGCTCGTAAATTCACAACCACAGAAAACTGCTTCTCCTCCAGCCATACCTACACAGTCATATTCACACAGTAATATACACACAACCACACACTCACCCATACACACAAAGCCACATACACACACACACTGAGCCATATACAAACAAACACAGACACACACACACAACCACACATACACAAGTAAGATAAAGCAGACGGGAAATGCTTGAGGCAACCACCTCTAATCCATCTTATTAGGAAAGCAGAGCTTTTCAAACATCCCTGAGGAGATGCCCCCTTTAAGGTCTTATTGGCCAAAATGTCTCCACTTAGTATCTTGAGTGTCAAGGAAATTTGCCTTGCAGCTAATTTAGCTAAAGCATATTTAGCTTTCCCAGTTTCCTTGGTAGAAAAGTTAAGAGAAAAAGCGTTGGTAATTGGTGAGTAGAGAGCAGTTCTGTGGTGTGTGCCTTCCCCTGGCTCTGGGCTATAAACCAGTTAATCACTAAGCTCTCTATTAACAAGTGAAGGAGAAGATGACACACAAGATGGATCAGAGACCCATGACCTGGGTTCCATAGGCAGCTTTATGAAGTAAGAGGAAACGAACCTCCTCCCTCTTCTTCAAGTGTCACTTTCAGACATTCTAGGGGTTCATCCTCCTGTTTCAAGCTCATGCTCAACCTCAAACACCCATGTTCTGGGCTTTAGAGCTCCCTAAGATATACCTATAGAACTACATGAATACAGGTTTTCCAGCATGACCTGCTGTGGACTCTAAGCTGCTGAGGAAACTGGCTAGCCAGGAGTTAGACCTCTAAACTGATAGTCTGGGAGACTAGCAGAAAGACAAGACCAGTGATCTTTGCCCTGGGAAGTCTTAAATTATTGGCAGTGGCTTGGTCTTTCATCCTAACTCTCAGTGTATTTCCCAATGAGATTAGTAAGTTCTCCTGAGGGTTATACAATCTATGACTGAGTTAATACAGGTACAAGGTGCCCAGGAAGACTTCTAATGGAAAATGCATCCATATGGAAATGCAATCCGAAGCAGCAAGGAGCACAGACCATGCATTATGATAACCTTAGTTCATTCAGTAAATCAGCAAAAGTGTGTGTCACAGTAAATTAAAAATGACTAAACACCAGTCCTTTTTGCCCATTTTAAGTAATATTCCTTAATGACCTTAAATGAAACAGAAAATTAAAAATCTGTGGGATGAAGAGAAAGGCAAATTGAAATACTTATTCAGATGTGGTATGAAGGCAGCAAGAAGTTAATAGTCATTGCTATATTTAGTGCACTGATGGAAAAAATGAGTTGTTACAAATTCTTTATAATATTACAATCTGAATACTATTTTTAAGGTTATTTTTCATTCAAAGGCAGAATCCAAGACATAAATAAGAAAGGTAATACACAGAAAGGAAATGACACAGTGGGTGAGCCAGGTCAGAACTTTGTACATACTAAGATACTTAAATCTTTCCGTATTTGACTACTGCAATAATGTCTTAATTAGGGATAGCAGTCTTAGATATCAGCCCATAAATGAAGGGAGAGCTACACACAGTTTGACAAAGGAAATTTGATTTGGAAGTCATAATTCCTAAAACAAACACAAAAACAAAAAAAGTCCATAGATCTGAACTTAAAGCCCATCAGATTTTTAAAACATAAAACCCATCAATTATATATTAAAATTGACCCACTGAAATGAAAACGCTAAGAAATTACCACACTGCTCTTTTGGCCAAGAGGCCGCTTTGCCACTGTAAATGTTTTCATATATTTGTATAGATCTGTTCATGGTAGCATTATTCACAATAACCAAAATGTAGAAGCAACCAAGTGTCTATCACAGATAAGTAGATAAACAAAGCATGTACAAATATATCTTTGAGTCTTTGCTTTCAATTCTTTGGGCTATTTATGTAAAAATGGAACAGATGGGTCACATGGCAATTCACTGTTTAGATTTATATTTTTTAATTTTGGCCACTTTTTAATTTTCTTTTTAAATTTTGGCCTCTTTTATTGGTCTTTCATTTTATTTGTTTTCATCCATCTTTATTCTTTGGCCTGTGTGGGCCTCCCATCGCAGTGGCCTCTCAGTTGCCGCAGAGCACCGGCTCTGGGCACATGCACTCCAGAGCGCTGGCTCACAACTGGACACACCGGTCCTGCCACTCTGTGGCATGTGGGATCCTCCCATGCCAAGGATCAAACTGGTGACGCCTGCATTGCAAGGTGGACTCTTTACCCACTGGAACACTAGGGAAGCCCTTGGTTTTTTATTTATTTATTTTCGTTCATCTTTATTCTGTGGCCTGTGTGGGCCTCCCATTTCTGTGGCATCTCTTGCTGAAGAGCACTGGCTTCAGGCACATGTGCTCCATAGCGCTGGCTTGTAATTGGACACACCGGTCCAGCCACTTTGCAGCACGTGGGATCTTCCCAGGGCAGGGATCGAACCAGTGCCCCTTGCACTGCAAAGCAGATTCTCTACCCACTGGACCACCAGGGAAGCCCTACTGTTTAGATTTTTGAGGACCTGCCATCCTGTTCTCCACAGTGGCTGCACCATTTTACATTCCCACCTACAATACTCAACGGTTCCAATTTTTCCACATTTGTTGTTTTCTTTTCGCAAAATGTGTGAAGTGATATCTTATTGTGGTTTTGGTTCTCATTTCCCTCATGATTTGTGATGTTGAGCTTATTTTAATTTTATTGGGCATTTATATATCTTTTTTCGGAAAAATGTCTATTCAAGTCTTTGCCTACTTTTCAATCAGGTTATTCTTTTATTTCATGATGAACTGTAGGTGTCCTTTATAGACTCTGAACATTAACCCCTTTTAAGACCAATGATTTTCAAATATTTTCCTCTATTTCTTAGGTTGCCTTTTCATTCTGTTTGGATGGAATGGCTTTTCATTCATTCTGCTTTAGCAGTATCTCCTAATGCACAAAGTTTTTCATTTTGATGTAGTCTCGTTTATCTATTTTTGTCTGTGCTTTTGGTGCTACATTCATGAAATCATTGCCAAATCCAAATCATCAAGATTTTCCTCTATGTTTCCATCTGAGTTTCATAGGTTTATCTCCTTATGTAGGCCATTGATACATTCAGTATTAATATTTTTATGTGTATTAAGATAAGGATCCACTTTTACTCTTCTACTTGTGAATATCCAGTTTTCCCAGCACTAATTACCCTCTCTCCACTGAATGGTCTTGACATTCTCACCAAAACCAATTTGTGAACAATTTGTGATAATATATGTGAAGTTTATGTCTTAACTGAGTTATATAATTTCTTATACAGTATTTTGTTTTCCTTTGAGTTAATAATAGCCTTATGCTTTCATCTGCTTCATTTACAAATGCAGTTATCACTAATTCATACCCATCTGTCTTCAAGATATATAAAATTACCCTCATTATAGTTTTTAAAACCTGGCAATATATCAATTTGATACATTTTCTTAGTTGTTCCTTTGGAAACATTGTTCTTAGAGCCCTCTGCCTTCCTTTTTCTCTTTATAGGCTTCTCCATAGCTGTTATCTGGAAGTTTCCCTTATCTATTATTGGGGAAAGTCAGAGTGCTGCTTCTTTGTGGTAGGTCCCCCAGGACCTAGAATTCCATATATTTCCCTCCCATTTACTTTGTGAAGCACATCACTCAGGAGCTTCCTCAAAATATTTATTAGTCTTCACACTTCAGTTTTAATATGACTAAGTACTCATGACTCTGTACTCATGACTAAGTACAGACCTATAGGTTTGAAATATTTTGCCTCAGAATTTTGAAAGCTTAACTCCACTGTCTTCAAGCCTCCAGGGTAGCTGTTACAAAGTCTCATTTTAGCAAACAGGACATCATTTTATTGGGCATTTATATATCTTTTTTCGGAAAAATGTCTATTCAAGTCTTTGCCTACTTTTCAATCAGGTTATTCTTTTATTTCATGATGAACTGTAGGTGTCCTTTATAGACTCTGAACATTAACCCCTTTTAAGACCAATGATTTTCAAATATTTTCCTCTATTTCTTAGGTTGCCTTTTCATTCTGTTTGGATGGAATGGCTTTTCATTCATTCTGCTTTAGCAGTATCTCCTAATGCACAAAGTTTTTCATTTTGATGTAGTCTCGTTTATCTATTTTTGTCTGTGCTTTTGGTGCTACATTCATGAAATCATTGCCAAATCCAAATCATCAAGATTTTCCTCTATGTTTCCATCTGAGTTTCATAGGTTTATCTCCTTATGTAGGCCATTGATACATTCAGTATTAATATTTTTATGTGTATTAAGATAAGGATCCACTTTTACTCTTCTACTTGTGAATATCCAGTTTTCCCAGCACTAATTACCCTCTCTCCACTGAATGGTCTTGACATTCTCACCAAAACCAATTTGTGAACAATTTGTGATAATATATGTGAAGTTTATGTCTTAACTGAGTTATATAATTTCTTATACAGTATTTTGTTTTCCTTTGAGTTAATAATAGCCTTATGCTTTCATCTGCTTCATTTACAAATGCAGTTATCACTAATTCATACCCATCTGTCTTCAAGATATATAAAATTACCCTCATTATAGTTTTTAAAACCTGGCAATATATCAATTTGATACATTTTCTTAGTTGTTCCTTTGGAAACATTGTTCTTAGAGCCCTCTGCCTTCCTTTTTCTCTTTATAGGCTTCTCCATAGCTGTTATCTGGAAGTTTCCCTTATCTATTATTGGGGAAAGTCAGAGTGCTGCTTCTTTGTGGTAGGTCCCCCAGGACCTAGAATTCCATATATTTCCCTCCCATTTACTTTGTGAAGCACATCACTCAGGAGCTTCCTCAAAATATTTATTAGTCTTCACACTTCAGTTTTAATATGACTAAGTACTCATGACTCTGTACTCATGACTAAGTACAGACCTATAGGTTTGAAATATTTTGCCTCAGAATTTTGAAAGCTTAACTCCACTGTCTTCAAGCCTCCAGGGTAGCTGTTACAAAGTCTCATTTTAGCAAACAGGACATCACTAAAAGATTTTAGTCAGAAAATTTCAGGGCTGTACCTTTTCAAAATAGATTGCATCAACTGTCATGCAAAGGATGAAACTAAGAGGTACATATATTTTTAACTCTAAGTCAATCAGGACAAGAAAGAAAATGGGCTAATTGATCTTTTCCAAGATTGAGAGTAGAGAGAATTTTTGTGTTGACTATGAGGTAAGATCAAGGACCTCTAATTAGCTTCCAACTTCCCTTACAGTATTCTAATTCTATAAATAATAAAGTACTATTAGCTGTGTCCCAGTACCAAAAAATGCATTGCCAAACTCATCTCATCATGGTGTCATTAATTATTTACCTCTTGACCTCCTGGAGGTTATGGTCATCTTTTTACATATCTTGACATCCCTGTCATGGAGCACAGGGTTCACTTAATAAATACTGTGAATTAGTGGCATAGGGAAACAAAAATATTGGCTTGGCCAAAAAGGTTGTTTGAGTTTTTCCATATCATCTTACAGAAAAATTAGTGCGAAGTTTTTGGCACTCTAACAGTATATCCTGTGCCCCTCTAGCAACAAAGTTTACTCTTTCTTTCCTTCATTGATGACCACCATACTCACTATGCACTAAGATTAAACCCAATATCTCACACTGAATTCTGTGTCACAAAGAATTTAACATGTCTAGAGGATCCCTGGACATAATATTAAGCAGTCAAATGAAATCCATTTTAGATTCCGAAAGAACTTTTGATGCCCCCAGTATATTTTCTTCACAGCAAAAAAAAAAAAAAAAAAACAATATTAAGATTTTAATCTTTTGCTTGCTGCTGAGGAAGAGGCACTGTGGTGAAATAGAAAGGCATTAGACTAGGGGTTAGATATTAATATCAGCCCTTAAATTACTCTGAATCCAACTCCCTTTCTCTGCCTGGGTTTCAGTGTTTTAATCTGTAAATAAAAAGATCTGACTGGACTCCAGGAGTGCATAGGCTTTATTTGGGACCAGCTCTGATTGGTTGGCTGTAACTGGATTGTCCTGTATCAGGATTGTGCATCCAGGTCGGTGCTTAGGACTGATCAGCATCCTACTTGAAGAGCAATGTCTGCTCTGGAAGGGGGATGACTATGATGTTAGGATGCCAGTCCTAGGATGGATATCACTACAGTCTCTTTTAGCTTTCAGGTACTGTGACTAACATTGTTTTTCAGACCATTTGCCTTTCTTTCCCCTAAAGTGTCTCTGGGTTTTCCATGTCCTCTTTGAATGGAAGAGACTAACATTGGATACAGCCCTCTAAAAATGCATCATGTCTAATATGTCAGATTTCCTGAATTCTATAGTCCTTATTGTTGTTTAGTTGTTAAGTCATGACCAACTTCTTTTGTGACCCCAAAATAAGTTGTGGGCCATCTTTGAAATTCATTAGTTTATAGCTGCATCACTCCAGTTTCTGCCTCCATAGTCACACCGCCTTCTTCCCTGTGTGACTGTGTCTCTAAATCTTTTTACTTATCAAAAAAAAAAAAATCCATCATTGGATTTAGGGCCCGCCCACCCAGGATGACCTCATCTTAAATTGATTCCTTCTTCAAAGACCCTATTTCCATAAAGGGCACATTCACATGTTACAGAGGTCAGGACTTCAACATAACTTTCTGAAGGGACACAATTCAACTTACAACTTATAGCAACTTCAACATTTGCCAAAAATAGTAAGATTATTAAATAGCAGAAAACATTCATCTTTTACTTCATATATCTTGATAATCAATATCTATAATTAGTTATCTGGAGTGGCATCCATAATTTATTGATGAATAAAAATACCAGACTATAACATAGTAGGATCTTACTTACAGGATGTTATAGAAGATTTCTGTAAGTGTAACATGGACCAAAAGACATTTGCAGAAAGCAAATAGAAAGGCATTAGACTAGGGTTAGATATTAATATCAGCCCTTAAATTACTCTGAATCCAACTCCCTTTCTCTGCCTGGGTTTCAGTGTTTTAATCTGTAAATAAAAAGATCTGACTGGACTCCAGGAGTGCATAGGCTTTATTTGGGACCAGCTCTGATTGGTTGGCTGTAACTGGATTGTCCTGTATCAGGATTGTGCATCCAGGTCGGTGCTTAGGACTGATCAGCATCCTACTTGAAGAGCAATGTCTGCTCTGGAAGGGGGATGACTATGATGTTAGGATGCCAGTCCTAGGATGGATATCACTACAGTCTCTTTTAGCTTTCAGGTACTGTGACTAACATTGTTTTTCAGACCATTTGCCTTTCTTTCCCCTAAAGTGTCTCTGGGTTTTCCATGTCCTCTTTGAATGGAAGAGACTAACATTGGATACAGCCCTCTAAAAATGCATCATGTCTAATATGTCAGATTTCCTGAATTCTATAGTCCTTATTGTTGTTTAGTTGTTAAGTCATGACCAACTTCTTTTGTGACCCCAAAATAAGTTGTGGGCCATCTTTGAAATTCATTAGTTTATAGCTGCATCACTCCAGTTTCTGCCTCCATAGTCACACCGCCTTCTTCCCTGTGTGACTGTGTCTCTAAATCTTTTTACTTATCAAAAAAAAAATCCATCATTGGATTTAGGGCCCCCACCCAGGATGACCTCATCTTAAATTGATTCCTTCTTCAAAGACCCTATTTCCATAAAGGGCACATTCACATGTTACAGAGGTCAGGACTTCAACATAACTTTCTGAAGGGACACAATTCAACTTACAACTTATAGCAACTTCAACATTTGCCAAAAATAGTAAGATTATTAAATAGCAGAAAACATTCATCTTTTACTTCATATATCTTGATAATCAATATCTATAATTAGTTATCTGGAGTGGCATCCATAATTTATTGATGAATAAAAATACCAGACTATAACATAGTAGGATCTTACTTACAGGATGTTATAGAAGATTTCTGTAAGTGTAACATGGACCAAAAGACATTTGCAGAAAGCAAATATCACTTTCGTAAGAAAAATAAAACTTTAATTTATAAGACAGACATAACTAATAACAGTAATAATGTAACAATAAAAACTTTACATTGTTTATAATGCTTTATACTTTTCAAAAACAGTAACAGCAAAAGTGGGCTTCCCAGATGGTGCCTGCCAACACAGGAGACGTCAGATCCTTTGGTTGAGAAGATCCCCTGGAGTATCTTTATAACAAATAAAGATCTTTTTGTTTCTGTGTTAAGCCCTTCTCCTTCAAAAAATTTTGGTTAATTCATAATCAAAAAATGAAGAGTTTTGCCTTCTTCCTCATAAAAGAGAAAATTCCTACAGTGAAATCCAAAGCAACTTTATTCAAATAGGTCACTTTGTGCCTCTTAATATTATGGAAAAGACTGTCCCTATTATGTTATCACTAACTAGGTTGTGGTAGAAACAAAGATGACATCAGATGTTCAGCTTTTAATGAACCTCTGATTTCACAAAAGTGAAATCAGAAAAGCAAAGAAAGAAGCCAAGCCAAACTTGAGCCTGAGGGTTGACCAGAGACTCAAGTATGCACTGTTCGGCTAATCTGCAGGGACATCCTTGGCTGAGAAAGAAAAACTGTGGTCAGTGGGGCATGCAGCTTCACTTCTTCCACCTGTCTTTTAGTGTGTCATTATTGCAAATTAAATAATTCAGTGGAAACATTTGCTGTACTGGCAGCAGAACCTCCTGACTCCAACATGTGACATACTTAATTGAGTCCTCTTCCACTAAAAGTCAGAATATCGTGGAGTTCAAACCTGAACCTCTCAGACCTCCTCTTCCCCACTTAAGAAGGATGAGTGCATAGAATCTGACACAGCTGACTTTTTAACTGCTAAGGAAGGAAGTTCCTTTAAGCCTAAAAAAGCAAAACCATCCGGTATTGCACAGCTGTGGAAATACTGTGTATCTAATTATTTATGGAGGTACCTATAATTTGGTCGAGGTATATCCCAGAAGACTTTGAAAAAGCAGAGTTTCATCATGATCTCAGATCAATAGCTTCTAAATCATTATTCTGGTTCAAGATTTTTCTCATCAGAATGAAAAATGGGAAAATCCTGTTTTCATTAAAGAAACACAGAAATGTCACACTGGTTTATGTAGAGTCATGAGAGAGAACATGCCTGTGTGGTGTCATAGGAAAAGTAATTTTCAGTCATTCCATAACCTTGGCCTTTCAATTCCATCAATCAGGACCAATGAAAGAAACATATTTAACAACAGATGGGGCATCTAAACATCCAACTATTTACTGTCTTATAGCCTTTACAGACTGACTACTGAGAATGAGTACATTCATCTTTTTAAAATAAAATCATAAAAATAATAGAATGTTGGAGTTTAACACTGAAGAGAGATTTCCTGTTTCGTGTAAAGGCAGATTAAAGTTTTGTTTTGTTTTCCTTTGTTTATTTTTTTGCCAGACAAATCTTCCTTCTGAGAACAAAGGAAAACTATATATATATATATATATATATATATATATATATATATATATATATTTTTTTTTCTTTTTAAATTTTTACAGAGTTTTGTTGTTCACAGACATGTATGTTCCCAGATCAGTCATATGCATAGCCCTGGCCCCCTCCCCTCTCCCAGCCCCCCTATTCTACCCCTCCAGGCTGTTGCACCACACCCCTGCAGGATCTCCTATTTCCTCAGTGCAATGACTATAGCTATCTTTTTCACATATGATAATATAGGTTTCCATCATACTCTCTCTATACCTCCCACCCACTGTTCATTTCCCATAATGTCCATAAAACAGACATAGAGAACAGGCATATGAAAAACTATATTTTTAAAAGATACTTTTAAAAATATAGATATCTGAAGCATCAGAGAGTTTCAAAAATAGTGAAACGCTCAGAATGGATTCCAATAGAGGAAAGGAACACAGAGAAAATAAGCTCAAGAGTCAGTGTGTTGCTTCTACCCTGAAGGCATTTGTCAGTTTACCAGGGGCAGCTTACAGGCTGAAAAGTCAAACAGAAGCCTGTCGGAGAGGAGGAGAAACTAAATTGAACTTCCAAACATCTTAAGAGGCCGAGGAAGACACAAACTGGAGTTCAGAGCACACTAAGGAAAAGGAATCTCAACAAATCACCAAGGTTTTCAGTCAACACCCCTGAAAGACTGTTGTGACTTCCTGCAAACAGGTGAATCAGACCCACAGTGCTGCATGGGCCTCACACGTATCAGAATGAAAAATGGGAAAATCCTGTTTTCATTAAAGAAACACAGAAATGTCACACTGGTTTATGTAGAGTCATGAGAGAGAACATGCCTGTGTGGTGTCATAGGAAAAGTAATTTTCAGTCATTCCATAACCTTGGCCTTTCAATTCCATCAATCAGGACCAATGAAAGAAACATATTTAACAACAGATGGGGCATCTAAACATCCAACTATTTACTGTCTTATAGCCTTTACAGACTGACTACTGAGAATGAGTACATTCATCTTTTAAAATAAAATCATAAAAATAATAGAATGTTGGAGTTTAACACTGAAGAGAGATTTCCTGTTTCGTGTAAAGGCAGATTAAAGTTTTGTTTTGTTTTCCTTTGTTTATTTTTTTGCCAGACAAATCTTCCTTCTGAGAACAAAGGAAAACTATATATATATATATATATATATATATATATATATATATATATATATATTTTATTCTTTTTAAATTTTTACAGAGTTTTGTTGTTCACAGACATGTATGTTCCCAGATCAGTCATATGCATAGCCCTGGCCCCCTCCCCTCTCCCAGCCCCCCTATTCTACCCCTCCAGGCTGTTGCACCACACCCCTGCAGGATCTCCTATTTCCTCAGTGCAATGACTATAGCTATCTTTTTCACATATGATAATATAGGTTTCCATCATACTCTCTCTATACCTCCCACCCACTGTTCATTTCCCATAATGTCCATAAAACAGACATAGAGAACAGGCATATGAAAAACTATATTTTTAAAAGATACTTTTAAAAATATAGATATCTGAAGCATCAGAGAGTTTCAAAAATAGTGAAACGCTCAGAATGGATTCCAATAGAGGAAAGGAACACAGAGAAAATAAGCTCAAGAGTCAGTGTGTTGCTTCTACCCTGAAGGCATTTGTCAGTTTACCAGGGGCAGCTTACAGGCTGAAAAGTCAAACAGAAGCCTGTCGGAGAGGAGGAGAAACTAAATTGAACTTCCAAACATCTTAAGAGGCCGAGGAAGACACAAACTGGAGTTCAGAGCACACTAAGGAAAAGGAATCTCAACAAATCACCAAGGTTTTCAGTCAACACCCCTGAAAGACTGTTGTGACTTCCTGCAAACAGGTGAATCAGACCCACAGTGCTGAATGGGCCTCACACGTACTGAAAACCAGCTCTGAATGACCTCAATTCCTAGCTAGGTTTAGGTGGCACCCCTTACCTTAACTGCCTGTTTAAAACACAAGCAACTCCTCTTAAAAGGGAAAAAGAAAAACATTCAGAACCAAATTCTCTTTGTATGATACTTGGCATTAAATCCTAAATTATCAGGAAACAAAAGCACTTGATCAAAATCAAGAGAATAACGAACATTGTAAACAGATCCACAGAGAGTTTACTGGCATTATTAGACATGACTTTTTAAAATTATGAGTAATACCTTCAAGAGTTCAAAATGCAGTGCGTGGGTGCAATCTGAAACATGACGGAATGATCAAAGCTTGTTTCCAAGGCAAACTATTCAATATCACAGAAACCCAAGTCTATGCCCCAACAACTAATGCTAATGAAGCTTAAGCTGAGCGGTTGTATGAAGATCTACAAGATCTAGAACTGACAACAAAAAAAGATGTCCTTTTCATCACTGGAGACTGGAATGCAAAAGCAGGAAGTAAAGAGATACCTGGAGCATCAGGCAAATCTGGTCTTGGAGTACAAAACGACGTAGAGCGAAGGCTAACACAGTTTTGCCAAGAGTACACACTGGTCATAGCAAAGACCTCTTCCAACCCAAGAGATGACTCTACATATGGACACGTCAGATGGTCAATATTGAAATAAGATTGATTATATTCTTTGCACCCAAAGATAGAGAAGCTCTATTCAGTCAGCAAAAACAAGACCTGGAGCTGACTGTACTTCAGATCATGAACTCCTTACTGCAAAATTCAAATTGAAGAAAGTAGGGAAAACCACTAGGCCATTCAGGTATGACCTAAATCAAATCCTTTACAATTATACAAAAAACCAGGTTAGAATCAAAGGCAGTCTGAAAAGTAAAAAGAGGCGGAGAGGAGGAAACTAAATTAAAAAAGAGGCCGAGGAAGACACAAACTGGAGTTCAGAGCACACTAAGGAAAAGGAATCTCAACAAATCACCAAGGTTTTCAGTCAACACCCCTGAAAGACTGTTGTGACTTCCTGCAAACAGGTGAATCAGACCCACAGTGCTGAATGGGCCTCACACGTACTGAAAACCAGCTCTGAATGACCTCAATTCCTAGCTAGGTTTAGGTGGCACCCCTTACCTTAACTGCCTGTTTAAAACACAAGCAACTCCTCTTAAAAGGGAAAAAGAAAAACATTCAGAACCAAATTCTCTTTGTATGATACTTGGCATTAAATCCTAAATTATCAGGAAACAAAAGCACTTGATCAAAATCAAGAGAATAACGAACATTGTAAACAGATCCACAGAGAGTTTACTGGCATTATTAGACATGACTTTTTAAAATTATGAGTAATACCTTCAAGAGTTCAAAATGCAGTGCGTGGGTGCAATCTGAAACATGACGGAATGATCAAAGCTTGTTTCCAAGGCAAACTATTCAATATCACAGAAACCCAAGTCTATGCCCCAACAACTAATGCTAATGAAGCTTAAGCTGAGCGGTTGTATGAAGATCTACAAGATCTAGAACTGACAACAAAAAAAGATGTCCTTTTCATCACTGGAGACTGGAATGCAAAAGCAGGAAGTAAAGAGATACCTGGAGCATCAGGCAAATCTGGTCTTGGAGTACAAAACGACGTAGAGCGAAGGCTAACACAGTTTTGCCAAGAGTACACACTGGTCATAGCAAAGACCTCTTCCAACCCAAGAGATGACTCTACATATGGACACGTCAGATGGTCAATATTGAAATAAGATTGATTATATTCTTTGCACCCAAAGATAGAGAAGCTCTATTCAGTCAGCAAAAACAAGACCTGGAGCTGACTGTACTTCAGATCATGAACTCCTTACTGCAAAATTCAAATTGAAGAAAGTAGGGAAAACCACTAGGCCATTCAGGTATGACCTAAATCAAATCCTTTACAATTATACAGCAGAAGTTACAAATACATTCAAGGGGTTAGATCTGATAGACAGGAAGCCTGAAGAACTATGAACTACAGAATGTTTATAACGTTGTACAGGAAGCAGTAATCAAAACCATCCCCCAGAAGAAGAAATGCAAGAAGGCAAAATGGTTGTCTTCAGAGGCCTTACATATAGCTGAGAAAAGAAGGAACGTGAAAGGGAAAGGAAAAAAGATAGATATACGGATCTGAATGCAGAGCTCCAGAGAATAGCAAGGAAAGAATAGCAAGCCCTTCTTCATGGCTTCACTGGTGGTCCAGTGAGTAAAGAGTCTGCCTTGCAGTGCAAGGCACCAGTTCGGTCCCTGGCCCGGGAAGATCCCACATGCCATGGAACAGCTCGACCAGTGTGTCCAATTATAAGCCAGCACTCTGGAGTGCATGTGCCTAGAGCTGGTGCTCTGCAACGAGAGAGGCCACTGTAATGGGAGGCCCACACAGGCCAAAGAATAAAAATGGATGAAAATAAATAAATACATAAAAACCAATAACAGATGCCAAAATTACAGAAAAAAAGAAAGCTTTCTTCAGCGAACAATACAAAGAAATAGAGGAAAACGACAGAATAGGGAAGACTAGAGATCTCTACAAGAAAATTAGAGATACTAAGGGAACATTTCATGCAAAGATAGGTGCAATAGAGGACAGAAACATTATGAACCTAAGAGAAACAGAAGATATTAAGAAGAGGAGGAAAGAATACAAAGAATAACTATACCAAAAAATAGATCTCAATCAGTTAGATAACCATGCTGGTGTGATCACTCACCTAGAGCCTGACATCTTAAAGTGTGAAGCCATGCACATTCTAGGAAGCATTACAATGAACAAAGCTAGTGAAGGTGACTGAATTCCAACTGAGATATTTTAAATATTGAAAGATGATGCTGTTAAAGTGCTACACTCAATGCAATCAAAATCAGCAGTGGCTTCAGGACTTGAAAAGCCCAGTTTTCATTACAAAATGCAGAACGACGGGCTGAAAATTTCCTAAATTAAGAAGAAAGTAGGAAAACCACTAGGCCATTCAGGTATGACCTAAATCAAATCCTTTACAATTATACAGCAGAAGTTACAAATACATTCAAGGGGTTAGATCTGATAGACAGGAAGCCTGAAGAACTATGAACTACAGAATGTTTATAACGTTGTACAGGAAGCAGTAATCAAAACCATCCCCCAGAAGAAGAAATGCAAGAAGGCAAAATGGTTGTCTTCAGAGGCCTTACATATAGCTGAGAAAAGAAGGAACGTGAAAGGGAAAGGAAAAAAGATAGATATACGGATCTGAATGCAGAGCTCCAGAGAATAGCAAGGAAAGAATAGCAAGCCCTTCTTCATGGCTTCACTGGTGGTCCAGTGAGTAAAGAGTCTGCCTTGCAGTGCAAGGGGCACCAGTTCGGTCCCTGGCCCGGGAAGATCCCACATGCCATGGAACAGCTCGACCAGTGTGTCCAATTATAAGCCAGCACTCTGGAGTGCATGTGCCTAGAGCTGGTGCTCTGCAACGAGAGAGGCCACTGTAATGGGAGGCCCACACAGGCCAAAGAATAAAAATGGATGAAAATAAATAAATACATAAAAACCAATAACAGATGCCAAAATTACAGAAAAAAAGAAAGCTTTCTTCAGCGAACAATACAAAGAAATAGAGGAAAACGACAGAATAGGGAAGACTAGAGATCTCTACAAGAAAATTAGAGATACTAAGGGAACATTTCATGCAAAGATAGGTGCAATAGAGGACAGAAACATTATGAACCTAAGAGAAACAGAAGATATTAAGAAGAGGAGGAAAGAATACAAAGAATAACTATACCAAAAAATAGATCTCAATCAGTTAGATAACCATGCTGGTGTGATCACTCACCTAGAGCCTGACATCTTAAAGTGTGAAGCCATGCACATTCTAGGAAGCATTACAATGAACAAAGCTAGTGAAGGTGACTGAATTCCAACTGAGATATTTTAAATATTGAAAGATGATGCTGTTAAAGTGCTACACTCAATATGACAGCAAATTCAGAAAAGTCAGCAGTGGCTTCAGGACTTGAAAAGCCCAGTTTTCATTCCAATATCAAAGAAGTGCAATGCCAAAGAATGTTCAGACTACCACAACATTGCACTCATTTCATAGGCTAGCAGAATAATGCTTAAAATTCTCCGAGCTAGGCTTCAACAATATGTGCACCAAGAATTTCCAGATGCACAGCTGGATTTTGAAAGGACAGAGGAACCAGAGATAAAATTGCCGACATCAGATGGATCATAGAAAGAGTAAGGGAATTCCAGAAAAGCATCTACTTTTGCTTCATTGACTATGTTAAAGCCTTTGACTGTGTGGATCAAAAGAAACTGTGTCAGTTCCTGAAAGAGATGGCAATACCAGACCACCTTACCTGCCTCCTGAGAAACCTGTAAACAGGACAAGAAGCAACAGTCAGAATCAGACATGGAACAACAGACTAGTTCCATATTGGGAAAGGGGTATGTCAAGGCCATATACTGTCACCCTGTTTATTTAATTTATATGCAGAGTACACCATGTGAAGTGCCAGTCTGGATGAAGCACAAGCTGGAATCAAGATTGCTGGAAGAAGTATCAATAACCTTGGGTATGCCAATAACACCACCCTTATGGCAGAAAGCAAAGAGGAACTAAAGAGCCTCACGATGAAGATGAAAGAGGAGTGTGAAAAAGGTGGCCTAAAACTCAACATTCAAAAAACGAAGATCATGCCATCCAGTCCCATCACTTCATGGCAAATAGATGGACAAACAATGGAAACAGTGACAGAACCCCAAACATTCCCAAAAGAGCATGCCAGAGGAAAACGACAGAATAGGGAAGACTAGAGATCTCTACAAGAAAATTAGAGATACTAAGGGAACATTTCATGCAAAGATAGGTGCAATAGAGGACAGAAACATTATGAACCTAAGAGAAACAGAAGATATTAAGAAGAGGAGGAAAGAATACAAAGAATAACTATACCAAAAAATAGATCTCAATCAGTTAGATAACCATGCTGGTGTGATCACTCACCTAGAGCCTGACATCTTAAAGTGTGAAGCCATGCACATTCTAGGAAGCATTACAATGAACAAAGCTAGTGAAGGTGACTGAATTCCAACTGAGATATTTTAAATATTGAAAGATGATGCTGTTAAAGTGCTACACTCAATATGACAGCAAATTCAGAAAAGTCAGCAGTGGCTTCAGGACTTGAAAAGCCCAGTTTTCATTCCAATATCAAAGAAGTGCAATGCCAAAGAATGTTCAGACTACCACAACATTGCACTCATTTCATAGGCTAGCAGAATAATGCTTAAAATTCTCCGAGCTAGGCTTCAACAATATGTGCACCAAGAATTTCCAGATGCACAGCTGGATTTTGAAAGGACAGAGGAACCAGAGATAAAATTGCCGACATCAGATGGATCATAGAAAGAGTAAGGGAATTCCAGAAAAGCATCTACTTTTGCTTCATTGACTATGTTAAAGCCTTTGACTGTGTGGATCAAAAGAAACTGTGTCAGTTCCTGAAAGAGATGGCAATACCAGACCACCTTACCTGCCTCCTGAGAAACCTGTAAACAGGACAAGAAGCAACAGTCAGAATCAGACATGGAACAACAGACTAGTTCCATATTGGGAAAGGGGTATGTCAAGGCCATATACTGTCACCCTGTTTATTTAATTTATATGCAGAGTACACCATGTGAAGTGCCAGTCTGGATGAAGCACAAGCTGGAATCAAGATTGCTGGAAGAAGTATCAATAACCTTGGGTATGCCAATAACACCACCCTTATGGCAGAAAGCAAAGAGGAACTAAAGAGCCTCACGATGAAGATGAAAGAGGAGTGTGAAAAAGGTGGCCTAAAACTCAACATTCAAAAAACGAAGATCATGCCATCCAGTCCCATCACTTCATGGCAAATAGATGGACAAACAATGGAAACAGTGACAGACTTTATGTTCTTGGGCTCTCAAATCACTGCTGATAGTGACCACAGCCACTAAATTAAAAGATGCTTGCTCCTTGGAAGAAAAGCTATGACAAATCTAGACAGTGTATTCAAAACAGAGACATCACTTTTCTGACAGAAGTCAGTATAATCAAAGCTATCATTTTCCCAGTAGTCATGGAGGGATGTGAGAGCTGGACCATACAGAAGGCTGAGGGCCAAAGAACTGATGCTTTCAAACTGTGGTGTTGGAAAAGACTCTTGAGAGTCCCTTGGACCACAAGGAGACCAACCCAGTCAATCCTAAAGGAAATCAACCCTGAATATCCATTGGAAGGACTGATGCTGAAGCTCATGCTCCAATACTTTGCCCACCTGATGCAAAGAGATAACTCACTGTAAAAGACCCTGATGCTGGGAAAGATAGAAGTCAAAAGCAGAAGAGGATGACAGGGGATGAGATGGTTGGACAGCATCACTGAGTCAAGGACATGAGCTTGAGCAAGCTCTGGGAGATGGTGAAGGACAAGGAAGCCCGGCATGCTACAGTCCACAGGGTGGCAAAAAGTCAAACACAGCTGAGTGACTGAACTGAACTGACTGAATACCTTCAAGTAATTTGATGGCAAATTGGAGAATTTCAGCAGAGAAATGAAAATCACATAAAAAAAGAATCAAATAGAAATCTTAGAACTGAAAATACAGTAGGTAAAATTAAGAGCACTGTTGGTGAGTCTAAACACAGATTAAGCACAAGTAATAAGAAAATTTATGTAATATAAAGCAGGTCAGGAAAAACATACAAACTGGTACGTGGAGAAACAAACAGAAAATACAGAAATGAGCATAAGAGACATTTGATACACACACCTGTTTAATGGGAACCTAGGAAGAAAAAGAAGAGAAAAAACTGAGAAGCAACATAAAGAAAACTAGAGAAGAAGTCAGAAGAAAAAAGTGATTTTCCAAAAGTGATGAAAGAAACCAAGCCACAGATAAGAGATATTCTACAAGCCCCAGCAAGATATATACCAAAAAAAGAACATCATTGTACAACTAGGTACATCATTGTACAACTAGGTACATCATTGTACAACTGCTGAAGACCAAAAACAAAAGAAAACTATTATCAGCCAGAGAAAAAGGGACAATGCTTCATTCAAAGAAGCAAATAAACTGACAGATGATGCCATAAAAGGAACAATGAAATCCGAAGAAAAGATAAAGTGACATTTCATTTTCAAAGGGTAGAAATAACCCTACTACTTGTCTAGCCCTACTCTGCCTCACTCATACCCAGTGAGAAAATCATAACCAGAGAGGCTAATTATCTAGCCCAAACCCAGTCAGACCAGATCTTTAGGTTGCCCACCACTCTCCTGATTTGCATTCTTCCTCACTTTCCCAGTCATACAACCACTAAAAGAAAAGAAAAAACATCCTACTCCAGCAAATAAACGACTGTTTGCCATACATATTTCTTTTCAAATAAGGATTTGGACATCCCTCTGAAGAAAATCCCTTTACATAAACCCCACTGCTAAATGACAACTGAGCATATTCACTCAACTGAAAACACACAGGGTCCATTCTCACTCTTTGCAAAAATTTCTTACTGGGAAAATGCCCACTAAAAAAAAAAAAAAAAAACAGACAAATATATAAGTTTTATTGATTTATTTTAATTGCTACATTTCCAACTCATCTGGAAACTGGGGAGGGAAAGCATCATTATTCTGTGTGTGGCTCTTTAGTTTTCTGAATACCTTTCATTCCAGTATCTCAAACAGGACACACCTGCATTTTCAGACAGCCTCGACAGACCCGTGTTATTAAGAAAACAACATAGACAACAAAGCTCTTTTGGCGCACAGGAACCTCCACTTTCCTAAGTCATCTATTCCACAGCACCAGCAGTAGATATTTATAAATGTCATTCTCCTTAATGGCACATCAGAAAATGTGGCCTTTCAACATGCACATTCGTGCAATTCAGAACAATAGGGGTCTCCTTAAATGACTTTCCCGAATACTGGTCAGGAAAAACATACAAACTGGTACGTGGAGAAACAAACAGAAAATACAGAAATGAGCATAAGAGACATTTGATACACACACCTGTTTAATGGGAACCTAGGAAGAAAAAGAAGAGAAAAAACTGAGAAGCAACATAAAGAAAACTAGAGAAGAAGTCAGAAGAAAAAAGTGATTTTCCAAAAGTGATGAAAGAAACCAAGCCACAGATAAGAGATATTCTACAAGCCCCAGCAAGATATATACCAAAAAAAGAACATCATTGTACAACTAGGTACATCATTGTACAACTAGGTACATCATTGTACAACTGCTGAAGACCAAAAACAAAAGAAAACTATTATCAGCCAGAGAAAAAGGGACAATGCTTCATTCAAAGAAGCAAATAAACTGACAGATGATGCCATAAAAGGAACAATGAAATCCGAAGAAAAGATAAAGTGACATTTCATTTTCAAAGGGTAGAAATAACCCTACTACTTGTCTAGCCCTACTCTGCCTCACTCATACCCAGTGAGAAAATCATAACCAGAGAGGCTAATTATCTAGCCCAAACCCAGTCAGACCAGATCTTTAGGTTGCCCACCACTCTCCTGATTTGCATTCTTCCTCACTTTCCCAGTCATACAACCACTAAAAGAAAAGAAAAAACATCCTACTCCAGCAAATAAACGACTGTTTGCCATACATATTTCTTTTCAAATAAGGATTTGGACATCCCTCTGAAGAAAATCCCTTTACATAAACCCCACTGCTAAATGACAACTGAGCATATTCACTCAACTGAAAACACACAGGGTCCATTCTCACTCTTTGCAAAAATTTCTTACTGGGAAAATGCCCACTAAAAAAAAAAAAAAAAACAGACAAATATATAAGTTTTATTGATTTATTTTAATTGCTACATTTCCAACTCATCTGGAAACTGGGGAGGGAAAGCATCATTATTCTGTGTGTGGCTCTTTAGTTTTCTGAATACCTTTCATTCCAGTATCTCAAACAGGACACACCTGCATTTTCAGACAGCCTCGACAGACCCGTGTTATTAAGAAAACAACATAGACAACAAAGCTCTTTTGGCGCACAGGAACCTCCACTTTCCTAAGTCATCTATTCCACAGCACCAGCAGTAGATATTTATAAATGTCATTCTCCTTAATGGCACATCAGAAAATGTGGCCTTTCAACATGCACATTTGTGCAATTCAGAACAATAGGGGGTCTCCTTAAATGACTTTCCCCGAATACTTTCAGGGATACAAATTGCTCTGCATGATGACAGAGATTGGTAATACTTTTCATTTTTCTAAAACATTATTTCTCATTTTTCCATAATTGAAATAGTTAAAGAGCCTCTAGCAAATAAAATGGAAGCTGCTCATGGTTAGAAATGTAAAGGTGATGACATCTACTACAGGAATTTTCTGTCGGATTTACGGGGGAGAATCAGAGATTATAAAGTCTAAGGATTTTAATTCAGGAAATGTTAGAGCATTTTCTGTGTCACTGTTAGAACTGTGCTCTGATTTTCTCATAAAACGCTGCCTAGCACTCAGGGCACCAAATGAACAGGGAAAAGCATATTCATTTTGCTGCTACTAAATACAGAATTTTATGGCTCTGACTAACATTTTAAAACTAGTCATTACCTAAAAAGTCTGATTATTTTTATTAATTGCAGCCAAACTTTGCCCTTTAAGTAAGGTCCGTGAGTGGGCGAAGTCTATTTTTGCCATTGTAATCCTGTCTCTTCACAGCAGCATCTGTTTTAACATGATCTTGCTGTGCTAAATATCTCAGTAACCACCCGTGTGTGTGCCAGATGGAGGTGACTGCTCTGACTCTACGTGCTACCTGTCAGCAATCCAACAAACTAAAGGAGTTAAATTACTCCATCTGCTCTTCCAAATTGCCCGGAGACTGCCCTGAAATGTTAATGTTTTTGTTTATTTTAATTGCTACATTTCCAACTCATCTGGAAACTGGGGAGGGAAAGCATCATTATTCTGTGTGTGGCTCTTTAGTTTTCTGAATACCTTTCATTCCAGTATCTCAAACAGGACACACCTGCATTTTCAGACAGCCTCGACAGACCCGTGTTATTAAGAAAACAACATAGACAACAAAGCTCTTTTGGCGCACAGGAACCTCCACTTTCCTAAGTCATCTATTCCACAGCACCAGCAGTAGATATTTATAAATGTCATTCTCCTTAATGGCACATCAGAAAATGTGGCCTTTCAACATGCACATTTGTGCAATTCAGAACAATAGGGGGTCTCCTTAAATGACTTTCCCCGAATACTTTCAGGGATACAAATTGCTCTGCATGATGACAGAGATTGGTAATACTTTTCATTTTTCTAAAACATTATTTCTCATTTTTCCATAATTGAAATAGTTAAAGAGCCTCTAGCAAATAAAATGGAAGCTGCTCATGGTTAGAAATGTAAAGGTGATGACATCTACTACAGGAATTTTCTGTCGGATTTACGGGGGAGAATCAGAGATTATAAAGTCTAAGGATTTTAATTCAGGAAATGTTAGAGCATTTTCTGTGTCACTGTTAGAACTGTGCTCTGATTTTCTCATAAAACGCTGCCTAGCACTCAGGGCACCAAATGAACAGGGAAAAGCATATTCATTTTGCTGCTACTAAATACAGAATTTTATGGCTCTGACTAACATTTTAAAACTAGTCATTACCTAAAAAGTCTGATTATTTTTATTAATTGCAGCCAAACTTTGCCCTTTAAGTAAGGTCCGTGAGTGGGCGAAGTCTATTTTTGCCATTGTAATCCTGTCTCTTCACAGCAGCATCTGTTTTAACATGATCTTGCTGTGCTAAATATCTCAGTAACCACCCGTGTGTGTGCCAGATGGAGGTGACTGCTCTGACTCTACGTGCTACCTGTCAGCAATCCAACAAACTAAAGGAGTTAAATTACTCCATCTGCTCTTCCAAATTGCCCGGAGACTGCCCTGAAATGTTAATGTTTTTGTTTGTTAATAAATAATAAAAGAACACTTTGTCAATTATGTGCCTTGACTGATTCATAGTTTGTGCTAACATATTTCTGTCAATCAGGAGCACATCAGCCAAGAAGCATTTATTAAATACCCAGTATCTATTTTTATTATACTTGTTACTTTAAGATAATAGACAAAACAACCATACCATTTAGGAGGAGAACATACCCAAAAAAATAATTCATGATTCACGTAGCATTATACATCATGGATAATACTGTATATTAGATGATATTGACAAAGAAGAGAACGTACAAAGAAAATAAAACTTTTTAAAAATAGGAAAACAAAGACATCAGAATAAGAAGTGAACATAATGTGCTTGTTTGGGAGTGAAGGTGGGGGATCCACATTCATTTAATCAACAAATAACTAATGTGGACTACATGTTTCAAACTATGTTAAAGACAACAGTGGAGAAAAGGGAATACAGAATGCTCCTTCCAAGAGTTTTCATGCTAGTAGACGTAATAACACACAATCACAATGTGGTGAAGACAGACTCTGAGCTCATCACCTCCAAGAGACACACTGAATCTATACCTACATCTAGAGCAGTTCCTCACAAAGAAGAAATGAAGGCTGACTGAACAGTCACATAAAAACCATCAGGAAAGACAGACACGGTATCCATGGGAACCCCATCCTTAACACAGTGACCTGCAATATGGAAGGATGTTGCTGAGAGGCCCAAGTACAGACCCTCCTGCCCTAGGACACAGCCAAAAAAACAACAACAACAAAACAAAACCAAAAAGCGGCAGTTAAACAGCACCTACATAGGAAATCCATTTACTAACAATGATATTTCTGCCAAACAGGAAGAGAACTGCTATAGCCTTCTTTGAGGTTAACAGCACTGGTCAACACCATTGTTTACGCTCCCCCAGGACTCCCTCCAACCTGCACCCATCCCACTTCTAGCCATCAATACAGCTTTCAGCATAGTGCTCCCAGGCGACAGTCTCCAGCCATGACCACTCAAGCACCAGCTTCCCCCAAAATGCAGCACCAGAACAGTGCTCTGGGCACTGCACCCAATTCACCGACTCTCTCTACTTAGCCTGCTTTCAGGCACAAGCAGCCTATGCAGGGGATGCCCCCACACAAGACCACTCCTTTAAAAAGAGGGGGAGGTAGCTGTTTCACCTAATTCTCCTGAAAACCAAAAAAATCAAAATCAAAATTAGAGGAATATGCTCCAAATAAAGAATAAAATAAAACTCCAGAAAAAAAAAAGAAAAAGAAAAACCTAGTGCAATGGAAATAATTAATTTACATGTAAAAGAGTTCAAAAAAAGCATTTATAAGGATGCTTAACAAACTCAAGGAAAGAGTAGAGGAACTCAAGCATTGTGACCTCAAAAAGATATGTTCAAGTCCTAAACCTTAGTACCTGTGAACGGACTGTTTTTTCTTTCATTCTTGCCTCTTTTATTGATTTTTTATTTATTTACTTTTCATCCACCTTTATTCTTTGGCCTGTGTACGCCTCCCATCACAGTGGCCTTTCTCATTGCAGAGCACTGGCTCTGGATGCATGTGCTCCAGAGCACTGGCTCCTAATTGGACACACCAGTCCAGCCGCTCCGCTGCACATGGGATCTTCCACAGGCCAGGGATCGAACTGGTGCCCCTTGCACTGCAAGGCAGACTCTTTGCCCAGTGGACCACCAGGGAAGACCTGAACATGACTTTCATTAGACATAGGGTTTTGGGAGATATATTTAAATTAAAGATCTTCAGGTGTGATTATTCTGGACTTAGAGTGGGCCCTAAAGCCAATAAATAGTGTATCTTACAAAAGAAAGAAGATGGGGATACAGAGACCCACAGAGGAGAAGATGATATGAAGATGGAAGCAGAGATAGAAGTGATACTCCAAAAACCAAGGAATGCCAAGGATTACGAGGCAATCATCCACAAGAAACTATGAGAAAAACATGGAACACCTTCCTCGGAGCCTCCAAAAGAAATCAACCCTACCAATATCTTGATTTCAAAATCTGTCTTTTAGAGCTTTGAGAGAATAAGTTTCTGTTTTAAGCCAAAAAAAGAAACACAAGGAGGAACTCAGTGAGAACTTGAACAGACTTAGAAAATAAAGTATCATCAGAACTTAAAGTTACAAAAACTGAAGTCAGAAACTCACTAGAGGAAATCAGTAGCAGACACAGAAGAACAGATAATAGATCAGTGGAAATTATCCAATCAGAACAACAAAACCAGATACCAAAACTGGACAAAGATGCCCGAAAAAAGAAAATTATAGGTCAATATCCCTTATGAATATAGATACAAAAAACTTAGCAAAACAAATTCAGCAATGCACTAAAAAAAGAAACACATAATCAAGTGGGCTTCACACCAGGGACACAGTTCAGTTCAGTTCAGTCACATAGTCTTGTCCAATTCTTTGTAACCACAATGACTACATCACGAGACTTCCCTGTCCTTCATCATCTGTCAGAGCTTGCTCAAACTCACATCCATTAACTCAGTGACACCATCCAACCATCTCACCCTCTGTTGTCCTCTTCTCCTTCTGCCTTCTATTTTTCCATTGTATTGGCTCTTTGCATCAGGAGGCCAAAGTATTGGAACTTCAGCTTCAGCATCAGTCCTTCTAATGAATATTCAGCGTTGATTTTCTTTAGGATTACCTGGTTTGATCTCCTTGAAGTCCAAGGGACTCTCAAGAGTCTTCTCCAACACAACAGTTCAAAGGCCTCATTTCTTCAGCCCTAAGCCTGCTCTACGGTCCAACTCTCATAGCCATTCATGACTACTGGGAAGACCGTAGCTTTGACTATATGAACCTTTGTTGGCAAACTGATGTCTCTGCTTTTGAATAGGTGGTCTAGGTTTGTCATAGGTTTTCTTCCAAGGAGTAAGCATCTTTTAATTTCATGGCTGCAGTCACCATCTGCAGTGATTCTGGAGCCCCAAAATAGTCTGTCAGTGGTTCCATTGTTTCTGTATACCTCACAAAAGCCAAATGGAACCTAAAAACAGAGATAGAAGTGATACTCCAAAAACCAAGGAATGCCAAGGATTACGAGGCAATCATCCACAAGAAACTATGAGAAAAACATGGAACACCTTCCTCGGAGCCTCCAAAAGAAATCAACCCTACCAATATCTTGATTTCAAAATCTGTCTTTTAGAGCTTTGAGAGAATAAGTTTCTGTTTTAAGCCAAAAAAAGAAACACAAGGAGGAACTCAGTGAGAACTTGAACAGACTTAGAAAATAAAGTATCATCAGAACTTAAAGTTACAAAAACTGAAGTCAGAAACTCACTAGAGGAAATCAGTAGCAGACACAGAAGAACAGATAATAGATCAGTGGAAATTATCCAATCAGAACAACAAAACCAGATACCAAAACTGGACAAAGATGCCCGAAAAAAGAAAATTATAGGTCAATATCCCTTATGAATATAGATACAAAAAACTTAGCAAAACAAATTCAGCAATGCACTAAAAAAAGAAACACATAATCAAGTGGGCTTCACACCAGGGACACAGTTCAGTTCAGTTCAGTCACATAGTCTTGTCCAATTCTTTGTAACCACAATGACTACATCACGAGACTTCCCTGTCCTTCATCATCTGTCAGAGCTTGCTCAAACTCACATCCATTAACTCAGTGACACCATCCAACCATCTCACCCTCTGTTGTCCTCTTCTCCTTCTGCCTTCTATTTTTCCATTGTATTGGCTCTTTGCATCAGGAGGCCAAAGTATTGGAACTTCAGCTTCAGCATCAGTCCTTCTAATGAATATTCAGCGTTGATTTTCTTTAGGATTGACTGGGTTGATCTCCTTGAAGTCCAAGGGACTCTCAAGAGTCTTCTCCAACACAACAGTTCAAAGGCCTCATTTCTTCAGCCCTAAGCCTGCTCTACGGTCCAACTCTCATAGCCATTCATGACTACTGGGAAGACCGTAGCTTTGACTATATGAACCTTTGTTGGCAAACTGATGTCTCTGCTTTTGAATAGGTGGTCTAGGTTTGTCATAGGTTTTCTTCCAAGGAGTAAGCATCTTTTAATTTCATGGCTGCAGTCACTATCAGTAGTGATTCTGGAGCCCCCCCAAAATAGTCTGTCAGTGGTTCCATTGTTTCTGTATCTATTTGCCATGAAGTCATGGGACCATATGCCATGATCTTAGTTTTTGAATGCTGAGTTTTAAGCCAGTTTTTTCACCCAGGGGTATAAGAATGGTTTAAAACTCTTAAATTAATCAATGCAGCACACCATATTAACAAAACAAAAGACAAAATTTTATTGTCATCTCAATGGATGCGGAAAAGTATTTGACAAAATTCAACATCCAGTTATAATTAAAAACTCCCCACAAAAAAAAACCTTTCCTTTCAACCAAAGGCAGTACAGAGGAAACACACCTCAATATATTAAAGACCATATCTGACATGCCTATAGTTAACATCATACTCAATGGTAAAAAGCTGATCAAAATCAAGACAAAGATCCCTACTCCTGACACTTTTATTCAACACAGTATTGAAAGTTCAAGCCATAGAAATTATACACACACACACACACACACACACAGAAGGAATTCAAGGCATCTAAACTGGAAAGGAAGAAGTAAAACTGTCACTGTTTGCAGATGATATTTTGCATGTAGAAAAACCTAAAGAGTTCATCATAAAAAACTATTAAACTGTTAAATAAATTCAATAAAGTTTCAGGATACAAAAGTAACATACAGAAATCTGTTGCATTTCTACAGAACAACAAGAAATTATCAGAAAGATAAATGAACTGTATAATTCCATTTACAACTTCATCAAAAAGAATAAAATATCTAGGAATAAATCTAACCAAGGAAATGAAAGACCTGTTCTCTGAAAACTATATGACATTGAAGAAAGAAATTGAAAAACTACAAATAAATGGTAATATATACCTTACTTATGGGCTGGAAGACTCCTAATAAAGTCCCATACTACCCAAAACAATCTACAGATTCAATGCAATCCTTATCAAAATACATTTTGATATAGAACTAGAACAAATAATTCTAAAATTATTACAAAAAATAAACAACTTTAAACAGCCAAAGTGATCAGCTTTTTGAAGCCGGGACTCTCATAGCCATTCATGACTACTGGGAAGACCGTAGCTTTGACTATATGAACCTTTGTTGGCAAACTGATGTCTCTGCTTTTGAATAGGTGGTCTAGGTTTGTCATAGGTTTTCTTCCAAGGAGTAAGCATCTTTTAATTTCATGGCTGCAGTCACTATCAGTAGTGATTCTGGAGCCCCCCCAAAATAGTCTGTCAGTGGTTCCATTGTTTCTGTATCTATTTGCCATGAAGTCATGGGACCATATGCCATGATCTTAGTTTTTGAATGCTGAGTTTTAAGCCAGTTTTTTCACCCAGGGGTATAAGAATGGTTTAAAACTCTTAAATTAATCAATGCAGCACACCATATTAACAAAACAAAAGACAAAATTTTATTGTCATCTCAATGGATGCGGAAAAGTATTTGACAAAATTCAACATCCAGTTATAATTAAAAACTCCCCACAAAAAAAAACCTTTCCTTTCAACCAAAGGCAGTACAGAGGAAACACACCTCAATATATTAAAGACCATATCTGACATGCCTATAGTTAACATCATACTCAATGGTAAAAAGCTGATCAAAATCAAGACAAAGATCCCTACTCCTGACACTTTTATTCAACACAGTATTGAAAGTTCAAGCCATAGAAATTATACACACACACACACACACACACACAGAAGGAATTCAAGGCATCTAAACTGGAAAGGAAGAAGTAAAACTGTCACTGTTTGCAGATGATATTTTGCATGTAGAAAAACCTAAAGAGTTCATCATAAAAAACTATTAAACTGTTAAATAAATTCAATAAAGTTTCAGGATACAAAAGTAACATACAGAAATCTGTTGCATTTCTACAGAACAACAAGAAATTATCAGAAAGATAAATGAACTGTATAATTCCATTTACAACTTCATCAAAAAGAATAAAATATCTAGGAATAAATCTAACCAAGGAAATGAAAGACCTGTTCTCTGAAAACTATATGACATTGAAGAAAGAAATTGAAAAACTACAAATAAATGGTAATATATACCTTACTTATGGGCTGGAAGACTCCTAATAAAGTCCCATACTACCCAAAACAATCTACAGATTCAATGCAATCCTTATCAAAATACATTTTGATATAGAACTAGAACAAATAATTCTAAAATTATTACAAAAAATAAACAACTTTAAACAGCCAAAGTGATCTTGAAAAAGAACAAAGCTGGAGGTATCATACACCCTGAGTTCAAACTTACAAAGTTGTAACCAAAATAGTATGGTATTGGCAAAAGAAAAAAACAGACACATAGATAAATGGAACAGAAATCCAGAAATAAATTCATGCTCATGTGGGCAATTATTTATGACAAAGTAGACAAGAATATATATGGGTAAAAGATAATCTCTTCAATAAATTGTATTGAGAAAATTGGACAACTATATGAAAATAAATAAATAAAAAACTGGACTACTTTCTTACACTATATACAGAATAAACTCAAAATGGATTGAAGACTTAAATGTAAGACCTGAAAAGTCATAAAATATCTAGTAGAAAATATATACATATGCTCTCAAAATCAGTCTTGTCAACATTTTAGGGGATATGTCTCCTTAGGCAGGGCTTCCAAGATGGTACAGTGGTAAAAATCCCCCTGCAGTGCAGGAGGCACAAGAGACATGGGTTCAATACCAGGCTCAGGGAGATCTCCTGGAGGAGGAAATGGGAACCACTCCAGTGTTCTTTCCTGGGAAATTCCACAGGCACGGGTGTGTGTACACACACACACATATGTATATACAACTTGACTACAATTACAATTGTGGGCCAATTTGTATGGCCACAAGACGAACAAACCAAAACGCAAGGTTAGACATTTTCGCTGCAAAAGTCACTTGACCATTTGCCCTACTAGTATTTCAAGCTCCTGCTAGGCTATATTCAACTCTCCTCTCATTCTCACTTCTCTTCCCTCTTATCCCTTGCTTCTAATTCCTGTTTATTCCAAATTCAGGGTAGTCTGTCATCTTGGCTTCTACCAACCCATGAATATAGAACTGGTTTCTATATCTTAAAGTGGCTTATCAAGGTATTTTCCTAAACAAAGTCTATTCCTTATGAGAAATTCTATTATAAACAATTAAAGTTATAAAATGTTTTCCTTCAACAATAATTCCTAAAGCTGACAGAGTAGTGAAGAAAGTGGCAAACTCCTGCGTTTTTCCAATTTTAGTATCAGTTTACACTGCTCCAAATATTTAGTAACCCATGTTAAGAACAGTAACAATGTTCACACTTTTGCCCTGAAATCCCACTTCATACACTCATTTCATAGTAAATGCTCAATATATGAAAGCTATTATTGCTAATTACTATTCCAATAAAATTAAATTTATATTTATTGAATGCAAAAGATGTTCTTTACAGTATCATACATAAAACAATTTGGAAATAATATGTCTGAAAATCGGTAAAATGCTAAATAAAACACTAACATATGATAGGATAAAGTGCAGCCATTAAACATTTCCATATTGCTACTGGACTATATCTCTGTCACCTCACAAAATTTGGGAGGAGGAAATTATCATAAGACAATGTTACATTTAAATTATAATTAAAAGTATGCAACAATATATATACATGGCTAAAATCTGAAAGGAAACATGAACAGAATAAGAATACAATAGAATATATTATAGCAGTATCTATGGGTTTTTCAAATTCTGTTATTTCCCTTGTTGCAATGCCTTTTATACAATAAATAAAAATCATAATAGTTTACTGTAAATCAATAAAATAATTCTGCAAATCAATGTAAAATTTTGATGAAGATTTTGATTACATTTCCATGAGCAGGATTCCTTCCTTGAAAGATAATTAAGATGTCTGGTTCATGCAGAGATGAGCATGCCAAAGTCCTTAAAAAGAGCCAAGGAGAAGAAAAAGGCAGGTTTCAGAAACAGATCAGAATTAGAATCTCTGGGCAGCTACTTTTGTATTTATTAAATGAAAATAATAATACCTACTCCATAGGACTGGGTTTGGAACTGTCTTTTGGGGCACACAGTAGGCAAACTTGAATATTATTTTCTTTATAACTGAGAGTGTCCTAGAAATGCTGGTTGTCTTCTTGCTTTTAGAAGACACTGTAATCATTATTCTAACCTGGTAAGTGAAGACTTCAGCTGTAAGGCCTGGTGGAGGGTTTGATAGGTTCCTTCTTAAATGACTGGTGAGATGGCTTACTTCTCTTGAGCCCTGACTCCAGGGCTGTTGTCTCAAAATAGTTTGTGCCCACTTAGTGGTACACAAATATTAGGATTTTATTCCAACTATTTATATCTAATTCTTATAAAATTTATTTTGTGTTTAATAATTTACATATTATTTTTACAATTAGTTCATCAAGATAACATGTAAGGCAATAAACATGTATACTGAGAACACCTATTCAAGCTTTATTGACAGGTATTTGAAAAGTTAAAAACACTCTGAAGTAAATATTCTTTTTAAAGTAAATGCTCAATATATGAAAGCTATTATTGCTAATTACTATTCCAATAAAATTAAATTTATATTTATTGAATGCAAAAGATGTTCTTTACAGTATCATACATAAAACAATTTGGAAATAATATGTCTGAAAATCGGTAAAATGCTAAATAAAACACTAACATATGATAGGATAAAGTGCAGCCATTAAACATTTCCATATTGCTACTGGACTATATCTCTGTCACCTCACAAAATTTGGGAGGAGGAAATTATCATAAGACAATGTTACATTTAAATTATAATTAAAAGTATGCAACAATATATATACATGGCTAAAATCTGAAAGGAAACATGAACAGAATAAGAATACAATAGAATATATTATAGCAGTATCTATGGGTTTTCAAATTCTGTTATTTCCCTTGTTGCAATGCCTTTTATACAATAAATAAAAATCATAATAGTTTACTGTAAATCAATAAAATAATTCTGCAAATCAATGTAAAATTTTGATGAAGATTTTGATTACATTTCCATGAGCAGGATTCCTTCCTTGAAAGATAATTAAGATGTCTGGTTCATGCAGAGATGAGCATGCCAAAGTCCTTAAAAAGAGCCAAGGAGAAGAAAAAGGCAGGTTTCAGAAACAGATCAGAATTAGAATCTCTGGGCAGCTACTTTTGTATTTATTAAATGAAAATAATAATACCTACTCCATAGGACTGGGTTTGGAACTGTCTTTTGGGGCACACAGTAGGCAAACTTGAATATTATTTTCTTTATAACTGAGAGTGTCCTAGAAATGCTGGTTGTCTTCTTGCTTTTAGAAGACACTGTAATCATTATTCTAACCTGGTAAGTGAAGACTTCAGCTGTAAGGCCTGGTGGAGGGTTTGATAGGTTCCTTCTTAAATGACTGGTGAGATGGCTTACTTCTCTTGAGCCCTGACTCCAGGGCTGTTGTCTCCAAAATAGTTTGTGCCCACTTAGTGGTACACAAATATTAGGATTTATATTCCAACTATTTATATCTAATTCTTATAAAATTTATTTTGTGTTTAATAATTTACATATTATTTTTACAATTAGTTCATCAAGATAACATGTAAGGCAATAAACATGTATACTGAGAACACCTATTCAAGCTTTATTGACAGGTATTTGAACAAAAAAGTTAAAAGAACACTACTCTGGAAGTAAATCAGAAGAATCATCACTAAATTGAACTTCAACAGAAAAAAATGGAGGGCTTCCCTGGTGGTCCAGTGGTTAGAGTCCACCTTGCAGTGCAAGGAGTACCAGTTTGATCCCTGGCCCTGGAAGATCCCATGTGCTGCGGAGCAGCTAGACTAGTGTGTCCAACTGCGAGCCAGAACTCTGGGATGCATGTGCCCCGAGCTGGTGCTCGGCAATGAGGGAGGCCACTGCAATGCAAGGCCCACACAGGCCAAGGAACAGAGATGGATGAAAATAAATAAATGAAAGACCAATTAAAGAGGCAAAAATTAAAAACAAAAGAATACACATATAATAATATATGATGAGGTATCTTAATCATCATCTGCTTAGCTCAAGCATCTTATAGTTGTTCAGCTCCATCTTTTCACATCCCTCTCAACACATAAAACAACATCTCCACCATTACCCTGCCAAGTATCCCGGACCTCTCCCTATCCCTAGGCTTTGGCTTGTGCACATCTAGGAGCCTTATGAGATACAGACATAGAGGATAATTAAAGGGAGGTGAGGAACTCACCCAAAGTTTTGTGTACGGATGTCATTCCTATCAAGCAAATACTTGTGAAAAATTAAACAAACACTCTTCAGTTTTCATGATAGAATCTACTGGCAGATGCTCAAGAGTCAATAGGAAAATCCCTTCTCAATGAAACCTGAGTGATAGACAAGTGAGGACACAACTTTCATGAACACCTGGTCTTCTGGGTTTACTCACTCAACAAACCCAGGATTTTCCCCTTTTTCCCCAGGGTTGGTTTACAGACTTCTTTTAAAGAAGGGCTTCTCCCTTCTCCGAATATTGCTCTTCTTCTTTATATTTAAGTCTTTAAGCCATTTTTGAGTTTATTTTGTGCAGGGTGTAAGGGAGCATTCTAGCTTCATTGATTTACAGTGCAGCTGTCCAGCTTTTCCAACATCACTTGCTGAAGAAGCTGTCTTCTCTCCACTGTATATTCTTGTCTCCTTTGGTGAAAATAAATTGACTGTAGGTGTGTGGGCTTATTTTTGGGCTCTCTACTATGTTCCATTGATCTATATGTCTGCTTGTGCCAATACTATGCTGTTTTGATTATTGGAACTTTGTAGTATAGTCTAAGGTCCAGGAGGGTTATTCTGCCTCATTTGTCCTTTTTCCTTAGGGTTGCTTTAATAACTCTAGTCCTTTAATGGTTCCATATAAATGTTAAGATTATCTGTTCTGGTTCTGTAAAAATTATCATGGGTAATTTGATTGTAATCCCATTAAATCTGTAGAGTGCTTTGAGTAGTATGGCCATTTAAAAAATATTAATTCTTCCTATCAAAGAGTATAGTATGTCTTTCTATTTCTTTGACTCACTTTCAATTTTCTTTATCAAAATTTTATAGTTCTTAGTATATAGGTCTTTAACCTTCATGATCATGTTTATTCCTAAGGTTTATTTTGGGGGGAGATGTGATTTTAAAGGGAGGGATGGGAGGGGGGGGACTGGGTGGGGGGAGGGTCAAGGGATATGCATATGAATGATCTGGGAACATATATGTACAAAAATAAATAAATTAATTAATTAAAATTTAAAAAAAAAGGGGGGGGGATTTTACACTGCCAGGCAGATCCTTTATCACTGAGTCACCAGGGAAGCCTTTAAAGGGGATTTTTTAAATTTGCCCTTTCTCATATTTCATGGGTATTGTAAAGAAATCCAAGATTTCTGTGTTAATCTTATATCCTGTACACCTTGCTAAATTTATCAGTTCTAGTAGTTTTTTTTCTGTGGAGTCTTTAGAGTTTTCTGTATACAGTATCATGTCACCTGCATATTAAGACAATTTCACCTCTTCTCTTTCAATTTGAATATCTTTTCTTTTTCTTATCTTATTGCTATTACTAGGGGTTCCAATACAATGTTGAACATAAGTGGTGAGACTGGCCATCTTAGTCTTGTTCCACATTCTAGTGAGGAGACCTTCACCCTTTTCGGGGGAGGAGGGACTGGATGGCCACAGCTGCAGTAAAATCAGTGAATATCAAGAAGTTTAAAAAATTAAAATTTTGGCATGGAACATTAAAAATTAAATTGTTTAGGGTTTCCCTGGTGATCCAATGGGTACAGAGTCTGCCTTGCAGTGCAAGGGGCACCAGTTTGATCCCTGGCCTGGGAAGATCCCATGTGCCACAGAGTGGCTGCACCGGTGTGTCCAATTACCAGCCAGTGCTCTGCAGCACATGCGCAAGGAGCCAGTGCTTCACAGCGAGAGGGGCCACTGCAATGGGAGGCCCATACACGCTAAAGAATAAAAGATGGATGAAACTAAATATAAAAATAAAAGAGGCATGATGGGAAAAAAATTAAATTGCTTAAAACTGGTGATGAAGACAAAATCTATCAGTTAGAGAAACAGACACACTGCATAGAAGAAAAAATATATAACACCAGATTTCTCATTGAAAACAGTGCCAAACCAAAGATAATGAAGGAACATCTTCAGTAATGAAAGAAATTAACCATCAGCCTAGAATTCTCTACCCAGTGAAAATATATTTCAAAAATTATGCCAAAATAAATTTTTCAAAAATATAAAGATGAAAAATACATTTCCAGCAGACCTACACTACACAAAGATGATGCCAGATAGAAATTCTTGAGCTAAACAAAGAAATGTAGAATAGCAGAAATGACAACTATATTGGTAAACACAAAACACTTTTTTCATTCTTTAAAAGATAGCTGACAAATCAGGAAAAATAAAATAACCATGTACTATAGGGTTTATATATATGAAGATGCAAAAAAGAAAAAAAGTAGCACATAGCCTGAGAGGAAGACAAAGAAAGTATACTATTAAATGATCTTTTACTATACATATCAAGTGTTATGATATTACTTGAAATTAGCCTTTGACATATTAAATCCTGATCCTCAGTGCAACCACACACACACACACACACACACACACACACACAAACACACACACTGCACTTAATAAGCAGAGATTTTTTTAATGGAATCATTTTTAAAAATTACAAAGAAAAAAAGGAAAAATAAAGTGTCAAATACAAAACAGAATAACAAGATAACTGATTTAAAACCAACAAATTCAACAATCATATTAGATATGAACAGTTTAAACAGTACAATTAAAAGGCAGAGACTATCAGACTGTATTGAAAAATAAACAAGATCCAATTGTATTCTGTCCACAAGAAATGTATTTTAAATATAGGCACCAATAGGTTAGAAGTAAAATGATGAATAAAGACAGACCTCACTAAAACTAATCGAAAGAAAGCTGAAGTTGCTATATAATTATCAAAGTAAATTTCAGAGCAAATACTTTTATCAGGGATAAGAGAGTCATTTCATAATAATAAAAATGCCAATTCACTATGAAAAACCCCAAAGGTTTAAGCACCAAATAATGGATCTGCAAAATGTACAAGGCAAAAACTGATAAAATTGCAAGAAGATATAGGTAAACCTACAATTTTGGTTAGAGATTTTATTATCCCCTCAGATTCTTTTCTAGGGCACACAAAGCATGCACCAAGACAGACTACTGGGTTTTCTTGGTGGTCCAGTGGGTAAAGAGCCCACCTTGTACTTCAAGGGGCGCAAGTTCCACCCCTGGCATGGGAAGATCCCACATGCCGAAGAGCGACTGGACTGGTGTGTCCAATTACGAGCCAGCACTCTGGAGTGCACTCGTCCAGAGCCAGTGCTCTGCTACAGAAGAGGCCACTGCAATGGGAGGCCCACACAGGCCAAAGATGGATGAAAAATAAATAAAAATGAAAGACCAATAAAAAGCAGCCAAAAATTAAAAAAAAAAAAAAGGACTACTTTCTAGGCTAATGAGGCAAGTCTCAATAAATTTAAAAGGTTTTAAATCTTATGAAGGATTTTCTCTGACTATAGTAGAATTCAATTAAAAATAAATAATAGAATATGTATGGAAAATCTCCGCACATTTGGAAAGTTAGTAACAAGCTTCTACACGAACCATCTATCAAAGAAAAACTCAGGATAGAATTCAGAAAGCATGCAAAGCTAAATCTCAATGAAAACACATGTTAACATTAGTGGAGTATGGCTAAAGCAATATTTGGAGCAAAATGCCTACATTAGGAAAAAATATTTTCAAACAAATGACATACTTCTACCTTTAGAAACTAGAAAAAATTAAACACAAATTGATCAAAAAAAATGAAATAGTAAGGCAAAGATAGAAATCAATGAAATCTAAACAGATAAATAAAATCTATGAAGCCAAATAGTTTATCATTTGCAAACATCAATAAAACTGGCAAACCTCTAGCCAGAGTTATCAGATAAAAGAAGAGAAGAAAAATTACCAATGTCAAGTGTGAGAGAGGGGATATTACTATAAATCCTCCATATATTAAAAAGAAAATAAGGGAATATCATGAGTAATTATAGGCCAATAATTTGGACAAACTCAGATTAAGTGGGAAAACTGCTTGAATGTTTTAAAATAGCCTACTTCAGTAGAAGATAACTTAAGTAGTCCTTTATCCACTGAAGAAACTAAATTCACAGTAAAAATTAAAAAAAAATAAGTTTCATTTTAAAAAAAGCTCCTGGTCCACATAGATTCACTGAAGAATGCTACTGAACATTCAAAGAAGAAACAATGCCAATTTCATACAAACTCTTCTAAAAAATTAAAGAGGGAATATTTCCTGGTTAATTCTCTGAAGTCAACATTACTCTGATATAAAACCAGAAAAAGAAAAAGAAAAAAAAAAAAAACAGAAAAAACCCTACAATAAAAGAAAATTACAATCCAATATCCCTCATAAACATGGATGTATAAATTCCTAGTAAACATAGTAAAAGGACAATATTTCATTACCAAGTGGGACTTATCCCAAGGATGCAAAGTTGGTTTAACATTCAAAAAATGTGATTTACCATATCAACCAACTAAAAAAGAAAAACCTTATGATCAACTCAATAGATGCATAAAACTCATTTCACAAAATCCAATGTACATTCCTAATTAAAAAACAAAAAGCTTCAACAAACTAAGGGAAACTGCTCAACTTAATAAAGGATATCTATGAAAAAATCTAGTTAAAATCCTAGTAAAGATTAGGAAAAGAATATCCATTTCCATTCAGCATTGCAACAAAAGTTCCACTGTTAACAAGCTTCTACACGAACCATCTATCAAAGAAAAACTCAGGATAGAATTCAGAAAGCATGCAAAGCTAAATCTCAATGAAAACACATGTTAACATTAGTGGAGTATGGCTAAAGCAATATTTGGAGCAAAATGCCTACATTAGGAAAAAATATTTTCAAACAAATGACATACTTCTACCTTTAGAAACTAGAAAAAATTAAACACAAATTGATCAAAAAAAATGAAATAGTAAGGCAAAGATAGAAATCAATGAAATCTAAACAGATAAATAAAATCTATGAAGCCAAATAGTTTATCATTTGCAAACATCAATAAAACTGGCAAACCTCTAGCCAGAGTTATCAGATAAAAGAAGAGAAGAAAAATTACCAATGTCAAGTGTGAGAGAGGGGATATTACTATAAATCCTCCATATATTAAAAAGAAAATAAGGGAATATCATGAGTAATTATAGGCCAATAATTTGGACAAACTCAGATTAAGTGGGAAAACTGCTTGAATGTTTTAAAATAGCCTACTTCAGTAGAAGATAACTTAAGTAGTCCTTTATCCACTGAAGAAACTAAATTCACAGTAAAAATTAAAAAAAAATAAGTTTCATTTTAAAAAAAGCTCCTGGTCCACATAGATTCACTGAAGAATGCTACTGAACATTCAAAGAAGAAACAATGCCAATTTCATACAAACTCTTCTAAAAAATTAAAGAGGGAATATTTCCTGGTTAATTCTCTGAAGTCAACATTACTCTGATATAAAACCAGAAAAAGAAAAAGAAAAAAAAAAAAAACAGAAAAAACCCTACAATAAAAGAAAATTACAATCCAATATCCCTCATAAACATGGATGTATAAATTCCTAGTAAACATAGTAAAAGGACAATATTTCATTACCAAGTGGGACTTATCCCAAGGATGCAAAGTTGGTTTAACATTCAAAAAATGTGATTTACCATATCAACCAACTAAAAAAGAAAAACCTTATGATCAACTCAATAGATGCATAAAACTCATTTCACAAAATCCAATGTACATTCCTAATTAAAAAACAAAAAGCTTCAACAAACTAAGGGAAACTGCTCAACTTAATAAAGGATATCTATGAAAAAATCTAGTTAAAATCCTAGTAAAGATTAGGAAAAAGAATATCCATTTCCATTCAGCATTGCAACAAAAGTTCCAGAGAGCACTGTTAGGCAAAAAGACATACATGCATACACACATACAGATGCATAGAATAAATGACCTACATAAATAAATGGCATCCACACTGGAAAGGAAGTAGTATTTCCTTATCAGATAAAATGGTTAATTATCTACTAAGTAAATTCTACAAATTTACCAAAAAGCTACTAGAACTATAAAAGAATATAGTAAGATTGAAAGATACAAGATCAGTGTATAAAAATGAATAGCATTTATGAATACTATCAGAACAATCAGAAGTTAAAACTTCAAAAATATCCTTTACAACAGCACAAAAATGGAAAATATTTAAGAATAATTTTGAATAGATTTGTAAGGTTAATACACTAAAAACTACAAAACAATACTATTCTCTGTTTTTTCCAGATTTTATTCAGTTACACACCATTTTTTGCCCATGTTTCCTGCTGATGGTATCAATTTGTTGTTGTTGCTGCTAACTCTCATCCAACACTTTGTGACCCCATAGGATCAACAGTCACATGGAAAATGGGAAAGGTTGTCATGAGGGTGCCAAGATCATCCTAACATGACCAACCAGAGCACCCTCTATGATGGATTAAACTAACCTGTCCATAAATTGTTTTACTTAGCACTATCGTCAAAGAGGTGGCTTTCCTGGTAGTCATGTAAGGATGTGAGAGTTCGACTATAAAGAAGGCTGAGCACTGAAGAACTGATGCCTTTGAACTGTGGTGTTGGAGAGAACTCTTGAGATTCCCTCAAGAGTTCAAACTAGTCAATCCTAAAGAAAATCAATCCTGAATATTCATTGGAAGGAATGATACTGAAGCTGAAAGTTCCAATACTTTGGCCACCTGATGAGAAGAGATGACTCAAGGTAGAAGGAGAAGGGGACAACAGAGGATGAGATAGTGGATGGCATCACTAAGTCAAGAGACATTAGTTTGAGCAAGCTCCAGGAGATGGTGAAGGGCAGGGAAGCCTGATGCGCTGCAGACCACAGGGTTGCAAAGAGACAGACACAAGTGAGTGACTGAACTGAACTGAAGAATAATATTGCTGGGCATCTGAGACACCAGCAGCATACCCTCAATTTTTGAGGAAGGTTATTCTCTGAGTTTTGCATGTTTCCTGTTTCTAAGGAAAAACAATTTGCCAACCATTAGGTGTATTGAGATATTATTCCTGTCTCATGACTAGGACGGGGATAGTGTATTCATTTTCCAAACGTGGGGTTAAGGAAGGAACATTTGAACTACACAGCTCTTTCCAAATTCTCTTTTGTTTATTTAGAATAAGAACTAGTGGGAAGAAAACATTTGTATAATTTTGGGCTTTTCTCATAACTGGGCCACAGTTCCAGTCCTTTAAGGTGTAAGCCTAGAGTCACTGTTAGTTGCTCCCTCAAGACTGGCCTCATGCACATTTTTCTCAGATGTATTTTCATCAGCTGCATTCACTTTAACAGACATAAAGTTGGAAAATACTTAAGGAAAACATTTCAGATGCATTATTAACAAGTAATGACCAGAGGTTTTTCTCTTAGTAAATTATCCCAAAGCTTTCTGAGGCAGATTGAAAAGCCACATGTGAACAACTTTACAAATTTCTACCTATGGATATTTTGTAATCAATTATAATAGTTCTGCCATAATACATTCAATTATATATTTAACATTTCCTGCCTAACTTTTCAAATACAGGAAAGCAAATCCTACCTACCTGATCGGTGTGTTTGTCTAATGCATATGTTATTCTCACTAACTTTAATTCAAGTAGACGTTTGCTTTCTTTGCTTACATTGCTGGATAACCAGTTATGTACCTGATTTGTAGATGCATTTAAACTCCAATGCCTCAGGGGATTCATTCATACATATTGTTGTCATTATAGTTTATCTTAACAATTTATCTCTCCCAACAGTCTCATAAAGTAAGTTGGCAATAACTACCCCCTTTTATAGGAACCTAGAGATATTACCACTAGATTCCTGGGTGAATTTGTGCCATTCAGTCAAAAGGGTATTAGCCCATGAGGTTCTAATTTATCATATATAAGGAGCAACAGAGGATGAGATAGTGGATGGCATCACTAAGTCAAGAGACATTAGTTTGAGCAAGCTCCAGGAGATGGTGAAGGGCAGGGAAGCCTGATGCGCTGCAGACCACAGGGTTGCAAAGAGACAGACACAAGTGAGTGACTGAACTGAACTGAAGAATAATATTGCTGGGCATCTGAGACACCAGCAGCATACCCTCAATTTTTGAGGAAGGTTATTCTCTGAGTTTTGCATGTTTCCTGTTTCTAAGGAAAAACAATTTGCCAACCATTAGGTGTATTGAGATATTATTCCTGTCTCATGACTAGGACGGGGATAGTGTATTCATTTTCCAAACGTGGGGTTAAGGAAGGAACATTTGAACTACACAGCTCTTTCCAAATTCTCTTTTGTTTATTTAGAATAAGAACTAGTGGGAAGAAAACATTTGTATAATTTTGGGCTTTTCTCATAACTGGGCCACAGTTCCAGTCCTTTAAGGTGTAAGCCTAGAGTCACTGTTAGTTGCTCCCTCAAGACTGGCCTCATGCACATTTTTCTCAGATGTATTTTCATCAGCTGCATTCACTTTAACAGACATAAAGTTGGAAAATACTTAAGGAAAACATTTCAGATGCATTATTAACAAGTAATGACCAGAGGTTTTTCTCTTAGTAAATTATCCCAAAGCTTTCTGAGGCAGATTGAAAAGCCACATGTGAACAACTTTACAAATTTCTACCTATGGATATTTTGTAATCAATTATAATAGTTCTGCCATAATACATTCAATTATATATTTAACATTTCCTGCCTAACTTTTCAAATACAGGAAAGCAAATCCTACCTACCTGATCGGTGTGTTTGTCTAATGCATATGTTATTCTCACTAACTTTAATTCAAGTAGACGTTTGCTTTCTTTGCTTACATTGCTGGATAACCAGTTATGTACCTGATTTGTAGATGCATTTAAACTCCAATGCCTCAGGGGATTCATTCATACATATTGTTGTCATTATAGTTTATCTTAACAATTTATCTCTCCCAACAGTCTCATAAAGTAAGTTGGCAATAACTACCCCCTTTTATAGGAACCTAGAGATATTACCACTAGATTCCTGGGTGAATTTGTGCCATTCAGTCAAAAGGGTATTAGCCCATGAGGTTCTAATTTATCATATATCCCAAACCTACCCCATCTCCCTGGAGAGCCACAATTATTCAGAACTATAAAGCAAAGGGTTTAAAAGGTAAACAGCAGGGCTTCCCTGGTGGTCTAGTGGGTGAAGAGTCTGCCTTGCAGTGCACGGGGCACTAGTTCAATCCCTGGTCCAGGAGGATTCCGCATGCCAGAGCAGGTGGGCAGGTGTGTCCAATTGCGAGCCAGCACTCTGGAGTGCATGTGCCCAGATACAGTGCTCTGCAAGGAGAGAGGCCACTGCAAAGGGAGGCCCACACTATTGAAGAATAAAGATTGATGAAAATTAATGATGACTTAGAAGCAAAAATAAAAGTATAAAAAAAAGGTAAACAGCATTGTGGAAAGTACTTTATAATACAGGTCAGTAATACTTACTGATTCAAAGTAATAATAATACTACTGAGCATAAGAAACCTTCTCCAAATACATTGTTCTTTCATAATTAACTTGTGGGACCATGGAATAGGAGACATTTAAAGAACATAAACTACTGAGTATAAAGTTTGGATTTTTAGGGATGTTTTGTTTTATTTGGCATAAACAGTGGATTTGAAGGGAGAAGCATAACCTGAAGCAGAAAATGTGCATCTGAAGCAAAGGAAAATGTTTGCCATCTGTTCTTAATTAAGATCATTTTGAATAACCATGTAAATTTCTTTTACCTGTATTTGTAATCAATTATAATAGTTCTGCCATAATACATTTAATTATATATTTAACATTTCCTGCCTAACTTTTCAAATACAGGAAAGCAAATCCTACCTGATCGGTGTGTTTGTCTAATGCATATGTTATTCTCACTAACTTTAATTCAAGTAGACGTTTGCTTTCTTTGCTTACATTGCTGGATAACCAGTTATGTACCTGATTTGTAGATGCATTTAAACTCCAATGCCTCAGGGGATTCATTCATACATATTGTTGTCATTATAGTTTATCTTAACAATTTATCTCTCCCAACAGTCTCATAAAGTAAGTTGGCAATAACTACCCCCTTTTATAGGAACCTAGAGATATTACCACTAGATTCCTGGGTGAATTTGTGCCATTCAGTCAAAAGGGTATTAGCCCATGAGGTTCTAATTTATCATATATCCCAAACCTACCCCATCTCCCTGGAGAGCCACAATTATTCAGAACTATAAAGCAAAGGGTTTAAAAGGTAAACAGCAGGGCTTCCCTGGTGGTCTAGTGGGTGAAGAGTCTGCCTTGCAGTGCACGGGGCACTAGTTCAATCCCTGGTCCAGGAGGATTCCGCATGCCAGAGCAGGTGGGCAGGTGTGTCCAATTGCGAGCCAGCACTCTGGAGTGCATGTGCCCAGATACAGTGCTCTGCAAGGAGAGAGGCCACTGCAAAGGGAGGCCCACACTATTGAAGAATAAAGATTGATGAAAATTAATGATGACTTAGAAGCAAAAATAAAAGTATAAAAAAAAGGTAAACAGCATTGTGGAAAGTACTTTATAATACAGGTCAGTAATACTTACTGATTCAAAGTAATAATAATACTACTGAGCATAAGAAACCTTCTCCAAATACATTGTTCTTTCATAATTAACTTGTGGGACCATGGAATAGGAGACATTTAAAGAACATAAACTACTGAGTATAAAGTTTGGATTTTTAGGGATGTTTTGTTTTATTTGGCATAAACAGTGGATTTGAAGGGAGAAGCATAACCTGAAGCAGAAAATGTGCATCTGTTCTTAATTAAGATCATTTTGAAGAGGGCACATTAAGCAATGTGATTTTAAGGCCCAATCATTGTAATATGACCAAAAGCTGAGTGAAGAATGAATGGATCGACTTGTTGTTTTGTCTACAGACTGTGATTTTTTATTCTCACTACACTGATTGATTTTTGTCTGAACAGGCTGGGCTTGCTAAGTTGCTTCAGTCGTGTCCGACTCTTTGCGACCCTATGGACTGTAGCCTGCCAGGCTCCTCGGTCCATGGGACTCTCCAGGCAAGAATACTGGAGTGGGTTGCCACGCCCTTCTTCAGGGTATCTTCTTGACCCAAGGATCAAACCTGTGTCTCATGTCTCCTGCACTGGCAGGCAGGTTCTTTACCACTAGCACTACCTGCGAAGTTCAAACAAGCTAGTGGTATTAATTTTATTTAATAGATACTTATCCTAAGAAATAAAATGGTTTAATACATCTCAGTTTCATTTGCTAAAATTAGCAGAGTCAACCAACTCCATGTAAAAAGTATCTTAACTGTTTTCAGTGCTAGAAGATTTTCTCCTATTCATTCTGCCTCCATTTTTACCCGACAAAAACATAACCTTTGACTGCCTTTTTATAGACCCAATCCACCTTACTTCAGGTTCTAAAGATACTTCAAGGAAAGCAGAGAGGCTAAGAGATCTTAACCTAGTCTCTATCTGGCCCCAACGCAAGCATACGAACACCATCTCCCCAGGAGAAAGCCAATTTCTTCACTGCCCAACAGTGAAAATTTTGTTCCAAATCACTTTGCAGAGCAAAATATCCTTTCACAAAGTACTTCAAAGTCTTTAATATTCATTCACAACAGGCAGAGCTGCAGCGAAGCCCAATGTTTAAATTCTAGCCAGAACACAACTACACAAATCAACTCTGCAGAACCAAAGACTGACCCAAAGAAGTTTCAGTTAGTTCAAAGAGCAGCCAGTAATATTTAAAACTGATTCAAAGTAATAATAATACTACTGAGCATAAGAAACCTTCTCCAAATACATTGTTCTTTCATAATTAACTTGTGGGACCATGGAATAGGAGACATTTAAAGAACATAAACTACTGAGTATAAAGTTTGGATTTTTAGGGATGTTTTGTTTTATTTGGCATAAACAGTGGATTTGAAGGGAGAAGCATAACCTGAAGCAGAAAATGTGCATCTGTTCTTAATTAAGATCATTTTGAAGAGGGCACATTAAGCAATGTGATTTTAAGGCCCAATCATTGTAATATGACCAAAAGCTGAGTGAAGAATGAATGGATCGACTTGTTGTTTTGTCTACAGACTGTGATTTTTTATTCTCACTACACTGATTGATTTTTGTCTGAACAGGCTGGGCTTGCTAAGTTGCTTCAGTCGTGTCCGACTCTTTGCGACCCTATGGACTGTAGCCTGCCAGGCTCCTCGGTCCATGGGACTCTCCAGGCAAGAATACTGGAGTGGGTTGCCACGCCCTTCTTCAGGGTATCTTCTTGACCCAAGGATCAAACCTGTGTCTCATGTCTCCTGCACTGGCAGGCAGGTTCTTTACCACTAGCACTACCTGCGAAGTTCAAACAAGCTAGTGGTATTAATTTTATTTAATAGATACTTATCCTAAGAAATAAAATGGTTTAATACATCTCAGTTTCATTTGCTAAAATTAGCAGAGTCAACCAACTCCATGTAAAAAGTATCTTAACTGTTTTCAGTGCTAGAAGATTTTCTCCTATTCATTCTGCCTCCATTTTTACCCGACAAAAACATAACCTTTGACTGCCTTTTTATAGACCCAATCCACCTTACTTCAGGTTCTAAAGATACTTCAAGGAAAGCAGAGAGGCTAAGAGATCTTAACCTAGTCTCTATCTGGCCCCAACGCAAGCATACGAACACCATCTCCCCAGGAGAAAGCCAATTTCTTCACTGCCCAACAGTGAAAATTTTGTTCCAAATCACTTTGCAGAGCAAAATATCCTTTCACAAAGTACTTCAAAGTCTTTAATATTCATTCACAACAGGCAGAGCTGCAGCGAAGCCCAATGTTTAAATTCTAGCCAGAACACAACTACACAAATCAACTCTGCAGAACCAAAGACTGACCCAAAGAAGTTTCAGTTAGTTCAAAGAGCAGCCAATCCTTTTGGGACAACTAGACCAAAATATATCTATAAAACATAAATATATTTTATATAAATAGACATATGTCTATAAATTTTACCAAATAAAATAACTTGAGGTTTATTTATCTTCCAAACAGCAAGAAATTCTACTGAGAGAGACAAAGAGAAAGATCTCTTGGCAGAAATTTCCTGGAGCTAAGATGTTTTTTTCCAATTTTTGTTGAAATGTATATAGTGAGAAAAATACATAGTATATACATTTTGATGAATTTTCATAAGTTAAACATATCTGTTTAATTCATGAATACAGAATATGAAAGAGAAAATGTTCAGACCCCAAAAGTCCCTTTCATGCATGCTTCCATCATGTTGATTAATTTAAATTTTTTAAAACACTAGGAGGTAGACACTATCACCATTCCCATTTCCAAATAATGAAACAGATACAGAGAAAATATTTCTTGCTCAAGGTCACATGACCAGCAAATCAGAATTTGAATCCAAGCAGAGTCTGACCTCAGAGCCCATGCTTTTTACCTCTACACCATAATTTTCTAGCTCATGTAGCCATTGAAAGTTGGCATAAAATCTTAATTTTACTTAAAAATGAAAAACAACTACAGATGTTTCTGTTAAAATGGACCAATTTCCCCTTAGTGCTCAAGTGGCTTCCTTAGTGCCTATGCCACCCTAACAGAAAAAAAAAAAAGAGGTCACTTCTTAGAGTCGATAACTGTGGAACCTGAGAAACTCAGTACGTTTGTTTGCATATGTTACCACTGCGCAATCAACTAAACACTCAAAGACATTAAATCCATCAACAGTGATTGTGTCTATCAACCATCACCGCCTTAGGGTAGGAGTCAGAGGAACAGAAGGGCACTGCAGGCTCCATACTCCATGCCATCTAGGTACAGCAGCTAGTACCTGGCAACACTTGTAATATAAACACACCAACCCTACAGAGGGATTACCTGCTGGGGAGAAGAGGGGTTCATAAAGTGCTTTGAGCAGGATCACTGAATTTCCTAGGGTGAGGAAACTGAAGGTCAGACTTCTTTTGATGTACTGATGTCATTGTTTTAAAAAGCCCCTTCATTATTTCCCATAGACACCATGTAATGTGAAGAATTTATATTGATGGAAATATGAGAAATACATATATCTTTTGTGCTATGCTAAGTTGCTTCAGTCGTGTCCAATTCTTTGCGATGCGCTGGACCATAGCCCGCCAGGCTCCTCTGTCCATGGGATTCTCCAGGCAAGAATACTGGAGTGGGTTGCCACTTTCTCTTCCAGGGGATCTTCCTGACCCAGGAATTGAACCCACATCTCTTATGTCTCCTGCCTTGGCAGGTGGGTACTTTACCACTAGTGCCACCTGGGAAGCCCATCTCTTTACTGAAGAAAATCAAAAGGCCAAGCTTTACCTGGAAGCCTTGGGTCTGAGCTCTAGAAGAGCTATTCCATTTTTAAAACACTAGGAGGTAGACACTATCACCATTCCCATTTCCAAATAATGAAACAGATACAGAGAAAATATTTCTTGCTCAAGGTCACATGACCAGCAAATCAGAATTTGAATCCAAGCAGAGTCTGACCTCAGAGCCCATGCTTTTTACCTCTACACCATAATTTTCTAGCTCATGTAGCCATTGAAAGTTGGCATAAAATCTTAATTTTACTTAAAAATGAAAAACAACTACAGATGTTTCTGTTAAAATGGACCAATTTCCCCTTAGTGCTCAAGTGGCTTCCTTAGTGCCTATGCCACCCTAACAGAAAAAAAAAAAAGAGGTCACTTCTTAGAGTCGATAACTGTGGAACCTGAGAAACTCAGTACGTTTGTTTGCATATGTTACCACTGCGCAATCAACTAAACACTCAAAGACATTAAATCCATCAACAGTGATTGTGTCTATCAACCATCACCGCCTTAGGGTAGGAGTCAGAGGAACAGAAGGGCACTGCAGGCTCCATACTCCATGCCATCTAGGTACAGCAGCTAGTACCTGGCAACACTTGTAATATAAACACACCAACCCTACAGAGGGATTACCTGCTGGGGAGAAGAGGGGTTCATAAAGTGCTTTGAGCAGGATCACTGAATTTCCTAGGGTGAGGAAACTGAAGGTCAGACTTCTTTTGATGTACTGATGTCATTGTTTTAAAAAGCCCCTTCATTATTTCCCATAGACACCATGTAATGTGAAGAATTTATATTGATGGAAATATGAGAAATACATATATCTTTTTGTGCTATGCTAAGTTGCTTCAGTCGTGTCCAATTCTTTGCGATGCGCTGGACCATAGCCCGCCAGGCTCCTCTGTCCATGGGATTCTCCAGGCAAGAATACTGGAGTGGGTTGCCACTTTCTCTTCCAGGGGATCTTCCTGACCCAGGAATTGAACCCACATCTCTTATGTCTCCTGCCTTGGCAGGTGGGTACTTTACCACTAGTGCCACCTGGGAAGCCCATCTCTTTACTAAGAAGAAAATCAAAAGGCCAAGCTTTACCTGGAAGCCTTGGGTCTGAGCTCTAGAAGAGCTATGTTCTTTCCCTCAACAAAAACTCACTGAGTAGCTACCATGTGCCAAGTACTATTCTGGATGTTAGAGATGAAATAGCATTAATAAATAAATGGACAAGGTATATTCCATCAAACTATTACCCTGCTAGTTCTGTGGCAAACTGTCAGCACATCTACTCTTAAAAATACATATTAGCTTCTTTACATGAGGCTTCCATTAATATTTAAATCTTCTTGGGTGAAAAAAGATTCTGTGCCTCACTCAAAATGTTGGTATTGACCACAGGCAGAGATGAGGGTTGAAGAAAAGAGGTTGACAACTTATAAGTAGTACAAATGTGTAAGAAACACTTGTATAGTAAGTTTTGAAGAGGACTACAAAATGAGAAACCCCACCATAATTCTATGCCCAGAGTTCACTGTATAAAATGCTAACAAATCCTTAGGAGGGGGCAGAGTAGTGGTAGTAATGGCCAAGACCCAAACAGCCTGAACCCTGAAGCTGGATACACAAATTCTGATAAATAGATTCCTGATACAAAATGTATAACTTGGAAAGTTCTCATTCATTTCTGAAATAAAACTTTTACTTATTAATGACCACAGGACCTTATATATTAATGGCTATGTTAAAGACAAAGTTGCTCAATCAAGATCATTATTTGAAGTGTTAAATACATAAATAAAAACACAATGAAATGTGCTAATTTTTTTTCTTATTAAAGACATTATTCTGCCATTGCACCTAGACAGATAGGTACTTGCAATAATAAATTAGATATAAACAGAATCATTTAGGGGACATTTTTTGGTGGCCATAATCACCTAATATTTTGCTTCTGTATTATTGGAAATGCTAAAATAAAATGTCAAGTATATTTGGGAAATTAAAACATAAAATAGGTAGCTGCTGACATGACAGTCTTAATTTGGCAAAACCAGCTTTTCTGTTCCTCTCGCTCCCTTCTTGCTTTACCTCCTTACTCCTTCCTAGGTGGGAGTGGATGGAGATGAATGACGGTAAAAAAAAAAAGTAGATAAAAAAGATTTTAGCATAATAACTGTATCCATTGGGATAGACAAAGAGTATGCTGTGGTGATAAATGTACCCAAGATCTGAGCGTCTCAGAGCTACCAAGATTTATTTCCTGCTCATGCTATGTGTCCACGGGTAACTGCAGGAAGCCCTGTTCCATGTCATCTTCTGGCACACAGGCTAAAAACTCAGCACCTTCTGGAACAATTTTCAGAGGAAGAAAAAGAGAGTGGCTAAGTAAAGTGAGGATTCTGCTAAAGTTTTTGCTAAAGTGAAAGATCTTCATTTCAAATTATATTGGATGAAGCAAGTCACATGGCCAATCAGTGAGGGCAGGGGAGTTTAATTCTTTTATTTTTCACATTAGAGTGTTTTTTTTCTTTTCTTTTCTTTTTTTTACTGGAGTATAGCTGCTTTACAGGGGTGTATTAGCTTCTCTTGTGTATGCACTTGGTCGCTCAGTCACGTCTGACTCTTTGCAATCCCTCAGACTGTGGCCCACTAGGCTTCTCTGTTCACGGGATTTTCCTGGCAAGAATACTGGAGTGGGGACTGCAAATATCTTTTCTTGTATTCCCATATGGCATCTCCTGCGTCTCCTGCATGGGCAGGAGGATTCTTTACCACTGAGACACCTGGGAATTCTGAGTTAGCTTCTACCGCACAGCAAAATGAATCAGTCATACATATGCATACATCCACTCCTCAGATTTCCCTCCCACTTAGGATACCACAGTGCATTTGGGGAGAGGAAAGCAGACGTCAGTTTAAAAAGTTAAAATGCACCAAATCTTTCTTTGAAAGGTAGTTTACTTACACAAACTTAAGTTTTCATGTCTTTTAGGGAGTTTATTCTAATGAACCTAAAGGAACTATGGCAATAAACGATACAGAAGGATTTGGAAATCTCCTTTTGAAACTGAGTTCTGGAAGAGAGCAAGATACTTGAAAAAGTATCAGAAGACATTGGAGAGGGAAAAGAGATACACATCTGAGAATAAAGGATTCCAAGATGCCCAGCTCCTTCAGACAGCCAATTCTGGCTATAATATACATGCTTTCTTCTTCCCACATAACTGAACCTTCAGCTCAGCATATGATCTCCCATAATGAAAAAATTCCCAGCCTCCTTGCAGCTGGCGTGACCACATTGACTAAACTCTGTCCACAGGACTGTAAATAGAGGTCACATGTGGCAGTTCAAGAGCACTCCTTTAAGTTAGGGAGACTGTGTCCTTTGCCCTGTTCTCTACCCATCCCCTGTCCTGCTGCCTTTCAGCAACATTGCCACTTAGATTTTGAACACTTCTGGCACACAGGCTAAAAACTCAGCACCTTCTGGAACAATTTTCAGAGGAAGAAAAAGAGAGTGGCTAAGTAAAGTGAGGATTCTGCTAAAGTTTTTGCTAAAGTGAAAGATCTTCATTTCAAATTATATTGGATGAAGCAAGTCACATGGCCAATCAGTGAGGGCAGGGGAGTTTAATTCTTTTATTTTTCACATTAGAGTGTTTTTTTTCTTTTCTTTTCTTTTTTTTACTGGAGTATAGCTGCTTTACAGGGGTGTATTAGCTTCTCTTGTGTATGCACTTGGTCGCTCAGTCACGTCTGACTCTTTGCAATCCCTCAGACTGTGGCCCACTAGGCTTCTCTGTTCACGGGATTTTCCTGGCAAGAATACTGGAGTGGGGACTGCAAATATCTTTTCTTGTATTCCCATATGGCATCTCCTGCGTCTCCTGCATGGGCAGGAGGATTCTTTACCACTGAGACACCTGGGAATTCTGAGTTAGCTTCTACCGCACAGCAAAATGAATCAGTCATACATATGCATACATCCACTCCTCAGATTTCCCTCCCACTTAGGATACCACAGTGCATTTGGGGAGAGGAAAGCAGACGTCAGTTTAAAAAGTTAAAATGCACCAAATCTTTCTTTGAAAGGTAGTTTACTTACACAAACTTAAGTTTTCATGTCTTTTAGGGAGTTTATTCTAATGAACCTAAAGGAACTATGGCAATAAACGATACAGAAGGATTTGGAAATCTCCTTTTGAAACTGAGTTCTGGAAGAGAGCAAGATACTTGAAAAAGTATCAGAAGACATTGGAGAGGGAAAAGAGATACACATCTGAGAATAAAGGATTCCAAGATGCCCAGCTCCTTCAGACAGCCAATTCTGGCTATAATATACATGCTTTCTTCTTCCCACATAACTGAACCTTCAGCTCAGCATATGATCTCCCATAATGAAAAAATTCCCAGCCTCCTTGCAGCTGGCGTGACCACATTGACTAAACTCTGTCCACAGGACTGTAAATAGAGGTCACATGTGGCAGTTCAAGAGCACTCCTTTAAGTTAGGGAGACTGTGTCCTTTGCCCTGTTCTCTACCCATCCCCTGTCCTGCTGCCTTTCAGCAACATTGCCACTTAGATTTTGAACATGAGTTGCCACCCTGGGATGCTGAGGCTGAGAACTGGAAGAAGCCTAGGGAGGCAGAAGACTCTTGTCTTACGTTATAAACCCTCTGTACTGTTTATTTTGGAGTATGAAGTGGCAACACACTCCAGTATTCTTGCCTGAAACATTCCAGGACAGAGGAGTCTGCCGGGTTGCAGTCCATGGGGTTGCAAAGAGTCAGACACTCCTAAGCAACTAAGCATGCATGTACTGTTTGTTACTGTGTATTTCAATGTGATTTTTAAATATTTAAATTTAAAAATGAAGATTTTAAAACCTAACCAAGGGAGCATCCTTAAAGGGTGTTGGATTAAAGTGACTGTTAAGGAATCCACAGAGTTCAGATAAGCAGAGTTAAGGAGAAAACTGGAGAAGGAAAGGAAACTGACACTTGTCCAGTATCTCCTAACAATCACTTGTAATTTCTGAGCACTTTCTCTACACCAGGACCTCTGCTAAGCACTTTATCTTATTCATTTCTTATAACAACTCAGAAGTGCCACCATTATCATTGCCACTTTTAGATAAAGGATCTGGCATTTTTTAAATTGTTTTAAAAATCTGCTCAGTTATATAGCTAGTAACTGATGAACCCAGGTTTGTCTGCTATAGGAGCGCTCGTCTTTAAATAAGGTAAAAATAAATATAGGCACTCTAGAAAAAATGTGCCTATGGTTTTCAAAACAGTGATCTGCTAGAACCAGATTCATTTTAGAGAAACACTGAAACCATCTCGTACAAATTGGTGAATGCTCTCTAAATCAAATCTAAATTTAATATTGACTTTAAAAGAATACAATTATGAAGATATATTTACAACCAAAATTGAAATCTCATAATACTTTCCAAAATCAAGTAAAAATCTTTAGATTATGTGCATTTAAAAACTTTTATCCTACTAGTCTTCAGCCCATCAAAAGCCCCATGTCTCACCCTTGGGAATGTTTGAGGACTAAAAGAGGTCACATGTGGCAGTTCAAGAGCACTCCTTTAAGTTAGAGACTGTGTCCTTTGCCCTGTTCTCTACCCATCCCCTGTCCTGCTGCCTTTCAGCAACATTGCCACTTAGATTTTGAACATGAGTTGCCACCCTGGGATGCTGAGGCTGAGAACTGGAAGAAGCCTAGGGAGGCAGAAGACTCTTGTCTTACGTTATAAACCCTCTGTACTGTTTATTTTGGAGTATGAAGTGGCAACACACTCCAGTATTCTTGCCTGAAACATTCCAGGACAGAGGAGTCTGCCGGGTTGCAGTCCATGGGGTTGCAAAGAGTCAGACACTCCTAAGCAACTAAGCATGCATGTACTGTTTGTTACTGTGTATTTCAATGTGATTTTTAAATATTTAAATTTAAAAATGAAGATTTTAAAACCTAACCAAGGGAGCATCCTTAAAGGGTGTTGGATTAAAGTGACTGTTAAGGAATCCACAGAGTTCAGATAAGCAGAGTTAAGGAGAAAACTGGAGAAGGAAAGGAAACTGACACTTGTCCAGTATCTCCTAACAATCACTTGTAATTTCTGAGCACTTTCTCTACACCAGGACCTCTGCTAAGCACTTTATCTTATTCATTTCTTATAACAACTCAGAAGTGCCACCATTATCATTGCCACTTTTAGATAAAGGATCTGGCATTTTTTAAATTGTTTTAAAAATCTGCTCAGTTATATAGCTAGTAACTGATGAACCCAGGTTTGTCTGCTATAGGAGCTCTCGTCTTTAAATAAGGTAAAAATAAATATAGGCACTCTAGAAAAAATGTGCCTATGGTTTTCAAAACAGTGATCTGCTAGAACCAGATTCATTTTAGAGAAACACTGAAACCATCTCGTACAAATTGGTGAATGCTCTCTAAATCAAATCTAAATTTAATATTGACTTTAAAAGAATACAATTATGAAGATATATTTACAACCAAAATTGAAATCTCATAATACTTTCCAAAATCAAGTAAAAAATCTTTAGATTATGTGCATTTAAAAACTTTTATCCTACTAGTCTTCACCATCTGTGCAGAAAATTGGGTGCACTATATCCTATATGAAGCACACCTTTAGATTTAGGAGGACTATAACATGCTTACATTTCAAATATATATTTTATATCATACTCATTTAACCATCTCAATTAGGTTATTTAAATTTAGATAAATATGCTTTGCAAACAGCTATTAATCCAATGTACATTCATTTAGCAACACAACATAGATATAAAAACATTTGGAAAAATCATCTAGGTGTATCTAATAGAATGAATTGCTTTGGTTCTTAACTTTCAGTTTCAATAGTCTCCTCAGTTGACTTTGTACAGTTCAAACTTTCATTTGAATGTGCAAATGTAATTCTGTAGAAATATCCCAAATATAATATATAGTACATGCTTCTTTTTTAAAACTTTTTACTTTATATTGGAATACAGTCGATTAACAATGTTGTGTTAGTTTCAGGTGTACAATAAAGTGATTTATACATCATACATATACATGTATCTATTCTTTTTCAAATTCTTTTCCTGTTTAGGCTGTTACAGAATATTGAGCAGAGCTGCCTTAATTACAGAGCTTCTACCTATAATAATAAGTAACTCTGCAATTGTTCAACACTGACATGCTTCAGTGACTCAAACAGCTGATTAAAATTAGGAAATTTCCTCATCTTCCCACTCTAAAGCTATACATACTCAATGACTGAACTTCAACAGATACACCAGACTGCAGAGAGCATTCGTATTTTATCTGAATATGAACTTGGTATCTACAATAATTTTTAAAACCAGAAGATATTACCTGAAATGGCCCACAGTTGACAAAGGTTACAATATAAAACTATGCAATGCCAAGTTCTATTGTGGAGAAGATGGAACGGTAGGGGTAAATGTAGCCCTATGTTCACTGTAGCCAAGATATCCAGGCACCTAAGTATCCATACACACACACACACACACAATGGAGTACTACTCGCCATAAAAAGAATAAAATCATGCCATTTGCTCCAACGTGGGTGGATCTGAGGGTATTATGCAAAGTCATAGAAAGACTAATGCATGATTTCACCTATACGTGAAATCTGAAAAACAGAACAAATGAACAAACATAATAAAACAGAAACAGAGTCTTAAATACAGAGAACAACCAGGTGGTTGCCAGGGGGAGGAGGCTGGGGGAGGAAAGAATTAAGTGGGGGAAATTAAGAGGTACAAACTTCCAGTTATAAAATAAATGAGTCATATGCATGAAATATATAGTGTGAGAAATACAGTCAAGACTTACATAATATCTCTGTATAACGACAGATGCAACTTGACTTATCATTATGATCATTTAGAAAAATTTAGGTATGTCAAATCATTATGTTGTGTACCAGGAACTAACCTAGTGTTGTAGGTCAGATATACTTCAAAAACATGCAAGTAAAAGCAAACTCAGAGAGAAAGAGACCAGAATTTTGGCCTCCAGTGACAGAGGGTGGTAAGAGGGGGAATTTTATGTCAGAAGTCAAAATGTGTGAACTTTTAGTTATAAGATAAATAGTAGGTATCATGTATAAAATGATAAATAGAATTAACACTGCTGTATGTTGTATATGAAAGTCGAGAATGAACCCTAAGAGTTCTCATCACAAAGAAAAGCATTTTTAGGCTGTTACAGAATATTGAGCAGAGCTGCCTTAATTACAGAGCTTCTACCTATAATAATAAGTAACTCTGCAATTGTTCAACACTGACATGCTTCAGTGACTCAAACAGCTGATTAAAATTAGGAAATTTCCTCATCTTCCCACTCTAAAGCTATACATACTCAATGACTGAACTTCAACAGATACACCAGACTGCAGAGAGCATTCGTATTTTATCTGAATATGAACTTGGTATCTACAATAATTTTTAAAACCAGAAGATATTACCTGAAATGGCCCACAGTTGACAAAGGTTACAATATAAAACTATGCAATGCCAAGTTCTATTGTGGAGAAGATGGAACGGTAGGGGTAAATGTAGCCCTATGTTCACTGTAGCCAAGATATCCAGGCACCTAAGTATCCATACACACACACACACACAATGGAGTACTACTCGCCATAAAAAGAATAAAATCATGCCATTTGCTCCAACGTGGGTGGATCTGAGGGTATTATGCAAAGTCATAGAAAGACTAATGCATGATTTCACCTATACGTGAAATCTGAAAAACAGAACAAATGAACAAACATAATAAAACAGAAACAGAGTCTTAAATACAGAGAACAACCAGGTGGTTGCCAGGGGGAGGAGGCTGGGGGAGGAAAGAATTAAGTGGGGGAAATTAAGAGGTACAAACTTCCAGTTATAAAATAAATGAGTCATATGCATGAAATATATAGTGTGAGAAATACAGTCAAGACTTACATAATATCTCTGTATAACGACAGATGCAACTTGACTTATCATTATGATCATTTAGAAAAATTTAGGTATGTCAAATCATTATGTTGTGTACCAGGAACTAACCTAGTGTTGTAGGTCAGATATACTTCAAAAACATGCAAGTAAAAGCAAACTCAGAGAGAAAGAGACCAGAATTTTGGCCTCCAGTGACAGAGGGTGGTAAGAGGGGGAATTTTATGTCAGAAGTCAAAATGTGTGAACTTTTAGTTATAAGATAAATAGTAGGTATCATGTATAAAATGATAAATAGAATTAACACTGCTGTATGTTGTATATGAAAGTCGAGAATGAACCCTAAGAGTTCTCATCACAAAGAAAAGCATTTTTCTATGTCCTTAATTTTGTATCTCTGTAAGATGATACATGTTCGCTAAACTTATTGTGGTAATCATTTCATGGTGCATGTAAATCAAATCATTATGCCATACAATTGAAACTTATACAATGTAATATGTGAATTATAACTCAATAAAACAAAGAAAAACAAAGCTTACTCTCTTTGCTAACACCTTTGAATCCCTGCTGACACTAAAGCAATAGCATACGGGTCCCTTGCCAAGTGCCTATAAATAAATCGTCTTTTAAGTTTGAAAAAAAAGTCTAAGTGATGTAGACAACCAGCAGCAGAATCAAAGAATAGGTCCACCTTGGAGAAACAAGTCCAAAACCACTAAGTATAAAATACGTAACATATAAAGGTGAAGGAGGCAGTCAGGAAAGCAAAATTCAAAACACAGGAAGTAGATACAGAGCCATTCTTCTCTCTGAGGACTTCCTGTCCAAAATCACATACAGACTGAAGCTGGCCTATCAAACTTCCAATGGGTGCTCTGTCACACTGCTGGTGAGAGTCCAAAAGGATACAATATTTTTAGAAAATAACTACCATCAAGAACCTTAAAACTGTTTACAAAAAGAAAAAAAAACTTTGATCCCTACTTGATCAATTCTTAAAAAAAAAAAATACTTCTAATATGGGAAACAACCATATGCACAAAGATGTTGTTTACAAAAAAACAAAGGTAACACACTATTAGTGGAATCATTAAATAAATTACTCTTCTCAAAGGAATACTGCCATTTAGAGTGAAACACTCTTGCAAAACAATGGGAAAAATGTTGATGCTGATTGAAAATGCAGTATGATCAAACTATGTCTAACAGGCTAAAAACTCTGCCTAGGTGAAAAGCAAAGTGTGGTTTTTCTTTCCAACCTAGTGTTGTAGGTCAGATATACTTCAAAAACATGCAAGTAAAAGCAAACTCAGAGAGAAAGAGACCAGAATTTTGGCCTCCAGTGACAGAGGGTGGTAAGAGGGGGAATTTTATGTCAGAAGTCAAAATGTGTGAACTTTTAGTTATAAGATAAATAGTAGGTATCATGTATAAAATGATAAATAGAATTAACACTGCTGTATGTTGTATATGAAAGTCGAGAATGAACCCTAAGAGTTCTCATCACAAAGAAAAGCATTTTTCTATGTCCTTAATTTTGTATCTCTGTAAGATGATACATGTTCGCTAAACTTATTGTGGTAATCATTTCATGGTGCATGTAAATCAAATCATTATGCCATACAATTGAAACTTATACAATGTAATATGTGAATTATAACTCAATAAAACAAAGAAAAACAAAGCTTACTCTCTTTGCTAACACCTTTGAATCCCTGCTGACACTAAAGCAATAGCATACGGGTCCCTTGCCAAGTGCCTATAAATAAATCGTCTTTTAAGTTTGAAAAAAAAGTCTAAGTGATGTAGACAACCAGCAGCAGAATCAAAGAATAGGTCCACCTTGGAGAAACAAGTCCAAAACCACTAAGTATAAAATACGTAACATATAAAGGTGAAGGAGGCAGTCAGGAAAGCAAAATTCAAAACACAGGAAGTAGATACAGAGCCATTCTTCTCTCTGAGGACTTCCTGTCCAAAATCACATACAGACTGAAGCTGGCCTATCAAACTTCCAATGGGTGCTCTGTCACACTGCTGGTGAGAGTCCAAAAGGATACAATATTTTTAGAAAATAACTACCATCAAGAACCTTAAAACTGTTTACAAAAAGAAAAAAAAACTTTGATCCCTACTTGATCAATTCTTAAAAAAAAAAAATACTTCTAATATGGGAAACAACCATATGCACAAAGATGTTGTTTACAAAAAAACAAAGGTAACACACTATTAGTGGAATCATTAAATAAATTACTCTTCTCAAAGGAATACTGCCATTTAGAGTGAAACACTCTTGCAAAAACAATGGGAAAAAATGTTGATGCTGATTGAAAATGCAGTATGATCAAACTATGTCTAACAGGCTAAAAACTCTGCCTAGGTGAAAAGCAAAGTGTGGTTTTTCTTTCCAATGTGGGACACCACCTTCTATTTTCTGTATTTATTTATCTGTGAAGAAGATATGTTACTTTTAATTATCTATGAAGAAGGTATGTCACTTTTTACAGTGAAAATCTGATAAACTCTAATTTTTATATAAACCAGAATATACTCCACAAAAGTTAAATGAGGATAAAGCCCAAAAAAGGCAGTCAAGAAGGAAAGTGATTATTTTCTCTCTCCCACTAGCTAAACATAGTACTGAGGTGTTGATCCAGCCATGGGGTTTTCCTCCTTCTAATGAGGGGCCTGCCACAGCTATCTGTATGAGGCCCGTCATCATTCAGGGCAGGTGAGCACTCATAGCTAAGTTGGCAAAGTGGATTAAGCAAGGAGTCTGTGCGTGTTCCTCAGTTTATCAGCAAATCCGCAGTGACACGCATTTTCGTTTTTTCTCCACTCATGAATACTAACACTGCAGCTGCTGCAGCTCTGTTACCCTGTGCTGCGGGTAAGAGGGGCATCCTTACCACCCTCGATTGGCAGCGAGCAGGCTGCACAGCTTTCTGGGGCTCCACTGGCACCGGCAAGGCTGGGAGGTCAGCCCAGAGCCAAGCACAACATGAGCAGTTTTTCTGAATAATGATTAAGAAAGGGCGTGTGGATGAACAGATGAAAGAAAACCTCAGTTTTATCTTTTCCTAGTGAAAGAAAGGACAGCTTAGCCACCATCTGAACATCAAAGTCAGTGAGTATTTTTAAAGGCTGAAAATGATAACACTAAATGGTAGGGAATTCGTTAGGTTAAATTTTTTTTAAGAGAGACGCTTCATTATGGCAAATGGAAGTCATACCCTCTTTATTTATTCAGTCTCCTTTCCTCATACCATTTGAAAAGTCCTGTGAGGCCAAGTTATAACGTCAAATGTACCCTCTCAGACCGTATCAGACTATAATTAGTTTCCTTTGGTTTGGGGTCACTGCATCTGCTCAAAAATGCTAATTGTAAAACCAGGGTATAGATATCAGGCTGACTCATTGTTTTTTTTTGTTTGTTTGCTTTTGTGCTGCTGACCCAGAAATCCCTTATCTATCTTATTAAAAAGCATTATTCTGTAATTCAGTGTTTGTCACTTGGCTAGGACCTCTCTGAGAGTGGAGACAATTGATACAAAGGAAGAAGTAACAGATATTCCCCATCAAGGAATGTTTCATTACCTCTTCAGATAGTGCCCGACAACATGAGTGCTCCAAGAAGACCTGGTGAGTTGATGAAAGCTATTCTCTATTGTTCTAAAATCATTTCCTAGGCAAGAACCACGACTTAGAAATCTTTTGTCTCTTCCAGCACACATTACAGGCATGGGCTCATAATAGGTAGTCAATCAAAATCTTAGGTAAATAATTCCCCCAAACTGACATTATGAGCAAACATATAAAACCTGCTAAGCAAGTTTTAGGCAGGGTACCTAAGAATAAATTGGTCTTTTCACCTCCACATTCTTCTGGTGTCCAATTGCCTTTCACAGATGAATATCCAATCTTTCTCCCACTTTGAAAATTTAATCACATACCATGACTCCCCACTTACACCAGCTTCAATTGAATTTACTGGGAGTCAGCTTCCTACTCATGAACAACTGCAGCTGCTGCAGCTCTGTTACCCTGTGCTGCGGGTAAGAGGGGCATCCTTACCACCCTCGATTGGCAGCGAGCAGGCTGCACAGCTTTCTGGGGCTCCACTGGCACCGGCAAGGCTGGGAGGTCAGCCCAGAGCCAAGCACAACATGAGCAGTTTTTCTGAATAATGATTAAGAAAGGGCGTGTGGATGAACAGATGAAAGAAAACCTCAGTTTTATCTTTTCCTAGTGAAAGAAAGGACAGCTTAGCCACCATCTGAACATCAAAGTCAGTGAGTATTTTTAAAGGCTGAAAATGATAACACTAAATGGTAGGGAATTCGTTAGGTTAAATTTTTTTTAAGAGAGACGCTTCATTATGGCAAATGGAAGTCATACCCTCTTTATTTATTCAGTCTCCTTTCCTCATACCATTTGAAAAGTCCTGTGAGGCCAAGTTATAACGTCAAATGTACCCTCTCAGACCGTATCAGACTATAATTAGTTTCCTTTGGTTTGGGGTCACTGCATCTGCTCAAAATGCTAATTGTAAAACCAGGGTATAGATATCAGGCTGACTCATTGTTTTTTTTTGTTTGTTTGCTTTTGTGCTGCTGACCCAGAAATCCCTTATCTATCTTATTAAAAAGCATTATTCTGTAATTCAGTGTTTGTCACTTGGCTAGGACCTCTCTGAGAGTGGAGACAATTGATACAAAGGAAGAAGTAACAGATATTCCCCATCAAGGAATGTTTCATTACCTCTTCAGATAGTGCCCGACAACATGAGTGCTCCAAGAAGACCTGGTGAGTTGATGAAAGCTATTCTCTATTGTTCTAAAATCATTTCCTAGGCAAGAACCACGACTTAGAAATCTTTTGTCTCTTCCAGCACACATTACAGGCATGGGCTCATAATAGGTAGTCAATCAAAATCTTAGGTAAATAATTCCCCCAAACTGACATTATGAGCAAACATATAAAACCTGCTAAGCAAGTTTTAGGCAGGGTACCTAAGAATAAATTGGTCTTTTCACCTCCACATTCTTCTGGTGTCCAATTGCCTTTCACAGATGAATATCCAATCTTTCTCCCACTTTGAAAATTTAATCACATACCATGACTCCCCACTTACACCAGCTTCAATTGAATTTACATACGGATGTGAATGATTGAAAATCACGACTCGTAATGAGCCCCTCCTGCCCGCCTCTCTCTGTGCAGCCTCACTTAGTGTAATAAACGCACCCTACCGCCCCTGAAAGGAACTGCGTTAGCCTCAAGACAATATCGAACGCAGGGGACTCAGCTGAAAAAATCAATAATCACTTTACTCTGGTATTTGACTAGAAGCAAGGCAACTGTTTTTGAAAACCTGATTTTTTTCTTTTTTTTGGAAAACATAGTGGTAAAACAAAGCAGATTATACATCCATTTTAGGTATGTCTGAAACATCCCAAAGCAATTTTTCCTGTAAGAGAGTAGTGGTGCCATAAGTAATCGCACCATATTAAGACAGTATAGCATAAGACATTCGAGTAACTTACAGAGTCATTCAGAGCAGCTGATAATTTCTCAGGGCTCTGTGAGAAAACTGACAAGCTAAGTACTCAGTCATCAAGGCTGTACTGAAGATCGGGGCAAATAGTTCCCATTAATAAGAAACAGGCCTGAGAATTAGATTTGTCTAAGGAAACTTGCTTCTTTGCAAATCCCTTTAGGCAGGCAGAGCTTGCAAAGAAGGGAGGGTGTGCAACGCAACCCAAAAAATTGAAAAACCTTGGAGTGTTTGTCACTTGGCTAGGACCTCTCTGAGAGTGGAGACAATTGATACAAAGGAAGAAGTAACAGATATTCCCCATCAAGGAATGTTTCATTACCTCTTCAGATAGTGCCCGACAACATGAGTGCTCCAAGAAGACCTGGTGAGTTGATGAAAGCTATTCTCTATTGTTCTAAAATCATTTCCTAGGCAAGAACCACGACTTAGAAATCTTTTGTCTCTTCCAGCACACATTACAGGCATGGGCTCATAATAGGTAGTCAATCAAAATCTTAGGTAAATAATTCCCCCAAACTGACATTATGAGCAAACATATAAAACCTGCTAAGCAAGTTTTAGGCAGGGTACCTAAGAATAAATTGGTCTTTTCACCTCCACATTCTTCTGGTGTCCAATTGCCTTTCACAGATGAATATCCAATCTTTCTCCCACTTTGAAAATTTAATCACATACCATGACTCCCCACTTACACCAGCTTCAATTGAATTTACATACGGATGTGAATGATTGAAAATCACGACTCGTAATGAGCCCCTCCTGCCCGCCTCTCTCTGTGCAGCCTCACTTAGTGTAATAAACGCACCCTACCGCCCCTGAAAGGAACTGCGTTAGCCTCAAGACAATATCGAACGCAGGGGACTCAGCTGAAAAAATCAATAATCACTTTACTCTGGTATTTGACTAGAAGCAAGGCAACTGTTTTTGAAAACCTGATTTTTTTCTTTTTTTTGGAAAACATAGTGGTAAAACAAAGCAGATTATACATCCATTTTAGGTATGTCTGAAACATCCCAAAGCAATTTTTCCTGTAAGAGAGTAGTGGTGCCATAAGTAATCGCACCATATTAAGACAGTATAGCATAAGACATTCGAGTAACTTACAGAGTCATTCAGAGCAGCTGATAATTTCTCAGGGCTCTGTGAGAAAACTGACAAGCTAAGTACTCAGTCATCAAGGCTGTACTGAAGATCGGGGCAAATAGTTCCCATTAATAAGAAACAGGCCTGAGAATTAGATTTGTCTAAGGAAACTTGCTTCTTTGCAAATCCCTTTAGGCAGGCAGAGCTTGCAAAGAAGGGAGGGTGTGCAACGCAACCCAGTTGGAAAGGAAGACTTGAATGAAACAACCTGGTGGGAAAATAAAGGTGCTTAGGACAGTGGTATCCCTTTTAGATTTAGGGAGCAAAAATCTGGTACTGCCCAAATAACTGCAGGAAATTCAGTCTAGGTGAAAACTATAAATGATCTTTGGCGCCATTTGTTCTGATCAGATCAGTGCTCTGTGCCTCAGTCTTATTCCATTGGCCAATCATACCCCTTTCTTAGGTTCAGCTTCCCCAGGAAGGATTTAAGTCCTCTCCACGTTCCTAAATCATTTGCCAGTCCTTCTCTTACATCTCAGACCTCATCTCCCAGTTCCCTTCCCCTCATTCACCCACATTAACCCCTCTCTGCCTTCCTGGCCTCCTTGCTGTTCTCAGAACAAACCAGCCCCCTGCCCACCAGCTGGACCCCCATGCTTGCTGTTTCTTCTGAGAACAGTAACAGGCTTCTCTTTCCACATGGCTTGCTCCTCACTCCCTCCTCAGCTTCCTCCCTATAGACCCTGTCTAATATCCCTATTTAATACTACTGTTTCAAATACACACACACACACACATACCCACCCACCCACCCACCCTTCCCTATAAGCCCCATCTAGGCAAGAGTTCCTGCTAGCTTTGTTCACTACTGTCTTCCCAGAATCTAGAAAAGTATTCAAAACATAGTAGGCGCTCATTAAATGTTTATTGAATGAATGAATGGAGAACTGGATGCTACTGTGAGGTTAATTAATTTACTTTAAAAATCAAGTAATAACATATGATATATCTGATAACATATGGTAACTAGCATATGATAGTTTACTTTCATAATGGTTTTAGATACATAATAGTTTAAGATGCAGAAATTTTAAACATAATGGTAAAGTACACCATATTAAGCAGTTCGAGTAACTTACAGAGTCATTCAGAGCAGCTGATAATTTCTCAGGGCTCTGTGAGAAAACTGACAAGCTAAGTACTCAGTCATCAAGGCTGTACTGAAGATCGGGGCAAATAGTTCCCATTAATAAGAAACAGGCCTGAGAATTAGATTTGTCTAAGGAAACTTGCTTCTTTGCAAATCCCTTTAGGCAGGCAGAGCTTGCAAAGAAGGGAGGGTGTGCAACGCAACCCAGTTGGAAAGGAAGACTTGAATGAAACAACCTGGTGGGAAAATAAAGGTGCTTAGGACAGTGGTATCCCTTTTAGATTTAGGGAGCAAAAATCTGGTACTGCCCAAATAACTGCAGGAAATTCAGTCTAGGTGAAAACTATAAATGATCTTTGGCGCCATTTGTTCTGATCAGATCAGTGCTCTGTGCCTCAGTCTTATTCCATTGGCCAATCATACCCCTTTCTTAGGTTCAGTTTCCCCCAGGAAGGATTTAAGTCCTCTCCACGTTCCTAAATCATTTGCCAGTCCTTCTCTTACATCTCAGACCTCATCTCCCAGTTCCCTTCCCCTCATTCACCCACATTAACCCCTCTCTGCCTTCCTGGCCTCCTTGCTGTTCTCAGAACAAACCAGCCCCCTGCCCACCAGCTGGACCCCCATGCTTGCTGTTTCTTCTGAGAACAGTAACAGGCTTCCTTTTCCACATGGCTTGCTCCTCACTCCCTCCTCAGCTTCCTCCCTATAGACCCTGTCTAATATCCCTATTTAATACTACTGTTTCAAATACACACACACACACACATACCCACCCACCCCCCCACCCTTCCCTATAAGCCCCATCTAGGCAAGAGTTCCTGCTAGCTTTGTTCACTACTGTCTTCCCAGAATCTAGAAAAGTATTCAAAACATAGTAGGCGCTCATTAAATGTTTATTGAATGAATGAATGGAGAACTGGATGCTACTGTGAGGTTAATTAATTTACTTTAAAAATCAAGTAATAACATATGATATATCTGATAACATATGGTAACTAGCATATGATAGTTTACTTTCATAATGGTTTTAGATACATAATAGTTTTAGATGCAGATCAAAATTCTCAAATCATAATGGTAATAGTCAAGGTTGGGATGAAGTATAAATGAAGTTAAGAGTGGCAGATAATGATGGTTGTAGGTGAAGATTAAGAGATACAAACTACTACATATAAAATAAATAAGCTACAAGGATATATTGTACAGAATAGGGAATATAGCCAATATTTTATAATAACTATAAAATATGGAATACAACCTTTAAAAATTATGAACCACTATGCTGTACACCTGAAATTTATATAACATTGTAAATCAGCTACACTATAATTTTTTAAAACCCATATTGAAGTTTCTTTCCAAGTTGATCTGAAAAATAAAGGAAAAAGAAGCTTATCAATTTTCATGGTAGCCTACATTCATGTTCTTTAAACTCTGAACTATCCCCAGCAACTGTGCTCAGAAACACCGCCACCAGAAGTCAGAATTCCCCCAAGTAAACTTAAAAGGTCTATCTAGATCAAGGTCGTGAAGCTATGCAGGTATGAGGCCAAACTGTGTAGAACACCATGTTTGGAAACAAGGATGCAGATCACAGCGTTTGGAGGCAGTAAAGGGATGCCCCTCCCAGAAGGGGTGAAAGCAGGTAAAGGCACATTGTACACACCTGCACCAACCTCTCCTGTTGCCTAGAAAGGGACAATAGGCCTGATTACAGACCCAGCTGCAGCAAGGCAGTCCTCCCTCCTCCTGATTCATCTCTCTAAAATACAGTCAATCTCCGACTCCAGGAATAGCTAAAACCCTTTACAAATAATGATGGATTGGGGGATTAAAAAAACTTTTTTGAATGCTAAAATAGTCCTGAAACAAATGAAAGTCAATTCTGCATTTTTATACCCCTTTTTAGATGTCTACAATCTTCAAAATTCAAAAGACATATAATTTCATATAATCAATAATGTCTGTCTTACAGCATGGTGATCATTCAACCTTGTTGGTGTACTTTTTTTTAAATTTTTTAAAAATTATTTATTTATTTGGCTATGCTGAGTCTTAGCTGTGGCATGTGGGATCTAGTTTTCTGACCAGGGATCGAACCCAAGCCCCCTGCATTAGGAACAGAGTCTTAACCACTGGACCACCAGGGAAGTCCCTGTTGGTGTACTTTTTAAATTTTTTCAGCATATGAGGTGTTTTTCAAGGGCTGGGGCAAGTTTGTTCTAACCTCGTAGTCAGACAAAGACCTATGCTTTCTGAAACAGCTGGAAGAATATACTACAGCTCTCGCCTCCCTGAATATGACCAACTGAATTTTGAAGAGGTATTAGAGCTTAATGATTCTACTCTGACCTCTAATCCATTTGCCCACCACAGTTCACCAATTCATTGAAGCTGTAACTTGAGTAAAAACAGAACACTATACTTGGGTGTATTTAAATTCCTGATGCTTGGCCAGTTATTACCTATCAGGTACCAGACATGAAATTTTCAAAAGAAATTATTAAGAGTAGAGGTGTTAAATATTGGTGACTAGCAACAGGAATAATTAGTTTGGCTATGTCTGTTGTCCACCTTACATATTTACTACAAACAATTGTAGAAAAAACATTTTTAATTCAAAAATACATTATTTCAATAAAAAGGTTTCTGTCACCACCTAACACCCATTAGGATGACTCCTATCCAAAACACAGAATATAACAAGCTTTGATAACAATGTGGAGACACTGGAAGGCTGCTGCACTTTGAGAGTGTGAAGGGATGTAGGCACTATGGAGAATAGTACAGTGCTTCTTCCCAAAGCTGAGGACATAATTACCATACAACTGCTGGACCATGTATTACATGCCAAAAAGAACATAAGGCACAGTCTCGAAGAGAGACTTACACCCTCGTGTTCACAAGCAGCATTATTTACAAGAGCCATATAGGGGCACGAACCCAAGTGTTCATTAACAGATGAATGAACATCAAAATTTAGTATATACATGCAATGGAATATTACTTGGCCTTAAAAAGGAAGGAAATTCTGACACATGCTACAAGACGAATGAATCTTGAAGACAGTATTTTGTGGGGCTCTGAATTGAAAGAGGACTGTTTTAAGCATAAAGAAGCTTAAGCACATGTTTGCAGTTTGGAGCTAAAATGGCGCCTACAGGGAGGGGTGTGGGAGTGAAAAGAAGCTTAAGCACATTGTTTCAGCTTGCAGCTAAGATGGCGCCTACAGGAAGGGACATGGAAATGAAGGGAAGCTTAAGTGCATTGTTTAAAGAAGTTTAAGCACATGTTTGCAGTTAAGATGGCGCCTACAGGAAGAGGCAGGGCGTGATCTAAATTGTTAATTGATGGTCAAAATTTCTGATTGGTTCCCTTGGTCTCCGCGCTCGTGAATGATTGCTTGGTCTTTAGCTTGATTGGTGTAATCTATAGGAAGTCCCGTGCAAACCCCCCTTCACTTGCCTATAAAAGCTGTAGATCTTCATTAATAAAGCGGAACTACGTCGATGGAACCCCTGTCGCGTCTGATTGTCCCCTGCCTCAGCCAGGGGGCTGCGGGGCGGACAGTTCAAGGTTTGCCTTTCTCAGAGATCTCCCGGTTCAGCCGGGGGTAATCCCCGCTGCCTTCCCTTTCTGCGGAAGGTCCCCGCAGTATTTTAAGTGAATTAAGCCAGCTAGAGTAGTCAAATTTAAAGAGACAGAAAGTAAAATTGATTGCCAGAAGCTCGTGGGCTGGGGAGTTGTTGTTTAGTGGGTGTAGAGTTTCTGTTTTGAGAGATGAAAAAAGATCTGGAGATTGGCTTCACAACATGAATACACTTAACTACTGAACAGTATGCTTTAAAATGGCTGTGATGGCAATTTTATGTGATATGCATTTGAGTACAATTTTTAATGTCACAAATAAAAGAGTTTTGTCTATCAGGTGGAACAAAGCCTTTCTCCTCCTATTCTCTTGGAGTCTTGCGATCGCTGACACTTGATATACAGGTAGCACTCTGACACAGCTCTGAGATGAACTGCTCCAAGGTTGCCATGCAAATCAGGTGGAAGTATCAGAGCAGGGATGCAGATGGCAGAGAAGAAATCATGGTGGATAAAGCTTGATGAGGTGCAACTTCGAGAGAGAGAGAGATTGTGCCTGGCTGTGTCCAGTACCATAAAAGACACCAGATTGAAAAGGTCTCAACTATGTTGGCAAATGATTACATACTGTAATCAGCAAGGTCCATCATATTGACTGCACCACTCAGGGCAGAAAAATATGACTGTATGTACACAATTATAGGTTAAACAAATACATCAATGACTGTAACTAGATCACCCCTTCCTGCCACTCACCCACCCCTCACACTCCCTACATACAGATTTACTAAACAGCAACTGAAAACCAATTGCTAGATACAACTGTGGAATTCTAGTGCCAAAAGACCTAGAGATAATCTGTCTCAAGGCAACCTTAATCACTTGGTATTAGCTGTCTTGAATGTGATGCTGAGAAAGATTCTAAAGCTACACCTGGGTTCAGTGGGAAACCATGACTTGATGGCCCAAATCATTCTGAGACACTGAAACAGAACTGGAAATAAAACTTCCTGTCCAGAGTCTTTTCTGTTGAAAAGCAATTTCTCATGGATGAAGAAGCAAGTCGGTAAGCCATAAAACAGAATTCGCTTTACATATCCCTTTCAAGTTCCAGCTTGCAGAATAGGCAAATGACTTGAGGGTGGGAGGAGAGTGGGGGGAGTTGGAATATCTTCTTCAGTATAACTATGCTTGGGTATTGGTGAGAGAAGTGTTCTGATACTAGTTTTCCATTATAACCAGAATGGAAGTGTATTTTATTTTCAATAAATTAATCATTCCATTACTGAATGATGCCAAAAAGGAAAAGGCTCACCCATAATGCTATCATCTTAATATATTCAATTTAGTATTTTGGAATTTTCTTAAATTATTTTCTCCTATGCCTTCTTTTTCTTATTGGGGTATATAGCAAAGTTATTGCTATATGTCTTCTACAGAATTTTCTTGTTTACAGCTATACATAATCCCCCAACAGTCATAGGTACATCCATGACCCCTCCCACCTGAGCCCCCGCTTCCTGTTCCCCCATCCCCCACCCCCAGGTTGATGCATAGCCCCCATGTAAGTTCCCTTAATCTTACAGCTTAATCACAATCACTATCTCTTTTACATACGATAGTATAGGTTTCCATGTTGCTCTTTCCATACCTCTCACCCAATCCTCCCTCCCCTCAATGTCCATTGGTCTGTCCTCTCTCTCTTTTTCTCCATTGCTGCTCTGCCTGTGTATTTATTGGTACCATCTTACTAGATTTCACATATATGCATTAGTATACTCTATTTGTCCTTTTCGACTTACTTCATTTTTGAATAACAGGTTCTAGATTCATCCATTTCATTTGGACTGATTCTTCTGCATTTCATTTTATGGCTGATAAATATTCCATTGTATATATGTATCAGAGCTTCCTTATCCATTCATTCGTCGATGGACATCTAAGTTGTTTCCATGTTCTAGATATTGTACAGAGTACTGCAATGAACACTGGGTTACAGGTGTCTCTTTCAATTTTTATTTCATCAGGGCATATGCCTAATACCAGGATTGCTGGGTCATATGGGGCTTCTTTTTGTCCAGCATCTTTTTTTGCCTTTCTTTTAAATTTTTCTTTTTTGCTTTTACAGAGTTTTGTTGTTTACAAATATGTATAATCCCAGATCAGTCATATGTATATTCCATTCCCTGACCCCCCCATCTCATCCCTCCAGGCCATCACATAGGTCCCATGTAAGATCTCTTAATCCACAGTGCATTGACAATAGTCATCTCTTTTACATATGATAGCATAGGGCTCCATGTTACTCTTTCCATCTCTCTCACCCACTCTTCCCTCTCCCCAATGTCCATAAGTCTGTTCTCTATGATTGTTTTTCCACTGATGCTCTGCATGTGTATTTATCAGTACGATCTTGTGTTAGTATACTATACTTGTCCTTCTCTTTTTGACTTACTTCACTTTGTATAATAGGTTCTAGATTCATCCATCTCATTAAGACTGAATTTTCTATATTTCTTTTTGAGACTGAGAAATATTCCATTGTATATATGTACCAGAGCTTCTTATTTATCCATTCATTCATCGATGGACATCTAGGTTGCTTCCATGTTCTAGCTATTGTACAGAGTGCTGCAATGAACACTAGGGTACAGGGTCCTCATTCAATTTTGATTTCCTCAGGGAATAAGCCTAATGGTGGGATTGCAGGATCATATAGTGCTTCTATTCTTAGTTTCTTGAGGAATCTCCATACTGTCTTCCATAGTGGCTGTATCAATTTACATTCACACAAATAATGCAAGAGTGTCCCCTTTTCTCCACACCCTCTCCAGCATTTATTATCTGTAGATTTTTTGGTGATGGCCATTCTGACTGGTGTGAGGTGATACCATTGTAGTTTTATATTTCTCTAATAAAGAGCAACGTTAAGCATCTTTTCATGTGTTTTTTGGCCATCTATATGTCTTCTTTGAGAGATGTCTCTTTAGGTCTTTTTCCTATTTTTTGATTGGGTTGTTCTTTTGCTATTGAGTTGTCTGAGCTGCTTGTATATCTTGGAAATTGATTGTCGGTTGTTTCATTTGCTATGATTTTCTCCCATTCTGTGGGTTGTCTGTTCACCTTGTTCATAGTTTTGTTTTGTTTTGTTTTGTTTTTTGCTGTGCAAAAGCTTTTAAGTTTAATGAGGTCCCACATATTTATTTTTGTTTTTATTTCAATTATTCTAGAGGACAGGTCACAGAAGATCTTGCTTTGATGTCACTGAGTGTATTGCCTATATTCTCCTCTAAGAGATTTAGGGTTTCTGGTCTTCCATTTAGGTCTCTAATGCATTTTGAGTTGATCTTTGTGTAGGGTGTCAGGGAATGTTCCAACTTCATTTTTTGGCATGTAGCTGTCCAATTTTCCCAGCACCATTTGTTGAAGAGGTTGTCTTTGTCCCATTTTAGATTTTTGCCTCCTTTGTCAAACATAAGGTATGCATATGTGCATGAGTTTATCTCTGGGTTCTTTATCTTGTTCCATTGGTCTACATTTCTGTTTTTGTGCTAGTACCATACTGTCTTGATGACTGTTGCTTTTTAGTATAGTCTGAAGTTAGGGAGGCTGATACCTCCAGCTCCATTATTCTTCCTCAGGATTTCTTTGGCTATTTGAGGTCTTCTGTGTTTCCATATGAACTGTGCTATTCTTTGGTCTAGTTCTGTGAAGAATGTCATTGCTAATTTGATAGGGATCACATTGAATCTGTAGATGGTATTTGGTAGTATGGTCATTTTCACAATATTGATTATTCTGACCCAGGAACATGGAATATCTCTCCATCTGTTTATGTTGTTGTTTATTTCTTTCATTGGTGTCTTGTAATTTTCTGTGTCCAGTTCTTTTGTTTCTTTGGGGAGGTTTATTCCTAGGCATTTTATTCTCTTGGTTGCAATCATGAAGGGGATTGAATCCTTGATTTCTTTGATTTTTCATTGTTTGTATATAGGAATGAGAGTGATTTCTGTGTATTGATTTTGTATCCTGTGACTTTGCTGAATTCATTGATTAACTCTAGTAGTTTTCTAATAGTGTCTTTGGGGTTTTTTATGTATGGTATGTCATCAAATAGACAGTTTTACTTCTTCTTTTCCAATCTGCATTCCTTTTATCTCTTTTCCTTCTCTTATTGCTGTTTTTTTTTTTTTAAGATTTATTTATTTATTTATTTTTGGGCGGGGGTCGGGTTGGGGAGGGAGGGGAGTGGGCGGGCCACTTCCATTGGTCTTTCCTTTCTCTGTCCTCATCCATCTTTGTTCTTTGGCTCCTGAGGGCCTCCCATCGCGGTGGCATCTGTCGCTGCAGAGCGCCGGCTCTGGGCGCATGCGCTCCAGAGCTCCGGCTCCGTGATTGGACACATCAGTCCAGCCGCTCCGCGGCACGTGGGATCTTCCCAGGCCAGGGCTCGAACCAGCACCCCTTGCACTGCAAGGCGGTGTCCTTACCCACTGGACCACCAGGGGAAGCTCTCGCTAGAATTTTGTTAAGGATTTTGGTGTCTAAATTTATCAGAGATATTGGCCTGTAATTTTCTTTTTTTGTGATGTCTTTGCCTGGTTTTGGTATCAGGGTGATGGTGGCCTCATAGAATGTGTTTGGAAGTGTTCCTTTTTGTGCAATTTTCTGAAAGAGTTTTAGAAGGATAGGCATTATTTCTTCTTTAAATGTTTGGTAGAATTCTCCTTTGAAGGCGTCTGGCCCTGGGCTTTTATTATTGGGTAGCTTTCTGGTCATGGATTCAATTTATGAGCTTGAGATTGGATGTTCATAATTTCTAAGACTGAACTTCTCTAAGAAACTGTCCATTTCTTCCAGGTTGTCCAGTTTGTTGCCATATAGTTGCTCATAAGAGCCTCTTATTATCCTTTGTATTTCTGTATTGTCTGTTGTAACCTGATAGTTTATTTGATTGTTATGTCTTCCTCTTGGATTGATCCCTTGATCATTATGTAGTGTTCTGCCTTGTCTCTTATAATCTCCTTTATTTTGAGGTCTATTTTGTCTGATATGAGGATTGCTACTACAACTTTCTTTTGATTTCTGTTTGCATGGAATATCTTTTTCCAGCCTCTCACTTTCAGTCTATGTGTGTCTTTAGGCCTGAATTGGTTTCTTGTAAACAGAATATATAGGTCTTGCTTTTGTATCCATTCAGCCAGTCTGTGTCTCCTGGTTGGAGTATTTAATCCATTTACATTCAGAGTAATTATTGATACAAATGTTCCTACTGTCATCTTCTTAGATGTTTGGGGTTTGTTTTGTAGATCTTTTCCTATTCTTATATTTATTGGCTATATCAGTCCCTTTAACACTTGTGGTAAGGCTGGTTTTGCTGCACAAAATTCCTTTAGCTTTTGCTTGTTTGTAAAGCTTTTGATTTTTCCATCAATTCTGAATGAAATCCTTGCCAGGTAGAGTATTCTTGGTTGTAGACTTTTCTCTTTCAGAAGTTTAAATGTGTCTTGCCATTTCCTACTAGCCTGCAGGGTTTCTGCTAAAAGATCAGCAATTAAACGTATGGGGTTTCCCTTGTATGTTACTTGTTGTTTGTCCCTTGCTGCTTTAAGTAATCTGTCTTTGTGTTTAGTCTGTGTTAGCTTGATTAGTATGTGTCTTGGTGTGTTTCTCCTGGGGTTTATCCAGTATGGAACTCTTTAGACTTGGTTGACTATTTCCTTTCCCATGCTGGAAATGTTTTCAACTATCTCTTCAAAAATCTTTTCATACCATTTCTTTTTCTCTTCTTCTTCTGAGACCCCTATAATTCTAATATTGGTGTGTTTGTTATTATTCCAGATGACTCTGAGGCTATCCTTAGTTCTTTTCATTCTTTGTGCTTTGTTCTGTTCTTCAGCAGTTATTCCCACCATTCTGTCTTCCAGTTCACTTATCCATTCTTCTGCCTCAGATACTCTACTATTTAGTCTTTTCATAGTATTTTTAAGTTCAGTGATTCAGCTGTCTGTGTTTATTTTTAATTTCTTGTATGTCTTTTCTCAGTGTGCTGATTTCCTCTAATATTCTATTTTCAGAGTTTTGGATCCTCATTAGTATTGCTCTTCTGAATTCTCTTTCAGATAGTTTGTCTAGCTCTCTTTTGATCATTTTGCTTTGTGTGTGTCTCATTTTTTCCTTCATTTGTGCAGTGTTTCTCTGTCTTCTCATTATTATTGTTAATTTTTGATTTTTTTGTGTTTGAGGTCTTTTTCCAGGCTTTGTGGTTGAAGCTTTCCTTTTGGTTTCTGTCCTTATAGAAAGGTTCAGTGGTTTGTGTCTTAGTTAGATGATGCTGGGTCTTGTTTGCAGGTCAACAGTCTCTAGTATTGTGTGTTCTTTGGCAGTGTAGGGTCTTAGAGTCAGTGCTTCCACTCCAAGGTTCCCAGGTTTGATCTCTGGCCAGGGAGTGTAGGCTCCTCATCTGCTTTGCTATAGCGTTCAGAGGGACAACAGGTGCATTCCTGATAGATGTCAGTCATATAATCATGCAAATATTGTCTAACACAGTGGGAAAACATACATATATACACATCTATAACCAAAACTGAACCGTCTAAAAGTGATAAAGTACAGGAGACTGTTTTGTCAAACAACACAATCAAAATTGGCACCTGACCATTAAGATATAAGCTAATTAAAACAGCCTGGAAAACAGATCTGGAGCAAGGTCCTAGCTGGGGATATTTCAATGAAAACAGTCTTTAAGACATGTGTTGGGGGAGAGAAGGTAATGAAAAGTAACAGAATCATGTTGCAGGGTTATGTAGGGGTAGATAAAAAAGATGAGTATATATTAAAGTTTAATACAGCAGGAAGAGAACAGTAGAAACAGCAAGCAAGGAAATCATTATAGAGAGGATAATAGTAGATATAAAAAGATTTAACAGTTTTAGCAGAGAGAAAACTGTGGTTAGAAAAAAAAAATTTAACTAACAACAACAAAAAAAACACTGTCCCTCCTCAATTGTGAGTCTATCTTCCCATCTGTGTGTGGATCTTCCACCAGTTGGCTCCTGAGGCTGTCCTAGGGACCCGGGTCTGTTCCATTTGGGGCCTGGTGTGGGGGCAAGGCGGCTGCTTAGGTCTCCAGTCCCCTCTGGAGGCCTGCAGTCTTCCATTGTCCTCTAGGGGCTGGATTATAGGGATTGTTCCATATCTTGAATGGTATTTTTGGTCTGCACCACGCTCACTGCCTCATCCAGACAGGCTTCTCCAGTGTCGAGACCACTTTCGCCACAGTCTGAAAGTTATCTGGACGTTGTTTCTTCTCCTGGTCAGATGGAGAGCCGAGCAGGCAAGGGTCAGGAGGGTCAGCTGCGCAGGGCCCAGGCCAGGGAGCAGTGCTGTGAGCTGGCAGCAGCCAGGTTCCAGGCCATGGGGTCAAATCTGCCCTGGTCGCACCTCGCCAAGGGCATGTGGCTGTGAGTGTGCAATGCACACAGGCCGTGGCTGGCATGTGTCCCCGTTTTCCCCTTCCTTCCCCGCAGTTCCTTCAGCCAGACTGAGCCCTGAGCAGCTTCCCAAGCCCCTGCCGCTTGGAGCAGCTCCACCACTGGGCGTACTCTAGCCCGGGCACATCAGAGGTCCGGAGCGGGGGCTGAGGAGCAGGGCACTCCCCGGGTTAGGGCGCAGGTCCCCACACAGGGCGTGCAGGAGTCAGAGTGAGGCGTGGGGAGAGAGCAGGCCGCGCAGCAGCAGTCGTGGCTCAGAGAGGCTGCAGGCCCCATCCCTGAGGTTTGATTTTTAAAAGCACGATTGCATCCCTCTTACCATCATTGTGGTTTCTAATTTGCTCTTGGGTATAGGGTATCTTTTTTGTGATCGGATCCAACCTCCTCCTGTTGATGGTTTTCAACAGCTAGTTTTAATTCTGGCATTTTCACAGGAGCTGATGAGTGCACGTTTTTCTACTCTGCCATCTTGGTATTTTCCTCCTCTATGCCTTTTTACATCATTATAATAATAGTGTAAATACAGCTTTAGATCCTAGCAAGAACTCTAATGAAAAATGTACAAAATTTTAAAGTGTAAATCCCTTTAGAACTCATTAGTAAGTGATGTGAGGATTCAAATAGCTTCAATCTGTGACACTAAAGAATTTATGATCTATTTAAGGAGACTAAAAAAAAAAAAAAAAAAGCATTACATGCAAAGATGTTTCAACTCAATGATGAGGTCTATTCTCTAATTTCTTGACTTTGAAACAAAAAACTAATCTCCTTTTTTTCATAAACAAATGGCCCAAGGAGACTTTAAATCTAAAAACTGAACAACTGAACAAAATTAACATCATAGAACAAATTAAAAAAATTTTTTTCAGGAATTTTGCTTAAACTTCCTTTCTTTAAAGAAACATCTATAAAAACTGCTTTCTTCCATCTTTCATTTATTATATCCTCTCAGTAGTAAATACTCTACACGTGCTTGCGAGCCAGCTGGCCAGCTTTTGGCTGACCTATATATCTAGTTAATTTAAGATCAAGCCACCAAGGTATGAAGCAGAGCACAACGCCTGCTTCTGATGAGCTGTTACCCTGTGAAGCCAACATGCTGAGGATAGGATTTCACAGTAGGGATTTTCCACATCTATGTTGTAGAAGAAATTATCTGTGGTGTAATAGATTTTCTTGCCAGACCAACTGAGTCAGCACTTTGTAGTATCAATTCCTCTCCCATCTAAGGTTTTAGATTCATGCTTGTCCTGGAACTAAGGCAGGCCAGCATGATGCCTTAAAAGTAATTCTTCAGACCAGAGAGGGCCAGGAGGGGCTCATGACATTTCTCTTTCTTCTGCAGCCAGACTTGATGACCAGCTGTCTTTAAAGGAGCCTCTCCCTTCAGGGTAGTTAAACCAGTTAGCCAACAAATCTGTGAAACACATCATGTGTATTATAACCTGGCTAGTATGCGTGAGTCTAATAATTTCTCAAAAGCAAAGTTAAAATTATGAAAAACTGTTATTCATCCTTCTGAATAAAGTGACTTGGCTATTTCTATTTGCACACTCAAGCTGAAATTTCTTTATAAATCAAGCATGGTGTGATATGAAGTTTATGTTTAAATAATAGTGTAAATACAGCTTTAGATCCTAGCAAGAACTCTAATGAAAAATGTACAAAATTTTAAAGTGTAAATCCCTTTAGAACTCATTAGTAAGTGATGTGAGGATTCAAATAGCTTCAATCTGTGACACTAAAGAATTTATGATCTATTTAAGGAGACTAAAAAAAAAAAAAAAAAAGCATTACATGCAAAGATGTTTCAACTCAATGATGAGGTCTATTCTCTAATTTCTTGACTTTGAAACAAAAAACTAATCTCCTTTTTTTCATAAACAAATGGCCCAAGGAGACTTTAAATCTAAAAACTGAACAACTGAACAAAATTAACATCATAGAACAAATTAAAAAAATTTTTTTCAGGAATTTTGCTTAAACTTCCTTTCTTTAAAGAAACATCTATAAAAACTGCTTTCTTCCATCTTTCATTTATTATATCCTCTCAGTAGTAAATACTCTACACGTGCTTGCGAGCCAGCTGGCCAGCTTTTGGCTGACCTATATATCTAGTTAATTTAAGATCAAGCCACCAAGGTATGAAGCAGAGCACAACGCCTGCTTCTGATGAGCTGTTACCCTGTGAAGCCAACATGCTGAGGATAGGATTTCACAGTAGGGATTTTCCACATCTATGTTGTAGAAGAAATTATCTGTGGTGTAATAGATTTTCTTGCCAGACCAACTGAGTCAGCACTTTGTAGTATCAATTCCTCTCCCATCTAAGGTTTTAGATTCATGCTTGTCCTGGAACTAAGGCAGGCCAGCATGATGCCTTAAAAGTAATTCTTCAGACCAGAGAGGGCCAGGAGGGGCTCATGACATTTCTCTTTCTTCTGCAGCCAGACTTGATGACCAGCTGTCTTTAAAGGAGCCTCTCCCTTCAGGGTAGTTAAACCAGTTAGCCAACAAATCTGTGAAACACATCATGTGTATTATAACCTGGCTAGTATGCGTGAGTCTAATAATTTCTCAAAAGCAAAGTTAAAATTATGAAAAACTGTTATTCATCCTTCTGAATAAAGTGACTTGGCTATTTCTATTTGCACACTCAAGCTGAAATTTCTTTATAAATCAAGCATGGTGTGATATGAAGTTTATGTTTCAAAGAAAATACCATTAGCAATACTTTGAGTTTTATACTATCCATTATATCCAGGATAAACAAATGAACAAGCCCACAAAGACAAATAAAAAAATTTAACATGAAGCAGGGAAATGTTTCAGGTAAGTCACATCTGGCAGGGAAGTAACACTTTTTATTCATTTGGGGTACAATTCCTAGACTTCTTTAAAATGCATGTAAGGTAGCCCTTTGACACTTTTATGTTCCCAGATATTCATAAACTCTCAAATCAGAACTGTTTTTGATACCTACTGGTTCTCCAAATCGTGTTTCATCAAGAGCCACATGTTTCTGTGGCATATCTTCATATCACCTGTCTCTCCCTCTCACTCAATGACCATTTTCTCACACACACACACATACACCGTCTACCGTATATGAAATTTAGCAGAGAAAAACAAAGCTTTAAAACTATATTAAAATACAGGAGCCAGGCAGCCTACTAAGCTCACCAGAAAGCAAACACTGAGTTGTCACCTACTATCCTTTACCTAACCTCAAGTCACAGCTTTTCAAAACCAATAAAGTATGTATCATGGATCTTGAGATCCAAGAGAAATCACTGAGAACTAGAAATGTCAAATCCTTGAAGGGCAAAGGTCAGCTGGTACTATCTAATAATGACGCAAAGCTGACAGCACAGCGTAAAATAGAGATTCAACATTCAGAAAACAACATCACGAAACTACCAAAAGTTTCACTTTAGAATATGGTGGTACAAGTATGAGGATCCACTCAGCAAGCTCTCTCTGTGTGTGTGTGTGTGTGTGTGTGTGCACGCATGCTCAGTCATATCTGACACTTAGTCATATCTGACACTTAGCAGCTCCATAAGCTGTAGCCCACCAGGCTCCACTGTCCGTGGAATTTTCAGGCAAGAGTACTGGAGTGATTTGCCATTTCCTCCTCCGGGAAATCTTTCTGACCCAGGGGTGGAACCCCTGTCTCTTTCAGTGGCAGGCGGATTCTTTACCACTGAGACATTTGGGAATCCCAAACAAGCCTTTAGAGAGTCTAAATAAAATAGACTCTTCCTTGTGCCTATTGTATTAATATCTTCAAGAGACAGCTGGAGGTAGGTGGTTGGTGGTCTATTTCACATTAGTATTCTTATGAGGACAAGCGTCCCTTGCATTCTACCCATATCTATAGTAGACTTATTTCCTTAAATAAATATTTTTTAAAATACGACATCTTAAGTGCTTTTGAGATCATTTTATTACTACACCACCCAAGAAAAGCATATTCCATTTTTTCAAAGGTCATAAAAGAAATCCAAATAGAAAAGTACTACATAAATGTGACAACAATTTTCATTTATTACACCAATAAATAAGCTTTGGTTTCTACAGCCCAAATCAGAGATGAAGCCAGGAAAAAACCAGAGCAATGACCAAGGAAAACACTTTTCTTCTTCTCCTATTCTTTTAAGATTTCCAAAGGGTCACTAATGTGAACCAAGTAAACCATAGAAGGAAATGGGTGCCAAATGAGAGTGATAAGATTACAGTACACTAAAATTCCAGTGCTATAGATTGCAACAATATAGGAATTGCTGAGGGGTGGTATTAAACAGGCTTTCCTCACTGGCTCAAAGAGTCAGCCAAATGCCTGAATCTGACAAATTCATTTTCCACCTAGAATGCATTATACCTTTAAACATCCAAAGATATAGAGAAAAAAAAATGTCTTCCAGTGTAGACTGAAGAAAAACCTCTATGTTTGAAATGCAAGAGAAGGAAAGCTTCCCTTTGCCAGCATTTGCAGACTAGAATGCTCTGAAGAACTATATAAGGGTACCCAAGCTTTAAAAGAGGGAGGAAGCCTTTTACACTCACCCTGCCATCTTTTGGATGTGACATCTGTCAGATATCAAGGAATGAAGGACAAAAGCAAAAGAGGGAGATAAAGAACACAAGCCAGCAATCTGTTTAGGCTTTGGCTCTGTTTCTCATGGATCAGAATATACAGGGAGATCCCTGTCTTTTTCCACATGGTCAAGAATTGAGTAAATAAAGGGGAACAGTGGGTTTTGAACGTGCACTTAAAGATGACGATTTTTTTAAAAAACTTGGGGACTTCTGTGTGATGGTGGTTCTGTTGTTATAAAGCAAGGGGTCTAACATTGAATTTCCTGATGCTTTTGTCACAATACATACCATCCAAGGACAGGCCTTGGGGCCTCAGCTTTGCATCTATCTCACGAAAAGAGAGATCATCCCTGTCTTCAATCCCAGCTCTAAAGGGCCTTCAACTTGTAAACAGGAAAGACTCATCCAAGCCTAGTTTTTACCATTGTTTCTCCTTCTGAGTCAAAAACCATTGCTAGCATTCACATCCTCAGCCTCCTAACAAAAGTAACATGCAATTCATTTCTGATTCTCAGGAGTGAAATATACTAGGTGGGAAATTATATACTAGGATTACATGGGCAATTAACCAGCTTTGTCAATTGAAGTAGTGACAGCTGTTAATCATATCTTTTAATTCCTTTTCTATTTTATAATCTGTTATTATTACTCTTATAACAATTTTCTGATCTCTTTGCTTTCTCCCAATCTTTCTCCTTCAGGAAATGGGTGCCAAATGAGAGTGATAAGATTACAGTACACTAAAATTCCAGTGCTATAGATTGCAACAATATAGGAATTGCTGAGGGGTGGTATTAAACAGGCTTTCCTCACTGGCTCAAAGAGTCAGCCAAATGCCTGAATCTGACAAATTCATTTTCCACCTAGAATGCATTATACCTTTAAACATCCAAAGATATAGAGAAAAAAAAATGTCTTCCAGTGTAGACTGAAGAAAAACCTCTATGTTTGAAATGCAAGAGAAGGAAAGCTTCCCTTTGCCAGCATTTGCAGACTAGAATGCTCTGAAGAACTATATAAGGGTACCCAAGCTTTAAAAGAGGGAGGAAGCCTTTTACACTCACCCTGCCATCTTTTGGATGTGACATCTGTCAGATATCAAGGAATGAAGGACAAAAGCAAAAGAGGGAGATAAAGAACACAAGCCAGCAATCTGTTTAGGCTTTGGCTCTGTTTCTCATGGATCAGAATATACAGGGAGATCCCTGTCTTTTTCCACATGGTCAAGAATTGAGTAAATAAAGGGGAACAGTGGGTTTTGAACGTGCACTTAAAGATGACGATTTTTTTAAAAAACTTGGGGACTTCTGTGTGATGGTGGTTCTGTTGTTATAAAGCAAGGGGTCTAACATTGAATTTCCTGATGCTTTTGTCACAATACATACCATCCAAGGACAGGCCTTGGGGCCTCAGCTTTGCATCTATCTCACGAAAAGAGAGATCATCCCTGTCTTCAATCCCAGCTCTAAAGGGCCTTCAACTTGTAAACAGGAAAGACTCATCCAAGCCTAGTTTTTACCATTGTTTCTCCTTCTGAGTCAAAAACCATTGCTAGCATTCACATCCTCAGCCTCCTAACAAAAGTAACATGCAATTCATTTCTGATTCTCAGGAGTGAAATATACTAGGTGGGAAATTATATACTAGGATTACATGGGCAATTAACCAGCTTTGTCAATTGAAGTAGTGACAGCTGTTAATCATATCTTTTAATTCCTTTTCTATTTTATAATCTGTTATTATTACTCTTATAACAATTTTCTGATCTCTTTGCTTTCTCCCAATCTTTTTCTCCTTCAGAAAATCCTCACTGAACTCTTCCTGACCTTCCTTTATGTTGAGTAATTTTCCCCCTGGAAACACTCGCTTCATTTCATCTCAGTCCTCTAGTTTCCTCATTCTAGCTCCCTCTGCTGATTGCAACCAATTTGATTTCAAAGGTCCAGGTAGTCATCACAGGAAAGCACTAATTCACATGCCTGCTCTGTAACCTCCAGTGACAGTAGAAAAGAATATGTGTCTCAGTCAAACATGGAGGCATTCTTCACACCATATGGTCCGGCCCTGTATAAATAAGAAAACTGAGGGTTTCTTTTTTTAAAGACGCTACTGAAAATAACTGTACTATAATGATTTTAATATTCCTTCCATAATTAACCATTGTCCCATGACATCTGCATGGATCTACTGACTTCTTACTCTGGTAAGTCCACAGCTCCACACAAACCACATTATTATTATTTACATCATCATTGTCCTGTGAAAATTCTGAACAGAAGGAGTTAGTTCAATGGCAGTTCTGAGACAGGGTTTCTATTGGAAATAACAGAAGCTCCTCTGGCTAACTTTGGCAGAGAGATTATATTAAAGGATATTAGGTAATTTACAAAATCATAGAGAGACTAGAGGCTCAGGTTCCAGGAAAATGCCCCAAACAATGCACAGACTAGCCTGAGGAGGACTGGACTTACCACCACCTCCACCACAAAGATTATTTCTTGCCGCCCATGCCACACCTGCAAGTCAGTTGCCTCCACAAGCAGGCAAACCACAGACTGGAAGTCAGCACTGCCCTGTTTCCTCCTGCACTTGCAAATCAAAGCCTCACACAGACATTCTCATTGGAAGCCCAGCATCCCACACTTATTCTAAATGCAAAGGACACTGAGATTCACCATGTGGGAATGAATTTCCCCAAATATCAAAGGCTATTCAAAATAAATGAGCAGCCAAATATCTCACAAACGTGGGCTTCAGTTGCTAAATGAGAAGAAGAATTCCAGCCCCTCTGGCCATCCCCCTGGTCTTGCCCATCTTGCTACAACACAATTGCATTCACAAAGGACTCATTTCTGCAGTGAACAGAGAGAAATAAACATGCTCTTTATCCAGACTCATCCAGAACAATACTCGAATGCAGTAAGCCCTTAACTAGACTTATTCCAACAAAAATGAATGCTCATGGGCTTCCCTGGTGGTCCAGTGGGTAAGGACACCGCCTTGCAGTGCAAGGGGAGCCGGTTCAATCCCTGGTCTGGGAAGATCCCACGTGCGCGGAGCGGCTGGACTGATGAGTCCAATTACCGAGCCGGAGCTCTGGAGCGCATGCGCCCAGAGCCGGCTCTCTGCGACAACAGAGGCCACCGCGATGGGAGGCCCACACGGGCCAAAGAACAAAGATGGATGAGAATAGACAAATGAAAGACCAATAGAAGTGGCCCGTCTGCTCCCCTCCCTCCCCAACCCACCCCACCCCACCAAAACAAATAAATAAATAAATCTTTAACAACAAAAAAAATGAATGCTCATACATTTGCTTAGGTTCAGCCCAACAAATAAAGATCAAGCACAGATTATATCTAGAGCTTGTTCTGGGTGTTGAGGGATCATAACTAGATTAATAAAATACAGTCCAACCCTGAAGGAATTTACAGCCTGAGAACAGGAGAAAGATTTGGGGACTAAATGGAATACACCTTGACAAATACCACACAATGAAATATGTGAAATGTGTGGAGGCAATAAGTAACTAACTCTCCTTGAACTGGGAGATGGGGTAGCAATGCCTGAGCATTATTTCTTGCCGCCCATGCCACACCTGCAAGTCAGTTGCCTCCACAAGCAGGCAAACCACAGACTGGAAGTCAGCACTGCCCTGTTTCCTCCTGCACTTGCAAATCAAAGCCTCACACAGACATTCTCATTGGAAGCCCAGCATCCCACACTTATTCTAAATGCAAAGGACACTGAGATTCACCATGTGGGAATGAATTTCCCCAAATATCAAAGGCTATTCAAAATAAATGAGCAGCCAAATATCTCACAAACGTGGGCTTCAGTTGCTAAATGAGAAGAAGAATTCCAGCCCCTCTGGCCATCCCCCTGGTCTTGCCCATCTTGCTACAACACAATTGCATTCACAAAGGACTCATTTCTGCAGTGAACAGAGAGAAATAAACATGCTCTTTATCCAGACTCATCCAGAACAATACTCGAATGCAGTAAGCCCTTAACTAGACTTATTCCAACAAAAATGAATGCTCATGGGCTTCCCTGGTGGTCCAGTGGGTAAGGACACCGCCTTGCAGTGCAAGGGGTGCTGGTTCAATCCCTGGTCTGGGAAGATCCCACGTGCGCGGAGCGGCTGGACTGATGAGTCCAATTACCGAGCCGGAGCTCTGGAGCGCATGCGCCCAGAGCCGGCTCTCTGCGACAACAGAGGCCACCGCGATGGGAGGCCCACACGGGCCAAAGAACAAAGATGGATGAGAATAGACAAATGAAAGACCAATAGAAGTGGCCCGTCTGCTCCCCTCCCTCCCCAACCCACCCCACCCCACCAAAACAAATAAATAAATAAATCTTTAACAACAAAAAAAATGAATGCTCATACATTTGCTTAGGTTCAGCCCAACAAATAAAGATCAAGCACAGATTATATCTAGAGCTTGTTCTGGGTGTTGAGGGATCATAACTAGATTAATAAAATACAGTCCAACCCTGAAGGAATTTACAGCCTGAGAACAGGAGAAAGATTTGGGGACTAAATGGAATACACCTTGACAAATACCACACAATGAAATATGTGAAATGTGTGGAGGCAATAAGTAACTAACTCTCCTTGAACTGGGAGATGGGGTAGCAATGTTTGACTCCAAGTGCAAAAGAGTCTCAAAGCTGAGGAGAAAGGACATTTCAAGCAGAGAGTCTAGTGAGAGCTAAAGCTTCTCAGCATTCAGCAATGCAAGGCATTCTCCCAAGCATTTTCCACACAGTAACTCATCTAACCCACTCAACAAACCTATGCTGCAGCTGCTATTAAGGCTCCTGTTTCACATAGCCGTTGGATGTGGATGTCCCGATGCCAGCACCTGCAGGGGTCGTTACCATGCTCCCAGCATCCGTGCTGCTCTCCCGCAGTAGCCTAAGGACAGACCTGAGGTGTACGGAGGACAGTGCATTCAACGAACAGCTGAAACAGTCCGTTGTTGCTGCATATGACAGTTTGTGGGTAAAGAAAAGACCAAAAGGTAAAGTAACTATTAACTGCCTTAATTTTAAACAGGTTTCTTAATCAGGAAGAGTTATAATCAATGTGGCTTATCTTTGCCAGGACAACCAGAGTGAGAGGGAAGGGTAACGTTTATTATCATTATCATTGTTATTATTATTATCATTCAAGACCAGCAGTAGAAAAAGTGAAAGCTGTGCTAAGGAAAGTGAGTCTTGCTGTTTGCTGCAGGGCTTCACAGATTAATGCTGAAGCCTGATTATGCCTGGTGACAAGAAATGGCCCTTCCCCTCTGACCGTGTTGATGCTCAACGTGGCTTGGGTAGGCCCCTCTGTTCTCCTACATCCCTCACACCACATCCCTGGGACAACAATCACTTCAGAGAGGAGCACAGTAAATATTCGATTGAACGTCAGAAACCTTGCCTTGGAAGTTAAACCAAGCTACATTTTTGAAAATCCCCAAAATTTGCTTAGGTTCAGCCCAACAAATAAAGATCAAGCACAGATTATATCTAGAGCTTGTTCTGGGTGTTGAGGGATCATAACTAGATTAATAAAATACAGTCCAACCCTGAAGGAATTTACAGCCTGAGAACAGGAGAAAGATTTGGGGACTAAATGGAATACACCTTGACAAATACCACACAATGAAATATGTGAAATGTGTGGAGGCAATAAGTAACTAACTCTCCTTGAACTGGGAGATGGGGTAGCAATGTTTGACTCCAAGTGCAAAAGAGTCTCAAAGCTGAGGAGAAAGGACATTTCAAGCAGAGAGTCTAGTGAGAGCTAAAGCTTCTCAGCATTCAGCAATGCAAGGCATTCTCCCAAGCATTTTCCACACAGTAACTCATCTAACCCACTCAACAAACCTATGCTGCAGCTGCTATTAAGGCTCCTGTTTCACATAGCCGTTGGATGTGGATGTCCCGATGCCAGCACCTGCAGGGGTCGTTACCATGCTCCCAGCATCCGTGCTGCTCTCCCGCAGTAGCCTAAGGACAGACCTGAGGTGTACGGAGGACAGTGCATTCAACGAACAGCTGAAACAGTCCGTTGTTGCTGCATATGACAGTTTGTGGGTAAAGAAAAGACCAAAAGGTAAAGTAACTATTAACTGCCTTAATTTTAAACAGGTTTCTTAATCAGGAAGAGTTATAATCAATGTGGCTTATCTTTGCCAGGACAACCAGAGTGAGAGGGAAGGGTAACGTTTATTATCATTATCATTGTTATTATTATTATCATTCAAGACCAGCAGTAGAAAAAGTGAAAGCTGTGCTAAGGAAAGTGAGTCTTGCTGTTTGCTGCAGGGCTTCACAGATTAATGCTGAAGCCTGATTATGCCTGGTGACAAGAAATGGCCCTTCCCCTCTGACCGTGTTGATGCTCAACGTGGCTTGGGTAGGCCCCTCTGTTCTCCTACATCCCTCACACCACATCCCTGGGACAACAATCACTTCAGAGAGGAGCACAGTAAATATTCGATTGAAGCCAAGTTCAGAAACCTTGTCACTTGAGACACAGAAAGTTAAACCAAGCTACATTTTTTGAAAATCCCCCAAACAGAATAATTCCCCACTAGAAAAGAAGGTTCAGCTGGTTTACTTATGCGACTCATCCACCCCTGACGTCTGTGATCCTGTGATAGGATTACAATTTGCCTTCATAGAGGGCTGTCCACTGAGCTAATTGTATGCACCCCTTTGTGCTTGCCTCTTATGTTTATTTCATTACAATATTTACAAAAGGACTTGAGAAATAAGTCACTATGCAAATGGAAGTGTGAATACACAATTCAGAGGAATATTAAAATTCATTAACCTTATTTACATTTAAACTATTATCATGTATATTTGAGCACAGTGCACCTGCCAGAATGGATGCGAAGCCACATCAGCAGTCCACTGAATAATCTATTCACTGTCTTTATTTCCCCGTCAAGTAAAGTAAAAACTTCCTCATCTTGGACACATTTAACATCACGACCAAGCTGATTTATTCATTAGCGGTTCTTATTTCTAAAGAAATCTAATACAAATTTCAAGTTGTCCTTTGGCATTTGGAGGCTCTATCCCTTTAAAGAATTTTTCTCATCTCTGTTAATTTTGAAGTACTATGTTTCTCCTATCATCCACTTGGAAATGAAGTGGACTAAACTCACCATTTTAAAGACTAACAAGAAAAGTCATACCTGCATGATATCATTCCTCACCCCTCATCTCCAGTTCTATAAGAAAAGGAAAAATACAAAAGAAAAACAGTCAAGTTGGTGGCTTGGTATGTTAGACAAAGCAATCAGTTGATTGGAATTTCCATTTTTTTAGTCATTTATGTGACACTGTCTTGATCTGGTTCGTGCATGGGATCAAGTGACAAGTCAAAACAGTGAGCAGAGTCGCTCTGATGCTTAACACCCTCTCTGGCAATGGGAAGCCTTCCCTGGTGGCTCAATGGTAAAGAATCTGCCTGCAGTGCAAAAGCCACAGGAGACATGGCTTCGAACCCTGAAAGATCCCTAGAGAGGAGCACAGTAAATATTCGATTGAAGCCAAGTTCAGAAACCTTGTCACTTGAGACACAGAAAGTTAAACCAAGCTACATTTTTTGAAAATCCCCCAAACAGAATAATTCCCCACTAGAAAAGAAGGTTCAGCTGGTTTACTTATGCGACTCATCCACCCCTGACGTCTGTGATCCTGTGATAGGATTACAATTTGCCTTCATAGAGGGCTGTCCACTGAGCTAATTGTATGCACCCCTTTGTGCTTGCCTCTTATGTTTATTTCATTACAATATTTACAAAAGGACTTGAGAAATAAGTCACTATGCAAATGGAAGTGTGAATACACAATTCAGAGGAATATTAAAATTCATTAACCTTATTTACATTTAAACTATTATCATGTATATTTGAGCACAGTGCACCTGCCAGAATGGATGCGAAGCCACATCAGCAGTCCACTGAATAATCTATTCACTGTCTTTATTTCCCCGTCAAGTAAAGTAAAAACTTCCTCATCTTGGACACATTTAACATCACGACCAAGCTGATTTATTCATTAGCGGTTCTTATTTCTAAAGAAATCTAATACAAATTTCAAGTTGTCCTTTGGCATTTGGAGGCTCTATCCCTTTAAAGAATTTTTCTCATCTCTGTTAATTTTGAAGTACTATGTTTCTCCTATCATCCACTTGGAAATGAAGTGGACTAAACTCACCATTTTAAAGACTAACAAGAAAAGTCATACCTGCATGATATCATTCCTCACCCCTCATCTCCAGTTCTATAAGAAAAGGAAAAATACAAAAGAAAAACAGTCAAGTTGGTGGCTTGGTATGTTAGACAAAGCAATCAGTTGATTGGAATTTCCATTTTTTTAGTCATTTATGTGACACTGTCTTGATCTGGTTCGTGCATGGGATCAAGTGACAAGTCAAAACAGTGAGCAGAGTCGCTCTGATGCTTAACACCCTCTCTGGCAATGGGAAGCCTTCCCTGGTGGCTCAATGGTAAAGAATCTGCCTGCAGTGCAAAAGCCACAGGAGACATGGCTTCGAACCCTGAAAGATCCCCTAGAGAAGAGCATAGCAACCCACTCCAGTATTCTTGCCTAGAGAATCCCATGGAGAGAAGAGCCTGCTGAGCTAAAGTCTATAGGGTTGCAAAGACTCCAGCATAACTGAAGCAACCTAGCATGCATGCATCACAATGGGAACTAAATCTGCCTCAGACAGTCCACTTGGTTTCGGGTTATGTATCAGAGAAAACAGGAAAAAATGTGTAATCTATAACTGCTGTCTGACAGGGTAAATCCAATTAAGGGGCAATTTTCCTGTTCTACAAATATCTTCATAGGTTTGTGAATGCAAGCTGTCAAATGGGAGCTGGTGAGAAATCAACACAATAGAAACACAATATTTTGATGATCCAAAGGAGCTAATGAGAAGGGAAGAGACTGAATGCTATAGGAGGCAAGGATCAGAAGAATGGCCCCAAGACCAGCTGAAAAGAAAGAACAGCAATTTCTAACAGGCCATTATTAACTTGTTTCTTATGGGGTATTTAATATAACTACCTCCTCACCACTCTTCTACTTATCGTCAGTAAATTCTGTATGGTCATAAGTGCTTTCTGTGTGAGCGGATTCTTAGGAGCGTTTAGATTTCCATCTAAGTCAATGCGGTGCCCCCAAAAATCAGCATAAGAACTTGGAGCCTAAAAGAAAAAAAGTAAAAAGAACTCAGAGCCTAGAAGCAGAGGGCTTAATGCTACCAGAAGGCCCGGAGAACATGTGGCATCTAAGGGCTGATGCATAATCAATAATCAATCATAATCACATAATCAAGTCCTGGAAATGGCAGGTCTGACCAGTGGCTCTCAAACTGTAACTTGCATCAGAATCCCCTAGAGGACTTGTTGAAACAAATCCCTATGCTCACCTCTGAGATTTTCATTCAGTAGCACTAGGGTGGCCTTGGAATTCATATTTCTACCAAGTTCCTTGGTGATGTTGATACTCCTGGAATGGGAACCACATCTGGGAAACAACTCTCTCTAGATCTCTAGAGACAGTAGGAGCCCAACATCGTTTTGGTCATTAATACCTGAAAACCCTACTAACCATATGGCAATGATTCTCAGTTCTGGATGCATATTAGTATCACTGGGGAGATTTTGTTAAATGTCAATATTAATGCCTAGGCCCACCCTAGTGGTTAAATCAGAATTCTCAGAGGTGGGAAACTAGGCCTGGATATTTTTAAAATACTCTCCAGACAGACATCTCCCTGCAATGCCAGGACTGGGAGGCACCACCATAACATAACGATCAAAGGCAGAGTCCTAGGGAGCAGAGTCGTGCCTTGTGTCACATGGAACTCTAATGAGGTGAATGGACAATACGACACACTGACTTGAGTGGACAAGCCCAGAGTGTGGAAGGAAAGGCAGCATTTGAAGAACCACACCACAGCTTCTCACTCAAAGGCACAAGGGTAGCAGGCCGTCAAAAGTGGAATACTCTTTTCTAAAGCCTAGAGATTAACATGGATCAAAACAGAATAGAGAGCTTAAGTAAAGCTTTGGAACTAGCATCCATACCATCCATAGATATCTATGGATCAGCATCATAGATCCAACATCATAGAAGATCTCCTGGAGGATATCTATGGAGCAGCATCAACAATGAATGCAGTAGTTTACAAGTCTTTACATTAGAAATGTACAAACAAGAAGCTTATCAGTCTCTTCAGCTAACTCTATACACAGCAGTAACAACCATCATCCTAACACCATGCATATAAATTAAAAAGTGGGAGCTGAAGAGAGACAAATACCATGGGGAGAATATAACCAAAAGTTCAAAGGAGCTAATGATTATGTGTGTGGTGGGACAGAAATGGGGTGTAGGGGTACACCCGCATGTGTGTATTTGTGCATATGTGTGTATGTGCATATGTGCATCCCAGAAAGCTGGAGCTAAGACTTAAGAACATTTAACTTGAGAAATTAGATGGCACCCACATACACATCTTCCATCTGGTATAAGAGGCTTTATTTGAATCACTTTAGAGGCACTTTTGGGCTTCCCTGGTGGCTCAGCAGTAAAGAATCCACCTGTAATCCAGGAGCCACAGCAGATGCAGGTTTGATCCTTGGGTAGAGAAGATCTCCTGGAGGAGAGCATGGTAATCCACCTCAGTATTCTTGCCAGGAGAATCCCATGGACAGACAAGCCTGGAGGGCTACAGTCCATAGGGTCGCAAAGAGTCAGACATGATTGAAGTGACTTAGCATGCACACACGCATGCAGAGGAACTTTCAAAAAGCAAATAATAATTGTTTCAAATTTTTCATAAGTTACTTTTAGCACAGGAACATCGTCATCAAGCACAATCATATCAGAAGCCAAATTATAAAGCAGGAAAAAGATAGAACTGCTCAAAAGGGAAAAGTGGCCACCCCTTTCCCTAAACTGGGGCTCAACTTTCTCCCTACTATCCCTGAGAAACCCTACATGACACAATTTGAAAACCACTGGATAACACATTTGGTACTTTAATCTGAATTTTTCACTCAAAAAACTGATCTTGCTCTCTACAAGATAAAAGGGGAACATGAAGTGAAAGTGAAACAAAAACTTTTCATTTTTTCATACTTCAACAAGAAAGAGAGAACTGTGGTGTTTTCATTGAACACTGGCATGTAAGAGGTTAAACTACTCTTTGGTTTCTAAGTCATGAGAGGTACCAGAAGAACCACCAGCAGAGCTCAGCCCAGCTCAGAGAGCAGTTCTGGGTCAACGTCCAGTAGAGTTTCCTTAGTCCACAAGTCAATCAATGTGTCTTTGTGCACAAGTCTTCAGAGGTCAAGTAAACCACCACCCTAGGCTTTTAAACTCAGAAGTACCTGTATGCCTGGATGTCAAAGTCCACCTGCCTGGAAGTGGGTCCTGTGGCATAAATTCTTTTATGGCTGGGTAGTTTGACTATTAGATACAAAACCTTATACTACCAACCGTCAGAAGGTCTCCATAAAATATAAGGTGGAGCAATGAAAGAAAACACCTGGGAATAGGAATCCATGCAGGTGGTACATCTGGCCCCATGTGCTAAGTCACTTCAATCATATCCAACTCTTTGCAACCCTAAGGACAAAACCTACTCTTCTGTCTATGGCATCCTCCAAACAAGAATATTGAAATGGGTTGCCATGTTCTGCTCCAAGGGATTTTCCTGACCCTGCAAATGAACCCACATCTCTTATATTTCCCGCACTGGCAGGTAGGTTCTTTACTACTAGCACCACCTGGGAAGTATTGACATCCGACCCAGAAGATGGATAAAATCTCAACTGGAGTTGCCCATCTGGGATTTTCTTGATTCCCTGAACGTCCCTGCTTCCTTTCACTCTTCTCTAGTATTTTTAAAATTTTCAGTCTACCTCTACCCATTTTCCCCACTTTATGGTTTCTTCTCTCTACTCTAAACATCCATTATCTGGACTTGCAGCACAGTTCCAAAATGTTGTATCCTAACTAGGGGTGCCCAATAGTGAAAATATTTCCAAACCCTGGGAAAGCTGGAGCTTAGTCATTAGTCACTTCCCTTACTCACTTTTCTTAGTCATGTTTTCCCTGCCATACACTATTCAACGTTATGATTTCTTAGGATAGTTAAAATATTTAATAATGCAAATAGTATGGGCACCCATGTTCCTACTGAATGTCAGTCCATCATTTATGACAAACACTACTGCAGTCTTTGAGGTAAACTCTCTGAATCCTCAATGATAGTATTCCAGATTTCAGGAAATAGGGTCAAATGAAAGTTTACTAATATATTTGTAGCTGTGCCACAGTTAAAAAGATCCAAGTGGACTTGTGCTCTTTTAAATACATCATTATAGAAGATTATGTTATAATAAGGACTCAATATATTTTTTTAAATTGAAAGATAATTGCTTTACAGAGTTTTGCTGGTTTCTGCCAAATATCAACATGAATCAGCCATAGGTATACATACGTCCCCTCCCTCTTGAGTCTCTCTCCTATCTCCCTCTCCATCTCATCCCTCTAGGTTGTTACAGAGCCCCTGTTTGAGTTTCCTGAGTCATATGGTGGCAAATTCCCATTGTCTATCTATTTTACATATAGTAATGTAAGTTTCCTATTATTATTTCCATACATCTCACCCATTCCTCCCTCCCATCTGTGTCTGTAAGTCTATATTCTATGTCTGTGTCTCCGCTGCTGTTCTAACAATAATTTCATCAGTACCATCTTTCTAGATTTCATATATATGCTTTAGTATACAATATTTATCTTTTTCTTTCTGACTTTGTGTAATAGGCTCTAGGTTCATCTACCTCATAAGAACTGAATCAAATGTGTTCCTTTCATGGCTGCATGACATTCCACTGTATATATGTACCACAGCTCTTTATCTGTTCATCTGCTGATGGAATGTTCTAGCTACTGTAGTGCTGCCAATGAACAATGGGGTATGTGTGTCTTTTTCAATTTTGATTTCCTCAGGGTATATGCCTAGTAGTGGAATTGCTGGGTCATATGGTGATTTTATTCCTAGTTTTTAAAGGAATCTCCATACTGTCTTCCATAGTGGCTGTATCAATTTACAATCCCACCAACAGAGTAAGAGGGTTCACACACCCTCTCCAGCATTTATTTTTTTGTAGACTTTTTGATGATAGTCATTCTGACTAGTGTGAGGTGATATCCCATTGTAATTTTGATTTGTATTTCTATAATAATGTGCAATAAAAATGTGGAATGTTTCACAAATATGCATGTCATTCTTGTGCAGGGCCCATGCTAATCTTTTCTGTATCGTTCCAATTTTAGTATATGTGCTGCTGAGGCAAGTACTCAATATATATAATTAGTATTCACTACTCTGTATTTTTAGCTGAGTTCGAATTAGTCACACATACCTCACAACACCTACAAATACCCACAAACGTACACACAAAAAAAATTTTCTATAACAAAATCAGAAGTTAATTTTATTTGTAAAAGTCAAACATCTTAATCAAAAGGCTGACCGACTTCCACAGACCATCTGTCTCACTCAGGCACTTACTCTTTCTAACAGAAGTTATTCAAGCATCAAATTCCTCTTTACATTTATCTGCTTTCCCCGGGGCAAAGAATTAAAACATCTTTGGGGGCTTCCCATTTGTCATATGGTGGCAAATTCCCATTGTCTATCTATTTTACATATAGTAATGTAAGTTTCCTATTATTATTTCCATACATCTCACCCATTCCTCCCTCCCATCTGTGTCTGTAAGTCTATATTCTATGTCTGTGTCTCCGCTGCTGTTCTAACAATAATTTCATCAGTACCATCTTTCTAGATTTCATATATATGCTTTAGTATACAATATTTATCTTTTTCTTTCTGACTTTGTGTAATAGGCTCTAGGTTCATCTACCTCATAAGAACTGAATCAAATGTGTTCCTTTCATGGCTGCATGACATTCCACTGTATATATGTACCACAGCTCTTTATCTGTTCATCTGCTGATGGAATGTTCTAGCTACTGTAGTGCTGCCAATGAACAATGGGGTATGTGTGTCTTTTTCAATTTTGATTTCCTCAGGGTATATGCCTAGTAGTGGAATTGCTGGGTCATATGGTGATTTTATTCCTAGTTTTTAAAGGAATCTCCATACTGTCTTCCATAGTGGCTGTATCAATTTACAATCCCACCAACAGAGTAAGAGGGTTCACACACCCTCTCCAGCATTTATTTTTTTGTAGACTTTTTGATGATAGTCATTCTGACTAGTGTGAGGTGATATCCCATTGTAATTTTGATTTGTATTTCTATAATAATGTGCAATAAAAATGTGGAATGTTTCACAAATATGCATGTCATTCTTGTGCAGGGCCCATGCTAATCTTTTCTGTATCGTTCCAATTTTAGTATATGTGCTGCTGAGGCAAGTACTCAATATATATAATTAGTATTCACTACTCTGTATTTTTAGCTGAGTTCGAATTAGTCACACATACCTCACAACACCTACAAATACCCACAAACGTACACACAAAAAAAATTTTCTATAACAAAATCAGAAGTTAATTTTATTTGTAAAAGTCAAACATCTTAATCAAAAGGCTGACCGACTTCCACAGACCATCTGTCTCACTCAGGCACTTACTCTTTTCTAACAGAAGTTATTCAAGCATCAAATTCCTCTTTTACATTTATCTGCTTTCATCTTCTGGGGCAAAGAATTATAATATCATCATGGAGAAAGGAAGATTTAAGACATTCCCTTCCAGAATAAATCAAATCAGATTTATTTTAAAGGACACTTCATTTTTAAGGAGTTTTTCATGAAGGAAGAAATAGGTCATTAATTTTGATAGCTTTTAGTATAAGTAAGTAAATATACAAACAAAGCTCCCTAAATATCATTTCCCTTTTGAGTGTGTGTTGGATTTAATTGTAGAGTTAACCTTTTGTAAAGTGTTTAAACCAACTAATCATCTTAGCTACCAGAAGGACCTATTTTCTATGCTTTTCCTCTTGTTTAACTTAGAGGCAATGGTCAATTTGCTAATTGTTCAAATTCTGGACTCTTAGTGGCAAATCCCTTCTTTTCAATTTTGAAGAGCCCTTTTGGATTAAAAACAAAGTTAACTTTAGAATGACTTTTGAGTGCTCTTGTCATAGTAAAAATGAATAAACAGAGGTTGGTCGCTTCAGAGTGAGTCCCAGTAAGACAGATTAACTAGGGTTTAGAAACACACTATTAGAGGTTTCACTTAGGGTTCCTACATTTTTCATGACATTGATTTAGAACGCAGAATGCCAACTTCTTAATTTACCATTACAAGATATCCCCTCTGGAGATGGTCACTAAGAAACCAAGTCACAAATCAGGAAGATATTAATGATCCTAGAATGGGGGCGAGGAGCTGGAATAGGACAGTCCCAGCTAGCCTCATGCATGGAGGTTAATCTAAAGTATGAAAATTAATCTAAGGCAGTGACTCTCAATCTTTAGCTTGCTTCAGAATCAGTGCAGGGCCCATGCTAATCTTTTCTGTATCGCTCCAATTTTAGTATATTTAATAAAAAAGTATTCACTACTCTGTATTTTTAGCTGAGTTCGAATTAGTCACACATACCTCACAACACCTACAAATACCCACAAACGTACACACTAAAAAATTTTCTATAACAAAATCAGAAGTTAATTTTATTTGTAAAAGTCAAACATCTTAATCAAAAGGCTGACCGACTTCCACAGACCATCTGTCTCACTCAGGCACTTACTCTTTTCTAACAGAAGTTATTCAAGCATCAAATTCCTCTTTTACATTTATCTGCTTTCATCTTCTGGGGCAAAGAATTATAATATCATCATGGAGAAAGGAAGATTTAAGACATTCCTTCCAGAATAAATCAAATCAGATTTATTTTAAAGGACACTTCATTTTTAAGGAGTTTTTCATGAAGGAAGAAATAGGTCATTAATTTTGATAGCTTTTAGTATAAGTAAGTAAATATACAAACAAAGCTCCCTAAATATCATTTCCCTTTTGAGTGTGTGTTGGATTTAATTGTAGAGTTAACCTTTTGTAAAGTGTTTAAACCAACTAATCATCTTAGCTACCAGAAGGACCTATTTTCTATGCTTTTCCTCTTGTTTAACTTAGAGGCAATGGTCAATTTGCTAATTGTTCAAATTCTGGACTCTTAGTGGCAAATCCCTTCTTTTCAATTTTGAAGAGCCCTTTTGGATTAAAAACAAAGTTAACTTTAGAATGACTTTTGAGTGCTCTTGTCATAGTAAAAATGAATAAACAGAGGTTGGTCGCTTCAGAGTGAGTCCCAGTAAGACAGATTAACTAGGGTTTAGAAACACACTATTAGAGGTTTCACTTAGGGTTCCTACATTTTTCATGACATTGATTTAGAACGCAGAATGCCAACTTCTTAATTTACCATTACAAGATATCCCCTCTGGAGATGGTCACTAAGAAACCAAGTCACAAATCAGGAAGATATTAATGATCCTAGAATGGGGGCGAGGAGCTGGAATAGGACAGTCCCAGCTAGCCTCATGCATGGAGGTTAATCTAAAGTATGAAAATTAATCTAAGGCAGTGACTCTCAATCTTTAGCTTGCTTCAGAATCACCAAGAGGGCTTATTAAAACACAGATTACTTAAAGCACAGATTGCTAGACACTCCACCCCCCACCCCCAGCCTTTCCAAAAATCTGTGGGTCCGCAACGGGACCTAGGAATTTGCATTTTCACAATGCCCCAGGTGATGCTGACTCGTCCCTGACCCATAGTCAAGGGAACTGAATGAACCACTCTTGTTCACTGATGTATTTATCTGTATAACCAGTATTAGTATTTAGAACTAAAGTCTATCCTTTCCTGAACAATGGTGGATTCATACATTTTTTACTCTCTCAATTAAGAATTCTTTATCAGCCAATTATGGGACAGTTATAGCCCCAGTTATAATTCTCAAAAATTCAGTGTGTGCTATTTGTGCTTTACACTAAAGCCTTCCTGATGAAATCATTGGAAACATGCTCCTTTCCCATTTAAAAAGCAAGTTTACAACAGACCTCTTAAGTGTGCTGCTTGGGCCAGTTTATTCCACGCCTCGAGCAATGATTATTGCTAACTTCTACTTCAGTCTTCAGCACTGTACTAATTTCAAGGTCTGAAGAAGCCACATGGGTCAGGAAGGATTACATTCATCGAAAAGAAACAAAAAACCTGATTTATAGAAGCCTTGACCACAGGTTTATTTTGTCACATAATAAGAAGTCTGAATTAAAGCAGCCCAGGGCTGCTGCAGCTTTCAAGTCTGCTGTCAACAACCCAGACTCATGCTTTTCCCGCCCCGCCATGTTGGATTCAGCCCACCCGCTCATTGCTTCACTGCAAAAAGACAGACGCTGCATCCTCAGCCTCGTGTCATTATTCCAGGCAGAAAGAATAACAAAGTAAGGAAGAAAGGAGAGTGCTTCTGTCATAAACTGAAAAGCCTGCCATGAAACCCAGTTTAAATTTCCTTGACTGGCACTATGAAAAATGACCAGCTCTAGTTGTTCAGAAAGGTGATAATTTTAGCTAGATACATAACCTGGCCTTCTTACATAAAACTGGCGTTCCATTTGGAAAGATGAAGGGAAGAGTTTATTTAGCAATGTATGCTTCACTGCTGTGTCTGAATACAGCATTCCTATCACAGACCTCAGCTCTCAGGATGTCAGGACAGTCCTGAGAATCTTCAGCCTAAGCACACCATCACCAGACCAGGTCATAGAGCAAGCAAATAAGCACCATTTTCTTCTTTTTTAAGCACTGCAAATTCCTCCAAATTATTAGCATGAAACATCAATGTCACCACTGATGTCCAAAGTGCTAGAGATTCATGAACGTATCTGTGAGAAAAGTATTTTCCCATCAAATGTATCTACAGTAGCCCAGAGGCTCACCCTCCACATAGACAGGACTTCACTGATGTATTTATCTGTATAACCAGTATTAGTATTTAGAACTAAAGTCTATCCTTTCCTGAACAATGGTGGATTCATACATTTTTTACTCTCTCAATTAAGAATTCTTTATCAGCCAATTATGGGACAGTTATAGCCCCAGTTATAATTCTCAAAAATTCAGTGTGTGCTATTTGTGCTTTACACTAAAGCCTTCCTGATGAAATCATTGGAAACATGCTCCTTTCCCATTTAAAAAGCAAGTTTACAACAGACCTCTTAAGTGTGCTGCTTGGGCCAGTTTATTCCACGCCTCGAGCAATGATTATTGCTAACTTCTACTTCAGTCTTCAGCACTGTACTAATTTCAAGGTCTGAAGAAGCCACATGGGTCAGGAAGGATTACATTCATCGAAAAGAAACAAAAAACCTGATTTATAGAAGCCTTGACCACAGGTTTATTTTGTCACATAATAAGAAGTCTGAATTAAAGCAGCCCAGGGCTGCTGCAGCTTTCAAGTCTGCTGTCAACAACCCAGACTCATGCTTCCTGCCCCGCCATGTTGGATTCAGCCCACCCGCTCATTGCTTCACTGCAAAAAGACAGACGCTGCATCCTCAGCCTCGTGTCATTATTCCAGGCAGAAAGAATAACAAAGTAAGGAAGAAAGGAGAGTGCTTCTGTCATAAACTGAAAAGCCTGCCATGAAACCCAGTTTAAATTTCCTTGACTGGCACTATGAAAAATGACCAGCTCTAGTTGTTCAGAAAGGTGATAATTTTAGCTAGATACATAACCTGGCCTTCTTACATAAAACTGGCGTTCCATTTGGAAAGATGAAGGGAAGAGTTTATTTAGCAATGTATGCTTCACTGCTGTGTCTGAATACAGCATTCCTATCACAGACCTCAGCTCTCAGGATGTCAGGACAGTCCTGAGAATCTTCAGCCTAAGCACACCATCACCAGACCAGGTCATAGAGCAAGCAAATAAGCACCATTTTCTTCTTTTTTAAGCACTGCAAATTCCTCCAAATTATTAGCATGAAACATCAATGTCACCACTGATGTCCAAAGTGCTAGAGATTCATGAACGTATCTGTGAGAAAAAATATTTTCCCATCAAATGTATCTACAGTAGCCCAGAGGCTCACCCTCCACATAGACAGGACTCCAGGGAGGGCATTTCAGTATTCCCAGGACACACTGTGTGTCAGGGCACTGCAATGGATAATAACAATTGCAAAGTTGAATCAGACATCATCCCTGACCTCCAGGAACTTACAGACTAATATGAGAATGACCAGAGTAGGAAAAGAGGGCAAGGACACACTGGATCTTATTCCTTTTACATTCATTTCTTCTCCCACTGATGGCTCAAATGGTAAAGAATTTGCCTACAATGAGGGAGACCTGGGTTTGATCCCTGGGTTTGGAAGATCTCCTGGAGAATGGAACGCTACCCACTCCAGTATTCTGGTCTGGAGAATTCCATGGACAGAGGAGCCTGGTCAGCCACAGTCCATGGGGTCCCACAATCAGACACAACTGTGTGACTAACATTTTCACTTCTCCCACTACGTAGGGAAGGCTAATTTCTCCATATAAAGGAATCAAAAGGTGGTACATCTGAGTCATGATGAAACAGCATTTCTGACACACCACAGCAGTGATTCACTGTTTAACTGTAATGTCTCCTTTATTCCCAAGAAAAACTATCCTCCCAACCAGGTGCAGCACAGTGGTTCAAAAGACAACACTGGGGTAAATGCCCAGCTCATACACTTAATGCACAAACCTTGAACAAGTGCTTAACCTCTCTGTACCTTAGTCTCTTCATCAGAATATGAGCTGTATGATAACAGAAAACCAAATTTCAACAGGATCTGCCCTGGGGGGCCTAGGGTTTTTTTCCCAAGTAGGCGTTCCATTTGGAAAGATGAAGGAAGAGTTTATTTAGCAATGTATGCTTCACTGCTGTGTCTGAATACAGCATTCCTATCACAGACCTCAGCTCTCAGGATGTCAGGACAGTCCTGAGAATCTTCAGCCTAAGCACACCATCACCAGACCAGGTCATAGAGCAAGCAAATAAGCACCATTTTCTTCTTTTTTAAGCACTGCAAATTCCTCCAAATTATTAGCATGAAACATCAATGTCACCACTGATGTCCAAAGTGCTAGAGATTCATGAACGTATCTGTGAGAAAAAGTATTTTCCCATCAAATGTATCTACAGTAGCCCAGAGGCTCACCCTCCACATAGACAGGACTCCAGGGAGGGCATTTCAGTATTCCCAGGACACACTGTGTGTCAGGGCACTGCAATGGATAATAACAATTGCAAAGTTGAATCAGACATCATCCCTGACCTCCAGGAACTTACAGACTAATATGAGAATGACCAGAGTAGGAAAAGAGGGCAAGGACACACTGGATCTTATTCCTTTTACATTCATTTCTTCTCCCACTGATGGCTCAAATGGTAAAGAATTTGCCTACAATGAGGGAGACCTGGGTTTGATCCCTGGGTTTGGAAGATCTCCTGGAGAATGGAACGCTACCCACTCCAGTATTCTGGTCTGGAGAATTCCATGGACAGAGGAGCCTGGTCAGCCACAGTCCATGGGGTCCCACAATCAGACACAACTGTGTGACTAACATTTTCACTTCTCCCACTACGTAGGGAAGGCTAATTTCTCCATATAAAGGAATCAAAAGGTGGTACATCTGAGTCATGATGAAACAGCATTTCTGACACACCACAGCAGTGATTCACTGTTTAACTGTAATGTCTCCTTTATTCCCAAGAAAAACTATCCTCCCAACCAGGTGCAGCACAGTGGTTCAAAAGACAACACTGGGGTAAATGCCCAGCTCATACACTTAATGCACAAACCTTGAACAAGTGCTTAACCTCTCTGTACCTTAGTCTCTTCATCAGAATATGAGCTGTATGATAACAGAACCAATTTCACAGGATCTGCCTGAGGTTTCAAATGTATGGATACAGAACCGTACTCAACAGAGAAGCTCTAGAGGAGTGTTAACTGGGACGTGGAAACACCATCCTGTGGGAGAAGCCAGGACTTGCACCACATACAGCACTCTGTGCTAGTACTCTGCCTCAGATAGTGCCTGGACCTTTTTCATAAGAGCCTCTAACATTTTTGCTCAAGTATTTTCCCTGTTGAAGGACCTGTTCTCCGCCCAAAAGCCTGTGTCTAGAATCAGCCTCAATGCCATCAATGCTTTTGTTTTATAGAGTAGAAGCCAGGGAGTGACTTTTCTTGTTGCTAACAATGAAAGAATTGGCATGACCCAGGGAAAGCAGCCCCTTGCCTTAGGAGAGAGTCTCAGATACAAATCAATTGAAGTAGAAACTTAAGTTCATTAGAATTCTTTGAACCATCTGAGCTCCATGTGCTCAAACAAGGTCAGATAAGCCACTGAGGAGTCAGACTGGCAGAAGCTGAAACATAAACAGTACTGTTTTCATCTTAAAACTGGCAGCTAAATTTAGACCCCCCCCCCCCAACCAGACTGTCCCAAGTGGATCCAGCATTCACACCAGAGGTTTGAGATTTGGCTGCAACTAAATCCAGAAGGCTGCGCTGAGATTTCAGAGCCTCATCTACCTTCATTGACCAGTGCCAGGCAGGCCCAGTGCTCATCAGCTCGCTCAGACATCACCAGCATCCCCAAAAAGGAATAATTTTCACAGTCCAGGGCAGCCCAAGATGCAAACAGATGATTTTCTGTCATACTAACATAGGAGGTCCCTGCCTGCCAGTGTTCAATGCAATGCGTTAGTTCCTTCCCTTTCCTAAGACCAGAGTGGTGTGTTCCTCTTCTCTTTCAAACATCCACAGGACTAATCCTGCATCTTAAACACTACGGGTGTTCAACAAGCATTTGCCATCTATATAAATGGCTGTAAGTCGAAGGTCACCTCGGGTGCCATAACTGCTGGCTGGTTATCTCTGAGTGAGATCTTTCCCACTGTAGTCCATTCCAAAACAGGACTAGAAACAGCCTCCGTGGGCACACCGAGGACCACAGCCAGGAGAATCTTGGCCCAGATTTCAGCCTTCAGCTCACTGGGACCTCACCATGGAAGCCCGACAGAGAATCCCCACCAAGAGTGGAGCCGAGCCATTGTCTGATGAGGCCCTCAAGGATGCAGAAAGGAGGAGCACCAGGTTGGTTCAGCTGTTTGGATCCCGTCAATCCAGCCCCTCCTTGATGTGTCAGGTTAATCACAGCTGCCTAGATCCTTCTCAAATGCAGAAATTAGAGCACTGTAGCCTTGCTCCATTATCCCATTATGGATACAGTCTAGTCTTATTTCCATTCCAGCAGGCAGAGGGAAATGCTCATCCATCACCCTTAAAATGCACTAATTGAGGCCTGAACATTCATCTCAAATCTTCTCTTTACCTTCTGAACAACTGTACCCCTGTAATTCCTAGCTATCACCCTGATAGCTTTGGAGGGTTCATCGACTTGTTTCCTTCCAAAATTAGGGCAATTGTATTCTTGTTTCTTCTTTCTGGACACTTTATATCACTTAGGCAAAATATATACCTTTCAGCATGCCTGCACTTCATGGTGGCTTCCACAGGACTATTCATAGATAGACATTTGACATTCGTTTCAGCAGCTTAGAATCCAAACCCTTCCTATGTTTGGTGCATTCCTATGTGAAAATTAAAACTCTAGGTACTTGGTTTCCTATTGCTATCTATAACTAGGCTAAAGCTTGTAACCAGTCAAAAAGAGATCCATTCACACCAGACTACATTCAGGAATCTAAGGGGACTCAATCAGGAAAGGATAGAGCATTCCGCACCCCCAACTTCCCCCGCCTTTTGCTCTCTTTCTCCCTCCCTCCATTTCTCCTAAACACATACACACACACATACACACACACACGCAATGGCTACAAGACTGAGTCTTTACAACAGTGAGGTCATCACTAATCATGCTAAAACGCTCAGTCATGTCCAACTCTTTATAACGCCATAAACTGTAGCCTGCCAGGCTTCTCTGCCCATGGAATTCTCCAGGCAAGAATACAGTGAGGTGCCACTTCCTCCTCCAGGGGATCTTTCTGACCCAGGGATTGAACCTGTGTCTCTTATGCATCTCCTGCCATTGGCAGGAGGATTCTTTCCAACGAGCGCCACCTGGTTGTGGTAAAAGTGACTTCCTGGTGCAGAAGTGGCACAAATGTTTGCATCTACATCTTGGTGGCAGCTGAAGACCAGTTCTACAGTCTGGAAAGGTCTAGAAGGTTCATTCTGGCAGATCTGCCTCTGGCATGGCAAACATAGAACCCTCCCAAGGATTCTATAAATTGCACCTACATTCTTTTTTTTCTTTTTTTTTTTTTTTGATTCTTTATTTTAAAGGTTTTACAGAGTTTTGTTGTTCACAGACATGTATGTTCCCAGATCAGTCATATGCATATCCCTGATCCCCACCCCCCCATATCCCCCGATCCCACCCCTCCAGACCATCGCCCCAAGCCATTGTAAGCACTCCTATTCCCTTAGCACTATGACACTAGCTATCTTTTCTACACATGACAGTATAGGTTTCCAGGTTACTCCCTCCATGCTTCCCCTTCCCTATTTCTTCCCCACAATGTCCCTATGTCTATGATCTGTCTGTTTTTCCATGAGTTCACTGCGTGTGTTATCAAGACTATCCTACTAGATTCCATATATGTGTGTTAGTATACTATATTTGTCTTTCTCTTTTTGACTTACTTCACTTTTTATGATAGGTTCTAGAGCCAGTCACTTCATTAGGACAGAGTCTTCTGCATTTCTTTTAACAGCTGAGTAGTATTCCATTGTATATTTGTACCAGGGCTTCTGTATCCATTCATTCGTCGATGGACATCTAGGTTGCTTCCAAGTTCTGGCGATTGTATAGAGAACTGCAATGAACATTGGGGTACAGGTGCTTCTTTCAGTTTTGATTTCATCAGGATATAGGCCTAGTAGTGGGATTGCTGGGTCATAGGGTGCTTCTATTTTTAGTTTTTTAAGAAATCTCCATACTGTCTTCCATAGAGGCTGTATCAATTGACATTCCCACCAGCAATGCAAGAGGGGTCCCTTTTCTCTGCACCCTCTCCAGCATTTATTGTCTGTAGATTTTTTGATGATGGCCATTCTGACAGGTGTGAGGTGGTATCTCATTGTAGTTTTAATTTGCATTTCTCTAATAATAAGCGAGGTTGAGCATCGTTTCATGTGCTTTTGGGCCATCTGTATGTCCTCTTTGGAGAGGCGTCTCTTTAGATCTTTTTCCCATTTTTTGATTGGGTTGTTCGTTTTTCCTGTGCTGAGTTGTCTGAGTTGCTTGTAGATTTTGGAGATTAATTCTTTGTCTGTTGTTTCATTGCTATGATTTTCTCCCACTCTGGGGGATGTCTGTTGAGCTTTTTTGTAATTTCTTTTGCTGTACAGAAGCTTTTAAGTTTCATGAGGCCCCACATGTTCATTTTTCTTTTCAGTTCCGCTATTTAGTTGGTGGGTCAGAGAAGATCTTGCTTTGATTTATGTCCTTGAGAGTTTTGCCTATATTCTCCTCTAAGAGTTTGATGGTTACTGGTCTTCCATTTAGGTCTTCAATTCATTTTGAGTTGATCTTTGTGCATGGTGTCAGGGAATGTTCCGACTTCATTTTTTGGCATGTAGCTGTCCAATTTTCCCAGCACCACTTGTTGAAAAGGCTGTCTTTGTCCCATTTTAGATTTTCACCTCCTTTGTTAAAAATCAGGTACCCATAGGTGCATGGGTGTATCTCTGGGTTCTCTATCTTGTTCCATTGGTCTATAGTTCTGTCTTTGTGCCAGTACCATACTGTCTTGATGACTGTTGCTTTGTAGTATAGTGTGAAGTTGGAGAGGCTGATTCCTCCAGCTCCATTTTTCTTTCTCAGGATTGCTTTGGCTATTCGAGGTCTTTTGTGTTTCCATATGACCTGTGTTATTCTTTGGTCTAGTTCTGTGAAAAATGTCAGTGGAAGTTGAATAGGTATTGCATTGAATTTGTAGATGATATTTGGTAGTATGGTCATTTTCACAATATTGATTCTTCCGACCCAGGAACATGGAATATCTCTCCATCTGTTTAAGTCTTCTTTCATTTCTCTCATGAGTGTCTTGTAATTTTCTGTGTCCAGTTCTTTTGTTTCTTTGGGTAGGTTTATTCCTAGATATTTGATTCTTTTGGTTGCAATGGTGAAGGGGACTGCCTCTTTGATTTCGTTTTCTGATTTTTCATTGTTTGTGTATAGGAATGCCAGTGATTTCCGTGTGTTGACTTTGTATCCTGCGACTTTGCTGAATTCGTTGATTAGCTCTGGTAGTTTTGTAATAGTGTCTTTGGGATGTTCTATGTATAATATCATGTCGTCTGAAAAAGAGAGAGCTTGACTTCTTCCTTTCCAATATGGATTCCTTTGATTTCTTTCTCTTCTCTTATTGCTGTTTCTAGCACTTCCAGGACTATGTTGAATAGTAGTGGTGAAAGTGGGCACCCCTGTCTTGTTCCTGATCTTAGAGGGAATGCTTTGAGTTTTTCACCGTTGAGGATAATGTTCGCTGTGGGCTTCTCAGATACGGCTTTCACTATGTTGAGATAGGTTCCTTCTATGCCCATTTTCTGAAGAGTTTGATGGTTACTGGTCTTCCATTTAGGTCTTCAATTCATTTTGAGTTGATCTTTGTGCATGGTGTCAGGGAATGTTCCGACTTCATTTTTTGGCATGTAGCTGTCCAATTTTCCCAGCACCACTTGTTGAAAAGGCTGTCTTTGTCCCATTTTAGATTTTCACCTCCTTTGTTAAAAATCAGGTACCCATAGGTGCATGGGTGTATCTCTGGGTTCTCTATCTTGTTCCATTGGTCTATAGTTCTGTCTTTGTGCCAGTACCATACTGTCTTGATGACTGTTGCTTTGTAGTATAGTGTGAAGTTGGAGAGGCTGATTCCTCCAGCTCCATTTTTCTTTCTCAGGATTGCTTTGGCTATTCGAGGTCTTTTGTGTTTCCATATGACCTGTGTTATTCTTTGGTCTAGTTCTGTGAAAAATGTCAGTGGAAGTTGAATAGGTATTGCATTGAATTTGTAGATGATATTTGGTAGTATGGTCATTTTCACAATATTGATTCTTCCGACCCAGGAACATGGAATATCTCTCCATCTGTTTAAGTCTTCTTTCATTTCTCTCATGAGTGTCTTGTAATTTTCTGTGTCCAGTTCTTTTGTTTCTTTGGGTAGGTTTATTCCTAGATATTTGATTCTTTTGGTTGCAATGGTGAAGGGGACTGCCTCTTTGATTTCGTTTTCTGATTTTTCATTGTTTGTGTATAGGAATGCCAGTGATTTCCGTGTGTTGACTTTGTATCCTGCGACTTTGCTGAATTCGTTGATTAGCTCTGGTAGTTTTGTAATAGTGTCTTTGGGATGTTCTATGTATAATATCATGTCGTCTGAAAAAGAGAGAGCTTGACTTCTTCCTTTCCAATATGGATTCCTTTGATTTCTTTCTCTTCTCTTATTGCTGTTTCTAGCACTTCCAGGACTATGTTGAATAGTAGTGGTGAAAGTGGGCACCCCTGTCTTGTTCCTGATCTTAGAGGGAATGCTTTGAGTTTTTCACCGTTGAGGATAATGTTCGCTGTGGGCTTCTCAGATACGGCTTTCACTATGTTGAGATAGGTTCCTTCTATGCCCATTTTCTGAAGAGTTTTTATCACAAATGGATGTTGTACTTTGTCGAAGGCTTTTTCTGCATCTATTGAGATGATCATGTGATTTTTGTCTTTCAATTTGTTGATATGGTGTATCACATTGATTGATTTGTGGATGTTGAAGAAGTCTTGCATGCCTGGGATGAACCCGACTTGATCATGATGTATGAGTTTTTGGATGTGTCGTTGAATTCTGTTTGCTAGGATTTTGTTGAGGATCTTGTCATCTAAGTTCATCAGAGAAATTGGTCTGTAATTTTCCTTTTTTGTGTTATCTTTGCCTGGTTTGGGTATCAGGGTGATGGTGACCTCGTAGAATGTGTTTGGAAGTCTTCCTTCCTGTGCAATTATTTGAAAGAGTTTTAGAAGGCCAGGCATTAGGTCTTCTTTAAATGTTTGGTAGAATTCGGCTGTGAAGCCATCTGGCCCTGGGCTTTTATTTTGGGGTAGATTTTTAATCCCAGGTTCGATTTCTGAGCTTGTGATTGGGTTGTTCAAAGTTTCTGTTTCTTCCTGGCTCAGTCTTGGGAGATCGCTCTTCCCCAAGAAACTGTCCATTTCTTCCAGGTTGTCCAGTTTGTTGCCATAGAGTTGCTCATAGTCCCTTAGAGTCCTTTGGATTTCTGCATGATCTGTTGTAATCTCTCCTTTTTCGTTTTTGATTTTGTTGATCTGGTTCTTCTCTCTCTTTCTCTTGATGAGTCTGGCAAGCAGTTTGTCAAATTTTTTTACCTTTTCAAAGAACCAGCTTTCTGTTTCATTTATCTGTACTATAGTTTCTTTCATTTCTTTCTCATTTATTTCTGCTCTAGTCTTTATAATTTCTCGTCTTCTGCTAGCTTTGGGATGTTTTTGTTCTTCTTTCTCCAACTGTTTTAAGCAGAGGGTTAGGTCATCTGCTTCATATTTTCCTAGTTTCTTGAGGTGGGATTTTATTGCTATAAATTTCCCTCTTAGAACTGCTTTTGCGGTATCCCATAGGTTTTGCATGGTCGTATGTTCATTACCATTTTCTTCTAGGAATTTTTAAATTTCTCCTTTGATTTTCTCAGTAAACAGTTGGTTTTTAAGGTATGTGTTGTTTAATCTCCATGTGTTTGTGCTTTTAGCAGTTTTTTTCCTGTAGTTGATCTCTAGTGTCATTGCATTGTGGTCCGAGAAGATGGTTGATAGAATTTCCGTTTTCTTGAACTGACTGAGGTTTGATTTGTGGCCCAAGATGTGGTCTATCCTGGAGAATGTTCCGTGAGCACTTGAGAAGAAAGTGTATTCTTCTGCTTTTGGATGGAACGTCCTAAAGATATCGATGAGGTCCATTTTTTCTAGTGTGGCATTTAAGGCTTGTGTTTCTTTATTAATTTTCTGTTTAGATGATCTATCCATTGGTGTGATAGGAGTGTTAAAGTCTCCTACTATTATTGTGCTATTGTTGATTTCTTCTTTTAAGTCTGAAAGTATCTATCTTATGTATTGGGGTGCCCCTGTGTTGGGTGCGTACATATTCATGACTGTTATGTCTTCCTCTTGGATGGCTCCCTTAATCGAGATGTAGTGACCTGCCTTGTCTCTTAGAATCTTCTTTACTTCAAAGTTTATTTTGTCTGATATGAGGATTGCTACTCCAGCTTTCTTTTGATTTCCATTTGCATGGAATATCTTTTTCCAGCCTCTCACTTTCAGTCTATGAGTGTCTCTAGGTCTGAAATGGGTCTCTTGTAAACAGCATATATATGGGTCTTGCTTCTTGATCCATTCAGCCAACCTGTGTCGTTTGGTTGGAGCATTTAGTCCATTTACATTCAAGGTAATTATTGATATGAATGTTCCTATTGTCATCTTCTTAGAAGTTTGGGGTTTGATTTGTAGGTCTTCTCCTACTCTTGTATTTATTGGCTATATCAGGCCCTTTAACAGTTGTTGTAGGGCTGGCTTTGTGGTACAGAATTCTTTTAGTTTTTGTCTGTGAAGCTTTTGATTTCTCCATCAATTCTGAATGAGATTCTTGCTGGGTAGAGAATTCTTGGTTGGAGGTTATTCTCTTTAGCCATTTAAATGTGTCTTGCCATTCTCTTCTGGCCTGCAGGGTTTCTGTGGAAAGATCCGCAGTTAGACGTATGGGGTTTCCTTTATATGTTATTTGTTGTTTGCTCCTAGCTGCTTTTAGTAATCTGTCTTTATATTTAGTCTGTGTTAGTTTGATTAGAATGTGCCTTGGTGTGTTTCTTCTGGGGTTTCTCCTGTATGGAACTCTTTGTGCTTCTTGGACTTGGTTGACTATTTCTTTTCCCATGCTGGGGAAGTTTTCAACTATAACCTCTTCAAGAATTTTTTCGTAGCCTTTCTTCCCCTCTTCTTCTTCTGGAACTCCTATAATTCTAATGTTGGTGCGTTTGATATTGTCCCATAGGTCTCTAAGGCTATCCTCAGTTCTTTTAATTCTTTCAGCTTTGTTCTGTTCTTCAGCATTTATCTCAACCATTCTATCTTCCAGCTCACTTATCCGTTCTTCTGCCTCCGATACTCTACTGTTGAGACCTTCTATAGAATTTTTGAGTTCAGCAATTGAGTTGTGCACCTACGTTCTTTTGATAAGATCTTTTTCTGTTTAATCAATCAATGTCTATTGTTTGCAACTGAGAGAGCTCTGACTAATGCAATAAATTCTCCAAACTGATGCTTTTCTGCAAAATCTACTCTCTTGCTAGTGCTCATCTTCACCTCCTATGGGTTGAATCTAAACCTTGGGCTACATTTTCAAACACCCACTGAGCATTTGAGATGGTTCAAGTGAACTCAAGTTCATCCAGCTAGTGAGTAGAAGAGCTGGAGCTGAGAGCTGGATCTGAATTTTCTGACTGCAAACAAGTACCTTTTACATAGTTCTGTTTTCTCCCACACAAATAAACAAATCCCTCTCGAATTGTCAGGCCAGCTCAAGTGCTCTAATTTACCTTTTCTAGAAACAATTGGAAGTATGAGCTGAGTTACTCATCCCTGCCCAGCAAAAGCCAGATTGTTGTTTCTCATTGTTACACAATGTAGATTACTGATAATAACACAGCTGTACAGGCTACTCAAGGCAAAGTTTGTGCTAAATCTACAAAACCTATTTCCCACGCACAGCTAATTGGCTACTCAGCAGTGTCCATTTCTGCCCAGAATCATGGAGTTCACTCTTATCAAGAATCAGGTGCATTTGTTCTGAAACCTGTTTATGAAAATTGTACTGATGCAATTTCATCGTTCAATAAAACTTTGGGAAATCCCAATGAAATATTCATATAAAAAGAATTTATTGCTTTGAAAGAATTCAACAGGGGAAAACCAGTGAGGAATTTGGAGGTTTATAACCATAAAAATACAGAAAATCATAGTGGTATAGAAAGATTTTGTTCTCAGAATGTTTTCCAACTATACTGAAGTCCTCAGTCTGAAGACACTGACACCAGGAATCATGGAAGATGCATCATGGACATTGGTTTATGGTTAACAAATGACCCCATGTCAAAATGCAAAAGATATATGTCCCATCTGGATTTTCTTCTTCAGTTTTCGGAACTCCTATAATTCTAATGTTGGTGCGTTTGATATTGTCCCATAGGTCTCTAAGGCTATCCTCAGTTCTTTTAATTCTTTCAGCTTTGTTCTGTTCTTCAGCATTTATCTCAACCATTCTATCTTCCAGCTCACTTATCCGTTCTTCTGCCTCCGATACTCTACTGTTGAGACCTTCTATAGAATTTTTGAGTTCAGCAATTGAGTTGTGCACCTACGTTCTTTTGATAAGATCTTTTTCTGTTTAATCAATCAATGTCTATTGTTTGCAACTGAGAGAGCTCTGACTAATGCAATAAATTCTCCAAACTGATGCTTTTCTGCAAAATCTACTCTCTTGCTAGTGCTCATCTTCACCTCCTATGGGTTGAATCTAAACCTTGGGCTACATTTTCAAACACCCACTGAGCATTTGAGATGGTTCAAGTGAACTCAAGTTCATCCAGCTAGTGAGTAGAAGAGCTGGAGCTGAGAGCTGGATCTGAATTTTCTGACTGCAAACAAGTACCTTTTACATAGTTCTGTTTTCTCCCACACAAATAAACAAATCCCTCTCGAATTGTCAGGCCAGCTCAAGTGCTCTAATTTACCTTTTCTAGAAACAATTGGAAGTATGAGCTGAGTTACTCATCCCTGCCCAGCAAAAGCCAGATTGTTGTTTCTCATTGTTACACAATGTAGATTACTGATAATAACACAGCTGTACAGGCTACTCAAGGCAAAGTTTGTGCTAAATCTACAAAACCTATTTCCCACGCACAGCTAATTGGCTACTCAGCAGTGTCCATTTCTGCCCAGAATCATGGAGTTCACTCTTATCAAGAATCAGGTGCATTTGTTCTGAAACCTGTTTATGAAAATTGTACTGATGCAATTTCATCGTTCAATAAAACTTTGGGAAATCCCAATGAAATATTCATATAAAAAGAATTTATTGCTTTGAAAGAATTCAACAGGGGAAAACCAGTGAGGAATTTGGAGGTTTATAACCATAAAAATACAGAAAATCATAGTGGTATAGAAAGATTTTGTTCTCAGAATGTTTTCCAACTATACTGAAGTCCTCAGTCTGAAGACACTGACACCAGGAATCATGGAAGATGCATCATGGACATGGTTTATGTTAGAGTAACAGATATTCCAATCAGCAAAACGGTACTTAACAAATGCCCTGACCCCATGTCAAAATGCTGAATAATGAATATGCATATGCCTGTTTTAAAGTACATTTAAAGAAATTGTGTGCATTACCATGCATCCTCTTTTATAACTTTCCATTTTTAACTGAATTTGTTGATTAACTAACCATCTCCTGGGTTCAGTCACACCAGACAGATCAGCTATTGTAATTCCACAATATTCGTAGTCCCTCTCTGGGCAGAGGGAACCCACCTGTTCTGGATGATGCCGTTAATGGACAGGCTTGATTCTCTGTTGCCTATGCTCTGCTGCCTGTGTCAGAATGCTGTTGATGAACTTTTCAAATTATTTTTACTGGACAAGCCAGCTTCCATGAGCTTCTTCTTGTTTGTGACTGGGAGTCAAATCCGGGGGACTAAATTCTCTTCAATCACTGTTCTGGTCTGTCATATGAAGGAAGACAGCCCTGAGACAACAGTTAGTGATGCCAAGTTTATATCCAAGTATACTAGGCTATAATCTAGAATTTGAAAAGGCTGGCAACATTTATGATCCTCTAGAGATAACTGATCTTCCCAGGTGGTGCAGTGGTAAACAATCCACAGACCAATGCAAGAGACCCAAGACATGCAGGTTCAGTACCTGGATGGGAAGATCCCCTGGAGGAGGACAGGGCAACCCACTCCAACATTCTTGCCTGAGAACTCCCATGGACAGAGGAGCCTGGTGGGCTACAGCCCCTGGAGTCCTGAAAGAGACATGACAATGACTGAGCACTGCGTAGATGATAACAGAGATTGGATAGGAGCATGCTCAATTTTCCAACTAGTGAGCACTGGTCATAAAAGTACATGATAATGACAACCTTCCCCCAACATAATAATCCATTCACTCTTTTTTTTTTTAATTTGGCCTCTTTATTGGTTATTTATTTATTTTCATCCATCTTTATTCTTCAGCCTGTGTGGGTCTCCCATTGCAGTGGTCTCTCTCGTTGCAGAGCACTGGCTCTGGGCACACATGCTCCAGAGCACTGGCTCCTAATTGGACACAATAGTTCAGCTGCTCCAGGGAACATGGGATTTTCCCAGGCCAGGGATCAAACCAGTGCCCCTTGCATTTCAAGGCAGACTCTTTACCTACTGGACCACCAGAGAAGCCCCATTCACTCTTTCTTATTCAAAAGTTACTAATTAAGGGCTTCCCTAGTGGTCCAGTGGGTAAGGACACCGCCTTGCAGTGCAAGGGGCGCCAGTTCGATCCCTTGCCTGGGAAGATCCCATGTGCCACAGAGTAGCTGAACCAATGTGTCCAACTACTGAGTCTGAGCTCTGGAGTGCATGCACCCAGAGCTGATGCTCTGCAGCGACAGAGGCCACTGCGATGGGAGGCCCACACAGGCCAAAGAACAAAGATGGATGAAAATAGATAAATGAAAGACCAATAGAAGTGGCCAAAAAAAAAAAAGTTACTAATTAAGCACCTATTGTCATGAATTAATGTTTGCATCCTCCCCAAAACTCACATGTTGAAATCATACCCCTCAACATGATGGTATTTGGAGGCAAGGTCTTTGTGAGGTACTTAGATTTAAATGATGGCATGCAGACAGAGCCCCCATGATGATATTCATGCCCTTATAAGAAGAGGAAGAGACATAAGAGCAGCCCCCCCTCCTCTCCATGAGCACATACCAAGGAGAGGCCATGTGAGTACATGGCCATGTGGGAAGGCGACTGCCTGCAACACAGGGAATGAGCCCTCACCAGATACTGAATCTGCAGGTACCTTAACTTTGTACTTCTCAGCCTCCAGAACTATGAGAAATCAATTTCTGTCCTTTCAATTACCAAACCTATAGTATTTTCTTACAGCAGTCTAAGCAAACTAAAACACATACTAAGTGCCAAAAATTATTCTAGACATTTGGGATGCCAGAGCAAACAAAACAAAGTTCTGCTCTCACGGAGGTTAGAGTCTAATGGAATCATTTATTCTCCTCACCAGTCTGCAAGCTCCTGGAGGGTACAAAGTGGACCTAAATCATGTTTGTATTTCTAGCACTTAGCAAAATGTCTGGCCATAAACGTTTAAATAAAGTTGAATCAAATTAAAGCTGATTTTCTGAGAATGAGATCTCACCAAACTTGGCAGTCATTTTTCTATCACATTAGAACTTTTTCGGACTGTTCTCTATTTCTCCAAATTTAATTTGAATGATATAACAATCTTGTTTGAATTATGCCTCAATTGCACAAAGACAACTCTATTTCTCAAAGAGAATATTTTTTTCTGCCAAAAGCAGACTTCAGCAAATTGAATTTCAAAAGATTACATCAGGGCTTCCAAAAGAATTTTCAAATATGGCATGTTTACATACAGGAAACATGGATCCTGAGAGCCAGCTCCAAAGTCAGCAATGGAAACAGTCAAGATCAAGATATATAACAACAGAATTCTATCCAATCATGGTATAAAAGGAATAAACGTTAAATCTCCACAAGGTGTATATAAACATTCTGAATGTATATACAGGCATCTACATTAGTCATTTTGTCTTCTTTCCACAACAACCACTATTGAAGCTTAATGTTTAAAATGCTATTAGTAATTTCTGTTTTTCCAATTTATAGACACTTTTAATACAGAAATGTTTGATTCAGCAAATATTTGAAGGCCTACTTTTTTCCCAGACATTGTGCTAGGGACTTTGAATGGGCTTAGTATATAGCATCATCCAATTATCACACTGATTTCTCTGAAGCAACAGACACTGTCTTTTTATATATACAATTTATTTTTATTTTACTTTTACAGAGTTTTGTTGCTTACCTCTATACGTAAACCTGAATCAGTCATAGGTACCCCCTTGACCCCTCCCACCTCAACTTCCCTCCCGCCTCCTCCACGTCCCATCCCTCCTTGTTGTTGTATAGCCTCCATGTAAGTACCCTTAGTCTTACAGCATATTCACATTGGTTTAGACATTGTCTTCTAAGTCTGTTTCTATGGACAACTTTTCATGGCTTGTGAGAAGAAAGTTCCCATGCAATTCCTGGCACTTTTTTCTCTATCACCCTAAAAGGAAATTATTTTCTTGAAACAATAGAAGAAAATTCAATCTGATCATCTGCCTGAAATCTGATAGTCTGTTCTGGGGATGTTGTTTCCTAGACTTGGTAACCGTGTCATTTGCTTGTGAAGAAACAGGGTCTGGCAAAGGCAAAGAAAGAAAGATTCTGGTCTATCACAGCCTTTCTTGTCCTTTTTGGGCTTCTAGGCAACTCACCTAGAGAAATAAAGACAGAACTTCCCACATTCTACAATGCTTACAGAGAAACACTGATCTATGCTGTTTAAGCGAGGCAAACTGCAGTTTCAATAGCAAAACTATCAATGCTGTTGTTCTTAATGTGCTCAAAAAAAAGAATATTTTTCTGCCAAAAGCAGACTTCAGCAAATTGAATTTCAAAAGATTACATCAGGGCTTCCAAAAGAATTTTCAAATATGGCATGTTTACATACAGGAAACATGGATCCTGAGAGCCAGCTCCAAAGTCAGCAATGGAAACAGTCAAGATCAAGATATATAACAACAGAATTCTATCCAATCATGGTATAAAAGGAATAAACGTTAAATCTCCACAAGGTGTATATAAACATTCTGAATGTATATACAGGCATCTACATTAGTCATTTTGTCTTCTTTCCACAACAACCACTATTGAAGCTTAATGTTTAAAATGCTATTAGTAATTTCTGTTTTTCCAATTTATAGACACTTTTAATACAGAAATGTTTGATTCAGCAAATATTTGAAGGCCTACTTTTTTCCCAGACATTGTGCTAGGGACTTTGAATGGGCTTAGTATATAGCATCATCCAATTATCACACTGATTTCTCTGAAGCAACAGACACTGTCTTTTTATATATACAATTTATTTTTATTTTACTTTTACAGAGTTTTGTTGCTTACCTCTATACGTAAACCTGAATCAGTCATAGGTACCCCCTTGACCCCTCCCACCTCAACTTCCCTCCCGCCTCCTCCACGTCCCATCCCTCCTTGTTGTTGTATAGCCTCCATGTAAGTACCCTTAGTCTTACAGCATATTCACATTGGTTTAGACATTGTCTTCTAAGTCTGTTTCTATGGACAACTTTTCATGGCTTGTGAGAAGAAAGTTCCCATGCAATTCCTGGCACTTTTTTCTCTATCACCCTAAAAGGAAATTATTTTCTTGAAACAATAGAAGAAAATTCAATCTGATCATCTGCCTGAAATCTGATAGTCTGTTCTGGGGATGTTGTTTCCTAGACTTGGTAACCGTGTCATTTGCTTGTGAAGAAACAGGGTCTGGCAAAGGCAAAGAAAGAAAGATTCTGGTCTATCACAGCCTTTCTTGTCCTTTTTGGGCTTCTAGGCAACTCACCTAGAGAAATAAAGACGAACTTCCCCACATTCTACAATGCTTACAGAGAAACACTGATCTATGCTGTTTAAGCGAGGCAAACTGCAGTTTCAATAGCAAAACTATCAATGCTGTTGTTCTTAATGTGGGTCTCAATAAATAAAGAATAAGGTGGGCCCCATGGAGGTGATGGGCTCAGTGATAAAAAATCAGCCTGCCAAGCAAGAGATGCATGTTCTATCCTTGAAGATTCCTAAGAAGGAAATGGCAACCCACTCCAGTAGTCTTACCTAGGAAATCCCATGGACACAGAAGCCTGGCAGGCTACAGTCTATGAAGTTGCAAAGAGTCAGACACGACTTAGTGATTCAACAACAACAACATGGGAGGTGACCCAACACCAAACATATGACTGACAAACTATAATCTAGAATTAATCATCCAGATCTTCCCAAAATACAAATAAAAGACACAGATCTTCAACATTGTTTTATTCAAACAGATATTTATAGAGCCCTAGCAGCATTAGGTCTTCCCAGGTGGCACTAGTGGCAAAGAACGCTCCTGCCAGCGCAGGAGCTGTAAGAGATGTGGGTTCCATCCCTGGTGGGGAAGATGCCCTGAAGGAGGGCATGGCAACCCACTGCAGTGTTCTTACCCTACAGTCCATAGGATTGCAAAGAAAGTGACTTAGTATGCACAGGACACATAACAGCATCTAGTCTGGGAGATGAATGAGGTACTGTGGTGATTTTAAGTATTTAATTGATATAATGATCATCAAGAAGATAAATGAAGAAATGTGCAATTTATTTATTGGAAAACCAACAATAATACTAGGTCTCACAGTAAACTCTAAGACATTGATGTCTGCTTGCCTCAGCCTTAAAATGGCTCATCCTTTCAAAAAAACAGCAAAGAGTAAAACTTATTCATGCCCTGCATACAGCTGCCAGCCCATCCCTATAATGTCCCTCATGACAGGGAAGCTAAGTATATGGACAAGAGAAAGCAATGACATTTAGTTGAATGCTTTTTTAAGAAAAATTAAAGGAGGCCTTCCTATTGTGCCATCTTTCCTCCTTCTGTGCTCGACTTCTCTGAATGGGGCTATGTTATGTAACTGAACTTGAAGAGAGAGGATAAATTGCTGGACCCAAAGGAGTTCTTGGAATACTGAGAGAGTATGTTACGAGATGGATCCCAAAAGAGGAGCATCTGGTTGCCCTAAATATAATGCTTGTGGCAAAGAAATCACCGTAAATAGCTTTAACAGAGACCAAATGTATCCGCTTCAATCCAGCATTTTATCACCCACCAAGGGAATTTATCGGAGTGAGGAGAGGAAGAGGGAGTGGAGTCACTTTAGCAGGGCATGGTTCATAACTCTTTTATTAGGACCCACAGGTCAGGGTCTTTAAAAGCTGTAAGAAGGAATGTTAAAATCACTTCATCCAGCTCCATTTAAAGAATGAAAACTGAGAAAGAAGAAAACTAGTCTCTCTAAGGCTGAGAGAAGAGGAGGGACTATGTTTAATGGTGATTTGGAGAATTAGAGTGGAAGGGGGTATGAGCTTCTTTAACTTAATCAAAATATTCTTCGGTGGGGAACACAAATTGTAACTAAAATTTCCCAAGGGGTACAACAGTCTGATCCTGATAAATTTGGGATTTTCTTACCCTGTCTCAAAAGAAATGAACTAAAGACTCTAGTAGTCTTAGGAGAATAAGCATGTTTTACTAGAAGTGAAATAATATGCTTGTTATGGGAGGAATTGCTGCAAATTAACAAAAACAACAAACTGTTGGTAATTCAAGTACATGTCTATACAAAAAGTACATGCATACTTAATTATTTTTTTATTTAAATAGCAGTAAAAAGGCATCCCAAAAAAGTCTGGGAGATGAATGAGGTACTGTGGTGATTTTAAGTATTTAATTGATATAATGATCATCAAGAAGATAAATGAAGAAATGTGCAATTTATTTATTGGAAAACCAACAATAATACTAGGTCTCACAGTAAACTCTAAGACATTGATGTCTGCTTGCCTCAGCCTTAAAATGGCTCATCCTTTCAAAAAAACAGCAAAGAGTAAAACTTATTCATGCCCTGCATACAGCTGCCAGCCCATCCCTATAATGTCCCTCATGACAGGGAAGCTAAGTATATGGACAAGAGAAAGCAATGACATTTAGTTGAATGCTTTTTTAAGAAAAATTAAAGGAGGCCTTCCTATTGTGCCATCTTTCCTCCTTCTGTGCTCGACTTCTCTGAATGGGGCTATGTTATGTAACTGAACTTGAAGAGAGAGGATAAATTGCTGGACCCAAAGGAGTTCTTGGAATACTGAGAGAGTATGTTACGAGATGGATCCCAAAAGAGGAGCATCTGGTTGCCCTAAATATAATGCTTGTGGCAAAGAAATCACCGTAAATAGCTTTAACAGAGACCAAATGTATCCGCTTCAATCCAGCATTTTATCACCCACCAAGGGAATTTATCGGAGTGAGGAGAGGAAGAGGGAGTGGAGTCACTTTAGCAGGGCATGGTTCATAACTCTTTTATTAGGACCCACAGGTCAGGGTCTTTAAAAGCTGTAAGAAGGAATGTTAAAATCACTTCATCCAGCTCCATTTAAAGAATGAAAACTGAGAAAGAAGAAAACTAGTCTCTCTAAGGCTGAGAGAAGAGGAGGGACTATGTTTAATGGTGATTTGGAGAATTAGAGTGGAAGGGGGTATGAGCTTCTTTAACTTAATCAAAATATTCTTCGGTGGGGAACACAAATTGTAACTAAAATTTCCCAAGGGGTACAACAGTCTGATCCTGATAAATTTGGGATTTTCTTACCCTGTCTCAAAAGAAATGAACTAAAGACTCTAGTAGTCTTAGGAGAATAAGCATGTTTTACTAGAAGTGAAATAATATGCTTGTTATGGGAGGAATTGCTGCAAATTAACAAAAACAACAAACTGTTGGTAATTCAAGTACATGTCTATACAAAAAGTACATGCATACTTAATTATTTTTTTATTTAAATAGCAGTAAGTGTCCACATGGCATGGATAAAGGATATTTTAATGTACTGAACGGTACACCTCACTCTGTTTCTGAGGAGCCTGGATAAATACCATACCAAAAAAAAAAAAAAAAAAAATCAGTTTGTTGAACTCTGGTGAAATAAAATCTCAAACAGAATTTCAGGTATTCTGTGAAGAGCCCAGCATGGATGCATGCTCAGTCGTGTTCAACCCTGTGTGACCCCATGGACTGGCATGCCGGGCTCCTCTGTCCATGGAATTTTTCAGGCAAGAATATTGGAGTGGGCTTGCCATTTCCTCCTCCAGGTGATCTCCCTGATGCAGGGGTCGAAGTCTTCTCTCCTGTGTCTCCTGCATTTGGCAGGTAGATTCTTTACGACTGTGCTGCCTGGGAAGCCCAAAGAGCCCAGAGGATCAACTAAATCACTGACATTTTTCCCCTGTCAGGATGGCAAAAAAAAAACAACCCACCATGTACCACTAGAACTGGAGACCTTGCTCAATGTCCTGGCATCACCAGATCCTCTTGCTTTGGAAAATCACCCTGAAGTTGGACATGAAATTGGCCACCACAATCACGGCACTCTCCTTTCTACTTCCTTAAGTGAGTCTGCTTTAACTGCTCTGAATCCACTCTCCTGGGCAGTCATTACTTGTTAGATATCTTTTGGACCAAGTTGCGTGTTCTTCTACTTAAATGCTGCATAACTTGAATAATAAGAAAGAAAGAAGGCCAGGCATATGGGCCAAAACTGAGGCTTCTCTCTGATTCCATCTTCCAAATGATTCTTTTCAGATCTAACTGTGTGCAGGCAATCTGAATCAGAAATAGCTTCAGTGTTTCCCCTGCTGCTGTCCCGCCATTCTTACAATGGAAGAGCTAACTGCCATATTCATAAGCACACTGCAGCACGCAAACAAGCCCAACCGTACCACAGATGATTGCTCCCGAAAAGAAATGAACTAAAGACTCTAGTAGTCTTAGGAGAATAAGCATGTTTTACTAGAAGTGAAATAATATGCTTGTTATGGGAGGAATTGCTGCAAATTAACAAAAACAACAAACTGTTGGTAATTCAAGTACATGTCTATACAAAAAGTACATGCATACTTAATTATTTTTTTATTTAAATAGCAGTAAGTGTCCACATGGCATGGATAAAGGATATTTTAATGTACTGAACGGTACACCTCACTCTGTTTCTGAGGAGCCTGGATAAATACCATACCAAAAAAAAAACCCAAAAAATCAGTTTGTTGAACTCTGGTGAAATAAAATCTCAAACAGAATTTCAGGTATTCTGTGAAGAGCCCAGCATGGATGCATGCTCAGTCGTGTTCAACCCTGTGTGACCCCATGGACTGGCATGCCGGGCTCCTCTGTCCATGGAATTTTTCAGGCAAGAATATTGGAGTGGGCTTGCCATTTCCTCCTCCAGGTGATCTCCCTGATGCAGGGGTCGAAGTCTTCTCTCCTGTGTCTCCTGCATTTGGCAGGTAGATTCTTTACGACTGTGCTGCCTGGGAAGCCCAAAGAGCCCAGAGGATCAACTAAATCACTGACATTTTTCCCCTGTCAGGATGGCAAAAAAAAAACAACCCACCATGTACCACTAGAACTGGAGACCTTGCTCAATGTCCTGGCATCACCAGATCCTCTTGCTTTGGAAAATCACCCTGAAGTTGGACATGAAATTGGCCACCACAATCACGGCACTCTCCTTTCTACTTCCTTAAGTGAGTCTGCTTTAACTGCTCTGAATCCACTCTCCTGGGCAGTCATTACTTGTTAGATATCTTTTGGACCAAGTTGCGTGTTCTTCTACTTAAATGCTGCATAACTTGAATAATAAGAAAGAAAGAAGGCCAGGCATATGGGCCAAAACTGAGGCTTCTCTCTGATTCCATCTTCCAAATGATTCTTTTCAGATCTAACTGTGTGCAGGCAATCTGAATCAGAAATAGCTTCAGTGTTTCCCCTGCTGCTGTCCCGCCATTCTTACAATGGAAGAGCTAACTGCCATCTTCATCAGCACACTGCAGCACGCAAACAAGCCGAACCGTACCACAGATGATTGATGGAGCCACTAAAGGCATCAGAATCCTATAATACAGCTGCCTGAACAATATCAAACGCCCACAGAGATGTGGCGGGGAAAGAACTCAGACCTATCTCAACAAAAATAAACCATGTTTAATTGGAATCACCAGCCTCCTCACCTTTGTCTTACCCTCTCACCTACATGTCAACCACTGTGAAGTCCCACCTTTGCCTTGCCCAGCCAGAGGAATTGTTTAATTTAAAAAAGGACCAATACCTTAACCAGTGTGCTCTGCATATACTCTGGATACTTTTTATTCTTGAACACATACCTCTGACATCTTTTGACTCTAGCAGCTGCCTTTCATCTCTACACCACATCTACATTTGTTGAATGACAATTACCAAACCTGCATTTGTTGAATGATAATTCAGCAAGGCTCTCTGACCTCTATCACATCTGACATTTTTCCCTCTGGGTCATCTTGCTGTATTCATTGCACAGGTCTACTATCATTCATCCCTTTGGCTAAAGCCCCAGAAAGCCAGGTCCTTGAAAGCCGAACCATCATCCTGAGCAGACTGCAGTAGTATAAGCAGCTGGGCAGCATCCACTCATTTCTACCCATCCCTCCTCCTCCTCTCTGAGCTGTCTGTCAAGCAACTCTTTCAGTGCCTGCATATTTCTACTTACAATAAAGTAATTACAGTGTATGTTGTTTTTGTTAAAGCAAAGCCAGTCTTAGCCACACAGCTACAACTAGGTTTTGATAAGGCATCTTCATCTCAGAATGACAGTCTCTGAAAGGTGTTCTTATCACCTTGGAAGGGGCATAAGGAGAGACTGTTGTTGTTGCTTAATCACTAAGTCGACGCTTTTGTGAACCCACAGACTAGCCCACCAGGCTTCTCTGTTCATGGCATTCTCCAGGTAAGAATAATAGAGAGGGCTGCCATTTCCTTCACCAGGGCATCCTCCCAACCCTGCAATCAAATCTGTGTCTCCTGTATCTCCTGCACTGGCAGGAGGATTCTTCTAACAATTCACTGTCTGTGAAGCCCAAGGAAAGACTGAGGAATTCTTAACCATTGTCCTAACTGCCATCTTCATCAGCACACTGCAGCACGCAAACAAGCGAACCGTACCACAGATGATTGATGGAGCCACTAAAGGCATCAGAATCCTATAATACAGCTGCCTGAACAATATCAAACGCCCACAGAGATGTGGCGGGGAAAGAACTCAGACCTATCTCAACAAAAATAAACCATGTTTAATTGGAATCACCAGCCTCCTCACCTTTGTCTTACCCTCTCACCTACATGTCAACCACTGTGAAGTCCCACCTTTGCCTTGCCCAGCCAGAGGAATTGTTTAATTTAAAAAAGGACCAATACCTTAACCAGTGTGCTCTGCATATACTCTGGATACTTTTTATTCTTGAACACATACCTCTGACATCTTTTGACTCTAGCAGCTGCCTTTCATCTCTACACCACATCTACATTTGTTGAATGACAATTACCAAACCTGCATTTGTTGAATGATAATTCAGCAAGGCTCTCTGACCTCTATCACATCTGACATTTTTCCCTCTGGGTCATCTTGCTGTATTCATTGCACAGGTCTACTATCATTCATCCCTTTGGCTAAAGCCCCAGAAAGCCAGGTCCTTGAAAGCCGAACCATCATCCTGAGCAGACTGCAGTAGTATAAGCAGCTGGGCAGCATCCACTCATTTCTACCCATCCCTCCTCCTCCTCTCTGAGCTGTCTGTCAAGCAACTCTTTCAGTGCCTGCATATTTCTACTTACAATAAAGTAATTACAGTGTATGTTGTTTTTGTTAAAGCAAAGCCAGTCTTAGCCACACAGCTACAACTAGGTTTTGATAAGGCATCTTCATCTCAGAATGACAGTCTCTGAAAGGTGTTCTTATCACCTTGGAAGGGGCATAAGGAGAGACTGTTGTTGTTGCTTAATCACTAAGTCGACGCTTTTGTGAACCCACAGACTAGCCCACCAGGCTTCTCTGTTCATGGCATTCTCCAGGTAAGAATAATAGAGAGGGCTGCCATTTCCTTCACCAGGGCATCCTCCCAACCCTGCAATCAAATCTGTGTCTCCTGTATCTCCTGCACTGGCAGGAGGATTCTTCTAACAATTCACTGTCTGTGAAGCCCAAGGAAAGACTGAGTGTAATAGAAATGTTCTATAACTCAGGGTAGTGGTTACCTAAATGTACACATTTGTCAACAAACTCTACTTATATTTGACACATTTTAGTGTACAAAAAGTATACTTCAAAAAGAGGATTGTAAAATATAACTATAAACAGACAAGTAGGTAGACAGGCAAAAGCTAGATGCTAGGTAGATAAAAAGAAGCAAAATCAAACTCATCTGAGTGACAAACCATCCCCAATTTCCTAACTGTATATCCAGGTTAGGACTTCCTAAACTGAGTACATTTTGGAGTTTTTCTTTCATTCAGAAATTGTTAATGCAAAATTTTAACAAGTCAGCACGTCATCTAAATCCTGCTGAATGTTTGATCACATAGCATGAGTTATTACCTTGGCACAGCTATAGGGATATCAAGCAACCTAATTTCCCCTACGTGCACACTGCTGGAGGCAAGAAAATTTGGTTTTACATGAGAATTTCCCAAATCAGCATTCTCCTCAATTCTCACCTGTGGTAGCCAGGGAGGGATTCCAAACTGAGGGGCAGGAAGTCAAAGGCCATGTGAAGAAAATTCTCAAATACAATGTTTATAGAAGAAAACATTTGTTTTCTTCATTGTGCAAGGACAGCCAAGGTGAGAGCCAAGCTCAGCTGCTCCTTATAAATCAAAATAACCCTTTCATTTTTACCTAACAAAGCAGAGAAGGGAGAAAGGACAAGGCTGCAGGTCGGTGCTCTTACCTAGTGGGAATACTAAAAGGAATGGCATTGTTGACACAACATGCAAGGTCCATAAATCACATGGGTTAGAAGTAACAGGGCACACAATTAAATGTAATGTTGGGAAAGCATGATTCTTCTTAGACAAGGTTGAACTGTTCAATATAAATGCTGTGAAGAACCAATATGAATGAGGAAGAAATAAAGAAGATCTGGAATGAGGTACAGTTCCTGAATACCAGATGTTACAGAGTAAAGGAAAAAATATCATAAAATAGTCTGGGTGTGATCAACCTCTGATATTCAAATTAATAGTACATAGGAATGCATATAAATTTCAAAAGAGATAAAGAAATAACTGATATTTAACAATAGAGGGCAGTCACACACAGGAACTCCAACCCACACAAACACACACACACATTTACACTCTCCAGGTCTTAACATTCTTCACATTCCATCCTATGTTCACTATGTACATTCCAGCTCAAGTGGAAAAAGCCAGACAACAAAAGATATGTGTACCTGTTCTGTGAGAGTTTCACTGTATTCCTAGGATGGATGTTGACAAGTGACTTTAGCTCAGAAAGAGAGACGTTATTCCTTGAAAATACTGCTCCTTTGTTCACATGAGATAATATATTATAACATTTATTTTTACTTAACAGGCTGGCAGCTTCCCAGCTGTAAATTAGGTTGTATTTCTAAATCAGTTGAACTAAGTCTTCATCAAAGCATTTACTGACCATTAACATTTTATAATGACAGCTATAGGGATATCAAGCAACCTAATTTCCCCTACGTGCACACTGCTGGAGGCAAGAAAATTTGGTTTTACATGAGAATTTCCCAAATCAGCATTCTCCTCAATTCTCACCTGTGGTAGCCAGGGAGGGATTCCAAACTGAGGGGCAGGAAGTCAAAGGCCATGTGAAGAAAATTCTCAAATACAATGTTTATAGAAGAAAACATTTGTTTTCTTCATTGTGCAAGGACAGCCAAGGTGAGAGCCAAGCTCAGCTGCTCCTTATAAATCAAAATAACCCTTTCATTTTTACCTAACAAAGCAGAGAAGGGAGAAAGGACAAGGCTGCAGGTCGGTGCTCTTACCTAGTGGGAATACTAAAAGGAATGGCATTGTTGACACAACATGCAAGGTCCATAAATCACATGGGTTAGAAGTAACAGGGCACACAATTAAATGTAATGTTGGGAAAGCATGATTCTTCTTAGACAAGGTTGAACTGTTCAATATAAATGCTGTGAAGAACCAATATGAATGAGGAAGAAATAAAGAAGATCTGGAATGAGGTACAGTTCCTGAATACCAGATGTTACAGAGTAAAGGAAAAAATATCATAAAATAGTCTGGGTGTGATCAACCTCTGATATTCAAATTAATAGTACATAGGAATGCATATAAATTTCAAAAGAGAGATAAAGAAATAACTGATATTTAACAATAGAGGGCAGTCACACACAGGAACTCCAACCCACACAAACACACACACACATTTACACTCTCCAGGTCTTAACATTCTTCACATTCCATCCTATGTTCACTATGTACATTCCAGCTCAAGTGGAAAAAGCCAGACAACAAAAGATATGTGTACCTGTTCTGTGAGAGTTTCACTGTATTCCTAGGATGGATGTTGACAAGTGACTTTAGCTCAGAAAGAGAGACGTTATTCCTTGAAAATACTGCTCCTTTGTTCACATGAGATAATATATTATAACATTTATTTTTACTTAACAGGCTGGCAGCTTCCCAGCTGTAAATTAGGTTGTATTTCTAAATCAGTTGAACTAAGTCTTCATCAAAGCATTTACTGACCATTAACATTTTATAATGACTGCATCAAGTCATGAGAATCAATCTAATCAAGTACACTGAGTTCTTCAAATGATTAAAAAAAAAAAAAAAAGAAAGTTATACCCATGAATGTTAGAATCTAAACACAACTTAAATGTTGCTGAAAAACATCTACTTCTGCTTCACTGATTACACTAGAGCCTTTAAAAGTATGAATCACAAAAAAATAGCTATTGTCATTGCGCTGTGAGAAAAGGGGATCCTGCAGAGGTGCTGTGTGACGGCCTGGAGGGGTGGGATGGGGGGGACATACATATGACTAATCTGGGATCATACATATCTGTTAACAACAAAGCTCTGTCAAAGTAAAAAGTTAAATAAATATATTTTTTTTAAGTGTGAATCACAACAAACTGTAGAAAATTCTGAAAGAGATGGGAATACCAGACCACCTTACCTGCCTCCTAAGAAACCTGTATGCAGGACAAGAAGCAACAGTTAGAACTGGACAAGGAACAATGGACTGGTTCAAAATAGGGAAAGGAGTATGTCAATGCTGTATATTGTCACCCGCGTGTTTAATTTATATGCAGAGTACATCATGTGGAATGCCAGTCTGGATGAAGCATAAGCTGGAATCAAGATTGCCAGGAGAAATATCAATAATCTCAGGTATGCCAATGGCACAATATTATGGTAGAAAGCAAAGAGGAACTAAACAGCCTCTTGATGAAGGTGAAAGAGGTGCATGAAAAAGCTGGCCTAAAACTCAACATTCAAAAAACGAAGATCATGTCATCCAGTCCCATTACTTCATGCCAAATAGATGGACAAACAGCCTTTATTTTCCTGGACTCCAAAGTCACTGCATATGGTAACTGCAGGCATGAAATTTAAAGACAACGCTTGCTCCCTGGAAGAAAAGCTATGACAAACCTAGAGAGCATATTAAAAGGCAGAAACATCAATTTGCCAACAATAGTCCATACAGTCAAAGCTATGGTTTTCCCAGTCGTCATGTATGGATATGAGAGGTGGACCATAAAGAAAGCTGAGTGCCAAAGAATTGATGCCTTTGAACTGTGGTGTTGGAGAAGGCTCCTGAGAGTCCCTTGGACTGCAATAAGCTCAAACAAGTCAATCCTATAAGGAAATCAACCCTGAATATTCATTGGAAGGACTGATGCTGAAGCTCCAATACTTTGGCCACCTGATGTGAAGAGACAACTCACTGGAAAGGACACTGATGTTGGGAAAAATATAGAAAAAACAGAGGAAAGGGACAACACAGGATGAGATGGTTGAGTAGCATCACTGAGTCAATGGACATGAGTTTGAGCAAGTTCTGGGAGATGGTGAAGGACATGGAAGCCTAGCATGCTGCTGTCCATGGGGTCCCAAAGAGTCAGACATGACTGAGTGACTGAACTGAACTGACAACAATACCCCAAACATATCCATGAAAATATACATCTGTCTCCCTAGACAGATTGCCTAATTTATGTACCCATGGTGACAACAGTGGTAAAGAACCCACCTGCTAATGCAGGAGACAGTAAGAGATCCATGTTTGATCTCTGGGTCAGAAAGATCCCCTTGAGGAGGGCATGGCAACCCAGTCCTGTATTCTTGACTGGAGAATCCCATGGACAGAGGAGCCTGGCAGCCTACTGTCTATTGGGTTGCAGAGTCAGACAGGACTGAAACGACTAAGCCTGCACAAATTATAGTGTATAATACCAATATGCACTAGGCATTGTGCAAAGCACTCTGTACACATAAACTCACAACAGTTATATGAAACAGGTATTGTTATATGATCATATAACAAAGGAACTCTATTTTATAGTGGATAAGCACTGGGCACAAAGTCACATGGCTAATAAGTGATGAAGCCAGGGTTCAAATGCAGGTCTGTCTGAAACCTACGTCCATGCAGATGCAGAGAGCAGCACTGGTTCTTGGTGTTCAACACAACACCCATCTAATTAGGACATTGCCAAGCAAAAAAGGCAGAAACATCAATTTGCCAACAATAGTCCATACAGTCAAAGCTATGGTTTTCCCAGTCGTCATGTATGGATATGAGAGGTGGACCATAAAGAAAGCTGAGTGCCAAAGAATTGATGCCTTTGAACTGTGGTGTTGGAGAAGGCTCCTGAGAGTCCCTTGGACTGCAATAAGCTCAAACAAGTCAATCCTATAAGGAAATCAACCCTGAATATTCATTGGAAGGACTGATGCTGAAGCTCCAATACTTTGGCCACCTGATGTGAAGAGACAACTCACTGGAAAGGACACTGATGTTGGGAAAAATATAGAAAAAACAGAGGAAAGGGACAACACAGGATGAGATGGTTGAGTAGCATCACTGAGTCAATGGACATGAGTTTGAGCAAGTTCTGGGAGATGGTGAAGGACATGGAAGCCTAGCATGCTGCTGTCCATGGGGTCCCAAAGAGTCAGACATGACTGAGTGACTGAACTGAACTGACAACAATACCCCAAACATATCCATGAAAATATACATCTGTCTCCCTAGACAGATTGCCTAATTTATGTACCCATGGTGACAACAGTGGTAAAGAACCCACCTGCTAATGCAGGAGACAGTAAGAGATCCATGTTTGATCTCTGGGTCAGAAAGATCCCCTTGAGGAGGGCATGGCAACCCACTCCAGTATTCTTGACTGGAGAATCCCATGGACAGAGGAGCCTGGCAGCCTACTGTCTATTGGGTTGCAGAGTCAGACAGGACTGAAACGACTAAGCCTGCACAAATTATAGTGTATAATACCAATATGCACTAGGCATTGTGCAAAGCACTCTGTACACATAAACTCACAACAGTTATATGAAACAGGTATTGTTATATGATCATATAACAAAGGAACTCTATTTTATAGTGGATAAGCACTGGGCACAAAGTCACATGGCTAATAAGTGATGAAGCCAGGGTTCAAATGCAGGTCTGTCTGAAACCTACGTCCATGCAGATGCAGAGAGCAGCACTGGTTCTTGGTGTTCAACACAACACCCATCTAATTAGGACATTAAGGGAGAGCATGAAAAGGTGAAACCTCACATGCACTGAGAAGAAATTATTGTTTATAGTGTGAAATAAAACTCATACTTTATGGCAAGACAAGAAAAACATAAAAAAACTTTCTGGCCTTTGACCTCTCTCCCTGCACTGTGCATTATATATCTTCATTATGCATCAACCAAACTCCCCCATCAGCAGACTTACTTGCACAAAGACAGAAACACAAAAAAAGAAAAAAGAAAAAAAAAGCCTTGTCAACCATAAAGAGCAACATCCTAGCAACAACAAGACAACTCTTAAAGATAACATTTTCCTTGATCTCATAAGGGACTGAGATGACGCTTAGATCTGGAGTGTGTAAACTGTCAATTATACGTCATTTAACGTTCAGTCCTCTGTCTCAAAACAGTTCTATTAGGTTGGTGCAAAAGTAATTGCGGTTTTTGCACTGTTGAAATTTGCAATTTATGATTGGAATACATTTTTAAATAAATGTGGTTATGTTATATATCATTCTAATATGCATTGCTCATTTTATGTATTTTTTTCTAATGAATTGTCACCTTCTGCTTATTTTATATTTATTTTAGACTATGGAAATGATATTAGACAAAAAGAAAATTTGAGCACTTTCCTTACTCTAGTTCAAAATGGGTCATAATGCAGCAGAGACAACTCCCAATATCAGCAACGCATTTGGTCCAGGAACTGCTAACAAACGTACAGTGTAGTGGTGGCTCAAAAAGTTTGGCAAAGGAAATGAGAGCCCTGAAGATGAGAAGCATAGCGGCCAACCATCAGAAGTTGACAACGACCAACTGAAAGCCATCATCAAAGCTGATCCTCTTACAACTACACAAGAAGTTCCCCAAGAGTTCAACGTCAACCATTCTATGATCGATCTATGATCGATCATTATGCATTTGATGCAAATTAGAAAGGTGAAAAATCTCGGTAAGTGGGTGCCTCAGGGTGCCTCCTGAGCTAACCACAAATCAAAAAAACTCGTCATCTTGAACTGTCACCTTCTCTTTATCTATGAAACAACAGCAAACCATTTCTCGATCAGATTGTGACATGCAACAATATATGGATTTTATACAGCAAGCAGCGATAACCAGCTCAGTGGCTGGACCAAGAAGAAGCTCTGAAGCACTTCTCAAAGCCAAATTTGCACCAAAAGAAGGCCATGGTCACTAGGGATCTGCTGCCAGTCTGAACCACTACAGCTTTCTGAATACCCGTAAAACCATTACATCTGAGAAGTATGCTCAGTAAATCACTGAGATGCACTAAAAACTGCAACACTTGCAGCTGGCAATGGTCAACAGAAAGGGCCCTATCCTTCTCCATGACAGCATCCGACTGCAGGTTGCACAAAGCTTCAAAAGTGGAATGAATTGGGCTACAAAGTTTTGCCTCTTTTGCAATATTCACTTGACCTCTTGCCAACCAACTACAACTTCTTCAAGCATCTCGACAACTTTTTGAAGAGAAAATGCTTCCACAATGAGCAGGAGGCTGAAAATGCTTCAATGAATTCTGAAGCACACACATACACACAAAATCCTGAAGCACTGATTTTTATGCTACCAGTATAATCAAACTTATTTCTCATTGGCAAAAATGTATTGTTTGTAATGGCTCCTATTTTGATTGATAAAGATGTGTCTGAGCCTAGGTATAATCATTTAAAAATTCAGTCTGAAACTGTAATTACGTCTGCACCAACCTAATAGAACTGTATCTTAACTTCCAATGGGCTGAACAGATCTTAGAGCTTTCTGAGATGCTGTTCCCAGGTTATAACCTCAATTTGGCTGAAACAAAATTTCCCATTTCTTTCTTAGATCGACTGATGCAGTTTTCATGGACGATAACATTTTCTCATTAGAGAAGTTGGTATGTCCATGTGGTTAAGAAAAAAGACCAGGTAGCCACACCACCCGGCTTCAGGTTTCATCTCTGTCACTTACTGGCTGTGTGACCTTGGGAGAGTTACTTAACGTCTCTGTGCCTTGCTTCTTCTTCTGTAAAAGGGGGATAACACTACTTAACATATAAGATTTCCTCATAAGGGTTCCATTTATGTGTGATACTAGCACTGTGTGAATCTTTTTTAAAAGGTCTTTTTGTCTTTTCAAGAACTATTTAGAGAGAAATATTATGACGTTAAGATAGAGGGGTTGAAGGGCTATAAGCAACAAACAAAAAAAGACTGACCATGAGGGAATAATAGTTAAAAAAGAAATATAAGTATCTGGGGTTCATATACTCTATATATACAGACACTCCTGTGTCTGTTTGGGATTTTCCATAATGAAAATGTTTTTTAAGTATTTTTATGTGAAACATTTAAAATTACATTGACACACAGTAAGGACCATATAACAGTTGGCATTATTACAGCAAGAACTGCATTTTCAAGCACTTGTCTGAATTTATTTTAATCCTATTTACATTTAGCTCTTTTATTCTAGTACTAATAAGCAATCCCCGACAGCATCCGACTGCTTGAAAGCTTAAAAGGAATGAATTGGGCTACAAAGTTTTGCCTCTTTTGCAATATTCACTTGACCTCTTGCCAACCAACTACAACTTCTTCAAGCATCTCGACAACTTTTTGAAGAGAAAATGCTTCCACAATGAGCAGGAGGCTGAAAATGCTTCAATGAATTCTGAAGCACACACATACACACAAAATCCTGAAGCACTGATTTTTATGCTACCAGTATAATCAAACTTATTTCTCATTGGCAAAAATGTATTGTTTGTAATGGCTCCTATTTTGATTGATAAAGATGTGTCTGAGCCTAGGTATAATCATTTAAAAATTCAGTCTGAAACTGTAATTACGTCTGCACCAACCTAATAGAACTGTATCTTAACTTCCAATGGGCTGAACAGATCTTAGAGCTTTCTGAGATGCTGTTCCCAGGTTATAACCTCAATTTGGCTGAAACAAAATTTCCCATTTCTTTCTTAGATCGACTGATGCAGTTTTCATGGACGATAACATTTTCTCATTAGAGAAGTTGGTATGTCCATGTGGTTAAGAAAAAAGACCAGGTAGCCACACCACCCGGCTTCAGGTTTCATCTCTGTCACTTACTGGCTGTGTGACCTTGGGAGAGTTACTTAACGTCTCTGTGCCTTGCTTCTTCTTCTGTAAAAGGGGGATAACACTACTTAACATATAAGATTTCCTCATAAGGGTTCCATTTATGTGTGATACTAGCACTGTGTGAATCTTTTTTAAAAGGTCTTTTTGTCTTTTCAAGAACTATTTAGAGAGAAATATTATGACGTTAAGATAGAGGGGTTGAAGGGCTATAAGCAACAAACAAAAAAAGACTGACCATGAGGGAATAATAGTTAAAAAAGAAATATAAGTATCTGGGGTTCATATACTCTATATATACAGACACTCCTGTGTCTGTTTGGGATTTTCCATAATGAAAATGTTTTTTAAGTATTTTTATGTGAAACATTTAAAATTACATTGACACACAGTAAGGACCATATAACAGTTGGCATTATTACAGCAAGAACTGCATTTTCAAGCACTTGTCTGAATTTATTTTAATCCTATTTACATTTAGCCTCTTTTTTATTTCTAGTACATAAGTAAAAGTAAGCAATAAGCTCTCTCTCTAGCTGGCTTAGAAGAAAAGGCAAATGAAGCCATCCAAGCAACTGTTACCACAGACAAGATAAGAATATTATTCAGATAAGAGCTGAGGTGACAAATCTGACTTAGTGTCCAGCTTCTAAAAGCAAAAGATTCCAAGTCATAAGAAAAGAAAAAAACTTAAAATAGAGATTTCCATACATAATCTAAGCGACATTGTATAGTGAAGGAGAACAGGATGTGAATTCAAAAACAGTAATAGTAACAATACTAGTTCTCGTGTACTGAGGAGATTATTATGCATGAGGTACTATCACAAATGACTCTACATTTATTACATCATTTAATCCTCCACCATTCAGCACGCACAGTAGGCATCATAATGTGTGTGTGCATGCTTCTGTTCAGTCGTGTCCCACGCTCTGTGACCCTTCGGACTGTAGCCCACCAGGCTCCTCCGTCTGTGGGATTTCTGAAGCAACAATACTGGAGTGGGTAGCCATTTCCTTCTCCAAGGGATCTTTCTGACCTAGGGATCAAAGCCACATCTCCGGCATCTCCTGCTCTGCAGGCAGGCTCGTTACTGCTGAGTCATCAGGAGAGCCATCTCCACTCTGGAGGTATGAAAACTTTAGCCAAAGAGAGAAATTAAAACCTGTCACGAGAAATTAAAACCTGCTCACTGATAAAGGGCATACTAAAGATTTCCTCATAAGGGTTCCATTTATGTGTGATACTAGCACTGTGTGAATCTTTTTTAAAAGGTCTTTTTGTCTTTTCAAGAACTATTTAGAGAGAAATATTATGACGTTAAGATAGAGGGGTTGAAGGGCTATAAGCAACAAACAAAAAAAGACTGACCATGAGGGAATAATAGTTAAAAAAGAAATATAAGTATCTGGGGTTCATATACTCTATATATACAGACACTCCTGTGTCTGTTTGGGATTTTCCATAATGAAAATGTTTTTTAAGTATTTTTATGTGAAACATTTAAAATTACATTGACACACAGTAAGGACCATATAACAGTTGGCATTATTACAGCAAGAACTGCATTTTCAAGCACTTGTCTGAATTTATTTTAATCCTATTTACATTTAGCCTCTTTTTTATTTCTAGTACATAAGTAAAAGTAAGCAATAAGCTCTCTCTCTAGCTGGCTTAGAAGAAAAGGCAAATGAAGCCATCCAAGCAACTGTTACCACAGACAAGATAAGAATATTATTCAGATAAGAGCTGAGGTGACAAATCTGACTTAGTGTCCAGCTTCTAAAAGCAAAAGATTCCAAGTCATAAGAAAAGAAAAAAACTTAAAATAGAGATTTCCATACATAATCTAAGCGACATTGTATAGTAAAAGGAGAACAGGATGTGAATTCAAAAACAGTAATAGTAACAATACTAGTTCTCGTGTACTGAGGAGATTATTATGCATGAGGTACTATCACAAATGACTCTACATTTATTACATCATTTAATCCTCCACCATTCAGCACGCACAGTAGGCATCATAATGTGTGTGTGCATGCTTCTGTTCAGTCGTGTCCCACGCTCTGTGACCCTTCGGACTGTAGCCCACCAGGCTCCTCCGTCTGTGGGATTTCTGAAGCAACAATACTGGAGTGGGTAGCCATTTCCTTCTCCAAGGGATCTTTCTGACCTAGGGATCAAAGCCACATCTCCGGCATCTCCTGCTCTGCAGGCAGGCTCGTTACTGCTGAGTCATCAGGAGAGCCATCTCCACTCTGGAGGTATGAAAACTTTAGCCAAAGAGGAAAATTAAAACCTGTCACATCAGACTGTGATCCCTGCAATAGTTTTCTTCCCCGAACATGCCTGGCTCACAGACTGAGTTCCAAAATACTTACCAGGCTGACAAAAGAATGTAGACCCATCATCACTCCACCAGCTAGTTAATGCAAGAGCCAACACACTCAAGCCAGCAGCAGCCTTACACTTGAGCCCCTATTCATAGCCACATTGCTGTAGAAGACCCGAATTCAAATCCTGTCTCCATCTCTGTTGATAGTCTTGTGCAAAGCGCCTCATGTCTAACCTGAGTCATTTCCATTGCTTCACATTTCCTTGGTCCTTTTTGTCTAAAGCAATAGGTGGCGCCCTTTTGCAGCCCTCAGCAGCTCTAGATCTTAACACAGAAGGAAGCAGGAAAGATCTCAGCAAACCCCAAATCTCTGCATGGTTGTTGTTAGATATTGCTAATGGCTGCTTGTTAACACCCAGCTAACACAGTAGCTGTCAGACCTGACTGTACTTGAGATTCGTCAAGGGAGCTTTTAATAATTACCCATGCCCAGTCTCCCTCTCAGACCAGTTAAATCACAATATCCAGAGATGGAGTCTGCACAGTGGAGGTTTTTGTTATGTTCCCTAGATGACCCTACTGAATCCATGCTGAGATATGCTGAGCTGGAAGATGGTGGACACACATCGTTAGCATGGAGATTTGGTGTAGAAGCCAAATAACCTTTATACTGAAGTAAACACTCCGAAACACTGTTTCCCCTACATCTACCTATTTGGAAATTTAGGGCTTCCATGGTGGCTCCGTGGTAAAGAATCTGCCTGGGGGCTTCCCTTGTGGCTCAGTGGATAAGAACCTGCCTGCCAATGCAGGAGACACAGGTTCGATCCCTGACCCGGGAAGATCCCACATACCACAGAGCAGCTAAACTCACACATCAACAAAGACCCAATACAGCCAAAAAATAAATAAAAAGGTTTAAAAAAAAAAAAAAAGAATCTGCCTGCCAATGTGGAGATGTAGGCTTTATCCCTGGGTCAGGAAGATCCCCTGGAGAAGGAAATGACAACCCACTCCATTATTCTTGCCTGGGAAACCCCTTGGACAGAGGAACCTGTGGAGTCCATGTGGTCGCAAAGGAGTCACACAACTTAGCAACTAAACACCACCACCAAGATTAAATAATGTGTGTGCTAAGTTGCTTCAGTCTGCCTGACTCTTTGCGACTCCATGGACTGTAGTCCTCCAGCTCCTCTGTCCATGGGATCCTCCAGGCAAGAATACTGCAGTGGGTTGCCATGCCCTCCTCCAGGGTTTCTTCCCAACCCATGGATTAAACTCCATCTCTTACCTCTCCTGAACTGGCATGCAGGTTCTTTACCATAAGAGCTACCTGGGAAGCCCAAGCGTAAATATGTTAGTGTATTATTCATAAATTTACAAGATAGGCATGCATTCATGTGTACACATATATAAACACAAACATATACATGAGGAGTTTTACTGTGTGCATGCATTATTGTTACACTAGTACAGTCCTATAGTCTATGCATCAGTTTTTTAAGTAAAATTCACAACAAGATGTCAGTAATACATCCATTCTACCACCATACATATACACAGACCTCATGCTAATGCTCTGCAAGGCTGGAACCCTACTTTCCCATATTTCTAAGACTGATGAACATAGTTATTAAAACTGCTGACAAATGCACATATCTTAATTCTAGTTTTTCAGTCACATTTGAACCAAGCAAATAAATGCCTTAAAGTCTGTTGGTTTTCTCCTGTCATTTAAATTGGAACATTTTAATTTTTATCGTATCTTCAGCTAGATTTTTACATAGGCATATGTTTAATAATTTTTCATGTGCCACACAAAGAATTTAATGTGCACAACTGAAAGAGTGAGAAGGCCATAGTACTAAGATATTTAAAATAAAATGAACATGCGTTCCATGATTTTCTGGATGACTTACCTCCATAAATTATACCCTTTGCACTATGCCATTTGTTTCCCCCAACTGTTTCTATATGGTACAATAATTACATGGTCTGTTGAATTCAAAAAGGTTATTGAAAGAGCATATATAAGAAAATGTAAAGGAAAAGCTGCAATTTGGTCTCTGTTGGTACATAAATAAAGATAAGTGAACAGGAATTTCCTGGCAAGGAAGGAAGACATCAAGATTCTGTTCAGGCTACATTTCACACAAATCTCTATGCTGGAAGACATGCACCTGCATGCTAAGTCACTTCAGTCATGTCCAACTCTTTGTGACCCTGTGAACTGTAGCCGACCAGGCTCCTCTGTCCATGGGATTCTCTAAACAAGAATATTGGAATGAGATGCCATGCCCTCCTTCACAGCATGGGGATCTTTACAACTTAGGGATCTAACCTGCATTTCTTATGTCTCCTGCATTGGCCAGCTGGTTCTTTATCATAAGTATCATCTGGGGAGCCCACACATGCACCTAAGTCAGCTTAAAAACAGTGTAATATTCTCATGCCAGTTTTACCTTATGTAAACCATAGAGAGTGACAAAATCATAGGAAAATCTACTTGAATGCTGTTCTAAAAGCATATAAGAACAAGTGGGCTAAAATTTATATTATAAGCCTTGAAGATAAAAATAAATGAGATTGGATAAATTGCCCTCATAGACCTGTAAGCAATTTAAATATGAGTATATCCTTTACAATGCTTCCAGTTTTGTCTTAGTATTGTAAGTGCTCAAAGCTGAGGAGGCTGATAAAGTTTATCAAGTGCAAAAACCAATTGTTTTGCTGTTCAGTCGCTAAGTCATGCCCAACTCTTTTTGTGAGCCCATGGACTGTAGCCGACCAGGCTCCTCTGTCCATAGGATTCTCTAAACAAGAATATTGGAATGAGATGCCATGCCCTCCTTCACAGCATGGGGATCTTTACAACTTAGGGATCTAACCTGCATTTCTTATGTCTCCTGCATTGGCCAGCTGGTTCTTTATCATAAGTATCATCTGGGGAGCCCACACATGCACCTAAGTCAGCTTAAAAACAGTGTAATATTCTCATGCCAGTTTTACCTTATGTAAACCATAGAGAGTGACAAAATCATAGGAAAATCTACTTGAATGCTGTTCTAAAAGCATATAAGAACAAGTGGGCTAAAATTTATATTATAAGCCTTGAAGATAAAAATAAATGAGATTGGATAAATTGCCCTCATAGACCTGTAAGCAATTTAAATATGAGTATATCCTTTACAATGCTTCCAGTTTTGTCTTAGTATTGTAAGTGCTCAAAGCTGAGGAGGCTGATAAAGTTTATCAAGTGCAAAAACCAATTGTTTTGCTGTTCAGTCGCTAAGTCATGCCCAACTCTTTTTGTGAGCCCATGGACTGTAGCCCACCAGGCTTCTCTGTTCAAGGAATTTCCCAGGCAAGAATACTGGAATGAGTTGCCATTTCTTTCTCCAGGATCTCTTCCCAACTCAGGGATTGAACCCACGTCTCCTACATTGGCAGGCGGGTTCTTTACCACTGAGCCACCTGGGAAGCCCTGACAAAAGGTATCAAAACCTCAGCAACCAAGATACACACTTCAGCTTCTGCATCACTCTCTGACTGCCATTGGGCAGGTGAGGAGTGGACGCTACTGCGAACATACTTTGCTGCACTCTGCACATACTGTGCATTGGGAACCACCTTTTAAAGTTACCTCTGGTGTTCTTTCTCCTATATCAAAACCTGGTGTGCAGGAGATGGGGAAGATAAGAAAGTAGGAGGAAAAAACACATTATGATTTTCCCTGGACCTCAGCTTCCCTGTGAGGAGCCCAGTGTACTGCAAATGCATTTATGCTGAATTTCTAAATAGATTCCTGATAGAATAAGAACTAAAATTATCTCATTGCCAAACAAAAGCCTTCTGCATTGAAATGCAACAGCTTGTTGTTCAAGCAGCTTGTTGCCAGAATGATACACACCGTTTCCAGCAGAAAATTGGTTTCGGGAATTCACCCAACAGCCCAGACAAAAATAAACTTTCCTGGCTCTCTGCAACAGGCCAAGGCCACTGCGATTCACCCCTAGTCCATTCAACAGAGCCTTGAATCTCCTTCAAATTAAAAAACCCAAGGTAACTAAACCAGTCTCAAATGTAAAGACTGGCATTGCTTTCTGGGGCATTTCTATTTCTTCAGTGATTTTATTTCACAGAATTGTTCATGACTACAGACAACATGCCTTAATTAAGTCCCAGAAGAACTGAATTTAAGCTCTCACCTGAGAAAATATATTCCACCACTACTCAAGAATGTGATTTGCCACTGCATAGCCATTTAGCTCTGTTAAATACACAGGTTTTCCAAAAGTTCTGTATCATTTTTGCCTTCAGAAAAGCACAACACGTGTCCTTGGGAGTTAGCATTTGAATATGGATAAAGAAATTTGTGATTCTGTGGTGCTTTCAAAAATTACACTCTAAAGTGTATTTGTTTTTCTATTTTTTTAAAAAAATTGCACCACCAGATGCAAATCTAGTAATCATGAAGCTACTCTGCTCACTTTAGGGTTTCCCAGATGGCACAGTGCTAAAGAATCTGCCTACAGTGCAAAAGGCACAAGATACACGGGTTTGAGCCCTGAGCTGGGAAAATCCCCTGGAGTAGGAAATGGTAACTCACTCCAGTATTATTATCTGGAAAATCCCACAGACAGAGGAACCTGGAGGGATATAGTCCATGGGGTCACTAAGAGTCAGATATGATTGAGCAACTGACTGCACAGTCTACTCATTTTATTTATTAGAAAAAAGGAAACTCTGAGGGGCCAACTGATCTGTTCAAATCATGCAGCCAACGAAGGCAGAACCAGAATCCTAATCTTTCTTGTTTCCATATGCTTCTGTTCAAAGGAACAGAGAAAGTACATGAAGAAACAGTCTGAACTGTGCGGATTCTCCCACAGAAGATGAGATGCCCTCGCAGATGAGTCCCAGGGACCTGTCAAAAGTTGCCAAAGATCCCAGTCACTTTTCCATCTAAGATACGGAAAAATCACGAGAGATCGCTGTTTAAGTCCCAGCCCACCATAAAACTCTGAAGGGCTTGGGATATTTTGGGATTTTTTTTTTTTAGTTTTATAGGAATGTGTTACTTTAAAGAAAAATCTGAAACATAAAATCCAAATGTATAAATCAGATAAATCCAAATGTATGTACCAGAGGCATGGTTAAAATTTTGCAAAAACAGAATCTTTGTTTACTAAGCGCTTCACTACATCTTCTCTGAAATAATGACCTCCCCTATGATTAATGAATATTCTATTCAGGGGCAGTCTTCAGGGCCATTTCTACTATATTAAGCAACGTACACCTCTCTGCTGTTTACTACACTGAATTTAACTTTACTTTTTGATTGTAATTAGGAGCAAACACAAAGTGTGAGGTACCCCAGATGGCATGGAACTGGCGCCTGCTCACGGCAGCTCACTAGAAGCTGCTGCCGGCACCTCTTTCCAACTCTGCATTCAGTGGTTAAGGAATCGGACAGCTGATTCTGAGTGGACCAACACTGGGGGGCATAAAGAAGGCATAAAGACAAGCTTGTTTAGGTTCCACCAGTTGCTTAGACTATAAATGTTTAAAGCACACAGAAAAGGCCCAAGGCCCTCGTGGATTCCATGTAACCTGAACCCTAAGGCCTGAGCAGCTTTAACTCCTTGCAAAGAAAAAGGAAAGCAAAGAAGTTTGGAATGGACATGTAGGCAAGTCATCACAATGGCTCAAGCTCTGTGCCAGGGACAGAAACCATGGCCAAGGCCACGTGCCAGTACCACCATGCAGCGACAGTGAAACACGGAGGCCAGGACTGCCTTGGCCCGCGGATGTCTGGGCTTCATGACCCCAGGCACAACCTACAAAAGGGGGGATTGAGGTAGTCTCACCGCTATCACCCAAAGGCAAGAAAACCTGGGGGAATATGTGGCAGAGAACAACTGGCAGGATCAACAAAAGATGGCACAGCCGTCCCCCTTGGGTGGTGCCATCATGAGATACATCTGTTAAGTTGAACATAAAAGAAGGGAACACACTAAAGGGAAGCTGCTGCTCTGGCCTAATTTTCCCAGACCTGTCCCCTCACATCCAAGTTCCCTGCAGCATGAATGATCTCATCCAGAGTCTTAATGACAGAGCATGTCGTCAAATCGAAAACATGTCTGTCCACCACCCACCTAGGGGTCACTGGTCACGGACACTGTTTGTGTACGGGAGTAATCACCGGGCTCACAGCATGTTAATGACAATATTAAACAAGGTCCATTATGTCACTCCGGCAAAGAGTGCAAAAAGATTTTTAATTAGCAGAGTCCTGATAAAGTCTATACTACAACCTCAATTGGTGATTATGTGGAAAATAAGACACTTAGGGTCCATTTAGCACCCTTATATTGCCTATGGACTCCTTTGTGATCTTTATCCATTCAAATCACAGGTAAGGGTGATATGAACCTATTGAACCCAACAATATCCCATTTGTTATCCCTTCCTAAACATGACTAGTCCTGCATTAATTAAAGACACAGCATGCAAGTTAGCTACCATGCAGTCTAGAGCCAAACCATCCCATTTTGTCCTAAAGCTGCTATGGCTTTCCAAAATTCAGAGGGTGTACTGCACACAAACGAGAATCCATTAAAGTCATGACTGCTGTTGAAACTGACTTTCCTAACTGAACCAGACAATTATAATAAACATGTGTGCACAAACTTGAATATTCAATCTCATTCATGCAACCAAACATTTCTTTTCTTATTACCCAATTCCTGAGGTATGAGTAAGAGCTTAACTGAGAATAGAACCTGTTTATCTTCTCATTATTGATAGCTTTGGCTCCATTTATATCACCATGTAGGCAAGTCATCACAATGGCTCAAGCTCTGTGCCAGGGACAGAAACCATGGCCAAGGCCACGTGCCAGTACCACCATGCAGCGACAGTGAAACACGGAGGCCAGGACTGCCTTGGCCCGCGGATGTCTGGGCTTCATGACCCCAGGCACAACCTACAAAAGGGGGGATTGAGGTAGTCTCACCGCTATCACCCAAAGGCAAGAAAACCTGGGGGAATATGTGGCAGAGAACAACTGGCAGGATCAACAAAAGATGGCACAGCCGTCCCCCTTGGGTGGTGCCATCATGAGATACATCTGTTAAGTTGAACATAAAAGAAGGGAACACACTAAAGGGAAGCTGCTGCTCTGGCCTAATTTTCCCAGACCTGTCCCCTCACATCCAAGTTCCCTGCAGCATGAATGATCTCATCCAGAGTCTTAATGACAGAGCATGTCGTCAAATCGAAAACATGTCTGTCCACCACCCACCTAGGGGTCACTGGTCACGGACACTGTTTGTGTACGGGAGTAATCACCGGGCTCACAGCATGTTAATGACAATATTAAACAAGGTCCATTATGTCACTCCGGCAAAGAGTGCAAAAAGATTTTTAATTAGCAGAGTCCTGATAAAGTCTATACTACAACCTCAATTGGTGATTATGTGGAAAATAAGACACTTAGGGTCCATTTAGCACCCTTATATTGCCTATGGACTCCTTTGTGATCTTTATCCATTCAAATCACAGGTAAGGGTGATATGAACCTATTGAACCCAACAATATCCCATTTGTTATCCCTTCCTAAACATGACTAGTCCTGCATTAATTAAAGACACAGCATGCAAGTTAGCTACCATGCAGTCTAGAGCCAAACCATCCCATTTTGTCCTAAAGCTGCTATGGCTTTCCAAAATTCAGAGGGTGTACTGCACACAAACGAGAATCCATTAAAGTCATGACTGCTGTTGAAACTGACTTTCCTAACTGAACCAGACAATTATAATAAACATGTGTGCACAAACTTGAATATTCAATCTCATTCATGCAACCAAACATTTCTTTTCTTATTACCCAATTCCTGAGGTATGAGTAAGAGCTTAACTGAGAATAGAACCTGTTTATCTTCTCATTATTGATAGCTTTGGCTCCATTTATATCACCAGGGTTAATGAAAATATTTAGGACAGGAAACATTTTTAAATTTTATGAGATTTATTGGTCCAGTGTTTTTTAAAAATTATTATCTAATACATTTTTTGTTGGGTTAATGGTGAAATAATTTGGCATTAAGAACAAAAGGAACTTTGCCTAAGGCTTTTCACATTTGCAAAATGAACTAAAAAATAAAGCCCAACATTCTTCTTATTCCATTATCCCATTATGGGCTCAATCGGCCAATAAAAAGTATCCAGCTGGGTACATAGACTGGGATCCAATAGTAATTTATTCAGTTCAAATTCTTCCAATTAATCACCTCACCTCAGCAATTTCCAACTCTTAGTTCCTTTTGTCCCAGATAGACCCAGCCTAAATGACTGCTCTGGAAGAAAGTAACTGTTCTACAGGGCAATCAAGAAATTTCTCCTAGAAGATAAAAGGCAAGCAGATTGAATATGGAAATTTATGCAGTTCCAAGAGAACTTGTTGTGTCCTGCAATGTTTTGGTCTTACATCTGTGCCCCATCTAGACAGGATCAGTCACCCAGTCATTGTGCAAAATAACAAATTTTCAAACTATGTGCAAATATACTAGAGTTCATTAGGGTAGATTTCTTTAACAGAACATTTTTATTTTTTTTCAACAACACATGATTGCTATAGACAATTTAGAAAGTATAAATAAACAAAAAAATTAAATCACCCATATTTTCTTTTTATTATACTTCTAAGAGAAATTGTATGCTCTGTAATTCTTCAGTCCTCTCTCTCTTTTTGTGTGTGTAACATTCTAGATCTGAGTCTTGAAATACCTTGCCCGCATTACTTGCTTTAGCCGCATGTACTCACTGATCTCCATCACACTAAGACTGTATTTGGTGTCTATCTCAGAAAGTTTTGAGCTTTTAGAATCCTAAGTTTTGAGCTCATGATCTTCACTGCTTTTCCTGGCCATGACTATTACTGAAATTCTTGCCTAGATTCTGTCTCCTTTATTCTTTCCCTTTCCAGACTTCCAGCCAACATTCCCCGAGAGTCCTGCTGGGCTTGCCTTCCCTGCTGGGCCCTCGGCCCTACCAGGCAGGGCCCTTCTGACAGCAGCCTCTGCCTTGTATCCACCCTCCTCTCTGGTCTCCAAGCTCCAGAGTCACAGGGCTTCCTGCCTACATTCTCTGTCACTCACAGCTCTGTCTCTCACTAGATCTCCCAACACTGTAATCTTCTTTGTTGGACCTTCCCTTATGGGTCTACCTAAACTTCTCGTGTCAGCCCTGTTGGTTTGATACATCCTTCACTAAAAGAAATCCACTTCTGACTCTTGATAGACAGTCCATTAAGGGCTCTGTTTATTCAATACTTGAAATCTGAGATTTGTTACCCGTTTTTCCTGAGATCAGAATGAAATCATTTTTGTAAACAATGTAAACAGTATTTTTGTAAACAGTATTTTAAAGCAGTTACCTGCACGACCAATTATGCTAAATTTTATGCAATTGTAAAACAAGTTATAATTTCCATTCTTGGGAGAAAAGCACAGATATACATAGCTTATCATCTTCATCCCATTATGGGAAGGCTGCTGCAGGATTTATAAGTTCAGGGAGTTGTGACAGTATTCTTCAATGTCAATGATGTTATAAAAACTCACTGGACTTGAAAATAACCTGATTTTCATAAAGACACTTTCAACCTTGCTTTGGCTTTGACCCTTCTGGCCTTACATCCTTACCTGAGTCCATGTTCCGTCTACTTTCCCAAGTCTAATACCAACAGTTGCCACTACAGGAGAAGTCTGTATTTTTATGTAGGAAAAAATCAGTATATAAACCTAACCATGATTACCTAAGAGTTTTTATTCCTTCATCCTAGTTGAATATTGTTATTTTCAGCTCACAATATAAAGTTGTTGTAAAAAATCTAGGAAGTCCAACTTTGGACCTCTTAAGAGCTCTCATATCTTCCCTGATACTTGATTCATCCACTCTGATACATTTTTCAGAATTCCCAAAGCAGTAACTGGGCAAAAGAAACCACATCAGATTTTCCCTTCTCTCTGTGACAACTCTACACTTTCCAAACAAACACCCAGTGTGTGCAGGCACACACCCACCCACACACACACACACACACACACCCCACAGATGAAGATTTAGGTCACAAACTATTCAATGCATACCTAGCTAGCTGTAAAGCAAAAACAGCCTGAGAGCAGATATAAAAATGTGTTATTTCAGAAGACAAAATATAAAATAAGCTCAAAACAACACTGGAGAAAACAAGGAAAAAAGCACAGTTGGGACACCTCTTCCCGACTTCCTACTGTAATCTCAAGGGAAGAGGAGGTGCCAGAGAGAATCTCCCCAGAAACATGAGGGTGATTTTGGACAGAAAGAATTGCTAACCATTTGTCTGGTAAACAAGAGAGCCAGAGGGATGCTTGACAAGGTATCTACAGAGAGAAGGAGACAGAAGGTCAGAGGAGCTGAGCAAGCATCACTTCTGATTTCCCAGGTGGAGTGGAGATTTTGAGGCTTCTTGTGAACTTAAGAGTAGGCACATGGGCGAATCTGATTTAGCTTGCTTGCCCCAGATGAAGCCTGCCAGAAGAACAAAGTAAAATATTTAAAAGGAAGGGAAGCAATGCTGCCTCCATAGGATCCCCTGCAATAGGCTATAAAGGGCACAAGTTGGAAATTGATCATTTCTAATAATATAACACACAAGAGTCTATGTTGGATGTCATCCATGTTTCCGGAGTTAACTATGAACATCAACAGCATTAGCATCTGGGTAAGAAATGAGATTAAGGAGTGGACAGCCTTTATGTGGCCTCACCATACCTTATCCCCATAGACAAACTCCCTCTCTTTCTTTCACTGCCAGGTGATGGAGCCTTGAGCCCAGAGAACTAGAAGCAGGACTGTGAGTCAGAGAAAGAGAAGACAGGGAGAGGAGCTGTGAACAAGCCACATGAGAGATAGTAAATCTGACTGAATATTTACCCTAAAGCAAAAAAAATATTCTTATCCTAGGAAAATCAGCTCACAATTTTAAATTTTTGTTTTTTAAAAATCTAGGAAGTCCAACTTTGGACCTCTTAAGAGCTCTCATATCTTCCCTGATACTTGATTCATCCACTCTGATACATTTTTCAGAATTCCCAAAGCAGTAACTGGGCAAAAGAAACCACATCAGATTTTCCCTTCTCTCTGTGACAACTCTACACTTTCCAAACAAACACCCAGTGTGTGCAGGCACACACCCACCCACACACACACACACACACACACACCCCACAGATGAAGATTTAGGTCACAAACTATTCAATGCATACCTAGCTAGCTGTAAAGCAAAAACAGCCTGAGAGCAGATATAAAAATGTGTTATTTCAGAAGACAAAATATAAAATAAGCTCAAAACAACACTGGAGAAAACAAGGAAAAAAGCACAGTTGGGACACCTCTTCCCGACTTCCTACTGTAATCTCAAGGGAAGAGGAGGTGCCAGAGAGAATCTCCCCAGAAACATGAGGGTGATTTTGGACAGAAAGAATTGCTAACCATTTGTCTGGTAAACAAGAGAGCCAGAGGGATGCTTGACAAGGTATCTACAGAGAGAAGGAGACAGAAGGTCAGAGGAGCTGAGCAAGCATCACTTCTGATTTCCCAGGTGGAGTGGAGATTTTGAGGCTTCTTGTGAACTTAAGAGTAGGCACATGGGCGAATCTGATTTAGCTTGCTTGCCCCAGATGAAGCCTGCCAGAAGAACAAAGTAAAATATTTAAAAGGAAGGGAAGCAATGCTGCCTCCATAGGATCCCCTGCAATAGGCTATAAAGGGCACAAGTTGGAAATTGATCATTTCTAATAATATAACACACAAGAGTCTATGTTGGATGTCATCCATGTTTCCGGAGTTAACTATGAACATCAACAGCATTAGCATCTGGGTAAGAAATGAGATTAAGGGAGTGGACAGCCTTTATGTGGCCTCACCATACCTTATCCCCATAGACAAACTCCCTCTCTTTCTTTCACTGCCAGGTGATGGAGCCTTGAGCCCAGAGAACTAGAAGCAGGACTGTGAGTCAGAGAAAGAGAAGACAGGGAGAGGGAGCTGTGAACAAGCCACATGAGAGATAGTATCATGTAAATCTGACTGAATATTTACCCTAAAGCAAGATTTAAAATTTAGTTGACTAGTATACATGAATGTGACAAGATTGTTTTTCCCACTGCCAAGTGAGAAATCAACTTCTGTTAAAGCTCCGATTTTTCCCGCCTAAACTGTAACCATTTGTGTAACTTCTGATGTCATGTATACATACAAATCAGAAGGAAGATAGCTGACCCAGTAAGAAGAACACTTGAGGAATTAGTCAATAATGAATATAATAAGATCACAGTAACACAGCAGGTAGAGGGTATCACTCTGGTTTGAGACTGATTTTCTAGGTCCAAGGTAAGGTCAAGAGCAGATTCTTCTTTGCCTAAGGAAGGACACTCCTACAGAGGAACACGGACTTTCAGAGTGTGATAAAAGGACAAACAGGGTTTAATGCCTCCACCCAACTTCTCAAATACTATGGGGACCAGAGGGAGTTCCCTGAGCCAAACAGGGGGGCAGATCTTTCTCCATACCCCAGGTGGGACATCACGATGGTTCAGAGATAAAACTGGAGAAACAGGTACAGTTTGGTAGCCACACATCCCTAGGAATCTGGATTTTTAATCATCAGTCCAGCCAGAAAGAAGTCCATCCAGCAGGACCAGCAGACACAAGGCAGCAGTGCTGATCAGCTATGTAGGTACTGCCTAACAAGGCTGAAAGAGGGAGCATGAGGCACCCTTGCAATAAGGTGGCCAAGTTTAATCTGCGATATCGAGATTAGCCAGGCAAATTTTACATTTTTCAAAGTCAGGAGTGACCAGGCAAAGCATTTAAATTAAAAATACCTCATATTACACAAGTTGAAAGTCATTTCTAATAATATAACACACAAGAGTCTATGTTGGATGTCATCCATGTTTCCGGAGTTAACTATGAACATCAACAGCATTAGCATCTGGGTAAGAAATGAGATTAAGGGAGTGGACAGCCTTTATGTGGCCTCACCATACCTTATCCCCATAGACAAACTCCCTCTCTTTCTTTCACTGCCAGGTGATGGAGCCTTGAGCCCAGAGAACTAGAAGCAGGACTGTGAGTCAGAGAAAGAGAAGACAGGGAGAGGGAGCTGTGAACAAGCCACATGAGAGATAGTATCATGTAAATCTGACTGAATATTTACCCTAAAGCAAGATTTAAAATTTAGTTGACTAGTATACATGAATGTGACAAGATTGTTTTTCCCACTGCCAAGTGAGAAATCAACTTCTGTTAAAGCTCCGATTTTTCCCGCCTAAACTGTAACCATTTGTGTAACTTCTGATGTCATGTATACATACAAATCAGAAGGAAGATAGCTGACCCAGTAAGAAGAACACTTGAGGAATTAGTCAATAATGAATATAATAAGATCACAGTAACACAGCAGGTAGAGGGTATCACTCTGGTTTGAGACTGATTTTCTAGGTCCAAGGTAAGGTCAAGAGCAGATTCTTCTTTGCCTAAGGAAGGACACTCCTACAGAGGAACACGGACTTTCAGAGTGTGATAAAAGGACAAACAGGGTTTAATGCCTCCACCCAACTTCTCAAATACTATGGGGACCAGAGGGAGTTCCCTGAGCCAAACAGGGGGGCAGATCTTTCTCCATACCCCAGGTGGGACATCACGATGGTTCAGAGATAAAACTGGAGAAACAGGTACAGTTTGGTAGCCACACATCCCTAGGAATCTGGATTTTTAATCATCAGTCCAGCCAGAAAGAAGTCCATCCAGCAGGACCAGCAGACACAAGGCAGCAGTGCTGATCAGCTATGTAGGTACTGCCTAACAAGGCTGAAAGAGGGAGCATGAGGCACCCTTGCAATAAGGTGGCCAAGTTTAATCTGCGATATCGAGATTAGCCAGGCAAATTTTACATTTTTCAAAGTCAGGAGTGACCAGGCAAAGCATTTAAATTAAAAATACCTCATATTACACAATCTTGCTTCAAAAATCAAAATGAAAATTTTTTAGCCAAGCTTAGATTGAACATCTGTGAGAGTCTATTACAATGTATGGATCCGGAAATGAGAGTAAGGAAATTTCAGTTGCTAATAGAATTTGCTTGGAAGGATCTCAACTCCCTGGAAGATTTTCTAGGGATCCCTAAGCAAGAGTACTTGCACTGTGTGCCTAATTTCTCAATCTCATAGTACCAGCACTGTTGAGGATGGAGGCTATTTGTGCCAAGAGATGTTAATTTATAGAATAAGACATTTTAAATTTTCTTCTAATTTATTTATAAAACGATTTCTGCCACTAACAAATTCCAGTTCACATATCAAAATGCAAATGGTAACATTTAGTCAAGCCTGTGATCTGAACAAAGGAAAACAGGCTGTGAAGATATTGGTGAATCAAATAAGTATCTGAGGCCGGTTCTCTTTGAGCCAACCCCGTGTTCTAGCAGCGTCTTCCACGCTGATTCTCCCCTAAACAGGCCCGCTGTACTGGCAGCGATTCTCCCTTCCCCCACTCTAATAAACTTTACTTTCCCCTCAAAAATAAATAAATAAATAAAATAAGTATCTGAATAGGTTGTCTTAATATCTGTATTGTTTGTATGGCTCCATAATTACAATTACAAAAGGGACACAAGATAACAGATCATTGAATCCCATTTTCAAATGACTCAGAATCTTAATCTCCATTGTAACTTGCCAAAATTTCTAAGAAGATATTTAACTACACTCTACTTGGCCTCATTTAATTCTGTATAAATGTGTTTACCATCATGATTATAACTTTGAAAATAGTGTCTTATAAATATTTTATCAACAAGAAGCTTTAGCACTCCCCCACCCACTGACTACAATGAGAAAGAACAAAACTAAAACTGTCTTCCTCCAGTTGGACAGAAGAAAAATTTCCATATATATCCACAAATTTTGACAAATGCAGGGAATTTATCTTGAGCCATTCAATTGGAAGCTTCTAAATTCCAATTGTGAGAGACTTGTAAATATCCTTAGTTATGAGCTTTTAGGATTAAAACTCAACCTGTGTTTTTACTGTAATAACAATATTTAGAATCTATAGATGATTCAGCTAATGTACATGGAAAAGCAGATTAAAAGGCTGTTGGTTAGAAATTAGATGTGTTTTCCTTCTATAATTAATAGCTTTCAAAAACAATCATACCATCCTACTCCCTCACACATACATAAAAGCATCAGTAATTATCCTCACCTCAGTTTGCATCTTAGGATGTAAAATTACTTGAACCTCCGCAGAGTGTTAACTTAGAGAAAAATGAGAAAGGGACATTATGACTTTCTTTAAAGGATAATACCTGTCTCGGCCGTACACTGAATTCTTTGAGCCCAATTTCAAAACCAAGTAAATGGTACATGAACATACAGACAGCCTTGTGGCTGTAAATCACTTCCTAACCTTGGAACCTGAGAAAAACAGAAGACAATGGTTCAGAAGAAAAGCACTGAAATACAAGAAAATTTTATGCCTTTTGAAGTGTTTTTTTCAATTATTTCCAGAAATAACTAGCAAAATAATGCTTCTACATGTTGAAGCCAAATTAAATTGCTTACAAATCATGGTTGCCATGGTTTCAAGTACCCAGAATACGGTGCATGTACTAAATACTGCCTTGCAGCAAAAATGCCTGTGTATTAAAAACAAATTTCAAAAAAAATTAATTATAGTGTTCTCAGACATCTGAAATCTTTCAAAAATAACAATAATAATGATTAATAATAATTCTTTTGAAGTGTCAGCCGATTTTACCTGTTAGTATGACAGCCATCACTCATCCCTGCTCTGAGTTCTCAAGCTTATCCTCACACTAAAACCTAAACCCTTCACAGATGTCTAAGGGAGAACTTCATAGCCCATGCTAATGATGAAGAAAGTCACAGCCAGTCTCAGACCCTACAGGTAAACAATGCTCAGTAAGAAACTCTCAATTTCCTTAGAAGTTGTTTAAAGTTTAAACAATGTTGATAATAATGTCTCAGTTGGAAAAAAAAGAAGAAAAATTTCCATATATATCCACAAATTTTGACAAATGCAGGGAATTTATCTTGAGCCATTCAATTGGAAGCTTCTAAATTCCAATTGTGAGAGACTTGTAAATATCCTTAGTTATGAGCTTTTAGGATTAAAACTCAACCTGTGTTTTTACTGTAATAACAATATTTAGAATCTATAGATGATTCAGCTAATGTACATGGAAAAGCAGATTAAAAGGCTGTTGGTTAGAAATTAGATGTGTTTTCCTTCTATAATTAATAGCTTTCAAAAACAATCATACCATCCTACTCCCTCACACATACATAAAAGCATCAGTAATTATCCTCACCTCAGTTTGCATCTTAGGATGTAAAATTACTTGAACCTCCGCAGAGTGTTAACTTAGAGAAAAATGAGAAAGGGACATTATGACTTTCTTTAAAGGATAATACCTGTCTCGGCCGTACACTGAATTCTTTGAGCCCAATTTCAAAAACCAAGTAAATGGTACATGAACATACAGACAGCCTTGTGGCTGTAAATCACTTCCTAACCTTGGAACCTGAGAAAAACAGAAGACAATGGTTCAGAAGAAAAGCACTGAAATACAAGAAAATTTTATGCCTTTTGAAGTGTTTTTTTCAATTATTTCCAGAAATAACTAGCAAAATAATGCTTCTACATGTTGAAGCCAAATTAAATTGCTTACAAATCATGGTTGCCATGGTTTCAAGTACCCAGAATACGGTGCATGTACTAAATACTGCCTTGCAGCAAAAATGCCTGTGTATTAAAAACAAATTTCAAAAAAAATTAATTATAGTGTTCTCAGACATCTGAAATCTTTCAAAAATAACAATAATAATGATTAATAATAATTCTTTTGAAGTGTCAGCCGATTTTACCTGTTAGTATGACAGCCATCACTCATCCCTGCTCTGAGTTCTCAAGCTTATCCTCACACTAAAACCTAAACCCTTCACAGATGTCTAAGGGAGAACTTCATAGCCCATGCTAATGATGAAGAAAGTCACAGCCAGTCTCAGACCCTACAGGTAAACAATGCTCAGTAAGAAACTCTCAATTTCCTTAGAAGTTGTTTAAAGTTACTTTTCCAAAAGAATCTCAAATGTCATGGTGGATCTAAAAACATGTTTTCACTAAAGCAGATCTCTATTTTCTCTTCCTTAATTTCCTCTATCCCTCCCCAATATGGAGTTTTGCAGACTTAAATCAGTCGGTTGATTAGTCAACACTAACTAAGCAACACTATATTCAGATAGTGACTATACTACCAAAAGAGGTAGAGACCCTGGAAGTGAAGCCCCAGGCAGTTGATGGGACAAGTAGTTAGCATGAGACATGTTAAGTGTTGAGGTGCCATGAGCAACCGAGTTGGATGTACAAGTCCAGAGCTCAGAGGACAGATTGAGGCTAATGCAAATTTGGAAGGCCACCTCCATTATTTAGAACTGACACTTGAGACTAGGGGATAAAGGAAGAAAAAAGCAGTGAATCAGAGGCAGAACTCTAAGAAATATCTTGTTAAATGAGATGAGCAAAGAAAGCAAACCACAGAAAGGCTTATGATAGAAATGTTAAGAACTGTGAAGAGTTAGACTTTATCCATCTTGAAGGCTAACTTGTTTCATGGTTGCTGGCAGAAGACAGGAGGTTCCTGGATCAGAGATAAAGGGTTAAAGAAAGGAAAAGGCCTGAGACACTTGTAAGGAAAAGTCATTATAGACAGTAAAAGCTAGAAAAATTGACCAAAGGGAATAAGCTGTTAGTCCAAGGGCTGCTCCAAGATGACGAGTCATTTCCTGCCATGGAACAGAACCACGACTTCCACAAAACAAAACAGATTTGCTAAATCTGTCAATCATCAGTCCGGAACACCACTGGGCTTAGATCACTGAGAACAAACCAAAATCAAACCATTATAGGAAAACGCCCTAGATTCAGTTATAGCAACATTAAGCAATAGTGAGAAAGCCTAACCAGGGAAAACTCCTTTTCTATCATTTACTAACTCACCATATCCCCAAGCCACAAGGACAATAATGCATTTTCAATACAGAGAAACAAAAACGACCAAACCAAAAATCTAAACTAACATGTTGAGGGAAGCTAGTCATCAGGTACTCAGCTGAATGGTGCAAATCACTGTCGTGTTGACCGGTGGCACAGCCTTCCTTAGGAAAGGAGTTCTCTGGAAAAGTACTTACAAATTTGTTTGGGAATTTTAAGCATGCTTTAACCCCATAAGTACCCTTAATTACTTAAGCATACGTGTTTTATGCTTCACTGAGGAAGTTATAATCTCTAGACAAAGGTTTATGAATTGGGGCAACTCAAAGACCTTTTCCTGTTGCAAAATATGACACTTCTGTGGAGATCTAATCATGGAAAAACAGGCTAATGCAAATTTGATGAAGGGGCCAAACCCTACCATTTAGTGTTGGGGGCCATGAGCAACCGAGTTGGATGTACAAGTCCAGAGCTCAGAGGACAGATTGAGGCTAATGCAAATTTGGAAGGCCACCTCCATTATTTAGAACTGACACTTGAGACTAGGGGATAAAGGAAGAAAAAAGCAGTGAATCAGAGGCAGAACTCTAAGAAATATCTTGTTAAATGAGATGAGCAAAGAAAGCAAACCACAGAAAGGCTTATGATAGAAATGTTAAGAACTGTGAAGAGTTAGACTTTATCCATCTTGAAGGCTAACTTGTTTCATGGTTGCTGGCAGAAGACAGGAGGTTCCTGGATCAGAGATAAAGGGTTAAAGAAAGGAAAAGGCCTGAGACACTTGTAAGGAAAAGTCATTATAGACAGTAAAAGCTAGAAAAATTGACCAAAGGGAATAAGCTGTTAGTCCAAGGGCTGCTCCAAGATGACGAGTCATTTCCTGCCATGGAACAGAACCACGACTTCCACAAAACAAAACAGATTTGCTAAATCTGTCAATCATCAGTCCGGAACACCACTGGGCTTAGATCACTGAGAACAAACCAAAATCAAACCATTATAGGAAAACGCCCTAGATTCAGTTATAGCAACATTAAGCAATAGTGAGAAAGCCTAACCAGGGAAAACTCCTTTTCTATCATTTACTAACTCACCATATCCCCAAGCCACAAGGACAATAATGCATTTTCAATACAGAGAAACAAAAACGACCAAACCAAAAATCTAAACTAACATGTTGAGGGAAGCTAGTCATCAGGTACTCAGCTGAATGGTGCAAATCACTGTCGTGTTGACCGGTGGCACAGCCTTCCTTAGGAAAGGAGTTCTCTGGAAAAGTACTTACAAATTTGTTTGGGAATTTTAAGCATGCTTTAACCCCATAAGTACCCTTAATTACTTAAGCATACGTGTTTTATGCTTCACTGAGGAAGTTATAATCTCTAGACAAAGGTTTATGAATTGGGGCAACTCAAAGACCTTTTCCTGTTGCAAAATATGACACTTCTGTGGAGATCTAATCATGTAAAAACACAGTGCTTCTACGAAGACTGCAGTCTTTAAAAATAAACAGATAACTAGGAGAAAGACTCTAATTACAGGTCATAACAATGTATATTTTGCATAATTTCTGTATTTATTATGATATGAATTATGTAGATACAATGTCTTATATAAACTATATTACAGTTATTAAGACAACAAAAGTCACTCAAATACCATTTGGATCAGTGTCTATACAAATATGTGATACATAAAGAAATCACAGTTTCACACCTTCTGTGAAAGAACTTAACCAGTCACACATATACATCTTAACAATACTTTCTATCACCCTACATTTCAATTATGGGATTTTTTTTTAATTCATACAAGTCTTTCAAGATCCTTTTATGATCATGCTTCAAAATGGATTTATTAGTGTCTCAAAACTGAGATCAGGATCTACCCTGACATCACGTCTCACTCACTGCTCTCACCCTCCTGGATCTTGCCACACACTCCAGGAACAATCCCAAGTCTGCCTACTGTTTATACAAAACTGTATGGTAATTCATTTGCTCAAGCATTTGTCTTCCCAACAGTTTTCCCAGCAGGATGGGACTCCTGTCTTCAACGTCTTTGAAGGGGATGGGAGGGTGAGTACAGAATCATTTTCAAATCTAATTAAGGCAAGCAAAGAAATTCCAGTGGAAAAGAGTCCTACCATCAGAAAGGAAGCTTTCAATGAGGTTTTCCTCCAATAGTCATCATTGCTCCTTTTGTCCTATCTTATTATAAACCTATTTATTTTATTAATTTTTTACATTAAATATCTTTAATTTTTTGGCCTTTTTTATTGGTTTTTTATTTCTTTATTTATTTTCATCCATCTTTTTATTCTTTTGGCATGTGTAGACCTCCCACTGCAGTGGCCTCACTCACTGCAGAGCACCGGCTCTGGGCGCATACGCTCCGAAGTACTGGCTCATAATTGGACACACCAGTCCAGTTGCTCTGCGGCATGTGGGATCTTCCCAGGCCAGGCATCAAACTGGTGCTGCTTGCACTGCAAGGTGGACCCTTTACCCACTGGACCACCAGGGAAACCCCGGATAGAATACCCTTTAAATGTCAAAAAATAAGCATTAGATACTGTGACTATACCCCATAAGAAACAGATTACAAGTTCAAGAATAGAACCAGTGACTGAAAAACACGGTGAAAATAGTGATTAATCAGTTTGTAACATTGGGCAGGAGACAGTGGCCAAAACCATCCCAAAGAAAAAGAAATGCAACAAAATGGTTTGCGGGGACCTTCCGCAGAAAGGGAAGGCAGCGGGATTACTCCCGGCGGAACCGGGAGATCTCGGAGAAAGGCAAATCTTGAACTGTCCGCCTCGCAGCCCCCTGGCTGAGGCAAGGGACAATCAGACGAGACAGGGGTTCCGTCGGAGCGGTTCCACTTTATTAGAGTAAACTAACAGTTTTTATAGGCAAACGAAGGGGGGTTTGCAAGGGACTTCCTATAGTTACACCAGTCAACCTAAAGGTCGAGCAACCACGCATTTACATTGCAATAGGAACTCACGGTGAGCCTGCATTGCCCAGAGCACAGAAACCAGGGGGATCAATCAGAAGTTTTGACAATGGACCTTAGATCATGCCCTGTCTCTTCCTGTCGGTGTCCTTTTAGCACCAAACTGCAAATGTGCTTAAGCTTCCTTATGCTTGCAAAAGCCGTCTTTCCTTCAGGGCCCCACAATGGTTGTCTGTGGAAGCCTCACAAATAGCTAAGAAAAAAAAAAATGCGAAAGGCAAAGGAGAAAGGGAAAGATATATCCATCTGAATCCAGTGTTCCAAAGAATAACAAAGAGATCTAAGAAAGCCTTAAGTGAACAATGCAAAGCAATACAGGAAACAATAGAAGTGGAAAGATTAGAGATCTTTTCAGGAAAAGTGGAGATACCAAAGAACATTTCATGCTAATATGGGCACAATAAAGAACAGAAACTGCAAGGACTTCACAGCAGCTGAACACATTAAGAAGAGGCGACAAGGGCTTCCCCTGGTGGTCCAGTGGATAAGGACACCGCCTTGCAGTGCAAGGGGCGCTGGTTCGATCCCTGGCCTGGGAAGATCACACGTGCCACGGAGCTGCTGGACCGATGTGTCCAATCACCGAGCCGGAGCTCTGGAGCGCATGCGCCCAGAGCCAGCGCTCTGCAACGACAGACGCCACCGCGATGGGAGGCCCACATGGGTCAAAGAACAAAGAGGGATGAAAATGGAGAAATGAAAGACCAATAGAAGTGGCCCGCCCGCTCCCCTCCCTCCCCAACCCGACCTCCGCCCTAAATAAATAAATAAATAAATAAATCTTTAAAAAAAAAAGAGAGAGACGACAAGAATACACAGACGAAAGATATCAAGAAAGGTCTATTGACCTGGATAATTACAATCGTGTGGTCACTAATTCAGAGCCAGTGTGAAGTTAAGTAGGCTTTAGGAAGTATTACTAAGCAAAGCTAGTGGAGGTGGTGAAATTCCAGATGAGCTAGTCCAAATCCTAAAAGATGATTCTGTTAGTGCTGCACTCAATATACCAGCAAATTTGGAAAACTCAGAAGTGGCCACAGAAATGGAAAAGGTCAATTTTCATTTCAATCCCAAAGAAAAGCAATGCCAAAAAATGTTCAAACTATCACACAAACACACTGCACTCATTTCACACGCTAGCAAAATAATGCTCAAAATCCTTCAAACTAGGCTTCAGCAGTACCTGAACTGAGAACCAGATATACAATATGGGTTTAGAAAAGGCACCAAATATCAAACTACCAACATCAACTGTATCACAGAGAAGGCAAGGGAATTTCAGAAAGAATATCTACTTATGCTTCACTGACTACGCTAAAGCTTCTGACTGTGCAGATAAAAACAAACTGTGGAAAATTTTTAAACAGATGGTAATACCAGACCACCTTATCTGTCTTCTGAGAAACCTATATGCAGGTCAAGAAGCAACTGTTAGAAACGGACATACAAAAACAGACTGGTTCAAAACTGGGATAGGAGTACACTGAGGCTATATACTATCATCCTGTTTATTTAATGTATACACAGAGTATATCATGCAAAGTGCCAGTCTGGATAAATCACAAGTTGGAATCAGATTGCTGGGAGAAATATCAACAACCTCAGATATGCAGATGACACCACTCTAATGGCAGAAAGTGAAGAGGAACTGAAGAGCCTCTTGATGAGGTGAAAGAAGAAAGTGAAAAAGCTGTCATAAAACTCAACATTCAGAAGACTAAGATCATGGCATCCGGTCCTATCACTTCATGGCAACTAGATGAAGAAAAAGTGGGAAAAGTGACAGACTATTTTCTTGGGCTGTAAAATCACTATGGACAGTGACTTTAGCCTTGAAATTTAAAAGACACTTACTCCTTGGAAGAAAAGCTATGACAAAACTAGACAGCTTATTAAACAGCAGAGATATCAACTTGCCAACAAAGGTCCATATAGTCAAAGCTATGGTTTTTCCAGTAGTCATGTACAGATGTGAGAGTTGGACCATAAAGAAAGCTGAGTGCTGAAGAACTGATGCCTTTGAACTGTGGTGCTAGTAAACACTCTTGAGAGCCCCTTGGACTGCAAGGAAATCAAACCAGTCAGTCGATCCTAAAGGACATAAACTCTGATAATTCATTGAAGGACTGATGCTGAAGCTGAAGCTCCAAAACTTTGGCCACATGATATGAAAAGCCAACTCACTGGAAAAGACTGATGCTGGGAATAATTGATGGTATGAGAAGGGAACAAAAGAGGATGAGAAAAAGGACAGAGAAGCCTGATGTGCTGCAGCCCGTTGGGGTCACAAAAAGTGGGACACAACTTAGTAACTAAACAACAAATCTATTAACTTGGTCATACAGGCTGCTGGGCATTCTGGACCACCGAATTAGTAACTAGTCTGGATCTCCCAGAATCAAAGACTGATGCTTTAATTGATGGTAATGCTAAAACCAAAGATATACAAAATTTTGGGTTTAGAAAAGGCACCAAATATCAAACTACCAACATCAACTGTATCACAGAGAAGGCAAGGGAATTTCAGAAAGAATATCTACTTATGCTTCACTGACTACGCTAAAGCTTCTGACTGTGCAGATAAAAACAAACTGTGGAAAATTTTTAAACAGATGGTAATACCAGACCACCTTATCTGTCTTCTGAGAAACCTATATGCAGGTCAAGAAGCAACTGTTAGAAACGGACATACAAAAACAGACTGGTTCAAAACTGGGATAGGAGTACACTGAGGCTATATACTATCATCCTGTTTATTTAATGTATACACAGAGTATATCATGCAAAGTGCCAGTCTGGATAAATCACAAGTTGGAATCAGATTGCTGGGAGAAATATCAACAACCTCAGATATGCAGATGACACCACTCTAATGGCAGAAAGTGAAGAGGAACTGAAGAGCCTCTTGATGAGGTGAAAGAAGAAAGTGAAAAAGCTGTCATAAAACTCAACATTCAGAAGACTAAGATCATGGCATCCGGTCCTATCACTTCATGGCAACTAGATGAAGAAAAAGTGGGAAAAGTGACAGACTATTTTCTTGGGCTGTAAAATCACTATGGACAGTGACTTTAGCCTTGAAATTTAAAAGACACTTACTCCTTGGAAGAAAAGCTATGACAAAACTAGACAGCTTATTAAACAGCAGAGATATCAACTTGCCAACAAAGGTCCATATAGTCAAAGCTATGGTTTTTCCAGTAGTCATGTACAGATGTGAGAGTTGGACCATAAAGAAAGCTGAGTGCTGAAGAACTGATGCCTTTGAACTGTGGTGCTAGTAAACACTCTTGAGAGCCCCTTGGACTGCAAGGAAATCAAACCAGTCAGTCGATCCTAAAGGACATAAACTCTGATAATTCATTGAAGGACTGATGCTGAAGCTGAAGCTCCAAAACTTTGGCCACATGATATGAAAAGCCAACTCACTGGAAAAGACTGATGCTGGGAATAATTGATGGTATGAGAAGGGAACAAAAGAGGATGAGAAAAAGGACAGAGAAGCCTGATGTGCTGCAGCCCGTTGGGGTCACAAAAAGTGGGACACAACTTAGTAACTAAACAACAAATCTATTAACTTGGTCATACAGGCTGCTGGGCATTCTGGACCACCGAATTAGTAACTAGTCTGGATCTCCCAGAATCAGGCAGGGAGGCCTCCTGTGTGTATCTCAAAGCAATTTCAGAGGCTTCGAAAAAAAGACTGCAAAACTCAATAGCCCATAGAAACATAGGTAGGACGCAAGGGTAGAAAAGTCTTAGCAGTCATTAAGGTCTTTATTAATCAATCAAGAAAGAAAAACATTTTTCAAATTCTCACTATCATTGCTTATTTATCATTCAATTCTTTTCAATACACATAAATTCTTACTAGTCATTCTATTGGATATTCCAGGCTTCCCTAGTGGTCCAATGGGTAAAGATTTCACCTTGCAGTGCAAGGGGCACCAGTTCCATCCCTGACCCAGGAAGATCTCATGTGCCACAGAGTGGCTGGACTGGCGTGTCCAATTGCGAGTCAGAACTCTGGAGTGCATGCACCCAGAGCCGGTGCTCTGCAACAAGAGAGGCCACTGCAATGGGAGGCCCACAGAGGCCAAAGAATAAAGATGGATGAAAATAAATAAATAAATAAACCTATTGGATGTTCCTTGGAATAAAAAAAAAAAAAAAGGTAAAAATCAAGGTACTTGCTAATAAACAACTGAGAATTAAAATGTGGAACAAGGGCTTCCCTGGTGGTCCAGTGGGTAAGGACACCGCCTTGCAGTGCAAGGGGCGCTGGTTCGATCCCTGGCCTGGGAAGATCCCACGTGCTGTGGAGTGGCTGGACCGATGTGTCCAATCACCGAGCTGAAGCTCTGGGGCGCATGTGCCCAGAGCCGGTGCTCAGCGACAACAGAGGCCACCACGATGGGAGGCCCACATGGGCCAAAGAACAAAGATGGATGAAAATGGATAAATGAAAGATCAATAGAAGTGGCCCGCCTGCTCCCCTCCCTCCCCACCCCCACCCCCAATAATAATAAAAAAAATGAATAAATAAATCTTTAAAAATAAATAAATAAAATGTGGAACAAGACTTCATCTATGAAGCAAAAGAATTTGCAGCAACACAAATGAAGCTAGAGATTAGCACACTAAGTGAAGATAAAGACAAACATTATATGATATCATTTATATGTGGAATCTAAAAAATAATACTAATAAACTATTTACAAAGCAAAAACAGACACAGAAAACAAATTTATGGTTACCAAAGAATGGAGGGGCGTATAAATTAGGAGTATGAAATAAACAACAAGAATTTACTATAGAGCACAGCAAACAATATTCAATGCCTTGCAATAACATATAACGGAAAAAAATCTGAAAAAGATTATATATATATAGACTTACTGTCTACATCTTTCACATAAGAGAAAGACACAAAGTCTGTTAAGAAAGTCTGAAAAGCCTAGCACATTTGGAACAGGTTTTTCAAGCTGTAGTCATAACATGTGCAAGGTCACATGTGCTGCTCCATGGAAATGTTTTATACACTCCGTTTGTTGTTGTTTCACATTCACTTTAAAACGCCAAGGGAAAAAAAAACTCCAAGGAAAGCCGGGGGAGGGATTAATGGTTCATAATAAATTTTACAAGCTTGGGCAGTGAAGAAAACTCCAGAGTGTTATGAGGTGTTAAATAAATTGAATTGGCTAAACCTTCTGCCCCATTGTCATGATGGCCTTTGCACTTCTCACAATGTGGAGACAATTAGGTGTTAGCCTGGCTTGGAACGATAAATGTCCAGCTCCCAGACAAGAGTGTTGATTTAGCATGTGTTGTGTGGCCATAGAATTCTTGTTCTAATCAATTCTGGCTTTAATGTTTGCAAAAAATGAATATAAGTAAGGATAAGGAAGCAAGATAGACAGAAAATGATGGCAAAACTTAATTCAAAATGCAAATATTTTCATTTTCTCCCTCATTATTGAAGTTCTCCTGAGGGGATAGTCATAAAAGGATCCCAGGGGCAGAAGAGAACTGGTACAGCTGTTTTCAAACACTACTAGGAAACCAGTCTTCTATGCATTTTCGATGCAAGCTCAAAAAGGATGCATAATTTGTATACAAAATTATTTGCCTATTTCGCTATATAACGTGGTTTACCCAAGCTGCTCCCCAGTGTTCTTATCAATTCATGGTTGTATGCATTATGGAGAGGTCTACAGTAACAACTAAAACAGCAGGCATCTTTCATGCAGGGATTCAGTGCCCCAAGTTTTTAGCAAACACCATAAATTAGAGATCTAAAGACTAAGTGAAGATAAAGACAAACATTATATGATATCATTTATATGTGGAATCTAAAAATAATACTAATAAACTATTTACAAAGCAAAACAGACACAGAAAACAAATTTATGGTTACCAAAGAATGGAGGGGCGTATAAATTAGGAGTATGAAATAAACAACAAGAATTTACTATAGAGCACAGCAAACAATATTCAATGCCTTGCAATAACATATAACGGAAAAAAATCTGAAAAAGATTATATATATATAGACTTACTGTCTACATCTTTCACATAAGAGAAAGACACAAAGTCTGTTAAGAAAGTCTGAAAAGCCTAGCACATTTGGAACAGGTTTTTCAAGCTGTAGTCATAACATGTGCAAGGTCACATGTGCTGCTCCATGGAAATGTTTTATACACTCCGTTTGTTGTTGTTTCACATTCACTTTAAAACGCCAAGGGAAAAAAAAAAAAAAACTCCAAGGAAAGCCGGGGGAGGGATTAATGGTTCATAATAAATTTTACAAGCTTGGGCAGTGAAGAAAACTCCAGAGTGTTATGAGGTGTTAAATAAATTGAATTGGCTAAACCTTCTGCCCCATTGTCATGATGGCCTTTGCACTTCTCACAATGTGGAGACAATTAGGTGTTAGCCTGGCTTGGAACGATAAATGTCCAGCTCCCAGACAAGAGTGTTGATTTAGCATGTGTTGTGTGGCCATAGAATTCTTGTTCTAATCAATTCTGGCTTTAATGTTTGCAAAAAATGAATATAAGTAAGGATAAGGAAGCAAGATAGACAGAAAATGATGGCAAAACTTAATTCAAAATGCAAATATTTTCATTTTCTCCCTCATTATTGAAGTTCTCCTGAGGGGATAGTCATAAAAGGATCCCAGGGGCAGAAGAGAACTGGTACAGCTGTTTTCAAACACTACTAGGAAACCAGTCTTCTATGCATTTTCGATGCAAGCTCAAAAAGGATGCATAATTTGTATACAAAATTATTTGCCTATTTCGCTATATAACGTGGTTTACCCAAGCTGCTCCCCAGTGTTCTTATCAATTCATGGTTGTATGCATTATGGAGAGGTCTACAGTAACAACTAAAACAGCAGGCATCTTTCATGCATGGGGTTATTCCAGTGCCATCCAAGTTTGTTTGTTAAGACAAACACCATTGACATTCTCATGGAATGGAGTCTGAGACATCTGTGAATACCACTATAGAGAGAATAAGAAAATGAAAGCAACCCAAAATTTCTATCTCTCTGGGAATGGAAGGAAGTAGGACTTGTTTGGACTTCTTTTTCTATCACAATATTTTTCTAGTCAAAATTTTGTCCACAAAGAGTTAACTTTTAAATGATTATTTAGTATTACTTTGTTTTTTAAAAAAATAGAGACTTCCCTGGCAGTCCACTGGTTAAGATGCCACACTTCCAATACAGGAGGGATTAGTCTTTGGTCGGGGAACTAAGATCCCATGTGCGGCGTGGTGTGGCAGAAAAATAAATAATAGTAGAAATGAATAAATTAACCAAGTAAATACAAGACATTATGGGAATAGACCCCCCCCCCACCTTGCTGCCAAAATGGTTAATTTAAAGAAAACACAAATAACAACATAAATATAGCATCAAGAGAAATAATATAAAATGTATATTAAAAACAATTTTAGGGGCTTCCCTGGTAGCTCAGTGGTAAAGAGTTCACCTGCCAACGCAGGAGACATGAGTTCAGTCCCCAATCCAGGAAGATCCCACATGCTGAGGAGCAACTAGCCCATGAGCCACAACTATGGAGCCTGTGCTCTAGAGCCTTGGAGCCGCAACTATTGAGCCCATGTGCTGCAACTACTGAAGCCCATGTGCCCTAGAGGCCGAGTTCCACAACAGGAGAGGTCACCACAACAAGAAGCCTGCTCACCTCAACTAGAGAGTGGCCCCACTCCCTGCAACTACAGAAGAGACTGCAGCAGCAGTCAAAAACTCAGAATAGCCAAAAATAAAAATAAACTTAAAAATAAAACAATTTTTAATGTCAAGATAATATAGTACAATTTCATATCTGTGAAATTAAAAATCTGATAAAATGGGTGATTATAAAATATAAATTAAGTAAACTAGCTCAAAAAGCTAGCTCAAAAATTTATATAGATCCATAAACATAGAAGAAAAAATTTTAAGTACTAAAAATTCTGCCCTCATAGCAAAGGTACCAAGATGGGTTTATAAGAAAGCACTACTAAATCCTCAAAGAACAGTTCATTTCTATGTCAAATGAACCAAGCGGCATTCTTCCCAAAAATATAAGAATGGTCAACATTAGAAAATCTCCAGATACAAATCACTATATTAAGTGATCAAAGGAGCAAACATATACAGGTGTTTTTTAAAAAATATTTGACAAACTTACCACTAATTTTCAATTTTAAAAATCTCATTAAGCAAGGAATAGAAGGAAATGAATTAGATAAAAGACTTCTACCAACAATCTATAGGAAATCTCATACTTATGAATAATGTTAAGAATAAGATAAATACCTCTATCACTGATAATCTTCTACAATATCTCTGTTTAACCTTCCTAAGGTTAATGACTTCTCATGAGTCATTGTTCTGAGAAAAAAGTAATTCATACAATTGAAAGCATATAGTTGGTCTTGAAGACTACAGATAAAGAAACTAGTTAGGAAATTCAAACAACAGATGTATATTTTTAACATTCAAAATTTAGTATTTAAACCTTTCAGGACTGTTTTCTCTTTACAATCCTGAAGAAGTTCTAACTTTTCAAAGTATTAACAGAATACTCTGCTATAAAATCACCTAAATATTAAAATATATTTTCTTATATATACTGCTTGAGAGAAATATAAATCAGATGATAATCAGTACAGTAAAAAGTATTTTAGTGCCCCAAGTTCCATAGCCGCTCAGGTTAACTACACCATAAATTCATCTCAATAGACCTAATTCGAGGGAAATGGCATTACAATAAGTGAATGGATCATAAGCTCCACAGGTACTGTGCCTTCCATGGAGTGGTTTTCATTGCTAACAGAGAATGCTGACTGCATTTATTTCAATTAAAGTCTGTGATTTGTGTAAAAGTAGAAGAAAACGTTTCTTCAGTACATCAATTTTATCTGCTTGGGATCTAAACTAAAGGGTATAAGGCTAAAAGAAAGACAGCTAGACTATTCTGTGTCTTTGTGACACAGCACCTCTGAAATAAGTATTGTGTGTGTTTGTGTGTGTGTGACTGAGTGTGTGTACACACACACACAAGATAAACATTAATTGATACTGGATTGTGACCCAAAGTATAAAATTATTAAATATGACTCAATACTGATATAAGCTACTGAACAAAATTATTGGAAAAATAAATAAGGGAAGAAAAGACAAATCTACCACACAGAAGAAATTCCAAATAATTTATGCAGATACTCCATCCATAGGGAGGTGCAGCATTGCTCCCACTGCCAGTGTGGGCTTCACAAAGTGACTTCTTTGCAACAAGTGCAGGAGGAGGAGAGTAATTTTACAGTAGAGACACCTGAGAAACAGTACTTCAGCTAGGTGATCAAGGTCAACATTAACAGTGATGTCAAGTTGATAGTAAGTACCCTTAATACGATGAGAATGACAGTTTACCTACATGATCTTCCTCTCAAAAACCTAAAACCCCAACCTATCCATAGTATTAAATATCACACAAAGCCCAACTGAGGAGCACTCGATAAAATACCTGACCAGTACTCCTCAAAACTGAGAGGGTCTTAAAAAGTAAGAAAGTCTGTAAAGCTGTCATAGCCAACTATGAGATATTACATCTAAAAGTAATGCGGGGTCCTGGATGGGATCCTAGAGCAGAAAAAGAAAATTAGGTCAAAACTAAAGAGATAGGAATAAAGTGTGGATTTTAGATGATAATACTAATATACCAATAGGAGTTCATAAATTGTGACAGAAGTACAATACTAATTAATGAAGGGTGTCAAGAATACGGCCGACTGGATGTAGAGAAATGGGAACTCCACTGTTTCTACAATTTTCTGTAAATCTGAAACTATTCTAAATTTAAATGTTTATTTTTAAATAACAACAATACAACACAAAGAAGTGACCTGTCTTCTTTTTTATTTCTCCAACAGTACCCAGCAAGTGAAATGATAAAGTATAGCTTCTGTAGTCACAAAATTAATATTCATTAAATACCTGGATCTATAAATGAACTGGTCAGAGAATTTTACTTTGGGAATGATTTTCCCATTGAAGATATGTCTCCCTTATCTTCTAGCTTCCAGCATTGCTATTGTAATAGTGACGTCATTCCAATTTCTAACTTTTTTTTATCTCTGTCATTTGTAGAGTGCTCTTATTGTCCCTGGGTTCCTGAGATTCCATGAGGCTGTACTATTTTTCTGGGAACAAACATGGATTCTTCAAATGAAAAATTCACCACTTTCCATTCTATGTTGTATATTATGCTATTGATTTCCTTTCCTACATTTGCACTGTTCTCTCTATCTTAGAATACCTATTATTTTGGATTTTGGATTTTCTAACCTGTTAGCTTAATTTTACCTTATTTTTCTCATTTTCCATCTGTTTTCTTTTTCCTCCACTTTCTGAGACATTTCCCCAACTTGATATTCCCACCATCTTTTGCGTTTTTCTAAGAACTCTTTTTGTTTCCTATCTTTACTGTTCCTTTTTAAAATATAATTATCCTATTTTTGCTTCCTGTATGATATCTTCTATTCTCTGGTATTTTCATTGATGTGTTTTGAAAAGTCATCTTATCCCTGAATAATAGTGTGGTGTCTCATGTTTATTTGTGTTTCTCTGTCTTTCATGAAAGAGGCCTTCCTCTGATGCCCAGTAACTGTACATGTCTGTACATATTTAAGACTGGAGAGGCCAAAGTTGATTAGAAACTGGAATATTAATCAGACTGTTTTTTAAAAAGATGGAGGGGCTTCCCCTAGTGGTCCAGTGGGTAAGGACACCGCCTTGCAGTGCAAGGGGCGCCGGTTCGAGCCCTGGCCTGGGAAGATCCCACGTGCCGCGGAGCGGCTGGACTGATGTGTCCAATTACCGAACCGGAGCTCTGGAGCGCATGCGCTCAGAGCCTGTGCTCTGCAACGACAGACGCCACCGCGATGGGAGGCCCACAAGAGCCAAAGAACAAAGACGGATGAACAGAGAGAAACCAAAGACCAATAGAAGTGGCCCGCCTGCTCCCCTCCCTCCCTCCCCAACCCGACCCCCGCCCAAAAATAAATAAATAAATAAATCTTTAAAACAAAAAAAAAAGATGGAAATCCTGTCAATGCTACAATATGGGTTAAGCTTGAGGACACTTATGGTAGGTGAATTAAGCCAGTCACAAAAAGATCAGAACTATATGATTTCACTGGTATGAGATATTCTAAAGCAGTCAGACACATAGAAACAGAAGAATTATGGCTGCTAGGGACTGGGAGGAGAGGGAAGTAAGAAGTTGTTCAGTGGCTCCAGAGTTTTAGTTTGGGAAGATGAAAAAGTTCTGGAGGTCTACTGAACACCAGTGTACATGTACTTAATGCTACTAAGGCTGTACAATTCCAAATGATAAGATGGCATATTTCATGTTACCTGTTTATTACAATTTAGAATAATTTTTTTAAAATGCTGGTTGGAAGCTCTGAGCACAAAGTTGGGACTGGTTTGCCATGGGCTTCAGTTCCAAGTGGTAAGATAAGCTAGTTCAGTAAGAAGCCCTGGTCTTACTGTCAAAAGAGATTTCCTCTTAGACAGCCACAGGCTGCTCAGGTCCCAGAGAATAACTGCCTAAATTTCTCTTTTACAAAAAGGGCTAGGTCTGACTTCCAGCTTTCTGTGAGGTATGCATGGAAAAACAGTCAAAAATTTCAGCATTCGGTGTGCGATGTTTCCCTCCCTCCTGCTTCCAGTATGCTCTGTCCCTTGCCCTCAGCTGTGCTTGGAGTCAATCCTCCAGGGACATTCTGCATTGCCTCTCCAGAGAATATATCTTCAGTCTTCCAGGTCTATGAAGTTGGGATATGGACCTGGGAACTGAACTGCTTCAAAATCAGACTACTTTCCTTGACCTTCCATAGGCATTCACTCTAACTCTTCAGCCTTGGAAACACAAGGGTGAAAATACATTTGTTACTCAACTTTCTCTATTCCTGAGTTCCCACTTTTCTTTCTACTTATCAATTTCTTAAATTTTGTTGTTTATTTCCTCTTCTGTTCTCTTGTCCTTGTGTGTTTATGCCTTTAAAAAGACAACTACTCTTGTTTTAGAGAGGTTTGGTGTTCTACGAGCACGTGGTGGCTATTACATATATTCAATCCACTATCTTCACCTAGAAAAAGTGGCTTGTTTTCTCCAATTTCAGATTCAATTGCCTGTGTTGGAGTGATACAGTAGAAAGAGTAGAAGATTTAGAGTATTAGCCTTAGCCAGGTTATAAGTCTGACACTTTCCTGTATGTGAGTGCAAGTCAACTACTTTTTTTATTCTCAGTTTTTTCTGTTTATAAAATGAAGGTGCTAAGTTATGGGCTCATTTTGGAAATAATATAAAAAACATATGAAACATATGTAAAATTATATATATAATGCAAAAAGGAAAATAATAAGTCTGAACACCAGTGTACATGTACTTAATGCTACTAAGGCTGTACAATTCCAAATGATAAGATGGCATATTTCATGTTACCTGTTTATTACAATTTAGAATAATTTTTTTAAAATGCTGGTTGGAAGCTCTGAGCACAAAGTTGGGACTGGTTTGCCATGGGCTTCAGTTCCAAGTGGTAAGATAAGCTAGTTCAGTAAGAAGCCCTGGTCTTACTGTCAAAAGAGATTTCCTCTTAGACAGCCACAGGCTGCTCAGGTCCCAGAGAATAACTGCCTAAATTTCTCTTTTACAAAAAGGGCTAGGTCTGACTTCCAGCTTTCTGTGAGGTATGCATGGAAAAACAGTCAAAAATTTCAGCATTCGGTGTGCGATGTTTCCCTCCCTCCTGCTTCCAGTATGCTCTGTCCCTTGCCCTCAGCTGTGCTTGGAGTCAATCCTCCAGGGACATTCTGCATTGCCCTCTCCAGAGAATATATCTTCAGTCTTCCAGGTCTATGAAGTTGGGATATGGACCTGGGAACTGAACTGCTTCAAAATCAGACTACTTTCCTTGACCTTCCATAGGCATTCACTCTAACTCTTCAGCCTTGGAAACACAAGGGTGAAAATACATTTGTTACTCAACTTTCTCTATTCCTGAGTTCCCACTTTTCTTTCTACTTATCAATTTCTTAAATTTTGTTGTTTATTTCCTCTTCTGTTCTCTTGTCCTTGTGTGTTTATGCCTTTAAAAAGACAACTACTCTTGTTTTAGAGAGGTTTGGTGTTCTACGAGCACGTGGTGGCTATTACATATATTCAATCCACTATCTTCACCTAGAAAAAGTGGCTTGTTTTCTCCAATTTCAGATTCAATTGCCTGTGTTGGAGTGATACAGTAGAAAGAGTAGAAGATTTAGAGTATTAGCCTTAGCCAGGTTATAAGTCTGACACTTTCCTGTATGTGAGTGCAAGTCAACTACTTTTTTTATTCTCAGTTTTTTCTGTTTATAAAATGAAGGTGCTAAGTTATGGGCTCATTTTGGAAATAATATAAAAAACATATGAAACATATGTAAAATTATATATATAATGCATATAAGAAATATTAGACTTGCTTATAAATATTAACTTCCCTTCCCTGTCCAAGATTAGTTGTTCAATTGACCTTCCACTATTCTAGTAATAGTCTCATTCTGGGCTTGCTTTATGTAGCAATGCTTCTAATCACTTACCAGCCATCCTCTCCAACCTGAGGTCCTCTCTTGATTCAGTTTCAGTTGGATCTATGTCTCATTTGGATGCTATGTCATTTAGTTGGAATACTGCAAATTTTAAATTTTTGTATTTTTCATAAAAATGAATGAATTATTTTTGAGTCCTTTAAAGTTAAATACGCTTTTACCTTACTATGACATTGACATTTTCAAATTTTTCCTTAAAAAATAAAATAAGCTTAGGCTAGATATCAAGATCTGGAAGACCATGAAGAACTTTAACCGTCTAAGCAGCACACAGTGTTGTTCATTTCCTTGGGGGTGAAGAACAGCTGCTTACTGGCCACCATATAATTACATTTTCTCCCAACCCACAAAGTGATAACAGAACAAAACCATCTGCAGCAAAATCATGCCAACATTTTACAATGAACTAGGACTAAGAACTACTCCGTTTAGATAATCAACAGATTCAAAACACAGTGGATTAGATTTAATTATTAATTAAATACACAAACATTTCTTAAGCACCTGTTATATTCCAGGGTTTCTCCTAGGTACTTAGGATACAGGATTCATAGAAACAGATTTAAATAAAGATGTCTTGCCCTCAAAGAGCTTATATTCTGGTAAGGTAAACAGACAAAACATAGTTTAAAAGTAAACTATAAAGTATATTTTTAAGAGAATAAGGAAAAGGAGGAGCAGAAGAACTTCTGGAAGACAGGCTGCAATTTAAACACAGCAACACCTCATTTTGTTGCACTTCACTTTACTGCACTTCTCAGATACTGCATTTTCCATAAATTGAAGGTTTGTGGCCAACTTCCATCAAGCAAATCCACTGGTACCATTTTTCCAAAAGCATTTGGTCACTGCATGTCTCTGCGTCACATTTTGGTGATTCCTGCAATGTTTCAAACATTTCAAACATCTTCACTTCACAGTGGTGCTAGTGGTAAGGATTACCCTTGCCAATGCAGGAGACGCAGAAGACTTGGGTTCAATCCCTGGGTTGGGAAGATCCCCTGAAGAAGAAAACAGCAATTCGCTCCAGTATTCTCGCCTATAAAATCCCAAAAACAAAGGAGCCTGGCATGGGAAGCCTGGCATTAGGGCTTCCACACTGGCTCAGCAGATAAAGAATCCTCCTTCAATGCTGATGACAACAGGAGATGTAGGTTTGATCACTGGGTCAGGGAAGATCCCCTGGAGAAGGGAATGGCTACCCACTCTAATATTCTTTCCTAAAGAACCCCATGGACAGAGGAACCTGGTGGCTATAGTCCAAAGGGTCTCAAAGAGTCAGACACAACTGAGCAGCTAAGCATACTCACACACATTATTATTATATTGCTACAGTGACCTGTGATTAGCAATCTTTAACATTACTATTATGGAAACATTAGAGCTTGCTAAAGGCTCAGATGATGGTCAGCATTTTTAGTAATAAAGTACTTTTTAATTAAGTTATATACATTGTCTTTTAGACATAATGCTACTGCACACTTACTGCGCTATAATATAGCATAAATGTAACTTCTATGTGCATTGGGAAACCCAAAAATTCATGTGACCCACTTCATTGCAATATTCATTACTATGGTCTAGAACCTACAACATCTCCAAGGTAGGGCTATAGATTAAACATTTCTAATATATTCTAGGAATCACCACAAATCAGTACCAGTTGTTTGGCTACAAATAACAAGAACCAACTCTAAATAGAAAATGAATGTGTTAAATGTATATCTGCACCACAAAACTGACAGTAAGACTGGAGAAACAAGCTGGAAAAGGTCAAGAATTGGGGCAGCTCCAAAGCAAGTGGATTTAATCAACATTCTTGCCACAATACCATCACAATACCATCATTGGAATGAATGATCTACCATCTTGTAACCTTTCTGCATTAGTCCAATCAATACTGGAAGCTTCGCAAGGGTCTGATTAATCTAGCCAGCATCATATGCCTACTCCTAGTGAGTACATAATTTTCCAAAGGCAGAAAATTTCTAAGGGAGAGATCATTCTTCACAAACAAATTAACTATACTCTAAGGTTCTAACTATGTGATATTCTGGAAAAAGGCAAAACAATGGAAACAGTAAAAAGATCAGTGGTTGCCAGGCCTCAGTGGGACGGGGGGAGGGTAGGAGGAAGAAGCAGACCACAAGATTCTTAGGGCAGTGAAAATACTATAATATCATAATGATGAATGCATGTTATTATACTTTTGTTCAAACCCACTGAATGTACAACACTAAGAATTAACTGTAATGTGTAATATAACCTGTGGACTCTGGGTGATTATAGTATGTCATTGTAGGCTCATTGACTGTAATAAAATCGCCACTCTGGTGGGAAATGTTGGTAATGAGGGAATCAACGCATATGTGGGGGCAAGGAATATACAGGAAATCTCTGTACCTCCCCCTCAATTCGGGGAGGAAACCAAGATAGTGGAAGAGGACATGCACTCCTGCAAAAACACCAAAATTGCAACGAGCTGCTGAAAAACCATCAACAGGAGGATGTCGGGTTCCACCAAAAAAAGGTACCCCACATATAAGACCAAAGGATAAACCGCAACAAGACTGTAGGAAGAGTGCAATAGCATTTTTAAAATCAAACCTCATACACACCAGAGACACTGGGAGGGCACAAACAAAACCTGTGCACACCAAAACCCAGGGAAAGGAGCAGTGAGAGAATGAGAGAGAATAAGCCAGACCTACCTGTGGTGTCTGAGTGTCTTCCAAGCACCTCTTGGGGAGGCATGGGTCAGCAGTGGCCTGCAGCAGTCCTGAGAAGCACAGCGTGTGGCCTAAGTCCTCTTGAAAGAGATCCCCATTAGTCAGACTACAGAACCACTGAGCAGGACTGGGGAAACAGACTTCAGAGGGCACAAAAAAAACTCTGTGCACACCAGGATCCTGGAGAAAGGAGCAGTGAAGCCACATGAGACTGAATCAGACTTGCCTCCGAGTGTCCCAGAGTCTCTGCAGAGGTGTGGGCACAGTGGCCTGCCATGGGGCCAGAGGCACTGAAATAGCAGCATGCCGGTGTAAGTCCTTTTGGAGAAGGTCACCATTGCCCCTAGCATAGTTTGGTCTCAGGCCAAACTACAGGGAGGGAAGATAGCTCCACCAATCAACAGATAATTGGACTAGAGTTCAAGTGCCTGACAAGAGAAGGAGACCACCCAGGGAGGGCCTTTTAGTGCCTGAACAGGTGGAGCTACAAAAAAGGACCAAAGAGGCCTTCTGATCACCAGCTGCCAAAGGCTAGGTGATCAGAAGAAAAGATGCTGATAGGGCCATAGCTCCTGCAACTGAGGCAGTCTGTGTCCCTGCACACTTGGGCCGCCAGGGTTCCTGCAACCCAAGCCACTGTGCCTCCTTTACGCTCATTCCTCACTGGGGCAGAGCTGCCACAGGTTAGAAAAAAGCCCTAATACCACAATATCTCCTGTGACAAAAGCCACTGGTGCACCTGCATAGCCAGCACCACCAGGGTCCCTACAATCCAAGGAACCACAACATCTCCCTTCACAATCCCCATTGGGACACAGCTGCCAGAGACTACAAAAAGTCCTCTGTCTGTGCAAGAGGAGGCATTTCGGTCGTGTGGGATCCTTTGCGATCCTTTGGACTGTGGCCTGCCAGGCTTGCCTGTCAGGGAACTCTCCAGGCAGGAAAGCTGAAGTGAACTGCCATTCCCTTATAGAGCACCACATTTCCAGCTACCCTAGCCACCAGCTACCCTGAATACCTGGTTCTGCCAGGGCCCTGCTACTTAAGCAGCTGTGCCACCTCCACACCTGGCCATCACTAGGGCAGACCCAAGGCCTCTAGAGCAGCCTCAGGGGCAAACTCTGGTGAACAACCCACATGCAGAGGTGAAGATAAAATCACAAATATCCAGGGGCAGGGTAGCTAAGGAAGAGGACACAAAGTCTTCCTACCAGCTGTATAAGCTGCATATTAAAACCACATGATCAACCAGGCACTCTCTGTCTATGGAATATCAAAAAGGACAATCATAGCTCCCACAAAAGAAAACACACTAGTTCTGACAGCTGTGGACACTGGAGGCAATAACACACAGGAGTAGGGCCAGATTAGCATCTCATCTGTCCCCTCAGCAGGTGCAGAGACTAGCCAGTGGTGGAGGGCATTCTAGGCAGGCAAGGCAGACACTCACTCACAACAAGGAAAAGAATGCTAACAGCAGAGATCCAAATAACAACAACAAAGTCTCAATTTTACATTTTGAATCGTTCTGGAGTTGCTTCTGGATTCTTTTTCCTTTTCTTTCTACCCTCCCCCTCCTTTTTTTCTTCTTCCTTCCCCGCAATTCTGCTGAGAACCTAAAACTATAAGAAATAAAGCTTTAATTAAAAAAAAAAAGAAATAAAATTAGTGGAGAAAAAGAAAGATATGCCAACTGAGTGTAGAGTTCCAGAGAATAGCAAGGAGAGATAAGAAAGCCTTCTTAAGTGAACACTGCAAAGAAATAGAAGAAAACAGAATGGGAAAGACTAGAGATCTCTGCAAGAAAATTAGAGATACCAAGGGAACATTTCACGCAAATACAAACACAATAAAGGATGGTATGGACCTAACAGAAGCATAAGATACTAAGAGAGGTAGAAAGAATACACAGAACAATACAAAAAAGATCTTAATGAGCCAGATGACCACGATGGTGTGATCGCTTGCCTAGAGCCAGACATCTTAAGAGTGCAAAGTCAAATGGGCCCTAGGAAGCATTACTAGGAACAAAGCTAGTGGAGATGATGGAATTTCAGCTGAGCTATTTTTCAAGTATGAAAAGATAATGCTCTTAAACTGCTACACTCAATATGCCAGTAAATTTGGAAAAGTCAGCAGTGACCTCAGGACTGGAAAAGGTCAGTTTTCATTCCAATACCACAGAAAGGCAATGCCAAAGAATGTTCAAACTAGTGCACCATTGCACTCATTTTACATGCTAGCAAACTAACGCTTAAAATCCTCCAAGCTAGGCTTCAAGAGTACTTGAACCAAGAACTGCCAGATGTACAAACTGGATTTAGAAAAGGCAGAGAAACCATGGATAAAATTGCCAACATCCGTTGAATCATAGAAAGAGTAAGGGAATTCCAGAAGCATCTTCTGATTCATTGACAACACAAAAGATTTTGACTGTGTGGATCACAGCAAACTGTGGACAATTCTGAAAGAAATGAGAATACCAGACCACCTTACCTGCCTCCTAAGAAACCTGTATGCAACACAAGAATAAAAAGCTAGAACTAGACATGGAAATAGGGACTGGTTCCAAATTGCAAAAGGAGTACATCAAGGCTGTATACTGTCACCCTGTTTATTTAATTTATATGCAGAGTACATCAAGCAAAATGCTGGTCTGGAATGCTGGTCTGGAGAAAATAAGCTGAAATCAAAATTGCCGGGAGAAATATCAAATAACCTCAGGTATGCAGATGACAACATACTTATGGCCGAAAGTGAAGAGGAACTAAAGAGCCTCTTGCAGAAGGTGAAAGAGGAGAGTGAAAAAGCTGGTCAAACTCAACATCCAAGAAATGAAGATCATGGCACCCGATCCCATCACTTCATGGCAAATAGATGGGCAAACAATGGACAGTAAAAACCTTGCATTTTCCTGGGCTCCAAAATCACTGCAAATGGTAACTACGGGCATGAAATTAAAAGACGGTTACTCCTTGAAAGAAAAGCTATGACAAATATAGACAGTATATTAAAAAGCAGAGATATCACTCTGCTGACAAAAGTCCTTATAGTCAAAGCTCTGGTTTTCCCAGTAGGCATGTGGATGTGAGAGCTGGACATAAAGAAGGCTGAGGGTCGAAGAATGGATGGCTTTGAACTGTGATGGTGGTGAAGACTCTTGAGAGTCGCTTGGACTGCAAAGAGATCAGACCAGTCAATCCTAAAGGAAATTAACTCAGAATATTCATTGGAAGGACTGATGCTGAAGCTGAAGCTCCAATACTTTGGCCACCTTATGTGAAGAGATGACTCAATGGAAAAGACCCTGATGTTGGGGAAACAAAAGGCAAAAGAGAAGGGGACGACAGAGGACAAGATGGTTGGATGGCATCACTGAGTCAATGGACATGAGTTTGAGCAGTCTCCAGAAGATGATGAAGGACAGGGAAGCCTGGTGTGCTGGAGTCGCAAAAAGTTGGACATGACTGAGTGAATGAACTGAACTGATGCTAAAACAGGGAAAATGGGTGATAAGAAACCAAAACACAAAATGTGTCTACTATCACTAGTGCCAACTCCAGAATTTCTACATAAATGTAGCAATCTGGTGGAGAGGAGACATTAAGATATTTTTTAAACTTTCATGTATTTATTTATTTTTGGCTGCGCTAGGTCTTCACTGCAGCAAGAGAGCTTTCTCTAGTTGCAGTGAGTGGGGGGCCACTCTCTAGTTGCTGTGCACAGGCTTCTCATTGCAATGGCTTCTCTTATTGCAGTGCACAGGCTCTCAGCACAGGGGCCTCATAGCTGTGGTACACAGGCTTATTTGCTCTGCACCATGTGGAGATCTTCCCAGATCAGGGATCAAACATGTGCCCCCTGCATTGGCAGGTGGATTCTTATCTACTGCATCACCAGGGAAGTACAATAGGGCATTTTTTTTTAATACTGCATTTCACTAGCCACTGCTGAGTTTTGATTTGGATTGTATTTCCATTTGGGTAATTTGAAGGGTTGCTGTAAACTACCGGCTAAATTAAACTTCTTCAAGTTGGCTGGACCTCTCTACTGGCCACAACCCAAAATTGCTTGACCTTATTCTGGAATATCCAGTAAGATTAACCAGAGAGGCCACCACATGGAATCATGGCACAACAATGGCATCTAGAAATAAACCACGAAGTACATCCTAGACTGAACTAAACAATGATTCACCAATTGAATTACTCTTTAATTATTTTTTATTATCCATGAAAGACTTCAAATTTTTTCAAAAGAGGATTCCATTGGTTCCATGGAACCAACAGCATAGATTGTTAATTCCCCCAAATCTCCACATAAAAACAAACAACTATACACACACCAAAACAAAACAAAAGCAGACAATCTTTACAACGAAGTGTTTTCACTCATCATATTGGCAGTGATTGCATAAGTATTGTTATTCTAAGATGTATGCATAAGTATAAAGATGCTAGGAATGAAAGTATATTGTAATTTTCTCATCCCTCAAGTCTGTAGCAATCATGATTCCCAGTATCAAAAGATTTAGTATAGGAGAATATATGTAAAAGTCTTATACTTCCAAATTGGAATTGGAAGCATTAGAATGAACTCATGAGGTTTCTACTTCTGAAAATATGTAATATGTACTTAGCTAAAGAGGGTTTCCCTGGTGGCTCAGATGGTAAAGAATCTTCCTGCAATATGGGAGATCCAGGTTTTATCCCTGGGTCAGGAAGATCCCCTGGAGAAAGGAATGGCTACCCACTCTAGTATTCTTACCTGGAGAATCCCATGAACAGAGGAGCCTGGCAGGCTACAGACCATGGGGTCACAAAGAGTCAGACATCACTGATCCACTAACACTTTCACTTTCAACCTCATCCATAAACAGAGACTGTTTCTCATTTATTTAGATTTTCTTTCATATTGTTAATAAAATTTAATAATTTTAGAAATATGATCTTGCACATTTTTTATTAAAATTATTTGTTTCCTTACAATTGTATTTGAGGTCAATATTCTAATTACATTTTCTAATTGCTTTTTGTCTCTGAATAAAATGCCATTAACTGTTATATAATTTAACTGTATCTAGTAACTTACTGAACTTTCTTATTGATTCTAATTTTCTTGGATTATCTACATAGACAATCACACAGCCTATGAATGCTAACCATTTTGTTTCTTATTTTCCAAGTCCTTATACCTGTTCTATGTCTTTCTTATGGGATATAATAGCAGGAGTCTCATGAATATACGACCGTGCAAAACTTATGGGACACTGCAAAAGCAGTCCTAAGCGGGAAATTTATAGCAATACAATCCCACCTCAAGAAACTAGGAAAATATGAAGCAGATGACCTAACCCTCCGCTTAAAACAATTGGAAAAAGAAGAACAGAAACATCCCAAAGCCAGCAGAAGACGTGAAATTATAAAGACTAGAGCAGAAATAAATCAGAAAGAAATGAAAGAAACTATAGTTCAAATAAATAAAACAAAAAGCTGGTTCTTTGAAAAGGTAAACAAAATCGATAAGCCTCTGGCGAGACTCATCAAGAAAAAGAGGGAGAAGAACCAGATCAACAAAATCAAAAACGAAAAAGGAGAGATTACAACAGATAATGCAGAAATCCAAAGGATTCTAAGAGACTATTATGAGCAACTCTATGGCAACAAACTGGACAACCTGGAAGAAATGGACAGTATAATGTTTATATAGAAATCATTGTTATTACATAAAAGCAGCACCTCTATTACGGGTTTTTCCAATGTATTTGTATTTTATTTACATATGGATAAGGTATTGTATGAAACACATACATAATCAAATTTATGAGTTTAAGTTGGAATGCTCTAAAATATAAACAGTCTGTCTTTCTCTAAATGTCAAAACCAGACATCTAGCACTGATATCTGGAAGTGCTGCAATGAGCCATTCAACATCTAAGGATAAACTATTCGTAGATCACAGCTCTTCTGACATGAACTGCAGTTTATCACTTAGTATAAAATTTCTGAAATATGTAGCTCTTCAAGATGCAAAAGAAAACATTCTTCAATAATCCTATGTAAATCCCAAATAACCAACATGGTTGACGAGCAGAGTGCAGTCTGTTTTCTTTTTAAATGTATCACCACCATGCACGATACTCGTGTGTATGACATGTTTTTTCAACTTAGGAGGAGTTCATGGTTTGAAATTACATTTTATCTGATGTTAATGTTTTTTATTCCTGGAGTAAAATTAACTTAGATATGACACATTTGATCATGACAAGCACTTGCAAATTTTGTTTCCTGATATCTTACTTTTATATCTATGTTCATAATTTTCCTTTTTTTTTTTAAAGGGGAATCCTTCACTTTTTTAAAAAAAATCTTATTTATTTGGCTATTCTGGGTTTTCACTGCTGCTGCAGGCTCTTCTCTAGTTGCAGGAAGTGGGGGCTACTCTCTAGTTGAGGTGAGCAGGCTTCTTGTTGCAGTTGACTCTTCTTGTGGAATTCGGGCTCTAGGGCAAACAGGCTTCAGTAGTTGCAGTACATGGGCTCCCCACTTGCAGCTCCGAGGCGCTAGAGCACAGGCTCCATAGTTGCGACTCACGGACTTAGCTGCTCTGCAGCATGTGGGATCTTCCCAGATCAGGGGACAAACCTGTGTCTCCTGCATTGGCAGGTGAACTCTTTACCACTGAGCTACCAGGGAAGCCCTCTAATTATGCTTTATTATATTATCCCTGTATATTTTACTTTCTTATATTTATCCTTGTAAAACTATACACATATCATAAAATAGAAATGATTTGTGAATAGAAAATTCCTCTTTTATTATAATAATTTGTGTACAGATAATCTGTTTCTTGAGGGTGGCTAGAGTTTACCCTTAAATCATTTGTGTATTTTGTACTTTTTTTTATATGGAGTGATTTTATTTTACACAATGTTGCTAATGAATCTTGGTCTGTTCCAGTATTCTAGTTCTTCATTTTTTAATTTATTTTTTAATCAAAGGATAGTTGCTTTACAGAATTGTGTTGGTTTCTGCCAAACTGCATGAATCAGCCACAGGGGTACATATGCCCCTTCCTCTTGAACCTCCCTGCTACCTCCCACCCCATTCCACCCCTCTAGGTTGTTACAGAGCCCTGGTTTGAGTTTCCTGAGTCATAAAGCAAATTCCCATTGCCTATCTATTTTACATATGGTAATATAAGTTTCCATGCTACTCTCTCCATACATCCAACCCTCTCTTTCCTTCCTTCTTTTTTTTATTTACTCCTATTTGATTTTTTTTCTAGAAAATTGTTCCTTTAATATAAAGCTTCAAAAGCACTAGTAGACAACTGCTCATGATAATCTCTAATACTTAACTAAATCTTTTTACCATCCCCCCATCTCTCTAATATTGTTTTATTCTGCATTCTCTTTTGTTAGCAATGTATATCACTTAGTAATTCTTAGCAAATGTTATAGGAGAATTAAACTAAAAATCTGAAAGACTTTACAGAGTCTTTCTCTGAAAAGGTATTTCACCCTCTCTCTTGAATGAAAATTTAGCTTGATAGAGGATTCTTAGTTCATAGTTTCTCTCAGCGCTTTAAATATAATGTTCACTATCTTAGGCTTCTATTTCTTGTAATGTAAAATCTATTGCCAGTCTAGCTATTGTTCCTTGTAAGTAATCTTTTTTCTTTCAGGTTGTATTGCAAGTTTTTCTCTTTGTCTTTAGCAAATTTACAATATCTGTAGTTGAAAGAAATTTAAAAATCAGGAAAATGAAGGAGCTATAGTCATCTAAAATAAAAGCATAAAAATTTGCAGAACTGGGGCTTCCAGTGGGTAAAGACACCCCTTGCAGTGCAAGGGGTGCTGGTTTGATCCCTGGCTTGGGAAGATCCCACGTGCTATGGAGAGGCTAGCTCAATGTGTCCAACTATCTGGCCAGCGCTCTGGAGTGCATGAGCCCAGAGTCAGTGTTCTGCAGCGACAGAGGCCACTGTGATGGGAGGCCCACACAGGCCAAAGAACAAAGATGGATGAAATTAAATAAATGAAAGACCAATAGAAGTGACCAAAAAATAAATAAATAAATAAATAAAATTTTCAGAACTAATGACAGGCATGTTTCCTTGGATTGTAGAAACAGAACATCACAACAGAATGGTTAAAAAGAAATCTACTATGAATACTATCATGAAGCTTTTGAACTGTGCTGTTCAAACCAGTCAATCCTAAAGGACATCAGCCCTGAGTATTCATTGGAAGGACTGATGCTGAAGCTGAAGTTCCAATGCTGTGGCCACCTGAAGCTAAGAGCAGGCTCATTGGAAAAGAACCCGATACTGGGAAAGACTGATGGCAAGAGGAGAGGGGGGCAATAGAGGAATGAGATGGTTGGATGGCATCACCACATCAATGGACATGAATTTGAGCAAACTCTTAGAGACAATAAAAGACAGGGAAGCCTGGCTTTCTACATTTCATGAGGTCACAAACAGTGGGACAAGACTTAGTGATTGAACAACAATAAACAATAAAAAAATAGAAAATAATTTTTTAAAAAAGATGGTAACACTAGCATCAAAAAACATCAAATTCTTAAAAAATAAATCTAATAAAAAATAGGCAAGACTTCCAAGCAAAAAGTACCACGTGCATGCTTTAGACTAGTTGACAGTATAAAGATACCAATTCTCTCCAAAGTGGTCTACAGATTCAGTGTAATCCCAATCAAAACACTACCACTTAGGGGTCGGCTAGGGAGTAAGTAACCTGATTATGAGATAGCCAACATCATTTTCAAGAAGAGGAACAAAACTGAAGGACTTCATTAACAAATACCAAGACATACTACAAAGAAAATATTGGTACAAGAATAGATAAATAGACCAATGGAAAAAACTGAGTCCAAAAACAGATCTATACACCTGTAATACTGTGGAGAAAAACTGATCTTATCAATAAATGGTTTGAGATCAATTGGTGAAGGGGGAAAATGTCAGTGCCTACAACATACCACATATATATAAATATCCATTCCAAATGAATCATAGACCTAAATATAAAAGGCACAGCACTAAACCCCCAGAAGATTACATAAGAAAATGTGTTCCTGACCTCAGGTCAGGCTAAGATATTTTTCAAAGCAACACAAACAACACTAAGCATTAAAAAAATAAAGATCAATAAACTAGATAATTTTATTTTATAATTTCTATTCATTAAAGGACACTATTAAGAAAGTAAAAGGACCAGCAAAGTTGGGAATTATTATTACTATTGCTTTGTCTTTGTATTTCAGTCCCTATATCTCATGTTCTGCTTTACACAGTTAAATTTTTGTGTTTTTATAACTCTGTCAAGTAAAAAGACTTAATCAGACTCTTAATCAAATTTAGAGTTATGTCTAGAATCACCTGGACTTAAAAAAAAAAATGAAGATATATGACAGTGTTCATTAAACGTGTTTGGGAAGAACCCAGAGAACACAGCAGATACACAGACTACAATGCTTACAAAGAGCTGACACTAAAGCATGAGATACTAAGTTGAGTAATGGTCTGAAAAAAAATCATTGGCATATTGAAATTCTTTGAATAGAGAAAATAAACTGTAGCTTCAAACATGAACCATAAATCAAAAGTTATATAGACAAATAATATACATAATAAAGGCATTGGTTTGTGATAGATAGAGCTGCTTCTCATGTGGGCAAACCCTCTGAATTCTGCTCCAAGAGGAGCAACAGCAGGGATTTATTTATTTGATGATGATTTTTGGGGGTGGCGGTTGGGGAGGGAGGAGGGGGCGGGTCACTTCTACTCGTCTTTCATTTATCTATTTTTCATCCATCTTTGTTCTTTGGCCTGTGTGGGCCTCCCATCGCAGTGGCCTCTGTTGTCGCAGAGCACCGGCTCTGGGCGCACACGCTCCAGAGCTCCAGCTCGGTAATTGGACACATCGGTCCAGTCGCTCCGCGGCACGTGGGATCTTCCAAGGCCAGGGATCGAACTGGCGCCCCTTGCACTGCAAGGCAGTGTCCTTACCCACTGGACCACCCGGGAAGCCCCTATTTGATGATGATTAAAGATATTCCCCAGCTGAGATAACTCTACCAGCTAGTGAAAAAAGAAAATACAAGACAGACACTTCACATTATTGCATCTTTTGTAAAAAGTAGTTATTTATTATTATTCTAATCTTCCATAAGCTATAGAGATGTAATTAGCTGTATCATATTTTGTTCACAAGGCATAAAACAGACATCAGTAGTTACTCCTAAGAGCCAAATTCTCTGTTTTGTTATGTCAAGTGATTATCATAAATGTTACTGAAAATAATACCCCAATATAAATTGCATTGGTTAAAATTAATTTTTATTTAATACCCATCCTAATTATTACAAATGTAGATGCAAAATGCCAGTATTTCATTATAGTCAGTATTTATATTCCTTGAAGGCCTAGGTATTTCTAGCTAAAAGAAAATATGTGAAATAGTTCTATAAATTGAGACTTTAAAATAAAGAAAAATGTATTCACTAAAACTAATCAAACAGTGAATCCCTATGCATCCCATATTGATATATTCCATATACATATAGTCTCAATATATGGTTTATATATTCAGGAATCAATTACTATGTAAACAAGTATACTGTCTATACAGGCCAAAAGTCCTTTATACCACCTTGGGAAATCTGAGCATAAATTTCTTCCAGGTAAGGTGCAACTATTAAATTGCCTTGAAGGAAATCAATATGTTCCTTTCTACTTAACCCTCTCTTCCACAGCAACAGAAGCAAGAAACAAAATAAGCCTAGCTAATTGCAAAAGATGTACTTTGCTTTTAAATGTTTTAAGTCCAGAAGAGAAACCATTTTATTTCAGCACTTTCAAGTCTTTAAATATTTTCTTGCCCTACTCTATATTCAGTTTATATTCTTCATACATCAGGTTTCTCAATCACCCTGGGAGAGCATAAACATGCCCAAGTTATTTAAATACAAAAGCAAATACCTTGGAAGGGTGGTTCAGGTGGGAGGGGTCAAGGGTATACCTATGACTGGTTTGGATTTATGTATAGCTGTAAACAACAAAACTCTCTAAAAGTAAAATAAAAAACATTTTAAAAAGAAAGAAAAAAGCAAATGCCTTTAAGCCAGACTGCCTAGATTCAAATCGTAGCTTCATAACTGCCCAGTCACTTAATGTCATAAGCCTTAGTACACTCATCATAAAATGAAGGAAATGATAATAATTAATAATAGTATCTTTCTTCTAGGTTTGTTATTACAAAACCAAATTTGCCATTCAGCAATCATCTGGTTCTTCTGATAAATAATAAACACCTCCTTGAAACAGACTCCACAATTTGAAATAAAGGGGAGGGCTTCCCTGGTGGCTCAGTGGTAAAGAGTCTGCCTGCCAATGTAGAAGATACCTTGATCCCTGATCCTGCAAGATCCCACATGCTGTGGCGCAACTAAGGCTGTGTGCCACAACTACTGAGCCTGTTCTCCAGAGCCCAGATGCTACAACGACTAAGCCCACATGCCACAAATACTGACACCCTGGTGTCCAGAGCCTATGCTCTGCAACAAGAGAAAGCAACACAAGGAGAAGCCTGCACCCCACAGCTAGAGAGCAGCCCCCATTTGCCTCAACTAGCGAAAAGCCCAAGCAGCAGTGAAGACCCAGCACAGCCAAAATTAAATTACTTTTTTAAAAAGAAGTAAAGGGGAGCACCTTACCCTTTGCCACAATTTCTTTTCCTGGTGGAGTATTAAAATGAAAATAATTCTTAGACAAAACTCTACCAAATGCACCAGCAATTATTAGAAGGGAAACAATAAGAAAAACGACATGATCTATTGCTTTAAGTGTGAGAAAGCCCCACTCTCTGTGTGCAAGCCTTCCAAAATTTCCTTGCATGAAAGGCTCACTCTGAGGTCAGAGCAACACCGTTCTGATGGCAGGACATTATCTGCTCAGGAAAGGCCACAGTGTCCTCCATAAACCCAAGGGGTCCCACAATAACACACAAAGCTGGGTCACCTTAGACAGAGGATGCACTCTGAACTGTATGCCAGTTTATCACAATGTGGGGACAGTTCTGTATAAAGATTATAAACTACAGATCTTAAAATGCAAATGAAGAAAAATAGCTCTGCCGTGAGTTATGGAGCAGATCTGTACAGAATCCTCTATTATTTTTTCAGTAGATATTAAGTATAGGTCTATTTTTATTATATTCTAAATAGAAGTTTCTGAAAGTCATGGAGCTACCAGAAAGAATTTCAAATGAGGCAGAATAAATATTTGGCATTCCCATGTCCTTAGCACCATGCTAAGAGTCATTCAATATGCAAAATAAATATGATATTTTTCCTACTTTCAAAGAGCTTATAATCAAAATAAGACATGGAAAATACAGGTGAAGTAACAGCAAAAGATTAATATTGTATGTATAAACATATATACAAAATGTGTGTTCAAAATCTACAAATGCTTTAAAAGATCATGTAAGGAGAAACCAAAAAAGACGAGGTTTTCAGGGGGAGTCTCAGTTAAAAGGCAAAATGTGGGACTTTCCTGGTGGTCCAGTGGGTAAGGAAACCGCCTTGCAGTGCAAGGGACACCAGTTTGATCCCTGGCCTGGGAAGATCCCACGTGCCGCAGAGCAGCTGGACTGATGTGTCCAATTACCGAGCCGGAGCTCTGTGGCGAGACACGCCACTGCCATGGGAGGCCCAAACAGGCCAAAGAACAAAGACGGATGAAATTAAACAAATGAAAGACCAATAGAAGTGGCCAAAAAAAAAAAAAAAAAGACAAAGTGTGTGCATGAACCTTAAACAATTGTAGGATTTAGATGGATTGAGGAGCAGACATTCCCAAGTCTGGATTTGATGTGGGAAGAAGCAGGAAGCCAATGAAGATGTCTCACTGGAGAGATCTGAATTGGGAGGCTTGATATGAATAGGTACGTGGCAAGTTGAATAATGACTCACAGAAGATCATGGCCTAATCCCTTGAACATGTCACCATATATCACAAAAAGGACTTTGCATGCATGATTATGTTAAGGAACCTGGGCGGGTGAGATTATCCTGAACTGTGGAGCTGCACCCAATGTGATCATGGGGTCCTTATAAGAGGGAAGCAAGAGGATCAGAGCCAGAGAAACAGATATGACAAAGGAGACAGTGGTTAGAGTGATGTGGTACCATGATCTACAGAATGCGGGCAGTCTTTCAAAGCCACACATGGCAAGGAATGGATTCTCCTCTAGACTGCAGAAAGGACCAGCCCTGCCGAGGCCTTAATTTCATCCCCACAACACACACTTAGGATTTCTTACACCCAGAATGATAACAATCTGTGCAGTTTTAAGCTATTAAATTGATGGTAATTCATTAGAGCAGAAATAAGAAATTAATACAGGGTAGATGTGGAGAAATCTTGAGTTCAAGAACTCCTGAGCTTCCCTGGTGGTCCAGTTAAGACTATACGCTTCCAATACAGGAGATATGGGTTCAATTTGTGATTGCGGAACTAAGATCCCACTCGCCGTAAAGTGTGGCCAAAACAAAAATTAGCCCAACAAGATTTTTTTCTAAGTAACACAGAAGAGACTCACTAACTGAGAATGAATTGTCAAGGTCTTGTCCCATGGAACATACCTGTAGTTTTTTGTGTCTATCTTCTCTCTCAAGGACTGTGTTGATGATTTGTCCAGGGAATTCTATTTCTATATTAAAGCTGTTATCTCAAGTTTATTTGTTGCCAGAAAACTCAGAATCCTGGTAAGAACCAAACAAAATCCCATATACATTTAGAATTTATGATCCTGTTTACATGAACATACTTTGGGAAGATATCGATTCTTTTAGGGAATTCAGAAGAGTCTCGCACTGCTGTGGCACGTCAGCCGGGTACATAGAGAACAGCGGGTGTGACAAGACTTTACGAAATACATACAGGCATACAGACAGAAAGGATGGGAATGGGGGTCTCCCGACAACTTGGGTCAAGGCCCTGAACACATTCACCAGTCTGCTTTTATTGAGAGTTTAAACATCCAGGTGTTTGTGGGGAATGATATTAGCACGGGCTGGGAGTCAGTCATAGCCCTGATCAATAATCACCCTCGTGACTCTAAGTCACTTACATTATCTCCTTAATGGAAAAGGCGCACTGTAGCTGGAGGGCAAGTAGACCAGCAAAAAGTTAAGGAGTCTGCAAAGACCCAGCATTCCAAAGGCCACAGCAGATCTCCCACCTGTTGCTGATCAGTATGACCTCCAGCTAATGAGCCCATGTGAATCGAATCAACTTGCTTTTGTCTTTGTTCTTTCATTTCCAAAATGTTTTCCTCCTGGTTTGGCCAAAGCTGATAGTGGTTTGTTTCCCACATCGCACTTAGGAGAAATTATGCAGGCAGACTAGGGTCATGCAAGAGATCTCAAACATGTGACCTAAAAACTTAAGTCCAAAATTATTAAATGAGAGGATTTAATTTGCCTTTCACTTATACCCTCTCCTGGTCTAAAAAGAGTCAATTTTTTTAGTTATACAGAAATACAAGAATGGAACAGATTTTCACAGTGGAACACAAAACTTCAAAAAGACAGCATATCATATGTAAAATGTGAACATGTTGCAAATATCATTATCTAAGATGTGCTATACAATGTGACTTGTTTTCCTGATCACCGTAATTACTAAGCATAGGGAAAAATAAGCATAAAAACATCACAGCACCAGAGAAAATGGGGGGGTGGGGGTGGGGCTTGCTTTCAGTTATGGCTTCTAGACTGGTAGCCCCACCTATCACTTACAGTGTGCAATCAAACTTTGAAAGCAAGAGCAAGGTCATGTCAGTTGTGTCCAACTAGTCGCTCAGTCACATCCAACTCTTTACAGCCCCAAGGACTGTAGGCTACCAGGCTCCTCTGTCCATGGGATTTCCCTGGCATGAATACTGGAAGAGGCTGCCATTTCTTTTTCCAGCAGATCTTCCCAGCCCAGGGATCAAACCCATGTCTCCTGTGTCTCCTGTATCAGCAGGTGGGTTCTTTACCACTGAGCCACAAGAGGGTCCCAATCAAACTTTAATGGCACAAATAGCATGACAAATCTTTCTTCCCATCTGGCCTAGACCCAACAAGAAAGAGGCCCAAATCTAAGTTTAAAAATGAAAGAGACTATGCAGCACCTTCTAGAGAACATTGGAGCTCGGTAGGATAGAACAGGTTGTTTGAATGGCAAAGTTTCTAAGCATTCTGTAACTCAAACAGCTTATCTCACTGACCCTCATGGCACCATGTTACACGTTGCAGTTAAACAATGGGACTTGGGCAAAAGTAAATGTTGACCAAGAGGAGGTGACTGTTGCTGAGCTGTGATCTGACACCTCAAGAAGAACCATTGAGCACAAAATTAAAAATCTGAAAATTTTTATGTTCCTTTACCTAACCCACATCTATTCCTTGAACTGTTTCAAAGCATACTGAAGTGATTAAATGATATCTTACATGAAAACTTCTTAGTGTTTTTTACAGAGTAAGTGTTCAATAAATAATAACAATGTGGAATCTGATAATGACAATGCTTACTGGCATGAAGACAGAGGGTTATGTCTGAGTCTGAATAAACTAGACTCCCCCACCTCAAAGAGGAAGGGTGGGGGTTCCCTGGTGGTCCAGTGGGTAAAGAGTCCGCCTTGCAGTGCAAAGGGCACCAATTCAGCTGGGGAAGATCCCACATGCCGTGGAGCAGCTGGACCAGCGTGTCCAATTATGAGTCAGTGCTCTGGAGTGCATACGCCCAGAGTCAGTGCTCTGCAGTGGGCCCACACAGGCCAAAGAATAAAGATGGATGAAAATAAATAAATAAAAAACCAGTAAAAGAGGCCAATATTAAAAAAAAAAAAAAAGAAGAAGAAGAAGGACGTAAGCCTGAAGGAAAAGCTTCCATAATGGCCTCTGGCCCATAGAACACAACTGAGCCCTCTCCTAAGCCAAATGACTGCCTTAAATACCACGATGGTTCTACCACTACTGTTTCAGGACTTAAGAGAGTTGATCCAGAAATGTACAGCACAGGTAACTTTGCTCATTGTTGTGTGACAGCTTGGATGGGAGGGGAGTTTGAGGTAGAATGGATACATGTGTCTATATAGCTGAGTCCCTTTGCTGTCTACCTGAAACTATCACAAATTAAGTGGCTCTTTGCCAATATAAAATCTTAAGTTTATAAAAAGAGTTGGTCCAGGAGAAGCTTCCAATTCAACACCCAAAAGTTGCAGGAACTAATAGGCCTACTTTCCAATCTCTTTCATGCTCACCATATCCCAATATGTGTGATAAATACAAAGATAAATGATCCAGATCACCCTTCAAGGGAGAACTTCTTGACTTGTGATCAGCTTTCACAGTCTGCCTCAGCTGTAGAAAGCTGCCTTATTGTAGGTAACATCTATTCTGTGGCTGAGCAAAGAGGAGGTATAAAAGCTTGACCTTTTTGGCCCAACACAGGACAACTCTGCAGCAATTAGTCTTGAGCTGGTCAAGGTTTTAAATCAGGCCTGCATCAGGGTCCAAATATTTCCTCTGCCTATGCTCATTTCTTTCCTCAGGTGTTAATCCCTATTATGTTTTCGCAGCTGACTTTCACTGTATGGTAGCCACCTGAAAGGGGGAAAAGGTGAGGATGAAATAAAAGAAGATTGTCGGATTCCCAAAGTTGTATAGGCAAGAAACAGTCCAATAAAACTACTCATCTGCAAATACATGCTATCCTTCATGAAGACGGATGACTCCAAAGTGAAAGCTCCAAGCCCAGAGAGTGGAGCTGTGAACCGCAGAGAATTATTCCCAGGCCCTGAAACCTAATTTCATGGATGGATGAATTTGCATGGATGTATTTTGAAGCTGCCTGGGACTGTTTTCATTCCTTCTATTTTTCTCCCCTTTTGAACTGGAATGTTTATAACTATCCCATGCCTATCCCACCATTGTGTTGAGGGAGCAGATATTAATAATGTGTTTTTCCAATTTCACAGATTCATAAATGGAGATGAATTATGCCTCATGACTACCCAGAATCTCACCTGTATATGATTAGATTTAGGACTTTGGAGCTGATGAGACTTACATGAGATTTCTGGACTCTGAGTTGATGTGCAATGGGCTGACACTTCTAGAGATGCTAGGATGGAGGTGAATGCATTTTACACATGGCTCAGAAGAAAATGTGGAGGTAGTAGAAAGTGGACCATGATAGGTTAAATAGTGGCACCCAAAGATGTCTCTCCTAGTTCCCCAAGCCTATAAATATGTTTTCTTATAAGAAAAAGCTCCACTCTGTAGATACAATTATGTTATGTATCTTCAAGTGGAGGAATTATCTGGATGGATCCATCAGATGGCTTGCAGCAGCAACAGAAACTAATACAAATGCTCACCAAGAACATTTTTTTTAAATAAGCTGGATCGGGCTTCCCTGGTGGTCCAGTGGGTAAAGAGTCTGACTTACAGTGAAAGGGGCACCAGTTCAATCCCTGGCCTGGGAAGATCCCATATGCCACAGAGTGGCTGGACTGCTGTGTCCAATTACAAGCCAGTGCTTTGGAGCACATGTGCCCAGAGCCAGTGCTCTGCAATGAAAGAGGCCACCGTGATGCAAGGCCCACAGGCCAAAGAACAAAGATGGATGAAAATAAATAAAAGGAGGACCAATAAAAGAGGCCAAAATTAAAAAAAAAATCCTGGATCTAAGAACTTTGTGTTAAACAGTAGTGTGAGATCAACTGATTCCTGAATATAAGTCACAATTTTTTCACAGGACAGACTTTCATCAGTAAAGCATTGAAATTTATTACAATGCTCTGGGTGCATAATATTAATTAATAGATTGTATCTGAATAAAAGAAGCTGGACATTCCTGACACTGCAGTTTCTACCTCCAAGTCAATTCTTGGCACCTTCCCAGCACCATACTACCTCAAAAATGGACTGCCAAAGTGAAAGCTCCAAGCCCAGAGAGTGGAGCTGTGAACCAGATTTTGGCCCTGAAACCTAATTTCATGGATGGATGAATTTGCATGGATGTATTTTGAAGCTGCCTGGGACTGTTTTCATTCCTTCTATTTTTCTCCCCTTTTGAACTGGAATGTTTATAACTATCCCATGCCTATCCCACCATTGTGTTGAGGGAGCAGATATTAATAATGTGTTTTTCCAATTTCACAGATTCATAAATGGAGATGAATTATGCCTCATGACTACCCAGAATCTCACCTGTATATGATTAGATTTAGGACTTTGGAGCTGATGAGACTTACATGAGATTTCTGGACTCTGAGTTGATGTGCAATGGGCTGACACTTCTAGAGATGCTAGGATGGAGGTGAATGCATTTTACACATGGCTCAGAAGAAAATGTGGAGGTAGTAGAAAGTGGACCATGATAGGTTAAATAGTGGCACCCAAAGATGTCTCTCCTAGTTCCCCAAGCCTATAAATATGTTTTCTTATAAGAAAAAAAGCTCCACTCTGTAGATACAATTATGTTATGTATCTTCAAGTGGAGGAATTATCTGGATGGATCCATCAGATGGCTTGCAGCAGCAACAGAAACTAATACAAATGCTCACCAAGAACATTTTTTTTAAATAAGCTGGATCGGGCTTCCCTGGTGGTCCAGTGGGTAAAGAGTCTGACTTACAGTGAAAGGGGCACCAGTTCAATCCCTGGCCTGGGAAGATCCCATATGCCACAGAGTGGCTGGACTGCTGTGTCCAATTACAAGCCAGTGCTTTGGAGCACATGTGCCCAGAGCCAGTGCTCTGCAATGAAAGAGGCCACTGTGAGGGGAAGCCCACACAGGCCAAAGAACAAAGATGGATGAAAATAAATAAAAGGAGGACCAATAAAAGAGGCCAAAATTAAAAAAAAAAAAACCTGGATCTAAGAACTTTGTGTTAAACAGTAGTGTGAGATCAACTGATTCCTGAATATAAGTCACAATTTTTTCACAGGACAGACTTTCATCAGTAAAGCATTGAAATTTATTACAATGCTCTGGGTGCATAATATTAATTAATAGATTGTATCTGAATAAAAGAAGCTGGACATTCCTGACACTGCAGTTTCTACCTCCAAGTCAATTCTTGGCACCTTCCCAGCACCATACTACCTCTAGAAAATGGCCAATTACAAACCTGGACATCTCTACCAAGTGGGGTTGGAATCCAATGTCTAGGTGCAAAAGGAATCAGAAATCTGTTCAATACAGAAGTATTATCAAGTCCCTCCAGGAAAATGGAGGAGCTATTTGCTTTCCTGTCCTATTGACAATACCAAATCAAACGGAGGGGAAAAGAAAGTGAAAAAAAAAAAAAAGTGAGCAAAGTAACTTTGTTTTTTCTAATAGTGTGGGAGAGGGACCTGGCATTTGTTTGGATTTTCTTTTCATTCTGAGCAGAAAGTCCTGACAGTAAACATCTGGAAGCTTGCCCACTATAAACTGTTTGGTTTCTTTTCCCCCATTTCATGAGGCCATGGTGATATTAGACTCTTGGAATTCCTCCTTTCATCTGCTTCCTTTCCAATGACAGTTTATAAAGGATGGGACACACTGGGAATGAAAGCTCAGCAGTTACTGTTAAAATACCAAGAGAATTTAGGCTCTGTACACCAGAAATATAATCCTCTTTTATAGGATGAGGTCCTCTACAACTGATCTAATAACTTGGAAAGAGGTCCACTAACTCAATTACAAAAATTGAATATGAGATTTGGTCACATTATTCTTAATAAAAATGGTTGTTGTTTATTGGTTTTATCTCTTTGCACATTCTCTCTATTCTTGTTTAACTCTCCCCAAAACATTCTGGATATTACTGCCTCTGCTTTATACATAGGAAACTGTTGTTTAAAAACCTTAACAAATTCGTGCTGATCCCTATTATTAACAAAAAGACACAGCAGCAAGATTGGAACACTGGTCTAGCTAAGCCCAAAACTCATGGGCTTAGGCACTATTTACCTCCTGCTTCCCTTCCTTTCTGTATGAGAAGCAAGTAGCAACCTGATGAATTAAAATTATTCAACAGGAGAACATTTTATTATATTAATTTGATAAAAAATCTTCATAATTCCTGCTAACCCCAGACCAATCCCTGCATCCAAAGTTCTCAAAAACTTTGGCATGTTTATTTTACGCCATAAGCAATCATTACTGAAGTCCATGTGCTGGTCTTCCCACCAGACAAGACCAGACACCACCGGCATCAGGGAGAGATACTAGATACTGTGGTATTTCCTTAAGAAGGTGGCCTGTGTGCCATACTTTCTTCTGAGTACATCGTAGAGTCCCCAGATTTATATGGGGCTTTGAAAGTAGAAAGTATCTGTGCTTCTGTCCCCAAATAGAGCCTGTGAACGTGGCAAGGGTACTAGAGAAGTCTTTCAGAACCTTCCACGATAAACATGCTGTAGGAGGAATGCAGCGGAAGTGTCTGAGCAGGGTGAGAAAGCCAAAGTCAGGGACAACAGCCTCAGGGTCTTCTCCATTCCAAGAGCCCTAGCAACTCTGAGGAGAGGCAGTTCTGGAGGGGCCCTGCGGAAGATTGTCCAACCACATGACTGTTATTCACAGGATAAACTGACAGGAGAGAAGATGGAAGTTGTCTTTCAGGATGCCTGACTCCAGAGGTGACCCACAAAGCCTTGCCCCACCTCAACACTGCCAGCCCCGACTCACTGGCTTTCACTCAGTCTACTGGATTTAGACCCTGCTGTGCAGATGGAGAGGGGGAAACTCAAAACTGACAAAGATTGTCTTCAACCAAGAGTTTGTCTCAGTGCAATGTGAGATTATGCTGAGTTAAATGATATTTAGTTTAGAATGGGGGATTCCTCAGTGACTCAGCTGATAAAGAATCTGCCTGCCAACAAGCTAAACAACCTGGAAGAAATGCACAGTGTCTTAGAGAAGATTAATCTCCCAAGATTTTTTTTTTTTTGACTAAATTAACTGCCTCTGCTTTATACATAGGAAACTGTTGTTTAAAAACCTTAACAAATTCGTGCTGATCCCTATTATTAACAAAAAGACACAGCAGCAAGATTGGAACACTGGTCTAGCTAAGCCCAAAACTCATGGGCTTAGGCACTATTTACCTCCTGCTTCCCTTCCTTTCTGTATGAGAAGCAAGTAGCAACCTGATGAATTAAAATTATTCAACAGGAGAACATTTTATTATATTAATTTGATAAAAAATCTTCATAATTCCTGCTAACCCCAGACCAATCCCTGCATCCAAAGTTCTCAAAAACTTTGGCATGTTTATTTTACGCCATAAGCAATCATTACTGAAGTCCATGTGCTGGTCTTCCCACCAGACAAGACCAGACACCACCGGCATCAGGGAGAGATACTAGATACTGTGGTATTTCCTTAAGAAGGTGGCCTGTGTGCCATACTTTCTTCTGAGTACATCGTAGAGTCCCCAGATTTATATGGGGCTTTGAAAGTAGAAAGTATCTGTGCTTCTGTCCCCAAATAGAGCCTGTGAACGTGGCAAGGGTACTAGAGAAGTCTTTCAGAACCTTCCACGATAAACATGCTGTAGGAGGAATGCAGCGGAAGTGTCTGAGCAGGGTGAGAAAGCCAAAGTCAGGGACAACAGCCTCAGGGTCTTCTCCATTCCAAGAGCCCTAGCAACTCTGAGGAGAGGCAGTTCTGGAGGGGCCCTGCGGAAGATTGTCCAACCACATGACTGTTATTCACAGGATAAACTGACAGGAGAGAAGATGGAAGTTGTCTTTCAGGATGCCTGACTCCAGAGGTGACCCACAAAGCCTTGCCCCACCTCAACACTGCCAGCCCCGACTCACTGGCTTTCACTCAGTCTACTGGATTTAGACCCTGCTGTGCAGATGGAGAGGGGGAAACTCAAAACTGACAAAGATTGTCTTCAACCAAGAGTTTGTCTCAGTGCAATGTGAGATTATGCTGAGTTAAATGATATTTAGTTTAGAATGGGGGATTCCTCAGTGACTCAGCTGATAAAGAATCTGCCTGCCAACAAGCTAAACAACCTGGAAGAAATGCACAGTGTCTTAGAGAAGATTAATCTCCCAAGACTGAACCAGGAAGAAATAGAAACTATTAACAACCCAATCACAAGCTCAGATATCGACTTTGTGATCAAATATCTACCCCCAAATAAAAGCCCAAGGCCACAGATGGTTTGACAGGTGAATTCTACCAAACATTTAAAGAAGACCTAATGCCTGGCCTTTTAAAACTCTACCAAAAAATTGCACAGGAAGGAACAATTCCAAACACATTCCACGAGGCCGCCATCACCCTGACACCAAAGTCAGGCAAAGACAGCACAAAAAAAGAAAATTATAGGCCAATTTCACTGATGAACTTAGATGCCAAGATCTTCAACAAAATCCTAGCAAACAGAATTCAACGACACATGCAAAAACTCATACATCATGATCAAGTCGGGTTCATCCCAGGCATGCAAGGACTCTTCAATATCCGCAAATCAATCAATGTGATACACCATATCAACAAATTGAGAGACAAAAATCACATGATCATCTCAATAGATGCAGAAAAAGCCCTCAACAAAATCCAACACCCATTTATGATAAAAACTCTTCAAAAAATGGGCATAGAAGGAACCTACCTCAACATAGTGAAAGCTATATATGAGAAGCCCACAGCGAACCTTATTCTCAATGGAGAAAAACTCAAAGCTTTCCCTCTAAGATCAGGAACAAAACAACGGTGTCCACTTTCACCACCATTATCCAACATAGTTCTGGGAAGTTCTAGCAACAGCAAGAAGAGAAGAGAAAGAAATAAAAGGAATCCAGATTGGAAAGGAAGAAGTCAAACTCTCTCTATTCGCAAATGACATGATACTATACATAGAAAACTCCAAAGATGCTATTAAAAAACTACTAGAGCTAATCAACGAATTCAGTAAAGTCGCAGGATATAAAATCAACACACAGAAATCACTCACATTCCTATACACAAACAATGAAAAATCAGAAAATGAAATCAAAGAGGAAATCCCCTTCACCATTGCAACCAAAAGAATCAAATATTGAGGAATAAACCTACCCAAAGAAACAAAAGAACTAGACACAGAAAATTACAAGATACTCATGAAAGAAATGAAAGAAGACTTAAACAGATGGAGAGATATTCCATGTTCCTGTGTTGGAAGAATCAACACTGTGAAAATGACCATACTACCAAATATCCTCTACAGATTCAATATGATCCCTATCAACCTACCAATGACATTCTTCACAGAACTAGACCAAAGAATAACACAGGTCATATGGAAACACAAAAGACCTCGAATAGCCAATGCAATCCTGAGAAAGAAGAATGGAGCTGGAGGGATCAGCCTCTCAAACTTCACACTATACTACAAAGCAACAGTCCTCAAGACAGTATGGTACTGGCACAAAAACAGAAATACAGACCAATGGAACAAGATAGAGAACCCAGAGATACACCCACGCACCTATGGGTACCTGATTTTTGACAAAGGAGGTGAAAATCTAAAATGGGACAAAGACAGCCTCTTCAACAAGTGGTGCTGGGAAAATTGGACAGCTACATGCCAAAAAATGAAGTTGAAACATTCCCCGACACCCTACACAAAGATCAACTCAAAATGCATTAGAGACCTAAATGGAAGACCAGAAACCCTACAACTCTTAGAGGAGAATATAGGCAAAACACTCAAGGACATAAACCAAAGCAAGATCTTCTCTGACCCGCCTACTAGAACAGCGGAACTGAAACCAAAAATTAACATGTGGGACCTCATGAAACTTAAATGCTTCTGCATAGCAGAAGAAACTGCAAACAAGGTGAACAGACAACCCACAGAATGAGAGAAAATCATAGCAAATGAAACAACGAATTAATCTCCAAAATCTACAAGCAACTCAGACAACTCAGCACTGGAAAAATAAACAACCCAATCAAAAAATGGGAAAAGGACCTAAACAGACACCTCTCCAAAGAGGACATACAGATGGCCAAAAAACACATGAAATGATGCTCCACTTCGCTTATTATTAGAGAAATGCAAATCAAAACTACAATGAGATATCACCTCACACCCGTGAGAATGGTCATCATCAAAACATCTACAGACAATAAGTGCTGGAGAGGGTGCATAGAAAATGGAACACTGTTGCATTGCTGGTGGGAATGCAAATTGATACAGCCGCAGTGGAAGAGATGGAGATTCCTTAAAAACCTAAACATAGAAGCACCATACGACCCAGCAATCCCACTCTTAAGCTTATACTCTGATGAAATCAAAACTGAAAGAAGCACCTGTACCACAGTGTTCATTTCAGAACTCTATGCAATAGCTAGAACATGGAAGGAACCTAGATGTCCATCAATGAATGAATGGATAAAAAAGTGCTGGTACATATATACAATGGAGTACTTCTCAACTGTAAAAAGAAATGCAGAAGAATCAGTCCTAATGAGGTGGCTGGATCTAGAACCTATCATAAAAAGTGAAGTAAGTCAAAAAGAGAAAGACAAATACAGTATACTAACACACATATATGGAATCTAATAGAATGGTAATGATAATACACGCAGTGAAGTGATGAAAAAACAGACATAGAGAGCAGACATATGGACATTGTGGGGAATGAACAGTGGGTGGGAGGAGTAAAGGAAGTAGCATGAAAACCTATACTATCATATGTGAAAAAAATAGCTATTGTCATTGCACTGTGAGAAAAGGGGATCCTGCAGGGGCGCTGTGCAACGTCCTGGACGGGTGGGATGGGGGGGACATACACATGACTAATCTGGAATTATACATATACAACAACAAATCTCTATAAAAGTGAAAATTAAAATAAAAATTAAAAAAAAGAAAAAAGAAATAAAAGAATCTGCCTACAATGCAGGAGACGCAGGTTCAATCCCTGGGTCAGGAAGCTCTTCTGGAAAAGGAAATGGCAATCCACTCCAGTATTCTCGCCTGATGAATCCCATGGACAGAGGAGCCTGGCGAACTACAGTCCATGGAACTGCAAAAAAAGTCAGACACAATGTAGCAACTAAACAACAACATCTAACAGAATGATAACTCAAAATATCAATTAAATTATGAGGGATACAGGGAAAGATGAAATAATTTTCCATTTACCCTTCTGAGTTCTTAATTGAGACCTCTGTACCAAAGATACATTAGCAGGAGAAAAACAAATAGACAAGTATTAGCATGTATACTCATATATACCCGGGAGATATCAGGGGAAAATGAGTAACTCCCTGAGATGGCTTAGAATACAGGATTAAAGCCCATTTTAACAGGGAAAAAGGAGGAGGCACGTAAGCCTCCTGGGGCAGAGGAAATAATTTTTAGAAAAAGATGAATGGGCCTTTGAGGAACTGATGGGAGGAGCTATAAAAGTTCAGGACAAAGTTTGTCTGGGTGTGGTCCTAACACTGTGGTAAGAGTCAGTTCTCCCAGTTTATAAAATACACAGGGAGGGGATTTATAACAATTGAGTTCCTTTGGGAGGATCTGTCTTTAGGCAGAAAAGGGAACTTAGAAGAAAGCCTGCCTCTCCCTGCATCTGCTGCTTTTCAAGTGCCTACAGCTCAAAATAATCAATAAGCCAAAGTAGCATATTCTGTGGTAGATAGTCCTGGACTGCTACAGACACAGTTTGAAGCAGCATATTCTGCTGACCTGCAGGGGAAAAGATGATATTTTCTTATACACTTGAGCTTATAACCTAAAAAAGATGCACTAGTCAAAAATGATCACAAACTAGTTCATAAATATAAGTCGTGAGAAATATCTGTGCTTTTTATTTTGACTTTTAATGAAAATTTTCAAGCTACTCACAAAAGTAGAATAATATAATGAACTCAAGTTCCAGAAATTATCAAGATATTGTCAATCTTGTTTCATCTATGATCACTCACACACACACACACACTTTACTGTGGAATATTTTTTAACGAATTATAGGCATCATTTAATTTCAAGCAAAATTCTTCTGCATTTATCTTTAGTGGAATTTAAAAGGAATTTTTTAGCATTACCGAGATACCATTATCACACCTAATAGAATTAACAACAGTTCCATAATGTAATATCTATGCCTTTTCAAATTTCCCTAGGTGTCCCACAAACATCCTTCTCAGGTTGGTTGGTTTGAATCAGGACCCAAAATCCACTGACTGCATTCAGCTAATGGGTCTCTTAAGTCCCTTTTCATGTGTAAAAGTTTACTCTCTAAAATCTGTAATTTTTACATTTCAAATATACATGTAATCACGTCTGTGGACTGAGGTGAGCACTTCACAAATTTACAAGCTGATCTATATGTGGAATGAAGCTGCACTCCAGCACAGGGACAAAGAATTCATCAGAAAGGGTCTGGCGCCCTCTAGTGCTTTGTTTTCAAATTATAACTGTTTCTGATCCTCAAACCTATTAAGAAACAGAAACATAATCCTGATGTAAATAGTTCCATGCTATATATACCACCTTGTAGCTGCGTACTTCTTACATCATACTACTATAAGAAAGAAATTATTTCTTCCTTTTGATAAAGAAGAATTAGTTACCGAATGCTGAGTACACAGTCAATTCTTCATGACATTTTCTACCATGGAAGATCATAGCTCACCATTCAAAGTAACATTACCATCACTTACACCAGAAGGTCTTGCTGCTATTTCCAAGACAGCCCTATTGTTTTAACAGCACCTTTATTTCAGACTGCCATTGTTTCACTCTACACATTACTGTACTTGGAGCGTACATAGAGGTTCCTCTAAAAGATACAAACACAGGGCTTCCCTGGTGGTCCCGTGGGTAAAGAGTCGGACTTGCAGTGCAAGGGGCACTGGTTAGATATCTGGCCGGGTTAGATTCCACGTGCTACGGAGTGGCTGGACCGGTCCAACTATGAGTCGACGCCCTGGAGCGCATGAGTCTAGGGTCAGTGCTCTGCAAGGAGAGAGGTCACGGTGATGGGAGGATCACAGTGGCCAAAGGGATGGGGAACCTGGGTGGGGGGAGGGCCAAGGGATATGCATCTGATTGATCTGGGAACATACATGTACAAAAATAAATAAATAAATTAATTAATTAATTAATTTAAAAAAAAAAGAATAATGATGGATGAAAATAAACCAAAAAAAACGATAAAAGAGGCCAAAATTTTTTTAAAAATACAAGACACAGATGTCTCAGTTGTTTTTGATGTTGCATAGGATAATGAAAGACAGAAGAATGAAATACAACGAAAGAAAAAGATTATAACAATCCTTAGACTGGGAGACAGCACCAGGCAGCATGACAGATTCTATTCTATATGATCAATATATTTGAAAATAATAATTGATTATACAGTGTTATAACTGACAGAAAAGAGAAACCAAAGGCAAAAAAAGATATACCTATCAAGCAAGACTTGTTTGCGTTGAATAATTTTTACATCTATGACTAACCATGTGGATAAGCATGCATTTTCTGTCAAAATGTTAAAGATATTTTTGTTTGTGATTAAAATTGTCATGGTTCTGCCACAGACCATTTTTTAAAATGTGTTCCTGAAAGAAGAAAGTAAAGCTGAATTAAAGTGAAAAGGGGGCAAGGCATAAATTATACTCCATCTCTTAAATACCAGGTGAACACCCCCCACAAAGTTCTTCATACAGAAATTCTCAGGGTAGCAATAACTTAGCGATTCAAGACTGGTCTCTTCCCCACGTGAGAAGTCGTTTCGACTGTGTCAAGCGAATGCCAAGTTTAGGAAAACATTGCCACCTTTGAATTGTTCACAAAGTTCAACAGCAGAATCCAATATAATTTTGATTAAACACAAATTCAATCTCCAGCCCAGCTCAAACCTGACCTGACTGTCGGCGATGTTGATTTATTCCTCCCTCTCCAATGAAGCCTCAGGTTTTATTCTAGAATAACAGAAACAGGACCAATGGATAACCTTTTGCGTTTCCATCATTCTTTTTCAGGGTGACCTTGGCTTCAAATGGATAGCTCAGATCTTGGGGAAATGGACGAGTGTCTGATTGTTTTATTTTTGCAATTATATGTTGGGGGAGATGAGAACAAGACAGTAGATATTCCCAGTACAGTTCATTCTGAGGCCAGAATGAGGAATTTCCTCCACAGCTGAGTTCAAAGAAGTGACACAGGACTGCAGCTGGTGGAAGGCTGCCCGGAGGTAGAGGGAGGGGGAGGTTGCCCTGCCTCATCTCTGGCTTTCCTCCTGCCCTAGGTCACTCTCCCACTGCCCGCCACCCCAGCTAGTAACAGTGAAGAGACAGTGACAAGCCCTGGCTCAGGTCCAGTCCAATGGAGAACAACCAGAAAGCCAGCGCTGATCCCATGGAAACTAGAGAGTCTTGTCCTTCCACGAGGTCATACAGAAGGACCACTTCCCACTCATCCCCCTGACACCATGGGCATATCTCAGGGAAACAGCTGTCCAGATACCAATCCTCATTATTTGTGGGTAGTTTTCTCCTATCAAGGGGCTTCTCCAGAGGCTCAGTTGGTAAAGAATCCACCTGCAATGCAGGAGACCTGGGTTTAATCCCTAGGTTGGGAAGATCCCCTGAAGAAGCGAATGGCAGCCCACCCCAGTATCCTGCTGGGAGAATATCATCCTGGCGGGCTGCTTTCCATGGGGCTGCAAAGAGTTGGACAAGACTGAGCGACTAACACTTTAACTGTTCCACTACCCTATCCAGTTATGCTGAACACTGAAACAGCTGGTGGGACTGAACCATCACTTCCAGGTAAACATATACTTGGATTCCCCTAAGCCTCCGATCACAACACTGTAATCAACCCATCAACACATAAGCTTGTTTGACATGTGCTTCTGCTGAAAGGTGCCATGTAATACCTGCTATTGATTCATTAACACTAAACTCATATCCACTATTTAAGTCCTGCCTGAACGAAGTTTATTACCAGTTGCCTTGAGACTTCCCTGGTAGCTCAGTGGTAAAGAGTTCACCTGCCAAGGAAGGAGACACAAGTTTGATCCCTGATCCAGGAAGATCCCACATGCTACGGAGCAACTAAGCCCGTTAGCCACAACTGTGGAGCCTGTGCTCTAGAGCCTCAGAGCCGCATCTATTGAGCCCGTGCATTGCAATTACTGAAGACTGTGTGCCCTAGAGCCCGAGTTCCACAACAAGAAAAGCCACCGCAACAAGAACCTACTCACCTCAACTAGAGAGAAGCCCCCACTCCCTGCAACTACAGAGGTGCCTACGGCAGCAGTGAAGGCCCAGAAGAGCCAAAAATAATAAATAAAATTACCAGACGCCTTTTCCAAGTAAAGCCCACAGCAGCCTTCTAGCACTTGCGGGCCACTTTAAAGGGCAAAACCACCCCCAAAGAGCACTGACAGGTGGTTTCACTGCCATGAAAAACATGGCACTAAACACCGTATACAACACACCTGCTGCCAGTGACCGAGTTGAAATAGAAAACCAGTGCGCTACCTTGTTTCCCCTCAGCTGGGAGCAGGCCTGTCAGGCGACTCAAACTTTGTGAGCATTCGTGCAAATGGGGACTGAAGATATATTTTATCGCTTGAATGAATTTGTAAATATAGAGTCTGAAAATAAGGACAGCAGAATGCGTAAGAGGAGCGCGCTCCGTCGCTAAAGTAGCTTCTCCCTGGGAACTGACCTACGTTGGGCGGGGGAAGACCACCAACTCTAACGCCAGCCAGGCTTCTTTCTTCACTCGCAGAAACGACCACCGCATGAAGAGAGGCACCGGTCTTGACCACTGGACCACAAGGCTCGCGCTTAGGAGAACGTCCATTAGAATCCGCCGCAGAGGAGGTGAAACGGCGGCTCTCACGCATGCGCCCCCATAAGAATGCCCCACGCGCTGAAACTGATTTCTCTTCATCGCCTGATTGTCCGGAGACCGAGACTGATCTGTAGAGCACTGGGCATCCCCAAGAATCTCGCCTTCTTGAAGGACTCTGACGCCCGTCCATAAATAGCAGCCAGCCCTAAACCCTCAGCATACTCTGTTTTCTATAGCATGCATTTCCGAATTGCAATTCCTCGGCTATTCGAATAAATTCAGTTTCTGGTGATGTGCGCTTGCCTTTTATTGAAAGGAAAATTTCTGAACCCGGGGGGCCCTCCCGTCCAATTAAAGGGGCAGAGGAAATAATTTTTAGAAAAAGATGAATGGGCCTTTGAGGAACTGATGGGAGGAGCTATAAAAGTTCAGGACAAAGTTTGTCTGGGTGTGGTCCTAACACTGTGGTAAGAGTCAGTTCTCCCAGTTTATAAAATACACAGGGAGGGGATTTATAACAATTGAGTTCCTTTGGGAGGATCTGTCTTTAGGCAGAAAAGGGAACTTAGAAGAAAGCCTGCCTCTCCTGCATCTGCTGCTTTTCAAGTGCCTACAGCTCAAAATAATCAATAAGCCAAAGTAGCATATTCTGTGGTAGATAGTCCTGGACTGCTACAGACACAGTTTGAAGCAGCATATTCTGCTGACCTGCAGGGGAAAAGATGATATTTTCTTATACACTTGAGCTTATAACCTAAAAAAGATGCACTAGTCAAAAATGATCACAAACTAGTTCATAAATATAAGTCGTGAGAAATATCTGTGCTTTTTATTTTGACTTTTAATGAAAATTTTCAAGCTACTCACAAAAGTAGAATAATATAATGAACTCAAGTTCCAGAAATTATCAAGATATTGTCAATCTTGTTTCATCTATGATCACTCACACACACACACACACTTTACTGTGGAATATTTTTTAACGAATTATAGGCATCATTTAATTTCAAGCAAAAATTCTTCTGCATGTATCTTTAGTGGAATTTAAAAGGAATTTTTTAGCATTACCGAGATACCATTATCACACCTAATAGAATTAACAACAGTTCCATAATGTAATATCTATGCCTTTTCAAATTTCCCTAGGTGTCCCACAAACATCCTTCTCAGGTTGGTTGGTTTGAATCAGGACCCAAAATCCACTGACTGCATTCAGCTAATGGGTCTCTTAAGTCCCTTTTCATGTGTAAAAGTTTACTCTCTAAAATCTGTAATTTTTACATTTCAAATATACATGTAATCACGTCTGTGGACTGAGGTGAGCACTTCACAAATTTACAAGCTGATCTATATGTGGAATGAAGCTGCACTCCAGCACAGGGACAAAGAATTCATCAGAAAGGGTCTGGCGCCCTCTAGTGCTTTGTTTTCAAATTATAACTGTTTCTGATCCTCAAACCTATTAAGAAACAGAAACATAATCCTGATGTAAATAGTTCCATGCTATATATACCACCTTGTAGCTGCGTACTTCTTACATCATACTACTATAAGAAAGAAATTATTTCTTCCTTTTGATAAAGAAGAATTAGTTACCGAATGCTGAGTACACAGTCAATTCTTCATGACATTTTCTACCATGGAAGATCATAGCTCACCATTCAAAGTAACATTACCATCACTTACACCAGAAGGTCTTGCTGCTATTTCCAAGACAGCCCTATTGTTTTAACAGCACCTTTATTTCAGACTGCCATTGTTTCACTCTACACATTACTGTACTTGGAGCGTACATAGAGGTTCCTCTAAAAGATACAAACACAGGGCTTCCCTGGTGGTCCCGTGGGTAAAGAGTCGGACTTGCAGTGCAAGGGGCACTGGTTAGATATCTGGCCGGGTTAGATTCCACGTGCTACGGAGTGGCTGGACCGGTCCAACTATGAGTCGACGCCCTGGAGCGCATGAGTCTAGGGTCAGTGCTCTGCAAGGAGAGAGGTCACGGTGATGGGAGGATCACAGTGGCCAAAGGGATGGGGGGGGGGGAACCTGGGTGGGGGGAGGGCCAAGGGATATGCATCTGATTGATCTGGGAACATACATGTACAAAAATAAATAAATAAATTAATTAATTAATTAATTTAAAAAAAAAAGAATAATGATGGATGAAAATAAACCAAAAAAAACGATAAAAGAGGCCAAAATTTTTTTAAAAATACAAGACACAGATGTCTCAGTTGTTTTTGATGTTGCATAGGATAATGAAAGACAGAAGAATGAAATACAACGAAAGAAAAAGATTATAACAATCCTTAGACTGGGAGACAGCACCAGGCAGCATGACAGATTCTATTCTATATGATCAATATATTTGAAAATAATAATTGATTATACAGTGTTATAACTGACAGAAAAGAGAAACCAAAGGCAAAAAAAGATATACCTATCAAGCAAGACTTGTTTGCGTTGAATAATTTTTACATCTATGACTAACCATGTGGATAAGCATGCATTTTCTGTCAAAATGTTAAAGATATTTTTGTTTGTGATTAAAATTGTCATGGTTCTGCCACAGACCATTTTTTAAAATGTGTTCCTGAAAGAAGAAAGTAAAGCTGAATTAAAGTGAAAAGGGGGCAAGGCATAAATTATACTCCATCTCTTAAATACCAGGTGAACACCCCCCACAAAGTTCTTCATACAGAAATTCTCAGGGTAGCAATAACTTAGCGATTCAAGACTGGTCTCTTCCCCACGTGAGAAGTCGTTTCGACTGTGTCAAGCGAATGCCAAGTTTAGGAAAACATTGCCACCTTTGAATTGTTCACAAAGTTCAACAGCAGAATCCAATATAATTTTGATTAAACACAAATTCAATCTCCAGCCCAGCTCAAACCTGACCTGACTGTCGGCGATGTTGATTTATTCCTCCCTCTCCAATGAAGCCTCAGGTTTTATTCTAGAATAACAGAAACAGGACCAATGGATAACCTTTTGCGTTTCCATCATTCTTTTTCAGGGTGACCTTGGCTTCAAATGGATAGCTCAGATCTTGGGGAAATGGACGAGTGTCTGATTGTTTTATTTTTGCAATTATATGTTGGGGGAGATGAGAACAAGACAGTAGATATTCCCAGTACAGTTCATTCTGAGGCCAGAATGAGGAATTTCCTCCACAGCTGAGTTCAAAGAAGTGACACAGGACTGCAGCTGGTGGAAGGCTGCCCGGAGGTAGAGGGAGGGGGAGGTTGCCCTGCCTCATCTCTGGCTTTCCTCCTGCCCTAGGTCACTCTCCCACTGCCCGCCACCCCAGCTAGTAACAGTGAAGAGACAGTGACAAGCCCTGGCTCAGGTCCAGTCCAATGGAGAACAACCAGAAAGCCAGCGCTGATCCCATGGAAACTAGAGAGTCTTGTCCTTCCACGAGGTCATACAGAAGGACCACTTCCCACTCATCCCCCTGACACCATGGGCATATCTCAGGGAAACAGCTGTCCAGATACCAATCCTCATTATTTGTGGGTAGTTTTCTCCTATCAAGGGGCTTCTCCAGAGGCTCAGTTGGTAAAGAATCCACCTGCAATGCAGGAGACCTGGGTTTAATCCCTAGGTTGGGAAGATCCCCTGAAGAAGCGAATGGCAGCCCACCCCAGTATCCTGCTGGGAGAATATCATCCTGGCGGGCTGCTTTCCATGGGGCTGCAAAGAGTTGGACAAGACTGAGCGACTAACACTTTAACTGTTCCACTACCCTATCCAGTTATGCTGAACACTGAAACAGCTGGTGGGACTGAACCATCACTTCCAGGTAAACATATACTTGGATTCCCCTAAGCCTCCGATCACAACACTGTAATCAACCCATCAACACATAAGCTTGTTTGACATGTGCTTCTGCTGAAAGGTGCCATGTAATACCTGCTATTGATTCATTAACACTAAACTCATATCCACTATTTAAGTCCTGCCTGAACGAAGTTTATTACCAGTTGCCTTGAGACTTCCCTGGTAGCTCAGTGGTAAAGAGTTCACCTGCCAAGGAAGGAGACACAAGTTTGATCCCTGATCCAGGAAGATCCCACATGCTACGGAGCAACTAAGCCCGTTAGCCACAACTGTGGAGCCTGTGCTCTAGAGCCTCAGAGCCGCATCTATTGAGCCCGTGCATTGCAATTACTGAAGACTGTGTGCCCTAGAGCCCGAGTTCCACAACAAGAAAAGCCACCGCAACAAGAACCTACTCACCTCAACTAGAGAGAAGCCCCCACTCCCTGCAACTACAGAGGTGCCTACGGCAGCAGTGAAGGCCCAGAAGAGCCAAAAATAATAAATAAAATTACCAGACGCCTTTTCCAAGTAAAGCCCACAGCAGCCTTCTAGCACTTGCGGGCCACTTTAAAGGGCAAAACCACCCCCAAAGAGCACTGACAGGTGGTTTCACTGCCATGAAAAACATGGCACTAAACACCGTATACAACACACCTGCTGCCAGTGACCGAGTTGAAATAGAAAACCAGTGCGCTACCTTGTTTCCCCTCAGCTGGGAGCAGGCCTGTCAGGCGACTCAAACTTTGTGAGCATTCGTGCAAATGGGGACTGAAGATATATTTTATCGCTTGAATGAATTTGTAAATATAGAGTCTGAAAATAAGGACAGCAGAATGCGTAAGAGGAGCGCGCTCCGTCGCTAAAGTAGCTTCTCCCTGGGAACTGACCTACGTTGGGGCGAAGCGAAGACCACCAACTCTAACGCCAGCCAGGCTTCTTTCTTCACTCGCAGAAACGACCACCGCATGAAGAGAGGCACCGGTCTTGACCACTGGACCACAAGGCTCGCGCTTAGGAGAACGTCCATTAGAATCCGCCGCAGAGGAGGTGAAACGGCGGCTCTCACGCATGCGCCCTCATAAGAATGCCCCTACGCGCTGAAACTGATTTCTCTCTTCATCGCCTGATTGTCCGGAGACCGAGACTGATCTGTAGAGCACTGGGCATCCCCCAAGAATCTCTCGCCTTCTTGAAGGACTCTGACGCCTCGTCCATAAATAGCAGCCAGCCCTAAACCCTCAGCATACTCTGTTACTTGCTATAGCATGCATTTCCCGAATTGCAATTCCTCGGCTATTCCGGAATAAATTCAGTTTCTGGTGATGTGCGCTTGCCTTTATTTAGATTGACACACCACTTTGGATAACTTGTTAACCAGGATGAATTCCTCTGGCAAAGTGGGCGGGCATACCAGTTGGCTTTGTTTCAGATGTGACCCTCCTGGTCGAATATCCCTGGGATTTTAGCGTCAGAGATAGTGAAAAGAAGAAAGGCCTTCGCACAAGGGAAATAAATAAATAAGATTAGGGTCATTCATTTAACTATTTTAAGAGTATTATGTTATATTCCCACATGATGAAACAGAATAGAACAGCTGAAAAGGGTTGTAAGTAGGGTTTTCCTAGTGACTCAGTGGTAAAGAATCCACCAGCCAATGCAGGAGACACGTATTCGATCCTCGATCCTAGGAAGACCCGCACATGCCTCGGAGCAATTAAGCCCGTGCACCACAACTGGGCTGGGGCTCAAGAACTGCCGACAGCAACTGTTGAGCGCACTACTGAAGCCCAACGTGCCCTCGAGCCTCGGTGCTCTGTTTGCAATGAGAAGCCCCATGCACGCAAACGAAGAGAACACGCCCCACTCCACTCCACCCTCAAGCTGAAACTAGAGAAAACGTTGCACAACGAAACCCCATGCATAAACAAGGACCCAGAACAGCTGAAAATAAATGCTTTACAAAATTTTAAAGGGGGGGTGGCATACAGCTATACGCTCCAGGACTGCCTCTCCCCATGCCCCATTCCCCTCACCTAAAAAAAAAAAAAAAAACGAGGGGAAAATTTGAAAATTCCCGGAATCTGTTAGACAGTCCAAAGTCCCTGGAGGCTAAAAGGCACAGAAAGTCCTGTCCCTTAACATAATAAAGCCAGAGCTCAGCTCTCTTAGGTTAGAGGTGAAGTCGCCTATTGTCATCAGCCTGGATCATAGCCACTTCCTCTTCCCCTGGGGCATGAAAAATATTGAAACATTCTGATATTCCCTCCCAAGATTATGCTGTGAAACAGTGCAGCCTGCTTCGGTTTTACCTTTGTACCTATGGGGAGACGACTCCAGAGGGCATTTTCTTTAATAAGAGATATTTTGTAACATCAAGCAGTGTCTTATTTCCCGTCTGCTGCTGTTTAGTCACTAAATCAGTAAGTAGTGTTGCTAAACTTCCATGTTAGACGATCAAGCTACAGAACGCACACACTCAATCTCTGTACTGTTTGCTACCTACAAGTAAGTGATGCTTACTAGCTCCAACTTAAAAAACAAAATTATTAACTTCTGAATATGAAACATTAAAGAAACAGACAATATTAGTTAATATGTGACAAAACACTAATCTTTTTTGAGCATAAGTGGTTTGTACCTATCAGAAAACACAGGCAGTAAATGGATAAGGAGAATATAAGATTAAATGTTCCAGTGAAATTGCAGGGTAGGACAATCAACACCAGCCAGACCATTGAAGGCTCCCAAATTCCACTAATCGTTGTGGACACATTAATCTTGTGTCGGCATACAGGGAGAAATGAGGGCATGGGGGTGGGGAGAGCAGAGCCTGGAAGGCCAGTCAGAATGTTGCAACAGCTCAAGTATGAACTCATTTGGGTAGAGGCACCCAGAAAGGAAAAGACGAAACCAACGCAAAAGACGGCATGGAGACAGAATTCAAAATGCTCGCTGAGGGAAGGGAATTGTGAGATTTTCAGTCTAAGAGGCACCGTGCCCGGGAGAAGGAAGGAAAGTGACTTGTCTACTTCAGTAGACATGTTTGATAACCCTTAGACAGCCCGTAAATACCTGTCTTCACCAGGAGCAAGTCGTTCCTCCCAATTTCCAAACATATCCCTTGAAAATGTTACAATTTTTACATTTGTATTTTATTTTACTCTTTTTAGTCTCCTCACCAAATCACTTATTTACTTTAAACAAATTTCTGCAACAACACAAATAACTTTTTTATATTCTATATTCGTTTCCCACCCACTCCCTGAAAGTCCTTACTCTTTAAGTTAATCTTCTTATAATATCTGAATCAGTAAAGTATTTGTTAGATTAACTTCCTCTGATACTAAATCTCATAGGAAATCAAAAGGAGGTATTAGTATTCTACTCCTATTGCTTTTCTCAGAAATATGTTAACTGAGGGATGTTCTTAATATACTTACACAAGCTGTATAGTAGTTTCTTCTGATTAAATGCTTTAATATATCAAGCATTAATGGGTAGATGGCTTATTGAGAATTCTCCAGTGAGCTCCTAGAGCTAAAGTGTCTTATTTCCCGTCTGCTGCTGTTTAGTCACTAAATCAGTAAGTAGTGTTGCTAAACTTCCATGTTAGACGATCAAGCTACAGAACGCACACACTCAATCTCTGTACTGTTTGCTACCTACAAGTAAGTGATGCTTACTAGCTCCAACTTAAAAAACAAAATTATTAACTTCTGAATATGAAACATTAAAGAAACAGACAATATTAGTTAATATGTGACAAAACACTAATCTTTTTTGAGCATAAGTGGTTTGTACCTATCAGAAAACACAGGCAGTAAATGGATAAGGAGAATATAAGATTAAATGTTCCAGTGAAATTGCAGGGTAGGACAATCAACACCAGCCAGACCATTGAAGGCTCCCAAATTCCACTAATCGTTGTGGACACATTAATCTTGTGTCGGCATACAGGGAGAAATGAGGGCATGGGGGTGGGGAGAGCAGAGCCTGGAAGGCCAGTCAGAATGTTGCAACAGCTCAAGTATGAACTCATTTGGGTAGAGGCACCCAGAAAGGAAAAGACGAAACCAACGCAAAAGACGGCATGGAGACAGAATTCAAAATGCTCGCTGAGGGAAGGGAATTGTGAGATTTTCAGTCTAAGAGGCACCGTGCCCGGGAGAAGGAAGGAAAGTGACTTGTCTACTTCAGTAGACATGTTTGATAACCCTTAGACAGCCCGTAAATACCTGTCTTCACCAGGAGCAAGTCGTTCCTCCCAATTTCCAAACATATCCCTTGAAAATGTTACAATTTTTACATTTGTATTTTATTTTACTCTTTTTAGTCTCCTCACCAAATCACTTATTTACTTTAAACAAATTTCTGCAACAACACAAATAACTTTTTTATATTCTATATTCGTTTCCCACCCACTCCCTGAAAGTCCTTACTCTTTAAGTTAATCTTCTTATAATATCTGAATCAGTAAAGTATTTGTTAGATTAACTTCCTCTGATACTAAATCTCATAGGAAATCAAAAGGAGGTATTAGTATTCTACTCCTATTGCTTTTCTCAGAAATATGTTAACTGAGGGATGTTCTTAATATACTTACACAAGCTGTATAGTAGTTTCTTCTGATTAAATGCTTTAATATATCAAGCATTAATGGGTAGATGGCTTATTGAGAATTCTCCAGTGAGCTCCTAGAGCTGACAATAGCCAAATACCAGAGGAGACAGACCCAGTGAATCTTCATAACTATCAAGTTAAGTCACAAGGAACCTTTGCCTCACTGGTAAAACCTAGTCAGGAGCTACTCAAATGGAGGAAATTCAGGAAACATGCCCAGTGCCTTTCTGCCAGGACAATAAATGGCCAACCTGCTTGAGTTTTTCTTGCCAGAATTTCCTACACTGGAGGAAATGATAAAAGAATTGAGGACACAACATAAAGAGAAGGTTAAGAAGTGTTAGTCCCTTAGTCGTGTCTGACTCTTTGCGGACTGTATAACCCTCCAGGCTTCTCTTACAGTGAACTCTTCAGGCAAGAATACTGGAGTGGGTTGCCATTCCCTTCTCCAGAGAATCTTCCCAACACAGGGATCATATCCAGGTCTCCTGCATTGCAGGCAGATTCTGTACCATCTGAATCACGAGAGCTCAAAAACGAGGGTAAGAGATTAATATTAGCTTTATGATGTTGGCAAGTGGGAAAACTATATAAAAGGACAGAAAATTCAAATGAACACACACTTATAAGACACTAATTTCAGTACAAAATCCTGCATTAAATTCTGTGAGGAAAACAGAAAATTCTCGTATATTTTATAATTTGTGGAATGCCCACTTAGTGACAGGCCTTCTGTTATAAACAGGGGGTAGATAAAGGAGAAAAGAGACCAAAATTTCTGCCCTGAGAACTGCCCTGGCAGTCCAATGATTAAGACTTTGCTTCCACTGCAGGGGGTACAGGTTCAATCCCTGGTCTGGGAACTAAGAACCCATATATCACATAGCATGGCCAAAAAAAAAAAAAATCTAAGAAGAAAAAAAAATTCTCATCCTCAAAGAGACCACAGCCATGTAGTGGGAAAAGGAGAAAAAGACCAACAAAAAGTACAGTGAAACGTTGTCATGGAGGTTGGGGTTGGGGGCAGTGTATAGAGCATACAACAGGGTCCCACACACAGGCCCAGCCCAAGGATCAGAAGCTTTTTGAAGGAAAGCCATATGTATTGGTGTCCTAGAGCTGCCATCACAAATTACCACAAAGTTGGTGGCTTACAAGAGCAGAAGGTTGTTCTCTCACAGTTCTGGAGGCTAGACACCTAAAATCAAGGTTTGGGCAGGATCACGCTCCATCTGAAAACTCCAGAGAAGAAGTCTTCCTTCCCTCTCCCAGTTCCTGGTAGTTCCCTAACGAAGATCAGCTTCTTTAACAACAGGGGGAATGAGCAGTGACGCAAAGGATAAAGACAGAAACAAAGATAGATTATACAGAGTAGGGATCAGGGGGATAGATGCCTCCGAGAAGCACTAGCAACGACTGTTTCCCACACAGTCTTTTAATTGGAAAATTTTACATGATTACATCCAGTGGGGCAGGTAGGGTGCACACACACCAATCAGATAAACAATTCCTTCTAGGCATGGATAACCTTTTGCTGACTTCAACCAGAGAAACCTGTTCAACCTAATTACTGTTATTTGTCTGAAGGACTGCAGAGGTCTTACCTCATGACCCACATCCAGGAACCTATGCCATCTAAGGATCGCAGCTTTCCACAGATCCCTTGTGACTGCATTCCACTGGATGATGAGTTCACGAGAGCATGACTTGTGTCCTGATTTTTCTCCAGGAATTCTGGATGCTTTTTGCCAAACCCATCTCCCAAAGTTCCCCACCATCCTAGGCCTTCCTTGAAGCTGTATCCCTTCACCCTCTTCCTTCCCCATCACAAGAGCGTATTCCCCGTTTTCTCTGAGTCTCTGTGTCTTCCTTCCTTCTTGTAAGATCACTAATCACTGGGTGAAGACCTCACTCACTCTTAACTAACCACATCTGCAAAGACCTTATTTCCAAATAAGATCATGTTCTGAAGTTCCAGGAGGACATGAATTTTGAGGGAATACTATTCAACTCACCAAACCAGGCAACAAATGACAAGATCTGATCTAAGGTGGCAGCTAAACAGACGGAAAGGAGAGGAAGCAGCCCAGAAAGACACATTGTTTTCCGGTTTGGGTAACATGCTGGTGCCATCTCTGAGAGGAGGTATTCCAGGCAGAGGGAGCTTTTCTTGGGCTTGTTGGTATTACCAAGTTATTAAGATGATAACCACTATTCTTTTTTTTGGCCAAACCACAGCTTAGGGGAATCTTAGTTCCTAAAGCAGGGATCGAGTCCATGCCCTCATCAATATGTGGTATCCTAATCGCTGATCTGCCAGGAAATTTGCAATAACTAGTATTCTTGGGCATCTCTTACTTGTTTTCCAAAACTCACAAGAATTCTGCAAAATAAGCATTATTTTTGGATTACAGCTGAGAACACTGAAGCTAGAGGGGATGAGAAACTTTCCCAGAATCCCTCAGTTTGGAGGAGGTTTGAAAGAAGAGAGGGAAGGAGGGAGTGGAGAATATGGAAAAGTACCCACTCGAGCTTCCTAAGCCAGTATTCACCCCAGAAAATGGTCCTAGAGTAATGACATTTTGGCAGGATAGTTACATTCCTTACACTACTGTCTTTTGGGAGTTCCATACCTTGTTGCTAACAAGGTTCAAGTGAAGAAATTCACAAGGCAAATTTGACGTTTCCTTCCCTTTGCTCCTTTATATATGTGAATGTTCTATAGAGGAATCAATTAATCTTGTCCCTAAGTTAAAAGTTGCATATAAAAACTAAAGCTGTCAAAATTCAACCATCCTTCTCATTTCGAAGTATGATTTTATATTTATATGTGAAAGCATTTTTTAAAAACCATCCAGTTAGTCCCTATACAGGTTATTGGTGGAAATTTAAGAGATGCTTTGCTCACAGAGAAAGGCAGTAACATAAAATGCACTATCTGTCCAAGGTTTACTTATAACTTTTAACTTCTGAAGAGCAACATGCTTTCTAGCTAAATTTTCTTATATTAAAATTGAATTCGGAACTTTAACTTTTGAACAGTTAAATGCAGTTAAAATTCTATAAATTAAAATCCCATATATTACATAAAAATTCCATATGTGAAAAAGCACAAATATTCTGTGTTTTGTGCATAGGCATTATTTGGAAAAATGAAAATACTAGAGTACAATCTTTACTGATGATTTGACAATGTTTGCACTACTATATCATATCCAATAAATGACCTTTTTACAAAGCATTAAAAAAAATTCAGCCATCCGTAAAGTTGTCATTCATCAACTAAACCAAGTAATGTCCTGGCCTCCTTCCCAAAATTCCATTAGTGTCCCTAAAAGCAGGGATCGAAAGGGTCCATGCCCTCATCAATATGTGGTATCCTAATCGCTGATCTGCCAGGAAATTTGCAATAACTAGTATTCTTGGGCATCTCTTACTTGTTTTCCAAAACTCACAAGAATTCTGCAAAATAAGCATTATTTTTGGATTACAGCTGAGAACACTGAAGCTAGAGGGATGAGAAACTTTCCCAGAATCCCTCAGTTTGGAGGAGGTTTGAAAGAAGAGAGGGAAGGAGGGAGTGGAGAATATGGAAAAGTACCCACTCGAGCTTCCTAAGCCAGTATTCACCCCAGAAAATGGTCCTAGAGTAATGACATTTTGGCAGGATAGTTACATTCCTTACACTACTGTCTTTTGGGAGTTCCATACCTTGTTGCTAACAAGGTTCAAGTGAAGAAATTCACAAGGCAAATTTGACGTTTCCTTCCCTTTGCTCCTTTATATATGTGAATGTTCTATAGAGGAATCAATTAATCTTGTCCCTAAGTTAAAAGTTGCATATAAAAACTAAAGCTGTCAAAATTCAACCATCCTTCTCATTTCGAAGTATGATTTTATATTTATATGTGAAAGCATTTTTAAGAACCATCCAGTTAGTCCCTATACAGGTTATTGGTGGAAATTTAAGAGATGCTTTGCTCACAGAGAAAGGCAGTAACATAAAATGCACTATCTGTCCAAGGTTTACTTATAACTTTTAACTTCTGAAGAGCAACATGCTTTCTAGCTAAATTTTCTTATATTAAAATTGAATTCGGAACTTTAACTTTTGAACAGTTAAATGCAGTTAAAATTCTATAAATTAAAATCCCATATATTACATAAAAATTCCATATGTGAAAAAGCACAAATATTCTGTGTTTTGTGCATAGGCATTATTTGGAAAAATGAAAATACTAGAGTACAATCTTTACTGATGATTTGACAATGTTTGCACTACTATATCATATCCAATAAATGACCTTTTTACAAAGCATTAAAAAAAAAAATTCAGCCATCCGTAAAGTTGTCATTCATCAACTAAACCAAGTAATGTCCTGGCCTCCCTTCCCATCTCTTCACAGGACTAATGTCCATGTATAGGCTCTCAATCTCTGGGAGCTTCTTCTGACACATGTTACAGAAAATTGCTCAAAACACAAAAAGAAGGCAAAAAATAGTTCTGTAACCGTTTAACCCCATGCTAGACAGGCTTTAATAAGTCCACTTGTGGGTCATCTCTTTTGAGGAATAGAAGTACGTTTCACTTAATATCACAATTTATTAGGGCACTGATACTCTACAACAATGAAAAATTAGAAGTTTAACTTAAAAAACAGATAAGAAGGTGTGATTATTTTCTTTTCTGTCTAGCAGAGAAAACAACCTTCTGAAATCAGGTTTATAGCATTGACAAGTTTTGTTTCTAATTTAGCAATTTTTTCTAAGGTGCTTTTTCCTATTGACTTTTTAATTTCATTTCTTATGTTATTTTGTAAAAATTGGGGAATTACTAGCATTTTATTGGTTATAACTGACTCTCGAGCTCTACACTGCAAGTGCTTCTGTGGCAAGCACTATTGTAATGGCTTGTTTGCCTGCCTTCTCTGCCAGACTACATGTTGAAGTCTAAGGAGTCAGTGAACATTTCTGTTACCTCCCACTCTTGTCTCCAGAACCCAGAGGAAAACACAGCAAAAGCCCCTGAATTTCTCTCACTCAGATGCCTCAGAGCCCTTTATCCCACTCTTCTCCTTTGTTCATCAGGAGCTGAAACTCACACATCTTCTTTTTTAACTTGATAATGGCTCTTTTCTCCATCTCCAGCCTTTGTGAAAAATACCAACTTATTATTTAATTAAATGATAGGTTTTCTCCCAATGGCAGACATGCGACAGGGTTTAGGTTTGACAACAGAACAGAATTCACATTATCTTCCTAGGCATCAGCAGCTTTCAAAATCAAATTTTAATAAAAATTCCATATGTGAAAAAGCACAAATATTCTGTGTTTTGTGCATAGGCATTATTTGGAAAAATGAAAATACTAGAGTACAATCTTTACTGATGATTTGACAATGTTTGCACTACTATATCATATCCAATAAATGACCTTTTTACAAAGCATTAAAAAAAAAATTCAGCCATCCGTAAAGTTGTCATTCATCAACTAAACCAAGTAATGTCCTGGCCTCCCTTCCCATCTCTTCACAGGACTAATGTCCATGTATAGGCTCTCAATCTCTGGGAGCTTCTTCTGACACATGTTACAGAAAATTGCTCAAAACACAAAAAGAAGGCAAAAAATAGTTCTGTAACCGTTTAACCCCATGCTAGACAGGCTTTAATAAGTCCACTTGTGGGTCATCTCTTTTGAGGAATAGAAGTACGTTTCACTTAATATCACAATTTATTAGGGCACTGATACTCTACAACAATGAAAAATTAGAAGTTTAACTTAAAAAACAGATAAGAAGGTGTGATTATTTTCTTTTCTGTCTAGCAGAGAAAACAACCTTCTGAAATCAGGTTTATAGCATTGACAAGTTTTGTTTCTAATTTAGCAATTTTTACTAAGGTGCTTTTTCCTATTGACTTTTTAATTTCATTTCTTATGTTATTTTGTAAAAATTGGGAAATTACTAGCATTTTATTGGTAAGAACTGACTCTCGAGCTCTACCGCAAGTGCTTCTGTGGCAAGCACTATTGTAATGGCTTGTTTGCCTGCCTTCTCTGCCAGACTACATGTTGAAGTCTAAGGAGTCAGTGAACATTTCTGTTACCTCCCACTCTTGTCTCCAGAACCCAGAGGAAAACACAGCAAAAGCCCCTGAATTTCTCTCACTCAGATGCCTCAGAGCCCTTTATCCCACTCTTCTCCTTTGTTCATCAGGAGCTGAAACTCACACATCTTCTTTTTTAACTTGATAATGGCTCTTTTCTCCATCTCCAGCCTTTGTGAAAAATACCAACTTATTATTTAATTAAATGATAGGTTTTTCTCCCAATGGCAGACATGCGACAGGGTTTAGGTTTGACAACAGAACAGAATTCACATTATCTTCCTAGGCATCAGCAGCTTTCAAAATCAAATTTTAATAAAAATCACTACTACCATTTTGAAAATTAAAATGTCAGTTTTTATTAAGGATAGAAATTGGTTATACAAACATATTATTATGAGAGTGCCATTAAATGAACTCTAAAATAGACAATAATATGTTAAACACCTGAAATAATAATAATCTTCTCAAGCAGAAAATACTATCTTCATATCTGTAAACTAATTAGCAACCCTGAATATTTCGATGCTGACGCTAAAGCGCTAATACTTTGGCCACCTGAAACGAAGGGACAACTGATTGGAAAAGAGGCTGACATTGGGAAAAATAGAAGGCAAAAGAAGAAGGGGACAACAGAGGATGAGATGGTGGGATGGCATCACTGAGTCCACGGACATGAGTTTAAGCAGGCTCCAAGAGATGGTGAAAAACAGGGAAGCCTGGCGTGCTGCAGTCCATGGGACTGCAAAGGGTAAGACACGATGGAGAGACTGAACTGAAACTTAACACGGGCACTGTGCTGCAACTTACTCTGATTCCTATTCTAATTAGTTCTCACTAAGAGATACTATCTTAAATAGATCAGAGACCTTTTACAGTCACAGTGTAGTCCCCTCAAGAGTCGTGAGTCTCGGACTTGGACAATAAAGTGTCGTGGTCTCAAGTATTGTCAAACCAAGAGTAGCTTTATTAATCATAGTACATATAATAATCAAAATCAAGACTCAATTAATCAGAATTCAAATAAAGGCAAGCACAAATAATCAGAACTCAATCAAATAATCAGAAGTCAATTAACTAAAGTTAGAACTCAATCAAATGCAAGCACAAGTTCTTACCCCAGAGCTGGAGAGTCTCGATCTCACATCAGGCACAGTCGATCTCTGTGAGCGAGGCTCCCACACAATCTTACCTTATTCTTTTATATTTTCTCAACTAGAAATCTCAAGTTAACTAGTAATCACAAAAGTGGTTATTACAAGAGATTTTTGCTCCTCTAGAGACGCAAAAGTAGTTACTACTGGAGCTTCTTGCTCCCGTATTAGCACCTAGGTAAACGCCTTTGTCCTCAAGGGGAAACGTGTTTGTACAGAAAACATTCTTACAATTCTTAATTTACAAAGGGAACTACAAGTTGTAAAAAGCATATTACACTATAACTAAAAAGCACAAGTGGAAGAGCTTTTGCACTCTGTAATAGTGCCTAGGTAAACATCTCTATCAATGTTTGTCAACGGTGATAGTCTAAGCCTACAAACTGTTAGTTTTATGAGTGGGGCTATTTCAGGCCCAGGTTTCCTATCCGTTACTAGCTACTTAGTCACTGTCAGAAGAGGTCTCAGAGAGGCAGGGCTGCAGGCAGCGCTTATCGCTAGTGTGAAGAGACATTTGACCGCTCGGCCCGGGTATCTTTTCTTGATCTTTTCTGTGAGAAGTGAACATGGAACCATCCCCTTATACTAATGACCACCCTTGTGGGAGCATTTGATATACCCACCAAGTTAGAGTAGAGGGGTCTTCTTCCCCGCATAGTGGCACTTCCTGCAAATAACCTAACTTCTCTTCCTCATCACTTTCTCCATCAGAACTGCTCTCCTCATAATTAGGGTCCCAATATCGGTCAGTGAAGATGCCTTCGCTTGCCCATAACACATTCAGTGTCTACCAATCAAGGAATAACCACTACTCTGATCCAGCTGTATGTTGATAGACATATCAACATTACAACTATTGGTATTAAACTTGGGGTAATAATGAAAACCTGGGTAAGCATCAAATATAACTACCCCAGTTATCAATTTATTAAGTCAGCTTTAAATTCATCCTTATATGCCTACTCAGTAACAACAAATCTGGGCCCTTTAAATTTTTTTCCCTTGTACCTGACAAGACGTTAAGCTTTCTCAGTAGAAGGTGCTGGAGAGGCACTGCAGAACGTAACTGCTTCAGTGTATTCAATTGGTAGGCTCTTCAGAGTTCAGCTTCCCCCACACCTATCCAGCACAGGCAGCATGTGCAATTGCTCCAGTGCCCTATCCACCCACCCCCCACCACCACCACCAAAGACCTCCCCAGCACTCAGCACCTGTAGTACACACTGGCCAGCAGGAACCCCCTCAGGCATGCTGTAATGGAGGTCCCTGGGCAGACACCTACTGTGAACAGACTCCTCCAGTACCCCCAGAGGATGGATTTCCACCAAGATCCCCTGGCACAAACCATCCGGCAAAGTCCGGATTTCAGTTCTGGGGTGCACAGTAAGTGGTAGAAGGTTCTTTCTTGGACACTCCGTCTAAACTACTTCTTATATCTGTTATTGCTATACCTGGTAGTTTTCTCTATTTCTTATGAGCCAATCCCTACTTATTCCAGTCCCCTGCCACAGCTCACAATTCTTTATATTAAACTTCCCCTATTCAAATTACCGTGTGCCTCCTGTGTCCTGATTGGACCCAGACTGAGACAAAACCCCAAGAAGCAAACTGAAAGTCAAACACCTTTTTAAAGATACCTTATTAGGCACTTGATACAAATAGGCATTTGCCATGACAAAACGTGTAGTCATACAGAAATGAAATCGCATATTTAAAGAAATGGAAATCATTTACGTATGTGGGATTTAGGTAGCTAAAAAAAATGAAAGCACATAGATTTGGCTTATGCTTTCTCCATCAGAACTGCTCTCCTCATAATTAGGGTCCCAATATCGGTCAGTGAAGATGCCTTCGCTTGCCCATAACACATTCAGTGTCTACCAATCAAGGAATAACCACTACTCTGATCCAGCTGTATGTTGATAGACATATCAACATTACAACTATTGGTATTAAACTTGGGGTAATAATGAAAACCTGGGTAAGCATCAAATATAACTACCCCAGTTATCAATTTATTAAGTCAGCTTTAAATTCATCCTTATATGCCTACTCAGTAACAACAAATCTGGGCCCTTTAAATTTTTTTCCCTTGTACCTGACAAGACGTTAAGCTTTCTCAGTAGAAGGTGCTGGAGAGGCACTGCAGAACGTAACTGCTTCAGTGTATTCAATTGGTAGGCTCTTCAGAGTTCAGCTTCCCCCACACCTATCCAGCACAGGCAGCATGTGCAATTGCTCCAGTGCCCTATCCACCCACCCCCCACCACCACCACCAAAGACCTCCCCAGCACTCAGCACCTGTAGTACACACTGGCCAGCAGGAACCCCCTCAGGCATGCTGTAATGGAGGTCCCTGGGCAGACACCTACTGTGAACAGACTCCTCCAGTACCCCCAGAGGATGGATTTCCACCAAGATCCCCTGGCACAAACCATCCGGCAAAGTCCGGATTTCAGTTCTGGGGTGCACAGTAAGTGGTAGAAGGTTCTTTCTTGGACACTCCGTCTAAACTACTTCTTATATCTGTTATTGCTATACCTGGTAGTTTTCTCTATTTCTTATGAGCCAATCCCTACTTATTCCAGTCCCCTGCCACAGCTCACAATTCTTTATATTAAACTTCCCCTATTCAAATTACCGTGTGCCTCCTGTGTCCTGATTGGACCCAGACTGAGACAAAACCCCAAGAAGCAAACTGAAAGTCAAACACCTTTTTAAAGATACCTTATTAGGCACTTGATACAAATAGGCATTTGCCATGACAAAACGTGTAGTCATACAGAAATGAAATCGCATATTTAAAGAAATGGAAATCATTTACGTATGTGGGATTTAGGTAGCTAAAAAAAATGAAAGCACATAGATTTGGCTTATGCTTTTCTACTGAGATAAACAGTTCAAATCATCATAACCCTGGTCATTTACTTTGAGATGAGCAAGACATATCATTTTATAATCCTGGGAGGGTCTCTGCAGTGCCCCAGATACTTAAAATTGGCTTAATGCTAAGCTAAATGCAGGACAGTCACAGACCAGCCAGTGACGGGCAAGTTTCACTTCCCTTCTTCAGTAAAGAATTTGAAAATCCATCATCATCTTTAAGGAAACATTTCTCAATTGTTTCAGTAGCATTTAGGAGACTATAAAAGGGAGAGGCATGGTTCCATAACCAAGAGCACAGATAAGTCACTGGACCCTAGTTTCCTCATCTGGGAAAGGATGTTGAGGCAGCATCTGCCTCATAGGGTTGCTGTCAAAACTGAATGAGCAAAGATATGCAACGCATTTAAACTTACACCTAGCAAGCAAGTGTTGGTTATTATTCTTATTGTCCATGATCTTATTCCTGAAATGCTATTACTTTTACAACACAGTTATAAAATAGACACTATACTTCATAATATCAATAGAACCAACATCCTATGTAAGCACTTAGACTAAGTAAGGAGCAGTAAAAATGTCCTGTATGTCCAGTAGTCTTATATCAATATGGGATTTAGTCAAGTAAGGACATCTGCATCAGAAATACTCACCATCTAAGTAGTTTCTCAAGAGAGTTTTGCTAACATTTTAATTCTATGTGGAGTAAATGCAAACTTAATAAATGTTATGTTTATGTAACTTAATAAATGTTTAAATGTGAATAGATAATGGCATAATAATAATTATCCAAACTTCTTATGTTACAATGAAGGCTACCTGTTTTTTTTTAGTTTATTTATTTTAAGTTTTGGCCTCTTTCACTGTTTTATTTATTTATTTATTTTTCCATCTTTACTCTTTGGCCTGTGTGAGCCTCCCATTGCTGTGGCCTCTTTCATTGCAGAGCACCAGCTCTGGGCGCATGCCCTCCAGAGCGCTGGCTCATAATGGGATGCACCGGTCCAGCCACTCCGTGGCACGTGAGATCTTCCCAGGCCAGGGATCGAACCAGTGCCCCTTACACTGCAAGGCGGACTCTTTACTCACTGGACCACCAGGGAAGCCCAATTTATTTATTTTTAATCGAAGGCTAACTGCTTTACAATATTGTGGTTTCTGCTATATATCAGCATGAATCACCCATAGGCATATATATGTCCCCTCTCTCTTATAACTCCCTCCTACCTCTCACCCAATCCCACCCCTTTCGGTTGTTAGAGAGTCCTGGTTTGAGTTCCCCGAAGGCTACCTCTTTTTCTAAGAATTTGGGGTTGTAGAGAAAGATTTCCTCAAAGTTTGGTGAGTTTTTAAGTTTTATACCTTAGTTATTATCTTTGGGTATAACTTTTGCTGGAGATAACTTCAAGCAAGTGTTTTTACCTTCTCACATCCTAGTCTCTTCTCCTATAACATGAGAATGGCGATGCCTATGATGAAAGATGGTCACAAGAATTAAATGGGGTAGGGAGTTCCTGGTAGTCCAGTGGTTAGAACTCGGTGCTTCCCTCCTATACATCGAGACTAATGCTATTACTTTTACAACACAGTTATAAAATAGACACTATACTTCATAATATCAATAGAACCAACATCCTATGTAAGCACTTAGACTAAGTAAGGAGCAGTAAAAATGTCCTGTATGTCCAGTAGTCTTATATCAATATGGGATTTAGTCAAGTAAGGACATCTGCATCAGAAATACTCACCATCTAAGTAGTTTCTCAAGAGAGTTTTGCTAACATTTTAATTCTATGTGGAGTAAATGCAAACTTAATAAATGTTATGTTTATGTAACTTAATAAATGTTTAAATGTGAATAGATAATGGCATAATAATAATTATCCAAACTTCTTATGTTACAATGAAGGCTACCTGTTTTTTTTTAGTTTATTTATTTTAAGTTTTGGCCTCTTTCACTGTTTTATTTATTTATTTATTTTTCCATCTTTACTCTTTGGCCTGTGTGAGCCTCCCATTGCTGTGGCCTCTTTCATTGCAGAGCACCAGCTCTGGGCGCATGCCCTCCAGAGCGCTGGCTCATAATGGGATGCACCGGTCCAGCCACTCCGTGGCACGTGAGATCTTCCCAGGCCAGGGATCGAACCAGTGCCCCTTACACTGCAAGGCGGACTCTTTACTCACTGGACCACCAGGGAAGCCCAATTTATTTATTTTTAATCGAAGGCTAACTGCTTTACAATATTGTGGTTTCTGCTATATATCAGCATGAATCACCCATAGGCATATATATGTCCCCTCTCTCTTATAACTCCCTCCTACCTCTCACCCAATCCCACCCCTTTAGGTTGTTAGAGAGTCCTGGTTTGAGTTCCCTGAAGGCTACCTCTTTTTTCTAAGAATTTGGGGTTGTAGAGAAAGATTTCCTCAAAGTTTGGTGAGTTTTTTTAAGTTTTATACCTTAGTTATTATCTTTGGGTATAACTTTTGCTGGAGATAACTTCAAGCAAGTGTTTTTACCTTCTCACATCCTAGTCTCTTCTCCTATAACATGAGAATGGCGATGCCTATGATGAAAGATGGTCACAAGAATTAAATGGGGTAGGGAGTTCCCTGGTAGTCCAGTGGTTAGAACTCGGTGCTTCCATCCAGAGGGCCTAGGTTTGATCCCTGGTTGGAGAACTAAGGTTTGACTGCAATACAGTCAAAAAGAAAAAAAAAAAAGAAGAAGAATTAAATGAGACAATGTGTGTAAAGTTGGCATCACACATGACGTCACCGCTGCTCAGTAAGAGAAGGAAACAGCCCTTCTTGTGACTACTACTGAGGATTTTATTACCTAGATATCTGCTTTGTTAATTTCATGACCTCTTTTTTAAACAAGTATGTGTCAGAAGAAGGTCCAATAACATCAATGTGTGTCTCATAAAAATTAACCAGAACCCGATGGTAATTCAAACGTACTTGCTTACATGCCAACTTAATATTTTTTTTCTCCCTGTCTTCTTTTCCTTCCAAAAGAAAGGTCTCCTTTCTAAGCTCAAAGTGAAGAGTATGTGAATATTTCTCTATGCACTCTTTCACCTGTTTCTCACAGTTTGGCTGAGAACCACCTTGAGCGTTCTTTATACAAAGCGTGGTGATTTCACCATTCACTGTCTCTTGACATAAAACATGAAATTCTCTCAGTGTGCTCTCATAAAATGGGCTCTTCTTTTTCAGGTACAGGAAAGTGTCTGTGTCAAGAACAAGGCTTTCTCCTCTTCTCATGGTCTCAGGTGTGGATGACCTGGGTGACCTTAAATAGTGGCTGCTTCTCCATGTACTTCCTCTGAGGCTCTGTCTATCCCTACTTTTTTCTAAAGCAGAACTTGCTTTTAATAGCAAAGATTCTTTGAGCTTCTCGCCAATGATCCCTGAATGGAGATTCTTCCACTGCTATATATCAGCATGAATCACCCATAGGCATATATATGTCCCTCTCTTATAACTCCTCCTACCTCTCACCCAATCCCACCCCTTTAGGTTGTTAGAGAGTCCTGGTTTGAGTTCCTGAAGGCTACCTCTTTTTTCTAAGAATTTGGGGTTGTAGAGAAAGATTTCCTCAAAGTTTGGTGAGTTTTTTTAAGTTTTATACCTTAGTTATTATCTTTGGGTATAACTTTTGCTGGAGATAACTTCAAGCAAGTGTTTTTACCTTCTCACATCCTAGTCTCTTCTCCTATAACATGAGAATGGCGATGCCTATGATGAAAGATGGTCACAAGAATTAAATGGGGTAGGGAGTTCCCTGGTAGTCCAGTGGTTAGAACTCGGTGCTTCCATCCAGAGGGCCTAGGTTTGATCCCTGGTTGGAGAACTAAGGTTTGACTGCAATACAGTCAAAAAGAAAAAAAAAAAAGAAGAAGAATTAAATGAGACAATGTGTGTAAAGTTGGCATCACACATGACGTCACCGCTGCTCAGTAAGAGAAGGAAACAGCCCTTCTTGTGACTACTACTGAGGATTTTATTACCTAGATATCTGCTTTGTTAATTTCATGACCTCTTTTTTAAACAAGTATGTGTCAGAAGAAGGTCCAATAACATCAATGTGTGTCTCAAAAAAATTAACCAGAACCCGATGGTAATTCAAACGTACTTGCTTACATGCCAACTTAATATTTTTTTTCTCCCTGTCTTCTTTTCCTTCCAAAAGAAAGGTCTCCTTTCTAAGCTCAAAGTGAAGAGTATGTGAATATTTCTCTATGCACTCTTTCACCTGTTTCTCACAGTTTGGCTGAGAACCACCTTGAGCGTTCTTTATACAAAGCGTGGTGATTTCACCATTCACTGTCTCTTGACATAAAACATGAAATTCTCTCAGTGTGCTCTCATAAAATGGGCTCTTCTTTTTCAGGTACAGGAAAGTGTCTGTGTCAAGAACAAGGCTTTCTCCTCTTCTCATGGTCTCAGGTGTGGATGACCTGGGTGACCTTAAATAGTGGCTGCTTCTCCATGTACTTCCTCTGAGGCTCTGTCTATCCCTACTTTTTTCTAAAGCAGAACTTGCTTTTAATAGCAAAGATTCTTTGAGCTTCTCGATAGCCAGAAATGATCCCTGAATGGAGATTCTTCCATTGGCTTCCAAAGGACTGAAGCATAAAGTTGGGATTTCCTTCTTCAGGTCCTTTACCAGAGTTCCTAGACCGATCTGACTTTGAAAAACAGAAAGATCAAGTACAGCCTTTACAGAGCTGAAGACCTAAAATTAAACAGAGAAATTAAACCAGCACCACCTAGTGGAAAGATTACATAAGCATATTCATGTTTTGCCACTCCCTCCAGCAGTTGCCCTAAATCAGGCCTGAGATGCCTCACACAGAAGAGGTTCTTGACCCATAGTTCCCCATTACGGGGATGCCACAACCGATCAGGGCCACAGTGTTCCATTTGGGATTCACAGTCCTCACTGGACTCGTCCAAACAGAGGTGATTAAATTTTTTTTTAGAGGCAAAGTGTTCTTTTGAAACAAGCTTTTAAGCAGAGCGCATAGATACTCTTCTGGTTCTGCTCTGTGAATAGTGGTCCCTGGAGAGAGTCCTCCATCCCAGTTAGGAGTTCCTCAGATGGCTGGAGAGAATCCTGGCTCTCCTACAGAATAAAGTCTGAAATCAAGGCTTTGAATGTTACTTTTTCCTCTTATTTCCACCTTTCCTGTGTCTTCAAAGCTCCTTTTTAATGTTCACTCTGATTGGCTTTTTTTTCCCCACAAAAAGAGTCTTTAGGTAGATGCCAGATATCATCCAGGACAGCATAAGAGCTCACTGTCACTTTAAAGCCATCACGAGAGTCACAGAAAAGCAGAACAAGCAACAACCAAAAAATTTCAAGACACAGGTTTCACCTTTAACACTGACTCGTGTTAAGGAGTTTGTACTTTCTTTTCTAGAAGTCATCGGGTGAGGGTGCTTTGTGACTCCTCTGTAGGAGACACTTGGCAGAAAAGATGGGACCCCAGACAATCAGCATGCTTTCAGCATTGCACCTACCTTTTCCCTAAGATGGGAGACTGTGAGTTGAACAGGTCCAACAATGTCTGCTAGATAGTGTTTCCTTTTTCTGATAACATTCTCTGCAACTAAGTGGAAGAGAAGCCATCAGAAAGGTTTGTGGCATAATATAGTAATAATTATTATTTTCATTTATAATAATAGAGATGTTCAATTCTTTTAAAATATCTAAGATTTTTTTCTATGTTTCTTCTCTAAATTCAGCATTTAAATACTTTGTCCTTCTAGTTTAACATATTAACACACACACACACACACACACACACACACATATATATATATATATATCATGTATGTTATGTATTTTACATACATAAGACCACCACTCTATTAATTATGGTCATGAGGGGACTTCACCTTCCAGACGCTAGGATATTGCTTTTCCTCTGATTCACTGGCTGACCTGCTCAGTGTCCTTCACTAATTCTCCCTCCCTCCCCCTTTGCTAGGTGGTAGCATGTACCATCCATGAGGCTGGAGGGGTGAACAGCTCCGTAGACTCAGCTTCCACACCTACTATCAGGTTTCGGACCAGGAAGAAAATGGCTCTATGCGACCTCAGATTCAAGCCTTATCTCCCCAGCCCAAGCTTCCCAGCAATAAAGCAATACTTATCCTGTTTATGAGATTATGGATAATTTCTATGAGGCTTCTTTCTATATTTCACAAGTTTTCTACAATAAAATGTATCATCTTTATTCCAAGATAAAGACGAATTTAAAATTCAGATAAAAAAGAAGTCTTGGGCTTCCCTGGTGGTCCAGTGGGTGGAGAGTCCACCTTGCAGTGCAAGGCCTGGCCTGGGAGGAGCCCACATGCTGCAGAGCGGCTGGACCAGTGTGTCCAATTGCTAGCGCATGGTCTGGAGCGTGTGAAACCAGAGCTGGTGCTCTGCAATGAGAGAGCCCACTGCACTGGGAGGCCCATGCAGGCCAGGGAATGAAAATGGATGAAAATAAATAAGTGAAAAACCAATAAAAGAGGCCAAAATTTAAAAAAGGAAGTCTTTAAGATTTTGTCAGTTATTGATAACTCTTATCGAGGCATTTTCACATATATTCTTACTAACACACTATTGTGCCACTTATATATTCAAGAAATGAATTATTATTTTTTTCATTTAAACTTTACCAATCCCATGAATTATTTTACTGAGATTCAGTTTTTAATTTCACTTCAGAAATATTTCTAAGATTACCAAAATTTGATTTGGAAATACCTGTTTTTTCTTTAAATGTTACAAATGCAACTCCCTTGGTTCTTGTTGGATATATCACATCTTCAACAACTCCACCTTCATTGTCAATATCTTGGAAGTGAATTTTCACTAATGTGGTCAGTAATTGGTCATCAAGACCAACTGGAAGACCAGCTACTTCGACTGTTCTTTCAGAAGCTTTGGAATCCTTGACATTCAAATCTGATGCCTGTGATAGAAACAGTAGGATACCTTTTAAATATGTAATGTTCTACTTAATATAGGCAGTTTACACACCAGAGGGCAAGGCTATTGTATTCAATAAAGGCACTCTTGCAACTGGTCAGATACCTGAACAAAAATATTAAGGATAGGAGCCTAGCCTCACACCATATACCAGCATAAACTATATAAATTTGACAGTTAAAATGTAAAACTAAACCCCTTTTTTTCTTAAGAAATGGAAAGCATTGGTTAATAGTTGTCAGACTTTAGAAGCTCTGAAAATAATTATAGTCACAAAGGAAAAATTTTTTAAATCAAATTTTTTTAAAAAAAGTCAGGGGAGGGAGATGAGAGAAGGTTTGGCATAGGGAGCACATATGTATACCTATGGTGGATTCAGGATGATGTGTGACAGTAAACAACAAAACTCTGCAAGAAAAAAAAAGGGGTGGGGGGGGGCTTCCCTGGTAGCTCAGTGGTAAAGAGTTCAACTGCAGGAGACACGGGTTCGATCCCTGATCCGAGAAGATCCCACATGCTGCAGAGGAACTAAGCCTGTGAGCCACAACTATGGAGCCTGTGCTCTACAGCCTTGGAGCCCCAACTACGGAGCCTATGGGCCACAACTACTGAAGCCTGTGTGCCATAGAGCTCGAGTTCCCCAACAAGAAAAGTCACTGCAACAAGAAGCCTGCTCACACTTGAAATTATATCAGTCATCTTCTCTGACCACAATATAATGAGACTAGACACCACCTGCAGGAAAAAAAAAAACTGCTAAAAACACAAACACATGGAGATTAAACAACACACACATAAAAACCAAACAAATCAAAGCAGAAATAAAAAAATTCCTAGAAGAAAATGACAATGAACACAACAGTGAAAAACCTTTGGGATACCGCAAAAGCAGTTCTAAGAGGGAAATTTATAGCAATACAATCCTACCTAAAAAGAGAAGAAAAATATCAAACAGAAAACCTAACTCTACACTTAAAACAACTGGAGAAAGAAGAACAAAAAAACCCAAAGTTAGCAGAAGAACAGAAATCATAAAGATCAGAGCAGAAATAAATGAAAATAAATCAAAGAAACAATAGTAAAGATAAATAAATAAAAAAGCTGGTACTTTGAAAAGATAATCAAAATCGACAGACCGCTGGCCAGACTCAAGAAAAAAAGAGAGAAGAACCAGATCAACAAAATCAAAAGTGAAAAAAGGAGAGATTACAACAAACAATGCAGAAATACAAATGATTAGAAGAGACTATTATGAACAACTATATGGAAACAAACTGGACAACCTGGAAGAAATGGACAGTTCCTTGGAAAAGATTAATCTCCCAAGACTGAAACAAGAAAAAATAGAAACAATGAGCAACCCAATCACGAGCGCAGAAATTGACTTTGTCATTAAAAATCTACCCAAAAAAGGGGCCTCACTGGTTGTTCAGTGGGTAAAGAGTCTGCCTTGCAGCTCAAGGGGCACCAGTTCGATCCCTGGCTCAGAAAGATCCAACGTGCTGTGGAGTGGCTGGACCAGTGTGTCCAATTACAAGGCAGTGCTCTGGAGCACACGTGCCCAGAGCTGGTGCTCTGCAATGAGAGAGGGCCACTGCAATGGAAGGCACACACATGCCAAAGAATAAAAAAGATGGATGAAAATAAATACAAAATAAAAAGAGGCATGACAGGGGTAAAAAAATATTGAAAAAAAAAAAATGACCAAAATAAAAGCCCAAGACCAGATGGCTTCACAGCCGATTTCTACCAAACATTTAAAGAAGAGTTAATGCCTGTCCTCCTAAAACTCTTTCAGAAAAATCACACGGAAGGCCTGCTCACACTTGAAATTATATCAGTCATCTTCTCTGACCACAATATAATGAGACTAGACACCACCTGCAGGAAAAAAAAAAACTGCTAAAAACACAAACACATGGAGATTAAACAACACACACATAAAAACCAAACAAATCAAAGCAGAAATAAAAAAATTCCTAGAAGAAAATGACAATGAACACAACAGTGAAAAACCTTTGGGATACCGCAAAAGCAGTTCTAAGAGGGAAATTTATAGCAATACAATCCTACCTAAAAAGAGAAGAAAAATATCAAACAGAAAACCTAACTCTACACTTAAAACAACTGGAGAAAGAAGAACAAAAAAACCCAAAGTTAGCAGAAGAACAGAAATCATAAAGATCAGAGCAGAAATAAATGAAAATAAATCAAAGAAACAATAGTAAAGATAAATAAATAAAAAAGCTGGTACTTTGAAAAGATAATCAAAATCGACAGACCGCTGGCCAGACTCAAGAAAAAAAGAGAGAAGAACCAGATCAACAAAATCAAAAGTGAAAAAAGGAGAGATTACAACAAACAATGCAGAAATACAAATGATTAGAAGAGACTATTATGAACAACTATATGGAAACAAACTGGACAACCTGGAAGAAATGGACAGTTCCTTGGAAAAGATTAATCTCCCAAGACTGAAACAAGAAAAAATAGAAACAATGAGCAACCCAATCACGAGCGCAGAAATTGACTTTGTCATTAAAAATCTACCCAAAAAAGGGGCCTCACTGGTTGTTCAGTGGGTAAAGAGTCTGCCTTGCAGCTCAAGGGGCACCAGTTCGATCCCTGGCTCAGAAAGATCCAACGTGCTGTGGAGTGGCTGGACCAGTGTGTCCAATTACAAGGCAGTGCTCTGGAGCACACGTGCCCAGAGCTGGTGCTCTGCAATGAGAGAGGGCCACTGCAATGGAAGGCACACACATGCCAAAGAATAAAAAAGATGGATGAAAATAAATACAAAATAAAAAGAGGCATGACAGGGGTAAAAAAATATTGAAAAAAAAAAAATGACCAAAATAAAAGCCCAAGACCAGATGGCTTCACAGCCGATTTCTACCAAACATTTAAAGAAGAGTTAATGCCTGTCCTCCTAAAACTCTTTCAGAAAAATCACACGGGAAGGAACACTTCCAAACACATTCTACAAGGCTGCCATCACCCTGATACAAAAACCAGGCAAGGACAACACACAAAAAAGAAAATTATAAACCAATATCACTAATGAATTTAGATGCCAAAATACTCAACAAAATCCTAGCAAACAGAATTCAACAACACATCCAAAAACTCATACATCATGATCAAGTCAGGTTCATCCCAGGCATGCAAGGAGTCTTCAATAGCCACAAATCCATCAATGTGATACACCTTATCAACAAATTGAGAGACAAAAATCACATGATCATCTCAATAGATGCAGAAAAAGCCTTCGACAAAGTACAGCATCCATTTATGCCCAAAAAATGGGCATAGAAGGAACCTGCTTCAACATAGTGAAAGCCATATATGAGAAGTCCACAGCAAACATTATCCTCAATGGTGAAAAACTCAAAGTATTCCCTCTAAGATCAGGAACAAGACAACTGTGTCCACTTTCACCACTACTATTCAACATAGTCCTGGAAGTTCTAGCAACAGCAAGAAGAGAAGAGAAAGAAATAAAAGGAATTCAGATTGGAAAAGAAGAAGTCAAACTCTCTCTATTTGCAGATGACATGTTACTATACATAGAAAATCCCAAAGACACTATTAGAAAGCTACTAGAGCTAATCAACGAATTCAGCAAAGTCGCAGGATACAAAGTCAACACACAGAAATCACTCATATTCCTATACACAAACAATGAAAAATCAGAAAACAAAATCAAAGAGGCAATCCCCTTCACCATCACAACCAAGAGAATAAAATATCTGGGAATAAACCTACCCAAAGAAACAAAAGAACTGGACACAGAAAATTATAAGACACCCATGAAAGAAATGAAAGAAGACTTAAACAGATGGAGAGATATTCCATGTTCCTGGGTCGGAAGAATCAATATTGTGAAAATGACCACACTACCAAATACCATCGACAGATTCAATGCAATCCCTATCAACCTACCAATGACATTCTTCACAGAACTAGACCAAAGAATAACACAGGTCATATGGAAACACAAAAGACCTCGAATAGCCAATGCAATCCTGAGGAAGAAGAATGGAGCTGGAGGGATCAGCCTCCTTAACTTCAGACTCTACTACAAAGCAACAGTCATCATGACAGCCTGATACAGGCACAAAAACAGAAATATCAACCAATGGAACAGGATAGAGAACCCAGAGATACACCCACGCACCTATGGGTACCTGATTTTTGATAAAGGAGGTGAAAATCTAAAATGGGACAAAGACAGCCTCTTCAACAAGTGGTGCTGGGAAAACTAGACAGCTGCATGGAAAAAAAATGAAATTGGAACATTCCCTGACACCCTCCACAAACATCAACTCAAAATGCATTAGAGGGCTTCCCCTGGTTGTCCAGTAGGTAAAGACACCGCCTTGCAGTGCAAGGGGCGCCGGTTTGAGCCCTGGCCTGGGAAGACCCCACGTGCCGTGGAGCGGCTGGACTGATGTGTCCAGTTACCGAGCCCAATCTCTGTAGGGCAAGCACCCAGAGCCAGCGCTCTGCAACAACAGATGCCACCGCGATGGGAGGCCCACAGGAGCCAAAGAACAAAGACGGATGAACATAGAGAAATGAAAGACCAATAGAAGTGGCCCGCCTGCTCCCCTCCCTCCCCAACCCGACCCCCGCCCAAAATAAATAAATCTTTAAAAAAAAAAATTGCATTAGAGACCTAAATGGAAGACCAGAAACCCTAAAACTCTTAGAGGAGAATATAGGCAAAACACTCAAGGACATAAACCAAAGCAAGATCTTCTCTGGCCCACCTACTAGAATAGTGGAACTAGAATCAAAAATTAACATGTGAGACCTCATGAAACTTAAAAGCTTCTGCACAGCAGAAGAAACTACAAACAAGGTGAACAGACAACCCACAGAATGGGAGAAAATTATAGCAAACAAAATAACAGACAAAGAATTAATATCCAAAATTTACAAGCAACTCAGACAACTCAACATCAGAAAAATAAACAACCCAATCAGAGAGGGAGCCAAGATGGCAGAGGAATGAGGGGAAGATTTCACCACCTCCCCAACAGAATCACCAGAACTAATCAAGAAATGAAACCCCACCAACAAACCAGCTGCTGGACGACAGAATTCCATAGGTCCGCGAGAGTAGAAGAGTGAACAACCAGAACTTTCCTGGAACTGCTGTTCTAAGAATCCTCTATCCTAACCCCCACGCCGGACCGCACAGACGGAAAGTGCACCAGCAAGTGCCCTAAAAGGGGGCCTAAGCGGAGCCTCGGGGGAGAGAGGACAGCAATCAGCGTGAAAATTCCAAGAATCCGCCCGAATCGCCGGCAGAAATTAAGACACTGCAAAGATAGGATATTGGAGCAGGGCCGGGCGGAACTAGTGCTGCCTAGCAACATGGAGCCAGGAGGGAGCACTCAGTGCGAAAATCGCGCCACTTGGCCAGATGAAATTCGCGACTTCTGACCTGGCACCGGTTAAGTTCAAACACTCCTAGTGGGGGGCTAGCTGAAGGGGAAGTCGCCCACAGATTGCTAACCAGGGACTGGGCTCGAGACAAACGGGGAAGCTTGTGCCTGCCTTTGGGACTTGGACGCGTAACTGGCAGTGCGCGCACCAGTGGTGGAGGAGCCCATGCACCCCCATAGCTACACCCGCAGCGGAGGAAGCCGGGAGAAGGGCTGATATTGGAGGCTACCGGCGGGTGCGCGGCAGAGCCAGGGCGCCCCCGCCCAACCCAGGACTGCACGCGCCGCGGCCCACCGCCCGACATCTGGGATCAGCCCGCCATCCGGGCCAGCACCTGAGCTTGCAGCAATGCCTTATTTGACTGAAAATAAACCATAGCAACTGGTGCCATAAGAGAAAGGCTACATCATCAAAGACAACACCATCGAGAGCAGATTGGCTTCCACCAGACAGATGAGAGGATAAAAACCAGGGACAGTATTTAGTGTTTTTTGTTGGTTTATTTGTTGTGGATGGTTCTGTTTATACATTTGATCAGTCAGGATTGGGTTTTTTTTTTCTCTCTCTCTCTCTCTTCTGTCTCTTCTTATTAAGTTTTTCTTCCCTTTTAAATTTTTAATTTCTTTTTTTTGATTTTTAATTTTTAAATTTTTTTTTGAATTTTAATTCTTGAAAACTTCTAATTTTCTTTCCTCTTGGCCACTGCTTCCTCCCTCTGTGTTCTAAATCTAAAAGTTTCTCCTATCTACCACTATCCTCTAGATAAATATTTCCTACCTTCCTGTCTCCACTATTCTCTTCCAGCTGCACTAAACAATACAACACAATAATCTTGGCTACATAACCCTATAAAATCCTTCCAAGACGAATCTATTCCTTCTCATTACCCATACACTCTCCACCTCCTCACCCCCAACACATGTCTTACCTAAAAATTGCTTTCAATGAAATAGTCCAAGCCAGAACCTTGCCCCGGATCTATTTTTCCAGGCACTATTTTAATTAATTCAGAGCTTAACGGGCAAGTATCATCTTTGATTGTGTCGTTTGCCAGAAAAATTTCCTATGCTTTATCACTGTAAAACTGGTTAGATGTGGTTATTGCTGTGTATGTATGTATATCTCATGACTGTGTTAGAAAACATCTGCATGCTTTTATGACTGTCACCCATCAGGGACGCACCTCTTGTTCCTCAGATGCTAGTATTTGAACTAATATCATGGAACACCATAGCAAACCAGACATAGAGCCTATACCGCCTGACCAATCATCAAACCAAGGATCCTCGGAGTAGAAGCCCTGATTCCAAGAACCCACACTATCAAAGAACATACAACACTAGAGATTGTTCACCTGTAAACAAGACCTAACACCACCCAAGACACAAACCATTGAACCCTTCTAGAAGGACAGAAACCCAAAGGAAAGGAGAATTCAACCAAGAAGCCTGGTGGAGAGAAAAACTTCATACACACAGACACACAAAAAAAAACAAAAATTACCTAATAATGAAAAGACAGAGAAACACTGCACAAATGAAGGACCAAGCTAGAGAAACACAGCTTCAAATGACAGAGGAGGAGATAGACAAATTATCTGAAAGAGAATTCAGAAAAACTATACCAATGAGGATGCAAAACACCGAAAACAGAATATTAGAGGAAATTAGTGCATTGAGAAAAGACACGCAGGAAATGAAAAATAAGCAAATAGAGACCACCAACTCAATTGATGAACTCAAAAATACTATAGAAGGTCCCAACAGTAGAGTATCCGAGGCAGAAGAACGGATAAGTGAGATGGAAGATAGAATGGTTGAGATAAATGCTGAAGAACAGAACAAAGCTGAAAGAATTAAAAGAACTGAGGATAGCCTTAGAGACCTATGGGACAATATCAAACGCACCAACATTAGAATTATAGAAGTTCCAGAGGAAGAAGAGGGGAAGAAAGGCTACGAAAAAATTCTTGAAGAGGTTATAGCTGAAAACTTCCTCAGCATGGAAAAGGAAATAGTCAACCAAGTCCAAGAAGCACAAAGAGTTCCATACAGGAGAAACCCCAGAAGAAACACACCAAGGCACATTCTAATCAAACTAACACAGACTAAATATAAAGACAGATTACTAAAAGCAGCTAGGAGCAAACAACAAATAACATATAAAGGAAACCTCATACGTCTAACTGCGGATCTTTCCACAGAAACCCTGCAGGCCAGAAGAGAACAGCAAGACACATTTAAACGGCTAAAAGAGAATAACCTCCAACCAACAATTCTCTACCCAGCAAGTTGGAGAAATCAAAAGCTTCACAGATAGACAAAAACTAAAAGAATTCTGTACCACAAAGCCAGCCCTACAACAACTGTTAAAGGGCCTGATATAGCCAATAAATACAAGAGTAGGAGAAGACCTACAAATCAAACCCCAAACTTCTAAGAAGATGACAATAGGAACATTCGTATCAATAATTACTTTGAATGTAAATGGACTAAATGCTCCAGCCAAACGACACAGGCTGGCAAAATGGATCCAGAAACATGACCCATATATATGCTGTTTACAAGAGACCCACTTCAGACCTAGAGACACTCATAGACTGAAAGTGAGAGGCTGGAAAAAGATATTCCATGCAAATGGAAATCAAAAGAAAGCTGGAGTAGCAATCCTCATATCAGACAAAATAAGCCATATTTCTTAGTCTGTTCTGTCCTCATTGCCTTATCCCCAACGGGGATCCTGCTCTAGCATTATTCTCCAATTGGTGCTCTACTAAGTTTGCTTATTAACTGGTGGATATCATTCTTGGATTTCTCTATTCGCCGTGCTAACGTATTGTACTGTATTTTTGATTGGAATGCTTGGGTTATATTATAGCTGTATATGTTTATGTGTATAATTCAATACGCTAGATAGTACTTGCATAATTTTTAAATTGCCATTTGTCAAAGGTATACCTTCTGTTTCTCATTTGCATATATATGTTTTAATATCATTTAATGCCATAACAACCCAGCCGTGAAATCTTCATTCCCTGGTCGGGCAACAAGCCCCCGAGGTTTTAAGGAGGGTGCCCTGACTCCAAAACTCTACAATACTAGAGAACGCCTAACACTAAAGAGCAGTATACAAGTGAGAACGCCAACAAAGGTAATCACTTGTATGCAAGTCCTGACATCACCCAATCACCAGCATCACCCAGAATAGAAGCCCCATCCAAACAACAAACACCAACAGATGTAACTCAAAGTCTGGGAAAAGGAAATCCCAAACAGAGTCAGTTTTAAAAAATTAATGATAACAATGAAACGGCAGAGAAATACCACACAAGTGAAGGAACAATCCACAAACACACAAGATCAAATTAATGAAGAGAATTTGGACAAACTTTCTGAAAGTGATTTCAGAAGAATGATAGTAAAGATGATCAAAGACACTGAAAACAGAATTTCAGAGAAATTGCAAGATACAACTAACACACTGAATAAAGAAATACAAGAACTTAACAATAAAGTAACAGAGACAAACAACTCAATTGCTGAACTGAAAAACACTGTAGAAGGAATCAAGAGCAGAGTATCTGAGACAGAAGACCAGATAAGTGAGCTGGAAGATAAAATGGTGGAAGTAACTGCTGAAAAACAGACTCTAGCTCAAAGAATGAAAAGAGCAGAGGACAGCCTCAGAGACCTCTGGGATAATATCAAACGCACCAATATTCGAATTATAGGGGTTCCAGAAGAAGAAGAAAAAAAGAAAGGCTGTGAGAAAATTTTTGAAGAGATTATAGTTGAAAATTTCCCCAACATGGGAAAAGAAATAGTCAATCAAGTCCAAGAAGCACAAAGAGTACCATACAGAATCAATCCGAGAAGAAACACATCGAGACACATATTAATGAAGTTAACACAAATAAAACACAAAGATAGAATTCTCAAAGCAGCAAGGGAAAAGCAACTAGTGACATACAAGGGAAAGCTCATCCGTTTAACAGCTGATCTTTCAACAGAAACTCTGCAGGCCAGAAGGGAATGGCAGGACACATTTAAACGGCTGAAAGAGAATAATCTGCAACCAAGAATCCTCTACCCTAGTACTTGCATAATTTTTAAATTGCCATTTGTCAAAGGTATACCTTCTGTTTCTCATTTGCATATATATGTTTTAATATCATTTAATGCCATAACAACCCAGCCGTGAAATCTTCATCCCTGGTCGGGAAACCCAGAATCCACTAAAAAAGAGAACGCCTAACACTAAAGAGCAGTATACAAGTGAGAACGCCAACAAAGGTAATCACTTGTATGCAAGTCCTGACATCACCCAATCACCAGCATCACCCAGAATAGAAGCCCCATCCAAACAACAAACACCAACAGATGTAACTCAAAGTCTGGGAAAAGGAAATCCCAAACAGAGTCAGTTTTAAAAAATTAATGATAACAATGAAACGGCAGAGAAATACCACACAAGTGAAGGAACAATCCACAAACACACAAGATCAAATTAATGAAGAGAATTTGGACAAACTTTCTGAAAGTGATTTCAGAAGAATGATAGTAAAGATGATCAAAGACACTGAAAACAGAATTTCAGAGAAATTGCAAGATACAACTAACACACTGAATAAAGAAATACAAGAACTTAACAATAAAGTAACAGAGACAAACAACTCAATTGCTGAACTGAAAAACACTGTAGAAGGAATCAAGAGCAGAGTATCTGAGACAGAAGACCAGATAAGTGAGCTGGAAGATAAAATGGTGGAAGTAACTGCTGAAAAACAGACTCTAGCTCAAAGAATGAAAAGAGCAGAGGACAGCCTCAGAGACCTCTGGGATAATATCAAACGCACCAATATTCGAATTATAGGGGTTCCAGAAGAAGAAGAAAAAAAGAAAGGCTGTGAGAAAATTTTTGAAGAGATTATAGTTGAAAATTTCCCCAACATGGGAAAAGAAATAGTCAATCAAGTCCAAGAAGCACAAAGAGTACCATACAGAATCAATCCGAGAAGAAACACATCGAGACACATATTAATGAAGTTAACACAAATAAAACACAAAGATAGAATTCTCAAAGCAGCAAGGGAAAAGCAACTAGTGACATACAAGGGAAAGCTCATCCGTTTAACAGCTGATCTTTCAACAGAAACTCTGCAGGCCAGAAGGGAATGGCAGGACACATTTAAACGGCTGAAAGAGAATAATCTGCAACCAAGAATCCTCTACCCTGCAAGGATCTGCTTCAAAATTGATGGAGAAATCAAAAGCTTTACAGACAAGCAAAAATTAAAAGAATTTAGTCACACCAAACCAGCCTTACAACAAGTGTTAAAGGGACTTATATAGAAAACAAGTACAAAAGGAGAAGATCCACGAAACAAACCCATCATAATATCTAAGAAGATGACAATAGGATCATTTGTATCAATAATTACTTTGAATGTCAATGGACTAAATGCCCCAACCAAAAGACACAGAGTGGCTGAATGGATCCAAAAACATGACCCATACATATGCTGCCTCCAGGAAACTCATTTCAGACCTCGAGACACTCATAGACTGAAAGTGAGAGGCTGGAAAAAGATATTCCATGCAAATGGAAATCAAAAGAAAGCTGGAGTAGCAATCCTCATATCAGACAAAATAGATTTTAAAGTAAAGAAGATTCTAAGAGACAAGGCAGGTCACTACATCATGATTAAGGGATCCATCCAAGAAGAAGACATAACAATCATAAATATCTATGCTCTCAACGCAGGAGCACCCCAATACATAAGACAAACTCTTTCAGACATAAAAGACATTGACAGCAACACAATCATAGTAGGAGACTTTAACACTCCTCTCACACCAATGGACAGATCATCCAAATAGAAAATTAAATGCCACACTAGAAGAAATGGACCTCATTGATATCTTTAGGACTTTCCATCCAAAAGCAGAAGAATACACTTTCTTCTCAAGTGCTCACGGAACATTCTCCAGGATAGACCACATCTTGGGCCACAAATCAATCCTCAGTCAATTCAAGAAAACTGAAATTCTCTCAACCATCTTCTCGGACCACAATGCAATGAGACTAGAGATCAACTACAGGAAAAAAAACCGCTAAAAACACAAAGACATGGAGATTAAACAACACATACCTAAAAAACCAACTGATCATTGAGGAAATCAAAGGAGAAATTTAAAAATTCCTAGAAGAAAATGACAATGAACACACAATGGTGCAAAACCTATGGGATACTGCAAAAGCAGTTCTAAGAGGGAAGTTTATAGCAATACAATCCCACCTCAAGAAACTAGGAAAATCTCAAACAGACGACCTTACCTTACGCTTAAAACAACTGGAGAAAGAAGAACAAAAACACCCCAAAGCCAGCAGAAGAAGGGAAATCATAAAGATCAGAGCAGAAATAAATGAAAAAGAAACAAAAGAAACAATAGTAAAGATAAATAAAACAAAAAGCTGGTTCTTCGAAAAAGTCAATATAATCAACACACCACCGGCCAGACTCATCAAGAGAAAGAGAGAGAAGAACCAGATCACCAAAATCAAAAATGAAAATGGAGAGATTACAAAAGATAATGCAGAAATCCAAAGGATTATAACAGACTATTATGAACAACTCTATGGCAACAAACTGGACAACCTGGAAGAAATGGACAATTTCTTGGAGAATATTACTCTCCCAAGACTCAACCAAGAAGAAATAGAAACTATGAATAATCCAATCACAAGCTCAGAAATCGACTTTGTGATCAAAAATCTACCCAAAAATAAAAGCCCAGGGCAAGATGGCTTCATGGGTGAATTCTACCAAACATTTAAAGAAGAGCTAATGCCTGTCCTTCTAAAACTCTTCCAAAAAAAGGACGACTTTAACACTCCTCTCACACCAATGGACAGATCATCCAAATAGAAAATTAAATGCCACACTAGAAGAAATGGACCTCATTGATATCTTTAGGACTTTCCATCCAAAAGCAGAAGAATACACTTTCTTCTCAAGTGCTCACGGAACATTCTCCAGGATAGACCACATCTTGGGCCACAAATCAATCCTCAGTCAATTCAAGAAAACTGAAATTCTCTCAACCATCTTCTCGGACCACAATGCAATGAGACTAGAGATCAACTACAGGAAAAAAAACCGCTAAAAACACAAAGACATGGAGATTAAACAACACATACCTAAAAAACCAACTGATCATTGAGGAAATCAAAGGAGAAATTTAAAAATTCCTAGAAGAAAATGACAATGAACACACAATGGTGCAAAACCTATGGGATACTGCAAAAGCAGTTCTAAGAGGGAAGTTTATAGCAATACAATCCCACCTCAAGAAACTAGGAAAATCTCAAACAGACGACCTTACCTTACGCTTAAAACAACTGGAGAAAGAAGAACAAAAACACCCCAAAGCCAGCAGAAGAAGGGAAATCATAAAGATCAGAGCAGAAATAAATGAAAAAGAAACAAAAGAAACAATAGTAAAGATAAATAAAACAAAAAGCTGGTTCTTCGAAAAAGTCAATATAATCAACACACCACCGGCCAGACTCATCAAGAGAAAGAGAGAGAAGAACCAGATCACCAAAATCAAAAATGAAAATGGAGAGATTACAAAAGATAATGCAGAAATCCAAAGGATTATAAGAGACTATTATGAACAACTCTATGGCAACAAACTGGACAACCTGGAAGAAATGGACAATTTCTTGGGGAAGAGCAATCTCCCAAGACTCAACCAAGAAGAAATAGAAACTATGAACCAGCCAATCACAAGCTCAGAAATCGACCTTGTGATCAAAAATCTACCCAAAAATAAAAGCCCAGGGCCAGATGGTTTCACAAGTGAATTCAACCAAACATTTAAAGAAGAGCTAATGCCTGTCCTTCTAAAACTCTTCCAAAAAATTGCCCAGGAAGGAGTACTTCCAAACACATTCTACGAGGCCACCATCACCCTGATACCAAAGCCAGGCAAAGACATCACAAAAAAAGAAAATTATAGGCCAGTTTCACTGATGAATATAGATGCCAAAATCCTCAACAAAATCCTAGCAAACAGAATTCAGCAACACATCAAAAAGCTCATTCATCACAATCAAGTTGGGTTCATCCCAGGCATGCAAGGATTCTTCAACATCCGCAAATCAATCAATGTGATACACCATATCAACAAATTGAGAGACAAAAATTACATGATCATCTCAATAGATGCAGAAAAAGCCTTTGACAAAGTACAGCATCCATTTATGATAAAAACTCTTCAGGAAATGGGCATAGAAGGAACTTATCTTAACATAGTGAAAGCCATCTATGAGAAGCCCACAGCGAACATTATCCTCAATGGTGAAAAACTGAAAGCATTTCCTCTAAGATCAGGAACAAGACAAGGGTGTCCGCTTTCACCACTCTTATTCAACATAGTCCTGGAAGTTCTAGCAACAGCAATAAGAGGAGAGAAAGAAATCAAAGGAATCCAGATTGGAAAAGAAGAAGTCAAACTCTCTCTATTTGCAGATGACATGATATTATACATAGAAAATCCCAAAGACACTATTACAAAACTACTAAAGTTAATCAGCGAATTCAGCAAAGTCGCAGGATACAAAATCAATATACAGAAATCACTGGCATTCCTATACACAAACAATGAAAAATCAGAAAATGAAATCAAAGAGGCAATCCCCTTCACCATCGCAACCGAAAGAATCAAATATCTAGGAATAAACCTACCCAAAGAAACAAAAGAACTGGACACAGAAAATTACAAGACACTCATGAGAGACATTAAAGAAGAGTTAAACAGATGGAGAAATATTCCATGTTCCTGGGTCAGAAGAATCAGTATTGTGAAAATGACCATATTACCAAATGTCACCTATAGAGTCAATGCGATCCCTATCAAACTTCCAATAACATTCTTCACAGAACTAGACCAACGAATAACACAGTTCATATGGAAACACAAAAGACCTCGAATAGCCAAAGCAATCCTCAGGAAGAAGAATGGAGCTGGGGGGATCAGCCTCCCTAACTTCAGACTCTACTACAAAGCAACAGTCATCAAGACAGTATGGTACTGGCACAAAAACAGAACTATCGACCAATGAAACAAGATCGAGAACCCAGAGATAAACCCACGCACCTATGGGTACCTTATTTTTGACAAAGGAGGTGAAAATCTAAAATGGGACAAAGACAGCCTCTTCAACAAATGGTGCTGGGAAAATTGGACAGCTACATGCAAGAAAATGAAGTTGGAACATACCCTGACACCATACACAAAGATCAACTCAAAATGGATTAAAGACTTAAATGTAAGGCCAGAAACCATAAAACTCTTAGAGGACAATATAGGCAAAACCCTCAAGGACATCAGTCAAAGCAAGATCTTCTCTGACCCACCTACTAGAATAGTGGAACTAAAAAGACAAATGAACATGTGGGACCTAATGAAACTGAAAAGCTTTTGTACAGCTAAAGAAATTACAAAAAAGCTGAACAGACAGCCCTCAGAGTGGGAGAAAATCATAGCAAATGAAACAACAGACAAAGAATTAATCTCCAAAATCTACAAGCAACTCAGACAACTCAGCACTGGAAAAACGAACAACCCAATCAAAAAATGGGAAAAGGACCTAAACAGACACCTCTCCAATGATGACATACAGATGGCCCCAAAACACATGAAACAATGCTCAACTTCACTAATAATTAGAGAAATGCAAATCAAAACTACAATGAGATATCACCTCACACCCGTCAGAATGGCCGTCATCCACAAATCGACAGACAATAAATGCTGGAGAGGGTGCGGAGAAAAGGGAACACTCCTGCATTGCTGGTGGGAGTGTAAATTGATACAGCCTCTATGGAAAACAGTCTGGAGATTTCTTAAAAAACTAAAAATAGAAGCACCATATGACCCAGCAATCCCACTCTTAGGCTTATACCCTGATGAAATCAAAACTGAAAGAAGCACCTGTACCCCAATGTTCATTGCAGCTCTCTATGCAATAGCTAGAACATGGAAGGAACCTAGATGCCTATCGACGAACGAATGGACCCAAAAGCTCTGGTACATATATACAATGGAATACTACACAGCTGTAAAGAGAAATGCAGAAGAATCAACCCTAATGAGGTGGCTGGATCTAGAACATATCATCAAAAGTGAAGTCAGTCAGAAAGAGAAGGACAAATACAGTATATTAACACATATATATGGAATCTAGTAGGATGGTGATGATGGCACACGCAGTGAAGCGACAGAAAGACAGAAATGGACAGTGGACATATGGACATTGTGGGAGGGAAGAGTGGGTGAGAGGAAAGGAAGTAGCTTTAAAAATGAAAGTTAGTCATTTTTGGGGGCTAGACATAGGTGGGAAAATTGGCCCTACAGAAAAAATGAAGTTGGAACATACCCTGACACCATACACAAAGATCAACTCAAAATGGATTAAAGACTTAAATGTAAGGCCAGAAACCATAAAACTCTTAGAGGACAATATAGGCAAAACCCTCAAGGACATCAGTCAAAGCAAGATCTTCTCTGACCCACCTACTAGAATAGTGGAACTAAAAAGACAAATGAACATGTGGGACCTAATGAAACTGAAAAGCTTTTGTACAGCTAAAGAAATTACAAAAAAGCTGAACAGACAGCCCTCAGAGTGGGAGAAAATCATAGCAAATGAAACAACAGACAAAGAATTAATCTCCAAAATCTACAAGCAACTCAGACAACTCAGCACTGGAAAAACGAACAACCCAATCAAAAAATGGGAAAAGGACCTAAACAGACACCTCTCCAATGATGACATACAGATGGCCCCAAAACACATGAAACAATGCTCAACTTCACTAATAATTAGAGAAATGCAAATCAAAACTACAATGAGATATCACCTCACACCCGTCAGAATGGCCGTCATCCACAAATCGACAGACAATAAATGCTGGAGAGGGTGCGGAGAAAAGGGAACACTCCTGCATTGCTGGTGGGAGTGTAAATTGATACAGCCTCTATGGAAAACAGTCTGGAGATTTCTTAAAAAACTAAAAATAGAAGCACCATATGACCCAGCAATCCCACTCTTAGGCTTATACCCTGATGAAATCAAAACTGAAAGAAGCACCTGTACCCCAATGTTCATTGCAGCTCTCTATGCAATAGCTAGAACATGGAAGGAACCTAGATGCCTATCGACGAACGAATGGACCCAAAAGCTCTGGTACATATATACAATGGAATACTACACAGCTGTAAAGAGAAATGCAGAAGAATCAACCCTAATGAGGTGGCTGGATCTAGAACATATCATCAAAAGTGAAGTCAGTCAGAAAGAGAAGGACAAATACAGTATATTAACACATATATATGGAATCTAGTAGGATGGTGATGATGGCACACGCAGTGAAGCGACAGAAAGACAGACATGGACAGTGGACATATGGACATTGTGGGGAAGGAACAGTGGGTTAGAGGCGTAAAGGAAGTAGCATGAAGGCCTGTACTATCATAAGTGAAGAAAATAGCTATAGTCATTGCTCTGTGAGAAAAGGGGATCCTTCAGGGGTGCTGTGTGATGGTCGGGAGGGGAGGGAAGGGGGGGATATACATATGACTAATCTGAGAACATACATATCTATAAACAATAAAACTCTGTAAAAGTTAAAAGTAAAATAAAGGTTTAAAAAAAAAAAAGAGTGTGTCATGATTGGAATAAACTATAGAATACCAAATAAGAAAGAGAGAGAATCTATTTGACACAGCTGTTAGGAACGTTTTTTTTTTTTTTTTGTCTGGAAGAAGTAAAAATACACAGGACATTGGCCCAAAAGAAGAAGGAACCACGGCACTCTATTAGGTCCTGCTGTAAACAATATTTACTGTTTGCATAATAATATGAACATGCTCATTGGTTTTTAATGTTTAGACTAATCCTGTAAAGTCTTCAAAATATCAAAGACTTAAATATGATTACAGAATAAAATGGAAACATTCAATCCTTTCAATATAAGTATAAAGGCAAAACTAACGGAAGTTGAGAAAAAGAAAGAAAAATCCATACTTATACTACAGAAAATCATGTAATACTATCAAAATTTCAATATAATGAAACTTACAAAAATACTCTAGAGGGGAATTTAAAATACTATTAAGGGCTTCCCTGGTGGTCCAGTGGGTAAGGACACCGCCTTGCAGTGCAAGCAGCGCCAGTTCGATTCCTGGCCTGGGAAGATCCCACGTGCCGCGGAGCGGCTGGACCGATGTGTCCAATTACTGAGCTGGAGCTCTGGAGTGCATGCGCCCAGAGCCGGTGCTCTGCGACAACAGAGGCCACTGTGATGGGAGGCCCACATGGGCCAAAGAACAAAGATGGATGAAAATAGATAAATGAAAGACCAATAGAAGTGGCCGGCCCGCCCTCCTCCCTCCCCAACCTACCCCCCCTCCAAAAAAATAAAATAAAAATAAACTTTAAAAAAGAAAGAAATTAAAATACTATTAAAACTTCCAAACTGGGAAGAAGGGAGAAGTCAGTTTATTTGAATGAAATCCTCATTTATCATAGCAGGAATTCAATCGAAAATGACTAAAGTCAGTGTTAACCAATGTCTCAGTATCTCCTTTGACATTTCAGCCGGTATTATAGGGTGGCAACAATAAACCTGCATTTCTTAGAATACATAATATCTTGTCAATCAGTTAATAAATTAACTAATATAGTATTAATTAAGCATGTGTTCTATCCCTGACAATATCCTGGGTACCAAAGATGTCACATACAAAGATGTAAAACACACCCCTTGTCCTGAAATTATTCCACCATGAAAATTTACTGGACATTTATTATGTGTGGGATTGGCTTTAGGAGTACCAACACACACACACACACACAAAGGGGACCTCCCTTACAGATGAGAAGGAGGCCAACACATACATAAATCATTTTAGCAGAGCCTGGTAGGCACAAAAAGATGGAGGTCTTCTTTACAAGAAGAACCGACCAGTGCCCCAAAATGTGAGGCTACAAACCCATTCACAGGGGCTTCCCTGGTGGTTTAGTGGGTAAAGAGTCTGCCTTGCACTGCAAGGGGCTCCGGTTTGATCTCTGGCATAGGAAGATCCCACGTGCTGCAGAGCAGCTGAACCGGTGTGTCCAACTACAAGCCAGTGCTCTGAAATGCATGTGCCCAGAGCCTGTGCTCTGCTACAGGAGAGGCCACTGTAGTGGGAGGCCCACACAGGCCAAAGAACAAAGATGGATGGAAATAAATAAATGAAAGACCAATAAAAGTGGCCAAAAAAAAAAAAAAAAAACCATTCACAACAAAATGCTAAAATACCCAATAGAGGCCATTCAGAATTAGGAAGCAAGATTAATGCTCACTAAAGCAGTCAAAGAAGGCTTCATGAAATAGAGACCTTGATGGTTGAGGTTGAATTTTAATTAGCAGTCAAATGGAACTAAAAATGCAAAAAGAGTTCACAGCAAAACAAAGGGACAGAGAAGGGAAGGATAAAAATGGTTCCTGTTGAGACATAGAAAGTAAAGGTCACATCTCTGGAAAGGGAAATTCATCATAATTGATTCTTTTTTATGGGAGGTACTTTTGGTGGGGAAAAACAATTTCTTAAAATACTTGGGGACAACTAGATTGCAGAGGAGAGAGTAAAAAACATAAAAATGTGTTCATCCTAGCCTTAAGTGGTAAGATGTAATTATCTCAGAATAGTTCTAGAAGAGAAAAAAAAAAAAAATGACAGACTGTTCAAACTTTAAGGGAATCTTGTTTCATACAAGATTTGTGTTGATTTACCATGCGTCTGGCTCTAACAGTTCACACCAACTTCCATGGCTAAAGTGGTTGGTGAATTAGCATCCTTTCCATCCTTCATCAATATCAAAGAAAAACTTAAATTCAATTTAAATTCAGAGACTCTTACTTCTTCTCCACTACAATCAGCAATACTAGTGTCATATTTCTTTATTCAAATGTCTACATGTATCTTTGAGATGTAAATGGATGGATGGCTCCTGGATGGCTATTCATCTCTTCCACCCACCATTAAGAGGTCTTGGAGATGGCCCATTTTACCACCGGGAGATACAGCATTTTTGAAACAACAGCAGCATTTTGACTAGGAGGCATCCAGGTGATGGCATTTTCCCTGTATCGATGCCTTTTAAAAGACTTCTGACCATATTATCAGAAAGCAAAAAAGATACAAAGAAAATTCGTGAATTTATTTTTGTGAGGGAGGCACTTGGAAAGGATAATTAAATTTATCTACTGCGTTATCTATTCCTTTTCTCAAAATTGGTTTCATTCACGTTGCCTTTTCCGCCACAAAAGCACACGTGAATCTCACAACTGCTTTGGTGTTTCTGACCGGAATGGAAGGCCTCCTGCCACAACTTTCAAGCTCTTGACGAGCCTCTGTGCTTAGTCCCTCTGTCATGTCCCACAGTGTGTGACCCCCTGGACTGTAGCCCACCAGGTTCCTCTGTCCACTGGATCCCCAAGCAAGAATACTGGAGGGGGCTGCCATTTCCTCCTTCAGGGAATCTTCCTCCACCCAATGGAAAGAACACCGAAGGGTAAATCTTAAATTTGCTAACAGTTCTTGCTAGGCAGCAAAGATGCTGACAACACAAAGCCCTTTGTGTCTACGGAAAGAACTAGGATCACAAGAGAAAAGAATTCCCGTTAAGACACCAGGCTGCATTCCCAGCCTATGTCCTTGGCTCTAATCCTTCTGGCCGGCGCTTTACCAAAGGAAACGGTGGCCTCCATTTCTGCGCAATTCTCTCTGCTTCTGTCCCTCAATGCGTAGGAGGACAAGAGCTGGCCCCAACACACCCTGAGAGGCCATGCCTCGGCCAAACTGCTATGTCCCTGACAGCCGGGCAGTGGGTGCTGGAGGCGGCGGCAGCTATGCTCGCCTTTGGAGCCAGCGGCCGGGCTGCGGTCCATTTCCAGCGCGCGCGTGAACTGCTACCCCGGGCAGGTGCGGAAAGGCTGAGCAGCGTTTGCTTCTAGGGCCCCGCCTCGCTCCTATCTCGGTCACCCCGCACCCACACCCGTCCTATGACTCCTGGGGGACCGTGGTGACGGGACGGGGACCACTCTGCCCTGCAAAACCCCAAACAAAAGTGACTTGCCATGGCGAAGGAGAGACGCGCCCTCGGCGGCCGAGCGAGCCCAGTGCTAGGGGAGCGGGGACTGGCGAACAAGTTTTGGTTTCGGTTTTCTGTTCCTGCTCCCCTGGAGACGGCCGCTCCACCCCACCCTGCAGTTCTACGGCCTCGGGGCCTCGGGATGGGAAAGGGGACCTGGGACAGCTGCTATCAGGACGCCCCCAGTAATTTGGCAACTTCTGAAACCAAGCTGGAGGGAAGCCAGGGGATTTCCCGGCGGGAGTGCGGGGATTCACCCTGGGGTGTGTCCCGCTTGCAGTATAATCTGGATCCTCCTTCCTTACCCCGCCCTCATTATCTCCCTAGCTGTGTTCTCACCACACCACACCTGTTTCTCCTCTGTCATGTCCCACAGTGTGTGACCCCCTGGACTGTAGCCCACCAGGTTCCTCTGTCCACTGGATCCCCAAGCAAGAATACTGGAGGGGGCTGCCATTTCCTCCTTCAGGGAATCTTCCTCCACCCAATGGAAAGAACACCGAAGGGTAAATCTTAAATTTGCTAACAGTTCTTGCTAGGCAGCAAAGATGCTGACAACACAAAGCCCTTTGTGTCTACGGAAAGAACTAGGATCACAAGAGAAAAGAATTCCCGTTAAGACACCAGGCTGCATTCCCAGCCTATGTCCTTGGCTCTAATCCTTCTGGCCGGCGCTTTACCAAAGGAAACGGTGGCCTCCATTTCTGCGCAATTCTCTCTGCTTCTGTCCCTCAATGCGTAGGAGGACAAGAGCTGGCCCCAACACACCCTGAGAGGCCATGCCTCGGCCAAACTGCTATGTCCCTGACAGCCGGGCAGTGGGTGCTGGAGGCGGCGGCAGCTATGCTCGCCTTTGGAGCCAGCGGCCGGGCTGCGGTCCATTTCCAGCGCGCGCGTGAACTGCTACCCCGGGCAGGTGCGGAAAGGCTGAGCAGCGTTTGCTTCTAGGGCCCCGCCTCGCTCCTATCTCGGTCACCCCGCACCCACACCCGTCCTATGACTCCTGGGGGACCGTGGTGACGGGACGGGGACCACTCTGCCCTGCAAAACCCCAAACAAAAGTGACTTGCCATGGCGAAGGAGAGACGCGCCCTCGGCGGCCGAGCGAGCCCAGTGCTAGGGGAGCGGGGACTGGCGAACAAGTTTTGGTTTCGGTTTTCTGTTCCTGCTCCCCTGGAGACGGCCGCTCCACCCCACCCTGCAGTTCTACGGCCTCGGGGCCTCGGGATGGGAAAGGGGACCTGGGACAGCTGCTATCAGGACGCCCCCAGTAATTTGGCAACTTCTGAAACCAAGCTGGAGGGAAGCCAGGGGATTTCCCGGCGGGAGTGCGGGGATTCACCCTGGGGTGTGTCCCGCTTGCAGTATAATCTGGATCCTCCTTCCTTACCACGCCCTCATTATCTCCCTAGCTGTGTTCTCACCACACCACACCTGTTTCTCCTCTTGTCTACTTACCCAGGACCAGTGGACAGGTGCGCAGGGCGCAGGATGGACGGTTCCCTGCCAAAAGAAAGCTCACCATCCTGTCCAGCCTGTGCTCAGATTCCTGAGCCAGGCACCTACTGGGACACAGGGAATCCACAGAACATCGCCTCAAATTCAGAGTTAAGAAAAGCAAATGGCTGGTTAGTATGCAGAAGTTCAATTCCATGTCTAAGAAATACAAGTTGAAATCATCTCAGGATCACTTTTTCGCATGATCAGATGGGCAAAAATTTTAAAGGATTGGTAATACTCAGTGCTCGCCAGAACATGGGGAAGCAGTGGGGTTGCTGCAGGCATAGTTAGGTGTAAACATTTCTAAGGATTTATGACCCAGTAATCTCACTACTAGGCATATACCCTGAGGAAATCAAAATTGAAAAAGATGCTTGTACCCCCATGCTCATTGCAACAGTGTTTACAATAAGTAGAACATGGAAGCAACCTAGACGTCCATCGACAGAAGAATGGATAAAGAAGTTATGGTTATTCATCAGCCATAAAAAGGAATGCATTTGGGCTTCACTGGTGGTCTAGTGGGTAAGGACACCACCTAGCAGTGCAAGGGGTGCCGGTTTGATCCTTGGCCTGGGAAGACCCCATGTGCCCTGGAGCAGCTGGACCGATATGTCCAACTACAGAGCCGGAGCTCTGGAGCGCATGCACCCAGAGCAGGTGCTCTGCAACAAGAGAGGCCACTGCGATGGGAGGCCCACACAGGCCAAAGAACAAAGATAAATAAATGAAAGATCAGTAAGAAGTGGCCAATAAAAAAAAAAAAAAGGAATGCATTTGAGTCAGTTCTAATGAGCTGGATGAACCTAGAGCCTATTATACACAGTTAATATAAAATTAGCTTCTGAGTAACTTTCTGAAAGTTAGTCAGAAAGATAAATATTGTATACTAACATATATATGGAATCTAGAAAGACGATACTGCTGAATATGCAGGGCAGCAATAGAGAACAGATTTATGGACACTGTGGGGAGGGAGGAGTGGGTGAGACTATAAGTAAAGAGTAACATAGAAACTTACATTACCATATGTAAAATAGATAACCTTTTGCTGTAAGACTAAAGGAACTCAAACAGGGGCTCTGCAACAACCTAGAGGGGTGGGGTGGGGAGGAAGATGGGAGGGAGGTTCACATAGGCAGGAACATATGTATACCTATGGTTGATTCACATTGATGTTTGGAAGTAAACAACAAAACTCTATAAAGCCATTATCCTTCAATTTAAAAAATAAAATAAAGAATAAAGAAAAGAATCCCTTGTGTGAGAGGTACCCTCCCTATAACGACAGGAAAAGAACACCCTGATCTCCAGAGAGACACAGAGAGGAATCTGAGTGAATAGGCTTCACTAAACTCTCCTCAGTTTACTGCACTTGGCTGATGTTTTTGTTGTTTAGTCACTAAGTCGTGTCCAACTGTTTGTGACCAATGGACCTAGCCCAACAGGCTCTTCTGTCCATAGGATTTCCCAGGCAAGAATACTGGAGTGGGTTGCCATTTTCTGTTCTGGTGGATCTTCCCCACCCTGGGACTGCGTCCTGCATTGGCAGGCAGGTTCCTTACCGCGGAGCAACCGGGAAAGCATACTTAGGTGATACTGTATGTCTTATCATTTTCCAGTTTCTACAACATTTCATCAACTCCTCATCAACTCTAGCATGGAAACACTTGGGTTTAACCATTTCTTCTGGGTTTAATTTTCTTTTGAGTTTCCCATGTCACATAAAATTATTACATAAAATTTATTTACATAAATAAATTCATTTATTTACATAAATGTGTATGCTTTTCTCCTGTTAATCCGTCTGTGTCAATTTAATTTCCAGATCCAGCCAGGCACCCTAAGAGGCTTGAGGAAAGCTTGTTTCTCCCCCACTGTGCCAAACTGTCTCTATGGAAGCACGAGTCCCAATGTGGCCAAAATAACTCTGGCATCTTCTTACATTCAGAAAAGGTTCAATCTCTTATAGCACCAGTTAGAAGGACTCCTATCTCGCTACACTTTTTCTGTCTCAGAGCTTAAGTAAAATCAATTGGTTGACATCTCCCTGATATTTTTAATTTGTGATACCAAAGCAAAAAAAATAAAAACAAAGCCTATAAGATATTTTGCCTGTGTCTTATTTTCATAAGATGTGGCATGCATTGTAAAGATTTCTAAAGATAGGATAAAAAGAAAATTATTTTTCAAGGTGCAGCAATCAATGCTCTAAGGCAGCAGGGGGACAGTCCTTTGTTGCACAAGTACAGACTGATGTCCACCTTTCCAGAAAGCAATTGTAGCTGTATGTTAAGATCCTTAAAAAAATATATATCCTTCATTTATCAACCTGGTAAGTATAAAAGCACAACTGCAGAAACATACCGTGTAACAAGATACACAAGGGTTTATGTACTCCTTACGATTTCTAACTGTGGAAAATATGGAAACAAACTTAATGTCAAATAATAGGGAACTAATAACATAAGATATATTCACAAGGTTAAATGTAACATGGTTAAAATGAAAACTTGAAAGAAGCTAAAAATGTCCAACTGTTTGTGACCAATGGACCTAGCCCAACAGGCTCTTCTGTCCATAGGATTTCCCAGGCAAGAATACTGGAGTGGGTTGCCATTTTCTGTTCTGGTGGATCTTCCCCACCCTGGGACTGCGTCCTGCATTGGCAGGCAGGTTCCTTACCGCGGAGCAACCGGGAAAGCATACTTAGGTGATACTGTATGTCTTATCATTTTCCAGTTTCTACAACATTTCATCAACTCCTCATCAACTCTAGCATGGAAACACTTGGGTTTAACCATTTCTTCTGGGTTTAATTTTCTTTTGAGTTTCCCATGTCACATAAAATTATTACATAAAATTTATTTACATAAATAAATTCATTTATTTACATAAATGTGTATGCTTTTCTCCTGTTAATCCGTCTGTGTCAATTTAATTTCCAGATCCAGCCAGGCACCCTAAGAGGCTTGAGGAAAGCTTGTTTCTCCCCCACTGTGCCAAACTGTCTCTATGGAAGCACGAGTCCCAATGTGGCCAAAATAACTCTGGCATCTTCTTACATTCAGAAAAGGTTCAATCTCTTATAGCACCAGTTAGAAGGACTCCTATCTCGCTACACTTTTTCTGTCTCAGAGCTTAAGTAAAATCAATTGGTTGACATCTCCCTGATATTTTTAATTTGTGATACCAAAGCAAAAAAAATAAAAACAAAGCCTATAAGATATTTTGCCTGTGTCTTATTTTCATAAGATGTGGCATGCATTGTAAAGATTTCTAAAGATAGGATAAAAAGAAAATTATTTTTCAAGGTGCAGCAATCAATGCTCTAAGGCAGCAGGGGGACAGTCCTTTGTTGCACAAGTACAGACTGATGTCCACCTTTCCAGAAAGCAATTGTAGCTGTATGTTAAGATCCTTAAAAAAATATATATCCTTCATTTATCAACCTGGTAAGTATAAAAGCACAACTGCAGAAACATACCGTGTAACAAGATACACAAGGGTTTATGTACTCCTTACGATTTCTAACTGTGGAAAATATGGAAACAAACTTAATGTCAAATAATAGGGAACTAATAACATAAGATATATTCACAAGGTTAAATGTAACATGGTTAAAAATGAAAAACTTGAAAGAAGCACATAAAAATGTTTACCATTATCTGTGAGGGGGGAAATTTCTGATGATTTGGGGGCTTCCCTGGTAGCTCAATGGTAAAGAGCTAGCCTGCCAAGGAAGGAGACACGGGTTGGATCCCTGATCCAGGAAGATCCCACATGCTACAGAACGGCTAAGCCTGTGAGCCTGCGCTCTATAGCCTCGGGCGCAACTGTTGAGCCCATGTGCCACAAACTACTGAAGCCCGTGTGCCCTGGGAGCCTGAGTTCCACAATAAGAGAACTCACCACAACAAGAAGCCTGCTCACCTCAACTACAGAGTAGCCTCCACTCCCTAAAACTAGAGAAGAGCCTGCAGCAGCAATGAAAACCCAGAATAGCCAAAAATAAATAAATAAATAAAATTTAAAAAAATTTTTTTTGATCAGTTTTATCATCTTCATTATACTTTGTGTATTTTTCAAGACTAAACACCCTTTTTATTATTTATTTGTTATTATTATTATTTATTTTTTCAGGGGGTGGTTTGGGGATGGAGGGGGGTGGGCAGGTCTCTTCTATTGGTCTTTCATTTGTCTATTTTCGTTCATCTTTGTTCTTTGGCTCCTGTGGGCCTCCCATCATGGTGGCGTCTGTCGTTGCAGAGCGCCGGCTCTGGGCGCATGCACTCCAGAGCTCCGGCTCAGTGATTGGACACATCGGTCCAGCAGCTCCGCGGCACGTGGGATCTTCCCAGGTCAGGGATCGAACCGGCGCCCCTTGCACTGCAAGGTGGTGTCCTTATCCACTGGACCACCAGGGAAGCCCTCACCCTTTTTTTCTTACACTGGATATCAGTTTAACTGACATCATCAAGAATAATTGAATATCATTAATGCTAGTCACTATATAGTTTTGGCCTTCTGCCTTCCAAGCATATGATATTGAACATGCAATTCTTTCATAGTTAGATGGAGTCATTTTCGTAATTATAGTTGAGTTGTCAATGGAAGGATCATTTTTGGACCAAGAATTTCATTGCCAGTTCAAGACTCTTCAAAACTCTTTTTGTCTGGCATTGCATCTAGCTAATAAAGCTTGTGGTCACTGAGTGTCTACAATAGGCATTCCTTCTGTTAACCCATCATGGACATGGAGCATGAGCAGTAAATGAACTTTTGTTATTTTAGGTCTCTAAAACTTAGAGATAATTTGTCACATCAGCATCACATAGACTAGCCTAATTAATACAGAAATTGGTATTCTGAAGTGAAGTATAGCTGTGTGTGTGTGTGTGTGTGTGTGTGCGCGCGCGCGCGCGTGTGCTCGGTTGCTCTTTGCAGTCCCATGGACTGTAGCCTGACAGGGTTCTCTGTCCATGGGACTTTCCAGGCAAGAATACTGGAGTGGGTTGCCATTTCCTCCCTACAATTTCCTCTTGTAGGGAAAAGAAAAGAAAAAGACAATCCACAACACAATCTAAAATACTTGGCTTTGGCTCAGGGTCCAAGTGGCAGATGATTAGAAAATACTTGAGATTAGGATGGTGATCCATATTATGTAGTGGTAAAACATTTGGTAAAGCTATCACACATGATAGCTTGGAAGGCAGATAATGTACCTAATTAGCTTGCAGGTTTTGGGGTTTTTTTAAGTATGAAAACAAAAATTAGTAGCATTTGTCTCAATGGACTTTCAATTTTTTTTAGATTTTTTTAACATTTACTATTTTAAAGTCTCTACTGAATTTGTCACAATATTGCTTCTGTTCTATGTTTTGGTTTTTTGGGTATGTGGGATTTTTGTTCCTCAACCAGGGATCGAACCTGCGCTCTCTATATTGGAAGGTTGATTCATAATCACTGGACCACCAGGGAAATCCCTGTCTCTGTGTGTTTAACAAAGTAATATAAGAAAGAAATGAGCTTAAAAAAAGAACTGGATAGTTTAAAAGCAGGAAAAACAGGGAATAAAGTTCAAAAAAGGTTGAACATACAACCTTTTTCTTTCTTAAAAGATAAAACTGAGAAGATCCTTGAGTAAAAAGGCTGATTAGATCCTCTGCAAGGATCAAATCAATGATCAAATCAAGGTTTAAATCTCTCAACAAAGTTAAGGTCCCTCAGAGCAAAAATGGCAATTAAGACTGTGGAATTCAATAAACGCTTTCAATTAGACACACTAATTCAGGGAAAATAAACTGTAAGTGGTCTGATAGACTCAGATCAAGTGAAGACAGGGAGAGAAGAAGGGGGCCAAAAAGCAGAGAATTACAGCTACTCTTAAAAACAGAAGTCTAAGAAAAAAATATTATGACTATTAGCATATGTAAGCTAACCAAACTTTAGTCTATTTTAATAGATAAGAAGCCTATTAAGTTTTTGAAATATACTAGCTAACTAGCTACTGGCCCAGGTAAAGAAACTATGACTATTCAAAACATTAAAAACTTGGCCACAAACATTTATCATAGAAAGTGTACCAATTGAGGAAGCCTTTCAGCCCCCAAGAAAAATGTGTCTATTCTAGATATGCTATAGAATATATGCTATTCCCAGGAGAATAATGGGAAAAGAAGAAAGTCCAGGACTCATGAGGACACTGACCAAGAGAAGAATTCTCGGGGAGTAGAACCACAGTCTCATCAAAAACTCGATGAAATTTCACAATGGCTTTGGTCCAGTGACTGCTCTGTGCCTCCCATTCTTTCCTTTTCCAAATGCAAACATTTGGTAAAGCTATCACACATGATAGCTTGGAAGGCAGATAATGTACCTAATTAGCTTGCAGGTTTTGGGGTTTTTTTAAGTATGAAAACAAAAATTAGTAGCATTTGTCTCAATGGACTTTCAATTTTTTTTAGATTTTTTTAACATTTACTATTTTAAAGTCTCTACTGAATTTGTCACAATATTGCTTCTGTTCTATGTTTTGGTTTTTTGGGTATGTGGGATTTTTGTTCCTCAACCAGGGATCGAACCTGCGCTCTCTATATTGGAAGGTTGATTCATAATCACTGGACCACCAGGGAAATCCCTGTCTCTGTGTGTTTAACAAAGTAATATAAGAAAGAAATGAGCTTAAAAAAAGAACTGGATAGTTTAAAAGCAGGAAAAACAGGGAATAAAGTTCAAAAAAGGTTGAACATACAACCTTTTTCTTTCTTAAAAGATAAAACTGAGAAGATCCTTGAGTAAAAAGGCTGATTAGATCCTCTGCAAGGATCAAATCAATGATCAAATCAAGGTTTAAATCTCTCAACAAAGTTAAGGTCCCTCAGAGCAAAAATGGCAATTAAGACTGTGGAATTCAATAAACGCTTTCAATTAGACACACTAATTCAGGGAAAATAAACTGTAAGTGGTCTGATAGACTCAGATCAAGTGAAGACAGGGAGAGAAGAAGGGGGCCAAAAAGCAGAGAATTACAGCTACTCTTAAAAACAGAAGTCTAAGAAAAAAATATTATGACTATTAGCATATGTAAGCTAACCAAACTTTAGTCTATTTTAATAGATAAGAAGCCTATTAAGTTTTTGAAATATACTAGCTAACTAGCTACTGGCCCAGGTAAAGAAACTATGACTATTCAAAACATTAAAAACTTGGCCACAAACATTTATCATAGAAAGTGTACCAATTGAGGAAGCCTTTCAGCCCCCAAGAAAAATGTGTCTATTCTAGATATGCTATAGAATATATGCTATTCCCAGGAGAATAATGGGAAAAGAAGAAAGTCCAGGACTCATGAGGACACTGACCAAGAGAAGAATTCTCGGGGAGTAGAACCACAGTCTCATCAAAAACTCGATGAAATTTCACAATGGCTTTGGTCCAGTGACTGCTCTGTGCCTCCCATTCTTTCCTTTTCCAAATGCAAGAGAGCAGTTATCTTATTATAGTCCCACTATGTACACTGGTGGATCTCTGGGTAAAGAGTAATAATGTTCAGACTTGGCATAGACATTTTCACAAATCATCTAGTGTTTCTGAACTTTGAATCTGACATTATGATTGGGTGAAATTTGAGGATTTTTTAAAATATATTTTTTAAATTTTGGCCTCTTTTATTGTTTTTTTATTTATTTTCATCCATCTTTATTCTTTGGCCTGTGTGGATCTCCCATTGCAGTGGCCTCTCTCATTGCAGAGCACCGGCTCTGGGCGCATGCACTTGAGAGCACATTCGTAATTGGACACACCGGTCCAGCCGCTCTGTGGCACATAGGATCTTCCCAGGCCAGGGACTGAACCAGTGTCCCTTGCACTGCAAGGCAGACTCTTTACCCACTGGACCACCAGGGAAGCCCGAGGGGTTTTCTTATCTCGGAGATGGGGTGAGTGTATTTTGTGAAGAAGAGTGATCCAATATTGATGACCAGTGTTGTCATTATTCTGAGCTCAACTATACCTGGTTTTTCTCTCTTTTTTTTAATATTTATGTATTTATTTTTGACTGTGCTAGTTCTTCGTTGCTGTGCAGGCTTTCTCTAGTTGTGGCAAGCAGGGGCTACTCTTCGTTGGGGTGCAAGGGCCTCTCATTGTCGTGGCTTCTATTTTTGCAGAGCATGGGCTCTGGAGAACACTATCAATAGTTAGGGCCAAAAAGCAGAGAATTCCAGCTACTCTTCACAACAGCAGTCCAAGAAAAAAATATTATGACTATTAGCATATGTAAGCTAACCAAACTTTAGTCTATTTTAATAGATAAGAAGCCTATTAAGTTTTTGAAATATACTAGCTAACTAGCTACTGGCCCAGGTAAAGAAACTATGACTATTCAAAACATTAAAAACTTGGCCACAAACATTTATCATAGAAAGTGTACCAATTGAGGAAGCCTTTCAGCCCCCAAGAAAAATGTGTCTATTCTAGATATGCTATAGAATATATGCTATTCCCAGGAGAATAATGGGAAAAGAAGAAAGTCCAGGACTCATGAGGACACTGACCAAGAGAAGAATTCTCGGGGAGTAGAACCACAGTCTCATCAAAAACTCGATGAAATTTCACAATGGCTTTGGTCCAGTGACTGCTCTGTGCCTCCCATTCTTTCCTTTTCCAAATGCAAGAGAGCAGTTATCTTATTATAGTCCCACTATGTACACTGGTGGATCTCTGGGTAAAGAGTAATAATGTTCAGACTTGGCATAGACATTTTCACAAATCATCTAGTGTTTCTGAACTTTGAATCTGACATTATGATTGGGTGAAATTTGAGGATTTTTTAAAATATATTTTTTAAATTTTGGCCTCTTTTATTGTTTTTTTATTTATTTTCATCCATCTTTATTCTTTGGCCTGTGGATCTCCCATTGCAGTGGCCTCTCTCATTGCAGAGCACCGGCTCTGGGCGCATGCACTTGAGAGCACATTCGTAATTGGACACACCGGTCCAGCCGCTCTGTGGCACATAGGATCTTCCCAGGCCAGGGACTGAACCAGTGTCCCTTGCACTGCAAGGCAGACTCTTTACCCACTGGACCACCAGGGAAGCCCGAGGGGTTTTCTTATCTCGGAGATGGGGTGAGTGTATTTTGTGAAGAAGAGTGATCCAATATTGATGACCAGTGTTGTCATTATTCTGAGCTCAACTATACCTGGTTTTTCTCTCTTTTTTTTAATATTTATGTATTTATTTTTGACTGTGCTAGTTCTTCGTTGCTGTGCAGGCTTTCTCTAGTTGTGGCAAGCAGGGGCTACTCTTCGTTGGGGTGCAAGGGCCTCTCATTGTCGTGGCTTCTATTTTTGCAGAGCATGGGCTCTGGAGAACACTATCAATAGTTAGGGCACACGGGTTTCATTGCTCCAAGGCATATGGATCATCCTGAACCAGGTATCAAATTTGTGTCTCCTGCATTGGCAGGTGGACAGCTTACCAATGAGCCACCAGGGAAGCCCTGGGTCTTCTCATTTTTAAAAGACAGAATTTTCTAGTCCCCTTACATTTCAGTGAGGCCGTGTGACTTTCTGGCCAAAGAGATGTGAGAGGAAATTACACAGGTCACTTTCAGGTCACAGCATTTAATTTCTTGTACAAGAGTTTCCAGACATCACTTTCCCCACCTTTATGATTCTGGAAGCATGTCTCAAGATGGGGCCTGACGTGATCAGGACAGAATTCCTTAGCAATTTCTGCTGGATATTCAGCATAAGTGAGAATAACACTTTTATTTTTCTAGGTCTCCAAGACTTGGAAGGTTGTGTTACCTCAGTGTGACCTAGCCTCTCCTGTTTGTTAAACCTACAAAATGCACATATAACTCCACATATCTGTCTTTTCCTGACATATATTGACAAAACTTTTTCACACATTAATAAGTGGCACTAGCTCACCCTGAACACACAGTTGAAGGGTTCCTAACATTATATACAATATATGAAATTGTCAATAAAAGTATTTTTTGATGTTTGATGTTTGGCAGTAAACAACACAACACTGTAAAACAATTAAATTTAAAATTTTTTAATTTTTAATTTTGGCCTCTTTTATTGGTTATTTATTTATTCATTTTCATCCATCTTTATTCTTTGGCCTGTGTGAGCCTTCTATTGCAGTGGCCTCTCTTGTTGCAGAGCACCAGCTCTGGGCACCTGTGCTCCAGAGCGCTGGTCCAGCTACTCTGTGGCACGTGGGATTTTCCAGGGCCAGGGATCGAACCAGTGATCCTTGCACTGTGAGGCGGACTCTCTAGCCACTGGACCACCAGGCAAGCCCTTTTTTTTGGTTCCTATTTTTAGTAAATTTTAAAGAAAGCCCTTACTTTTTGTTTTGGCCCACGTGGGAAATTCTTCCAGAGGATAAGTTTAAACCAATTGAAGCACCTGGGTCTTCTCATTTTTTAAGAGGGGAGAACACTATCAATAGTTAGGCACACGGGTTTCATTGCTCCAAGGCATATGGATCATCCTGAACCAGGTATCAAATTTGTGTCTCCTGCATTGGCAGGTGGACAGCTTACCAATGAGCCACCAGGAAGCCCTGGGTCTTCTCATTTTAAAGACAGAATTTTCTAGTCCCCTTACATTTCAGTGAGGCCGTGTGACTTTCTGGCCAAAGAGATGTGAGAGGAAATTACACAGGTCACTTTCAGGTCACAGCATTTAATTTCTTGTACAAGAGTTTCCAGACATCACTTTCCCCACCTTTATGATTCTGGAAGCATGTCTCAAGATGGGGCCTGACGTGATCAGGACAGAATTCCTTAGCAATTTCTGCTGGATATTCAGCATAAGTGAGAATAACACTTTTATTTTTCTAGGTCTCCAAGACTTGGAAGGTTGTGTTACCTCAGTGTGACCTAGCCTCTCCTGTTTGTTAAACCTACAAAATGCACATATAACTCCACATATCTGTCTTTTCCTGACATATATTGACAAAACTTTTTCACACATTAATAAGTGGCACTAGCTCACCCTGAACACACAGTTGAAGGGTTCCTAACATTATATACAATATATGAAATTGTCAATAAAAGTATTTTTTGATGTTTGATGTTTGGCAGTAAACAACACAACACTGTAAAACAATTAAATTTAAAATTTTTTAATTTTTAATTTTGGCCTCTTTTATTGGTTATTTATTTATTCATTTTCATCCATCTTTATTCTTTGGCCTGTGTGAGCCTTCTATTGCAGTGGCCTCTCTTGTTGCAGAGCACCAGCTCTGGGCACCTGTGCTCCAGAGCGCTGGTCCAGCTACTCTGTGGCACGTGGGATTTTCCAGGGCCAGGGATCGAACCAGTACCCCTTGCACTGCAAGGCGGACTCTCTAGCCACTGGACCACCAGGCAAGCCCATAATTTTTTTTGGCTTTTGAATTTAAAAAACAAAAACTATTTTTAGTAAATTTTTAAAGAAAACTTTCCTCTTGCAAAATCTCTAAAACTCTGGAAATAGGAGAGTCAATGCTTGATTTCTGAGTTTTAGTCAGATCACCCATAGGTGGCATGGTGAAAAAGGAAAATTTTTCCTTAGTCTATACTTACCCAGAGGATAAGTTTAAATTTCTAAGATAAGTAACACTTATCAAAACAATTGTGAAAATTTTAAATGAAATGAAATTTCCTCATGGCCCAGTTGTTAAGACTTTTCTTTCCAATATAGGGGGCAAGTATTCGAGGACAGCTAAGATGCCATATGTCTCCTGATCAAAAAACCAAAGAATAAACCAGGAGCAATATTGTAACAAATTTAATGAAAACTTTTTAAAAATAAAAATAAAGTTCAGGGCTTCCCTGGTGGTCCAGTGGATAAGGACACCGCCTTGCAGTGCAAGGGGCGCGGGTTCCATCCCTGGCCTGGGAAGATCCCATGTGGCATGGAGCGGTTGGACCGATGTGTCCAATTACCGAGCCGGAGCTCTGGAGCGCATGCGCCCAGAGCCAGGGCTCTGCGACAACAGAGGGCACTGCGATGGGAGGCCTCACGGGCCAAAGAACAAAGATGGATGAAAATAGATAAATGAAAGGCCAACAGAAGTGGCCTGCCTGCCCCCTTTCCTTCCCACTCTGCCCGCCCCCCCCCCGCCCCGCTCCAAAAAAATAAAGCTCAGGAAATAAGCAGGAGAGCCAACGCTTGATTTCTGAGTTTCAGTCAGATCACACTTGGTGGAATGGTGAAAGAACTCAAAGGAAAAGTATAAATTCTAGAGTAAGTAATATTTATCAAAACCACTGTGAAAATCTAAAATGAAATGAAATTTTACATTGTATTGCCTGAAGAAGTTCCCCCAAAGGAACGAAAGTGACGGTCTCCAACCTTGTTTTAAATACTAGGAGAAAATTTATTTCTGATTGGCAGTCTGCCACAGATTCAAAATGACACCCTCTGCCCTAATGAGACTGTGACAATCAAAATTAAATGAGCTTCTTCACATTTTTCTTCTTAATATTTTGGGAAGCTTGAAATAATCTTACTATTTCCAAAAGACTGACATAATGAGAGATTATTTTCCCCTGAAATGGTGAATACAAAGATTTATCATGAACTGCTCAGTTTTTAGGTACCATTTCTTATACCAAAGAGAAATATGAGAGTAATGAGTATTTCTGATGATATTATAACATCAGAGGGCTTCTCCAATGGGTCAGCAGTAAAGAATTCACCTGCAATGCTGGAAATTCTATCCACAGTTTCCATCCTTGGGTCAGGAAGATCCCCTGGATGACAAACCCCTCCAGTACTCTTGCCTGGAAAATTCTATGGGCAGAGGACCCTAGTGGACGACAGTCCACGGGGTCACGATAGAGTCAAGACAGGACTGAGCAAGCACGCAATGACATTTTTTAAACCTAAAAATAAAATATCAGAAGCAAAACCAACACTTTTCCTTGTTTTTGTTTATTTTAGATGGCAGGCAGCATTGGATAGGTTTAGATTTATAATCTTTTCTAAAAGCATTTCATTTCTGCTAGCATTTTAATATGAATATAAGTCTGCTGGTGGTGGTTCATGAAACATACTGTATTTGGATAAAAACTGCCCAAACGTTCTTTATCAAAGAGAACTTTACCTTCTCTGATAGGAACCTTGAATTTTCCCATTAAGTCTCTAAAGTGCCGATGCTAGTAAACTCAGTCTCTCACCAACAAAATGGTAAGCCCCTAACCGGTAGGTATGGTCAGGCATTCACTCCCCAGCATCTCCCAAGATGTGTGATGAGTCACTAGCTTTGCATTTACTTCTCCCTTTATTCCTAGGTTGTCAATCTCTTACACTGACTTGTTCCATTATAAGTGTAAAAGAAAATTCTGGTATTCAGAAGTTCAACCTGGAGTGGGGATGTCTTGAAAGAAGTCAGGGGACAGTTGGCACTCTGGGTGAAAGTTCAAGAAAAAGACCACACTCCGCTCTGAGAAAGAGCTTTGGAGCTGTGGGATGAAATGTTGGATTGACTGGGAAAATACTGCTCTTGAGTTTCCTTAAAAATTTAACAAAAGCTACAGAAATTATAGACTGCTAAATGCAACATTTCTTTGGGGAAATGTTAAAAGTCAAGTCTGCATGTTGGTGGACCTGGAGCCAAAATAGAATTGGCCTACAAGACTATCACAGACTGAGCCAGCATGGCAGGCAGACAGTTGGATTGCTTCTGGTTCATTTCAACAGATGTGGCATCCAGCCACAGCATTTATGAACAAAACTGTTTTAATACAGCTATTGCATTTGTAAATTGGAAACAAAGAATTTAAAAACATAGAAATATACTCTGTATCTAAGAATAAACAAATACTACTGAATTACATTTTTTTAAGGAAAAGGATATTCATTTTTGTCAAGCACTGACAGGAAGTTGGGCTGAGAAGCTCTAATTTTCATAGGATTCCAAGAGTCTATTCTTCAAAGTATGTGATCTGAGGTCGCCCTAGGGAACATTTGACCACCTCAACTTCTCCACCCCATTTTCTCCCGCTGAAAGTGAATGCTAATGAAGTCCTCGACAATTTCTTCATCTGTCATTTGAAGGTTTTCCAATCCAGTCAGAAGCACTGTCTTCCTAGATACTCCTGAAAATACCTAAGGAGAAAAATACAAAAGATAAATCGAAAACTTTCTAAGAGATTTGAATTGCAAAACTTTATAGGCTCTGCTTAATATTTTGGACATTATCCTAAGAGAGACAAGGGGCCTCAGGAAGACTTTTTACAGAAGAGAATTGGACCTGAATTTCCAAAAGATGACTCTGGCAGAACTGTTACAAGTGGAGAAAAGGAAGGCAACTCTACAGAGAGAGACCTGTTAGAGAGGTGGTAAGCAGCAGAAGTGATAAAATCAATCGTGTCATTAAATGGATGCTGGAGGTGAAGCTAAGCCAAGAGTTAGGCATGAGTTTCAGTTTTCAGAATGGTAGACTATGTAGATTGTGATGACATTTAATCCATTTTAGAAACAGAAAAGAAAAAAAGAAGAGCAGGTCTGGAGTATAGATGAGTTTATAGAAAATCATCATTAATGTCCAATGATAGTAAACACACGGGAAAAATGTAGCTATGTCTCCTGTTGGATTGACTGGGAAAATACTGCTCTTGAGTTTCCTTAAAAATTTAACAAAAGCTACAGAAATTATAGACTGCTAAATGCAACATTTCTTTGGGGAAATGTTAAAAGTCAAGTCTGCATGTTGGTGGACCTGGAGCCAAAATAGAATTGGCCTACAAGACTATCACAGACTGAGCCAGCATGGCAGGCAGACAGTTGGATTGCTTCTGGTTCATTTCAACAGATGTGGCATCCAGCCACAGCATTTATGAACAAAACTGTTTTAATACAGCTATTGCATTTGTAAATTGGAAACAAAGAATTTAAAAACATAGAAATATACTCTGTATCTAAGAATAAACAAATACTACTGAATTACATTTTTTTAAGGAAAAGGATATTCATTTTTGTCAAGCACTGACAGGAAGTTGGGCTGAGAAGCTCTAATTTTCATAGGATTCCAAGAGTCTATTCTTCAAAGTATGTGATCTGAGGTCGCCCTAGGGAACATTTGACCACCTCAACTTCTCCACCCCCATTTTTCTCCCGCTGAAAGTGAATGCTAATGAAGTCCTCGACAATTTCTTCATCTGTCATTTGAAGGTTTTCCAATCCAGTCAGAAGCACTGTCTTCCTAGATACTCCTGAAAATACCTAAGGAGAAAAATACAAAAGATAAATCGAAAACTTTCTAAGAGATTTGAATTGCAAAACTTTATAGGCTCTGCTTAATATTTTGGACATTATCCTAAGAGAGACAAGGGGCCTCAGGAAGACTTTTTACAGAAGAGAATTGGACCTGAATTTCCAAAAGATGACTCTGGCAGAACTGTTACAAGTGGAGAAAAGGAAGGCAACTCTACAGAGAGAGACCTGTTAGAGAGGTGGTAAGCAGCAGAAGTGATAAAATCAATCGTGTCATTAAATGGATGCTGGAGGTGAAGCTAAGCCAAGAGTTAGGCATGAGTTTCAGTTTTCAGAATGGTAGACTATGTAGATTGTGATGACATTTAATCCATTTTAGAAACAGAAAAGAAAAAAAGAAGAGCAGGTCTGGAGTATAGATGAGTTTATAGAAAATCATCATTAATGTCCAATGATAGTAAACACACGGGAAAAATGTAGCTATGTCTCCACATACAAAAATACAGTGTCATAGTCTGAGTAATTTCAGTTTTAAAAAACCAAATAATAAATAATAGGTTAACATTAAAGTATTCTTAAAAAAGACAAATTCATTCTGTAACAAGCAGATATGAAGAAACTATTTTGACATCCCTCCTTAATTCCAATTCAAAATAAAACAGAATCATAACTTTTTTATTTTTGTAAGGAGGGATCAAGCAATTAGTTTCCAAAATGAAAGAGAAGAGATGACTTTACCTGAAACTTTTGTAAGTATGTTTCTGTGCATGGAGAAACTTTTACTCTATGGCAGTTTTGATTTATATAAAGAGGATAGTCTTTCATTTTCAAAATCTTGTCAGCAACTAGAAGTAAATTTTAAAAAATTATTTTCTTCTTAATCATAAACATTTTCTTCTTTATCATAAACATTTTTTTTTTTTAATTTTTGGTCACTTCTATTGGTGTTTCATTTATATATGCTCATCCATCTTTGCTCTTTGGCCCGTGTAGGCCTTCCATTGCAGTTGCCTCTTCTGTAGCAGAGCACCAGCTCTTGGATGCATGTACTCCAGAGCACTGGCTCATAATTGGACACACAGGTCCAGCCACTCTGCAGCACATGGGATGTTCCCACTGGACCACCAGGGAAGCCCCTATCATAAATATTTTTAATCAAAGTTAAAACTTCCTAGAGGTGGAGCTAAGATGGCGGTGTAGAAGGACATGCAATCATCTCTCCTGCAAAATCACCTGAATTGCACCGAGTTCCTGAAAGACCATCAACAGAAGGAGGTTGGATCCAATCACAAAAAAGATACCTCATATGGAAGAACAAAGGAGAAGCCACAACAAGATGGTAGCAGGGGCGCAATGGCACTTTTAAGTCAAACCTCATACCTGCCAGAGAGGCTGGGTGAGCCAAATACACAAAGCCTGTTGCAAATCAAGACCCAGGAAAGGAGCAGTGACCCCCACAAGGGATTGAGCCAGACCTGCTTTAGAGGATCCAAGTGCCCCCTTAAGCTAGAAGTGCCCTTGCGCAGTCCTCAGAAAGATCGCACTCAATTTCCTTTGAAGGAGGTTATCATTAACCTGATCATTAGGCCGCTGAGTAGAACTGGAGACTCTGGGTGCACCAAGATGGGAGATAGGGGAATAGTGATCCTGCAAGAGACTGAGCCAGCCTCACCTTTGAGTATTCTGAAGCCTGTGGCAGTGGCAGGGGTCGATGGTGGCCTGCAGCAGGGTCAGGGACACTGCGGAAGTGCTTCTCATAGAGCATATAGGAATAAATCCTTTGTGAGAGAGACACCATTATCCCTACTGTAGTTTGGCTGCTGGTCAAACTACAGGTAGGGAATTTGGCTCCACCCAGCAACGAGGGGATCTGGATTAAGGATTAAGAAACTACCAGAGTCAGCCTCGGTGGGCCTTTTAGTTCTGGAATAGACGGAAATAAACAAGCAGTAAAACAGGCCTTCAGATTTAACCACTGCCAGAGGCAAGAAAAAGACTGATAAGAGACAGAAGAACACAAACATTCACTATTTTCACGTTTTGACTGGAGCTGGAGCTACTGCTGGATTTTTTTAATTTCATTTTAGTTTATATTGCCTTTTTTTTCTTTTCTTTTTTTTTGCACTCACTTGTTTTTTTCCCTTTTTTCCAAACCCCCTCAGTGCCCCTCTCACCCATTTATTTGTTTGTTTGTTTCCTCCATTGAACTCTATTGAAGCTACTAATCTTATCAGTAAGACTGAAAATATTCAAGGTTACAACGACATATTTTATTTTGGTATAAACTTCTGATTCCACGTTGGCCTTTATGGTTCTGTGGGGGTTTTGTTTGTTTTTATTATTTTTGCTTTGTTTTTCTATATTTTTCTATATACTTATCTCTGCTTTAATTTCTAAATTTTTATATGTATTATTACTTCCTCTACAACTATTTCTTTGCTTTCTCTGATGCTCTTTTCCTACAGCACTAAGCTCTAATACATACAAATCTTTCTCTCCCTATATTTATCTTTGACCTACATATCTAGTCTTTCTACATTAAATCAAAAAAACAGTCCCAAGGATTGAGCCAGACTGCTTAGACGTCCCCTTAAGCTAGTAGTGCCCTTGCGCAGTCCTCAGAAAGATCGCACTCAATTTCCTTTGAAGGAGGTTATCATTAACCTGATCATTAGGCCGCTGAGTAGAACTGGAGACTCTGGGTGCACCAAGATGGGAGATAGGGGAATAGTGATCCTGCAAGAGACTGAGCCAGCCTCACCTTTGAGTATTCTGAAGCCTGTGGCAGTGGCAGGGGTCGATGGTGGCCTGCAGCAGGGTCAGGGACACTGCGGAAGTGCTTCTCATAGAGCATATAGGAATAAATCCTTTGTGAGAGAGACACCATTATCCCTACTGTAGTTTGGCTGCTGGTCAAACTACAGGTAGGGAATTTGGCTCCACCCAGCAACGAGGGGATCTGGATTAAGGATTAAGAAACTACCAGAGTCAGCCTCGGTGGGCCTTTTAGTTCTGGAATAGACGGAAATAAACAAGCAGTAAAACAGGCCTTCAGATTTAACCACTGCCAGAGGCAAGAAAAAGACTGATAAGAGACAGAAGAACACAAACATTCACTATTTTCACGTTTTGACTGGAGCTGGAGCTACTGCTGGATTTTTTTAATTTCATTTTAGTTTATATTGCCTTTTTTTTCTTTTCTTTTTTTTTGCACTCACTTGTTTTTTTCCCTTTTTTCCAAACCCCCTCAGTGCCCCTCTCACCCATTTATTTGTTTGTTTGTTTCCTCCATTGAACTCTATTGAAGCTACTAATCTTATCAGTAAGACTGAAAATATTCAAGGTTACAACGACATATTTTATTTTGGTATAAACTTCTGATTCCACGTTGGCCTTTATGGTTCTGTGGGGGTTTTGTTTGTTTTTATTATTTTTGCTTTGTTTTTCTATATTTTTCTATATACTTATCTCTGCTTTAATTTCTAAATTTTTATATGTATTATTACTTCCTCTACAACTATTTCTTTGCTTTCTCTGATGCTCTTTTCCTACAGCACTAAGCTCTAATACATACAAATCTTTCTCTCCCTATATTTAACTTTGCAATATTATTCTACATTTCTCTTCTATCCTCCTTCTCTCTTTTTCCCTTTCCCCATCATATTTCCTAGTCTGTATTGTTCTCACTGATTTATCCCCAATTGGGACCCTGCTCTAGCATTATTCTCCAATTTGTGCTCTACTTAGTTTGGTTATTAACTGGTGGATATCATTCTTGGTTTTCTCTATTTGCCATGCTAATGTATCGTACTGTATTTTTTGTCAGAATGTATGGGTTATGTTATGGCTGTTTATGCTTGTGTGTATAATTCAGTATGCTAGATAGTATTTGCATGATATTTTAATTGCCATTTGTCAAAGATATACCTTCTGTTTCTCATTCGTGTATATATGTTTTAATATCATTTAATGCCATAACAAACCAGTCGAGAAATCTTCATTCCCTGGTCAGACAACAAGCCCAGGGGGTTTGGGAAGTAAGCACTGACTCCAAAACCCTACAATACCAGAGAACACCTAACACTAGAGAGCACTAAACAGCAAGAACTCAAACAAAGGTAAGCACTTGTATGCCAGTCCTGACATCACCCAACCACCAGCATCACCCAGAATAAGAAGTCCCATCCAAACAACAAACACCAACATATGTAACTGAAAGTCTAGGAAAAGGAAACCCCAAACATAGTTAGTTAAAAAATTAATAATAACACTGGAACGGCAGAGAAATACCACACAAGTGAAGGAACAATCTACAAATACCCAAGTTCAAATAGACAAAGTGGAATTAGACAAACTTTCTAACAGCAAATTCAGAAGAATGATAGTAATGATGATCCAAAACATTGAAAACAGAATGTTAGAGAAATTGCAAGAATCAACTAACACACTGAATGAAGAAATACAAGAACTTAAAAAACACCAGAGACAAAGAACTCAATTGCTGAACTTAAAAACACTGTAGAAGGAATCAGAGCAGAGTATCTGAGACAGAAGACCGGATAAGTGAGCTGGAAGATAGAATAGTGGAAGTAACTGGTGAAGAACAGAATCAAGCTCAAAGAATGAAAAGAGCAGAGGATAGCCTCAGAGACCACTGGGATAATATCAAGCACACCAATATTCAAATTATAGGGGTTCCAGAAGAAGAAGAAAAAAAAGAAAGGATGAGAAAATTTTTGAAGGGATTATAGTTGAAAATTTCCCCAACATGGGAAAAGAAATAGTCAATCAAGTCCAAGAAGCACAAAGAGTACCATACAGAATAAACCCAAGAAGACACACACCAAGACACATATTAATTAAGCTAACACAAACTAAACACAAAGACAAAATTCTCAAAGCAGCAAGGGAAAAGCAACTAGTGGAATACAAGGGAAAGCCCATACATTTAACAGCTGATCTTTCAACAGAAACTCCTGTTTTCAGTATCAAGTATTTGCATGATATTTTAATTGCCATTTGTCAAAGATATACCTTCTGTTTCTCATTCGTGTATATATGTTTTAATATCATTTAATGCCATAACAAACCAGTCGAGAAATCTTCATTCCCTGGTCAGACAACAAGCCCAGGGGGTTTGGGAAGTAAGCACTGACTCCAAAACCCTACAATACCAGAGAACACCTAACACTAGAGAGCACTAAACAGCAAGAACTCAAACAAAGGTAAGCACTTGTATGCCAGTCCTGACATCACCCAACCACCAGCATCACCCAGAATAAGAAGTCCCATCCAAACAACAAACACCAACATATGTAACTGAAAGTCTAGGAAAAGGAAACCCCAAACATAGTTAGTTTAAAAATTAATAATAACAATGAAATGGCAGAGAAATACCACACAAGTGAAGGAACAATCTGCAAACACACAAGTCCAAATAGACAAAGTGGAATTAGACAAACTTTCTGGCAGCAAATTCAGAAGAATGATAGTAATGATGATCCAAAACACCGAAAACAGAATGTTAGAGAAATTGCAAGAATCAACTAACACACTGAATGAAGAAATACAAGAACTTAAAAAACACCAGAGACAAAGAACTCAATTGCTGAACTTAAAAACACTGTAGAAGGAATCAGAGCAGAGTATCTGAGACAGAAGACCGGATAAGTGAGCTGGAAGATAGAATAGTGGAAGTAACTGGTGAAGAACAGAATCAAGCTCAAAGAATGAAAAGAGCAGAGGATAGCCTCAGAGACCACTGGGATAATATCAAGCACACCAATATTCAAATTATAGGGGTTCCAGAAGAAGAAGAAAAAAAAGAAAGGATGAGAAAATTTTTGAAGGGATTATAGTTGAAAATTTCCCCAACATGGGAAAAGAAATAGTCAATCAAGTCCAAGAAGCACAAAGAGTACCATACAGAATAAACCCAAGAAGACACACACCAAGACACATATTAATTAAGCTAACACAAACTAAACACAAAGACAAAATTCTCAAAGCAGCAAGGGAAAAGCAACTAGTGGAATACAAGGGAAAGCCCATACATTTAACAGCTGATCTTTCAACAGAAACTCTGCAGGCCAGAAGGGAATGGCATCACACATTTAAAGCACTGAAAGAGAAAACTCTGCAACCAAGACTCCTCTACCCTGCAAGGATCTCATTCAGAATTGATGGAGAAGTCAAAACCTTTACAGACAAGCAAAAGCTAAAAGAATTTTGTACCATGAAACGAACCTTACAACTAAGTTTTAAAGGGCCTGATATAGCCAATAAATACAAGAGTAGGAGAAGTCCTACAAATCAAACCCCAAATATCTAAGAAGATGACAATAGGAACATTCGTATCAATAATCACTTTGAATGTAAATGGACTAAATGTTCCAGCCAAAAGACACAGACTGGCTGAATGGATAAAAAGCAAGATCCATATATATATATATATATATATATATATACACACACACACATACATATGCTGTTTACAAGAAACCCACTTCAGATCTAACGACACACGTAGACTGAAAGTGAGAAGATGGAAGAAGATATTCCATGCAAATGGAAATCAAAAGAAAGCTGGAGTAGCAAGCCTCATATCACACAAAACAGACATTAAAATAAAGAAGATTTCAATAGACAAGGCAGGTCACTACATCATGATTAAGGGATCCATCCAAGAGAAAGACATAACAATCATAAATATCTATGCATCCAACACAGGAGCACCCCAATACATAAGACAAACACTTTCAGACATGAAAGAAGACGTCGACACTAACACAATAATAGTAGGAGACTTTAACACTCCTCTCACACCAATGGACAGATCATTAAACAGAAAATTATAAAGAAACACAAGCCTTAAATGCCACACTAGAAGAGATGGACCTCATGGATATTTTTAGGACCTTGCATCCAAAGCAGAAGAATACACTTTCTTCTCAAGTGCCCATGGAACATTCTCCAGGATAGACCACATCTTGGGCCACAAATCAAACCTCAGTCAATTCAAGAAAACTGAAATTATATCAGCCATCTTCTGTGACTACAATGCAATGAGACTAGAGATCAACTTCAGAGGGGAAAAAAAAGCTAAAAATACAAGCACATGGAGATTAAACAATACATACCTAAAAAACAAACTGATTACCGAGCAAATCAAAGCAGAAATTTTAAAAATTCCTAGAAGAAAAAGACAGTGAACACACGACGGTGCAAAACCTATGGGATACCACAAAAGCAGTTCTAAGAGGGAAGTTTATAGCAATACAATCCTACCTCAAGAAACAGAAAAATATCAAACAGACGACCTAATGCTATCCTTAAAACAATTGGAGAAAGAAGAACAAAAACACCCCAAAGTTAGCAGAAGAAGAGAAATCATAAAGATCAGAGCAGAAATAAATGAGAAAGAAATGAAAGAAACAATAGTAAAGATGAATAAAACAGAAAGATGGTTCTTTGAAAAGGTAAAAATATTTGACAAACCGCTTGCCAGACTCATCAAGAAAAAAAGAGAGAAGAATCAGATCACCAAAATCAAACATGAAAAAGGAGAGATTACAACAGATAATGCAGAAATCCAAAGGATTAGAAGAGACTATTATGAACAACTATATGGCAACAAACTGGACAACCTGGAAGAAATGGACAGTTCCTTGGAGAAGATTAATCTCCTAAGACTGAACCAGGAAGAAATAGAAACCATGAACAACCCAATCACAAGCTCAGAAATGGAATTTGTGATTAAAAATCTACTCAACAATAAAAGCCCAGGGACAGATGGCTTCACAGCTGAATTCTACCAAACATTTAAAGAAGACCTAATGTCTGGCCTTCAAAACTCTTCCAAAAAATTGCACAGGAAGGAAAACTTCCAAACACATTCTACGAGGCCACCATCACTCTTACACCAAAGTCAGGTGAAGACAACACATGAAAAGAAAATTAAAGGCCAGTTTCACTGATGAATTTAGATGTCAATATCCTCAACAAAATCCTAGCAAACAGAATTCAACAACACATCAAAATACTCATACATCATGATCAAGTCAAGTTCATCCCACACATGCAAGGACTCTTCAATATCCGCAAATCAATCAATGTGATACACCACATCAACAAATTGAGAGACAAAAATCACATGATCATCTCAATAGATGCAGAAAAAGCCTTCGACAAAGTACAACATCCATTTATGATAAAAAGCTCTTCAAAAACTGGGCACAGAAGGAACCTACCTCAACATAGTGAAAATCATATATGAGAAGCCCACAGCAAACATTATTCTCAATGGTGAAAAACTGAAAGCAATCCCTCTAAAATCAGGAACAAGACAACGGTGTCCACTTTCACCACCATTATCCAACATAGTCCTGGGAAGTTCTAGCAACAGCAAGAAGAGAAGAAAAAGAAATAAAAGGAATCCAGATTGGAAAACAAGAAGTAAAACTCTCTCTATTCGCAGATGACACGATACTATACATAAAAAACCCCAAAGACACTATTACAAAGACACTAGACCTAATCAACGAATTCAGCAAAGTCGCAGGATACAAAATCAGTACACAGAAATCACTCACATTCCTATACACAAACAACGAAAAATCAGAAAACAAAATCAAAGAGGCAATCCCCTTCACCATCACAACCAAGAGAATAAAATATCTAGGAATAAACCTACCCAAAGAAACAAAAGAACTAGACACAGAAAATTACAAGACACTCATGAAAGAAATGAAAGAAGACTTAAACAGATGGAGAGATATTCCATGTTCCTGGGTCGGAAGAATCAATATTGTGAAAATGACCACACTACCAAATACCATCGACAGATTCAATGCAATCCCTATAAACCTACCAATGACATTCTTCACAGAACTAGATCAAAGAATAACACAGGTCATATGGAAACACAAAAGACCTCGAATAGCCAATGCAATCCTGAGGAAGAAGAATGGAGCTGGAGGGATCAGCCTCTCAAACTTCACACTATACTACAAAGCAACAGTCCTCAAGACAGTATGGTACTGGCACAAAAACAGAAATATCGACCAATGGAACAAGATAGAGAACCCAGAGATACACCCATGCACCTATGGGTACCTGATTTTTGACAAAGGAGGTGAAAATCTAAAATGGGACAAAGACAGCCTCTTCAACAAGTGGTGCTGGGAAAACTGGACAGCTACATGCCAAAAAATGAAGTTGGAACATTCCCTGACACCCTACACAAAGATCAACTCAAAATGCATTAGAGACCTAAATGGAAGACCAGAAACCCTACAACTCTTAGAGGAGAATATAGGCAAAACACTCAAGGACATAAACCAAAGCAAGATATTCTCTGACCCGCCTACTAGAACAGTGGAACTGAAACCAAAAATTAACATGTGGGACCTCATGAAACTTAAATGCTTCTGCATAGCAGAAGAAAACTACAAACAAGGTGCACAGACAACCCACAGAATGAGAGAAAATTACAGCAAATGAACCAACGGTGTCCACTTTCACCACCATTATCCAACATAGTCCTGGGAAGTTCTAGCAACAGCAAGAAGAGAAGAAAAAGAAATAAAAGGAATCCAGATTGGAAAACAAGAAGTAAAACTCTCTCTATTCGCAGATGACACGATACTATACATAAAAAACCCCAAAGACACTATTACAAAGACACTAGACCTAATCAACGAATTCAGCAAAGTCGCAGGATACAAAATCAGTACACAGAAATCACTCACATTCCTATACACAAACAACGAAAAATCAGAAAACAAAATCAAAGAGGCAATCCCCTTCACCATCACAACCAAGAGAATAAAATATCTAGGAATAAACCTACCCAAAGAAACAAAAGAACTAGACACAGAAAATTACAAGACACTCATGAAAGAAATGAAAGAAGACTTAAACAGATGGAGAGATATTCCATGTTCCTGGGTCGGAAGAATCAATATTGTGAAAATGACCACACTACCAAATACCATCGACAGATTCAATGCAATCCCTATAAACCTACCAATGACATTCTTCACAGAACTAGATCAAAGAATAACACAGGTCATATGGAAACACAAAAGACCTCGAATAGCCAATGCAATCCTGAGGAAGAAGAATGGAGCTGGAGGGATCAGCCTCTCAAACTTCACACTATACTACAAAGCAACAGTCCTCAAGACAGTATGGTACTGGCACAAAAACAGAAATATCGACCAATGGAACAAGATAGAGAACCCAGAGATACACCCATGCACCTATGGGTACCTGATTTTTGACAAAGGAGGTGAAAATCTAAAATGGGACAAAGACAGCCTCTTCAACAAGTGGTGCTGGGAAAACTGGACAGCTACATGCCAAAAAATGAAGTTGGAACATTCCCTGACACCCTACACAAAGATCAACTCAAAATGCATTAGAGACCTAAATGGAAGACCAGAAACCCTACAACTCTTAGAGGAGAATATAGGCAAAACACTCAAGGACATAAACCAAAGCAAGATATTCTCTGACCCGCCTACTAGAACAGTGGAACTGAAACCAAAAATTAACATGTGGGACCTCATGAAACTTAAATGCTTCTGCATAGCAGAAGAAAACTACAAACAAGGTGCACAGACAACCCACAGAATGAGAGAAAATTACAGCAAATGAACCAACAGACAAAGAATTAATCTCCAAAATCTACAAGCAATTCAGACAACTCAGCACCGGAAGAGTAAACAATCCAATCAGAAAATGGAAAGAGGACCTAAACAGACACCTCTCCAAAGAGGACATACAGATGGCCCGAAAACACATGAAATAATGCTCCACCTCGCTTATTATTAGAGAAATGCAAATCAAAACTACAATGAGATATCACCTCACACACGTCAGAATGGCCATCATCAAAACATCTCCAGACAATAAATGCTGGAGAGGGTGCAGAGAAAATGGAACACTGTTGCATTGCTGGTGGGAATGTAAATTAATACAGCCACTGTGGAAGGCAGTATGGAGATTATCTAAAAAACTAAAAATAGAAGCACCATACAACCCAGAAATCCCACTCTTAGGCTTATACCCTGATGAAATCAAAACTGAAAGAAGCACCTGTATCCCAATGTTCATTTCAAAACTCTATACAATAGCTAGAACATGGAAGCCACCTAGATGTCCATCAATGAATGAATGGATACAGAAGCCCTAGTACATATATACAATGGAATACTACACAGCTGTAAAAAGAAATGCAGAAGAATCAATTCTAATGAAGTGACTGGATCTAGAACCTAGTATACAAAGTGAAGTAAGTCAAAAAGAGAAAGACATGTACTAACACACATATATGGAATCTAGTAGGATGATGATAACACACTCAACGAAGTGATGAAAAAACAGACATGGAGAACAGAAAACACATTAGCTAAAGAAGAAAAATGAAGTTGGAAACATTCCTGACACCCTACACAAAGATCAACTCAAAATGCATTAGAGACCTAAATGGAAGACCAGAAACCCTACAACTCTTAGAGGAGAATATAGGCAAAACACTCAAGGACATAAACCAAAGCAAGATATTCTCTGACCCGCCTACTAGAACAGTGGAACTGAAACCAAAAATTAACATGTGGGACCTCATGAAACTTAAATGCTTCTGCATAGCAGAAGAAAACTACAAACAAGGTGCACAGACAACCCACAGAATGAGAGAAAATTACAGCAAATGAACCAACAGACAAAGAATTAATCTCCAAAATCTACAAGCAATTCAGACAACTCAGCACCGGAAGAGTAAACAATCCAATCAGAAAATGGAAAGAGGACCTAAACAGACACCTCTCCAAAGAGGACATACAGATGGCCCGAAAACACATGAAATAATGCTCCACCTCGCTTATTATTAGAGAAATGCAAATCAAAACTACAATGAGATATCACCTCACACACGTCAGAATGGCCATCATCAAAACATCTCCAGACAATAAATGCTGGAGAGGGTGCAGAGAAAATGGAACACTGTTGCATTGCTGGTGGGAATGTAAATTAATACAGCCACTGTGGAAGGCAGTATGGAGATTATCTAAAAAACTAAAAATAGAAGCACCATACAACCCAGAAATCCCACTCTTAGGCTTATACCCTGATGAAATCAAAACTGAAAGAAGCACCTGTATCCCAATGTTCATTTCAAAACTCTATACAATAGCTAGAACATGGAAGCCACCTAGATGTCCATCAATGAATGAATGGATACAGAAGCCCTAGTACATATATACAATGGAATACTACACAGCTGTAAAAAGAAATGCAGAAGAATCAATTCTAATGAAGTGACTGGATCTAGAACCTAGTATACAAAGTGAAGTAAGTCAAAAAGAGAAAGACATGTACTAACACACATATATGGAATCTAGTAGGATGATGATAACACACTCAACGAAGTGATGAAAAAACAGACATGGAGAACAGACATATGGACATTGTGGGGAATGAACAGTGGGTGGGAGGCGTAAAGGAAGTAGTATGAAAACCTATACTATCATATGTGGAAAAAAATAGCTATTGTCATTGCACTGTGAGAAAAGGGGATCCTGCAGGGGTGCTGTGCAATGGCCTGGTGGCATGGGATGGGGGGATATACATATGACTAATCTGGGATCATACATGTCTGTAAACAACAAAAGTCTGTAAAAGTAAAAAGCAAAATAAAAATTAAAAAAATAAAAAGTTAAAACTTCCTTCAAACAGAATGTCAGAGGTAATAGTGACTTGAGTGATTAATTTTTAAGAAACTCTACAGTCCACTGTAAAAAAATCACAGTACGTAGTCCTGAAAAGCATAAGACCAAACAATAATGAGACTTAAATAGCCCTAGCTCGTTCAATCCTTGGCCTGGGAAGATTCCACGTGCCTTGGAGCAGCTGGAATCGTGTGTCCAATTACAAGCCAGCGCTCTGGACTGCATGCGCCCAGAGTCGGTGCTCTGCAGAGATAGAGGCCACTGCAATGGGAGGCCCACACAGGCCAAAGAATGAAGATGGATGAAAATAAGTAGATTACAAATAAATAAAATAGAGGCCAAAATTTAAAAAGGAAAAAATAGCCCCATCTGTCTTAAACTATCAGTTAACTATCAGCCCAAATGGATAGTGGGTTACAAGGAGATAACCATCTGCAATAACCCTGTGATTCCCAATCTTTCAAGTAGTATACATGAAAACTATGATTAGAATTTTCTCTATCACTATGTGCGAAACATATAGCAAATTATTATATTAGTATGCTATATATAAAATTACTATAACCAGTACATGACATTCAGTATACCTATGTAATGATGCTAATCAAAGGTAGAGGGACACTGAATGTCGTCCAAAAAATGTGAAGCTAAGTAACAAAAATTCATCAGTTTTCTCCAACATGCAAAAAATAACCACATTTATTTTTAGCAGCATTTTTCTCCTAGAGAAAAAGGCCAAGATTACATAGAGTTTAATAGAAACAGTTCTTAATATATAAACACATTTTTTCCTTCTCTCATCAGTCTGCCTTGAATTTGCAATGTGGTACAGTGCTCAAGAGTGCAGATCCTTGTTGGCAAGTACAATGTATGGGTACCCTGGTACATTGCTGGTAGAAATGTGATGGTGCAGTCACTGTGGAAAAGAGTATGGTGGCTCCTCAAACATTAAACAGAAAATTACCACATCACCCAGCAATTTCAGAAGGATTTGGAAAGACATTCACCTAACCATAACTAACTACATAGCAGGAGAAAGGGAATTTTGGAAATTTAAGGAAATGTCTCAAATTTTATCAAATTAATGTTGCTTTCTATTATTTCAATTTTCTTTAGAAAGCATGTATTACTTTACTATGAAAGAAACCTAATCAGACAATGGTTTTTAACTGAATAGTTGGATTTCTCTCATAGGTACAAGCCCAGGAGAAGCCCCCTAAGAACTAGAGCAAGAGATTTTTTTCATTGAAAATCACTTGACTTTGGACACAGTAGGGGAAGGAGGAGTAGGAGAAATTGAGAGAGTAACATTGAAATATATAAAATAGATACGTACAATAGATAGTTTTTAACTATGTATTGACTATCTATTAACTATCTAACTTCCTGTTAGGAAGTTGCTGTGTAAAATAGATATTTAAAATAAATAACTAATGGGAGGCTGCTGTATAACACAAGGAGCTCAACAGGGTGTTCTGTGACTGCCTAGAGGGGTGGCATGGGGTAGGGGGCTGAGGGGAGGTTCAAGAGGGAGGGGACATATGTATTCTTATGGCTGATTCACACTGTTGTATGGCAGAAGCTAACATAAATTATAATGCAATTATCTGCCAATTAAAAATATATTTAAAAAACCCTCTTGAACATATTAACAGAAGAAGCTGGAGAATCTTTTAATTTTAATCATAATAATGTAAACCTCCCTAAGATGATTTCATAGAAGTCCATTTCTGCCTAAAAAGGGAACAGCTGTTCCATTACACCTTTTCCTTCCTGGAAATGATTCCCTCCACCTGAGAGACCATTGTCAATAGACCTGAGGTCAATCCCTGGGTCAGGAAGATCCCCTGGAGGAGGGCATGGCAACCCCCTCCAGTATTCTTGCCTGGAGAATCCCATGGACATAGGAGCCTGGCAGGCTACAATCTATGGGGTCGCAAAGCTTCTCTGCCACACACCGTTGTGTGACCTTGGGTAAATTAGTTACCTTGCATATGCCCTAGTTGCCTCATCTTTAAAATGAGTATAATGCCTAAATCCATAATTGTGTTATGGTGCAGTCACCCAGCAATCACCCAGCAATTTCAGAAGGATTTGGAAAGACATTCACCTAACCATAACTAACTACATAGCAGGAGAAAGGGAATTTTGGAAATTTAAGGAAATGTCTCAAATTTTATCAAATTAATGTTGCTTTCTATTATTTCAATTTTCTTTAGAAAGCATGTATTACTTTACTATGAAAGAAACCTAATCAGACAATGGTTTTTAACTGAATAGTTGGATTTCTCTCATAGGTACAAGCCCAGGAGAAGCCCCCTAAGAACTAGAGCAAGAGATTTTTTTCATTGAAAATCACTTGACTTTGGACACAGTAGGGGAAGGAGGGAGTAGGAGAAATTGAGAGAGTAACATTGAAATATATAAAATAGATACGTACAATAGATAGTTTTTAACTATGTATTGACTATCTATTAACTATCTAACTTCCTGTTAGGAAGTTGCTGTGTAAAATAGATATTTAAAATAAATAACTAATGGGAGGCTGCTGTATAACACAAGGAGCTCAACAGGGTGTTCTGTGACTGCCTAGAGGGGTGGCATGGGGTAGGGGGCTGAGGGGAGGTTCAAGAGGGAGGGGACATATGTATTCTTATGGCTGATTCACACTGTTGTATGGCAGAAGCTAACATAAATTATAATGCAATTATCTGCCAATTAAAAATATATTTAAAAAACCCTCTTGAACATATTAACAGAAGAAGCTGGAGAATCTTTTAATTTTAATCATAATAATGTAAACCTCCCTAAGATGATTTCATAGAAGTCCATTTCTGCCTAAAAAGGGAACAGCTGTTCCATTACACCTTTTCCTTCCTGGAAATGATTCCCTCCACCTGAGAGACCATTGTCAATAGACCTGAGGTCAATCCCTGGGTCAGGAAGATCCCCTGGAGAAGGGCATGGCAACCCATTCCAGTATTGTTGCCTGGAGAATCCCATGGACATAGGAGCCTGGCAGGCTACAGTCTATGGGGTCGCAAAGCTTCTCTGCCACGCACCCGTTGTGTGACCTTGGGTAAATTAGTTACCTTGCATATGCCCTAGTTGCCTCATCTTTAAAATGAGTATAATGCCTAAATCCATAATTGTGTTATGGACCAGAGGAGATACACGTATAAAATACCCAGCTCCATGCCTGGCAGATGATAGGAAGTCACTAACATGGAGGCATTTGTTATCTGTAATTTTATTCTTAGTAGTATTCAGGAAAATCATTTTTAGGACTCTACCATTTTTATAAAGTTAAAAAAACCCTCTTGGGCTTCCCTGGTGGTCCAGTGGGTAAGGACACTGCCTTGCAGTGCAAGGGGCACCAGTTGGATCCCTGACCTGGGAAGACCCCACGTGCCTCAGAGCGTCTGGACCGATGTGTCCAATTACCCAGCCAGAGCTCTGGAGCGCATGTGCTCATAGCCAGTGCTCTGCAATGAGAGAGCCCACTGTGGTGGGAGGTCCACACAAGCCAAAGAACAAAGATAAATAAATGAAAGATCAACAGAAGTGACCAAAAAAAAAAAGCAAAACAAACAAACAAAAACTACCCTGTTATTATGCTGCCTAATACATTCCAAATAAAAGAATTAGAAAAGGAAATATTTTCAGACTTGGCAGGACATAATTTAAAGGCTAGAGTACTGTTTAACTCTCTTGGTGCAGGAATACCTCCATTTTCCACAAAGGTGATGCAGGCGCTCCGGGACTGCTTGTCATATTCCACACATTCCACTTCCCCGCCTCCGTTGCGAGACTTAGAAAAACTCAGTTCTATCTTGTCTCTCATCTGACTCTCTGGCAGTTCATCAGGAATGTCAGTAACGTTGATCTTTATTTTAGACACTTCCATGTGAACCTGGGAAATCGCTTCATGTTCAGAAATGTGGATAAGAAATGTCCGTGTTTAAAATCATTCTAAAAAAACTGTAAACACCATGTTACCTGGAATCTGACTCCTGAGCTTAATGGAACTGGGTTGGCCATAATCTTCACATTTTCATTCTGTATCTGCACATGATGGTGCCCCATTCTGATCACATTTTGTGCAACTGAAAAATAATTATGGAAGTATTAATTTCCAGTATTTCAATACATTTTTACATGTTTGACTTAAGAACAAACAATCCTGAATAGTTCAACTTTTCTTTATTTTTAAGGGATCTAATTTTCACATTTTTTTCTTAAGATTCCTAAATAATAACAGTGTTGCTACCATACTAGGATATATTCATGTCAAAATACATCAACAAAAAATTACAATGTAGACATTCTCAAGTTCCAGATTCATCTCTTAAGAGATAAGCCTGATGATTCTTTAGAAATTCACTACAGCCAACACTTTTTTTTCCATTGTTGACAGAAGTATCAGAGAATTCCCTCAGTACATTAAAGAATAGCCAAAAATTTCTTCCAGGCTGAGTAAGCTGAGAAAACTTTTGTACATCAGTGGCATCTGACAATTAATCTTATTTATCATTTGTCACTCCTCCTTACTATGTTACAAGCACCATAGAAATAAACATTTGCTGTTGTCTCTGTCTTTCCCAAAGATTACATATTAAAGGCAACATAGACTTAAATATCAAAGAATGAATCTATGTTTTTTAAGCGGGAAGTCATACTTAACAAATAATTTCACTAAAATGCTCTTGAGATCATTCATTAAAAAGTCAATAGCTTTGATATACTGACCACCAAACTATCGAATATAATTTATCCATGCAAATGGGAGAGGTTCAGTAATATAATCTTGCCGAAAATCACTAGAAGTCCAACAACAACTATATGTCAGTTTAAAATGCATGTGGGTATGTGTTTATTTTTAATTGTATAACATGAGAGTTTATCACACTTCAGTTATTGATATTTGGAACTGTATATTCCAGTATGTTTTGAAGACAATAAATGCCCATTCCTGGTCTTATAAACTTAACGTGTATCTGTGGCAATGAGATAGCACACCATAGCGGAAGGAAGAGAGAAACAGGGTTAGAAAACAGGGCGTAACTCCATGTGAACCTGGGAAATCGCTTCATGTTCAGAAATGTGGATAAGAAATGTCCGTGTTTAAAATCATTCTAAAAAAACTGTAAACACCATGTTACCTGGAATCTGACTCCTGAGCTTAATGGAACTGGGTTGGCCATAATCTTCACATTTTCATTCTGTATCTGCACATGATGGTGCCCCATTCTGATCACATTTTGTGCAACTGAAAAATAATTATGGAAGTATTAATTTCCAGTATTTCAATACATTTTTACATGTTTGACTTAAGAACAAACAATCCTGAATAGTTCAACTTTTCTTTATTTTTAAGGGATCTAATTTTCACATTTTTTTCTTAAGATTCCTAAATAATAACAGTGTTGCTACCATACTAGGATATATTCATGTCAAAATACATCAACAAAAAATTACAATGTAGACATTCTCAAGTTCCAGATTCATCTCTTAAGAGATAAGCCTGATGATTCTTTAGAAATTCACTACAGCCAACACTTTTTTCCATTGTTGACAGAAGTATCAGAGAATTCCCTCAGTACATTAAAGAATACCCAAAAAATTTCTTCCAGGCTGAGTAAGCTGAGAAAACTTTTGTACATCAGTGGCATCTGACAATTAATCTTATTTATCATTTGTCACTCCTCCTTACTATGTTACAAGCACCATAGAAATAAACATTTGCTGTTGTCTCTGTCTTTCCCAAAGATTACATATTAAAGGCAACATAGACTTAAATATCAAAGAATGAATCTATGTTTTTTAAGCGGGAAGTCATACTTAACAAATAATTTCACTAAAATGCTCTTGAGATCATTCATTAAAAAGTCAATAGCTTTGATATACTGACCACCAAACTATCGAATATAATTTATCCATGCAAATGGGAGAGGTTCAGTAATATAATCTTGCCGAAAATCACTAGAAGTCCAACAACAACTATATGTCAGTTTAAAATGCATGTGGGTATGTGTTTATTTTTAATTGTATAACATGAGAGTTTATCACACTTCAGTTATTGATATTTGGAACTGTATATTCCAGTATGTTTTGAAGACAATAAATGCCCATTCCTGGTCTTATAAACTTAACGTGTATCTGTGGCAATGAGATAGCACACCATAGCGGAAGGAAGAGAGAAACAGGGTTAGAAAACAGGGCGTTGTCATGTGGAGATTCAGACTTCCACTACCATGGTATGACTCTATAACTTGAATTACGGTGTTTTGTTGTTGTTAATGACAACAGGCAACAACAAAGGAGAATTCCAACTATAAATAATACTTAGATGATGATCTTTCCCTCCCAATCCCCACCTCTCCCTTGCCCCACATGCCTCCAACATCTGGTGATCTGACGCAGTTGAGAGAGACTATTTGTCTTTCAACCCTTTTGACTCTGTCAAAAGCCAGCTCCCATTTAATTGTGTAGGAACCCAAAATCGTCCCAGAAGAGCAGAACCTCAGAGCCGGAGCAAGGGCAGAAGCCGAGATGCAGCTATCTTTGAAGAGAATCTTATTCTCACCATTCCCAGGTAATTTCTATGCAGGCTCCCAACTTCCCAAATCCTCACTTCCATCTTTCAGTTATATATCTCAATTACCACTCCCAATGGCCAACAGGGCTCTTGATCTTGCCCTCCAATCTCAGCTGCAGAGGTAGACCCACATTGGACAAAAAGTCACAATATGTGACCTGTCAGAATGCCTTTCTATTTATTTTCAGGCTATAGTAACTAAGCAGGCATCAGGAGACATGAGCTATAATCACTGATTCCCAGTATCTGACCACTGAAAGGGCTTGTGAAGACTATCTGATTCCACCCATAACTTGACAAATATGAGAACAAAGGCTCAGATGGTGGCCTGCTCAGAAGAATGCTGGTCCAGTAGGAAGTATAAGAGTACTTAGGGTTTGGCTTTCAGCTTGGCAATTTATCACCTGTATGGAACTTGTACAAATAAGCTTCTGTTTGCTTGGTTGAAAAATTCTTAACATGGAGCAATAATGACAGTTAATAGCTACTGTTCATTATGTCAGATACTGTGCTAAGTAGTTTTCAACACTTCTTATTTAATACTCAAAACAACCCCATGAGGTACACATTGTCACAAAGACTGTTTATTTTTAATTGTATAACATGAGAGTTTATCACACTTCAGTTATTGATATTTGGAACTGTATATTCCAGTATGTTTTGAAGACAATAAATGCCCATTCCTGGTCTTATAAACTTAACGTGTATCTGTGGCAATGAGATAGCACACCATAGCGGAAGGAAGAGAGAAACAGGGTTAGAAAACAGGGCGTTGTCATGTGGAGATTCAGACTTCCACTACCATGGTATGACTCTATAACTTGAATTACGGTGTTTTGTTGTTGTTAATGACAACAGGCAACAACAAAGGAGAATTCCAACTATAAATAATACTTAGATGATGATCTTTCCCTCCCAATCCCCACCTCTCCCTTGCCCCACATGCCTCCAACATCTGGTGATCTGACGCAGTTGAGAGAGACTATTTGTCTTTCAACCCTTTTGACTCTGTCAAAAGCCAGCTCCCATTTAATTGTGTAGGAACCCAAAATCGTCCCAGAAGAGCAGAACCTCAGAGCCGGAGCAAGGGCAGAAGCCGAGATGCAGCTATCTTTGAAGAGAATCTTATTCTCACCATTCCCAGGTAATTTCTATGCAGGCTCCCAACTTCCCAAATCCTCACTTCCATCTTTCAGTTATATATCTCAATTACCACTCCCAATGGCCAACAGGGCTCTTGATCTTGCCCTCCAATCTCAGCTGCAGAGGTAGACCCACATTGGACAAAAAGTCACAATATGTGACCTGTCAGAATGCCTTTCTATTTATTTTCAGGCTATAGTAACTAAGCAGGCATCAGGAGACATGAGCTATAATCACTGATTCCCAGTATCTGACCACTGAAAGGGCTTGTGAAGACTATCTGATTCCACCCATAACTTGACAAATATGAGAACAAAGGCTCAGATGGTGGCCTGCTCAGAAGAATGCTGGTCCAGTAGGAAGTATAAGAGTACTTAGGGTTTGGCTTTCAGCTTGGCAATTTATCACCTGTATGGAACTTGTACAAATAAGCTTCTGTTTGCTTGGTTGAAAAATTCTTAACATGGAGCAATAATGACAGTTAATAGCTACTGTTCATTATGTCAGATACTGTGCTAAGTAGTTTTCAACACTTCTTATTTAATACTCAAAACAACCCCATGAGGTACACATTGTCACAAAGACTGTCATAAAAACTCAAGATTTATAAATAACCCAATCCAAACCACACTTCTATACAGAGGCAAAGCTGGGGACTTTCCTGGTGGTCCAGTGGCTAAGGCTCCCCTTTCCAAGGGCAGACAGCTTGGGGTCAGTCCCCAGTCAGGGAAATGCATGCCAAAACTATGATCTGGTGCAGTAAAATACATAAATAAAAATATTGGGGCTTCTCTGCCAGTTCAGTGGTTAAGAATCTGCGTTCCAATGCAGGGAACGGCATTGGACTTCCAGTTGGAGAACTAAGATCTTACATACCATGGGGCAACTAAGTCCACATTGGATCCTGGGTGATGCAACTAAGACTTGATGCAGCCAATAAATAAATAAAATCTTTTTAAAAATAGCATAGCTGGAATTAAAAGCCAGATTCTCTTCATTAAGGTGCTCCCAGCTCTTAAGAGGATGCCACACCATGGCAGGCTTGGCAAACATAGGTCCCCCTCCAAATCTCTGACTCCAGGGTTCTTCAAGTTCACAGGTCTTGTGCACTTAGGTACATCACTTAAACAACTGAGCATCTGGTTTCTTAATTATGTAAATAGTAACTCTCCTATCTTACTGCTTTCATGGAGCCACATGGTGTTAAAATGAGGAAATATCTGTGCAAACCCTCTATTTTGATGCCTTGAAATATTATTACTGGTATTATTATTTGTAGATGGCAGGTAGAGTAGAAAAATGTTGGCATTAGACATCACAACAATGGGGCTTGATTCCCAGAGCTCTCCCCATGGACTATGTTCAAGCCACTCAATGTCTCAGGGTCGGTTTTCTCATCTGTAAAACAGGAATTATCATACCTACCTAAGGGCACCCTTATGAGGAGGATACGAAATTATATATATTATAAAAAACAATGGGCAAATATCTACAAAAACTTTGGAAGTCCAACTCTTTGGAAGTGCTTTCTAAAGGTAACATGGTCAAGTTTTTGAATATTAGTCATACCTTCTTCTTTTTCAAAGGTAATAAGTGCTTGTCCTTTGCAGAGTTCATAAGGAACTTTTGAGCTCACTTGACATGAATATGAGATATTCGAAAACTCTCTGTCACTCTCAGGATTCTCTACAGACGTGAACTTTATCTTTGTTTCAGGAATATCTTCGTTAATCTAATTCAAACAGAAATGTCTGATTAAAATCAACACAAGAAATAACTTAAGTCCTTCCAATGATAATGTGATTTGATCACCCAATAAGTCATTGACTTCTGAACCCCATGGAATACTGGAATACTGAATGTGGTCTTATTTAGTATCACTAGTAATTGCTTCTTCCCAGATCAGTACTCAATAATCTAGTCAGATGCTGATCCTTTAGTATTATTTGACAGATGAAATTGCAAGTAGATAGTGTCTCACTTTTTCTAATCAGTGTTTAAACTAGTCAGTATTGTATGGTATTTGATTCTTAAGCCTACATAATTTCTGCAGAAAAGGATCTCCTAAAAAAGTGTGCCAATAATTGGTCATCTCACAAAGGAATCACTGCACAGAACCTTTAGTCTCATTGCAAAGGGGTATGAAATTGACTTGGGTATATAAGGCAGATTCTTTGCCACTGAGTCACCAGGGAAGACCCAAACAGCCAGTACAACCACACGCAAATGCACAAATGAGTCAGGTATTTTCATTTATATTTCTCAAGGTTATTTTACATGCTGCAAGGAAAAGTGTTATCACAAAGAGATTAGAAATAGCCAATGAGCCATTTGGTCTAATCTGACATTAATTCTGTTATCTTGATGTGTAATGTCGGTAGAATTTCTGATTGCCATAACCCTGATTTCAAAACAATCTACAGTGTTTTGAGAAAAGGCAGGGCATTTCTCAATAATGCAGAAACACCCCAGTGAGAGCGAGAATGCCTGTTTCCAGTCCTGAGTGCACCGTGGCAGGGAATAATGCATTCATGCCTTCTAGATCCCAGTTTCAGTCACCTGTGAAGTGGATCAACTGGACTGGTTGGGTTCTCAAGGCTCTTTGGGTTGTAGGACTAACTGATCCTGGCACTGGTCTAAAAATTATGCAGGATCTTGGGCTTCCCTGGTGGTCCAGTGGGTAAGGACACTGCCTAGCAGTGCAAGGGGCACTGGTTTGTTCCCTGGTCTGGGAAGATCCCACGTGCCGCAGAGCAGCTGGACCAGTGTGTCCAATTAAGAGCCAAGGCTCTGGAGCACATGCACCCAGAGCTGGTGCTCTGCATCCACAGAGGCCATTGAGATGTGAGGCCCACACAGGCCAAAGAACAAAGATGGATGAAAATAGATAAACGAAACACCAATAGAAGTGGCCAAAAAAAAAAAAAAAAAAAAAAGCAGGATCTTAACTGAGACTTCTCTAAATCTCACAAACACAGGAAACCTCACTTCCTGATGTGTAACATTTCACTCCACCCCCATTTCAGAAACAGAAAGTGATAATGCTTTAACATTTAAGTTGTTTAAAGTATTTTTTTTTTTAAATAATCTGGGCTGTGATGAAGAAAAAAGGATTGAGAGCTATGTCTAATTCAAACACAGGGAAAATTAAGAAAGAATTTAAATGGTAAAGATACTCATCCATTTTTTTTTTAAACTGTGAAACTCATTTAAATTACTTGGATGAGGAGACCAATGAAAGAAGTTAGTGAGAAGACCAAGAAGTTGATCCTAAAGTGACTGATAATGACCATCATTGGGGACAGGGTGTATTCAAATACATGAATATTAAAACATGTATTAGCATAAATGTGTAAGCGAGATGAAATTTTACAGAGGGATCCTACACCTGTGACCAGCACCCAGATCAAGCATCAGAACAAGATCAACATTCCAGAAGCCATCTGGAGTTCCCTTCCAGTTTCTACCCACCTCTGACAGTAACCATCATACTAACTTTTGACGCTGCATTTTTATGTTCTGTTTAAACGGAAACATATGGTATTCCCTCCTTCTCCTTTTTCTGGCTCAACACTGTGTCTATGAAATTCATTCATGTTATTGCACATAGTTACAGCTCATTCACTTTCATTGTTGCGTAGTATTCCTTTGTGTGAATACACCTCAATTTATGAATTCATTCCACTACAGAGGGAGAGTTGAGTTGTTTTCAGTTTGCAGCTGTTGCAAACGGTGGTAACATGGATCATCGTAATGTTTTAGAAATGAATTCTGTATCACTAAATTGCTTTTTCTGAAAAAACAGCATCTGTCAAAAATGAGATACAAACAAAAATAATGAAAGGGGTACCTGGGAGTCCCTGGTGGTCTCTTGTAACTCAGCTTCAAGCTTTTGGATCTCCTCCTTTAGCTGAATATTTTCCTTTGTAATTTCACTAATTAATTTCTAAAAATAAATATAAAATAAAATAACACCCCAAATTTAAACAGTTACAACCTCATTTTCTAAATGCATTAAAGGAGCAAAATTTCTCTCTCTGAACAAGACAAAGAAAGACATTAGACAGTCTCAAAATAAATACGATCACATGAATAAACATTTGTCCAATGTTTCACATCATCACCTACTGATTTTCACACCACTGCCAAGGATTATTATCGCTATTATACAGACAAGAAAACCACCTTTCACGCTAGAGCAAAATCTCAGAAATGCTTATAGAAGAGCAAGGATTGAGACCCATGTCTTCTGCGTCTTAGCTTGGTGCTCTATTAACTCTTTCATACTGTCCACTAAAAAAGATGAACAACTTAAAAGTTGTGGGTTAAGTTTTATTTGGGGCATAATTAGGACTGCAGCCTGGGAGGTAGCACCCTGATAGCTCTGAGACACTGCTCCAAAGAGGCAGCAGGAGGAAGTTCAATATATAAGATTTTGAGAAGGGGGATTTCAATATCATTAAACAGTCACTCTATAAAGGGTCTTCAGTTAGTCACAAGGATCTGATGTCATGAGACGATATAGTGCTTTTCTAAATATGAGGAGATGCAGGCATTGAGACAATAAAATCTGTTCCTAAAAGCATCCACCTATCTAAAGACCTGCCCCATCAGATTCCTTGGAGCACAGGGTGCCTCTACCCTACCCTGATCTCCATCGGGGTGTATGGCAGGTCAGCAGCTCTCAACAGCACCCGGTCTGGTCTCAGCAGAGGCAGAGGGCAAATGTCCTTGTGGTCCAGTCATTGGCAATGTAATTGGTAAATGCCAGTTTGTAGTTGAGAGTAGCTATCTGTGACTCCAACATAACTTTTAAATTGCACCATAACTGTGGACATATGTTACTCAGGGGCAATTGAAAACTTTTTGCCACAGTACAAGTTTTGACATGCCAGACAGATGGTCTCGAGAAAGGGCTTTGAACTACCTGAGCCTCCATTCCTTCTTGGGTCTGATCAGATAATTGCTAATGAAGCTCTTAACTCCTATGTGCAAGTCAAAGAAATGAGAGGAAGTGAAAAAACAGCTAAATATGAGCTGTGAATATTTTCCTTTGTAATTTCACTAATTAATTTCTAAAATAAATATAAAATAAAATAACACCCCAAATTTAAACAGTTACAACCTCATTTTCTAAATGCATTAAAGGAGCAAAATTTCTCTCTCTGAACAAGACAAAGAAAGACATTAGACAGTCTCAAAATAAATACGATCACATGAATAAACATTTGTCCAATGTTTCACATCATCACCTACTGATTTTCACACCACTGCCAAGGATTATTATCGCTATTATACAGACAAGAAAACCACCTTTCACGCTAGAGCAAAATCTCAGAAATGCTTATAGAAGAGCAAGGATTGAGACCCATGTCTTCTGCGTCTTAGCTTGGTGCTCTATTAACTCTTTCATACTGTCCACTAAAAAAGATGAACAACTTAAAAGTTGTGGGTTAAGTTTTATTTGGGGCATAATTAGGACTGCAGCCTGGGAGGTAGCACCCTGATAGCTCTGAGACACTGCTCCAAAGAGGCAGCAGGAGGAAGTTCAATATATAAGATTTTGAGAAGGGGGATTTCAATATCATTAAACAGTCACTCTATAAAGGGTCTTCAGTTAGTCACAAGGATCTGATGTCATGAGACGATATAGTGCTTTTCTAAATATGAGGAGATGCAGGCATTGAGACAATAAAATCTGTTCCTAAAAGCATCCACCTATCTAAAGACCTGCCCCATCAGATTCCTTGGAGCACAGGGTGCCTCTACCCTACCCTGATCTCCATCGGGGTGTATGGCAGGTCAGCAGCTCTCAACAGCACCCGGTCTGGTCTCAGCAGAGGCAGAGGGCAAATGTCCTTGTGGTCCAGTCATTGGCAATGTAATTGGTAAATGCCAGTTTGTAGTTGAGAGTAGCTATCTGTGACTCCAACATAACTTTTAAATTGCACCATAACTGTGGACATATGTTACTCAGGGGCAATTGAAAACTTTTTGCCACAGTACAAGTTTTGACATGCCAGACAGATGGTCTCGAGAAAGGGCTTTGAACTACCTGAGCCTCCATTCCTTCTTGGGTCTGATCAGATAATTGCTAATGAAGCTCTTAACTCCTATGTGCAAGTCAAAGAAATGAGAGGAAGTGAAAAAACAGCTAAATATGAGCTGTGTAAGAGAAAGAATAGAAATGTAATTCTTCTTGTCAGTCTTGAATACTAGAAGTAAAAAAAAAAAAAAAATTGAAAACACTAATATTCTCCAAATTCAAGTTAATGTTGGACAAAGACATACAAAACATACCTCAGTGCAAAAATAATAGATAGAAGTCAATTTTTAATAGTACTCAGTAATTTTTCCTTTTTTACCTCATTTTGTTTATATTTCATAACTTCTTCAACTTGCTGACATTCCTTAAGAAGTTGTTTTTTGTAATCTTCATCAGCTGCCATGACTCCCTAATTATTATAAAGAATAAATACTTTAAAAAAAGTACATACACACAAAGTCAAAAAGAGAAAATATCTTGTATCCTTTTATGAATGAAACATCTCTTCTTGGCTACATCTTTTTTCCTACCACCAAACTATTTATTATCAAGTGGTTTATATTCAAACAAATTCTATATTTCAAATAACTTTCACATCTATAACTATTTAAAGGGTTCTAAAAATCCTTTACATCTCAACACCATAATAGAAAATAATAGGTATTAACATTTCTTTTGTAGTTTTCATCTCAATCATGATATGAGGCTGCATTTTAAAAGACTATTATTTCAGTCCTCTAGACTTTTTCAAAGGCTTTCGTTCAAATATTTAATTCTCCTTATTATACTCCATGAATGTAAAGGAGTAAAAATATCTCCAAACTCCCTTCCTCTATGATAACAGAGGTTTTCACAAACCCTCCTCCAAGTTCATACATTTGAACAGAAAAAAAAAAAAAATACCCTATATCTTTATTTCTAATAATCTCTGATTGAAACAGCATCTCTTCAAATACAAATATAGGCAACAAGCCTCATGGCATTTGCAGCCCCCGTGACAAAAGTCATCAGGACAACACAGATATTTTCATAAAGATTTTAATTCTCCCAGATAGTCTGAAACATTGTGTTTAACCTTGCTTCAAAATTAGGACAGTTATCAAACTCACAACCAGGTCTTAAACTGTAGTATACTGATATACATTACTATATTAAAATTTGCTTTTTAAATAACCCTGATAATCATATTTTAATATAACTGGATTCCTTTATAATCTATGTATTTTGCTTTAGACAACTAAAAAACTGAGAAAAGCCCACAGGTTTTATCAGACTGGCATCACAAGAGTAAGACGTCTTGCCTGCATGTGAATTTACAGAAATGGAAAAGTCCCAGATCAAATATGACACCAGGAATATCACAACTGTTTCAGAAGCACATTAATAACATGCTTATTAACAATCTTCCAAGATTTCAACTGGCTAAATTCTCACTATTTCTAGAGAAGAAACAGAAAAGAGACATGTATTTCTCTTTAAAAATGCAATAGATTAGCAAAAAATTATTGGTTGGCTTGGTTTACTCAGTGTGAACACAAACAGTGTTCAAAAATGGGGTCATATGGTAATTCTACTTTTAATTTTTTGAGGATTCTGTTTTCTATAATAGCTGCACCAATTTACATTCACACCAATAGTGCACAAGGGTTCCCTTTTCTCCACATCCTCACAGCACTGTTATCTCTTGTCTTTGTGATGACGGCCATTCTAACAGATATAAAGTTATCTCATTGGGATTTCAATTTACATTTCACTAGTGATTAGTGATGCTGAGCATCTTTTCATGTACCCATTTATCTTTCATATATCTTTTTTGGAGAAAATGTTTAAGTCCTTTTGCTCAGTTTTTAATTGAGTTATTTGTTTACTTGGTATTGACTTTCATAAGTTCTTTATATATTTTGGATATTAACCCCTTATCAGAAATATTGGGGCTTCCCCAATGGCTCGGCAGGTAAAGAATCCACCTGCAATGCAGGAGACACAGGAGATGTGGGCTTGATCCCTGGTCAAGAAGATCCCCTGGAAGGAAATGGTAACCCACTCCAGTATTCTTGCCTGGACAATCCCATGGACAGAGGAGCCTGGTGGGCTATAGTCCAAAGGGTCACAAAGAGTTAGATATGACTAGGCACTGTGTGTGTGCGTGTATGTGTGTGCGCGCACACACGCGCACACACGTGTTATCAAATATATGGTTTAGAAATATTTTTTTCCATTTTACTTGTCTTTTCACTTTGTTTATGGTTTCTTCTGCTGCACAGATCTTTAGTTCAATATGGTCCATCAACTTCACTTCTGGAAGTACATCCAAAAGAAAAAGGAAACATTAACTTGAAAAGATATCTGTATCCCCTGTTCATTGCAACATTATTTTACAATAGCTAAGACATGGAAATAACCTAAGTGTCCATCAGTGGATGAATGAATGGATACATTGTGGTGTCTATATATTGTGATTATATACATTGTGGTATATACAATGTGATATTATTCAGCCCATAAAAAATGAGGAAATTCGACCATTTGCAACAACTTGGATAGGCCTTGGAGGCATTGTATTAAGTCAGACAGAAAAAGATAAATACTGTATGCTTTCATATAAGGAGTCTTAAAAAAAGCAAAACACAAAACCAAAGAAAACTCACAGAAAATAAAAGATCAGATTTATGCTTACCAGAGGTAGAGGGTGGCATGGAAGGTGATTTGGAAGAAAGTGGTCAAAAGACAGAAACTTCCAGTTAGAAGATACATAAGTAGTAGGGTTGTAATGTACAACATGATTAGTGTAGCTAACATTGCTATGATACATAGGGAAGTTGTTAAGAGAGTAAATTCTAAGAGTTATCATAAGGATAAATTTTGTCTTTTCTATTTACTGTATCTATATGACAAGATGGATGTTAGCTGAACCTCAGAGGGTAATCATCTCATCATGTGTAAGTCAAATCATCATGCTATAAACTTATACAATGGTGTAAGTCAATTATTTGTTTACTTGGTATTGACTTTCATAAGTTCTTTATATATTTTGGATATTAACCCCTTATCAGAAATATTGGGGCTTCCCCAATGGCTCGGCAGGTAAAGAATCCACCTGCAATGCAGGAGACACAGGAGATGTGGGCTTGATCCCTGGTCAAGAAGATCCCCTGGAAGGAAATGGTAACCCACTCCAGTATTCTTGCCTGGACAATCCCATGGACAGAGGAGCCTGGTGGGCTATAGTCCAAAGGGTCACAAAGAGTTAGATATGACTAGGCACTGTGTGTGTGCGTGTATGTGTGTGCGCGCACACACGCGCACACACGTGTTATCAAATATATGGTTTAGAAATATTTTTTTCCATTTTACTTGTCTTTTCACTTTGTTTATGGTTTCTTCTGCTGCACAGATCTTTAGTTCAATATGGTCCATCAACTTCACTTCTGGAAGTACATCCAAAAGAAAAAGGAAACATTAACTTGAAAAGATATCTGTATCCCCTGTTCATTGCAACATTATTTTACAATAGCTAAGACATGGAAATAACCTAAGTGTCCATCAGTGGATGAATGAATGGATACATTGTGGTGTCTATATATTGTGATTATATACATTGTGGTATATACAATGTGATATTATTCAGCCCATAAAAATGAGGAAATTCGACCATTTGCAACAACTTGGATAGGCCTTGGAGGCATTGTATTAAGTCAGACAGAAAAAGATAAATACTGTATGCTTTCATATAAGGAGTCTTAAAAAAAGCAAAACACAAAACCAAAGAAAACTCACAGAAAATAAAAGATCAGATTTATGCTTACCAGAGGTAGAGGGTGGCATGGAAGGTGATTTGGAAGAAAGTGGTCAAAAGACAGAAACTTCCAGTTAGAAGATACATAAGTAGTAGGGTTGTAATGTACAACATGATTAGTGTAGCTAACATTGCTATGATACATAGGGAAGTTGTTAAGAGAGTAAATTCTAAGAGTTATCATAAGGATAAATTTTTGTCTTTTCTATTTACTGTATCTATATGACAAGATGGATGTTAGCTGAACCTCAGAGGGTAATCATCTCATCATGTGTAAGTCAAATCATCATGCTATAAACTTATACAATGGTGTAAGTCAATTCTTTTCCAGTAACACCAGAAAAAAATAAAATAAAAAAAGCAGTCATGCAGCACCTAGACCTTGGTTTCTATTCTCCAATGAAAGGAAATCCTTTGAGCAAAAATGAGCCCTCAAAAAGGAATACACAGGGAAATTTCAAAAGGAAATACACAAGATGAGCATGGAGGTCCTAGTGACTGTGGGTACATAAATGTGATTTATCAGCTAAATAAACATATGGATGATAATAGGAGTCAGATTTTTCATTGTCAGAGAAGATGACTGTACATATGGAAAGGCAAAAAAATAGAATGAATGCTATGAAATGGAACTGGAGATATCAGTATAATCTCATGATTCCTGATGGATTCATAGGAAAGTACAGAAATGTAAATACAGATGCAAGTGTCCAATGTGTGTGATATTTCCTGGTTCTGTCTGCTAGAAGAGCCTGGAAACAAAAGCAATAGCAATGAGCACATTTAGCATCCAGAATTTGGTTTCTAATTCCATTCTCAGCTACCAGCAACCAAGGCTGTTCAGAGAAATGGGTGCTTCCAGAACTGGAACAGGAAAAGTACAAGCAAGCATTTTAGGATACAAAAAGCAAGAAGTACTCAAAAATGATGAGAATACGTCACAAGAACAGAGTCCCGCTTGAGGGGGTTCTTACTGGAAAATTAATTAATCATTTAATTAGAAATAAATAATGGCAATAATAATTAAATCCACTTACCCCTAAAGTAGACAGAATAATTGATATTTTTGTGACAAAATGATCATTTAACTAGTTTCAAACTACTTACCCACAAGTTCTACTAACCAAATTCCAGTGCAATCTCGATCACTCGGGCATTTTGAGTACTCACCAGTCCTGGAAATGACAAACCCCTGAAGACGATCAACAACTTCAGTAGGGTAAATATCAGCTTGCCATTTTGCATTGCACATATCAAGCTGATCTTCAAGGATATAAGCACCACAAGGGTGCTCTCTATAATCTATGCCCTAGTTCATCCTGAACAATAGACGAACAGTATCCAAAAACAATGCCAGGGATGTAGTTTGTATTCAAGAGATGATTTTTTTTTTAATTGTGTAAAAGTTTCCTTATACTGAACAACCTGTTCTTCAACTTCATATAAGTAGAATGATTTAGCATGTACCCTTTCATTTGTGCTAGAGTTTTAAAACTACAACGTGTTTTGGAGGTTTGTCCACATTATTGCATGTATTAATAGTTATTCCTCTTTATTGCTGTGGAGTATTCCCTGAATGGACAGTCTACAATTTGTTTATCCATTCTCTTATTGGTAGCTACTTGGTTGTTTCCAGTTTGGGGCTACTATAAAGCTTTTTAAAGCAAAACAAAAACAAACAAACAAAAGAAATACTTCCCCCCAAACACTTATTAATTTCAAAGAGGAGAAGAGTAAATTTATAGTGAAGAAGCCAGGCAGACACCACCGTGGTGAAGTAATTAAAGTAAATATTGAGATATATCAAAAATTATCTGACATATGATAGGCCCACCAAGAACGCAGCATGACATCTATGATACTCCTGCCAAAGATGAATAAGAATAAGCTGAATCTAAGAATGAGGAAACAGGAGGCAAACTGGCCTGTTTTCTTCAAAAGTGTTAAGCACATGAAAGCCAAGGAAAGACTGAGAAACTCTCCCAAGACAGGAGGTTAGAGATGCATCATAACAACACCATGCATAATTCCTAGCTGCATCTTTGTGATATACACAATATAACAGGGACAAATGGCAAAATCCAAATTAATCATTTAATTAGAAATAAATAATGGCAATAATAATTAAATCCACTTACCCCTAAAGTAGACAGAATAATTGATATTTTTGTGACAAAATGATCATTTAACTAGTTTCAAACTACTTACCCACAAGTTCTACTAACCAAATTCCAGTGCAATCTCGATCACTCGGGCATTTTGAGTACTCACCAGTCCTGGAAATGACAAACCCCTGAAGACGATCAACAACTTCAGTAGGGTAAATATCAGCTTGCCATTTTGCATTGCACATATCAAGCTGATCTTCAAGGATATAAGCACCACAAGGGTGCTCTCTATAATCTATGCCCTAGTTCATCCTGAACAATAGACGAACAGTATCCAAAAACAATGCCAGGGATGTAGTTTGTATTCAAGAGATGATTTTTTTTTTAATTGTGTAAAAGTTTCCTTATACTGAACAACCTGTTCTTCAACTTCATATAAGTAGAATGATTTAGCATGTACCCTTTCATTTGTGCTAGAGTTTTAAAACTACAACGTGTTTTGGAGGTTTGTCCACATTATTGCATGTATTAATAGTTATTCCTCTTTATTGCTGTGGAGTATTCCCTGAATGGACAGTCTACAATTTGTTTATCCATTCTCTTATTGGTAGCTACTTGGTTGTTTCCAGTTTGGGGCTACTATAAAGCTTTTTAAAGCAAAACAAAAACAAACAAACAAAAGAAATACTTCCCCCCAAACACTTATTAATTTCAAAGAGGAGAAGAGTAAATTTATAGTGAAGAAGCCAGGCAGACACCACCGTGGTGAAGTAATTAAAGTAAATATTGAGATATATCAAAAATTATCTGACATATGATAGGCCCACCAAGAACGCAGCATGACATCTATGATACTCCTGCCAAAGATGAATAAGAATAAGCTGAATCTAAGAATGAGGAAACAGGAGGCAAACTGGCCTGTTTTCTTCAAAAGTGTTAAGCACATGAAAGCCAAGGAAAGACTGAGAAACTCTCCCAAGACAGGAGGTTAGAGATGCATCATAACAACACCATGCATAATTCCTAGCTGCATCTTTGTGATATACACAATATAACAGGGACAAATGGCAAAATCCAAATTGATCAAAGAATTATATGGCAGTAAGGTACCAATATTAATTTCCTGATTTTTATAGCTGTTTCGTAGTTATGTAAAGAACACTTTTTTTTTTCTTTTTGGTCAGGAGATAAATACTCAGGAATTCCAGGTTAATTGGTCATGAAACCTGCACTCAAATAACTCAGGAAAAAGAAAAGTTGTTACCTGCAATTTTTCTGTTAAGTTTAAAAGGGCTTAAAATTTTTTTAAAAGATACATATTAGTAGTTCTTATTGCATCAACAATTGCAGAGTCTTTATAATGGTATTCATCCATTGGGAAACATCACGTTCTCTTTTGGATGTTTGTTTAAAGAAAATCTGTTTATAGAAAAGTCAAGGCACGACTGCCAAACCCTGGGCCTGCAAAGAGAGTGAATCTCCTTAAGGAATTTGTTTTCCTAAGAACTTTCTCCAGAGACTCTATAAGAACAGTGGCGAAACACAAACCATTTTAAGTTTCAATTTCCTAAATGAAGCAAAGCAAATGAGACGGGGTCAGAGGCGAGGGCGGCACGGAGAAGGCGCGGCGGGCCGGGGGCAGGCGCGCCCCTTCGGTGGCTGGGGGATCCACACGACCCCGGCGCGGGCAGCGGAGGAGTGACGCCCCAGGGACGGTGGATGGAGCAGCGCCAGGCGTTCCCACCACCCGGCCCCCGGTGGTCCCGGCGCCGCGGGGGCTCCCTTTGTGGCCAACGCGGGCCTCTCCAGCCCCGGGCCACTGGGAGCAGGGATGGCAACGGGGGAAGGGGTCATCCACTCACCACCTCGGCTGGCCGAGCGCCGCGCCTCGGACCCGGAGACCTCGCTGCCCGCGCGGTGGAGCGGCCGGAAGAGCCGCTGGAACCCCCGGCCTGCCTGGGGCAGCCTTGTGCAGAAGCGCCTGGTGCTTTCTTCAAGGCGGTGTCCCGCGGACAGTTGGTTCCTTTTTTAAAAAGAAAGAATAAAAGAAGAAACGTACTCAAATGATGATTTTCTTTCAATCTAGCCACTGCTCAATCGACTCCCAAGCCTGGTTCTCCAGTGACTAGTCACTAACACTTTACACCTATTTTCAGTTTCGATTTTTTTCTACGTGTTGCTTTTGCTTTTATTTGCAGGGAATCTACTCCCAAAATATTGCTGAGGTTTCAATAGACATTCGTTTTAGGCCATGTTTTAAAACCCACTCTTTTGGATATGTATCACAGGACGTGTTTTTGGAAAAAATGGATAAAAGCCAAAGAAAGACTAAGTGGCAGTCTCTTCAGATTGTAGCTCTCACTGTAATTTACTGGTTTGCTCCAACCTTAACCTAGAAATTCTCACAGCCAGCATAAGGTCTGCTTTTGTGTTGTTGCTGTTTTTGTTGTTTGGTGGGGTTTTTTTGCAGTTTCCTAGGAAATTGAAAAAGTGTAGTATTCAGTTGACTTCTGTGATCTGTTGTGCCTTGAAACTTTTCTTATAATCTTTGGTATTATTGTGAAGATTGTAAACAAATACTTCACTAGGTGTGATCTTTTCCTTTGAAACGGAAAACATCTGGTTCATTTCAAAAAAGGCAGTGTTTCTGAATCCTACAGAGAACCACCCCACAGCTGCACTTGCTGTAAATAGGTCAGGGAGGAGATATCTCAAAATCACTTCCAGATAGACATTCTAGTTAATAGTGCTGTATAGTCATATGTAATAAGTGACAAAGAATCTGTAAAATAACAGGTTAATCAAAGTCAAATTCTTTTATATTAAGAAGATTGATGGCAATCAGTTTGAGCTGGACTTTCTAAGTGGAAAAAATAAAATGTTGCTTGGGCAAGTGCTCATCAACCCAGTCAAAAGAGTACCCAAATTCTCCCTGTTGCAGCTTGAGAATTCCTTCTGGTCTCCCTTAGAATTTAATTTTTTATTTTCTTTTATCTTTGGCTGTACCATGACCTTCTAGGATCTTAGTTCCCTGACCAGGAATTGAACTTGGGACCGCGGCAATGAAAGCATCAAGTCCTAACACCTGAACCGCCAGCAAAACTCCGCCCTTTAGAATTTTAGAGACCATGTACTCTGGAAGTTATTTAGTTCAAACCTCATTTTTTTTCTTTTATCTTATTTTTGTCTTATAAGAAGCAACAGGACCATGATCAGAACAGGACTCATCTAAGATTGACTCCAACCTTGTTAAAGGACAAAGAACACAGATAGTAGGGAAGCCACTGGGCCACCCACACGCTAAAGGTGAGGCCATATGTAACAGCACTCAACTCAGCCTCAGATCCAGGACTCTGCAAAGCACTGGGGTTCTGAAGATGAATAGTCAGATCCCAGATATATTATTGTTAATAATAACATTAACAGTCATAATTGTGAAGATTGAGTGAGAACACCTAGGCATTTTATAAACCTTTTCTGTTTTGCCAAAAGCAATATGAGAATAATTATTATCCTCATTCTGCAGATGAGGAAATCAAGACTTAACTGGCTTATCCAAAACCCGGCAATGAATCCGTGATGACACTGGTGTCTTTCTCTGCTCTCAACCATGAAGCTGGCCTCCATGCTGTGTTTTATAGGGCAGGAAAAATGAAGGAATTCTTTGGGCACATATGATTTGAAAATGCTGTACACCGGATTCCCACTTGGGAGGTTCACAATACATATCCACTATTTAAGTTTTGAGAAATATTGCTGGGAAAAATTAAAGCGTTATGTATAAAAGTTTAACTGTATTTAATCTTGAATTTATCAAACTAACTTGACCATTAAATCCTTGTTTTTCAAGGAAGAGCTATTAAAATCTTGAAAAATTTCTAGTGGGGTAATTTGAATAATGCTTTACTAATGATGAAGTCCAGGACTTGCTTCCTCAAAATATGGCACCTTGGCATATTGACTATTTTAAGTGGAAAGAGTTTGAGGAAACAATAGAAGCTCTAAGACAGACACTCTGACCTTCTCCCCTCTACTACCTTTCTCCTCTGAATAGTTCAAAGAGGCTCCTGTGAGAGGTGCTCTCCCTGTACCTGTAGGAGAGGAGCATTCTTATTTCCAAACACAAATGGACCCAGAGAAGAATCCTAATAAACCGGCTTAGTTCCCTGACCAGTACCCTGAAGCACAACAAAGAACCGCCAGCAAAACTCCGCCCTTTAGAATTTTAGAGACCATGTACTCTGGAAGTTATTTAGTTCAAACCTCATTTTTTTTCTTTTATCTTATTTTTGTCTTATAAGAAGCAACAGGACCATGATCAGAACAGGACTCATCTAAGATTGACTCCAACCTTGTTAAAGGACAAAGAACACAGATAGTAGGGAAGCCACTGGGCCACCCACACGCTAAAGGTGAGGCCATATGTAACAGCACTCAACTCAGCCTCAGATCCAGGACTCTGCAAAGCACTGGGGTTCTGAAGATGAATAGTCAGATCCCAGATATATTATTGTTAATAATAACATTAACAGTCATAATTGTGAAGATTGAGTGAGAACACCTAGGCATTTTATAAACCTTTTCTGTTTTGCCAAAAGCAATATGAGAATAATTATTATCCTCATTCTGCAGATGAGGAAATCAAGACTTAACTGGCTTATCCAAAACCCGGCAATGAATCCGTGATGACACTGGTGTCTTTCTCTGCTCTCAACCATGAAGCTGGCCTCCATGCTGTGTTTTATAGGGCGGGAAAAAATGAAGGAATTCTTTGGGCACATATGATTTGAAAATGCTGTACACCGGATTCCCACTTGGGAGGTTCACAATACATATCCACTATTTAAGTTTTGAGAAATATTGCTGGGAAAAATTAAAGCGTTATGTATAAAAGTTTAACTGTATTTAATCTTGAATTTATCAAACTAACTTGACCATTAAATCCTTGTTTTTCAAGGAAGAGCTATTAAAATCTTGAAAAATTTCTAGTGGGGTAATTTGAATAATGCTTTACTAATGATGAAGTCCAGGACTTGCTTCCTCAAAATATGGCACCTTGGCATATTGACTATTTTAAGTGGAAAGAGTTTGAGGAAACAATAGAAGCTCTAAGACAGACACTCTGACCTTCTCCCCTCTACTACCTTTCTCCTCTGAATAGTTCAAAGAGGCTCCTGTGAGAGGTGCTCTCCCTGTACCTGTAGGAGAGGAGCATTCTTATTTCCAAACACAAATGGACCCAGAGAAGAATCCTAATAAACCGGCTTTGCTAAGTTTTCCCCAGTTTACTTAGATTATCTCATACTCTCTGGCCTATCATATTCTTCTTCATATTCTCTGGCCATTCATATCCTCTCTTCATCTACCCTAGCATAAAAATACTCAGGTCTGGGCTTCTCTGGTGATCCACTGGGTAAAGAGTTCGCCTTGCAGTGCAAGGGGCACCGGTTCGATCCCTGGCCTGGGAAGATCCCACGTGCCACAGAGCAGCTGGACTGGTGTGTTCAATTATGAGCCAGTGCTTTGGAGCACATGCACCCAGAGCCAGTGCTCTGCAGTGAGAGAGGCCACTACAACTGAAGGCCCACACAGGCCAAAGAATAAAGATGGCTGAAAAAAATAAATAAACAAAAGAGGCCAAAAGAAACAAACAAACAAAAAATCCTTCAGGTTTAACTATTTCTGTGAGTTTTCATTTCCTTTCTTTCTTTTTTTTTTTTTTTATTGGCCACACCACACAGCACGTAGGATCTTAGCTCCTGGACTGGAAATCAAACCTGTGTCCCCTGCAGTGTAAACATAAACTGCTAACCACAGGGTAGCCAGGGAATTCCCATGAGTCTTTATTTTCTTATGAAGACTTCTATGTCATGTAAAATTAAATAAATTTGTTTGTTTTTCTCTTGCTCATCTGTGTTTGTCAGTTTCATTTTCAGACCCAACCAGAAATCCTAAGAGAGTCAAGGAGAACTTTTTCCTTCTATCCATCTACCTACCTACCTACTTACACATCTATCTACTTATCTATCACATACTTAATAAATGTTATATCACATATGAGATGCCTTGAACATGTCATGTAAATCTATACCATCTACCTGGCCATGATATAAGATGTATATTGTGGGGCTTCCTTGGTGGTCCAGTGGGTAAGGACACCGCCTTGCAGTGCAAGGGGCGTGGGTTCGATCCCTGGCCTGGGAAGATCCCACGTGCCACAGAGCAGCTGGACTGGTGTGTTCAATTATGAGCCAGTGCTTTGGAGCACATGCACCCAGAGCCAGTGCTCTGCAGTGAGAGAGGCCACTACAACTGAAGGCCCACACAGGCCAAAGAATAAAGATGGCTGAAAAAAATAAATAAACAAAAGAGGCCAAAAGAAACAAACAAACAAAAAATCCTTCAGGTTTAACTATTTCTGTGAGTTTTCATTTCCTTTCTTTTTTTTTTTTTTATTGGCCACACCACACAGCACGTAGGATCTTAGCTCCTGGACTGGAAATCAAACCTGTGTCCCCTGCAGTGTAAACATAAACTGCTAACCACAGGGTAGCCAGGGAATTCCCATGAGTCTTTATTTTCTTATGAAGACTTCTATGTCATGTAAAATTAAATAAATTTGTTTGTTTTTCTCTTGCTCATCTGTGTTTGTCAGTTTCATTTTCAGACCCAACCAGAAATCCTAAGAGAGTCAAGGAGAACTTTTTCCTTCTATCCATCTACCTACCTACCTACTTACACATCTATCTACTTATCTATCACATACTTAATAAATGTTATATCACATATGAGATGCCTTGAACATGTCATGTAAATCTATACCATCTACCTGGCCATGATATAAGATGTATATTGTGGGGCTTCCTTGGTGGTCCAGTGGGTAAGGACACCGCCTTGCAGTGCAAGGGGCGTGGGTTCCATCCCTGGCCTGAGAAGATCCCATGTGTCGCCGAGCAGCTGGACTAATGTGTCCAACTACCGAGCCGGAGCTCTGGAGTGCATGCACCCAGAGCTGGTGCTCTGCAATGAGAGAGGCCACTGTTGGGAGGCCCAAACAGGTCAAAGAACAAAGATGGATGAAAATAAATAAATGAAAGACCAATAGAAGTAGCCAAAAAAAGAAGAAAAAAATAGATGTATATTGTGTTACAAATCTATCTTCCCACCAGATGGCAATGAAGTTCTCCCAGGCTTCCCTGTAAATGCACAACCCCCCCCCCACCCCGACACACACAAACACATCAGAGTTGCATACTGTACAATATATGTTATGAAATGTGATACTAGGAATCTCAGAACACAAAGGAGAAAGCAGTCCCCTCTACCTCAGGAAGTCAGGGAACATTCCCCCCACAGAAGAGGTAAAGATTGAGTTATCTCTTAAAGGCAGAGGAAGTGAACTGAGACCAAAAATCAAGTGAAAAATCCCAGAGGAATGAAACACCAAGAGTTCAATGCATATGCAAACCATGAGAAAACCACCTGATACCTATTAGGTTATGCTCTTTCTTTCTTTTTTTTTGTTTGTTTGTTTGTTTTTTGTTCAAATTTTGGCCACTTTTTATTTATTTTTATTTTTCATCCATCTTTATTCTTTGGCCCATGTACACCTCCCATATCTAGAGTAAAGGAAAGCTGCTAAGAGAGTAGATCTTAAATCCTTTCACCAGGGCTTCCCTGGTGGCCCAGTGGGTAAGGACACCGCCTTGCAGTGCAAGGGGCGCCGGTTCGATCCCTGGCCTGGGAAGATCCCACGTGCCGCGGAGCGGCTGGACCGATGTGTCCGATTACCGAGTCAGAGCTCTGGAGCGCACGTGCCCAGAGCCGGTGCTCTGCAACAACAGAGGCCACTGCGATGGGAGGCCCACACGGGCCAAAGAACGAAGATGGATGAAAAATAAATAAATGAAAGACCAATAGAAGTGGCCCGCCCACCCTCCTCCCTCCCCAACCTGCCCCCCCACCAAAAAAAGAGAAGCCATAAATCCTTTCACCACAAAGAAGAAATTAGGTGACATGATGGAGGAATTAGCTACAGTAATCACTTAATACTATGTAAGTGTATCAAATCAATACTTTGTATGCCTTGTTTGCCTTAAACTCACACAATGTTTTTTGTCAACTATATATCAACAAAGCTGTAAAAAATGAATAAAATAGTAGACAACATGTTTTTTTAAAAAGTAAAAGAATATAAACATTTCATTCCTTACTCTATATAAGGCAAGCAGTACTATATAGTTAAGAACATGGTTCTGACATGAGATGTTGGTTTGAATACTATTTCAAATTGCTGATGTTTCCAAGCCTCATTTTCCTCCTCTGTAGAAGGAGCTATTGTGAATGAGATACTGCTACATTTCGAAATCTAAGCACAGTGCCTTACTCGGGATGAGTGCTCAAGTAGCTTGACACTGGTAGCCCGGGTAGCAGTTACTATCATTTTTCTTCTTTTTTTTTTTTGCCCACAGTTAACCACACAGGATCTTCATTCCCCATGGGATCCCCATGGGAGCAAACCATGCCCTGGCAGTGAAAGCACAGAGTCCTAACACTGGAGTACCAGGGAATTCCCTAGCTGTTACCAATTTATACATCGGTAAGATTTTTTTCTATTTCTGTCTTGTATATTTCCTGTGCTTTGTCTATCTCAGAAAGTGCTTTTAAGACAGACTATTTTTTGCTTCTTTTGTGTTATCTGCAGTTACTACAAAATGACTATACCTAGTACATGCCATATAAATACTTATTTCTAACTAGTAGTTAGATACAAAAATAGGAGTCAAATATTGTGGGTCCAATGTTATAACCACTTTGAATAGGTTTTCATGTTAGTGTATGAATACATCTGTATAAGTGAATAAGGTATTTTGAGATCGATCAAACATTTAGAAATATAAGTTAATCCAAGTAAAATAACAATACTAAAATTAAAGAATAAAGGACATTTCCAGGGCTTCTAGTGGCTCAGTGCCAATGCAGGAGACACAGGCTCGATCCCACTGCAAAAAATGAAAAAAAGAAGAATGGCCCGCCCACCCTCCTCCCTCCCCAACCTGCCCCCCCACCAAAAAAAGAGAAGCCATAAATCCTTTCACCACAAAGAAGAAATTAGGTGACATGATGGAGGAATTAGCTACAGTAATCACTTAATACTATGTAAGTGTATCAAATCAATACTTTGTATGCCTTGTTTGCCTTAAACTCACACAATGTTTTTTGTCAACTATATATCAACAAAGCTGTAAAAAATGAATAAAATAGTAGACAACATGTTTTTTTAAAAAGTAAAAGAATATAAACATTTCATTCCTTACTCTATATAAGGCAAGCAGTACTATATAGTTAAGAACATGGTTCTGACATGAGATGTTGGTTTGAATACTATTTCAAATTGCTGATGTTTCCAAGCCTCATTTTCCTCCTCTGTAGAAGGAGCTATTGTGAATGAGATACTGCTACATTTCGAAATCTAAGCACAGTGCCTTACTCGGGATGAGTGCTCAAGTAGCTTGACACTGGTAGCCCGGGTAGCAGTTACTATCATTTTTCTTCTTTTTTTTTTTTGCCCACAGTTAACCACACAGGATCTTCATTCCCCATGGGATCCCCATGGGAGCAAACCATGCCCTGGCAGTGAAAGCACAGAGTCCTAACACTGGAGTACCAGGGAATTCCCTAGCTGTTACCAATTTATACATCGGTAAGATTTTTTTCTATTTCTGTCTTGTATATTTCCTGTGCTTTGTCTATCTCAGAAAGTGCTTTTAAGACAGACTATTTTTTGCTTCTTTTGTGTTATCTGCAGTTACTACAAAATGACTATACCTAGTACATGCCATATAAATACTTATTTCTAACTAGTAGTTAGATACAAAAATAGGAGTCAAATATTGTGGGTCCAATGTTATAACCACTTTGAATAGGTTTTCATGTTAGTGTATGAATACATCTGTATAAGTGAATAAGGTATTTTGAGATCGATCAAACATTTAGAAATATAAGTTAATCCAAGTAAAATAACAATACTAAAATTAAAGAATAAAGGACATTTCCAGGGCTTCTCTAGTGGCTCAGTGCCAATGCAGGAGACACAGGCTCGATCCCTGATCTGGGAAAACCCCACATGCTGTGTGGCAACTAAGCCTGTGAGCCACAACTATTGAGCCTGTGTTCTAGAGACTCAGAGCCGCAACTATTGAGCCCATTGGCCGCAACTACTGAAGCCTGTGTGCCCTGAAGCCCGAGTTCCATAACAGGGGAAGTCACTGCAACAAGAAGCCTGCTCACCTCAACTAAAGAGTGGACCCCACTCCCTGCAACTAGAGAGGAGCCTACGGCAGCAGTGAAGGCCCAGAATAGCCAAAAATAAATAAATAAATAAATAAATAAATTTTACAAAGGACATTACCTTCTTAAATCATGCCTGGGCCACTGATTTATCATATAAACATACTTGATCAGCCAGAAAATTCTGTTTTTTCTTAAAGTGTTTAAAGAATAAAGCCACTGTCTTTGGAAAATACTGGAAAGAACAAGTAATCACTTTGTTCACGAAATAGAGGCTCAAAAATAAACACTGATCCTTAATAGAGAAGCCTGCATGATATTAAGTGATAAACCTTAATATTATATTATGGAAATTATTTTAAGGGAATAAACATCTCAGCTGATGCTTTCCTACTTTGCTTGCAAACTTAATACAGCTTCTGAAAGAATTCTCTCAGGGTGAAGTGACAGGAGAAGAAATTCATCTCTTTGGCTTGAACTTAAGATCACAGGGGAGGAAAAACTTAAAGAACCTTGAGACTCTCAAAGCACTTAGAAAGCACATAGTTTTGGAATATTGGGGAAATTGAAATATTAAATTCTAACTGTGTGATCACCAAATGAGAAGAATAAAAAGCAAAGACTTTAATCTGCAGTTACTACAAAATGACTATACCTAGTACATGCCATATAAATACTTATTTCTAACTAGTAGTTAGATACAAAAATAGGAGTCAAATATTGTGGGTCCAATGTTATAACCACTTTGAATAGGTTTTCATGTTAGTGTATGAATACATCTGTATAAGTGAATAAGGTATTTTGAGATCGATCAAACATTTAGAAATATAAGTTAATCCAAGTAAAATAACAATACTAAAATTAAAGAATAAAGGACATTTCCAGGGCTTCTCTAGTGGCTCAGTGCCAATGCAGGAGACACAGGCTCGATCCCTGATCTGGGAAAACCCCACATGCTGTGTGGCAACTAAGCCTGTGAGCCACAACTATTGAGCCTGTGTTCTAGAGACTCAGAGCCGCAACTATTGAGCCCATTGGCCGCAACTACTGAAGCCTGTGTGCCCTGAAGCCCGAGTTCCATAACAGGGGAAGTCACTGCAACAAGAAGCCTGCTCACCTCAACTAAAGAGTGGACCCCACTCCCTGCAACTAGAGAGGAGCCTACGGCAGCAGTGAAGGCCCAGAATAGCCAAAAATAAATAAATAAATAAATAAATAAATTTTACAAAGGACATTACCTTCTTAAATCATGCCTGGGCCACTGATTTATCATATAAACATACTTGATCAGCCAGAAAATTCTGTTTTTTCTTAAAGTGTTTAAAGAATAAAGCCACTGTCTTTGGAAAATACTGGAAAGAACAAGTAATCACTTTGTTCACGAAATAGAGGCTCAAAAATAAACACTGATCCTTAATAGAGAAGCCTGCATGATATTAAGTGATAAACCTTAATATTATATTATGGAAATTATTTTAAGGGAATAAACATCTCAGCTGATGCTTTCCTACTTTGCTTGCAAACTTAATACAGCTTCTGAAAGAATTCTCTCAGGGTGAAGTGACAGGAGAAGAAATTCATCTCTTTGGCTTGAACTTAAGATCACAGGGGAGGAAAAACTTAAAGAACCTTGAGACTCTCAAAGCACTTAGAAAGCACATAGTTTTGGAATATTGGGGAAATTGAAATATTAAATTCTAACTGTGTGATCACCAAATGAGAAAGAATAAGGCAAAGCATGCAAGTACCAATGCAGCTTCTCAGGGAGCTCAGAAGTTAAGAGAATATGCATACACATAGTGAAAACAACTAAAGAAATATTGCAAGAAATTTACTTTGCTTGACTATGTTTTTTGATTTGAGAATTTATAGTTGCCTGAGGACCTATATGAGAAGTCCTAAAAATTGCCAAGAAGCAAGATTTGGGTTGGTGTTTGAATAAGTTGTTTCTGATTATTCCCCTGGCTTCATATTTCTCTACAAGAGGTGTCAAGTCATTGCAACAAGGAAATTCACCCATCTATCCAAAGCATTAAAAACATATCAGGCAAAGAGCTCAATTTTTGTTATCAGTTAAACTTGTTTTCTATTTGGTCTTAGTGTACCTAGTTACATGTAGGGTTGTAATGGACATAAGTTTGAGTGGGCTCTGGGAGACGGTGAAGGACAGGGAAGCAAGATGTGCTTTAGTCCATGGGGGTCACAAAGAGTCGGACACGACTGAGTGACTGAGCTGACTGAACATTTTCACTAAGATATATCTCAGTGTAGTACGATTTCTGTTGAATCGTGTCTCAAAGTCACCAGAAAGAAAATACGTCTGTGGGTGAGAGGACACCCTGTATACCAGGGCTTCTCAAACTTTAATGCCCATCTGAACTGGCCCCGGGACCTTGTTAACATGCAGAGCCTGGTGCCACAGCATGTGGTGGAGGTTCTTCATTTTGAACTTCTGTTGCTTGTTGATGCTGATGATGCATACTTTCAGCAGCAAGCACTGTACTTTCATCGGCAAGGCTGCAGACTAACCAGTTCACTAAAAGACCAAGAGGAAGCAGAAGGGGTCACTCCAGTGGCACTCCTGACTGGGTGGTCCAGTCAGGGAGCAAAGACTCTTTCCCTGTTTGCCAGCCTGGTGGCCTAGGTTCATGGGTAGAAGGCAAGCCATTTCTTGGTGTCCATGGTAAATAGAACAACAGCAGTCCCTGTCTCTCATGCCATCTGTTCCAGTGGACAAAGCCTCCTTCTTTGCAGTTAGGCTGCCATTATAGAGTTACAGTTAGGCTGTCCTCTGAAATGGAAAGGAAGGAATAAGCCATGAGGGTGAATGGATCAAAAGTGGAAAAAAGAAGTAAGGGGAAGCCAGAAAAAAATGAACAGGACTAGTGTATCCAGGGACCTTGAAAGGAATATTCTCTTCTCTTTCATTAAGTTATTCATTTCAATTTATTCTAAATAGTTTGCCCTCGTGTCCGCTGTAACAAGATAGAATGACTTCACACACAGGACTCATTTTAATAACAAAATATCTGCATGGGGTGGCTTGAAGGGGTTGGACACATAAAACCAGAGGATATTCATCCCTCTAAATGCTTGACCTCTTCCAGAGAAATTATAAAGGAAAAACAATTTTTATTTCCAATAAAAACAAAACAAAGAACTATCCTTCAGATCTTATTGTTTGCTGATTTTATGAATTGGAATAGAAACATTATTGCCTTTGGGGAAGTTGACCTCAGCTATTTTTCAACTAATTGAAGAATAAGAACTCTAATTCTGGTGCCAACACTCAAAGTAAAGTTTTCTCAGGTAGATGAACAGCAACCAGTAGATCATGGAAATTGGGCCACCTTAAAATCTCCAGAACTAGGAATAGTCCCTGCTCTGAACCTTACCTACTTTGTGAATTTGGGCATATGTGATGGATCTGAAACAAAATAGGTGTCAAAAAATGTGATTTCTGTGTAGAGGACACCCTTACCAGGGCTTCTCAAACTTTAATGCCCATCTGAACTGGCCCCGGGACCTTGTTAACATGCAGAGCCTGGTGCCACAGCATGTGGTGGAGGTTCTTCATTTTGAACTTCTGTTGCTTGTTGATGCTGATGATGCATACTTTCAGCAGCAAGCACTGTACTTTCATCGGCAAGGCTGCAGACTAACCAGTTCACTAAAAGACCAAGAGGAAGCAGAAGGGGTCACTCCAGTGGCACTCCTGACTGGGTGGTCCAGTCAGGGAGCAAAGACTCTTTCCCTGTTTGCCAGCCTGGTGGCCTAGGTTCATGGGTAGAAGGCAAGCCATTTCTTGGTGTCCATGGTAAATAGAACAACAGCAGTCCCTGTCTCTCATGCCATCTGTTCCAGTGGACAAAGCCTCCTTCTTTGCAGTTAGGCTGCCATTATAGAGTTACAGTTAGGCTGTCCTCTGAAATGGAAAGGAAGGAATAAGCCATGAGGGTGAATGGATCAAAAGTGGAAAAAAGAAGTAAGGGGAAGCCAGAAAAAAATGAACAGGACTAGTGTATCCAGGGACCTTGAAAGGAATATTCTCTTCTCTTTCATTAAGTTATTCATTTCAATTTATTCTAAATAGTTTGCCCTCGTGTCCGCTGTAACAAGATAGAATGACTTCACACACAGGACTCATTTTAATAACAAAATATCTGCATGGGGTGGCTTGAAGGGGTTGGACACATAAAACCAGAGGATATTCATCCCTCTAAATGCTTGACCTCTTCCAGAGAAATTATAAAGGAAAAACAATTTTTATTTCCAATAAAAACAAAACAAAGAACTATCCTTCAGATCTTATTGTTTGCTGATTTTATGAATTGGAATAGAAACATTATTGCCTTTGGGGAAGTTGACCTCAGCTATTTTTCAACTAATTGAAGAATAAGAACTCTAATTCTGGTGCCAACACTCAAAGTAAAGTTTTCTCAGGTAGATGAACAGCAACCAGTAGATCATGGAAATTGGGCCACCTTAAAATCTCCAGAACTAGGAATAGTCCCTGCTCTGAACCTTACCTACTTTGTGAATTTGGGCATATGTGATGGATCTGAAACAAAATAGGTGCTCAAAAAAAATGTGATTTCTGATGATTTTTCTTTTGAATTTTCTAAGGCTTTGTTTCTCTGTTTCCTCAAATGTAAAGTGAAGATAATACCTTCTACCTAACAATTGGTGAGATAATGTACATAAAAATGCTTTTTGAACAGTAAATGCAAAAATAGTATTATGAATATTGGATTTTTGAGTTGATATTTAGAGGTGACTGTGAAATAGGAGGTAATTGTTAGACAAGAGAGGTAATTATAGATAGGAGAAATAACTAGATGATTTCAATAAAATTTAGCATCTCATAAGGTCACAAAGGTGATGACATATAACCACACTGAATATGCATTGTACATCTCCTGGTGTTCCCTGGAAATGTGCAATGTAGGGGAGAGATTCTAGACTGCCAAGACTTGCTTGAGTGCTGCTCTAAAATTAGAACAAGAACAAGTCAGTCAAATAACAAGTCCAAGATTCATTCATATTTTCACTCTCTCTCTCCCAACCACTTTTTCATGTCACCTTATGAACTTTACATAAGACAGACAGGTAATTGTTGAGTGCTTTATTGTGGTCTAGCTTCTATCCCACTGGGTTTCCCTGGTGGCTCAGATGATAAAGTCTCTCTGCAATGCAGGTGACCTGGTTTCAGTCAGGAAAATGCACTGAAGAAGAGAATGGCTACCTATTCCAGTATTCCTGCTTAGGAAATCCCATGGATAGAGGAGGCTAGTGGCTACAGTCTATGGGGTTGCAAAGAGTTGGATATAATTGAACAACACACACACACACACACACACACATTTTCTATCCTACTACCCTGATGGTACCCAAGCAGCAATACAATTTTCCCTGCTCGTCTTCACTGGCTCCTTTCTGTGGCCACTAACCTTATCTACCCTCTCCTAGGGACACTGTGACCAGATTCTTAAGACTTCATTTTAAACATTGTATCCAATTTCACTCCATGCCACAGCCAATGTCTTTTTTCCTTCACACCCTCTTGTATTATTTAGATATGGAGAACAGACATGTAGACACAGTGGGGAAGGAGAGAGTGGGATTAACTGGGAGATTGGGATTGACATATATACACTATCATGTGTAGAATAAGTAGCTAGTGGGAACCTGCTGTATTGCGCGGGGAGTTCAGCTCAATGCTCTGTGATGACCACGATGGGTGAGATGGGGGAACGGGTAGGGAGAGAGGTCCAGGAAGGAGGAGATTTATATTTACTTATAGTTGATTCTTGCTATTGTACAGCAGAAACTAACACGACATTGAAAAGCAATTATACTCCAATAAAAAAATTCATAGTTGATTATCTCACTTTCATAAGAAAATTTTCATGATGGCTAATTTACATCTAGAATTTACTTTGCTAATGATTCCTTTTGCCCTTTCATTCTACACACCCTTGCCAGATTATTCCTTTAAAAGTCCTTCTGTCATCATGTCATTCCACACCACAGGGATTTGCAAGTGACTTCTAATATATACAGCCAGACTCCAAAGTGCAAGGCCCAGCCTCCCTCTCATGCTCACAGTCCCAAACTGTTTCCTTAGCAAGCTGGCTACAGCTTTTCCCATTTCATCCGTATCCAATGAACTTTACATAAGACAGACAGGTAATTGTTGAGTGCTTTATTGTGGTCTAGCTTCTATCCCACTGGGTTTCCCTGGTGGCTCAGATGATAAAGTCTCTCTGCAATGCAGGTGACCTGGTTTCAGTCAGGAAAATGCACTGAAGAAGAGAATGGCTACCTATTCCAGTATTCCTGCTTAGGAAATCCCATGGATAGAGGAGGCTAGTGGCTACAGTCTATGGGGTTGCAAAGAGTTGGATATAATTGAACAACACACACACACACACACACACACATTTTCTATCCTACTACCCTGATGGTACCCAAGCAGCAATACAATTTTCCCTGCTCGTCTTCACTGGCTCCTTTCTGTGGCCACTAACCTTATCTACCCTCTCCTAGGGACACTGTGACCAGATTCTTAAGACTTCATTTTAAACATTGTATCCAATTTCACTCCATGCCACAGCCAATGTCTTTTTTCCTTCACACCCTCTTGTATTATTTAGATATGGAGAACAGACATGTAGACACAGTGGGGAAGGAGAGAGTGGGATTAACTGGGAGATTGGGATTGACATATATACACTATCATGTGTAGAATAAGTAGCTAGTGGGAACCTGCTGTATTGCTGGGAGTTCAGCTCAATGCTCTGTGATGACCACGATGGGTGAGATGGGGAACGGGTAGGAGGAAGAGGTCCAGGAAGGAGGAGATTTATATTTACTTATAGTTGATTCTTGCTATTGTACAGCAGAAACTAACACGACATTGAAAAGCAATTATACTCCAATAAAAAAATTCATAGTTGATTATCTCACTTTCATAAGAAAATTTTCATGATGGCTAATTTACATCTAGAATTTACTTTGCTAATGATTCCTTTTGCCCTTTCATTCTACACACCCTTGCCAGATTATTCCTTTAAAAGTCCTTCTGTCATCATGTCATTCCACACCACAGGGATTTGCAAGTGACTTCTAATATATACAGCCAGACTCCAAAGTGCAAGGCCCAGCCTCCCTCTCATGCTCACAGTCCCAAACTGTTTCCTTAGCAAGCTGGCTACAGCTCATATTTTCAACTCTATCTTTAATTCTTCTTCTTTGAATCCGACCAAACTAGTCAGCTATCCAGTAGCTGGTCAGTATGGACACTGAATCATCAGAAAAACTCTAGCCAGAAGGCTGGAGTGGTGTCTAGAAGATCCTTCTGGGCCAGGCATTAATCGTACAGTTACTGGATCCTAGACAACTGGGGACAGAAGGGGAAGTGTTGGAAATTCCTGGTAAAGATACAGCCAGGGCAGCAGAGGCACTGGGGTGGGCCTGGGGGGAAACTGCAATCAATGGCACAGAAATATTCCATTATTTAAGGTGTGAGATGAACACCCAGGGCATAGTGACTGAGCACCAGTGTTAGAATTTGCTCTTGCATCTCTAGGCTCAACTTAAGCTCCTGACCAACGATCCCAGAGCAATGATCCCACCCTCTCTGAATTATTTTTATCATATTTTACTCCTGCCACTTCTAGGCAATTGTTATTCACAACCTTGCATTGCTAGTTGTCTTTGCGGGAACTCTTATGCAGTTCACCCCCAGTGATGGTCATCTTTTCCAAAAGAAGAGTTACACTGTAACTCTGTCTCTCCCTAAATGTCAAATATTTCTTTGCCTTTTAAGGCAATCACTTATCGTATATTTATTACTGAAAACCTACTGAATGAGTAACTGGGGACTATATATACCATAATGTGGTCATTTCAAATGACCTCACTTAGGAAGTGAGGGAGTTACCGACATCTTTGAGACTCTGAGAAGAGCTAGAGACTTTCTTCTCAGAAATACCCATGGCCACACAAAATTGTATCTCGTTATCCCCTAAATCATTCCAAGATTCCTGGGAGTCCATGGAAGCTAGGTTAAGGACAGTAGTTTAAAAGAATGTGATAGAATCAGAAAACTAACTGGGTTTTGAATTAACTGGGTTTTGTTTGGGTTTTGCTTCTTATAAGCACCTTTATTCACACTGTGAAGGAAACGGCCCTTATACAGGGCTACAGCAATGTTCCATGTTCCCATCTTACAGAAATGCCTTAAATGTATACAGCCAGACCACATTTCACCTGATGTGCACTCCAACTAAAACTGGTTAATAATGACTGTGAGCAGGCCTAGAACTTGAAGCTTTCAAAATTTTACCTCTTTGAGCAGCATTCCTGAGTTTATAAACAATGAAGTCCCTCAAGCCCATTCCTACCCAGACATCCTGATAAACTTGGGTCTAGTAGGGCTTCACCAGGGATCTATTTTTATTTAAATTGGAGGATAACTGCTTTACAATGATGTGTTGGCTTCTGGGCCAGGCATTAATCGTACAGTTACTGGATCCTAGACAACTGGGGACAGAAGGGGAAGTGTTGGAAATTCCTGGTAAAGATACAGCCAGGGCAGCAGAGGCACTGGGGTGGGCCTGGGGGGAAACTGCAATCAATGGCACAGAAATATTCCATTATTTAAGGTGTGAGATGAACACCCAGGGCATAGTGACTGAGCACCAGTGTTAGAATTTGCTCTTGCATCTCTAGGCTCAACTTAAGCTCCTGACCAACGATCCCAGAGCAATGATCCCACCCTCTCTGAATTATTTTTATCATATTTTACTCCTGCCACTTCTAGGCAATTGTTATTCACAACCTTGCATTGCTAGTTGTCTTTGCGGGAACTCTTATGCAGTTCACCCCAGTGATGGTCATTTTTTCCCAAAAAGAAGAGTTACACTGTAACTCTGTCTCTCCTAAATGTCAAATATTTCTTTGCCTTTTAAGGCAATCACTTATCGTATATTTATTACTGAAAACCTACTGAATGAGTAACTGGGGACTATATATACCATAATGTGGTCATTTCAAATGACCTCACTTAGGAAGTGAGGGAGTTACCGACATCTTTGAGACTCTGAGAAGAGCTAGAGACTTTCTTCTCAGAAATACCCATGGCCACACAAAATTGTATCTCGTTATCCCCTAAATCATTCCAAGATTCCTGGGAGTCCATGGAAGCTAGGTTAAGGACAGTAGTTTAAAAGAATGTGATAGAATCAGAAAACTAACTGGGTTTTGAATTAACTGGGTTTTGTTTGGGTTTTGCTTCTTATAAGCACCTTTATTCACACTGTGAAGGAAACGGCCCTTATACAGGGCTACAGCAATGTTCCATGTTCCCATCTTACAGAAATGCCTTAAATGTATACAGCCAGACCACATTTCACCTGATGTGCACTCCAACTAAAACTGGTTAATAATGACTGTGAGCAGGCCTAGAACTTGAAGCTTTCAAAATTTTACCTCTTTGAGCAGCATTCCTGAGTTTATAAACAATGAAGTCCCTCAAGCCCATTCCTACCCAGACATCCTGATAAACTTGGGTCTAGTAGGGCTTCACCAGGGATCTATTTTTATTTAAATTGGAGGATAACTGCTTTACAATGATGTGTTGGCTTCTGCTGTTCAACAATGTAAATCAACCATAATTATTAATATACATATCCCTCCCTCCCCACTCCCAACCCACCCCTCTCGGTCATCACAGAGCACCAAACTGGGCTCCCTGTTACATTTGGTAGCATATATATGTCAATGCTACTGTCTCAACTAGTCCTACCTTCTCCTTCCCTACTGTGTCCACACGTCTGTTCTCTATGTCTGTGTCTCCATTTCTTCCCTGAATATAGGTTTATCAGTACTCTTTTTAATAATGTTTTGAAGTATCTTGGAGTAGGACAGACCACTCAGGCTACAACAAGGTCCTAGAGCTACTAAAGACTTAACTTAGATGTTACCTTGGTATTCCAGTGAGAGATATTTAGAAGAATTCATCCTAGATCACCTCTTGGATCATAGCATCCATGAGGTGCCCATTTCCTAGCCTGTACTTGGAAGGCAGAAGAGCAGCAGAACCCACATGCTTGCCGCAGTGGTCCAGTCTCCCCTGGGAAAGTAGTACTGCGGACTAAGGTTTCAGCTCAAGTGCACACATCACCAGTTATTCTCATGGTTGTCAGATAACAAATGCCAGCAACAATCTGGAGTGGGACCATCTTTGGTTGAATTCACTAACAGAGGCCTCATGCCAAAGTACATCTAACTAAGGAGAAAAGGAACATATGAGAAGGCAAGATCAACTTTGTGTTCCATAGGATTTTGTTCAGCCAGGAAAGCAACCTTGGCACAGAAACTAAAGCACAGACATGAGGTATAAAATAGTGAGATCATCATCACTAGAACTCTGTATGGAATTGATTCCCACTGAGTTACGCGCTATGACTCAAAGAGATGGGACTTCCATCAACTCCCCAAGGTAGTTAACTGGCCTCTTATAATACATTTCTTTCTGAAAGAAAGAAGAGCTCTTATTTACAAGGGAGTTCCCTGCTATGGAAGAGACATGAAAGCCTAGAAAAATTATACTTTCTCATATTTCACACTGACTTTCTTCACTTCTTGAGAAAAAAGTAGAAAATCTTCTATATACTATTAATATTAATCTTTGGATTGATTTCTTTCTTTTTTTTTTGATTGATTTCTACTGTCAGAAATTTCTTCTCAGAGCTCACGACTACTAAAAAGACATTGTTAATAGATGTGGATAGTGAAGAAAACCTCAGAAGGTAATAATATGGAAAAATAGGTCAATAAATGCTAATTAAAACTAGAGCCAATCGGAAGGAACAAACTGAGAGACTGAGATTGATACACACACACTCTCTCTCAGTTGTGTCCAACATTTCACAGCCCCATGGAATGTAGCCCATTAGTCTCCTCTGTCCTTGGAATATTCCACACAAGAATACTGGAGCAGGTAGACATTTCCTAATCCAGGAGATCTTCCCAATCCAGGGATCAAATCTGCATCTCTTGCATTTCCTGTAATGGCAGGTGGGTTCTCTACCGGTAGCACCACCTGGAAAGTCCATATACACACTACTATATATAGTGTAAATAACTAACAAGAGCATCCCGAATAGCATAGGGAACTCTATTTGATACTTTCAATGACTCTCATGGGAATAGAATCTAAAAAAAAGTGGATATATCTGTATGTATAACTGACTGACTTTAGGGTGCTAGTTTAGAAACTAGCACATTATAAATCAACTATACTCTAATTTTAAAACTTAATTAGAAAAAAATTGGGACCAACTTAAGAATTAAAAATAAGTTTTAATTCACACACAAACACAAAATATGTCCATTAACAGATGAACGGATAAAAATGTGGTACATATACAGTGGAATACTACTTGGCCATAAAAAAGAATGAGACAATGTCATTTGCAGTAATATAGATGGAACTCAGTGGAGTTAAGTCAAAAAGAGGAAAACAAACACCATACAACATCACTTATATGCAGAATCTAAGATATAACAAATGAACTTAACTATGAAACAGAAACAGACTCAGAGACATAAAAAACAGACTTATGGTTGCCAAGCGGGAGAGAGGGTGCAGAAGGATGGAGTGGGAGTTTGGGGTTAGCAGATGCAATCTATTATATATAGAATAGATAATAACAAAAGTCCTACCATATAGCACAGGCAACTATATTCAATATCCTGTGATAAACCTAATGGAAAAGAACATATAAAAAAAGAATATTTATATATACACACGTACACGCACACATGCACACACACACACATATATAACTAAATCAGTTTGCTGTACAGCAGAAATTATCACAGAATTGTAACATTTCAACAAACATAAATTAATTTTAAAAATTAGAGTCATCTATGTTTTCTGTCCAAAGACCCAAGTAATATTTCCAAGAGACACAAAACAGTAGGTATTTTCCAAGACCTCTTTGGAGAAATGACCCCAGTTCTCTGGACACACATAGAAGAGCAGGTGTGCAACAAAGCAGGCTGTGACTCAGTGCAGCCTTAGTCTCTTCAACACAAGAATACTGGAGCAGGTAGACATTTCCTAATCCAGGAGATCTTCCCAATCCAGGGATCAAATCTCTTTGCATTTCCTGTAATGGCAGGTGGGTTCTCTACCGGTAGCACCACCTGGAAAGTCCATATACACACTACTATATATAGTGTAAATAACTAACAAGAGCATCCCGAATAGCATAGGGAACTCTATTTGATACTTTCAATGACTCTCATGGGAATAGAATCTAAAAAAAAGTGGATATATCTGTATGTATAACTGACTGACTTTAGGGTGCTAGTTTAGAAACTAGCACATTATAAATCAACTATACTCTAATTTTAAAACTTAATTAGAAAAAAATTGGGACCAACTTAAGAATTAAAAATAAGTTTTAATTCACACACAAACACAAAATATGTCCATTAACAGATGAACGGATAAAAATGTGGTACATATACAGTGGAATACTACTTGGCCATAAAAAAGAATGAGACAATGTCATTTGCAGTAATATAGATGGAACTCAGTGGAGTTAAGTCAAAAAGAGGAAAACAAACACCATACAACATCACTTATATGCAGAATCTAAGATATAACAAATGAACTTAACTATGAAACAGAAACAGACTCAGAGACATAAAAAACAGACTTATGGTTGCCAAGCGGGAGAGAGGGTGCAGAAGGATGGAGTGGGAGTTTGGGGTTAGCAGATGCAATCTATTATATATAGAATAGATAATAACAAAAGTCCTACCATATAGCACAGGCAACTATATTCAATATCCTGTGATAAACCTAATGGAAAAGAACATATAAAAAAAGAATATTTATATATACACACGTACACGCACACATGCACACACACACACACATATATAACTAAATCAGTTTGCTGTACAGCAGAAATTATCACAGAATTGTAACATTTCAACAAACATAAATTAATTTTAAAAATTAGAGTCATCTATGTTTTCTGTCCAAAGACCCAAGTAATATTTCCAAGAGACACAAAAACAGTAGGTATTTTCCAAGACCTCTTTGGAGAAATGACCCCAGTTCTCTGGACACACATAGAAGAGCAGGTGTGCAACAAAGCAGGCTGTGACTCAGTGCAGCCCTAGTTCTCATCTGCTTTGACAACCGTGATGAGATATGGAAGTGTCTGAAAAGGAGGAAATGAATTCTCTGCGTGTTGTTCTGTACAGTGAAGTGCCCTGCACCACATGTGGGTAGATCCTTACTGGAAATGCTGTGATGACAGCATGAATCCAGGGGAGCTCATGTGGTCCGGGGAATGAGCGTCAGGAGAAGCAGTTCCCCTGCTCTTGTTGCATAATTTAACCTGCTCTCAAAGCCAAGCTCCAGGTAGCAAAAAGCTGTGATGAGAAGGGTGGAATGGTAGGGCAACAGGAAACAAGGAGCTCCTGGACTGTCTTCTGCTGTTTCTTGATTTATGGCAATCCCTGTGTGTGACCAAAACACACAACTTCTCTCCAACCATGTGTCATGGTCATTGGGCACATGTTCCAAGTAGTATTAAGCCTACTGCTTCAGCACTTTCATCCATTCTCACTCCACCAAGTGAGAGTGTGGCCGTTGTGGGGAGAGGGGTCAAGGGTCTGCCTTCCACACAGAAGCAACCTGGATACTTGTTGAATAAGGCAATATGAATCAACTCCTGGCCTAGGTGAACTATTTACACCACTGCCCTGGCCCTAAGATGCCCTGCTCCCTGGGAGAATAGCAGCTATGTCTGAGAATAAAAAGAACAACTCAAAGAATTTTAGGCTGCCAAAATCCAGAAACGTTGGGATATTTTCAAGTGTAACCATAGTAAAAGGCCATAACTGTGGGCTATAGGGTTACTATTAGAAAATGTTTAATAAGATGAATGAATAAACAAAATGCAGTAAATATATACAATGGAGTTATACTTTTTAAAAGGAAGTAAGTTTCTGACATAAGCTACAACATGGCTGAACCTTGAAGACATCATTCGAAGTGAAATAAGTCAGTCAAAAAAGGACAAATATTGTATGATTCAACTTATATGAGGTACTAAGAGTAGTCAAATTCATGGAGACAGCAAGAATAATCATGGTTGCCAGAGGCTGAGGGGTGGGAGAAATGGAAACGTATTACTTAATAGATACACAGTTTCAGTTTGGGATGATGAAAGCACTCTGGAGACAGGCGGTGATGGTTGCACAACAATGGGAATGTACTGGATGCCCCGGAGACACAAGCTTAAAGTGGTTACTAGTACACTCTACTTAGGCCTCTCTGGTGGTTCAGTGGTAACGAATCCATCTGCCAATGCAGGATGTGGGTTTGATACCTGGGTTGGGCAGATCCCCTGGAGAAGGAAATGGCAACCCACTCCAGTATTCTTGCCTGGAAAATCCCATGGACAGAGGAGCCTGGCGGGCTACAGTCCATGGGGTTGCAAAGAGTCAGACATGAGTTAGTCACTAAACAACAACAACAAAATTATACTTATGTGCATTTTACCACAATTAAAAATAAAAGTTGTAGTGCTCTTGATAATTGACGGAAAACAACAAAATTCTGTAAAGCAATTATCCTTTAAAAAAATTGTAGTCCTATTTGCATGTTAGTTTTGTGTAACATTGTACAATGATGTGAGTAAAATCAATCACTGTTTTACTGTTTCCAGATTGATGGGGGGAAAAAAAGACCAATTTGTGTATCTGGCATTAAATTTCTCATTATCTGGGAAGTGAGTTCAAGTTATTTCATATGGGAATAAAAGAACAACTCAAGAAAGGCTGCCCCAAATTTCCAGGAAACCCGTTGGGAGAATAGCAGCTATGTCTGAGAATAAAAGAACAACTCAAAGAATTTTAGGCTGCCAAAATCCAGAAACGTTGGGATATTTTCAAGTGTAACCATAGTAAAAGGCCATAACTGTGGGCTATAGGGTTACTATTAGAAAATGTTTAATAAGATGAATGAATAAACAAAATGCAGTAAATATATACAATGGAGTTATACTTTTTAAAAGGAAGTAAGTTTCTGACATAAGCTACAACATGGCTGAACCTTGAAGACATCATTCGAAGTGAAATAAGTCAGTCAAAAAAGGACAAATATTGTATGATTCAACTTATATGAGGTACTAAGAGTAGTCAAATTCATGGAGACAGCAAGAATAATCATGGTTGCCAGAGGCTGAGGGGTGGGAGAAATGGAAACGTATTACTTAATAGATACACAGTTTCAGTTTGGGATGATGAAAGCACTCTGGAGACAGGCGGTGATGGTTGCACAACAATGGGAATGTACTGGATGCCCCGGAGACACAAGCTTAAAGTGGTTACTAGTACACTCTACTTAGGCCTCTCTGGTGGTTCAGTGGTAACGAATCCATCTGCCAATGCAGGATGTGGGTTTGATACCTGGGTTGGGCAGATCCCCTGGAGAAGGAAATGGCAACCCACTCCAGTATTCTTGCCTGGAAAATCCCATGGACAGAGGAGCCTGGCGGGCTACAGTCCATGGGGTTGCAAAGAGTCAGACATGAGTTAGTCACTAAACAACAACAACAAAATTATACTTATGTGCATTTTACCACAATTAAAAATAAAAGTTGTAGTGCTCTTGATAATTGACGGAAAACAACAAAATTCTGTAAAGCAATTATCCTTTAAAAAAATTGTAGTCCTATTTGCATGTTAGTTTTGTGTAACATTGTACAATGATGTGAGTAAAATCAATCACTGTTTTACTGTTTCCAGATTGATGGGGGGAAAAAAAGACCAATTTGTGTATCTGGCATTAAATTTCTCATTATCTGGGAAGTGAGTTCAAGTTATTTCATATGGGAATTCCAGAAAGAGGAGACTTAGAATGTTGAAATAATGTATCACTGCATGGAAAAGTAAATGAAAGAGGAGGAGGAGAAGAGAGAAGAGGAAGGAGGAAGAAGAGGAGGAAGAAAATGACTCCTGACCTTGGCATTCTCATGCAAATTCATTCCCACAAGTTTCTACACACACTATGTACCCAGCTTTGGATCCAGGACACAACTGCAACCAGGCTGAAATCTGACTTTTCAATCTAATTTCCCAGAACTCCCTTACACTTGTAACTTCAGCTGTTTCCATCTGGTTAGCCGTAGAAATTCCTGTCTCCCCTCTTCATTCACAGAATCTCAGAGTTGAAGAATTCAGAGGTCATGTGGTCCAACTGTCAGCCAGGTATTTAAGATCTCTCCACACAATTGTTCCTTCAGTAGGGCTGGCATCTTACTTAGTTGACCTTTCACTCATATGTTTTCTCAGCTGGGCTCAGAATAATTTTACCAAAAACTACTTTCAGGACAAAAAGAAATAAGCACACTCTACACTAAAAGTCAAGTTCTTCTTACTAATTAATTTTATCTTAAAATAATATTAAAATTCTATTACAAAAAATGAAGTCTATAGTGATCCCATTTCTGTCTCCTCCCAAATGTGTGTGTGTACACGTAGAAAAAAGCTGCTACAAGTTTCTGTGCAAGTAAACTCATGGGTGCTCTTTATTTTCTGCCTGTTTATTTGTATTTTCTAATTTTTATCCAGTGGAGGTTTATTATTTCTTCAATAAATGAAGAAAGTACCTATGAAATGTTTATTCGTGTAAGTGAACAGAATTGAAGTGGTCATTAGCTACTTAATGACACAAAATTTGCAACAGAACAAAACACATGAATTAATTTTAAAATGTACCTGGGAGGGCTTCCCTGGAGATCCAGTGGGTGGAAAGTCCGCCTTGCAGTGCATGGGGCACCGGTTCGATCTCTGGCCTGGAAAGATCCCATGTGCCACAGAGCGGTTAGACCGATGTGTCCAATTAGGAGCAGGTGCTCATGCGCCCAGAGCTAGTGCTCTGCAGTGAAAGGGCCCTCATTATCTGGGAAGTGAGTTCAAGTTATTTCATATGGGAATTCCAGAAAGAGGAGACTTAGAATGTTGAAATAATGTATCACTGCATGGAAAAGTAAATGAAAGAGGAGGAGGAGAAGAGAGAAGAGGAAGGAGGAAGAAGAGGAGGAAGAAAATGACTCCTGACCTTGGCATTCTCATGCAAATTCATTCCCACAAGTTTCTACACACACTATGTACCCAGCTTTGGATCCAGGACACAACTGCAACCAGGCTGAAATCTGACTTTTCAATCTAATTTCCCAGAACTCCCTTACACTTGTAACTTCAGCTGTTTCCATCTGGTTAGCCGTAGAAATTCCTGTCTCCCCTCTTCATTCACAGAATCTCAGAGTTGAAGAATTCAGAGGTCATGTGGTCCAACTGTCAGCCAGGTATTTAAGATCTCTCCACACAATTGTTCCTTCAGTAGGGCTGGCATCTTACTTAGTTGACCTTTCACTCATATGTTTTCTCAGCTGGGCTCAGAATAATTTTACCAAAAACTACTTTCAGGACAAAAAGAAATAAGCACACTCTACACTAAAAGTCAAGTTCTTCTTACTAATTAATTTTATCTTAAAATAATATTAAAATTCTATTACAAAAAATGAAGTCTATAGTGATCCCATTTCTGTCTCCTCCCAAATGTGTGTGTGTACACGTAGAAAAAAAAGCTGCTACAAGTTTCTGTGCAAGTAAACTCATGGGTGCTCTTTATTTTCTGCCTGTTTATTTGTATTTTCTAATTTTTATCCAGTGGAGGTTTATTATTTCTTCAATAAATGAAGAAAGTACCTATGAAATGTTTATTCGTGTAAGTGAACAGAATTGAAGTGGTCATTAGCTACTTAATGACACAAAATTTGCAACAGAACAAAACACATGAATTAATTTTAAAATGTACCTGGGAGGGCTTCCCTGGAGATCCAGTGGGTGGAAAGTCCGCCTTGCAGTGCATGGGGCACCGGTTCGATCTCTGGCCTGGAAAGATCCCATGTGCCACAGAGCGGTTAGACCGATGTGTCCAATTAGGAGCAGGTGCTCTGGAGTGCATGCGCCCAGAGCTAGTGCTCTGCAGTGAAAGGGGCCACTGTGATGGGAGGCCCACACATGCCAAAGAATAAAGATGTATGAAAATAAATAAATAAATAAATAACCAATAAAAGAGGCCAAAATTAAAAAATATATATATATATATTGTACTTGGGAGAATTGGGTCTAACCATACAAATGGAGTGAAGGAATTGGTGATGGCCTCCTGTTTCCAAAAAATTGGCTTCTCTGGTGGCTCAGATGGTAAAGAAGCTGCCTGCAATGCAGGAGACCCAGGTTTGATCCTTGAGTTGGGAAGATTCCCTGGAGAAGGGAATGGCCAAACACTCTTATTCCTGCCTGGGAAATCTGATGGACAGAGGAGTCTGGTGGGCCATAGTCCATAGGATGGCAAAGAGTCATACACTATTGAGTGACTAACACTTTCACTTCCTATTTCCAAGGAAAGAGAGATTAGTATTAAATAGGATCAGGACTAGGCCACAACTCACAAATTTGGTATTGAAGATAACGCAGCACAAAGAACTGAGGCATCACCTGAGACAATTGCCATTTTACTCTTTGCTTGAGACTCCACCCTGCTCCTTTACTCAATACCTCAGGATTGATTACATGTCACACCTGGTGCTAAACCTTGAGTAGGGCTTCAAAGATGACTAAGACACAATCCGTGCCTTCAAAGCACTCACACTTTTTCTATTTGGCTAGAAAAGTGCTCCAGTAGGCAACCTGATGCTCTCTTCGAAGAGGTTTTCAGAAATACTTTGGTTAGGGGCTACCCTGGTGGTCCAATGTCTAAGACTGCTAGCTTCCAATGCAGGGGGCCCGAGTTCAATCCCTGGTCAGGACTAGATCCCCGTGCTAAGAGTTCTCATGTTGCTACCAGAGATTCAAAGGGGGTTTATTCAATGGTGCAGAATTGAAGTGGTCATTAGCTACTTAATGACACAAAATTTGCAACAGAACAAAACACATGAATTAATTTTAAAATGTACCTGGGAGGGCTTCCCTGGAGATCCAGTGGGTGGAAAGTCCGCCTTGCAGTGCATGGGGCACCGGTTCGATCTCTGGCCTGGAAAGATCCCATGTGCCACAGAGCGGTTAGACCGATGTGTCCAATTAGGAGCAGGTGCTCTGGAGTGCATGCGCCCAGAGCTAGTGCTCTGCAGTGAAAGGGGCCACTGTGATGGGAGGCCCACACATGCCAAAGAATAAAGATGTATGAAAATAAATAAATAAATAAATAACCAATAAAAGAGGCCAAAATTAAAAAATATATATATATATATTGTACTTGGGAGAATTGGGTCTAACCATACAAATGGAGTGAAGGAATTGGTGATGGCCTCCTGTTTCCAAAAAATTGGCTTCTCTGGTGGCTCAGATGGTAAAGAAGCTGCCTGCAATGCAGGAGACCCAGGTTTGATCCTTGAGTTGGGAAGATTCCCTGGAGAAGGGAATGGCCAAACACTCTTATTCCTGCCTGGGAAATCTGATGGACAGAGGAGTCTGGTGGGCCATAGTCCATAGGATGGCAAAGAGTCATACACTATTGAGTGACTAACACTTTCACTTCCTATTTCCAAGGAAAGAGAGATTAGTATTAAATAGGATCAGGACTAGGCCACAACTCACAAATTTGGTATTGAAGATAACGCAGCACAAAGAACTGAGGCATCACCTGAGACAATTGCCATTTTACTCTTTGCTTGAGACTCCACCCTGCTCCTTTACTCAATACCTCAGGATTGATTACATGTCACACCTGGTGCTAAACCTTGAGTAGGGCTTCAAAGATGACTAAGACACAATCCGTGCCTTCAAAGCACTCACACTTTTTCTATTTGGCTAGAAAAGTGCTCCAGTAGGCAACCTGATGCTCTCTTCGAAGAGGTTTTCAGAAATACTTTGGTTAGGGGCTACCCTGGTGGTCCAATGTCTAAGACTGCTAGCTTCCAATGCAGGGGGCCCGAGTTCAATCCCTGGTCAGGTAACTAGATCCCACATGCTGTAGCTAAGAGTTCTCATGTTGCTACCAGAGATTCCACATGTGGCAACAAAGATTAAGATCTCCCATGCCCTACTAAGACCCAACACAGCCAAACAAATATTAAAAACAGAAAAAACTTAGGATAACCATATCTCATGTCTCTGCACACCTCACAGTTACTGATGCACCTGAAGGAAAAGCCTGGGAGTTCCTTCTGTGTTGGCATCTTCTGATATTACTGGTGTGGGTAAATCCCATGCACCTCCAGCTGATCTTTTTTCATGTCTTTGCCCTGGACTTCTTTAATATTTGTGTTTTTTTACATTTTAATTTTTTTAACACCCCAAACACTTTGTATTGGCATATAGCCAACTAACAGTGTTATCATAGCTTCAGGTGAACTGTGAAGGGACTCAGCCATACATATACATGTATCCATTCTCCTCCAAACTTCCCTCCCCTCTAGGCTGCTAAATAGCATTGAGCAAGGTTCCATGTGCTATACAATAGGTCTTTGTTGGTTATCCATTTTAAATATAGCGTGTGTACATAACCTTCCCAAAGTCCCTAACTATCCCTTCTCTGCAACCAAGAATTTGTTTTCTTTCTTTCTTTTTTTCTTTCTTTTGTGGGTTAAGTTTTATTTGGGGCATAATCAGGACTGCAGCCCGGGAGGCAGCACCTCAGATAGCTCTGAGAGACTGCTCCAAATAAGCAGCAGGAGGAAGTTTCCATGAGCTCGTTTTCTATGTCTGTGAGTCTCTTTCTGTCTTGTAAGTAAGCTCATTTGTATCATTTCTTTTACTCTTTGCTTGAGACTCCACCCTGCTCCTTTACTCAATACCTCAGGATTGATTACATGTCACACCTGGTGCTAAACCTTGAGTAGGGCTTCAAAGATGACTAAGACACAATCCGTGCCTTCAAAGCACTCACACTTTTTCTATTTGGCTAGAAAAGTGCTCCAGTAGGCAACCTGATGCTCTCTTCGAAGAGGTTTTCAGAAATACTTTGGTTAGGGGCTACCCTGGTGGTCCAATGTCTAAGACTGCTAGCTTCCAATGCAGGGGGCCCGAGTTCAATCCCTGGTCAGGTAACTAGATCCCACATGCTGTAGCTAAGAGTTCTCATGTTGCTACCAGAGATTCCACATGTGGCAACAAAGATTAAGATCTCCCATGCCCTACTAAGACCCAACACAGCCAAACAAATATTAAAAACAGAAAAAACTTAGGATAACCATATCTCATGTCTCTGCACACCTCACAGTTACTGATGCACCTGAAGGAAAAGCCTGGGAGTTCCTTCTGTGTTGGCATCTTCTGATATTACTGGTGTGGGTAAATCCCATGCACCTCCAGCTGATCTTTTTTCATGTCTTTGCCCTGGACTTCTTTAATATTTGTGTTTTTTTACATTTTAATTTTTTTAACACCCCAAACACTTTGTATTGGCATATAGCCAACTAACAGTGTTATCATAGCTTCAGGTGAACTGTGAAGGGACTCAGCCATACATATACATGTATCCATTCTCCTCCAAACTTCCCTCCCCTCTAGGCTGCTAAATAGCATTGAGCAAGGTTCCATGTGCTATACAATAGGTCTTTGTTGGTTATCCATTTTAAATATAGCGTGTGTACATAACCTTCCCAAAGTCCCTAACTATCCCTTCTCTGCAACCAAGAATTTGTTTTCTTTCTTTCTTTTTTTCTTTCTTTTGTGGGTTAAGTTTTATTTGGGGCATAATCAGGACTGCAGCCCGGGAGGCAGCACCTCAGATAGCTCTGAGAGACTGCTCCAAATAAGCAGCAGGAGGAAGTTTCCATGAGCTCGTTTTCTATGTCTGTGAGTCTCTTTCTGTCTTGTAAGTAAGCTCATTTGTATCATTTCTTTTTAGTTCATTTTATTTTATTTTTATTTTTTTTACTTTTTAAATAATTAAATGAAATCACTGAGTGATAAAATAATCTGTTTAGGTGTTAGCTTAGTACCTTTTTCATTTTTTTAGATTCCATGATAAGGGATATCATATGATATTTCTGCTTCTCTCTGTATAAATCAGACAGAGAAGGAGAATTATTAAATATTTGTAAGCTGGGAACTTCCTTCCTCAAGGAAAGATTCGGCATTTCCAGGGACACCCTCTATCCAAGGACACACTGTTCTTCACTTCATTTTGTTCAACAGCCATAAGCAAGATCTTTGAGTCTCCTTCTATCCCCTTTTCTCTCATGATGAATATAAGAAAGAACTGGTAATGAAGGTGAATAAAGGACTTGGATACATCAAATTATGCTTGAAAGCTCTTATCCTCTCATTCTGTTCATCAAATTCAAGAGCCAGTCTCAAAGCCACAATATTCCCAGTCAGAACAGTTCTTCCCCTTCTTCATCGCTACCACCACTGTCCATGCCACTGTCCTGTATCTCTCCCTGGACATCTGCAGGGGCCTCCTTACACGACTTCCTGTTTTCCCTCTTAACCCACCATGAGTTATTTTCTCAATAGATGCCAAAGGGATATTTTAAAAGCATAGATAAAATCATGGTATGGGTGCTAAGTCACTTCTGTTATGTCTGACTCTTGGCAAGCCTATGGATTGTAGCCCACCAAGCTCCTCTGTCCATGGGATTTCCCAGGCAAGAATACTGGAGTGGGTTGCCATTTCCTCCTCCAGAGGATCTTCCTGACCCAGGGATTGAACCCTGCACTGGCAGGTGGGTTCTTTACCAATAGCTCCATTTAGGACACTTCCTGCTTAAAACCTTCCTACTGCATATAGACTAGACTCCATTCAATCTGAAGTATCTTCCATAACTACATGGTACTGGTCATTGCCTGCTTTTCCCCTCACATCCAGTTCCAGTATCTTGGTCTCCTTTCTGTCTTGTAAGTAAGCTCATTTGTATCATTTCTTTTTAGTTCATTTTATTTTATTTTTATTTTTTTTACTTTTTAAATAATTAAATGAAATCACTGAGTGATAAAATAATCTGTTTAGGTGTTAGCTTAGTACCTTTTTCATTTTTTTAGATTCCATGATAAGGGATATCATATGATATTTCTGCTTCTCTCTGTATAAATCAGACAGAGAAGGAGAATTATTAAATATTTGTAAGCTGGGAACTTCCTTCCTCAAGGAAAGATTCGGCATTTCCAGGGACACCCTCTATCCAAGGACACACTGTTCTTCACTTCATTTTGTTCAACAGCCATAAGCAAGATCTTTGAGTCTCCTTCTATCCCCTTTTCTCTCATGATGAATATAAGAAAGAACTGGTAATGAAGGTGAATAAAGGACTTGGATACATCAAATTATGCTTGAAAGCTCTTATCCTCTCATTCTGTTCATCAAATTCAAGAGCCAGTCTCAAAGCCACAATATTCCCAGTCAGAACAGTTCTTCCCCTTCTTCATCGCTACCACCACTGTCCATGCCACTGTCCTGTATCTCTCCCTGGACATCTGCAGGGGCCTCCTTACACGACTTCCTGTTTTCCCTCTTAACCCACCATGAGTTATTTTCTCAATAGATGCCAAAGGGATATTTTAAAAGCATAGATAAAATCATGGTATGGGTGCTAAGTCACTTCTGTTATGTCTGACTCTTGGCAAGCCTATGGATTGTAGCCCACCAAGCTCCTCTGTCCATGGGATTTCCCAGGCAAGAATACTGGAGTGGGTTGCCATTTCCTCCTCCAGAGGATCTTCCTGACCCAGGGATTGAACCCTGCACTGGCAGGTGGGTTCTTTACCAATAGCTCCATTTAGGACACTTCCTGCTTAAAACCTTCCTACTGCATATAGACTAGACTCCATTCAATCTGAAGTATCTTCCATAACTACATGGTACTGGTCATTGCCTGCTTTTCCCCTCACATCCAGTTCCAGTATCTTGGTCTCCTTTCTGTCCCTGGAGTACAGGTCAAGTTCATTCTTGCTCCAGAGCCTTTTCTCCAGCCTTTCAGTCTATCTGACACACCTGGCCACTGATTTTTGCATGGTTGGTTTCTTCACCTCATTAAGATCTAAGCTTTAGTTTCACTTCCCCAGAAAAGCCTTTTCTGACTTTCTTTTCTGGATGCTTTCCAGTCTTTCTCTATCATATCATCTTGCTGGGTCTCTGTAAAGCACTTATCATCATCTGATAGTTTTCTCAATTATATATTGCTTTATTAATCTGTCAGTGTCTCCAGAATATAAATTCCACAAAAGCAGCAAGCTTTTATGTATTATTTATTACTATGTTGGGATTGATGTCTGACACAAAGTAGACATGAAACAAGTGCTGAATAAATTTGCTAAATGTGTAACAGAAGATGATTGTCACTGCAGATTTGGTAGGCTTGATCTTGTACGCATTCATTACAAAGGCTTATCCATTCATCTACTTCTTCAAAAACAATTTATTGAATTAATTATATACCAGGTGTTCTTTCAGAAAGCAAAGACAACTATAACCAAATTCCTACTTCCTGATATTTATATTGCCTCTACTCAAGGTAGGAATACTGCCAAGAAAAAAAACTTTATGATTTCTGTCCTAAGTGTTATATTAAAAATGTGTGGAAAATGGGGCTTCCCTGGTAGCTCAGTGGGTAAAAGAGTCCACCTTGCAGTGCAAGAGGTGTCAGTCAACCCCTAGCCGGGGAAGATCCCACATGCCACGGAGCGGCTGGACTGGTGTGTCCAATTATGACCCAGCACTCTGGAGCACATGCGCCCAGAGCTGGTGCTCTGCAAGGAGAGAGGCCACTGCGATGGGAGGACCGCACAGGCCAAGGAATTAAGACGGATGAAAATAAATAAATGAAATACCAATAAAATTAGCCAAAAATTAAAAAAAAATGTGTAGAAAATGATTAGGATGGCTACACAGGGAAGGTGAGGTTTCACCTGCCATCCTTTTTGGTCAGAAGGGACTATGTTGAGTCTTACTTGTGGTGTGTGGGTTCTCCAATGTGGTGAGCAGGCTTTCTCTAGTTGTGGCACATGGGCTTCAGAGCATTCTAGCTGTGGTGTGCGGACTTAGTTGCTCTGCGGCAGGTGGGAGTCTTAGCTCCCTGACCAGGGATCAAACCTGTGTACCCTGCACTGGAAGATGGATTCTTAACCACTGGACCACCAGGGAAGTCCCATCATCTTGAAGAATGAATTCACCAAATGAGTTTAAGAGAGAAGAAGCAAAAGCCATAGAGAGTTGAGATAAAGAACGGCACCCTCGGGCAGAGCAGAAAATATAGGCTACCATCAAATTATGGAGTTTAAAATTCATTCTGGAGGATTTTAAGAAAGGGAGGACACTCTCTGGCTTGCATGTTAAAAAGACTACTCTTGTAGCACAGTAGTAAATTAATGGAAAAGGGCCATGTGGCAGAATGCAGAATAGTCAGAGGATGGCAACTGGACTCATGCAGGGACTGAGAGAATGGGGAGGAAAGCATAGATTCCAGGGACATTTAGGGAGCAGAAGTTGGGGGAGTTGGGGATCAATGAGAGCTCTTCCAGCTATGAGGTCTGTGAGGATACAGAAGGGATAGACACAGTTATATTCCTTGGCACAAAGTATCTGTGTGAGTAAAAAGTAAGTGGATGAATGAATAAAAAAAAAAAGGAAAAGGGGCTTCCCTGGTGGTCCAGTGGGTAAGGAGATCGCCTTGCAGTGCAAAGGGTGCCGGTTTGATCCCTGGCCTGGGAAGATCCCACGTGCTGCAGAGCGGCTGGACTGATGTGTCCAATTACCGGCCGGAGCTCTGGCGCACATGCGCCTAGAGCCGGCGCTCTGCAACGACAGATGCCACCTTGATGGGAGGCCCACAGGAGCCAAAGAACAAAGATGGATGAAAATAGAGAAATGAAAGATCAATAGAAGTGGCCCGCCCGTCCCTCCCTCCCACCCCAGCCTCCCCAAAAAGATAAATAAATAGAAATTTTAAAAAAATAAAATAAAGGAAAAGTCTAAAGTTACTCTCAGTTTCCACTGTGAGCATCTGGTGTTGCTAATAGCCACCAAAAAGCATAATAGGAATAGAAATTGACAAGAAGGGACTAGTTGAGTCACTTGGTGTGTGGGTTCTCCAATGTGGTGAGCAGGCTTTCTCTAGTTGTGGCACATGGGCTTCAGAGCATTCTAGCTGTGGTGTGCGGACTTAGTTGCTCTGCGGCAGGTGGGAGTCTTAGCTCCCTGACCAGGGATCAAACCTGTGTACCCTGCACTGGAAGATGGATTCTTAACCACTGGACCACCAGGGAAGTCCCATCATCTTGAAGAATGAATTCACCAAATGAGTTTAAGAGAGAAGAAGCAAAAGCCATAGAGAGTTGAGATAAAGAACGGCACCCTCGGGCAGAGCAGAAAATATAGGCTACCATCAAATTATGGAGTTTAAAATTCATTCTGGAGGATTTTAAGAAAGGGAGGACACTCTCTGGCTTGCATTTTAAAAAAGACTACTCTTGTAGCACAGTAGTAAATTAATGGAAAAGGGCCATGTGGCAGAATGCAGAATAGTCAGAGGATGGCAACTGGACTCATGCAGGGACTGAGAGAATGGGGAGGAAAGCATAGATTCCAGGGACATTTAGGGAGCAGAAGTTGGGGGAGTTGGGGATCAATGAGAGCTCTTCCAGCTATGAGGTCTGTGAGGATACAGAAGGGATAGACACAGTTATATTCCTTGGCACAAAGTATCTGTGTGAGTAAAAAGTAAGTGGATGAATGAATAAAAAAAAAAAGGAAAAGGGGCTTCCCTGGTGGTCCAGTGGGTAAGGAGATCGCCTTGCAGTGCAAAGGGTGCCGGTTTGATCCCTGGCCTGGGAAGATCCCACGTGCTGCAGAGCGGCTGGACTGATGTGTCCAATTACCGGCCGGAGCTCTGGCGCACATGCGCCTAGAGCCGGCGCTCTGCAACGACAGATGCCACCTTGATGGGAGGCCCACAGGAGCCAAAGAACAAAGATGGATGAAAATAGAGAAATGAAAGATCAATAGAAGTGGCCCGCCCGCCCCCCTCCCTCCCCACCCCAGCCCTCCCCCAAAAAAGATAAATAAATAGAAATTTTAAAAAAATAAAATAAAGGAAAAGTCTAAAGTTACTCTCAGTTTCCACTGTGAGCATCTGGTGTTGCTAATAGCATTGTAAATACATGGGCAGGCTTGGAAAGAGTAAGACAAATTCACGTAGGAAATACTGGATGTGTGGCACCTGCTAGAAAGTTTGGGGCCACCACATTTTCTCTGCATTCTACTTGCAAACCAAATGGCTCCTTTTTAAGTTCCTCTCTATTTATGACACTTTTAGCTTGTATCCCAAGCTAAAAGAAGTCATTTGGCATCTTTAATGTTCCCATCAGCTAGCACCAATTTACTAGGAAGAAGCTGATCTTGTCACTAATTTTTCCACTGCTACATTATACCAGTTGCCCTTTTTGAAGCATTAATGGCAGTTAGCCTTACTGGTCTTCCAGCCACCATGGGCTTTGTCTGCCACCATTTTAGCCTCAGCCTACCACCTGATCCCCAGACCAATGTTTCAGGTTTTTACTGCAGCAGCAGCCCAACTCCTGTTTCAGTTATCTACTGCTCCATAGCAAAATACTCTAAGCCACCCAATTATTGTTTGGGGACTTTGAAATAACGGTAATTTATTATTTCTTGTCATTTTCTTGTCTTGAATTCTAGATGATTTTGTTGGACTCGCCTGGACTATGGGCTGGGGGTCACACAAGTCTTTCCAGGCTGGCCTGGAAAGTCCAAGAAGATCTCACCACATTCCTGAGAACATCATGCTGTCTGTTCACTGGGGAACTTGGTTTTTCCTCCACAAGATCCCACATTCTCCAGTAGGCTAAACTGGGTGTCCTCACAGTATGATGATCTAGGCAAACCCAGGTCCCAGACAGTGAGGAAATAGACTCATTTTCTGAGGAAGTGAAGGTCATATTACACAGGGAAACAGACCCAGAGAAGCATGATTCATGGAAGGTCACTGGTGTAATAATCTATCGCACTCACTCACCCCTATGTAAAATACTCCACTATTGCATCTGTCATGATTAAGAAGCTGGTCACAGCAGCCAGCCTTCAAACAACACTGCTCTTGCTTAGTTTTATGTCAGTAAAATGGATGATCTGTGCCTGCTTTACCAAGTAACTATATCTGTGCCAGTCTCATGTGATACATCTGATTGGTGTAGATTTACATATACACCCAGCAGCAATGAATCTGGAAATTACGATCTTGGATTCTTCACTGGAAAGATTTCTACCATAGGTAATTATCAAAATATGAAGAAAGTATTCAAAAGATTCCAACTAGTCACAAACAATCACAGATAGCTGGTATCTACCCAATCCTTCAGTGAAGTTTAAAAACCTTTTAGGAACTTAAGTGGTGATCTTGTGGAAAACAAAGGAAAAGAGCTGTAAGTAGAATTGAGGCTGATCACATGTTTACTTAATGTTCAATTAGAGCAAAAGTCTATTAAAAGTCTGTTCCCAAGAAACCCAAAAAAATGGCAGCAAAGTGAATCATGGTTCATGTGCAACTTGGAGCAGCAGAGAAGTACAAGGTATCAGACTGACAACATTCTAGAGAAAGGTGACTCATGTTAAAAAGCAATTTTCATAATGCATAGTCGTAACTCTCAATAAAATATAAAATGAACACATATTTCATGTTAATTCATTAATTAATTAGTATTTACAGTAAAATGTTAAAAAAAAAAAAAAGAAAAGAAAAACAACTAGGGAGTTCTCTGACAGTCCAGCGGTTAGCCCTTAGGCCTTTCACTGCCATGGTCCTGGCTTCCATACCTGGTCAGCGAACTGAGATCCTGCAAGATATAGGCAATCAGGAATGCTGAAGTTAATTAATTAATAGACACAAAACTGACCAATATCCATAGGACAATAATTGTATCTCCATTGGACAGCTTCATTTACATCTGTATAGAGAAGAATAACTTGCATTACTGTCAGCTTTATTTAATTCAAAAAGTTGTGAAAAGCTCAAAGATAATGAAAGGCAAGAGTATCTATAAAGTCTGTTGACTTAGAGTGTACACTGTACAATACCTAATTTTCCATTGAAAATGCCACCTCATTTTCCTGATTTCAAAGTCTTTCATGTTTGTTTGTTTTCTGATCTTCTAAGGGAGAGAAAACCTGATTCTTGAGCTCTATACATCCATATTTGCCTGTCAAACATATTAAGAAAAGAAAAACAGAAAATTCCATCTCAAATAAAAATTTACAAAGTCATGAGAGATAATTGCTTTAACTTTACTGGTAAGAGTAAGGTATTAGGTACAAAACCATAGTTTAAAAAAAATCAGGGCTTCCCTGATTGGTCCAGTGGGTAAGGACACCGCCTTGCAGTGCAAGGGGCGCCAGTTCGATCCCTGGCCTGGGAAGATCCCACATGCCGCAGAGCAGCTGGACCGATGTGTCCAATTGCCAAGCCAGAGCTCTGCAGCACATGCGCCCAGAGCCGGCGCTCTGCAATGACAGATGCCACCTTGATGGGAGGCCCACAGGAGCCAAAGAACAAAGACGGATGAAAACAGAGAAATGAAAGACCAATAGAAGTGACCCGCCCGCTCCCCTCACTCCCCAACCCGACCCCCGCCCAAAAATAAATAAATAAATAAACAAATCTTAAAAAAAAAAATCAGAACATCTGATATACATTGTTGTATGTCAATTACATGTCAATTAAAACATGTATATATCCAAGAACTAAGAACACTCTCCCCCTGCCAAAAAGAAAAATCCCTTAAGATAATTAACTTATAGAAAGTGATAAACCCATTCTAGAAGAGATGAGACTCCCAGTACTTTCATTGCTAGCAGACCAGAAGGAGGAGAAATCTACAGATTAGATTGATTTAGTCAACCAGACTAGCAGCCTAACAGAGGAAGCAATATTGTTTACTTCAGTCTCTACTGAAGTCTCTACCCAAAATGTTTGGCATAAAAAAACAGATAAGAGAAGAAAAAAAAAACCTGTATCCATAGGACAATAATTGTATCTCCATTGGACAGCTTCATTTACATCTGTATAGAGAAGAATAACTTGCATTACTGTCAGCTTTATTTAATTCAAAAGTTGTGAAAAGCTCAAAGATAATGAAAGGCAAGAGTATCTATAAAGTCTGTTGACTTAGAGTGTACACTGTACAATACCTAATTTTCCATTGAAAATGCCACCTCATTTTCCTGATTTCAAAGTCTTTCATGTTTGTTTGTTTTCTGATCTTCTAAGGGAGAGAAAACCTGATTCTTGAGCTCTATACATCCATATTTGCCTGTCAAACATATTAAGAAAAGAAAAACAGAAAATTCCATCTCAAATAAAAATTTACAAAGTCATGAGAGATAATTGCTTTAACTTTACTGGTAAGAGTAAGGTATTAGGTACAAAACCATAGTTTAAAAAAAATCAGGGCTTCCCTGATTGGTCCAGTGGGTAAGGACACCGCCTTGCAGTGCAAGGGGCGCCAGTTCGATCCCTGGCCTGGGAAGATCCCACATGCCGCAGAGCAGCTGGACCGATGTGTCCAATTGCCAAGCCAGAGCTCTGCAGCACATGCGCCCAGAGCCGGCGCTCTGCAATGACAGATGCCACCTTGATGGGAGGCCCACAGGAGCCAAAGAACAAAGACGGATGAAAACAGAGAAATGAAAGACCAATAGAAGTGACCCGCCCGCTCCCCTCACTCCCCAACCCGACCCCCGCCCAAAAATAAATAAATAAATAAACAAATCTTAAAAAAAAAAATCAGAACATCTGATATACATTGTTGTATGTCAATTACATGTCAATTAAAACATGTATATATCCAAGAACTAAGAACACTCTCCCCCTGCCAAAAAGAAAAATCCCTTAAGATAATTAACTTATAGAAAGTGATAAACCCATTCTAGAAGAGATGAGACTCCCAGTACTTTCATTGCTAGCAGACCAGAAGGAGGAGAAATCTACAGATTAGATTGATTTAGTCAACCAGACTAGCAGCCTAACAGAGGAAGCAATATTGTTTACTTCAGTCTCTACTGAAGTCTCTACCCAAAATGTTTGGCATAAAACAGAAAAAAATTACAAGACACATAAAGAAAGCAAGATGTGACCCAAGTTTAAGAGAGAATACAGTCAAGACAGCAAACCCAAAGTTGCAACTATAGACTACAGACAGGAATTTTATGGTATCTGTGTTAAACATGTTTAGTGATTCGGTGGATGAATTAGGCAATATGCATGAATAATGGATAGTTTCTTTTCTTAAAGGATAATTTCTTTTCTTTAATGGATAATTCATGAATAATGTATAAAGATGGAATCTATAAAAAATAACTTATTGTAAATACCTGAAATAAAAAATATGACATATCAGTCTGATGGACTTAACAGAAGCCTGTACATAGCAGAGAAAAGGATCAACTCAAATACAGGTGAAAACACAGAAAGAAAAGAGAGAAAATAAGATGGAACAGTGAATACAAGAGTTGTTGGACTGCAACAAGTTGTCTAACATACATGTATTGTGTCCCCATAAAGAAGGGGGAAAGAATCGGGGAAAAGAAGTATGTGAGGAGAGAGAGGTCAAGAATTTTCTAAGGAATATCTGGGTTGATAAACACATGGAGATTCCGGGAAAGTGGAACCCTAGCAAGAGGGTCCTCCTTGCACATTCCCACATACTTTGTCTTAGACATGCATCTCTATCACCTGCCTATTCCTGAGTTATGCCCTTTTAAAATAAATGGTAACTTAATTACATTGACAATTATTGGCTATGGAGACAAAACTCCCCTAACTTGGTTGGGAAGATTGCTTCCTAGAGGCTTTGCACTCTTTGGCATTTCTTTCCATGCACTTCCTGCCAGCATTTGCTTCCTAAAACATGTATATATCCAAGAACTAAGAACACTCTCCCCTGCCAAAAGAAAATTAATTAACTTATAGAAAGTGATAAACCCATTCTAGAAGAGATGAGACTCCCAGTACTTTCATTGCTAGCAGACCAGAAGGAGGAGAAATCTACAGATTAGATTGATTTAGTCAACCAGACTAGCAGCCTAACAGAGGAAGCAATATTGTTTACTTCAGTCTCTACTGAAGTCTCTACCCAAAATGTTTGGCATAAAACAGAAAAAAATTACAAGACACATAAAGAAAGCAAGATGTGACCCAAGTTTAAGAGAGAATACAGTCAAGACAGCAAACCCAAAGTTGCAACTATAGACTACAGACAGGAATTTTATGGTATCTGTGTTAAACATGTTTAGTGATTCGGTGGATGAATTAGGCAATATGCATGAATAATGGATAGTTTCTTTTCTTAAAGGATAATTTCTTTTCTTTAATGGATAATTCATGAATAATGTATAAAGATGGAATCTATAAAAAATAACTTATTGTAAATACCTGAAATAAAAAATATGACATATCAGTCTGATGGACTTAACAGAAGCCTGTACATAGCAGAGAAAAGGATCAACTCAAATACAGGTGAAAACACAGAAAGAAAAGAGAGAAAATAAGATGGAACAGTGAATACAAGAGTTGTTGGACTGCAACAAGTTGTCTAACATACATGTATTGTGTCCCCATAAAGAAGGGGGAAAGAATCGGGGAAAAGAAGTATGTGAGGAGAGAGAGGTCAAGAATTTTCTAAGGAATATCTGGGTTGATAAACACATGGAGATTCCGGGAAAGTGGAACCCTAGCAAGAGGGTCCTCCTTGCACATTCCCACATACTTTGTCTTAGACATGCATCTCTATCACCTGCCTATTCCTGAGTTATGCCCTTTTAAAATAAATGGTAACTTAATTACATTGACAATTATTGGCTATGGAGACAAAACTCCCCTAACTTGGTTGGGAAGATTGCTTCCTAGAGGCTTTGCACTCTTTGGCATTTCTTTCCATGCACTTCCTGCCAGCATTCTTGGCTCAGGTTTTGCACTAAAATACAAGAATAGCATGACCAGGAACACTTTGAGAAAAGAAGGAACCTAGCTGCCAACCTTATTCAGAACTAACGTTTTCCAACCTGTGCATGCTTAAGTTATTTCATGGGTTCCTTGCATCCATTCAGGCATCAAGTCCTGTCTACATTAGAAACAATAATACATAGAACATAGCTTTAAAAAGTAACTGCAAAAGAATATACACTATAGGGGCTTCCCTGGTGGTCCAGTGGGTAAAAAGCCCGCCTTGAGATGCAAGGGAAGAGGGTTTGATACCTGGCCCAGGAAGATCCCACATGCTGCAGAGCGGCTGGACTGGTGTGTCCAATTATGAGCCAGCACTCTGGAGGGCATGTACCCAGAGAGGCCACTGCAATGGGAAGCCCACATAGGCCAAAGAATATGGATGAAAAATAAATAAATAAAAAATCAATAAAAAGAGGCCAAAATTAAAAAAAAAATCTCTATCTATAAAATCTTTGAGTCTGAATTTGAATTAAAATATATTTTTTAAAAAAGAATATACACTCTCTGATTCCATTTATATGACGTCCTCAAACAGGCAAAACTCATCTGTGAATGACAGAAATGAGAATAATGCTTACTTAACTCAGGATGTTTGCAGGGTACTGTCTGGAAAGGAGCTTTAGGAAAAGTTCTGGGGTGCTGAAAGTGTCTTATGTCTTGTTTTGTCAAACCTCATTGAACAAAACATCTAAGGCCTGTACATTTTATGCAAATTATATTACTACTAAAAGAATAATAAAAAATTAAGTCTTTAAAAAGAAATCTAGGCTTAGTTCTTAAGAACAAAAGTTCTCAACATTCTGAACTCTTTTAGTCAAGGTTAAATAAAACATATCATCTTCTTCCAGCTAGAGAACTTAGACGCGGTGGTGCAAGAAATGAGAAAGATTCTGAATCATCAGAGAAAATTTATTTTAATGTAATCAGCTTGCATGATATCATGTCTGACTAAAACACAGGAATGGAAGAAAGAGTTCCATTTTTCACTAATAATAAAAATAAACCCAAGATTAGTCAACTACCAGGCGAGCATAATGATACATTTTCTCCAACAATTTTATGTTAAAGAAAAAAATCAAAGTTTCATGGTGCACAGATCTTTTCTAGAAAGATTTTCAAAAGCAGAATGAGAATTTTCATAGTCTAAATTTTAAAGGAGTGATGTTTTATTTTAATGAAGAATAAAATCAGAGGCAAAATTTATTCTTAATATATCTTTCCTTTCTTTCTCACTTTTTCAGCTTTCCTCTTCATGATTGTTCTCATATCCTGTCTTCATTAACAAAAAATACTATTGCTCATTACATAAGATACTGGTTTAGTGGTTGTAAACCAATTGAACATATAATTAAAGAGCAATAAGAGAAGTTTGTACAAAATAGAAGTTAATTTCCCTCCCACATAACTTTCCAAGCACAAGGATGTCACAATAGCACAGTGTCAAGGATTCATTTTTTTGTTTTTAAATCTTACTGATCCACCATCTGTAGGGTACCTCCTTTGTGCACATTGTCCAGGTTTATGTGCCAGGTAGCACAATTAGTATTCATTAATTCTTTATATTCAATTGGCCAGAAATCAGTGGAGAATAGTTAGCAGACAGGGCTGCAGTTGTCTTCTGATGCTCTAAGAATATAGGCATTCCATAATCTTAAACACTGGGAAATAATCACCATTTATATTTATAATAGAATGCAAGGAGTTTGGACTCCCATTCCTATCTGGCAAAGCAAAAACTGGCCATCATTGTCATTACCCAAAAATCTCACTGAAATCATGGTAGAAAATTTTTTTAAAGTTAACCTCAAAAATTCACAAGCGGGCTTCCTGGTGGTCCAGTGGGTAAGGACACCGACTTGCAGTGCAAGGGGCGCCGGTTCGATCCCTGGCCTGGGAAGATCCGACGTGCCATGGGGCGGCTGGATCGATGTGTCCAATTACTGAGCCGGAGCTCTGGAGCGCATGCGCCCAGAGCCAGTGCTCTGCTACAACAGAAGCCACTGCGTTCTTTGGCCTATGCGGCCAAAGTTGCATGATATCATGTCGAAAAACACAGGAATGGAAGAAAGAGTTCCATTTTTCACTAATAATAAAAATAAACCCAAGATTAGTCAACTACCAGGCGAGCATAATGATACATTTTCTCCAACAATTTTATGTTAAAGAAAAAAATCAAAGTTTCATGGTGCACAGATCTTTTCTAGAAAGATTTTCAAAAGCAGAATGAGAATTTTCATAGTCTAAATTTTAAAGGAGTGATGTTTTATTTTAATGAAGAATAAAATCAGAGGCAAAATTTATTCTTAATATATCTTTCCTTTCTTTCTCACTTTTTCAGCTTTCCTCTTCATGATTGTTCTCATATCCTGTCTTCATTAACAAAAAATACTATTGCTCATTACATAAGATACTGGTTTAGTGGTTGTAAACCAATTGAACATATAATTAAAGAGCAATAAGAGAAGTTTGTACAAAATAGAAGTTAATTTCCCTCCCACATAACTTTCCAAGCACAAGGATGTCACAATAGCACAGTGTCAAGGATTCATTTTTTTGTTTTAAATCTTACTGATCCACCATCTGTAGGGTACCTCCTTTGTGCACATTGTCCAGGTTTATGTGCCAGGTAGCACAATTAGTATTCATTAATTCTTTATATTCAATTGGCCAGAAATCAGTGGAGAATAGTTAGCAGACAGGGCTGCAGTTGTCTTCTGATGCTCTAAGAATATAGGCATTCCATAATCTTAAACACTGGGAAATAATCACCATTTATATTTATAATAGAATGCAAGGAGTTTGGACTCCCATTCCTATCTGGCAAAGCAAAAACTGGCCATCATTGTCATTACCCAAAAATCTCACTGAAATCATGGTAGAAAATTTTTTTAAAGTTAACCTCAAAAATTCACAAGCGGGCTTCCTGGTGGTCCAGTGGGTAAGGACACCGACTTGCAGTGCAAGGGGCGCCGGTTCGATCCCTGGCCTGGGAAGATCCGACGTGCCATGGGGCGGCTGGATCGATGTGTCCAATTACTGAGCCGGAGCTCTGGAGCGCATGCGCCCAGAGCCAGTGCTCTGCTACAACAGAAGCCACTGCGTTCTTTGGCCTATGCGGGCCAAAGAACAAAGATGGATGAAAATAGATAAATGAAAGACCAATAGAAGTGGCCCGTCCACCTCCTTCCCTCCCCATCCCATCCCCTCCCCCAAATAAATAAATAAATAAATATTAAAAAAAATTTTTCACAAGCATAGAGAGGGTGGGAGAGGAGATAATAGCAGCTAAGAGACATCAACAAAACAGGGTAATTGACCTAGCAGACTAGAGGAAGAAGTGTGCAGTAAGAGTGAGGAGAGAGGATGCCAAGAAGCATGCTGATTAGACTGCCAAATCCTTCAAAGTCCAGAAATTAAAGCCACAAGTTGTCTTCCCACAATGTGGAAAGTAGATGAAACTGAAAACAAAAGAGCACTGGTTGATGGATCACATAAAAGCAGTTCAACTACTAGCTCTCCTCACTCACCCCACACAGCCAAGTAGAGGGCTTTAGGAGAGACACCTCCAAGCAAATCTGAACAGATAGCTGCATTAATATGTGTGCCTGTCTGGAAAGGGTAGCTCAGTCAGTAAAGAACCTGCCTGCAATGCAAGAGACCCGGGTTCAATTCCTGGGTCAGGAAGATCCCTCAGAGAAGGAAGCGCAACTCACTCTAGTATTCTTTGCTGGAAAATGCCTTGGATTGGGGAGCCTGCCAGCTATGGTTAATGGGGTCACAACAGTCAGACACGATGTAGTGACTAAACCACAACCACACCAAAATTTGTTATAATTCTGCAGAGTTAGAGTTCTCTAAGAATATAGGCATTCCATAATCTTAAACACTGGGAAATAATCACCATTTATATTTATAATAGAATGCAAGGAGTTTGGACTCCCATTCCTATCTGGCAAAGCAAAAACTGGCCATCATTGTCATTACCCAAAAATCTCACTGAAATCATGGTAGAAAATTTTTTTAAAGTTAACCTCAAAAATTCACAAGCGGGCTTCCTGGTGGTCCAGTGGGTAAGGACACCGACTTGCAGTGCAAGGGGCGCCGGTTCGATCCCTGGCCTGGGAAGATCCGACGTGCCATGGGGCGGCTGGATCGATGTGTCCAATTACTGAGCCGGAGCTCTGGAGCGCATGCGCCCAGAGCCAGTGCTCTGCTACAACAGAAGCCACTGCGTTCTTTGGCCTATGCGGGCCAAAGAACAAAGATGGATGAAAATAGATAAATGAAAGACCAATAGAAGTGGCCCGTCCACCTCCTTCCCTCCCCATCCCATCCCCTCCCCCAAATAAATAAATAAATAAATATTAAAAAAAATTTTTCACAAGCATAGAGAGGGTGGGAGAGGAGATAATAGCAGCTAAGAGACATCAACAAAACAGGGTAATTGACCTAGCAGACTAGAGGAAGAAGTGTGCAGTAAGAGTGAGGAGAGAGGATGCCAAGAAGCATGCTGATTAGACTGCCAAATCCTTCAAAGTCCAGAAATTAAAGCCACAAGTTGTCTTCCCACAATGTGGAAAGTAGATGAAACTGAAAACAAAAGAGCACTGGTTGATGGATCACATAAAAGCAGTTCAACTACTAGCTCTCCTCACTCACCCCACACAGCCAAGTAGAGGGCTTTAGGAGAGACACCTCCAAGCAAATCTGAACAGATAGCTGCATTAATATGTGTGCCTGTCTGGAAAGGGTAGCTCAGTCAGTAAAGAACCTGCCTGCAATGCAAGAGACCCGGGTTCAATTCCTGGGTCAGGAAGATCCCTCAGAGAAGGAAGCGGCAACTCACTCTAGTATTCTTTGCTGGAAAATGCCTTGGATTGGGGAGCCTGCCAGCTATGGTTAATGGGGTCACAACAGTCAGACACGATGTAGTGACTAAACCACAACCACACCAAATTGTCCTATAATTCTGCAGGAGGTTTAGAGTTGAAATAGTAATATATGCAGAGAAAACTAAACAAATGTGAAAAAGTATTACCTTCAGAGATAGTATCTTCAGAGAAAATATACATCTTGTACAAGAATGCATATTTAACCATAATATACTACCTGATTCAGCTAAAAAGAGACATTTACACATGTACATAGTCATAATAGTATAAGCACTTAAATATGTTTAGTTTTATGATATGACTAAATTGGGAGGGAGAGAGTGGGGAAATGTGGGGACAATAGAATGAGATAAGAGAGCTAAATCTTTATTTTTCATGGTGGAAAACCAATGGATATAACTTATATTTAAAAATTAAGGAGCAGGCGGGAGGAGCTAAGATGGCAGAGGAATGAGGGGAAGATTTCACCAGCTCCTCAAAAGAATCACCAGAACTAATCAAGAAATGAAACACCACCAACAAACCAGTCGCTGGACGACAGAGGAAATCCTTAGGTCTAAGCAGAAGAATACACTTTCTTCTCAAGTGCTCACGGAACATTCTCCAAGATAGAACACATCTTGGGCCATAAATCAAACCTCAGTCAATTCAAGAAAACCGAAATTATATCAACCATCCTCTCGGACCACAATGCAATGAGACTAGAGATCAACTACAGGGAAAAAACCTCTAAAAATACAAACACATGGCGATTAAACAACACATACCTAAAAAACCAACTGATCACTGAGGAAATCAAAGGAGAAATTTAAAAATTCCTAGAAGAAAATGACAATGAATATACGACCGTGCAAAACCTATGGGATACCGCAAAAGCAGTTCTAAGAGGGAAATTTATAGCAATACAATCCTACCTCAAGAAACTAGGAAAATATGAAGCAGATGACCTAACCCTCCACTTAAAACAATTGGAGAAAGAAGAACAAAAACACCCCAAAGCCAGCAGAAGAAGTGAAATTATAAAGACTAGAGCAGAAGTAAATGAGAAAGAAATGAAAGGAACTATAGTACGGATAAATAAAACAGAAAGCTGGTTCTTTGAAAAGGTAAACAAAATTGACAAGCCACTGGCCAGATTCATCAAGAAAAAGACAGAGAAGAACCAGATCAACAAAATCAAAAATGAAAAAGGAGGGATTACAACAGATCATGCAGAAATCCAAAGGATTCTAAGGGACTATTATGAGCAACTCTATGGCAACAAACTGGACAACCTGGAAGAAATGGACAGTTTCTTGGGGAAGATTAATCTCCCAAGACTGAGCCAGGAAGAAACAGAAACTTTGCACAACCCAATCACAAGCTCAGAAATCGAATTTGTGATTAAAAACCTACCCAAAAATAAAAGCCCAGGGCCAGACGGCTTCACAGCCAAATTCTACCAAACATTTAAAGAAGACCTCATGCCTGGCCTTCTAAAACTCTTCCAAAAAATTGCACAGGAAGGAAGACTTCCAAACACATTCTACAAGGCCAACATCACCCTGATACCCAAACCAGGCAAAGACAACACAAAAAAGGAAAATTACAGGCCGATTTCTCTGATGAACTTAGATGACAAGATCCTCAACAAAATCCTAGCAAACAGAATTCAACGACACATCCAAAATCTCATACACCATTATCAAGTCGGGTTCATCCCAGGCATGCAAGGACTCTTCAATATCCGCAAATCAATCAATGTGATACACCAGATCAACAAACTGAGAGACAAAAATCACATGATCATCTCAATAGATGTAGAAAAAGCCTTTGACAAAGTACAGCATCCATTTATGATAAAAACTCTTCAGAAAATGGGCATAGAAGGAACCTATCTCAACATAATAAAAGCCATATATGAGAAGCCCACAGCAAACATTATCCTCAGCGGTGAAATTCTGAAAGCATTCTCTCTAAGATCAGGAACAAGACAGGGGTGTCCACTTTCACCACTACTATTCAACATAGTCCTGGATGTTCTACCAACAGCAAGAAGAGAAGAAAAAGAAATAAAAGGAATCAAGATTGGAAAGGAAGAAGTCAAGCTCTCTCTTTTTGCAGACGACATGATATTATAAATAGAAAACCCCAAAGACACTATTAGAAAGCTACTAGAGCTAAACAATGAATTCGGCAAAGTCACAGGATACAAAGTCAACACACGGAAATCACTCATATTCCTATACACAAACAATGAAACATCAGAAAACGAAATCAAAGAGGCAATCCCCTTCACCATCGCAACCAAAAGAATCAAATATCTAGGAATAAACCTACCCAAAGAAACAAAAGAACTGGACACAGAAAATTACAAGACACTCATGAAAGAAGACTTAAACAGATGGAGAGATATTCCGTGTTCCTGGGTCGGAAGAATCAATACTGTGAAAATGACCATACTAACAAATATCATCTACAGATTCAATGTAATACCTATTCAACTTCCATTGACATTTTTCACAGAACTAGACCAAAGAATAACACAGGTCATATGGAAACACAAAAGACCTCGAATAGCCAAAGCAATCCTGAGAAAGAAGAATGGAGCTGGAGGGATCAGCCTCTCAAACTTCACACTATACTTTCACAGAAAAATAGACCAAAGAATACCAGGTGCATATGACAAAAAATTACAGGCCGATTTCTCTGATGAACTTAGATGACAAGATCCTCAACAAAATCCTAGCAAACAGAATTCAACGACACATCCAAAATCTCATACACCATTATCAAGTCGGGTTCATCCCAGGCATGCAAGGACTCTTCAATATCCGCAAATCAATCAATGTGATACACCAGATCAACAAACTGAGAGACAAAAATCACATGATCATCTCAATAGATGTAGAAAAAGCCTTTGACAAAGTACAGCATCCATTTATGATAAAAACTCTTCAGAAAATGGGCATAGAAGGAACCTATCTCAACATAATAAAAGCCATATATGAGAAGCCCACAGCAAACATTATCCTCAGCGGTGAAATTCTGAAAGCATTCTCTCTAAGATCAGGAACAAGACAGGGGTGTCCACTTTCACCACTACTATTCAACATAGTCCTGGATGTTCTACCAACAGCAAGAAGAGAAGAAAAAGAAATAAAAGGAATCAAGATTGGAAAGGAAGAAGTCAAGCTCTCTCTTTTTGCAGACGACATGATATTATAAATAGAAAACCCCAAAGACACTATTAGAAAGCTACTAGAGCTAAACAATGAATTCGGCAAAGTCACAGGATACAAAGTCAACACACGGAAATCACTCATATTCCTATACACAAACAATGAAACATCAGAAAACGAAATCAAAGAGGCAATCCCCTTCACCATCGCAACCAAAAGAATCAAATATCTAGGAATAAACCTACCCAAAGAAACAAAAGAACTGGACACAGAAAATTACAAGACACTCATGAAAGAAGACTTAAACAGATGGAGAGATATTCCGTGTTCCTGGGTCGGAAGAATCAATACTGTGAAAATGACCATACTAACAAATATCATCTACAGATTCAATGTAATACCTATTCAACTTCCATTGACATTTTTCACAGAACTAGACCAAAGAATAACACAGGTCATATGGAAACACAAAAGACCTCGAATAGCCAAAGCAATCCTGAGAAAGAAGAATGGAGCTGGAGGGATCAGCCTCTCAAACTTCACACTATACTACAAAGCAACAGTCATCAAGACAGTATGGTACTGGAACAAAAACAGAAATATCGACCAATGGAACAAGATAGAGAACCCAGAGATACACCCACGCACCTATGGGTACCTGATTTTTGACAAAGGAGGTGAAAATCTAAAATGGGACAAAGACAGCCTCTTCAACAAGTGGTGCTGGGAAAATTAGACAGCTATATGCCAAAAAATGAAGTTGGAACATTCTCTGACACCATACACAAAGATCAACTCAAAATGGATTAAAGACCTAAATGTAAGACCAGAAACCATCAAACTCTTAGAGGAGAATATAGGAAAAACCCTCAAGGACATCAATCAAAGCAAGATCTTCTCTGACCCACCTACTAAAATAGCGGAACTGAAAAGAACAGTGAACACGTGGGACCTCATGAAACTTAAAAGCTTTTGTACAGCAAAAGAAATTACAAAAAAGCTCAACAGACACCCCACAGAGTGAGAGAAAATCATAGCAAATGAAACAACAGACAAAGAATTAATCTCCAAAATCTACAAGCAACTCAGACAACTTAGCACAGGAAAAACGAACAACTCAGCCAAAAAATGGGAAAATGATCTAAAGAGACGCCTTTCCAAAGAGGACATACAGATGGCCCAAAAGCACATGAAATGATGCTCAACCTCGCTTATTATTAGAGAAATGCAAATTAAAACTATGAGATATCACCTCACACCCATCAGAATGGCCATCTTCAAAAAATCTGCAGACAATAAACGCTGGAGAGGGTGCAGAGAAAAGGGACCCCTCTTGCATTGCTGGTGGGAATGTCAATTGATACAGCCTCTATGGAAGACAGTATGGAGATTTCTTAAAAAACTAAAAATAGAAGCACCCTATGACCCAGCAATCCCACTACTAGGCCTATATCCTGATGAAATCAAAACTGAAAGAAGCACCTGTACCCCAATGTTCATTGCATCTCTTTATACAATAGCCAGAACTTGGAAGCAACCTAGATGTCCATCGACGAATGAATGGATCCAGAAGCTCTGGTACATATATACAATGGAATACTACTCGGCTGTTAAAAGAAATGCAGAAGACTCAGTCCTAATGAAGTGGCTGGCTCTAGAACCTATCATAAAAAGTGAAGTACGTCAAAAAGAGAAAGACAAATACAGTATACTAACACACATATATGGAATCTAGTAGGATGGTCTTGATAACACACGCAGGGAACTCATGGAAAAACAGACAGAGCATAGACATAGGGACATTGTGGGGAAGAAATAGGGAGGGAAAGGCATGGAAGGAGTAACATGGAAACCTATACTGTCATGTGTGGAAAAGATAGCTATTGTCATTGTGCTAAGGGAATAGGAGTGCTCACAAAGGCATGGGGTGATGGTCCGGAGGGGTGGGATGGGGGCAACTGGAGGGATGGGGACCAGGGTTATGCATATGACTGATCTGGAACATACATGTCTGTGAACAGCAAAACTCTGTAAGACCTTTAAAATAAAGAATTAAAAAAAAATTAAGGAAGAGTGGAAGAAGCATATTATAACAGAAATGCAGAGGTATAAATACCTAAAGAAACTACTGAAATAATCTAACTGATTGACTCAGAGTAGAAATTAAATATGTAGGGCAGATTCAAGAGAGGTCAAGCAAGAGCTAGCTATATTTTGTCTTACAGAACTGAATTTGTAAATTCTGATAAAAATTTAAAATTAAATTTAGGGAATTCTCTGATGGCCCAGTGATTAGGACTCTGTTCACTGCTGAAGGTTACAGTTCAATCCCTGATTGGAGAACAAGGATCTCGTAAACTGTGTGGTGCAAGATTAAAAGATTAAAGATTAAAAGTCAAAAGATTAAAGTAAAGTAAAGTAAAAAAAGTTAAGGTCGTTGACTTTTTAATTCTAGCCATCCTAGTAGGTATGAAGTGGTATTTCATTGTAGTTTTGGTTTGTATTTCTCTGATCACTAGTGATATTGAGCATCTTCTCATGTGCTTATTGGCGATTTGTATAACTTCTATGGAAAAATGTCTGTTCAGATCCTTTCTTCATTTTTTATATTGGGTTGCCTTTTTATTAATGAGTTGTAAGACTTCTTTATGTATTTTAGATACTAGATCTTTATCAGATTTTGCAAATATTTTCTTCCATTCTGAGGGTTTTCTTTGCATGTTTAATTTTGTAAGATACCACCAATCTGGTTTTTTTTAGACTGGGATTACCAGTTTTATTCTTTTCAGCAATGTATGAGTGTTTCAGTTTATAAGAATTCTCAGCAGCATGTGGTGGTGTCCTTATCTTTCATTTTAGCCATTATGATAGATGTATTGTGATATTTTAATTATGTATTTTCTAATGGCTAATCATGTTGAACTAAATGTGCTTATTTGCCAACTATGGACTTTCTTCAGTGGGTTATACATTCTGTTTATATGTTCACCCATTTTCTAATTGGATTGTTTTGATTTTGAGAGTACTTTATTCTAGATACTTGTCCTTTCTCACATATATAAATTTCAAAATTTTCTCCCAGTTTATAACCTGTCTTTTCAATCTCTTACTAGGATTTTCCCCAGAGCAAAGGAAATGTGTTTTCATTTTGATGATGGCCAATTTATTAGACTTTGCTTTTTACAAATAATATTTGGAGTCCAGTCTAAGACCAGAAATGCAGAGGTATAAATACCTAAAGAAACTACTGAAATAATCTAACTGATTGACTCAGAGTAGAAATTAAATATGTAGGGCAGATTCAAGAGAGGTCAAGCAAGAGCTAGCTATATTTTGTCTTACAGAACTGAATTTGTAAATTCTGATAAAAATTTAAAATTAAATTTAGGGAATTCTCTGATGGCCCAGTGATTAGGACTCTGTTCACTGCTGAAGGTTACAGTTCAATCCCTGATTGGAGAACAAGGATCTCGTAAACTGTGTGGTGCAAGATTAAAAGATTAAAGATTAAAAGTCAAAAGATTAAAGTAAAGTAAAGTAAAAAAAGTTAAGGTCGTTGACTTTTTAATTCTAGCCATCCTAGTAGGTATGAAGTGGTATTTCATTGTAGTTTTGGTTTGTATTTCTCTGATCACTAGTGATATTGAGCATCTTCTCATGTGCTTATTGGCGATTTGTATAACTTCTAGGGAAAAAATGTCTGTTCAGATCCTTTCTTCATTTTTTATATTGGGCTGCCTTTTTATTAATGAGTTGTAAGACTTCTTTATGTATTTTAGATACTAGATCTTTATCAGATTTTGCAAATATTTTCTTCCATTCTGAGGGTTTTCTTTGCATGTTTAATTTTGTAAGATACCACCAATCTGGTTTTTTTTAGACTGGGATTACCAGTTTTATTCTTTTCAGCAATGTATGAGTGTTTCAGTTTATAAGAATTCTCAGCAGCATGTGGTGGTGTCCTTATCTTTCATTTTAGCCATTATGATAGATGTATTGTGATATTTTAATTATGTATTTTCTAATGGCTAATCATGTTGAACTAAATGTGCTTATTTGCCAACTATGGACTTTCTTCAGTGGGTTATACATTCTGTTTATATGTTCACCCATTTTCTAATTGGATTGTTTTGATTTTGAGAGTACTTTATTCTAGATACTTGTCCTTTCTCACATATATAAATTTCAAAATTTTCTCCCAGTTTATAACCTGTCTTTTCAATCTCTTACTAGGATTTTCCCCAGAGCAAAGGAAATGTGTTTTCATTTTGATGATGGCCAATTTATTAGACTTTGCTTTTTACAAATAATATTTGGAGTCCAGTCTAAGACCTAGTTCTTTGATCCTAAAGTCACTGCCTACTCTTAGATTCTGAAGATTTTCTCTTTTTTCCTCTAAAAATTTTGGTTTTACCAAAAGTAAAGTATTGAGTACATGATCTATTTGAGTTAATTTTTACTAAGATGAGAGGTTAAGTCTTGGTTCATTTTTTGACCTACGAATATCCAATTGCTCTAGCACCACTTGAGGGGTATGCATGCATGTGTGCTGAGTCACCTCAGTCATGTTGACTCTTTGTGATCCTATGGACTGTATTCCTCCAGGCTCCTCTGTCTATGGGATTCTCCAGGCAAGAACATTAATGGGTTGCCGCTCCCTCCTCCATGGAGTCTTCCTGACACAGGGACGGAACATGCATCTACGTCTCCTGCATTAGCAGGTGGGTTCTTTACCACCTGGGAAGCCCTTTGATGGGGAATAATCATTATTTAAAACCATTTCCCCTATAACCTTCGTTCACTAATTAAGGTCATTTTATTTTTATTTATTTTTTTTTAATTTTTTTTTTTTTAAAGATTTATTTATGTATTTATTTTGGGCGGGGGTCGGGTTGGGGAGGGAGGGGAGCGGGCGGGCCACTTCTACTGGTCTTTCATTTCTCTGTTTTCATCCGTCTTTGTTCTTTGGCTCCTGTGGGCCTCCCATCGCGGTGGCGTCTGTCGTTGCAGAGCGCCGGCTCTGGGCGCATGCGCTCCAGAGCTCTGGCTCGGTGATTGGACACATCAGTCCAGCCGCTCCGCGGCACGTGGGATCTTACCAGGCCAGGGCTCCAACCGGCGCCCCTTGCACTGCAAGGCGGTGTCCTTATCCACTGGACCACCAGGGGAAGCCCCTAAGGTCATTTTAATTGTTGCTACAAAAGACTAGCATGTCCTCCAAGCTGCACATAACCTAAACAATAAGATACTTGCCTGAGTAATTTTTCCACAAACTTGGGAGTAATCTGCAGCTAGTCTGAAGCCAAGAGTCAGCTATGTCTAGTTCTAAGTGAGCTGGTTAAGACTAGATGAGCTCACCAACCCTCCAGTTGGGCCCTCAAAAGTGACCACTTGGTGACATTTAGGACATCAGAGGCCTCTAGCTCAGTCATGTCTGTGCAGAACGACTGTTGCTACACCTTTTCCCAAACACCTTCTCCATGCTCTCCATGCCTCAGACTGCCCTGTTTCTTTATTCTTTATCCAAGTGTGAACCAGCAGGCATGTTCAGTTGTGTCTGATTCTTTGTGACCTCATGGACTGTAGCCTGCCAGGCTCCACTCTCCATGTTTCCCAGGCAAGAATACTGGAGTGGGTTGCTATTTCCTCCTCCAGGGGATCTTCCTGACCCAGGGGTGAAACCCGTGTCTCCTGCATTGCAGGTGGATTCTTTACCACTGAGCCACCTTTACCCCATAAATGTCCTAAACCGCTTGCCTTTGGGGAGGGAAATTTGAGACTTGTTCTCCTATCTCCTCCCTTGGTCTGTCTTATGAATAAACCCTCTCTTTGCTGCAAACCTTGTTATGCCTTGGGCAAAACTGACCTGGTTCAGTAACAAAAGTCGATTCCTATTTTTCCTCAACTGAATTACATTTCATGTTTGTCAAAAATCAGTCAGACATGCTTATGTGAGTCTATTTCTTTATCTGTTCTATTTATCTATCAGTCTACCCTTTGGCCAGTGTCACACTGTCATGATCACTAGAGCTGTTTGCTGGGCAAATCATGTCAGTGGGACTCCTCCCACTTTATTCATCTTTTCCAAGATTGTCTAGCTATTTTAGGGCCTGTATCTTTCCATATGCTTCCCAGGTGGCTCAGATGGTAAAGAACCTTCCTGCCAGTGCAGGAGACGTGGGTTCGATCCCTGGGTTGATAAGATCCCTTGAAGAAGGAAACTGCAATCTGCTCCAGTATTCTTGCCTGGGAAATCCCATGGACAGAGGAGCCTGGCTGGCTACAGTCCGCTACAGTGTTCCAGTGGTTAACATTCCAAGCTCCCAATGTAGAGAACCTGGATTAGATTCCTGGTCATGGATCTAGATCCCACCTCCCACAAGTAAAAGATCCTGTGTGCTGCAACTAAGACCCAGTGCAGCCAAATAAATAATTTTTTTTTTAAAAAAAAGAAAAGAGATATCAAACTCAGGCTATTCATATTAGCAGTTTGTAATAGAGAAAAAACTTAAGTTCATAACCATTGGACTCACCAAGTTAATTGTGTTTAGCCATATTATTTAATACTCCATAGTTATTTAAAAAGGTGTGTTAGTGGTAAAGAACATGCCTGCCAATGCAGGAGACACAAATGCAGGTTCAATTTCTGGGTTGGGAAGATCCCCTGGAGGAGGGCATGGAAATCCACTCCAGTATTCTTGCCTGGAGAATCCCATGGACAGAGGAGCCTCATGGGCTACAGCCCATAGGATTGCAAACAGTAGGGCACTACTGAAGCAACTTAGCAGCAGCAGTCATTAAAAAGAATAGAGGATATCTATATGTATTTACATGAAAACATCTCTAAGATGTATTGGATAAGTGAAAACGTCACAGAGTAACATGTATAGTCAGCCTACAAATATGTTAAAATGTAGATCTATGAATGTGTGTAGAGATATGGAGGGATAACACATATGTTATGTATGGGAAGTGAATGGGAATGGAGGCAGACTGGGAGAGTGAGGGCTAGGAAAGAGGCCTCTCTCGTTCCACTGCATATATTTTTGTATTGCTCAAATTATTTTTACACTAGGCTCATTCCATGTTTTAAGATGTTGTGTGTGTTTTAAATTATCGTTTTTGTCTTTTCTTTGACCACACTGTGTGGTTTATGGAATCTTAGTTCTCTGAACAGGGGTTGAACCTGTGTCCTCGGCAATGAGAGCACAGAGTTGTAACCACTGGACTACCATACCAGGCAATCCCCTGTGTTTTAGATTAGACCACTGCCAACCTCAGGTAACTCTTACTATAAGTCAAATTGAACTCATTTAACTGAAGGTGTAGGAGTAATATCAGGCTTCCCTGGTGACTTGGCGGTAAAGAATCTGCCTGCAGTGAAGGAGACTCAGGTTTGATCCCTGAGTCAAGAAGATTTCCCAGGAAAAGGAAATGGTACCCTACTCTAGTAATCTTGCTTGGAAAATCTCATGAGGCTGCAGGACTACAGTACAAGGGCTCTCAAGAATCTGACATGACTTAGTGACTAAACCACCACCCATAGGAGTTATATAATGCTGGCCAACCAACAATGACTTTGTTTCCACATAATTTATTAGACTTTTTAAGATTTATATGTTTTTCAGGGATTGCTCCCAAATATTACTAAACAACTCCCTCGGCATTTTAGACAAAGGCAAATCTGGTGTTCATTAGTGAGTCATTTTCTTTGGCTCTCATAAAACAAACATGGGATTTCAGAGGCACAGAAGTGAGCACTGATCTACTCTTAGACTGTATGCAGAAGAGACTGTAAAAAGTTGACCATTGTTTTCACAGGCAGGGGATACTGGCCATCCATTCCTAATGGGGCAAGAATTTTCTATTTATTTTCTGAAGGCTTATTGAATTTGTGTTTATCCAGGCCAGCCGCTAGTGTCTGGTGGCACTTGTAAATAGCACTCTTTGGCTGCCATCTTTATTAGTCAAGGCACTTTTGTCCACAAGTGACCAAAACAGCTGGCTACCTTAAGTGAAAAAGAAATACATTATAAGGTCATCAGGGCTGACTGAATTGATGAGAGTCCAAATGGCCCCACTTGAGAAATGGGAATAATCTCAGAGTATAATGGATGACCAGGTTGAGCAACAGAAACCATGACAACGGTCACCCAAGAGGACAAGTCTTCTGCCTCTCTAATAAATCTAACTTCATAATCTTGCATGACAAAATGTAGCAGAGTGTCCAACAGGAAGATCCAAAGCCATATGACCCCTGATTTTGTCAAGGCCAAGTTGGCTACTACCTCCCATGAAAATGCAAGTATTAGATATATCAAAAGGCAGATGATGAGAATTCTAGAACAAAATACCACAGTCTGCATGGTGGCCATGGCTAAGGGCAAAATGGGGGACTATTATAAATATTAACTTGTTAATATGGTATTCTCAGGCGCCAATAATTTGGCCACTGGATGCAAAGAGCTGACTCATTGTAAACACCAATGAGGGAAAGATTGAGCGCAAGAGAAGAGGGTGACAGAAGATGAGAGGGTTAGATAAGCATCACCAATGCAACAGCATGAGTTTGAGCAAGCTCCGAGAGATGGTGAAGGACAGGGAAGCCTGGTGTGCTGCAGTCAATGGGGTTGCAGAGAGTCGGACACAACTCAGAGACTGAACAACAACAACAAATGGTATTTCTCAGTGACACCAGAGCACAGTTCTTGAATTACCCTGCTTTTCACAAGATCATTCATTTTCATATAAGAATAATATATATCACCGTATCAACAACTGTGAAGTAAAAAGTGGTCTTATTTCATTTGCAATAAACAAGCAGCTACATATTGGGGAAGGAAGTGCTCTAAAGTATATAAAAGGATAGTATGGATCTCTTTTATTTTAGCCATAGAAAGTTTTAATTAGGTGCAAACAGGTAAATATGGCAGATTTAACAAACGAATTACTAGTCTCTCCCTCCAAAAAGACCACTGACAGACCTTAAATGGGTATATATTATTATTTTACTTATTTTTTAAATTTTGGCCCCACCTCTCAGTTTATGGTGTCTTAGTTTCCTGACCAGGGATTGAACCCTCACTCTTGGTAATGAAAGCATGCAGTGTTAATCACTGGACTGCCTGGACATTCCCTAAAGGGATACATTTTAAAAGATCCTTATTAGGAAGATTTTGGATGCTAGAAAACAGATGTGAGAGTGTAACTATCTTAGTAAAACAAGGAAGTCAAATCTTGTCTTAGTAGTGACGAAGATGAGAAACAATCATAAGATTGTAGAGAAAAATAAAAATGCTCAAAAATTGGTAGTGCTGGGACTTCCTTGGTGGTGCAGTGGTTAAGAATCCACCTGCCAATGTGGAGGACATGGGCTTGGTTCCTGGTTGGGGAAGATGCCATGTGCCACACAGCTAGTAAATCTGCATGTTGCAGTCACCGAGCCCATGTACCACAACTACAGAAGCCCTTGCACCCCAGAGCCCATGCCCCAAACTAGAGAGAGCCCATGAGCAGCAACAAAGACCCTGGGCAGCCAGAAAGTAGTAAATAAGATTAACAAAAACAACAACAAAAAAGGGGCTTCGCTGGTGGTCCAGTGGGTAAAGAGTCTGCCTTGCAGTGCAAGGGGCACCAGTTCGATCCCTGGTCTGGGAAGATGCCATGTGCTGTAGAGTGGCTGGACCTGTGTGTCCAGTTATGAGCCAGTGCTCCAATTATGAGCCAGAGTTCTGGAGTGCATGCACCCAGGGTCGATGCTCTGCAAGGAGAGAGGCCACTGCGATAGGAGGCCTATACAGGCCAAAGAATAAAGATGGATGAAAATAAATAAATTAAAAAAACAACAAAAAAAACGGTGTTGCCATATACTTGCATAAGTGGTAAAATAGTGAGGATTGGTAGAAAGTGTGTTGAGGGATCATCTTAACTTCTGGATCCACACCCAACACTGATCAACTCAACCACTGCTCTCCTCGAGGTTGTTTTTGTAGTTTGTATTCTTCCTCCTATGAAGAGGGCAAAATAGAAGATGTCTGGATAGAAAAAAAAATCAATTACAATAGAGAGTAGACATGGTGTACTCAAAACAGAGTGATTAAATGGATAGTTTCATAATGAATGATGAGGACCTGGCTTCTTTCCCAATCCAGCTTTTAGGTCAGGCAGCTAGACTATCTCTCCAAAGTAGACCATTGAAAGATTTGTATTTTGGGAATTGTTGTTTAGTCGCTAAGTTGTGTCTGACTCTTTTCAACTCCACAAGATCCTTATTAGGAAGATTTTGGATGCTAGAAAACAGATGTGAGAGTGTAACTATCTTAGTAAAACAAGGAAGTCAAATCTTGTCTTAGTAGTGACGAAGATGAGAAACAATCATAAGATTGTAGAGAAAAATAAAAATGCTCAAAAATTGGTAGTGCTGGGACTTCCTTGGTGGTGCAGTGGTTAAGAATCCACCTGCCAATGTGGAGGACATGGGCTTGGTTCCTGGTTGGGGAAGATGCCATGTGCCACACAGCTAGTAAATCTGCATGTTGCAGTCACCGAGCCCATGTACCACAACTACAGAAGCCCTTGCACCCCAGAGCCCATGCCCCAAACTAGAGAGAGCCCATGAGCAGCAACAAAGACCCTGGGCAGCCAGAAAGTAGTAAATAAGATTAACAAAAACAACAACAAAAAAGGGGCTTCGCTGGTGGTCCAGTGGGTAAAGAGTCTGCCTTGCAGTGCAAGGGGCACCAGTTCGATCCCTGGTCTGGGAAGATGCCATGTGCTGTAGAGTGGCTGGACCTGTGTGTCCAGTTATGAGCCAGTGCTCCAATTATGAGCCAGAGTTCTGGAGTGCATGCACCCAGGGTCGATGCTCTGCAAGGAGAGAGGCCACTGCGATAGGAGGCCTATACAGGCCAAAGAATAAAGATGGATGAAAATAAATAAATTAAAAAAACAACAAAAAAAACGGTGTTGCCATATACTTGCATAAGTGGTAAAATAGTGAGGATTGGTAGAAAGTGTGTTGAGGGATCATCTTAACTTCTGGATCCACACCCAACACTGATCAACTCAACCACTGCTCTCCTCGAGGTTGTTTTTGTAGTTTGTATTCTTCCTCCTATGAAGAGGGCAAAATAGAAGATGTCTGGATAGAAAAAAAAATCAATTACAATAGAGAGTAGACATGGTGTACTCAAAACAGAGTGATTAAATGGATAGTTTCATAATGAATGATGAGGACCTGGCTTCTTTCCCAATCCAGCTTTTAGGTCAGGCAGCTAGACTATCTCTCCAAAGTAGACCATTGAAAGATTTGTATTTTGGGAATTGTTGTTTAGTCGCTAAGTTGTGTCTGACTCTTTTTCAACTCCACGGACCATATCTCTCTGGACTCCTCTGTCCATGGGATTTCTCAGATAAGAATACTGGAGTGGGTTGCTATTTGCTTCTCCAGGGGATCCTGTGGACCCAGAGATCGAACCTGCGTCCAGCACTGACAGGCAGATCCTTTATCACTGTGTCACCTGGGAAGCCCACATGGGAAATAGGACCAGTCTGAGAGCTCAGACCTAAGTTATATTTCACAAAAACACAACCCAACCAAATCACCCTAAAATGAAGATCACAGCCAACAAGATTAACCTGTGCACACTGAGTCTCTGTTCCTTTTTTTTACTTCCAATTCTTTTTTTTTTATTATTATTTTACTTTTTACTAAATATGAAAAAATGCTCAAGGGCTGCCAGGAATTGAGAAAGTATTTAATATTAAAAACAGTGAGAAAAACAAATGAATGTAAGGAATGAGGAGGAAACAGATTAAGCAGAGAAAAGAAAATGCAAAATCCAACAAACAAAAAAATCCAACAAACCAATACCATCATATAGTTAAAAAGGACTATATATCCATAAATATAAATATCAACTTTTATTTTTTTTATTTTTATTTTTAAAAGATTTATTTATTTATTTATTTGAGGGGGGTGGGGTGGGGGGGGAGGGGAGCAGGCAGGCCACTTCTATTGGTCTTTCATTTGTCCATTTTCATCCATCTTTGTTCTTTGGCCCTTGTGGGCCTCCCACCGCGGTGGCCTCTGTTGTCTCAGAGCACTGGCTCTGGGCGCATGCGCCCCAGAGCTCCGGTTTGGCAATTGGACACATTGGTCCAGCCGCTCCGCGGCACGTGGGATCTTCCCAGGCCAGGGATCGAACCGGCGCCCCTTGCCCTGCAAGGTGGTGTCCTTACCCACTGGACCACCAGGGAAGCCCCAAATATCAACTTTTAAAATGATTCATTCCAGGAGAATAAAAGTGATCTTGGGGGGGGGGGTGATGGTGAAAATGAATAATTCAATAGAAGTGTTGGAGGATAAAGTTAGGTAAATCTCTCAAAAAGTAAGCAAAAAAGACAAGTGTGAAAGACAGAAGAGAAAATCAGGAAAACTATAAAATAAGAAGTTCTGACATACAGTAATATGAAATGTTAGAAAGAGAGAATTTGAGAAACAGACAGGAGAAAATAGCAAAATAATCAAGAACAATTCCCAGTATTCAAGAGCATATATAAAATTCCAGATTCTTAGAGCCCACTGTCTAAGGCAAGGATGGGAAAAGTCTCTCAAAGAACACAACTTTGTGAAAGTTCATAGCGCCAGAGAAAAAGAGAAGATTTAACAAGATTCTGGAGTTGGGGAAATAGACATTTTAGGAATCAAAATATCATCGAAGGGGTAGGTTTGGCGGGGGGCTGGGACGTGGGTATGCCTATGGAGGATTTGGGGTGATGTGTGTCAGTAAACAACAAAACTCTGTTAAAAAAAAGTTAAAAAAAAAATGTCATCAGAAGTGATGTGATTATAATTCTGCAGAAGGTAATTTCTGACTGAGAATTCTACAAATAATCAAGCATATAAGTCAGGATTCTGGCTGGAAAAGAAAGGACACCCTCCAGGAGGGTGGAGAAGGCTAACCAAAGGAACTGGCTGTGAAGGTTTAAACAGAACCTATCACCACCAGTGCACATAGAGAAGAATGAATTACTAGCCTGCAGTGAGGGTTGCAAGACAAGGGCTGCATCCTTTAAGAGAGGATGCACATAGATATCTCAAGCTGATAGCAAGGAGGTTAGGAAATAAAGACCCCCAACCTCCCTCCCATCTCCCGACAGTTTCCCACTGACCAGAAACCCTGAAGGTAAGGAACTGCTGCCATGTTGTTTGTAACCTCATCTCCCAAGAAAGGTAGGAGAGACATGTAGAATAAGTAGGGTGGAGACAGGCAGAATAAGTTATAAAGACTCAGTTTGTTTAAATATGTAAAGTCTTTAGAGTAATGCCCATCACTATTTATTAATTATTTTCTGGGTCTTCACTGTGGCACACAGGCTTCCTCTAGTTGTAGTTCGAGGGATCTCTAGTTGTGGTGACATGCCCGTCATGGGGATCTTAGTTCACCATTATTTTCTAGGGTCTTCACTGAAGTGTTGGAGGATAAAGTTAGGTAAATCTCTCAAAAAGTAAGCAAAAAAGACAAGTGTGAAAGACAGAAGAGAAAATCAGGAAAACTATAAAATAAGAAGTTCTGACATACAGTAATATGAAATGTTAGAAAGAGAGAATTTGAGAAACAGACAGGAGAAAATAGCAAAATAATCAAGAACAATTCCCAGTATTCAAGAGCATATATAAAATTCCAGATTCTTAGAGCCCACTGTCTAAGGCAAGGATGGGAAAAGTCTCTCAAAGAACACAACTTTGTGAAAGTTCATAGCGCCAGAGAAAAAGAGAAGATTTAACAAGATTCTGGAGTTGGGGAAATAGACATTTTAGGAATCAAAATATCATCGAAGGGGTAGGTTTGGCGGGGGGCTGGGACGTGGGTATGCCTATGGAGGATTTGGGGTGATGTGTGTCAGTAAACAACAAAACTCTGTTAAAAAAAAGTTAAAAAAAAAATGTCATCAGAAGTGATGTGATTATAATTCTGCAGAAGGTAATTTCTGACTGAGAATTCTACAAATAATCAAGCATATAAGTCAGGATTCTGGCTGGAAAAGAAAGGACACCCTCCAGGAGGGTGGAGAAGGCTAACCAAAGGAACTGGCTGTGAAGGTTTAAACAGAACCTATCACCACCAGTGCACATAGAGAAGAATGAATTACTAGCCTGCAGTGAGGGTTGCAAGACAAGGGCTGCATCCTTTAAGAGAGGATGCACATAGATATCTCAAGCTGATAGCAAGGAGGTTAGGAAATAAAGACCCCCAACCTCCCTCCCATCTCCCGACAGTTTCCCACTGACCAGAAACCCTGAAGGTAAGGAACTGCTGCCATGTTGTTTGTAACCTCATCTCCCAAGAAAGGTAGGAGAGACATGTAGAATAAGTTATAAAGACTCAGTTTGTTTAAATATGTAAAGTCTTTAGAGTAATGCCCATCACTATTTATTAATTATTTTCTGGGTCTTCACTGTGGCACACAGGCTTCCTCTAGTTGTAGTTCGAGGGATCTCTAGTTGTGGTGTGCAGACTTAGTTGCCCTGTGGCATGGGGGATCTTAGTTCCCCAACCAGGGGTTGAACCTGCATCCACTTCACTGGAAGGCAGATTCTTCCACTGAAGCACCAGGGAAATCCCTCACCATCACCTCTGAAATACTCAATATATCTTAACTATTGTTGTTGTTGTAACCATTTGTTCATCATTATCATCATTAACATGGAACCCCCTTCAGTACCCTTGCCTGGGAAGTCCCAAGGACAGAGGAGCCTGGTGGCTACAGCCCATGGGGTCGCCAAGAGTCAGACTCAACTGAAGCGACTTAGCACACATGCATTAAGTCACAAGGAATCAAATTTTAACAAAGTTGCTAATCATTTTCTAAATACCTTTCCTCTTTCTCTGATAAAATTCTTCAACACAAATATGTAAAATATATAATCAAATTTTATTAGCATAAAAAACTTTTCTCTTGACTCCCAGAAACTTTTCAAATTTTTTCCAGATTTATTAGGAATGTCATTTGTAATAATTTTTATTGGACTTACGGGTAGTGATGTGTAACTCAGAGGTAGTGTGACTGGGCAGGGATGACCACAAAGAATGAAGTCAGCACTACTATTTTCCAGGAAAATGTTATGGCTTTATTAGTATTTTTCCCATGAAGGAACTTAATTAGATCACCCGCATGCAACATTTTGCAACATAAGTGCTATAATCCCCAGATGTGCTAAACAGATTGGGGTAAGAGGCTGATGTAGGTGGGGCACTTACTACTAAAATAATAGGATTGAATTGACCTCAAATATGATTAGTTCACACAAATAACAAACATTGTACAAGACATGCTGTTCGATGTTTCATCACAATGTGATATAAATTTGAAGAATAATGAGAGGCCAATCTGGTCTACCAAATTAGCAAAGATTTTTAAAATTAAGTTATCTAGTGTTATTGGAGTAGAGGAAACAGTGGTACTCATCCTGAAGGTGGCATGTATATTAGTGCAAACCTATCTCGAGAACAAGCTGGTATTATGTATTAAAAGTCCTTAAAACATCCAGATGCATCACAGTCTACTTGGAGGAGACACTTAAGATATGAGCTGTAGGAACAGAGAAGTAGAAATTAGTCAAGAAATTAACTGCTCAAGCGAAGCCTAGATCATTTAACAAGAGATTGCATTTGGATAGGATTTTGAAGAGTAATAAAAATTCATCCATTAGAGAGAAACATTTCAGAAGTTAGTCACACTCCTCCAGATTTATACATCACCATGAAAAAGCACAGCACCATGGAAAGGCATACTCATCAATACTGAGCATGTAATATATGTCTAGAGAGGTGGGAGATGGTTCCTGATGTTGCTTTTAAAATCATAACATAGAGACAAGTTAAGCAGCTGCTCATCTGCAGCACTGTCCCCACCCTCACCCACAGGCAACCACCCAAAACCCCTAATCTAGCAAAAAATAATAATAATTTAAAAAAAGAACACATGAAGCAACAAGACTTAACAAAGAGAGAAATATTTAGGAAGCTAATGTGGAATTTGTTCCAAGCAAATGGGCAGCCAGGTTAGCAAGGAATGGGCATGAGCTGGTAGTGACAAGTAGCCTGAGATGCCACTGTACCACTTATAATTATATTAAACATTTAAGAATAAGAGAACTAGAATGTATAATAATTATATTGATTGTTTCGAGAAATAATTCTATTTTAATAAAGAAGTCATGTTTGCCACTTCTCCAAATACACTTCTATAACCATTCACCCACAAGCACACTAGGAAGAGTGACAGAAATGAGGAAAATTTGGGATGATGTTTTTAAAAACCCAGAAAAGTGTCTCCAAGCAGGAGACAGCTGGTAGTAACAGTTGTTAAATAAAAGACAGTAGCAGACTGCCTCCATTGAGTCTCCCAAAATAATAGGATTGAATTGACCTCAAATATGATTAGTTCACACAAATAACAAACATTGTACAAGACATGCTGTTCGATGTTTCATCACAATGTGATATAAATTTGAAGAATAATGAGAGGCCAATCTGGTCTACCAAATTAGCAAAGATTTTTAAAATTAAGTTATCTAGTGTTATTGGAGTAGAGGAAACAGTGGTACTCATCCTGAAGGTGGCATGTATATTAGTGCAAACCTATCTCGAGAACAAGCTGGTATTATGTATTAAAAGTCCTTAAAACATCCAGATGCATCACAGTCTACTTGGAGGAGACACTTAAGATATGAGCTGTAGGAACAGAGAAGTAGAAATTAGTCAAGAAATTAACTGCTCAAGCGAAGCCTAGATCATTTAACAAGAGATTGCATTTGGATAGGATTTTGAAGAGTAATAAAAATTCATCCATTAGAGAGAAACATTTCAGAAGTTAGTCACACTCCTCCAGATTTATACATCACCATGAAAAAGCACAGCACCATGGAAAGGCATACTCATCAATACTGAGCATGTAATATATGTCTAGAGAGGTGGGAGATGGTTCCTGATGTTGCTTTTAAAATCATAACATAGAGACAAGTTAAGCAGCTGCTCATCTGCAGCACTGTCCCCACCCTCACCCACAGGCAACCACCCAAAACCCCTAATCTAGCAAAAAATAATAATAATTTAAAAAAAGAACACATGAAGCAACAAGACTTAACAAAGAGAGAAATATTTAGGAAGCTAATGTGGAATTTGTTCCAAGCAAATGGGCAGCCAGGTTAGCAAGGAATGGGCATGAGCTGGTAGTGACAAGTAGCCTGAGATGCCACTGTACCACTTATAATTATATTAAACATTTAAGAATAAGAGAACTAGAATGTATAATAATTATATTGATTGTTTCGAGAAATAATTCTATTTTAATAAAGAAGTCATGTTTGCCACTTCTCCAAATACACTTCTATAACCATTCACCCACAAGCACACTAGGAAGAGTGACAGAAATGAGGAAAATTTGGGATGATGTTTTTAAAAACCCAGAAAAGTGTCTCCAAGCAGGAGACAGCTGGTAGTAACAGTTGTTAAATAAAAGACAGTAGCAGACTGCTGCCTCCATTGAGTCTCCCCACTTCCTCTTTCCTTTTTCCTCCTGCCAAAAGTCTTTTTCCATGTCCTCATCTCGTCTTAATTGAGAAATTCTGGGCAGAGAAGGGGACGGGCCAGCGATGAGAGTACACAGAGCCCTTCAGGACTCCCCTGCCCCTCACATCCAGTTGTGCACATTTTCTCTGACTAGCTGAGAGGGACAAAAGTCAAGAAGGGAAAGAGAGGAAATTTCACTTGAAGAATCCTGAATGCACAGTATTTGTTGGAATGCCTGTCTTCTCGTTACTTCCTCAAGCAAGCTTTGTGTGTGTGTGTGTGTGTGTGTGTGTGTGTGAGAGAGAGAGAGAGAGAGAGAGAGAGAGAGTTATTCAACTGCCAATTGTTTTGCCCTTCTGCTGTCACCTCTACCCTGCTCTACTGGTGAGGGGAAGAGATATAAAGATGACAATTTAAATGGAAGACCTTTTAAAACACAGATTTAGGACTTCCCTGGTGGCTCAGTGGTAAAGAAACCACCACTGATACATGGGTTTGATCCCTGATCTGGAGGAATTAACCCCATGGGCCACAACTACTAAGCCTGTGCTTTAGAGCCCAGGAGCCACAGCTACTGAAGCCCAAGCAACCTAGAGCCCATGCTCCGCCACAAAAGAAGCCACCACAGTGAGAGACCCATAACACAACTAGAGAGTACTCTCTGCTGACCACAACTTGAGAAAAAAGCCCACGCAGCCACAGACCCAGCATAGCTAAAATAAACAAGTAAATAAAATTTAAAGGGTGTAAAATATAGAGTTATGCTTTATTCTAATTTTCAAATTATGTATCATGCATGTAGCATAAGCAATTTTCCAAAGTTAAAAATGTTACCTGGATTATGATACTCCAAGGAATAGTCAATGTAGACTTCTTTGAAAACGTCCTATAAAGCCCCTAGGGAATTAGTATTACTGAGTGCGTGTTACTGTCTGGTATGTCTCATGTGTTAGCTCACTGAAATCTCACAGGAAGCCTGAAATCTATTTTTCAACCTATACAGACAAGTAAACTGACCTTCACTGAGATAAAGCACACTCAAGGTCACAAAGCTAATTCATCTGACTTCAAATCTGCTCTCAATAGTATTCTCTCTCTTACAAATTATCTTTATTATTATAATGAGTATGCTTCTCACATTGAAGATGAATTCAATGGAATAACTGCTATGTTTGGGGCAGGGCTTTTCCCAAAAAGGGTTGTTTTCAAGAATATGTTCATTTGCTCAACAAAACTAGCTGAGAGGGACAAAAGTCAAGAAGGGAAAGAGAGGAAATTTCACTTGAAGAATCCTGAATGCACAGTATTTGTTGGAATGCCTGTCTTCTCGTTACTTCCTCAAGCAAGCTTTGTGTGTGTGTGTGTGTGTGTGTGTGTGTGTGAGAGAGAGAGAGAGAGAGAGAGAGAGAGAGAGTTATTCAACTGCCAATTGTTTTGCCCTTCTGCTGTCACCTCTACCCTGCTCTACTGGTGAGGGGAAGAGATATAAAGATGACAATTTAAATGGAAGACCTTTTAAAACACAGATTTAGGACTTCCCTGGTGGCTCAGTGGTAAAGAAACCACCACTGATACATGGGTTTGATCCCTGATCTGGAGGAATTAACCCCATGGGCCACAACTACTAAGCCTGTGCTTTAGAGCCCAGGAGCCACAGCTACTGAAGCCCAAGCAACCTAGAGCCCATGCTCCGCCACAAAAGAAGCCACCACAGTGAGAGACCCATAACACAACTAGAGAGTACTCTCTGCTGACCACAACTTGAGAAAAAAGCCCACGCAGCCACAGACCCAGCATAGCTAAAATAAACAAGTAAATAAAATTTAAAGGGTGTAAAATATAGAGTTATGCTTTATTCTAATTTTCAAATTATGTATCATGCATGTAGCATAAGCAATTTTCCAAAGTTAAAAATGTTACCTGGATTATGATACTCCAAGGAATAGTCAATGTAGACTTCTTTGAAAACGTCCTATAAAGCCCCTAGGGAATTAGTATTACTGAGTGCGTGTTACTGTCTGGTATGTCTCATGTGTTAGCTCACTGAAATCTCACAGGAAGCCTGAAATCTATTTTTCAACCTATACAGACAAGTAAACTGACCTTCACTGAGATAAAGCACACTCAAGGTCACAAAGCTAATTCATCTGACTTCAAATCTGCTCTCAATAGTATTCTCTCTCTTACAAATTATCTTTATTATTATAATGAGTATGCTTCTCACATTGAAGATGAATTCAATGGAATAACTGCTATGTTTGGGGCAGGGCTTTTCCCAAAAAGGGTTGTTTTCAAGAATATGTTCATTTGCTCAACAAAACTTACCGCTGTGACAATGATGTCTTGAATTCACTATTTTTTTTACATTTTAGCCTCTTTTGTTGGTTTTCTACTTATTTATTTTGATCCATCTTTATTCTCTGGCCTGTGTGGGTCTCCCATTGCAGTGACTCCTCTCTGTGACCAGCTCTGGGCGCATGCACTCCAGAGCACTGGCTAGCAATTGGACACACCGGTCCAGCCGCTCCATGGCATGTGGGAGCTTCCCAGGCCAGGGATCGAACCGGCGTCCCTTGCACTGTAAGGCGGACTCTTTACCCACTGCACCACCAGGGAAGCCCCTGAACTCACTTTTAATCCAGCAAATGTTATCAGAAGAATGAATTCTTAAGGTAGTCTGAAAGAAATTCACTCTAACTAGGGAGAATAAAGGAAGGTCTTATGAGGGACAGGAAACAAAATTTTGAATTAGAAGTAGGTTTTCTTCTGGTGGAGGAAGGAAACGTGGATGTATGTGGTACATTTAGAAATGGCAAATGCCAACATCCAAAAATGGCAAAGGTTATGTGAAAAGCAATTGTAGGCCTCCCACACTGAAACTCTGAGCAAATCCAGTGGAACAGTGAAAATGAAACATGGAAATATGTCCTTGTAATACTTGAAATGATCATAATGTAGAATCATGAGTGCTAACATTCCTGATTTTTATTTCTTCTTCCCCAAGCCATCTCAATGGACATGGATCTGAACAAACTCCGGGAGGTAGTGGAGGACAGTGAAGGCTGGCAGGCTGCAGTCCATGGCCTCCGCACAAAGAGAAGGACACGACTTAGCAACTGAATAACAACAAAGCTCAAAGGGGATCAAAAGCTCACAGTTCTGGGATTTCTTGATCTGAGAAATTCCACATTCTTACAGGTAGCAGAGATGACCAAACTTCAGACATGTCTTCATGATATCTATGAGGTGTATTAGAAGGGAGCATCCCTACAACATTTTGTCCTTGACCTTGTGCAAAGGCAGCCTCAGATAAGTCTGAGTTGTCATTCTTACAAACCCATTTTGTCCCTTGACCTTGTATTCAATGGATATTTTCTTTTCCCAAAAGGGTTGTTTTCAAGAATATGTTCATTTGCTCAACAAAACTTACCGCTGTGACAATGATGTCTTGAATTCACTATTTTTTTTACATTTTAGCCTCTTTTGTTGGTTTTCTACTTATTTATTTTGATCCATCTTTATTCTCTGGCCTGTGTGGGTCTCCCATTGCAGTGACTCCTCTCTGTGACCAGCTCTGGGCGCATGCACTCCAGAGCACTGGCTAGCAATTGGACACACCGGTCCAGCCGCTCCATGGCATGTGGGAGCTTCCCAGGCCAGGGATCGAACCGGCGTCCCTTGCACTGTAAGGCGGACTCTTTACCCACTGCACCACCAGGGAAGCCCCTGAACTCACTTTTAATCCAGCAAATGTTATCAGAAGAATGAATTCTTAAGGTAGTCTGAAAGAAATTCACTCTAACTAGGGAGAATAAAGGAAGGTCTTATGAGGGACAGGAAACAAAATTTTGAATTAGAAGTAGGTTTTCTTCTGGTGGAGGAAGGGGAAACATGGATGTATGTGGTACATTTAGAAATGGCAAATGCCAACATCCAAAAATGGCAAAGGTTATGTGAAAAGCAATTGTAGGCCTCCCACACTGAAACTCTGAGCAAATCCAGTGGAACAGTGAAAATGAAACATGGAAATATGTCCTTGTAATACTTGAAATGATCATAATGTAGAATCATGAGTGCTAACATTCCTGATTTTTATTTCTTCTTCCCCAAGCCATCTCAATGGACATGGATCTGAACAAACTCCGGGAGGTAGTGGAGGACAGTGAAGGCTGGCAGGCTGCAGTCCATGGCCTCCGCGCAAAGAGAAGGACACGACTTAGCAACTGAATAACAACAAAGCTCAAAGGGGATCAAAAGCTCACAGTTCTGGGATTTCTTGATCTGAGAAATTCCACATTCTTACAGGTAGCAGAGATGACCAAACTTCAGACATGTCTTCATGATATCTATGAGGTGTATTAGAAGGGAGCATCCCTACAACATTTTGTCCTTGACCTTGTGCAAAGGCAGCCTCAGATAAGTCTGAGTTGTCATTCTTGCCAATGCTTAAAACTCACCCAGCTTTAGTAGCTCAGCCTAACATAAAAAAGAAGTACCCACCCCCTCCCCGAAAAAAAAGAAGTCCCAGAGGTAGAAATACAAATGGCCAATAAGCATATGAGGCTATATTCAACGTTCTTTTTTCTTTTTTTACTTTTCCAATTATTCATTCATTTTAAGTTCTTTAGTAGCATTTATTTTTAAATGCATTTTCCACATTTTCTATTATCTTTTTCCTTAGATCTTTTTTTTAAATAATTATTTTATTTTACTTTTCACTTTTACAGAGTTTTGTTGTTTACAGATATATACAATCCCAGATTAGTCATGTGTATATCCACAGTTCCCTCCCCCTCAACCCCTCTCCCAGTTCCCCCATCCCACCCCTCCAGGCCATCGTACAGTGCCCCTGCAGGATCCCCTATTCCCACAGAGCAATGACAATGGCTGTCTTTTTCATGTATGATAGTACAGGTTTCCATGTTACTCCCTCTATGCCTCCCACCCACTGTTCATTCCCTACTATGTCCATATGTCTGTTTTCTATGCCTGTTTTTCCATTGCTTGACTGCGTGTGTTATCATTAACTTCTTACTAGATTCCATATATATGTGTTAGTATACTGTACTTGTCTTTCTCTTTTTGACTTACTTCACTTTTTATGATAGGTTCCAGGTCCAACCACCTCATTACATTCTTCTGCATTTCTTTTTACAGCTGAGAAGTACTCCATTGTATATACGTACCAGAGCTTTTTTATCCATTCATTTGTCAATGGACATCTCGGTTTCTTCCACGTTCTAGCTATTGTGTAGAAAGCTGCAATGAACATTGGGGTACAGGTGCCTCTTTCATTTTCTGATTTCATCAGGGTATAAGCCTAATAGTGGAATTGCTGGGTTGTATGGTGCTTGTATTTTTAGTTTTTAAAGGAATCTCCATACTGTCTTCCATGGCAACTGTATCAATTTACATTATTCAAAGTTCTTGTTTTAAAATCTACCTAAGTAAATGTAAAAACTGTAGGGTTACAAGATATTTCTCAACATTGCTCACACTTCTCATGTTTCTGTCTTTTTGCAGTATTAAGCTCTAAGACAATTCTTGTTTTATATCTTCTAGCTCTTATTTGGTCTTTGTGTCCATTCTGCTATTCAGCTCATCTAAGACAGTTTTTGTTTCAATGATCATACTTTTCATTGCCATCTTTGTTCATTGATTCTCTTTCATAATATCCTGTTCTTGTTTCATAGTTATAATCCATTCTTACCTCTTGCTCTATAAATTCAGCTTCCGCAGCTGGTAGTTGAGGTTAAAGCTTCTCTTCATGGTCATTTTCTCTTTAATGGTTGGTGATGTTTGGTTTTCATCCCTCTGTGTCTTTGAGATCCCACATTGGCCTGTCTGAGAATCCTGCTTTTGTTCAACAGAGCCTGCACCCGTTATTGTTAGGTGAGAGTTGAATCTGATGCCTGCTGAGATGTTATAGTATCTTCTGGAAGTATTAGCTCCTTTCTGAGGGTAAAAATCACCCAAGTAAAAAGCACTTGCCCTGCCTTGGATTCAAGTACTCATCCCCCTGCTCCAGTCAGGAGGGAACAGTTCCACTGGCTTCCTCTTGCTGGGCCAGGTTGACCTGGTTAAACATTCCTGATGCTTCCTTATTAATCACACTAACGATTGCTGAAGGGACCTTTGCTATTCCTACAGCCACTGCTATGTGTTCAGAGTAAACCTGGAGCCATGCCCACCTTCAGCAGAAGCACCTTCCTGCTTATTTATTTTCCTCTACTGAACTAATCATATCTGTTTCTCTTCAACATTTTTCAAAATTTCTGCATGATGATGGAATTTTTCCTGATTTTAATTCTTCTATGAATATATGTTTCTTATAATTTTTTAAATTTTGTGGCCACTGTGGAATATCAATTTTGGAGAGATTTAAGGGCTACAATCTGTTCCTATGGAGGACACCTTTTTGAACATTTTATTTTTATTTTATTAGAGTATAGGTTATTAACAATATTGGGTTAGTTTCAGGTGTATAGCAAAGTGATTCAGTTAAGTATGTACAAGTATCTATTTTTTTCCAAATTCTTTCCCCACTTAGGTTGTTTCATAGTACTGAGTAGAGTTCCCTGTGCTATACAGTAGGTCCTTGTTGGCTATCAATTTTAAATATTGCAATCAATATTTAAATGTATATTTAAAGTGTCACTCCCACACTGCCTAACTATTCCTTAACCCAATTCTTCCCACTGGCAACCATAAGTACATTCTCTAAGTCTGTGAATCTGTTTCTGTTTTGTAAATATATTCATTTGTGCAATTTATTTTTAGATTCTGCAAATAAACAATATCATACAATATTTGTCTTTATCTGACTTTACAGAGACTTTTAAATTTAATGGTATACATTGAGTGCTATTGAAACATGGGTAAATAAATAATTATTTCAAAAATCAGTATATATGTGTATGTTCTTGTAGACTTCCTTGGTGGTCCAGTGGATAAGACTGCATTTCCAATGCAGGGGACATGAGTTCAATCCCTGGTCAGGGAACTAAGTTCCCATATCCCGCAAGGTGCAGCAAAAAAAATATTGTATATATGTGTGTGTTCCTGTATATGCTCATTTGTATTTATTTATTCTCCCAATAGCACCAAATGGCAAAGGACACTAAATGTATGCTAACACACACACACATGTTGCAGTCCTTAATTGCAGTCTTTTCTCAAATAAAGGCATTTAACTGGACCAAAGATTCATACAAGCATGAACTAGAGGATTTCTGAAAAAAAGTAACGAAGGTTGAAATAACGAAGAAAAGAAATATGTTAGAGACAGTTCATTGATTCTTAAAGCAGTGTTAGCCGCTCAGTCTTGTCTGACTCTTTGCAACCCCATGGACTGAGGCCTGCCAGGCTCCTCTGTCCACGAAATTCTCGAGACAAGAACACTGCAGTGGGTAGCTGTTCCCTTCTCCAGGGGACTTTCCCAAATCAGGGATTGAACCCAGGTCTCTCAGACTGCAGATATATTCCAGGCAGATTCTTTACCATCTGAGCCACCAGGGAAGCCCACCTATTAACTAACTTTACTTGGCAAAAAAATATATTAGGTTTCAATAGTACTGAGTATTCAGTTAAGTATGTACAAGTATCTATTTTTTTCCAAATTCTTTCCCCACTTAGGTTGTTTCATAGTACTGAGTAGAGTTCCCTGTGCTATACAGTAGGTCCTTGTTGGCTATCAATTTTAAATATTGCAATCAATATTTAAATGTATATTTAAAGTGTCACTCCCACACTGCCTAACTATTCCTTAACCCAATTCTTCCCACTGGCAACCATAAGTACATTCTCTAAGTCTGTGAATCTGTTTCTGTTTTGTAAATATATTCATTTGTGCAATTTATTTTTAGATTCTGCAAATAAACAATATCATACAATATTTGTCTTTATCTGACTTTACAGAGACTTTTAAATTTAATGGTATACATTGAGTGCTATTGAAACATGGGTAAATAAATAATTATTTCAAAAATCAGTATATATGTGTATGTTCTTGTAGACTTCCTTGGTGGTCCAGTGGATAAGACTGCATTTCCAATGCAGGGGACATGAGTTCAATCCCTGGTCAGGGAACTAAGTTCCCATATCCCGCAAGGTGCAGCAAAAAAAATATTGTATATATGTGTGTGTTCCTGTATATGCTCATTTGTATTTATTTATTCTCCCAATAGCACCAAATGGCAAAGGACACTAAATGTATGCTAACACACACACACATGTTGCAGTCCTTAATTGCAGTCTTTTCTCAAATAAAGGCATTTAACTGGACCAAAGATTCATACAAGCATGAACTAGAGGATTTCTGAAAAAAAGTAACGAAGGTTGAAATAACGAAGAAAAGAAATATGTTAGAGACAGTTCATTGATTCTTAAAGCAGTGTTAGCCGCTCAGTCTTGTCTGACTCTTTGCAACCCCATGGACTGAGGCCTGCCAGGCTCCTCTGTCCACGAAATTCTCGAGACAAGAACACTGCAGTGGGTAGCTGTTCCCTTCTCCAGGGGACTTTCCCAAATCAGGGATTGAACCCAGGTCTCTCAGACTGCAGATATATTCCAGGCAGATTCTTTACCATCTGAGCCACCAGGGAAGCCCACCTATTAACTAACTTTACTTGAAGGTAAACTATTAATATGTTCAAAAACATTATTTATATACATACAGTTTGTGACCAGTAACTCTAATGATCGTAAGCAAGGAGGCACATCAGCAACATGGCACATCAGCAACATTACAGCAAATATCTGGAAATAATCTAAATGTCTAATTGGGGGATGGGAGAGTGTTGTTTGGTAAACTACAAGTTACAGCTACCCACGAGACCTGGGTTTGTTCAGTACAGCTGAAAATATGAGTATAATTCACAGTTTTTCTCTACCCTCAGCATGACATCCATGGATTCAACCAACCATGTATCATATGGAACTGCAATACTTACTAAGAAAAAAATTTCACATGTAAGTGGACCATGTAATTCAAAATCGAGTTGTTCATCTGTATGTATTTGGGGGATGGGTGGGGAAGGAGGGGAGCGGGCGGGCCACTTCTATTGGTCTTTCATTTATCTATTTTTCATCCATCTTTGTTCTTTGGCCCATGGGGGCCTCCCATCACAGTGGCCTCTGCTGTCGCAGAGCACCAGCTCTGGGCGCACGCGCTCCAGAGCTCTGGCTCAGCAATTGGACACATCGGTCCAACCGTTCCGCGGCACGTGGGATCTTCCCAGGCCAGGGATCGAACTGGCACCCCCTTTCCCTGCAAGGCAGTGTCCTTACCCACTGGACCACCAGGGAAGCCCATGTATGTATTTTTAAAATGCAAAAAAAAAAAAAAACACAAAAACCTCAGCAGGGGACACTGCTGAGTTAGACCAAGTTTATACAATTCTAAAGTCCCAGTTCTCCACCCTAACATTACATAAGAGTTAATTTCTGTTTTTAATGGTAAAGCTAATGACACTCCTTATAAAATAGAGAATTTATAGTTCATAATTCTCAAGTCCCACTTTGAGACAATTAGACCTCACAGATTTGGAATTAAAACCTGTACCACCTACAACAAATTTCTTTCCTTCTGCAAAATAAATGTGCACCACCCTCAATATAAAAGCAACAGATTTTCATACAGAAACAATGTAACCATTTTGTCAAAACAAATAGCCACATATCAGTCAAGGGACACTGGAAAGCTGTCTGGTAACATACAGGGAGATGATCAAGCTACAAATAAAAATAATGGGACAGCATCAGGAAATAATTGAGGACTAGAAACTGCGACCCAGGGGCTTCCCTGGTGGTCCACTGCCTTGCAGTGAAAAGGGCACCGGTTCAATCTCAGGCCTGGGAAGATCCCACATGCCACAGAGGGGGCTGGACCCCATGGTGGTGCCAACATGCTCTGCAGCTTGAGAGGCCACTGCAATGGGAGGCCCACACAGGCCAAAAAAATAAAGAAGACACTGAAAATATGAGTATAATTCACAGTTTTTCTCTACCCTCAGCATGACATCCATGGATTCAACCAACCATGTATCATATGGAACTGCAATACTTACTAAGAAAAAAATTTCACATGTAAGTGGACCATGTAATTCAAAATCGAGTTGTTCATCTGTATGTATTTGGGGGGGGGGGCGGGTTGGAGGGCGGGCGGGCCACTTCTATTGGTCTTTCATTTATCTATTTTTCATCCATCTTTGTTCTTTGGCCCGTGTGGGCCTCCCATCACAGTGGCCTCTGCTGTCGCAGAGCACCAGCTCTGGGCGCATGTGCTCCAGAGCTCCTATTCGGTAATTGGACACATCAGTCCAGCCGCTCTGCAGCACGTGGGATCTTCCCAGGCCAGGGATCGAATGGGCACCCCTTGCCCTGCAAGGCAGTGTCCTTACCCACTGGACCACCAGGGAAGCCCATGTATGTATTTTTTAAAATGCAAAAAAAAAAAAACAAAAAAAACACAAAAACCTCAGCAGGGGACACTGCTGAGTTAGACCAAGTTTATACAATTCTAAAGTCCCAGTTCTCCACCCTAACATTACATAAGAGTTAATTTCTGTTTTTAATGGTAAAGCTAATGACACTCCTTATAAAATAGAGAATTTATAGTTCATAATTCTCAAGTCCCACTTTGAGACAATTAGACCTCACAGATTTGGAATTAAAACCTGTACCACCTACAACAAATTTCTTTCCTTCTGCAAAATAAATGTGCACCACCCTCAATATAAAAGCAACAGATTTTCATACAGAAACAATGTAACCATTTTGTCAAAACAAATAGCCACATATCAGTCAAGGGACACTGGAAAGCTGTCTGGTAACATACAGGGAGATGATCAAGCTACAAATAAAAATAATGGGACAGCATCAGGAAATAATTGAGGACTAGAAACTGCGACCCAGGGGCTTCCCTGGTGGTCCACTGCCTTGCAGTGAAAAGGGCACCGGTTCAATCTCAGGCCTGGGAAGATCCCACATGCCACAGAGCGGCTGGACCGATGTGTCCAACTCCCGAGCTGGAGCTCTGGGCCACATATGCCCAGAGCCAGTGCTCTGCAGCTTGAGAGGCCACTGCAATGGGAGGCCCACACAGGCCAAAGAACAAAGATAAATAAATGAAAGATCAATAGAAGTGCGCCCCACCAAAAAAAACACTGTGACCCAATGGATCACATAGTCACTGTAATTCTATCTTGATGATAAAGCACATCACGTGACCTTCAGATAAGAAGCCTCACCTAGAATCTATGAGCCCTTGTGTGTAGGGAGCAACTTCAAAGACTGCTCCTCTGTGACAGTCTTAAAAACGCTCACACTGTTCTTACAAGTTCCACCTCACACACCATGGTGTTATTCTATTCATGAAAGGGCATGGATTTTATTAAATGCCTTTTCTGTATTTATTAGGATGACCGTGTGGCTTCTATCCTTTATTCTACTTATGTTATATTACACTGATTGATTTTTACATGTTGTGCCAACTTTGCCATCTTTGCATAAGTCCTACTCAATCATGATGTCTAAATTCCTTGTGTGCTGCTAGATTCAGTCTGTTAGTATTTTGTTGAAGGCTCTGCATTTATATTCATAAGTATATTTGGTCTGCACTTTTCCTGTGATACCTCTGGTTGTCTTTGCTTATCAGGATAATACTGGCATCATATAATGAGTTGAAAAGTGTTCCCACTTCTTTCGTTTTGGGGGGGAGAGTTTACGGTGGACCAGTACCAAATTTTTCAAACATTTGGTGGAATTCATCAATGGTGACATCTGATTCATGGCACATTTTTAAAGGAACAGTGTTACTTCCTTTCACCAGCACTAGAAGGTGTCAAAGCATTACATGATTACAGAAAACGGATAGATCAGATGGTAAAGAGTCCACCTGTAATGCAGGAGACGCAGGTTTGAACCCTGGGTTGGGAAGATTCCCTGGAAAAGGGAATGGCAACCCACTCCAGTATTCACGCCTGGGAATTCCACGGACAGAGCAACCTGGTGGGCTATAGTCCATGGAGTTGCGAAGAGCTGGACAAGACTCTGGGACTAACTGAAAACTGGTCCTTAAAAGGTGCCCTCTAACTTCAGAATCAAATTCAAACTCCTTAGCTTTGCAAAGAGGATGTGGCCTGTGCCTCCCTCTGGCCTTATCTCTGATTACTTTTCCATACACTATGCCCTTTTCTCTGCTAAACTGATCAGCGGTTTTAGTTTCTGAACCTCAGCATGTGTATTTCTCTTTGAAATATTTTGGCCCTGGCAAGATCATCATATTATCCAAATACGAGTACTGTTTAAAGATAATTGTTTGTGGGATGGGGGGGACTGGGAGGTGGGTGGAGAAGGGAGGGGACCATGGATATACATATGACTAATCTGGGATTATACATATCTGTAAACAACAAAACTCTGTGAAAGCAAAAAACAAAATAAAACAAAACATAACTATTTGTTTAAAGACTCCAACTGATAATGCATTTATTGCGATTAGCTACCGTGTTTCATCCCATGATATGCAATGCTATCTTCTCTTTCAGGGATGCCAGAGCATGATTTATGTGTCAGCCTCCCCTTGATCCTAAGGGGATCATCAGCATCTCTGAGTGCTGGCTGTGCAGTGACACAGGGTATTAGATAGGTAAAAAAGTTTTCAGAAACACCTCATTTTCCCTCCCTGGGAGAAAGTAATAATGGTAACAATTACTGGCTTCATTAATAATGTGTGAACGGGATTCAGCAGACTTGGCTGTTAATCTAGACTCTGATAAATATGATCATGACAAAGCCAAGACAACTTAATTTCTCTCAGCCTTGGTTTCTACATTGAGGATGCATCCTCTACATGAGGGTGTTAGAAAGATGCTCCGCCACTTCTCTCACAGGTTTCAAACTTAGTAGCAGATCAAATAAATTATTTTTAATTTTTGAATTAATCTAATTATACAGTATCCAACATTATTATTAAACTACTCCGATAATACTAGTAAAAAAAATGTTTCCTACCAATTCTTCGAATTCTTCCTTCTCATTCTTTACACTGCTGCCCTATATCCCAAGATATGGCCAAACCAGCATTTATGTAATCATTGCTTTGTTGATGTACATCACAGTAACTTCTGATTTGTCTTATTACACAGATTATTAGAGGGAACATCCTGATAAGAAGTTGTATATTTTCTAACATAGCTACTTTACTTACAGCAGAGTCTGTGCTCTGAGCCTTGTTTCCACATAAATTGACTAAGAAGCAATAGAACAAAGGTCTCCAAATTTTGCAGATAAAAGCCCCCTTGAGGTGGAAGCTAGAAAACACCAGTAAAGCATTTTCCCTTGAAATCCGACAACTGTAACTTGGAGCTAGGTGAACATCAGCTGTGGGCGCAGTCCCTTGTAAAAGGATGTTAGGGCTGATTCATAGGGTGCTGACTCTCTTGAGGTCTGGGCCAAGGCTGAGCACTAATGGGGGCTAAGAGACGGGAATCAATCACTGAGAGAAGCCAGAACGTCACAGCAAGGTAAGCTACTCAATTTGCTGAGTCACTGGAGTCGAAAAGACGGGAGACAACAGAGAATCCCTTTTCTTGCTCCTCATAGAGCCCTCTGGGTCTTGTGAAAAAACTACGTGTAATTACTGACCCGAGCAGGAAGGAATCTGGAAGCTTCTTCTCTCTTCTGCTGGTATGGAGGCTACTGAAGGAGGTCAGTGACCGTCCTGACCTGAAGAGATGACGCCAGTGAGAGAGAAGTCTTTGACCTGTGAGGGGCTGCAACACAGAACAGAATAGCAAGCATAAGCAGTCCAATCGAAACTGTCAAGCAGGCCAAGGAAGACTGGTGAACTGGTTTCAGAAGCCACAGGAGCTCTCATGACAAAGCCAAGACAACTTAATTTCTCTCAGCCTTGGTTTCTACATTGAGGATGCATCCTCTACATGAGGGTGTTAGAAAGATGCTCCGCCACTTCTCTCACAGGTTTCAAACTTAGTAGCAGATCAAATAAATTATTTTTAATTTTTGAATTAATCTAATTATACAGTATCCAACATTATTATTAAACTACTCCGATAATACTAGTAAAAAAAATGTTTCCTACCAATTCTTCGAATTCTTCCTTCTCATTCTTTACACTGCTGCCCTATATCCCAAGATATGGCCAAACCAGCATTTATGTAATCATTGCTTTGTTGATGTACATCACAGTAACTTCTGATTTGTCTTATTACACAGATTATTAGAGGGAACATCCTGATAAGAAGTTGTATATTTTCTAACATAGCTACTTTACTTACAGCAGAGTCTGTGCTCTGAGCCTTGTTTCCACATAAATTGACTAAGAAGCAATAGAACAAAGGTCTCCAAATTTTGCAGATAAAAGCCCCCTTGAGGTGGAAGCTAGAAAACACCAGTAAAGCATTTTCCCTTGAAATCCGACAACTGTAACTTGGAGCTAGGTGAACATCAGCTGTGGGCGCAGTCCCTTGTAAAAGGATGTTAGGGCTGATTCATAGGGTGCTGACTCTCTTGAGGTCTGGGCCAAGGCTGAGCACTAATGGGGGCTAAGAGACGGGAATCAATCACTGAGAGAAGCCAGAACGTCACAGCAAGGTAAGCTACTCAATTTGCTGAGTCACTGGAGTCGAAAAGACGGGAGACAACAGAGAATCCCTTTTCTTGCTCCTCATAGAGCCCTCTGGGTCTTGTGAAAAAACTACGTGTAATTACTGACCCGAGCAGGAAGGAATCTGGAAGCTTCTTCTCTCTTCTGCTGGTATGGAGGCTACTGAAGGAGGTCAGTGACCGTCCTGACCTGAAGAGATGACGCCAGTGAGAGAGAAGTCTTTGACCTGTGAGGGGCTGCAACACAGAACAGAATAGCAAGCATAAGCAGTCCAATCGAAACTGTCAAGCAGGCCAAGGAAGACTGGTGAACTGGTTTCAGAAGCCACAGGAGCTCTCTGTACTGAACACTACTAAATGCTAACCTGATGCTAGAGGCTCTTAGAGCCAACATCTTCTACATCTTATAAGTACTCCAAAAGTGATAATATTGCATATCCCTGTTGGACATATGAAAATACATCAAGCAATATCCAAAGAGGTTCTTCTCTCCTTCCTTTCGTCCTTCCTTTTACAAATATTTGTTCAGAATCTGTGATGTACCTGGTACTATTCTCAGCACTGCAAACAGAGGCAAACCAGGAGATAAGGTCCCTGTTTTCATGGATTTATATCCTAGCAGATCATGACAATAAAACAATCAAATGAGTTAAGAATATAAACAAATACATAAATAAACAAGCAAAATATTAGATTGCAATAAGTGTATTAAGAATATTAGATTGTGATAGGGCTTCCCTGGTGGCCCAGTGAGTAAGGACACTGCCTTGCAGTGCAAGGGGCGCCAGTTCAATCCCTGGCCTGGGAGGATCCCATGCGCCACAGAAGGGTTGGACCGATGTGTCCAATTGCCTAGCCGGAACTCTGGGGCATATGCACCCAGAGCCGGTGCTCTGCAGCAACAGAGGCTGCTGCGATGGGAGGCTCACACAGGTCAAAGAACAAAGATGGATGAAAATGAATAAATGAAAGACCAATAGAAGTGGCCAAAAAAAAAAAAAATTAAAAAAAAAAAAAGAATATTAGATTGTGATAGATTTAAAATAGGGATACTGAAGAAACTTTCTGGGATGAGGGAGATGCTTTTAAAAAAATTTTATTGGCGTATAATTGATTTATAATGTTGTGTTAGTTTCAGGTGCACCACAGAGTGACTCAGCTATACATATATCCATTCTTTAAGACGTTCTCCATCTTCATTATGACGGTTACACAATTGTATGCATTTGTCAGAATTCATAGACCAGTATACCTTATAAAGGGTGACCCACCATATGTAAATTAAATCTTAAAAAACTTGACCTTTACAAAGTAGCATCCTACAATAGAAAGCTACATGGTTGTACAACAAAACCTCACCAAGAGGGTTGTAACTAAGTTGAGATTTGAATGTAAGAAAGAAAGTGAATTCAAAGACATGCTTTTTTGCAAAATCCCTATGGTGGGGATGAGCTTGGCACATTTGAGTTAGAGCTGGGTGGGTGAGGCTGGAGAGGTGAACAGGAAACAGGACACAGGCACCAGGGCAGGGCGGTCAGAAACCATGATCAGGAGATGGCTGTTATTTTTTGTGCCACAGGAAAACTTAGGTTTTCAAGCAAGGGAATTGTAAGTTCTGATTTATACTTTTGAACAATCATTCAGGCTGCTTTGCAGAGAATGTCTTGTAGAAAGCAAGACTGGAAGGAGGGACACAGGAGGCTTTTACAACAGTCCAAGCAAGAGATTATGGTGTCACGGACTAGGGTGAAGACACGGAGATAGAAAGAGGCAGATATAACTTCATATGCTTCTGTGCTCAGTTGCTCACTTGTGTCTGACTCTTTGCAAATGCATGGATTGTAGGCTCCTCTGACCATTGGATTTCCCAGGCAAGACTACTGGAGTATGGTTGCCATTTCCTTCTCCAGGGATCTTCCCAACCCAGGCATTGAAACTACATCTCCTGTGTCTCCTGCACTGCAGGCAGATTCTTTACCCACTGAGCCATCAGGGAAGCCCAATAATACCATATAACTGTATTATATTAGTTAGGGTAACACGTAAATATCAATCTCAATGGCTTAACAGAGTAGAATTTTCCTTGATCTTCCTGTCTGGTGTGCTTCTCTCTTGTCTGGTACATAAAGGAAAAGCTCCTTCTACTTTTTGACTGTACTCCCCTCTAGGGTCATTGAAGCCTTCCTTATTCTGTCATCTCATGGCAAATGAATGACCAACTGTAGGGAGATTTTTATGGGCCTGGTCTGAATCTGTTATGCATCCAGTTAACCCACACTCTGTTAACCAGAATCTAGCCACATGCTCCATCCACCTAACTGCCAAAGGAGGCAAAGTAGTCTATGACTGCCCAGCTAGAAAGGGAACCTGGTTTGGAATCATCAATCTCTGGTGTTAATTTGTTTCAGAGGTAGAGATCACAGGACTTGGGAAATAACTGGGTGAAACTGATGAGAGGAAGAGAGGAATCAAGAAGGAAGCCTCAGACATAGGCTTTAATATCCTATCCATGCTGCTATATTAAAAATGGATAACCAACAAGGTGCATAGCACATGGAACTCTGCTCAGCATTATGTGGAAGCCTGGATGGGAGAGGGTTTGGGGGAAGAATGGATACCCATGGATATGTATGGCTGAGTCCCCTCACTGTTTTGAAACCATCACAACATTGTTAATCAGCTATACCACAGTACAAAATAAAAAGTTAAAAAAAAAGGTGGGGGAAACCTTGGAAATCACTCACTAGTGATGCTTGGTAACAAGGATTGAAGAAGGCCTAGGATATATGCTTGATTCCTTTCTTTGGTCTCACCTGTTACGTGGGAAGATGAATGGAAGGAGACAAAAAGATCTTGCCTATATCAATTTAGCAGAACATAAAGGCAGAAAATGAGGAAGTTATTCTAAAAAGAAGCTGTCCCTGATGATATAAAGTGTTTCTCTGAAGAAGGGCGTGTGTACTCATCTTGTTAATTATACCTCATACTTAGCAGCTCCCAGTCTCAGTGGCAACACGCAGCAGCTGGCTTGCCAGCATTGTCCATACTGAAGATGCTAAGACCAAAAAATCTTCTTGGTAGGCCTTCCCTTCACTGGATCAGAGGATATGCAAAGACAATGGATATATTGTTTATAACCTTTAACTCTGCCCCTTCTCAGAACTTCTAGGTGAAGAATCAAGCCTACTTTGGTAACCTTTTAAATAGGAAATTGTGAACTCTTTGAGATCATCTTTTTAAATCTTTATATTCCAACCTAATATACAACATAATGCTTAACATAAACTATGCTCTCTGTAAACATTTGTAAAAAATGAAATGCTTATGTGTGGGCTAAGGTCAAAATTGGTTATAAACATAGCTAGTTACATGAAAGCAAGTATGTCTGCCATGTGAACTCAGTACAAAGTTAACAAACCTATGCTTTGGCTCAGATTTCATCCCATTGTGACTTATCCCTATAGAAGGAAATGGCAACCCACTCCAATATTCTTGCCTTGAAAATTCCATGGATTGAAAAGTCTGGTGGGCTACAGTCCATGAAGCCTCTCTCTCTCTCTCTCTCTCTCTCTCTCGCTCTCTCTGGCTTCCCTGATGGCTCAGTGGTGAGGAATCTGCCTGCAATTCAGGAGACCAGGTTCCATCCCTGGGCTGGGAGGATCCCCCAGGAGGAGGGCACAGCAACTCCTCTAGTATTCTTGCCTGGAGAATTCCATGGACATAAGATCCTGGCAGGCTGTAGTCCATGGGATTACACAGAATCAGACATGACTGAAGTGACTAAGCAGCAGCAGATGTGACTTATCTCTTTCCTGGAAAGACGGCTAATCCTAAACCACCCATTTATCTAATTTTCTTAAGAACTTGTAAAAATTCAATGTTCTGTTCTAGTCATGATTTTTGGGGGGATATTCTTTATCAGTTTCATTAGCATTTCAATTAAGTTAATGTCTTTAAATATTTGTAGGTGAATCAAAACTTTTTTCATTCATTGTATAAATGATACATATTTATTGAACAAAAATTTACAAACTACAAAATGAAAACCAAAAGAAAATAGAAAACACCTATAACCCAATCATGCAGAGATAGTTGGCATCTGTATGTATACCCTTCTGGACTTTTCATTAAGTATTTATTTACACATATCCCTCCTTTAACAAGATAGGATCACTCTGAACTTAATATTTCTGGACCCACTTTTTAAAAAGTATTTAAAAAGAAAATTCTAAATGAGCATGCTTTAAACTTGTTTTCAAATATGTGTTCACATATCATGGCAATTTGTCCTGAATGCAGATATAGATAAGACTTATTCTGTGAACTTCAATAACACAAATGAGTCAAAGTTTAACTAAACAAATTCCAGGTCAGTATAAGTTAGGGCAGCCTAGCAGAGATTCACAATACAGGTAGAATTTGAACCAGTTGATCTCTAAGTCCCCACAAGTGAGTTTTTTGATTCTCTATCTCAAGTAGGGGAAGACAGGAGGTAGGGAGGAGGAGGCAAGAGTTTCAAGATTTACCAGAGGTACAGGGAACTGTCTGTTGGGATCAATGCATATGAGGAGTACTGATAAATAAATCTGGATGGACCTGAAGTCTGTCATACAAAGTGAAGTAAGTCAGAAAGAGAAAAACAAATGTCATATATTAAAGCATATATGTGGAATCTTGAAAAAACAGTACAGATGAACCTATTTCCAGGGCAGGAATAGAGACACAGACATAAGAGAATGGGCATCTGGACATGAGGCGAAGGAGAGGCTGGGAAGAACTGGGAGATTAGGATTGACATATATACACTACCATGTGTAAAACAGGCAGCTAGTGAGAACCTGCTGAAAAGTACAAGAAGCTCAGCTCAGTGTGCTCTGTGATGATCCAGAGGGATGGGGTGGGGGACAGGGTGGGAGGGAGGTCTAAGAGGGAAGGGACACATGCATACATATAGCTGATTCACTCTGTTGTACAGCAGAAGCACAACATTGTAAAGCAATTATACTACAATTAAAAAAAAAAAAACTGGAAGGCAGATCATAGGCAGAGGAGTTGTGTATTATAAGGAGGCAGGGTGGAGATAGAAAGGATATTAAGTATATTAATCATTATCACCTTCTCTTTGTTCTCCTCTTCTCTTTTTTCCTTCCGGCCTTAACCTCTGCATCTGAGTGTCCCTAGACCTCCAATGTTTTGAAGTCAGCCTTTGCTTTAAATACCCATATATGGGCATGGCAACCTACTCTAGTATTCTTGCCTGGAGACTTCCATGGACAGTGGAGCCTGGCAAGTTACACTCCATAGGCCGCACAAGTTGGACTCGACCTTAGCACAGCATAGTGTAGCACATGCACTCATTGCTTCTATAAATCAGGACAGATTAAGTTATGCTAACAGTAATGAACAACCCCCAAATCTCAATGACAATAAACAATAAATGTTTATATTTCATTCGTGCCACATACCATTAAGGACATAACATCACTTCCCTGGTGGCTCAGCGGTAAAGAACCCTCCTCCCAATGCAGGACACATGGGTTTGATTCCTGAGTCAAATCTTTGGAGAAGGACACCATGTAGGGAGGAGGAGGCAAGAGTTTCAAGATTTACCAGAGGTACAGGGAACTGTCTGTTGGGATCAATGCATATGAGGAGTACTGATAAATAAATCTGGATGGACCTGAAGTCTGTCATACAAAGTGAAGTAAGTCAGAAAGAGAAAAACAAATGTCATATATTAAAGCATATATGTGGAATCTTGAAAAAACAGTACAGATGAACCTATTTCCAGGGCAGGAATAGAGACACAGACATAAGAGAATGGGCATCTGGACATGAGGCGAAGGAGAGGCTGGGAAGAACTGGGAGATTAGGATTGACATATATACACTACCATGTGTAAAACAGGCAGCTAGTGAGAACCTGCTGAAAAGTACAAGAAGCTCAGCTCAGTGTGCTCTGTGATGATCCAGAGGGATGGGGTGGGGGACAGGGTGGGAGGGAGGTCTAAGAGGGAAGGGACACATGCATACATATAGCTGATTCACTCTGTTGTACAGCAGAAGCACAACATTGTAAAGCAATTATACTACAATTTAAAAAAAACTGGAAGGCAGATCATAGGCAGAGGAGTTGTGTATTATAAGGAGGCAGGGTGGAGATAGAAAGGATATTAAGTATATTAATCATTATCACCTTCTCTTTGTTCTCCTCTTCTCTTTTTTCCTTCCGGCCTTAACCTCTGCATCTGAGTGTCCCTAGACCTCCAATGTTTTGAAGTCAGCCTTTGCTTTAAATACCCATATATGGGCATGGCAACCTACTCTAGTATTCTTGCCTGGAGACTTCCATGGACAGTGGAGCCTGGCAAGTTACACTCCATAGGCCGCACAAGTTGGACTCGACCTTAGCACAGCATAGTGTAGCACATGCACTCATTGCTTCTATAAATCAGGACAGATTAAGTTATGCTAACAGTAATGAACAACCCCCAAATCTCAATGACAATAAACAATAAATGTTTATATTTCATTCGTGCCACATACCATTAAGGACATAACATCACTTCCCTGGTGGCTCAGCGGTAAAGAACCCTCCTCCCAATGCAGGACACATGGGTTTGATTCCTGAGTCAGGAAGATCCTTTGGAGAAGGAAACTGCAATGCACTCCGCTATTCTTGCCTGAGAGATTCCATGGACAGAGGAGACTGGTGGGACACAATCCATGGGGTCACAAAGAATTGGACATGGCACGTGACTTAGCAACTAAACACGCAGATTCAGCGTGTTCAGCAGATTCAGTCTGGGAGCCACGTGATAGAGCTGCCTCTATCTCAAACATTTTCCTTCATGCCAGAGGGAAGAAGAGTTCTAAAGACTCAGCAATCAAATGCTCATCTATGAGATAACACATCAAATTTCTACTTGCCTCTCACCAGCCAGAAATAGTCACATGATGCCACCAAACCACAGGGTACAATGCTACCAAAGTGCTACTAGAAGATAAAGAAACCAGAACTACTTGGTAGTAAAACCAGAAATACTAGTGACTATCATACCATACACCTTTGGGAAGTCCAATGTCAGTTTCAGATCTTTCTGACATCTGTTTTCCCATAAACTTGAAAGCAAATTTTTCTGTTCAGTGTCATATTCACTTTCTTTGTTTTCTTTTTCATATTTACTTTCTAAAAAACTTTTTGATATAAAATAATTAAATGTTTTATAGACTCCATCCAGCTCACTGGTTCTGTAAAAATTTGCAACATTCCACTTGAAACTTAAGCATTTATTGAATGAATGAGTGGAGGGCCACATGTTTCTTAAACCTTGATCTATAAGAATTTATCTCCAATTGTTTTAAATTGTGCACTAGGGAAATGTGTTTTATTTCTTTTATTGTCTTTATTCACATCATGGTCTATAGGGAACACCTGGGGTGGGTGGAGCATTCCTGTATTGTCATTTCATGGCCTTACTGGCAAAGTCCTTAATTATGTCCTCTACTGGCGTATTTTGTAATTCACTAAACTCCACCCTTTTCTTCTTTAATCTTCTCCTTTTATTCTTTCCTTCACTTTCCAAGATTACAAAATATATGACATAATCAATAGATTATATAATTTAATCTTTAGTTTTCATACTATATGCCAAAGAATTATATTTTCCCATAATGTCTTACTATTCAAATCCATTCTTTTTAGATTATAATTACACATGTGATTTTCTAGAATTTGCTTCTTTTTCCTCTCTTCTTTCTACCCCTTTAACTACATTCACCTGACACTTTTCCATACCTTTTTCCCTGTTAGCTGAGACTGGACATGTCAAAAGGATTTCAAACGTCTCCTCTCTTCTGTGATAGACATTTGAAATTCCACATTAGTGTCTCTCTCTTTTTTTTTAAGTTTCAAGTTTGCGGAACAGGGACATCATTTAATCACTGTGCCAGTTTAGGTGATCTTAAAGTTTGTTCAGTGCATTCTTAGCCCAAATCATCTATGGTGATCTCCCCACCTCGTCTTTAGGTATCTAGTAGGGCTTAGGCTTATAGGCACTGGAACAGTGTGGGAGAGCATTGAAAGGGGAGCTGCCTCTGCAAAACAAAACAGAACAAAACAGTCCTTCTGGGTTTTCAGCCAGTGACTGGCGGGGGCCATCAAGAGATGGAAGGGGAGGAGGGTGTGGGGTGACATCTACCCCTAAGAGCAGAGCACTGGACAGGCAAAGCCTTCAGGCCCTGGACAGGAACCTCCATCAGTGTATCTTCTGTCACTACCTCAGACCTATCCTGGGGCATGTGTACAGGCAGTGGCAGGGAGTGCTTGTTATCTTGGGCAACTTCCAAGGTAAGTTCACAAACAAAGCTCCTTCTCTCCTGTCTCCTTCTCCCTCTGGTTCCCCTCTCCTCCGAATTCCCAACACACCCACTGCATCTTTTCCACACAAAATCCTCATTCTCCTCTTTTACTCCACAGTAGAACTGAACACCCCTCAAAACCAAAACCCACATGATTAGGCACTGTTTCCTCTTTGCTTAATGATAGGGTTTCCAAACACTGTAAAGAGATGGGGGGATCTACATGGGGAAAATGGGAGGGGGGAGAAATCCTCCCCCCTCGACTGGGTTGATTCATCGAAGTAATCATGAGATGTTTATGTTAAAACAAGTTGAACATTTACACCTTATGATGCAATGCTACAGTTACTGTTATAGTTGGAGATTTGTTAAAATGCAGATGAACAAAGAAGGGTGTCTCTTGTTCATTATTTGACCTAGTTAAAGGTTAATTCCCAACCCTTTCCTGGTAGCAATTTTTGATACATGAGGACAAGAGGGGACTGAGCACCTTAGAGAGATGCAGAAACCACGTGGGCAGAGAACGTGACCAGACAAAGAACGGGCAAGGCTGTGACAGTTCGGCTGTAGCCTTGTGCAAGTCAAGTTATATTTACCGCCTAAACCACGGGCTTAAAATAGTCATATAATTCCACTTTCCAGAGAAATATCACGGTTTGTTCACTCCAACTATCTCTCCATCCTATTCTGCTGACCATGCCTGTCTTCTTCATAGCCACACCTACTTGGTCTAGACTAGATCCTTGTTGACACCAAACTTACACCCTCTAAATTCTACAGCCCCATCATCTCTCATTTGCTCTGGGTCAAAAACAGAGATTTCTGAAGCTTTATGCATATCTGAGTGAGTGTCCAGTGAATTCTGTAAGCTCAGCCTACTTCCTACAACTTCCTATAACTGCTCTTTCCAGGAGAGAGGAGACCAGGGCAAGCCTTTGATATATAATCCAAAGATGCCTAAGAGATTCAGGTTAGCTTTGGATCAGAGCAAGTCCAGAAGGTTGACCTTCTGCAAGGATTCCAGGATCAAAGGAGGAACTAAGAAAGCATAAGAGGAATGCTTTTATTCATATATTCTTTCATATAATGAGAGCAAGTGGACAGCAGTTTAGTAGTAGGAGTAGAGATGATAAACAGCAAAGAATGACCAATGAGAAAGAGAAGTCAAAACTGCCCCCACCAAAATGACTGTCAATCCACAGGATAGGCGACTAGCATCAAAGCAGTGGGATACTACCAGGCAGGCTATCCACGGACCTTGCACAAAAAGAGAGGAAAGTTTGGGTATTTTCAGGCATGGTACTTTACTATGATAATTGCCAATTCTCTTTATTCTTTATAGTTGGAGATTTGTTAAAATGCAGATGAACAAAGAAGGGTGTCTCTTGTTCATTATTTGACCTAGTTAAAGGTTAATTCCCAACCCTTTCCTGGTAGCAATTTTTGATACATGAGGACAAGAGGGGACTGAGCACCTTAGAGAGTTTTGCAGAGAACTGAGCACCTTAGAGAGATGCAGAAACCACGTGGGCAGAGAACGTGACCAGACAAAGAACGGGCAAGGCTGTGACAGTTCGGCTGTAGCCTTGTGCAAGTCAAGTTATATTTACCGCCTAAACCACGGGCTTAAAATAGTCATATAATTCCACTTTCCAGAGAAATATCACGGTTTGTTCACTCCAACTATCTCTCCATCCTATTCTGCTGACCATGCCTGTCTTCTTCATAGCCACACCTACTTGGTCTAGACTAGATCCTTGTTGACACCAAACTTACACCCTCTAAATTCTACAGCCCCATCATCTCTCATTTGCTCTGGGTCAAAAACAGAGATTTCTGAAGCTTTATGCATATCTGAGTGAGTGTCCAGTGAATTCTGTAAGCTCAGCCTACTTCCTACAACTTCCTATAACTGCTCTTTCCAGGAGAGAGGAGACCAGGGCAAGCCTTTGATATATAATCCAAAGATGCCTAAGAGATTCAGGTTAGCTTTGGATCAGAGCAAGTCCAGAAGGTTGACCTTCTGCAAGGATTCCAGGATCAAAGGAGGAACTAAGAAAGCATAAGAGGAATGCTTTTATTCATATATTCTTTCATATAATGAGAGCAAGTGGACAGCAGTTTAGTAGTAGGAGTAGAGATGATAAACAGCAAAGAATGACCAATGAGAAAGAGAAGTCAAAACTGCCCCCACCAAAATGACTGTCAATCCACAGGATAGGCGACTAGCATCAAAGCAGTGGGATACTACCAGGCAGGCTATCCACGGACCTTGCACAAAAAGAGAGGAAAGTTTGGGTATTTTCAGGCATGGTACTTTACTATGATAATTGCCATCTCTTATTCTGATAATCTTCAGAGTTAGAGTGGTTTGGGAGAAGCTAGGGCTATATTTTAATTGAACTTTATGACAAATCTACCCACCCACTTTCCTCCCAAAATATCAAGGATTTGTGGTCTGGAAAATTTCATGTTATAGTAAGATAGCCCCAAACGGCTGGAATGTCCTGAACCTCTGAAAAGGAACTACTTTTCTGGAAAATGATGCATCTACCCACGGACTACAATAATTCAAGGGCTGCAAGACAAATGGAGACAGAAGAGAGAGTAAAGAAATCTTACATCACTGAAGACAGTTGAAAACTGGCCAACTATGCACACTTTTTGTTTTAAACCTTCTATCCAAGCTTGGCAATGTTTAGTGAAAACTAAAGTATTAATAAAACTACCAGCCTCAAGTTCAAGATTAGTGTTTAACCCAAACCCCATACTGCATAACTGACTTTCTGCAAATGACATACTCAGGGTTTCTCTTAAAATTCCTACTAAGATGTCTTTCTTTTGTTTTTTGAAACCACTGCTGAATCTGCACCACGTTAAAAAAAACAACCTTCCTAATAGAAAAGTGTCTGTGACAGACAGAATAAATCATCCTCTTCCAAGTAAGCGAATTTTAAAATGTAGATGATCGTTCTATATCTTGGGTTGCCAATGCAAATGAGTCAGAGGATTTGCCTCAGACAGTGAGTTAATTGTGTAACACTACAGAGGAAAATGCCATTGGAGAGTGCTTGCTGACCTCACAGCTGAAAAAAAAAAAAAAAAAACCATTTAAAAGATGTGGAAACCAGATGTTTCATACACATTTCAGCCTCTGCTCTGAGAATTTATCCTGAGCAGCCCCTAACAGGCTATTCCTTCTCTACAGCTGAGATATGATCATCTTAATTTACTTATTTGTCTTTCTATGGGAAGAGGCTCATGGATGGGGATACAAGAATGGAATTTTTCATAACTCCATCTGGCTTGGTAAGAAACTTCACTCATGAACTTCTTGTTTGGGAATCACTTCTTTGAATTCATGTAGAAGTAAATCAAAGCCTAACATTTTTATCTTCCATTTAAGGTTGATGTTTTCAGAGAAAATTGCTTGGGAAAAATAGCTACTGGAATGCATATATCATTTTCTTAAAAGTGTTCTTGTCTTCTAATATTTTAAAATAGTTTTCTATGAAGTGAACTGTTGAGTTGAAAATAGAGGTTGACATTCATATTCCATATGAAAATGTACTTCAAAATTTTCAAAGCAGTTGTTGTGCTACCGTGAGGAAAGTTTAACAAAATAATACCACGAATATGTTATTTTGTTTTTATTTCAATGTATTTGCAGTCTGATTTTCTAAGAGGTAACCATGTGAGAATTATAACAGGTAATTTGGAATATAAAATGATTTTACAATCAGTGCTCCATGGACTCTGATCTGTAGCATGTATCATGCTTTTCCCAAATATCTTTTGAAAAGCTTGACAAAGCCAGCTTGTAGTATAGAAAAAAATGAAAACAGCTTATATTTCTGAATGCATTCTTATCACTTGATTTCTTTTGTTTGAGCCGCCCATTTAAATACTTTTCCTATCTCTTCTGTTAGACAAGGAAAATTTCTTTTGTTGTTCTGTTAAATGTAAGGAATGACACAGGCCTAACTGTGAAATAAACAACAGACCCAAAACAACTACATAAACACCAAATGCTCCATAGAGTGCTCTAAACAATGCTCTAATTCTCATGATACAAATTAATATTACTTTATGTTCACTGTTGTATCTGATAGTGGAAATTTTTGAACTGCTCAAGAAGAAAATCGATGAATCCTTGTATAAAATAGAGAAATAAAGAAAAAGCAAAATTAACCTAGATCTTGATTTTTATGCTTGTAAAACTGTTGATTTTAAGCAGCACAGAGCTGTAAAATATCTTCCCTTGGAGCATGTTTCTTTCTGGTAATAACTAAAGCCATGCGGATTTCATTAAAAACCTCGATATGCAATGCACAGCCTAGCCTTCTCTTTTTCCAGCTTGAGCCAGTGAACTACTTTCATGCTGAACAGTGCAATCCATTTTGCCAAGATGGGGTCTGGAATTTACTAGAGGAATGAGCAAGTCTCTCTGTTTATTTTCATTACACACTATTGCACTTGGAAAACATACACCTATTTGTCAGGAATGAAAAAAGATAATCATAAAGCTACTGAGAGTTAGACCCAAATGGATAGATTTTGAAATGCTGTCAAATTCTCTAACAATGAAGTAATACAGAGTTTTTTTTTTTTTTTAAGTGATGTTGTATATCACCAAAATATAAACCTGGACAATAGAAGTTCTGTCCCAGAGGTAGAGAGAAACAAAACCAAATATTTGTTAATAGTATGCTACACATCTGAGGCTAGAGTGATTGCATATTGCTTCCATGTGGACAAATTATTGACCAGTCAGCCTAGCATAAATTGTTTACAGTTGGTTAGATCAATGTAGTATTAGAAAACTACTTAGAAAGGGAAGAGAGTTGAATTAGAAGGCAGGAATCTGCTCCATGGACTCTGATCTGTAGCATGTATCATGCTTTTCCCAAATATCTTTTGAAAAGCTTGACAAAGCCAGCTTGTAGTATAGAAAAAAATGAAAACAGCTTATATTTCTGAATGCATTCTTATCACTTGATTTCTTTTGTTTGAGCCGCCCATTTAAATACTTTTCCTATCTCTTCTGTTAGACAAGGAAAATTTCTTTTGTTGTTCTGTTAAATGTAAGGAATGACACAGGCCTAACTGTGAAATAAACAACAGACCCAAAACAACTACATAAACACCAAATGCTCCATAGAGTGCTCTAAACAATGCTCTAATTCTCATGATACAAATTAATATTACTTTATGTTCACTGTTGTATCTGATAGTGGAAATTTTTGAACTGCTCAAGAAGAAAATCGATGAATCCTTGTATAAAATAGAGAAATAAAGAAAAAGCAAAATTAACCTAGATCTTGATTTTTATGCTTGTAAAACTGTTGATTTTAAGCAGCACAGAGCTGTAAAATATCTTCCCTTGGAGCATGTTTCTTTCTGGTAATAACTAAAGCCATGCGGATTTCATTAAAAACCTCGATATGCAATGCACAGCCTAGCCTTCTCTTTTTCCAGCTTGAGCCAGTGAACTACTTTCATGCTGAACAGTGCAATCCATTTTGCCAAGATGGGGTCTGGAATTTACTAGAGGAATGAGCAAGTCTCTCTGTTTATTTTCATTACACACTATTGCACTTGGAAAACATACACCTATTTGTCAGGAATGAAAAAAGATAATCATAAAGCTACTGAGAGTTAGACCCAAATGGATAGATTTTGAAATGCTGTCAAATTCTCTAACAATGAAGTAATACAGAGTTTTTTTTTTTTTTTAAGTGATGTTGTATATCACCAAAATATAAACCTGGACAATAGAAGTTCTGTCCCAGAGGTAGAGAGAAACAAAACCAAATATTTGTTAATAGTATGCTACACATCTGAGGCTAGAGTGATTGCATATTGCTTCCATGTGGACAAATTATTGACCAGTCAGCCTAGCATAAATTGTTTACAGTTGGTTAGATCAATGTAGTATTAGAAAACTACTTAGAAAGGGAAGAGAGTTGAATTAGAAGGCAGGAATCTGCTAGCAACTACCAAGAACAAGGCACTTAAAATTCTTGGTCTCAATTCCATGCTGGTAAAATGAGCAGTTTGAAGTAAGGGATCCCTAAGGCTTATTTTTAATTCCTGTATACTCTGATTTCTTAGATAATAATCTTTTTAAAGATACATAAGGACAAGAGACTTCAACTAGTTTAAATGGATTATGAAAATCAAAATGTACAAAAAGGAATTCATTTTAGTAATTGTATTGAATCTGAAAAAGGAGAAGGGAAAAGTAACATTATCATGAGCTTACTAGAATTCAGAAGCAATGCTTATGAGATTTTATGGTTTGCATATTCCAAAAAATAGCTGTCATTATTCCCATTTGATAGATGAGGAAACTGAGGTTCAGGCAGTGACTGATACAAGGTCATGTAACTGGTCTACCACAGAACCAGAAGTAGAAATCAGAGCCTACTGCTGTCACCACTTACTACTAATAAAAGGAAAAGGAAATTATTGCTTAAGCAGATTTTCAATTTTTTTCAGATTTTCAATTTTAATGAATGACAGCTAAAAAATTAGTAAATTATTACTTCTTCTGAAAGGTGAACATTTTTAGATTAGGACTCACTGTATAAAGGACCACTTTAATAGTATAAATTCTGAACTAAGAAATCCTTTAAAATAAATGTGTGCTTAAAATGCTCAAGCACTTGGAAAACATACACCTATTTGTCAGGAATGAAAAAAGATAATCATAAAGCTACTGAGAGTTAGACCCAAATGGATAGATTTTGAAATGCTGTCAAATTCTCTAACAATGAAGTAATACAGAGTTTTTTTTTTTTTTTTAAGTGATGTTGTATATCACCAAAATATAAACCTGGACAATAGAAGTTCTGTCCCAGAGGTAGAGAGAAACAAAACCAAATATTTGTTAATAGTATGCTACACATCTGAGGCTAGAGTGATTGCATATTGCTTCCATGTGGACAAATTATTGACCAGTCAGCCTAGCATAAATTGTTTACAGTTGGTTAGATCAATGTAGTATTAGAAAACTACTTAGAAAGGGAAGAGAGTTGAATTAGAAGGCAGGAATCTGCTAGCAACTACCAAGAACAAGGCACTTAAAATTCTTGGTCTCAATTCCATGCTGGTAAAATGAGCAGTTTGAAGTAAGGGATCCCTAAGGCTTATTTTTAATTCCTGTATACTCTGATTTCTTAGATAATAATCTTTTTAAAGATACATAAGGACAAGAGACTTCAACTAGTTTAAATGGATTATGAAAATCAAAAATGTACAAAAAGGAATTCATTTTAGTAATTGTATTGAATCTGAAAAAGGAGAAGGGAAAAGTAACATTATCATGAGCTTACTAGAATTCAGAAGCAATGCTTATGAGATTTTATGGTTTGCATATTCCAAAAAATAGCTGTCATTATTCCCATTTGATAGATGAGGAAACTGAGGTTCAGGCAGTGACTGATACAAGGTCATGTAACTGGTCTACCACAGAACCAGAAGTAGAAATCAGAGCCTACTGCTGTCACCACTTACTACTAATAAAAGGAAAAGGAAATTATTGCTTAAGCAGATTTTCAATTTTTTTCAGATTTTCAATTTTAATGAATGACAGCTAAAAAATTAGTAAATTATTACTTCTTCTGAAAGGTGAACATTTTTAGATTAGGACTCACTGTATAAAGGACCACTTTAATAGTATAAATTCTGAACTAAGAAATCCTTTAAAATAAATGTGTGCTTAAAATGCTCAAGCACACATGCCAACAGTTCTCAACTTGTTCATAAGACAAAATAACAGGAAGTTTACATCTCTTTCAGGAGCAATGTGGAATATTAATATCATTTAATCAATTAAAAATTATCATATAGACATTGCTGCCATTTAAGTTACTATCTTATTACCAGACAAGAGGTAACAAAAGTTTAAGAAAAATTATCAGGAAGAAACCTTCAAATTATTATTTTTTTAATTTTCCTTTTTATATTTTTTCCATGCAAACATTTGTTAAACATAAAAACTGAGGCATACTTACTACTTTGAGTTTGAATTTGGTAGTATCCAATATAACAGAATGAGCTCCAAGGAGCGGTACAAAATGCAAAACTTTCATAGGCATAAGGGAGCAGGGAGAAGGAAGCTTTCCTAGCAAAAAAAAGTAGGTTGGTGATGGCAAAGTTACTTTCCTTTAGGGAATAGTAGAGGTCTATCAGGCAGATGATCTAACTACTGATGATCAGGAAACTTCTGACTGACTGGTATAAGATTCCATTTCTAGGGCTTCCCTGGTGGTCCAGTGGGTAAGGATACCTACCGCCTTGCAGTGCAAGGGGCACCAGTTCAATCCCTGGTCCAGGAAGATCCCACGTGCCATGGAGTGGCTGGACCCATGTGTCCAATTACCGGGCCAGAGCTCTGGGGCGTATGTGCCCAGAGCTGGTGCTCTGCAGCGAGAGAGGCCACTGCGCTGGGAGGCCCACACAGGCCAAAGAACAAAGATGGATGAAAATAAATAAATGAAAGACCAATAGAAGTGGCCAAAAAAAAAGATTCCATTTCTGGGTGAGCCAAAACTATACTTTAGTCTTTGTTTGGTGATGTGGGACTTAGTTTGCTGTCTTTTATTATTATTATTATTACTATTGTTATTTATTTATGTCTGTGCTAGGTCTCCATCACTGCAGGAGGGCTTTTTCCAGTTACAGCTGACTTCTCTTGTTTGTTGCAGAGCTCAGGCTCTAGTGCGTGGGCTCAGTACTTATGGCGGATGGGCTTAGTTGCCCTTGGCATGTTGGATCTTCCTAGACTAGGGATCAAACCTGTGTCTCCTGTATTGGCAGACAGATTCTTAACCACTGAGCCACCAAGAAATTCCTTACTGTCTTGTTTATAATGCATCATATTTTAATTTGGGGAATAAAATATCAAAGAGATCTTAGTTTAAGAAACCTGGGCACACATGATTAATCTGGGATCATACATATCTGCAAACAACAAAACTCTGTAAAAGTAAAAAGTAAAATAAACATAAAAAAAAAAAAAAGAAAGAAACCTGGGCAGACAAAATTATTCCTAGAAAGCTTTTTCCAAATAAAGGAAGATCTTTTAGAGAGCAAATACAGTTTTAACATTTCAAAAGGTAACAATCATCTCCATCACAATACATTAGTGAGTACTACATGTCTCCCTTCTCTACTAAAAGGTTCAATACCCCTGTACTTCAAAATAGATGTACTTGCCTTGCCCATTAGTGCCAAAGTTGCTTGAGAACTGGATTGGATTCCGCAGCACCTAGCAAAATACCTCATGGCATAGTCTTTAAACAGCTACACTGGAAACGGGTAGAAGTTGAGTTAATGAGGCTGTACACTTGGGAAGTAGGTGACTCTCAAAGGGGCAAATGACTTTGATGTTCCTTGTGTTCTCTGACCAATAAGTATCAGATTGACTAATCATACTGTTTTTGAGTGATAGGCTTTTACCATATAAGGTATGTAAGAGCAGAGTCCAGAAAACCAGGGAAACGCCAAGCAGCATCACCTATTGAACTGTGGCATCCTCCACCTCAGCTTGGGGTAGAGAGTAAAGAACAGTATTTCTAATACTGCTGGATTCATAACTTGCTGCAAGCCAAAAAATACATGTTCTTGTTGGAAATGGTCTTAACGGTGGCTCATGCACAGGTCAAGGTACAAAGACTTAACAATAATCCTGACAGCCTACATAGAACTATTAGAGCTATGTTATGATTATTGTCCTGGGAATCTTTTCACATTGTTTCTATGGCAAAATGCACTCCAAACTCAAAACAATCAAAGATCTTAAACACATGTATGACTTAACACCATCGTCTTCTGATGCGGGTTTGGGCAGTTCCTTGCAGGGACCTAGACAGATCAAACCTGTGTCTCCTGTATTGGCAGACAGATTCTTAACCACTGAGCCACCAAGAAATTCCTTACTGTCTTGTTTATAATGCATCATATTTTAATTTGGGGAATAAAATATCAAAGAGATCTTAGTTTAAGAAACCTGGGCACACATGATTAATCTGGGATCATACATATCTGCAAACAACAAAACTCTGTAAAAGTAAAAAGTAAAATAAACATAATAAAAAAAGAAAGAAACCTGGGCAGACAAAATTATTCCTAGAAAGCTTTTTCCAAATAAAGGAAGATCTTTTAGAGAGCAAATACAGTTTTAACATTTCAAAAGGTAACAATCATCTCCATCACAATACATTAGTGAGTACTACATGTCTCCCTTCTCTACTAAAAGGTTCAATACCCCTGTACTTCAAAATAGATGTACTTGCCTTGCCCATTAGTGCCAAAGTTGCTTGAGAACTGGATTGGATTCCGCAGCACCTAGCAAAATACCTCATGGCATAGTCTTTAAACAGCTACACTGGAAACGGGTAGAAGTTGAGTTAATGAGGCTGTACACTTGGGAAGTAGGTGACTCTCAAAGGGGCAAATGACTTTGATGTTCCTTGTGTTCTCTGACCAATAAGTATCAGATTGACTAATCATACTGTTTTTGAGTGATAGGCTTTTACCATATAAGGTATGTAAGAGCAGAGTCCAGAAAACCAGGGAAACGCCAAGCAGCATCACCTATTGAACTGTGGCATCCTCCACCTCAGCTTGGGGTAGAGAGTAAAGAACAGTATTTCTAATACTGCTGGATTCATAACTTGCTGCAAGCCAAAAAATACATGTTCTTGTTGGAAATGGTCTTAACGGTGGCTCATGCACAGGTCAAGGTACAAAGACTTAACAATAATCCTGACAGCCTACATAGAACTATTAGAGCTATGTTATGATTATTGTCCTGGGAATCTTTTCACATTGTTTCTATGGCAAAATGCACTCCAAACTCAAAACAATCGATTTAAACAGTGATCTAGTAGAAGACAGCTCATGTATGACTTAACACCACCTAAAATATGCTGGGAAAAATGTTAATTAAGAAAAGACAAACCAGATGAAGAATTTAAGAAGTAGTAATTGGATGTGTCCCACTTTTCCTCAGATGTAGCTCAATTTAGTTTTCTTTTCTTTAATGCACTATTTGGTTGTTTTGAATTTCTTCAAACTTTTCCTCAGTCTTTGATTTGTTTACTAAATTCTCAGTTATACTGCATTAGTCATTTCCTTCAAATGGATATTTTGGCTTATTTTTTCCCTTCATTGTGAGCCAATTTTCATTGGTTTCTTTTGCCTTCATCCCTTTTCCTTTTCCTATTGCCACATTTCCAAGTTTTTAAAACAAAGCAAAAAAAGACAAAAAAAAGTTACAACTTTATCACCTTTGGATAGTGCAGAAATACAATGTTGTATTAAAACTTTCTTTCGAGCTCTCGGTTCAAAAACATAACTTAGCCTCAAGTTTTTCTTTGTGCCTCCCCAAAACTCCCCTCATTCAAATCTTTTCCCAAAGCTTTCTAACAATGAAAACTCAGCCACTCAAGGCAGCCGATCCAGGGAACACTTTGGCAGAAACAATAGCTGGTGTAATCTTCTAGATGAGGTCACAAAATTTCCCTTCTTCAACAAGAATGGATAACAGTGCATTTATGACATTTTGTGAATTCACAGAACAAGCCGCAGGCGTGTACCACAGAGAAGCACGGTCCGGCAAATACAAGCTCACCTACGCAGAAGCTAAGGCGGTGTGTGAATATGAAGGTGGCCATCTTGCCACCTACAAGCAGTTAGAGGCAGCCAGAAAAATTGGTAACTGCTTTGACAATAATCTTTCTTCTTTTTCTCCTTTGGGGAGGATAAATTTCGCCTTTCCTGCAACCTCTTAAGATTTTTTCTCCACTTCTAATAGTTCCTCCAGCTTCTCCCATTTTCTCTGCCAAGGCTAACTGGTGGACAGTTTCTAGAGCTAGCAACTGAATTGGGGTCATACCCCATTCAAAGCTAACAAATAAAAGTCAAAAGAAAATGAAGATATCATTATCTCAATATCATTTCACTTCATTACTCTTAATACTATTGCTTTTCATTTTAAATACCATTCTCTCTCTTGATTTCTGTCTGTGGGTTTGCTCAGCTGTTAAATTATGTTACTATGTTGAATCTTACAAAGAAATTCACTTAGTAGAAGAAATAGTGAGTTTAGTGGATTCTTTTCAATTTTTTCTTTTCTTTTTCTTTACATTAAGTGGGAGAATGCATTTGTACTATAGGATCAAAAGTCACAAGGAAAGGAGGATAACCAAACTGTAAGGTACCAGATTGAAAAACACTGGGACACATGGTGAAACCCCAGTAGTTAATAAATACTGTTTGCTTCTTTATATTAAAACGGAGGAGTGTGTCTATACTGTCTCTCTTGGGATTTCAGGAGGATCCAAAAAGCCATCTCCCTCAGAATTCTCTGCTCCATTGAAGAAATCCCATTGCTGATAGGGAACATACCCGGCAAAGCTCATACAAATATTATATATTACCAAAGACAAAAATAAAGGTGCTATCAAAAATACTCCCAAAGTATCCCCAGATGACTGCTCAGTCTATACCCACAAGGTAGTATGTGAGACAGTAACTGGGATGAAGGATGCAAAGGCCAGAACCATTACTAGCCACTAGGGACTTATGGTCAAATTGTTCTTGGATGGCACTGGCAAATATTGAAAGAGCTTCCAAAGCTGAGTAAGGAAAACAGAAATGAGGCTTTGTTTGGAAATGTTGAAGCTTCTATCTTTATTCAAAATTTAAAAAAATATTAGCAATATCTTAACTGATCCTGAAAAAGAAATTCTTTGAAAAAATTGTTTTCTGTATTGGGGGTAATTTCAGAAATTATCCCCTGACACTAGCTCGGTCATTTGTGAAAAAGAAGCCAACTCTGAAATTGGATTGTTTTCATAGTTGTGGTACTATTATTTCCTAGTCCATCTTTTTTCTTTTTTAAACCAAGTAAGATGTTATTTTCCAGTAAAAGTTAGATGGTTTAAGAACTTTGATATGTGTTCAAACTATATTTTATTTTATTTTATTAATTTTGGCCTCTTTTACTGGTCTTTCATTTATTTATTTTCATCTATCTTTGTTCTTTGGCCTGTGTAGGCCTCCCATTGCAGTGGCCTCTTCTGTTGGAGAGCACCGGCTCTGGGTGCATGCACTCCAGAGTGCTGTCTCCTAATTGGACACACAGGTCCAGCAGCTCCACGGCACATGGGATCTTTCTGGGCCAGGGATCAAACCAGTGCCCCGTGCACTGCAAGGTGGACTCTTTGCCCACTGGACCACCAGGGAAGCCCTGTATTTTATTTTTTAAGAAAACAGTTTTTCCCCTTTTATATGAACTGGATTTGGGCAGTTAAGACACTTTCGCTGTTGGAAGGAGTCACCTTGGCTGATATAACCTTTGCTCAGTTGAGAGAACATACCAGTTAAGCCATTACCCTTCCATTCTCTTGCAGGATTTCATGTCTGTGCTGCTGGGTGGATGGCCAAGGGCAGAGTTGGATACCCCATTGTGAAGCCAGGGCCCAACTGTGGATTTGGAAAAACTGGTATTATTGATTACGGAATCCGTCTCAATAGAAGCGAAAGATGGGACGCATATTGCTACAATCCACATGGTTTGTGAAAAAAACTAATTTTATACTACACAAAAAGTTACACGTTCTAAAAAAGAAATGCCTTCTTTTTCCAGAGACATCAATTTAGTAATGGCAATTTTTTTAAGTTAAAATATTTATTTTTATTTATTTGACTCCATCAGGTCTTAGTTGGAGGGTGTAGGCTCAGCTGTCCCATGGCATGTGGATCTTAGTTCCCCAGCCAGGGATTGAACCTCCATCCTCTACACTGCCAGGCAGATTCTTAACCACTGGACCACCAGAGAAGTCTCCAGTAATAATTACTAATAGCAAATACCATTCACAGAATGATTGTGTTGTGCCAACACTGACTTAATGTCCCTCCATCCACACCGTCACTTAATATTCATAACTCTTCAAGGAGCTACTGTTAAACTCATTTTAGAATTTGGGAAACTGAAAGTTCAACAGCCTAAGTAACTTTCCCCAGATCAGACAGCTGATAATTAGTAGGCAGGTGACATCTTGAATTTAGTTCTTTACCATTCCGGGGAACTTCCTGAGCACAGAGAATAAAAACAAGAAAGAAAAGAAAAGAGCCCATTATAAACTTGTCACAGTGAATTAGCTAAAACTATGAAGTAATATAATACTACCAAATGGACACTGCTCAAAGTTATCTTTTTAACGGAATAAGAAAAAGGAGAAAGAATAAATTGTTATCCCTAATTTCTTTTAGTGCATAAATTCTTAAATTTCCAAACTAAGCAACTCTCACTCTGTGTTTTTTCTTAACAAATATATACCAGATACTTTATAGTATATGCTTATTCATATTCTTTTTCTGTGGTTAATTGTAGTTAGGAAAACTTTAAAGAGAAAATTAACTCATTATAATTACTCCGTATTTTCCACATTTATGATCATAAACATGCTCAGGTAGTGTCCCATTTGGATCCACCTTATGAGAAAGTCTGTATCACAGTAGGAGAGTTAAAGTGAAGTTCTAGCATATTATTATAGAATTTATTACCATTTAATAATATTAGCCATTGGAGGCAGTTTCACATGTTTGTAGCTAACCTATATCTCAAAATAATGTCTACTTCAGTGGAAAAGAATTTTGCCTCAAGCTATCATTTACTCCTACTTGAGACAAACTATGAATAAATACAGTGCATCATATAGACGCTTTCAAATCACTTCGACATATGTAAAGCCTATACTATACCACATTTATGGAGGAGGAAAATGCAACCCACCCCTGTATTCTTGCCTGGAAAATTCCATAGACAGAAGAGCCTGGTAGGCTACAGGCCATGGGGTCACAAAGTATCGGACACAACTGAGCACACACACGCACACATGCTACATTTAGTCCTATACTTAGTCACTGTTAATAGTTTATATACCTTCTTTTTCTCTCTCTCTCCTCTTCTCTCCCTGCCCCCACCTTTTTATTCTTTCTTTCTTGGCTTTTTCCCCCCCTTTTTTCTTTTTTATTAGAGATAAAAACAGCAAAGTCCCACATACCGTGCCCTGAGGGAAAGACGAGATGAGCTAGGAGTGGTGACTATTTACAATAAGAGTTGTAGCAACGAGCCCCCCTGGCCTGGAGGCCCAGGTCCCAGTATGGGTGCTTGGAGGGAGCGGGGCCGTCAGTGGCACAGGGTGACAGTTTCCACTGTAAGGAAGCGGACGTGCATCTTGGTCTTGATGCCTATGCCCTGCCAGATCTTTAGGAAGTCATCAAAGGTGACCCCCTTATACACCTGATTGGGCTTCAGCTCAATTCCCCAATCAGGAACTGAACCCAGACCAAGGCAGTGAAAGTCCAGAATCCAAACCACTAGGCAACCAGGGAACTCCCCTATTTCCTTAAGTATATTTGTACAGGCACGTCTCTTTTTACTCCCAAGAGTAACTTCTGTTTCCAATTTCCAGAGAATCTCTGATTCTCTTTCTTGATAAACTTTAGGATCTCTGAGCCTCTATCAATTCAGTCATTCCATAGACCAAAGTCTAGAGAAGATGAAGTAGCGCTAGTGGAAAGACTCTTGCAGCATTTCATTGCTTTTATAAGAATGCCACTTTAACTTACAAAATTTTTTAAGTCACATTTATTTTTCATAGAGGCTGAATACATTTTACTCTTGGAATGTCTGTACAGAATTCTAGAAGACTTGTTCTTATTCAGTTCTCAGTTTACTTGTGGATTCAGTGATACACTGTTTATTTAGGATGTGGTTAACCTGAAGGGGACTGGGGACCACCTGAACTAGCAATGGGAGCACAGTTCAGTGAAAAATGATTGGAATGAAAAAAGTCATAAGAGTATAAGGAAAATAAAGTGATGATTATTAATCAGTATCACCAAGTTAGAGTTGCTTGAGGCAAGGAAGAATAGTGTCATCGGAAGTGTTCAGAAGTAACCTTGCTCATTCAAGTTCTGACCATGTGGCATGATGCTGACTCCCTCCTATATGAACATATCTTAACCAATTAGCACTCAGTCCTCAGGGACGCAGCTTGCTTTATAAATCTGTCATTTTCTAAATAAGCAAGAGATGAGGCAAGAGTTATAGTAACATGAAATATAGAGTTGATAGATATAGATAAATATACAACCAAAATAGTTCACTATTTAGATTTGTTCCCTAACTTAGTGATATATACACTGAAGATACAGGATGCTTCCTAGTGATCCAGTGGTTAGGACATTGCACTTTCACTGCCAAGGGTGTGGATTCAATTCCTTGTTGAGGAAGTAAGATCCTGCAAACTGCAAGATGTGGAAATCTCATGATATATATATATATTACATATATGTTTATATATATAAATATTTGTATATAGATATTATGTCCATAATATATATAGGATCCTATGGGACAGAGAAAATCACTCACATAGTGGGCACTGTACATGCTTGTTAGTCGGTCAGTCATGTCCAATTCTCTGCAACTCAATGGACTAGGCAAGAATACTGGCATGGAAACCCATGCGCATATGGGTACCTTATTTTTGACAAAGGAGGCAAAAATATAAAATGGGACAAAGACAGCCTCTTCAAAAAATGGTGTTAGAAACTGGACAGCTACATGCAGAAGAATGAAGCTGGAACATTCCCTGACTCCATATACAAAGACAAACTCAAAATGGATTAAAGATCTACATGTAAGAATGTAGCCCATATGCGAAACGTGATATTTTCATAGAGGCTGAATACATTTTACTCTTGGAATGTCTGTACAGAATTCTAGAAGACTTGTTCTTATTCAGTTCTCAGTTTACTTGTGGATTCAGTGATACACTGTTTATTTAGGATGTGGTTAACCTGAAGGGGACTGGGGACCACCTGAACTAGCAATGGGAGCACAGTTCAGTGAAAAATGATTGGAATGAAAAAAGTCATAAGAGTATAAGGAAAATAAAGTGATGATTATTAATCAGTATCACCAAGTTAGAGTTGCTTGAGGCAAGGAAGAATAGTGTCATCGGAAGTGTTCAGAAGTAACCTTGCTCATTCAAGTTCTGACCATGTGGCATGATGCTGACTCCCTCCTATATGAACATATCTTAACCAATTAGCACTCAGTCCTCAGGGACGCAGCTTGCTTTATAAATCTGTCATTTTCTAAATAAGCAAGAGATGAGGCAAGAGTTATAGTAACATGAAATATAGAGTTGATAGATATAGATAAATATACAACCAAAATAGTTCACTATTTAGATTTGTTCCCTAACTTAGTGATATATACACTGAAGATACAGGATGCTTCCTAGTGATCCAGTGGTTAGGACATTGCACTTTCACTGCCAAGGGTGTGGATTCAATTCCTTGTTGAGGAAGTAAGATCCTGCAAACTGCAAGATGTGGAAATCTCATGATATATATATATATTACATATATGTTTATATATATAAATATTTGTATATAGATATTATGTCCATAATATATATAGGATCCTATGGGACAGAGAAAATCACTCACATAGTGGGCACTGTACATGCTTGTTAGTCGGTCAGTCATGTCCAATTCTCTGCAACTCAATGGACTAGGCAAGAATACTGGCATGGAAACCCATGCGCATATGGGTACCTTATTTTTGACAAAGGAGGCAAAAATATAAAATGGGACAAAGACAGCCTCTTCAAAAAATGGTGTTAGGGAAACTGGACAGCTACATGCAGAAGAATGAAGCTGGAACATTCCCTGACTCCATATACAAAGACAAACTCAAAATGGATTAAAGATCTACATGTAAGAATGTAGACCATACAACTCTTGGAGAAGAATATAGGCAGAATACTCAGTGACATAAATCAAAGCAAGATCTTCTATGATCTGCCCTCTGGAGTCATGGAAATAAAAACAAAAATAAACAAGTGGGACCTAATGAAACTTAAAAGCTTTGCACAGCATAAGAAACTATAAACAAGGTGAAGAGACAACCCACGGAATGGGAAAAAATAATAGCAAATGAAACAACTGACAAAGAACTAATCTCCAAAATATACAAGCAGCTCAATACTGAAAATACTGAAGAAACAAACAACTCAATCAAAAAATGGGAAAAAGACCTAAAGAGACATCTCTCCAAAGAAGACATACAGATGACCAAAAAATACATGAAGAGATGCCCAACAGTGCTTATTATTAGAGAAATGCAAATTAAAACTACAATGAGATATCACCTCACACCAGGCAGAATGGCCATCATCAAAAAATCTACAGATAATAAATGCTGGAGAGGGTGCAGAAAAAAGGGCACACTCCTGTATTGTTGGTGAGAATGTAAATTGATACAACCACTATGGAAGACAGTATGGCAATGCCTCAGAAAGTTAAGAATAGAAGCACGGTATGACCCAGAAATCCCAATATTAGGCTTATACCTTGTTGAAATCAAAAATGAAAGAGGCACCTATACCCCAATGTTCATTGCAGCACTCTATACAATAGCTAGAACATGGAAGCAACCTAGATGTCCATTGACGAATGAACGGATAAATCTACGGTACATATATACAATAGAGTACTTCTTGGCTGTAAAAAGAAATGCAGAAGAATCAGCCCTAATGAGGTGGATGAATCTGGAACCTATCATAAAAAGTGAAGTAAGTCACAAAGAGAAAGACAAGTATAGTATACTAACACATATATATGGAATCTAGTAAGATTGCACGAATAAATACACATGCAGAGTAGTGATGGAAAAACAGACATGGAGAACAGACTCATGGACACTGGAGGGAGGGAAGTGTCGGTAAGAGGTATGAAAATGGTAGCACAGAAACCTGTACTATCATACACAAAAGAGATAGCTATTGTCAATGTGCTTTGGGACTAAGGGATCCCAAATGGGGGCTATGTGACAGCCTGGAGGGGTGAGATGGGGCATACTGGGAGGGGGGCACAAGAAGGAGGGGTCAGGGATATACATATGACTTATCTAGGATTATATATATCTGTAAACCACCATGCAAAAACAAAAAGCAAAATGAAAGTAATTAAGTAAAAAAAAAAAAGGAATACTAGAATGGGGAGCCATTCCCTTCTTCATGGAAATCTTCCCAACTCAGGGATTGAATCTGGGTCTCCCACATTACAGGCAAATTCTTTCCTGTCTGAACCACTATGGGAGTCCCTTATGTGCCCACATAAACTATGTATTAAGCAATATTTAATAATAAAATATGAAACAACCTGTACTCTGCATAATACCATTTAGCTAACCTCTATATTTTATCCTTAGAACAGTCCTGTGATGAGGGTAAAGGGGAGGCAGGACTACATTTATTTTATCAATGAAGACACTGAGGTACAGACTGGTCACAGAGCTCAGACTAGGTCCCTTGCCTTCTTTTGTCAGTTGCTAGTTTTTCTAAGAGCCTGTTCTGCCCTGGTGAGATTAGCTTCTTGATCTCTATGGTGTTAAGGATTCTAAGACCATCTTTTATAATAGTTATTTTAAAGGAGAATATTCTTATGAAAAACCTCTAACTGATACAATAAAAAATACCTTTGAATGCTACCAAGAGTCACCATCTCCATACCATCACTCAGATTATTTTTGAAATCAAAAATGAAAGAGGCACCTATACCCCAATGTTCATTGCAGCACTCTATACAATAGCTAGAACATGGAAGCAACCTAGATGTCCATTGACGAATGAACGGATAAATCTACGGTACATATATACAATAGAGTACTTCTTGGCTGTAAAAGAAATGCAGAAGAATCAGCCCTAATGAGGTGGATGAATCTGGAACCTATCATAAAAAGTGAAGTAAGTCACAAAGAGAAAGACAAGTATAGTATACTAACACATATATATGGAATCTAGTAAGATTGCACGAATAAATACACATGCAGAGTAGTGATGGAAAAACAGACATGGAGAACAGACTCATGGACACTGGAGGGAGGGAAGTGTCGGTAAGAGGTATGAAAATGGTAGCACAGAAACCTGTACTATCATACACAAAAGAGATAGCTATTGTCAATGTGCTTTGGGACTAAGGGATCCCAAATGGGGGCTATGTGACAGCCTGGAGGGGTGAGATGGGGCATACTGGGAGGGGGGCACAAGAAGGAGGGGTCAGGGATATACATATGACTTATCTAGGATTATATATATCTGTAAACCACCATGCAAAAACAAAAAGCAAAATGAAAGTAATTAAGTAAAAAAAAAAAAGGAATACTAGAATGGGGAGCCATTCCCTTCTTCATGGAAATCTTCCCAACTCAGGGATTGAATCTGGGTCTCCCACATTACAGGCAAATTCTTTCCTGTCTGAACCACTATGGGAGTCCCTTATGTGCCCACATAAACTATGTATTAAGCAATATTTAATAATAAAATATGAAACAACCTGTACTCTGCATAATACCATTTAGCTAACCTCTATATTTTATCCTTAGAACAGTCCTGTGATGAGGGTAAAGGGGAGGCAGGACTACATTTATTTTATCAATGAAGACACTGAGGTACAGACTGGTCACAGAGCTCAGACTAGGTCCCTTGCCTTCTTTTGTCAGTTGCTAGTTTTTCTAAGAGCCTGTTCTGCCCTGGTGAGATTAGCTTCTTGATCTCTATGGTGTTAAGGATTCTAAGACCATCTTTTATAATAGTTATTTTAAAGGAGAATATTCTTATGAAAAACCTCTAACTGATACAATAAAAAATACCTTTGAATGCTACCAAGAGTCACCATCTCCATACCATCACTCAGATTATTTTTTGAATTTCCAGTTTATGTCTTTTTTTTCAAGACCTTTAGCTGACATGGAATGAAATGAACTTGGGCTCTTTCATAGCTTTCTCTCTAGGTCATACTGCAAAATTACTGTTCTGGCAGAGATTGTTTGCTCTTTTATTATTATTTTTTTAAATCTGGGTCCTCTTCTCTCTCTCTCTCTTTTTTTTTTTAATTTTTAATTTTGGCCTCTTTTATTGGTTTTTCGTATTTATTTATTTTCATCCATCTTTATTCTTTGGCCTGTGTGGGCTTTCCATTGCAGTGGCCCCTCTTATTGCAGAGCACCGCGCATACGCTCCAGAGTGCTGGCTTGTAATTGGACACACCGGTCCAGCCATTTTGCAGCATGTGGGATCTTCCTGGGCTAGGGATGGAACCAGTGCCCTTTGCACTACAAGGTGGACTCTTTGCCCACTGGATCACCAGGGAAGCCTGACTGTTTGCTCTTGAAACAGGTTATGGGCATGACAGAAATTTATGAAATGGTAAATGACTTGAGAAAAAATAACATGGATGTACCCACCAAATCCTCAAATAGTATTAGGATTATGTTGCTAATTTAAGCCAGTAAAAGGAATATAGAATGATTAAAAACTCTTCCTCTTAACCGTATTAGAATGACCTTCAAGTTACCTAGTGGTCTTTATAAGGATTTTCCAAAAAGAATTCACTGTACTCATTACACTGAGCATTTGAGTCCCTGAAGACACAGTGGTGACACCACGGGACAAAATCCCTATCACCTTAGCTGGTAATACAGGTGTTCATTGGTAATATATGCAGGTAAATGTACCAATTATTTGTCAAAACACATTTAACTATGCATATAAGACGTGTGTTCTATGCTCAGAACATAAACAGAATGAAAATGTAAATAGGAGTACATTTATTTATTCTTTTTTAAAAAAAATCACAAGTGTTCTTATGTTTATTTTAGACAATTTGGCAACTGTTAAAAATACGTTTTAAAAAAATGCATTTATTTGTCAGCTACAATTACTCACAATATTCTATGGATGCTCTATATTAAGTCATTTATTTATTTTTATTTTATAAAAGGTGCAATAGATGGATACTAAGAAATGAATATCTTTTTAAAGTAGGAATCATTTTTTTAAGTGTTTTTTCCCCCTCATTTCAGCAAAGGAATGTGGTGGTGTGTTTACAGATCCAAAGCGAATTTTTAAGTCTCCAGGCTTCCCAAATGAATACGATGATAACCAAATCTGCTACTGGCACATAAGACTCAAGTATGGTCAGCGTATTCACCTGAGGTTTTTGGACTTTGACCTCGAAGATGACCCAGCTTGCTTGGCTGACTATGTTGAAGTATACGACAGCTATGACGATGTCCATGGCTTCGTGGGAAGGTATGTGTTGCTTCTCCACACAGGAAGCTAATGAACATCCAATATTTTGCATGATGTTTCTTTAATTTCTCCCCAACTGTCCCTACAATATTGATTTTCTGGTTTATCTATTCCTCTGCAACACCTTTTCCTTTTCTAACCAAGATTTCGGTTTGCACTATTACTCATAACAAACCATAGTCAGATGCAACTTCTACTTATGATTAAAATTGTGATAGCTACTTTTTGATTTGTTAAATTGTAATAATTCATTAAATATTCTGTTTATAAAACCTTAAGATTTGACTAACAAGAGAGAGAAGATACATGAGATGGGAAATTTGTTGGGGATTTTAAGTGTTAGGATTTCTGTTGACCTACTAAAAATAATTATAAATTCAGTAATTGTTGCCTTTCTTCTGTGTACAAAGCATTGTACTAAGCATTATGGATATAGGGTAAATAAGTAAATTAGAGCCCCTTTTCCCATTCAGTTTTGCTAAAGAGACAATGGATATCTTCTTAAAAATAGTTTTCTTTGCCATAAAAAGCAAGTATTCCTTTCCTCAGTATTTCTCTCCTGGTTTTTCAACATGCTGGTACACAATATTTTTTGTGTGTTCTCACCTAATATCTCAATACATAAATTTTTAAATATTTTATCAAATACTATAATTAAAGAGTATACAGTTAGGTGTTTTAGATATTCATGTCCCCACTTAAATAATGTATATGTCAGACTATCCATCGTTAGTGGATTATCAGTTATCAAATTTCTACTATCTATGATAGTAGTTTAATGAAAGAAAATAGTGAGGATTATTAAAAATTATAGATAATATCATTTTATTGACTTTGAAATCTGTAACTTAAATACCAAAAAAAAACAAAGGCATTTCTTGCATAAATGAACAGCAACTTTGGAGGAAAAGTAGTCTTTTCTTGGTTCTTTAGCTGAGACTACTGTTATAGAAAAAAATGCAGAGTTTTTTTTTTTTTTGGTTCTACCTGTTTATTGCTACCAATCCATCTCACTCCACCCCCTCACACATGCATGCTCAGTCGTATAACCTCATGGACTGCAGCCCACTCAGCTCCTCTGTCCAGGATATTTCCCAGGCAAGAACTCTGGAGTGGGTTGCCATTTCCTTCTCCAAGTTTTTTAAAATAGTTTGAAAAAGACTAAAAGTAGGATCTGAGGAATTAAGAACAAAATCTCTTGAAAGAATGGACCTCCTACCTTGGGAATTAAGATCACATTTTAATTCTAAACCTATTTTAGAATCAATTATAGAAATCAATTACAGTTCTAGATACAAATGATTTTTTTTAATCTATAGACTAATTTGTTATTTATTGGATTATATTGTGTGATTTGCCTTTATAATATACCTTTTCCCTCTCTAGAATACATAACTCTTTCTTTAAAAACAAACTTTAAAAGTTTCCCAAGTAGATTCAAATTATCTACCACACAAAAAGTTTTGTGGACACACAGAGCAGAAATTCCACAAATCCTTTCTTAAGAATCTCAATACTGTAAGAAGAATGTTTCAAACAATATTTTAACCCCACTTTCCTCTTACAAGGGCTTCTCAGGTGGCGCTAGTGGTAAAGAACCCGCCTTCCAATGCACAAGACGTGCTCATGACTGAGCACATACACACCTCTTAGAGGAAATAAAGTACATCAATTATCAATTAGAGCAACTAGAAAGAGCAATATAATTACTATTCATGTGACTTCTCTTTTTTAAAAATTCTTTTTCAGATACTGTGGAGATAAGCTTCCAGAAGACATCATTAGTACAGGTAATGGCTCTAAACTGAGGATTGATGATTTGCTTTCTCAGTTTCACTGAAAGGGTCCAGTGGTTATTACTATACGTTTTTTAAAGTTGAGAGAACTGAAGACAGACATAGCTTGTCAAAGGCAAAAAAGTGTTAATTTACACTTAAAAAACTTGTAATTTTTTGGCACTAAAACTGAGTAGTCTCTGGCTAACTGTAGGAAATACAGTCGGAGATAATCTTCAATTTGCAAATCCATAAACACTGCTGTAGCTTATAATTCCCATAAAATGTAGTAACAAAGGCCCAAACTTTCATTGATAAATGATTGAAGCAATTTGTCAAGTTGGCAAAAATATCTTTCCCATTGAAAAAAATTTTACCTCTTATGTATTGCATTTTCACATTAGTACAGCAATCCCGAGTCATGTTAGGTGTTTTTAGCAGATATTACATGTGAAAAGGACTCTAAGGTCAAGTAAATTGAGAAACACTGGATTAAACAATGTTAAACAGATTTATTTGAAGATGGCAGAGAAATTTTACTATGCTAATTATGTATAGTTAATCTTAAAAAGCTAACTATAGTGGCCAATGTTTTCTAAATCTTTTTCCTCTAGCTAATTATATGACTGTTTCTTAAAATGTGTCCCAAGAAATTTCTCTGGAACAGCATTTATTTATCTCTAAAAAATAATACTATTGCAGGAAGGGGACCCTTACCAGGACCTAAAAGGAGGCTCCTGTCTAACACTCAAAAATGAATTGTCCAAGGAGACACATGTGTTGACAAAGCAAGAGATTTTATTGAAAAGTGTGCCCAGGTAGAGAGCAGCAGTTTAAGGGAACCCAGGAGAACTGCTCCGCCTCACGGCTCGCAGTCTCGTGTTTACAGTAATGGGATTTGATTCCGGGTTGCCTTTGGCCAGTCATTCTGGTTGCGCACACATTGCTCAGCCAAGATGGATGCCAGCGAGAAGGATTCTGGTAGATGGATTGGACAGTTGGTGTCTCCTTTTAATCTTTCCTGAACTCTTCCAGTTAGAGGTGGTTTATTAGTTCCATGTTCCTTACCAGGGCCTCCTCTTGTAAAATAACTCATTCAACTGATTTCTACCGTGTCTGGCCAGGGTGGGTGGTTTCAGTCAGTGTGATTCCCCTAACAATACCACGGCTATTGCCTCAAACTGCTACTTTCTGGCTAAGAACTTCTACTTTCTTTGATGTGTTCATTTTTCTTTTTATTTTCATCCCCAGCACTAGTAATTGCCATTCTGACTTGCCCTATTTTTCCTCCAAGCCATAAGAAAAGAATTATCACAATATTTCTGCAACTAAAAAGAACAAAACTATGTTGAGTTGCAACTCAAGCATAAACACTTGCTGTAGCTTATAATTACCAGAAAATGTAGTAACAAAGGCACAAACTTTCATTGATAAATGATTGAAGCAATTTGTCAAGTTGGCAAAAATATCTTTCCCATTGAAAAAAATTTTACCTCTTATGTATTGCATTTTCACATTAGTACAGCAATCCCGAGTCATGTTAGGTTTTTTTAGCAGATATTACATGTGAAAAGGACTCTAAGGTCAAGTAAATTGAGAAACACTGGATTAAACAATGTTAAACAGATTTATTTGAAGATGGCAGAGAAATTTTACTATGCTAATTATGTATAGTTAATCTTAAAAAGCTAACTATAGTGGCCAATGTTTTCTAAATCTTTTTCCTCTAGCTAATTATATGACTGTTTCTTAAAATGTGTCCCAAGAAATTTCTCTGGAACAGCATTTATTTATCTCTAAAAAGTAATACTATTGCAGGAAGGGGGACCCTTACCAGGACCTAAAAGGAGGCTCCTGTCTAACACTCAAAAATGAATTGTCCAAGGAGACACATGTGTTGACAAAGCAAGAGATTTTATTGAAAAGTGTGCCCAGGTAGAGAGCAGCAGTTTAAGGGAACCCAGGAGAACTGCTCCGCCTCACGGCTCGCAGTCTCGTGTTTACAGTAATGGGATTTGATTCCGGGTTGCCTTTGGCCAGTCATTCTGGTTGCGCACACATTGCTCAGCCAAGATGGATGCCAGCGAGAAGGATTCTGGTAGATGGATTGGACAGTTGGTGTCTCCTTTTAATCTTTCCTGAACTCTTCCAGTTAGAGGTGGTTTATTAGTTCCATGTTCCTTACCAGGGCCTCCTCTTGTAAAATAACTCATTCAACTGATTTCTACCGTGTCTGGCCAGGGTGGGTGGTTTCAGTCAGTGTGATTCCCCTAACAATACCACGGCTATTGCCTCAAACTGCTACTTTCTGGCTAAGAACTTCTACTTTCTTTGATGTGTTCATTTTTCTTTTTATTTTCATCCCCAGCACTAGTAATTGCCATTCTGACTTGCCCTATTTTTCCTCCAAGCCATAAGAAAAGAATTATCACAATATTTCTGCAACTAAAAAGAACAAAACTATGTTGAGTTGCAATCTCGAAGCAGTTCCTAAACTGGGATAATACTAGATAAATTAGTCCCACACCCAAGCTTTGCAGTGCACGTAATTTTAATTGATGAATCATTGTAAGAGATGGAAAATTTTGTTCAGTCCTGGAATGATTGAAGTGTAAAGTTCATTAATTCGTTACTCTGTTATAACCTTCCTAGGAAGAGTAATCTGTTAAACTTTTTATTTATCTCTTACTCTTTACTTAGGAACATATTTCATGTTAACAGAAAACTAAAGACATTTTATGAGATGTAGGAGCATAGTTGGGAGGGGGAGGGTAAAAATTCTACTTTTAAAAAAAAAAATGAAACTGAGTGACAGTCCAAAGGAAGCCTGAAACTTAGTATTTTTCTTGTTTTGTCTAAAACAGACAATATTTACTCCAAATGTAATACCAAATCAGTGTTTCTCTTGCACAACTGCAAGAAACTTAAAAAAGAAAAACCCATACAACTTATTATCCAAAGAGAAACAAACCAACAGGAAAGAACATAGCTAAATAAAATGCCAAAGATTTAGCAAAACAGCAGGGAACTGATAGAGAGTAATAGAAAAAGAAGATATAAAATATGTTTAAGGTACTATTCTATCAGTCAAGCATAATGCAGTTAACATTTTGATCTAGTTTTCTTCTTAAACATATACTTACTTACTGAAGCCTGTGTGCCCTAGAGCCTGAGTTCCACAACAAGAGAAGTCCCCACTAGAGCCTGCTCACCTTTTGTTCCTGTAGCCAAGGAGCTCAGATGGATTGGACAGTTGGTGTCTCCTTTTAATCTTTCCTGAACTCTTCCAGTTAGAGGTGGTTTATTAGTTCCATGTTCCTTACCAGGGCCTCCTCTTGTAAAATAACTCATTCAACTGATTTCTACCGTGTCTGGCCAGGGTGGGTGGTTTCAGTCAGTGTGATTCCCCTAACAATACCACGGCTATTGCCTCAAACTGCTACTTTCTGGCTAAGAACTTCTACTTTCTTTGATGTGTTCATTTTTCTTTTTATTTTCATCCCCAGCACTAGTAATTGCCATTCTGACTTGCCCTATTTTTCCTCCAAGCCATAAGAAAAGAATTATCACAATATTTCTGCAACTAAAAAGAACAAAACTATGTTGAGTTGCAATCTCGAAGCAGTTCCTAAACTGGGATAATACTAGATAAATTAGTCCCACACCCAAGCTTTGCAGTGCACGTAATTTTAATTGATGAATCATTGTAAGAGATGGAAAATTTTGTTCAGTCCTGGAATGATTGAAGTGTAAAGTTCATTAATTCGTTACTCTGTTATAACCTTCCTAGGAAGAGTAATCTGTTAAACTTTTTATTTATCTCTTACTCTTTACTTAGGAACATATTTCATGTTAACAGAAAACTAAAGACATTTTATGAGATGTAGGAGCATAGTTGGGAGGGGGAGGGTAAAAATTCTACTTTTAAAAAAAAAAATGAAACTGAGTGACAGTCCAAAGGAAGCCTGAAACTTAGTATTTTTCTTGTTTTGTCTAAAACAGACAATATTTACTCCAAATGTAATACCAAATCAGTGTTTCTCTTGCACAACTGCAAGAAACTTAAAAAAGAAAAACCCATACAACTTATTATCCAAAGAGAAACAAACCAACAGGAAAGAACATAGCTAAATAAAATGCCAAAGATTTAGCAAAACAGCAGGGAACTGATAGAGAGTAATAGAAAAAGAAGATATAAAATATGTTTAAGGTACTATTCTATCAGTCAAGCATAATGCAGTTAACATTTTGATCTAGTTTTCTTCTTAAACATATACTTACTTACTGAAGCCTGTGTGCCCTAGAGCCTGAGTTCCACAACAAGAGAAGTCCCCACAATAAGAAGCCTGCTCACCTCAACTACAGAGTGGCCCCCACTCCCTGCAACTAGAGAAGAGCCTGTGGCAGCAGTGAAAATCCAGAATAGCCAAAATAAATAAATAAATAAAAAGAACACAGAAAATAAAGTAAAACCTACCCATAATTGTATCACTTTAATAAAAGGCAAGAAAGGGCCCACCCTTCTCATCTCTCCCTACCCAAAAAAACACTGAATGACTATTCCTGCAATATACAAACATTATATACATGGAGACTATGAAGTTATTTCCAAGTCACAGTATAATATTTAGATCATTTTAATTCTTTTTAATGACTACCTAATAGGTGCCATAGTTCATCATATACCAATATGTAACATCCTGAAGGCAGTTGTTTTTGATTTTTACTTTGCTATTCAACATTTCACCAGATATTTTTAAAAAATATTTCTTTATTTGGCTATGATAGGTCTTAGTTGCAGCATGTGGGATCTAGTTCCCTGACCAGGATTGAACCCTGGCCCTCTGCAGTGCAGAGTCTTAGCCACTGAACCACCAGAGAAGTCCTCTATACATTTTTAAATCTACTTGTTAGCCATATATAAATAAATATATATATATATATATATATATATTTTTTTTTTTTTTGCTTGATTGCACTGGGTTTTAGTTGCAGCATATGGAATCTGGTTCCCTGATCAGGGATCAAACCCTGGGCCTTCTGCATTGGGAGTGCATAGTTTTAGGCATTGGACCACCAGAGAAGTCTCCCTATTTTTTTTTAAAAGAGTTAATTCCTATAAATTACTTTTGGAGTCACAGACAACATATACTTAGATATGGATGTGGATGTGTTTATGCTTAGTCATATCTGACTCTTTGCAACCCCACAGACTTTAGCCCACCAGGTTCCACTGTCCATGGAACTTCCCAGGCAAGAATATTGGAATGGGTTGCAAAACAGCAGGAACTGATAGAGAGTAATAGAAAAAGAAGATATAAAATATGTTTAAGGTACTATTCTATCAGTCAAGCATAATGCAGTTAACATTTTGATCTAGTTTTCTTCTTAAACATATACTTACTTACTGAAGCCTGTGTGCCCTAGAGCCTGAGTTCCACAACAAGAGAAGTCCCCACAATAAGAAGCCTGCTCACCTCAACTACAGAGTGGCCCCCACTCCCTGCAACTAGAGAAGAGCCTGTGGCAGCAGTGAAAATCCAGAATAGCCAAAATAAATAAATAAATAAAAAGAACACAGAAAATAAAGTAAAACCTACCCATAATTGTATCACTTTAATAAAAGGCAAGAAAGGGCCCACCCTTCTCATCTCTCCCTACCCAAAAAAACACTGAATGACTATTCCTGCAATATACAAACATTATATACATGGAGACTATGAAGTTATTTCCAAGTCACAGTATAATATTTAGATCATTTTAATTTTTTTTAATGACTACCTAATAGGTGCCATAGTTCATCATATACCAATATGTAACATCCTGAAGGCAGTTGTTTTTGATTTTTACTTTGCTATTCAACATTTCACCAGATATTTTTAAAAAATATTTCTTTATTTGGCTATGATAGGTCTTAGTTGCAGCATGTGGGATCTAGTTCCCTGACCAGGATTGAACCCTGGCCCTCTGCAGTGCAGAGTCTTAGCCACTGAACCACCAGAGAAGTCCTCTATACATTTTTAAATCTACTTGTTAGCCATATATAAATAAATATATATATATATATATATATATATTTTTTTTTTTTTGCTTGATTGCACTGGGTTTTAGTTGCAGCATATGGAATCTGGTTCCCTGATCAGGGATCAAACCCTGGGCCTTCTGCATTGGGAGTGCATAGTTTTAGGCATTGGACCACCAGAGAAGTCTCCCTATTTTTTTTTTAAAGAGTTAATTCCTATAAATTACTTTTGGAGTCACAGACAACATATACTTAGATATGGATGTGGATGTGTTTATGCTTAGTCATATCTGACTCTTTGCAACCCCACAGACTTTAGCCCACCAGGTTCCACTGTCCATGGAACTTCCCAGGCAAGAATATTGGAATGGGTTGCCATTTCCTTTTCCAGGGATCTTCCTGACCCAGGGATCAAACCTGCAACTTGTGTCTCTTGCATTGGCAGCTGGATTTTTTACCACTGTGCCACCTGGGCAGCCCTAGATGTGGACAGATGTTGCCAAATTAGCACGAAGCCTTATATTCCCGATTTCTCTTTTAACCAGTTGTGCTGTGCTGTGCTTACTCAGTCATGTCCAACTGTTTGCGACCCCACAGACTGTAGCCCATCAGGCTTCTCTATCCATGGGGACTCCCCAGGCAAGAATACTGGAGTGGGTTGCCATGGCCTCCTCCAGGAGATCTTTCCAACCCAGGGATCAAACCCAGGTCTCTGACAGTGCAGGTAGATTCTTTACCATCTTAGCCCCCAGGGAGGCTCAAGACTGGTGTGGGTAGCCTATCCATTCTCCGGGAGATCTTCCCGACCCAAGAATCAAACCAGGGTCTCCTGCATTGCAGGTGAAGTAATCTACTAAAAAAAAATTTTTTTTTGTTCTTAATTAAAGTAAATCTCCCAAGTTTGAGAAGAGTGTAGTAGACCACAGTATGAACTTTAGGTTCAAACCTGGTTCTGTCATTTATAACCCTGTGGCCTTGGGCAAATTACTCAGGCTCTCAGTGCCTCAATTTCATCTATAAAATGACTATTTTAATAGTATGCACCTCATTGCGTTGCTGTCAAAAATAAGATGAAAGACACTTAAAGCTATGCCTGACAAACACTAGCACTCAGTGTAAACAGGGCTTTTGTAAAGAAATCTAGATAAGTATCTGGATTAAGGAGGCTTTTGCCACCTGAAAAATATTCCTACATTTATTTCATATAAGAAAGTGTCTCCTTTTTATTTTTGGTACATGTTGGTCTTTAATGCAGGTAACACGTAGCTATGTGCTTTGTGTAAAAAGAGTTCTAGCTTTGTGGTTTTTTCTTTTTTCTTCTTAAAAAATGCAAGGTTTACTGCCACCATTTAGTAAATAACCCATCCATATCTCAATGGTTTGAACTGCCTGCTGTTCTCTTGTAATTCTATGGATGTTCATTCTACAAAGAATACCTTTTCGAACAGAATAGACAAAATTTCCTGGAGAGCCACAGGGAAAATCTGAAAATCCTTGCTCCACTCTACAGTTTGAGAATCTGGTTCTGAATTCTGGGAGTCTTGTCTATGAATTTTTATATTCTCCTTATGAGAATGATGAGTCTTTGAATTGTCAGCCAAATTGAAGGAGAATAACATCTTGGTTCTTCTGCATCTTCCTCCTTCACAGGAAACGTCATGACCTTGAAGTTTCTAAGCGATGCTTCAGTGACAGCAGGAGGTTTCCAAATCAAATACTTGGCAGTGGATCCTCTGTCCAAATCCAGTCAAGGAAAGAATGCAAGTACTACAAGTGCTACTACGACCGGAAATAAGAACATCTTAGCTGGAAGATTCAGCCATTTATAGAAGCAGAAAGAGACAATCTGTATTTATGTTTCTATCTTTTGGAACACTTTTGATCTCTCACTTATATATTATTATTATTGTTAGCATTTATTTATTATTTTTCTAATGTGAAAGCAATACATGATAATTTGGTGAAAATAGGGAAAACTTTTGAGCGAGGAAAGAAAATCTCCCATAATCTCACTTGTGTAACACTAGAAAGCATTAATGTTTATATATTTTTCTTTTAGTCATTTTTTGATTTGTGGTATATGTATATATGCATCTATATGCATATGTACTTCAAATTTTGGAATCCTGCTCTATGTACAGTTTGAAGTCTTGTTTTTTTTTTACCTTGAACTTTATTGTGTACACATATCCGCATCACTGGGTATCCTACAAAATTTATTTTAAAGCTATGCCTGACAAACACTAGCACTCAGTGTAAACAGGGCTTTTGAAAGTCTAGATAAGTATCTGGATTAAGGAGGCTTTTGCCACCTGAAAATATTCCTACATTTATTTCATATAAGAAAGTGTCTCCTTTTTATTTTTGGTACATGTTGGTCTTTAATGCAGGTAACACGTAGCTATGTGCTTTGTGTAAAAAGAGTTCTAGCTTTGTGGTTTTTTCTTTTTTCTTCTTAAAAAATGCAAGGTTTACTGCCACCATTTAGTAAATAACCCATCCATATCTCAATGGTTTGAACTGCCTGCTGTTCTCTTGTAATTCTATGGATGTTCATTCTACAAAGAATACCTTTTCGAACAGAATAGACAAAATTTCCTGGAGAGCCACAGGGAAAATCTGAAAATCCTTGCTCCACTCTACAGTTTGAGAATCTGGTTCTGAATTCTGGGAGTCTTGTCTATGAATTTTTATATTCTCCTTATGAGAATGATGAGTCTTTGAATTGTCAGCCAAATTGAAGGAGAATAACATCTTGGTTCTTCTGCATCTTCCTCCTTCACAGGAAACGTCATGACCTTGAAGTTTCTAAGCGATGCTTCAGTGACAGCAGGAGGTTTCCAAATCAAATACTTGGCAGTGGATCCTCTGTCCAAATCCAGTCAAGGAAAGAATGCAAGTACTACAAGTGCTACTACGACCGGAAATAAGAACATCTTAGCTGGAAGATTCAGCCATTTATAGAAGCAGAAAGAGACAATCTGTATTTATGTTTCTATCTTTTGGAACACTTTTGATCTCTCACTTATATATTATTATTATTGTTAGCATTTATTTATTATTTTTCTAATGTGAAAGCAATACATGATAATTTGGTGAAAATAGGGAAAACTTTTGAGCGAGGAAAGAAAATCTCCCATAATCTCACTTGTGTAACACTAGAAAGCATTAATGTTTATATATTTTTCTTTTAGTCATTTTTTGATTTGTGGTATATGTATATATGCATCTATATGCATATGTACTTCAAATTTTGGAATCCTGCTCTATGTACAGTTTGAAGTCTTGTTTTTTTTTTTTTTTACCTTGAACTTTATTGTGTACACATATCCCGCATCACTGGGTATCCTACAAAAACTTCAAACAGCTGTAAAATGTCCATGGCATGATTGTTTCATACTTTATATAAACCTGTCTCTATTGTGGGAATTACTGGTTGTTTTAATAAATATTGTTTCAATAAACATCATTGAACATACATGTATTTGGACAGTCTTCTAATTATCAGAGATTCGGTCCTAGAGATGGAATTACTAAATCAAGGATTAATTAAAATAACAAAAAAATTTTTTTTCAGGTAGGTCACCTGGACACTGATGGGGTGGGTGGTAGGCTGGATGGCAGGTGGCCCACACTCACTCAGCAGACAAAGGCATCTTCTAGGGCAGCAAGAAAGTGAATGGACTAGGAAAATAGCAGGTTATTACCCAGTAGCATTAAGGGCACATCTGAACTTTGTGATACAGACTTTTATTTCTTAATTTAAAAAAATAGATTTTAAATTTTTTGGTCACTCCACATGGCATAGAGGGGGTCTTAGTTCCAAGACCAGGGGGAGAACTCGTGCCCCCTGCAGTGGAAGTGAAGAGTTCTAACCATAGATTGCCAGGGAATTCTCTGTGGTGTGGACCATTAGTGAAAGAGTAGAAGTCACAAGAGTTGGGCTTTTGCCAGGTGCGTATGATAAAACAAGGGGCAAGGGGGTAGAGGATGTGGGTAAGGAGGCATTGCAATGATAAACCTAGGAATTCAGTTTCATAAGAAATGAAGAGAGGACAGTAAAGAAATGAGTAACAGTAAAAAATTGGCAGACTCAATGAAGTAAAGATCTCATAGAGGTTCAAAGGACTTTCTAACCAGTATGAAAGACATGCACTGGAGAGACAGCGGTAGTGGTCCGCAAACAAGCTATTAAATGTATAGTAGGCAGAGCAGTGCTCTTCTGAAGATGTCTGCATCCTAATCCCCACAGAGGTGACTGTGTTATCTTACTTGGCAAAAGGGACTTTGCACAAGTGATTAAGTCAAGAACCTTAAAATGGGCTAGTATCTTGGACTGCCCAGGTGGGTCCAATAAGATTAAAAGCAGAAAGATCAAGGCTTAAGAAAAGAGAGTCAGAGAAAGTATGTGACAAGAAAGCGAGGCCAGAAAGATGCAACATTGATGGCTTTGAAGACAGAAGTAAGGAGCCATAGGCAAAGGAATGTGGGTGATTTTTTGAAGTGGGAAAAGCCAAAGAAAGAAATTCTTCCCAAGAGCACCCAGACAGAATACATCCCTGGGGACTCACTGATTTTAGCTCAATGAGTCCCATTGGACTTCTGAAATACAGAACAGTAAGGTAAAAAGTTCCTGTTACTTGAAGTCACTGTGTATGCTATAATTTGAGGGGAGCAGTGATAGAAAGCTAATACCTCTTAATGAGTTTCATGCAGGCTTAGAATTAGGAATAAAATCTAATTCTAGATTTTAAAGCATACACAAGAAGAAGCTGTAAACAGAAGACAGCTGTTTTCCCAAATTCAGAAGAACTAATTTAGGTAAATGTTATTTAAGGTTAGTACAACATTTCTCTGTTTATATGTTTCCCTACTTACATGTAATACTTTTTCACTTCCTTATGAATTTTTTCACTCATTTAAAAAAAAATTTTCCCTCACATCTATAGGTTTTTTCATCTTTTTCTCCCATAGTTTTAAAAAATTTAAGCATAATTAGCTAAAAATATTATTTCAGGTATACAACATAGTAATTTGATGTTTGTACATTACAAAATGATCATCATTTTAAGTCTAATTAACATCTGTCACCATATAAAGTTACTACAATACTACTGACTATATTCCTCCCATGAATGGAATTTAAATAGTAAATTGAAGAATGTGTAAAAATTTGAAAATTATAATGCTCACTAGGCTATAAGGAATTACTATCGATGATAACGATGGTGAATATGAATCCTCTAAAATTTTCCTGAAAATAATCTTCAAATGAGTGAAATATTTAGAATGATATTAAATGCCATCTATTACCACTGACCTAGATTCTCCTATATCTATGGTGTAGTGAGAATATTACACACAGGATCAGAGATGGGTTATAATAATTTCTAGAAATCAAAGGTGACTGTGTTATCTTACTTGGCAAAAGGGACTTTGCACGTTTCAGACCAAAGGAAACTGCCCAGGTGGGTCCAATAAGATTAAAAGCAGAAAGATCAAGGCTTAAGAAAAGAGAGTCAGAGAAAGTATGTGACAAGAAAGCGAGGCCAGAAAGATGCAACATTGATGGCTTTGAAGACAGAAGTAAGGAGCCATAGGCAAAGGAATGTGGGTGATTTTTTGAAGTGGGAAAAGCCAAAGAAAGAAATTCTTCCCAAGAGCACCCAGACAGAATACATCCCTGGGGACTCACTGATTTTAGCTCAATGAGTCCCATTGGACTTCTGAAATACAGAACAGTAAGGTAAAAAGTTCCTGTTACTTGAAGTCACTGTGTATGCTATAATTTGAGGGGAGCAGTGATAGAAAGCTAATACCTCTTAATGAGTTTCATGCAGGCTTAGAATTAGGAATAAAATCTAATTCTAGATTTTAAAGCATACACAAGAAGAAGCTGTAAACAGAAGACAGCTGTTTTCCCAAATTCAGAAGAACTAATTTAGGTAAATGTTATTTAAGGTTAGTACAACATTTCTCTGTTTATATGTTTCCCTACTTACATGTAATACTTTTTCACTTCCTTATGAATTTTTTCACTCATTTAAAAAAAAATTTTCCCTCACATCTATAGGTTTTTTCATCTTTTTCTCCCATAGTTTTAAAAAATTTAAGCATAATTAGCTAAAAATATTATTTCAGGTATACAACATAGTAATTTGATGTTTGTACATTACAAAATGATCATCATTTTAAGTCTAATTAACATCTGTCACCATATAAAGTTACTACAATACTACTGACTATATTCCTCCCATGAATGGAATTTAAATAGTAAATTGAAGAATGTGTAAAAATTTGAAAATTATAATGCTCACTAGGCTATAAGGAATTACTATCGATGATAACGATGGTGAATATGAATCCTCTAAAATTTTCCTGAAAATAATCTTCAAATGAGTGAAATATTTAGAATGATATTAAATGCCATCTATTACCACTGACCTAGATTCTCCTATATCTATGGTGTAGTGAGAATATTACACACAGGATCAGAGATGGGTTATAATAATTTCTATAAATCTGGCTGAATCATTTATAAATATTCCTACTGAGATTTAGAATGCACAATGATCATATTCTAAGATCATAAAGGAAGAGTTATATATAGATCATTTTCAGTAAAAATTTTCATACAAAAAATTAGTACAGGAAAAAGTGAGACAGAACATTTTTAAAACATTTTCTTTGTTCAATTTACCATCTTTTCCATTTCTAACCTAGTATTTTTTATGTTCTAGAAATTCCATTTTATTTGAATGTTTTCAGCTTAATACCTGATCAGATGTATTTATAGATTTTCTTTCTCTTTCTTTGTTCTTTTTTTCTTTGTCATGCTTATGTGTGGGTTCAGGAGGTTCTTTTTTTAAGTTTTACTTACTTTCAATTGAGTTTGATTTCAATTTCTCTCTCTGAAAATAAAACAAATTTACTAATATTTATACATGTACATATTCGGTATTTTATTTAATATAACATTCAAATTCAGATGTTTTTGAGGAAAATTTTTTGGAAAGGAAGTTTTTTGGGAATATATTTTACAACTTATTCCCCATAAAACAATTTTTTCCAGGCTCTGCTTTTTTTTGAAGGCAAGTTGTTTTCATGTCTTGTGTTGTTTTAAAATTTCTAAAATATATATCCACAGCTATTTAATTTCCTTCTGAACAAATGCCCAGCAAAGAAAACCACAAGAAGAAATCACATCCCACAAAACCTCAATGTATGAAAGTGGATTCCCTAAAAACACAAACTCTTGGGCCCCCACTGGGAAAGCCACATCCTTAGAGTATTTTGAAAATACAAAACAGATTTTGAGCATTTATGTGACTGTTAAACAACTATAAACAGGACTATTACTTGCCTAAGTATTAATAACCTCACAGTGGTTCTCTTATGTCAAAAGAAAAGTTACATGGTACTAGATTTAACTGAATCAAGACATTCATTTAAAATAAAATTTCATGTACAATACAGTATGAAAAATAATATTCACATTGTTTTTTGAATTTTTATCTGTGCTACAACGAATGGTAATCACAAAACAATCTTTATATTGCTCTTTTTGTTTTTCTATTCAAAAACACCAAGTATTTTAGTAATTAGTATTTTTCAAATACAAACAAGTACACTTAAAACAACAGTGTGATGGGAGTTCCCTGGTGATCCGTGATTAGCACTCTGTGTTCCTAATGCAAGAGGTCTGGATTTTATCCCTGGTCAGGGAACTAGATCCCACATGCTGCAACTAAGACCTGATGAAGCCAAATAAAATAAATAACAGTGTATTGATGATGCCGACGGTGATCGCTCTCATTTCACTCAAGAAAGGCCAATGATTCCCATGACTTAGAAGACCCATCATGATTTGGCCTCCTCCCTCTATCCTCTCTCCTCTCATCTCTTTCTCTCCTCCCTTACCTCTTGTCTACCATTACTTCATTCCAGTCAGACTGCAATCCTTAGTGGGCCCTTTATTCAATTATCTTCTTCCTAAAATTTCATATTCCTTTTCCTACTTTATTCTTATCCTTAGGAGTTACTGCTACTTATACACTGAATTATTTACCTTGGTTTGGTCCCCTACTAGAACATAAGGTCCATGACAACAGTGATTTTTGCTAGGATTTTGCTTATTTCAGTATTGTATCTATAGGGCCTGCAATAGAGCCAGTGCATAGAAAATCCTCAATTAAATGAAGGAATGTATTAGTGTTAGGCTTTTACTCAGAATAAAATACAGTATATGAATATAACTTGCTTAAAAGTCATAAGGCCTTCCCTAGAGGCTCAATGATAAAGAATACCAATGTAGGAGACATTCTTACCATCTGCCAAAAATTAAGTAATAGAAAAGGTATGTCTTCTGTATCAGCTAGGATCCAGTCAGGAGACTTGAAACCACATAGTCTTAATAATTTGAACACACAAAGTTTACATAAAGAATTATTAACTACTAAAAGAGATTTTTTTTTTAACAAGTAGCAATGTATTGGCTTATAGGAAGCAAAAATAAAGAGATATAAGCATTTATACATAGAGCCACAAACTGTGAGACAGAACTCTATGAGATAAAGCACCCTTGGAAGAATCCTCCCAGGACCGAGACCAGACTTTTTTGAATTTTTATCTGTGCTACAACGAATGGTAATCACAAAACAATCTTTATATTGCTCTTTTTGTTTTTCTATTCAAAAACACCAAGTATTTTAGTAATTAGTATTTTTCAAATACAAACAAGTACACTTAAAACAACAGTGTGATGGGAGTTCCCTGGTGATCCGTGATTAGCACTCTGTGTTCCTAATGCAAGAGGTCTGGATTTTATCCCTGGTCAGGGAACTAGATCCCACATGCTGCAACTAAGACCTGATGAAGCCAAATAAAATAAATAACAGTGTATTGATGATGCCGACGGTGATCGCTCTCATTTCACTCAAGAAAGGCCAATGATTCCCATGACTTAGAAGACCCATCATGATTTGGCCTCCTCCCTCTATCCTCTCTCCTCTCATCTCTTTCTCTCCTCCCTTACCTCTTGTCTACCATTACTTCATTCCAGTCAGACTGCAATCCTTAGTGGGCCCTTTATTCAATTATCTTCTTCCTAAAATTTCATATTCCTTTTCCTACTTTATTCTTATCCTTAGGAGTTACTGCTACTTATACACTGAATTATTTACCTTGGTTTGGTCCCCTACTAGAACATAAGGTCCATGACAACAGTGATTTTTGCTAGGATTTTGCTTATTTCAGTATTGTATCTATAGGGCCTGCAATAGAGCCAGTGCATAGAAAATCCTCAATTAAATGAAGGAATGTATTAGTGTTAGGCTTTTACTCAGAATAAAATACAGTATATGAATATAACTTGCTTAAAAGTCATAAGGCCTTCCCTAGAGGCTCAATGATAAAGAATACCAATGTAGGAGACATTCTTACCATCTGCCAAAAATTAAGTAATAGAAAAGGTATGTCTTCTGTATCAGCTAGGATCCAGTCAGGAGACTTGAAACCACATAGTCTTAATAATTTGAACACACAAAGTTTACATAAAGAATTATTAACTACTAAAAGAGATTTTTTTTTTAACAAGTAGCAATGTATTGGCTTATAGGAAGCAAAAATATAAAGAGATATAAGCATTTATACATAGAGCCACAAACTGTGAGACAGAACTCTATGAGATAAAGCACCCTTGGAAGAATCCTCCCAGGACCGAGACCCAGACTTTGCTGGAGAGGGTAACAATGGCCCCTGGGTAGCAGAGAAATCATAGTGGTATTTAAATCAAGCAGGATCCTGCATAAGTCCCTCTACATCCCCCCGCTTCTTATTTATAGGAAAAAACTGGTCTCTTAGGCCTTCTCTGAGTTCCAAACAGCAGACTCAATTAATCATTAAAGAAGTGAGAGAATAGAGAAATTAAGGAAAAGCTATCAAGCAAGGAAAGTTAATACTAGCTTGAGCAATAGTTCACTGATAAACAGAATCACAGGATTCCTAGCTTCTCCTCAAGGGATAGAGATAAAAATCTGATGCGTATCTTTGAATCATTTTGCAGAAGTTAAAGCCCTCCCCCTCCCCCCCCAACCCCCAGTGGAAGATGTTGACTACGTGCAAATCAGAAGCACTAGACGCCAGACTGGTTGGAACCAGCAGACTGATTAAGATTCCTGAAACATCACCCCCACTACCAACCAATCAGAAGAATGTCTACAAGCCCTATGACCCTTAGTCCTAATGTTGCCTGTAAACATTCTTGCCTGAAAGACACAGGGGAGTTCAGGTCTTTTGAACATTAGCTGTCTATTCTCCTTACTTGCCTGCATGGTAAGTCACTTCAGTTAGTCCGACTCTTTGTGACGCTATGGACTGTAGCCTGTCGGCCTCCTCTGTCCATGGGATTTTCCAGGCAAGAACACTGGAGTGGGTTGCACCCTGCAAATAAATGTTGTACTTTCCATCACCAGGATCCAGAGTCAGTAGACTGGGTTTGCTGTGCAACATGCAAGTGAACCCAAGTTAAGTTTGTAACACGACTGTGCAGGTGGAACTTTCTGGAAAGCACTCTATGTGGTGGTGGGCGGGGAAGCTATTCTTAAAGCAGTGTCTTATGGAAGACCCTTCATTACTCAAATCATCTGAGGTGGGTGCTAAGGAGCCCTCAATTCCAAGTCCTGAAGCATAGCTGGAGATGGATGCAGAATAAGCTCTGTGCCCTGTAAGAACTTGCTGAGCACGCACAGGGAAACCAGGAAGGAAAGCGAAAAGTCCCACCCCCAATCTCTCCAGTGCTCGCCACTGACAAAGCTTAACACCATGCAAAGGTGCATAATGGATTAATTTAAAAAAAAATTTTTTTCTTTTTTTCATTCAGATCCATGATGGAATATTTGTAATTCTATAACATATATTTTATTACCTAACAATTATTTTCTTTAATTCTGTGTATTTATTTATTAATTTTTAAAATTTTTACTTTTTGGTTGCACCCTGTGGAATGTGAGATTTTAGTTTTCAGTTTCCTGACCAGGGATTGAACCTGCACCCTCTGCATTAGAAGCACAGAGTGTTCACCACTGAACCATCAGAAAGTCTCATAAAGGGTAAAATGATTTTTTTAAGGAATAATTTTAAAGGGGCTCATCGCCATTTTCACAGAATAGGCAATGAAATATTTAGAACTGAAAAGCAATAAACTGAATACTGGCACAGTATCTGTATCCTCAAATTATAAAAAATAGAACTATTTCACATACTCTTGAAGATTTGGGAAAATGTCTATTTCCTACCCTAAACCTATATTCTTAGAAGACAGTACAGTATACAGGCCAAAACTTTATTCCACAGACATATTATCTGAAATATATATGCCTTCAGAATATGTGAACTTTCTAAAATAAAAATGTCATTTGTGCTCAGAAGTTTACTGGACAAATTCATTCAAGTGTTATAGGTTATAGTTATACTGATAAATTAGTGAGCTGTTCAGGAATGATAAATTCAAAAAGATGAAAGATTTAAGAATTAGCAACATGTAATATAAACTGCACCAATTATAAATATGTCATATGTTGTCATTTTTGCTGGGAAGTATTCATATTTGAATTATAATTATAAGATTTGCTTAAAATAGTTAAGTGCTACACTTTGAACAAAAGTCTTTCAATTCAGGGTTTCCTTGGTGGTCCAGTGGGTAAAGAGTCCACCTTGCAGTGCAAGGGGTACCGTTTAGATCTCTGGCCCAGGAAGACCCCTGTGTGGTGGAGTGGCTGGACCGGTGTGTCCAAATATGAGCCAGTGCTCTGGAGTGCATGAGCCCAGAGCTGGTGCTCTGCAATGGGAGAGGCCACTGCAATGGGAGGTCCACACAGGCTGAAGAATAAAGATGGTGAAAATAAATCAATAAACCCCAATAAAAGAGGTCAAAGTTAAAAAGTCTGTCAGTTCTAAGAAATCTTGGGTCCATTAGGATATCAGGCATGAAAATTACCTGTTTTCTCTACTTCAATTTTGTTAAGCTTTATTTATTAATTTTTAAAATTTTTACTTTTTGGTTGCACCCTGTGGAATGTGAGATTTTAGTTTTCAGTTTCCTGACCAGGGATTGAACCTGCACCCTCTGCATTAGAAGCACAGAGTGTTCACCACTGAACCATCAGAAAGTCTCATAAAGGGTAAAATGATTTTTTTAAGGAATAATTTTAAAGGGGCTCATCGCCATTTTCACAGAATAGGCAATGAAATATTTAGAACTGAAAAGCAATAAACTGAATACTGGCACAGTATCTGTATCCTCAAATTATAAAAAATAGAACTATTTCACATACTCTTGAAGATTTGGGAAAATGTCTATTTCCTACCCTAAACCTATATTCTTAGAAGACAGTACAGTATACAGGCCAAAACTTTATTCCACAGACATATTATCTGAAATATATATGCCTTCAGAATATGTGAACTTTCTAAAATAAAAATGTCATTTGTGCTCAGAAGTTTACTGGACAAATTCATTCAAGTGTTATAGGTTATAGTTATACTGATAAATTAGTGAGCTGTTCAGGAATGATAAATTCAAAAAGATGAAAGATTTAAGAATTAGCAACATGTAATATAAACTGCACCAATTATAAATATGTCATATGTTGTCATTTTTGCTGGGAAGTATTCATATTTGAATTATAATTATAAGATTTGCTTAAAATAGTTAAGTGCTACACTTTGAACAAAAGTCTTTCAATTCAGGGTTTCCTTGGTGGTCCAGTGGGTAAAGAGTCCACCTTGCAGTGCAAGGGGTACCGTTTAGATCTCTGGCCCAGGAAGACCCCTGTGTGGTGGAGTGGCTGGACCGGTGTGTCCAAATATGAGCCAGTGCTCTGGAGTGCATGAGCCCAGAGCTGGTGCTCTGCAATGGGAGAGGCCACTGCAATGGGAGGTCCACACAGGCTGAAGAATAAAGATGGATGAAAATAAATAAATAAAACTCAATAAAAGAGGTCAAAGTTAAAAAAAAAGTCTGTCAGTTCTAAGAAATCTTGGGTCCATTAGGATATCAGGCATGAAAATTACCTGTTTTCTCCTAACTTCAATTTTGTTTGCGTTTCTTTTTAATCCCAAATGACATAATGTTCTTAGGCTGTTAAACCATTCTTTTTCAAGTGTTCTCAATAAGAGTTAAGCTTAAAAATATTTCCCAGTAGAATCCACAGGTTCCCCTTAGTAAGAGTCTATTCAAGATATATAGGACATAGCTCCCACTCATCCTAAAATCAATCTGAAAATATAAAGTGGCATTGAGCTTTTAATGTCACAGAGAGGGGAATTCCCTGGCCGTCCAGTGGTTAGCACTCAACACTCTTATATATATATATTATATATACAATATATGATGCAATATGTTATATTACATTAATATATATAATATACTAATATATAATATAGCAATATAGCAGTTTTTTAAGTTTACCTATTCTAGCAAATATTAATGGTATTAATTTGCATCTCCCTAACAGCTAACAATGCTGAGAAATTTTTTATGTGTTTATTCGCCATCCATATACCTTTTTTAGCGATGTGTCTATTCAGATCTTTTGCTCTTTTTTTTTTTTTTTTGGCCACTGCTATTGGTCTTTCATTTATTTCCATCTTTGTTCTTTGGCCTGTGTGGGCCGCCCATTGCAGTGGCCTCTCCCGTTGCAGAGCACCGGCTCTGTGCACATGCACTCCAGAGCTCTGGTTTGGTAGTTGGACAAATCGGTCCAGCTGCTCCACGGCACGTGGGATCCTCCCAGGCCAGGGATGGAACCAGCGTCCCCTGCACTGCAAGGCGGTGTCCTTACCCACTGGACTACCAGGGAAGCCCTTTTGCTCATTTTTAAATGTCTTTTTATTATTGACTTGTAAGAGTTCTTTGTTCTAGACACAAGTCCTTTGACGAATGCTTTACAAATATTTATCAGTCTGTATTTTTACTCTCTTAACAGTACTTTTCTAAAAATTAAGTCTACTTTATCATTTTATATATTATAGCTTATGTTTTTAAAGTCCTATTTAAGAAATATTTGCTTACTCTAAAGTTAATTAAGATTTTCTCCTATATTTTCTTCCAGAAATTTCATAGGTTTTATTTTCACATTTAGGTCAGTTAATACAAATTTATTTTCTAAATGACATAAGATAATGGTTATCTTTCGTATCTCCCACTAAATTGTGGGAATTCAATTAACTATAGATCTATTTTTGGATTCTGTTCCACTGATCTATAGGTAAATCTTTATATCAATACCACATCCATTTGATTGCTGAAGGCTTATACAAGTTTTAAAATCAGAAAGTTCTGCAAATTTCTACTTACTTTTCAAAATTGTTTTGCTTATCCTCTCATTTTCATTATTTTCCTTTTAATTTAGCCATGTTTCTATTTCTCAGCTTGTCTTATACTCATTTATTGAGATCTGGGCATCTGAAAAACAGCTTAGCTAGAGATTTGGGGACCTCTCAAAACTTTTCTGGGTATGCATCTTCTCTAGGCTTGTGCACAGTAATTTTCCAGTTAGAGCTTTGCCTCTGCCGCTTCTCGGGAGTTTATAATCTCCTTCTCCCCCTACTGTCTGTCTGCAGCACTGCAGTCTCTCTGCTGTGTTCAGTGGCTTAGTAGTGTGGACTCTTTCCACCCCATAGACTGCAGCACTCCAAGTTTCCCTGTCCTTCACTATCTCTCAGAGTTTGCTCAAACTCACTTTCATTGAGTCAGTGATGCCACCTAACTATCTCATCCTCTGCTGCCCACTTCTCCTCAAGTCCTCAATCTTTCCCAGCATTAGGGTCTTTTCCAACGAGCTGGCTCTTTGTATCAGGTGGCCAAAGTATTGGTGCTTCAGCTTCAGTCCTTGCAATGAATATTCAGGGTTGATTTCCTTAGGATTGACTGGTTTTCTCTTCTTGCTGTCCAAGGGACTCTCAAGAGTCTTCTCCAGCGCCACAGTTCAAAAACATTAATTCTTTAGCGTACAGCCTTTTTTACGATCCAGCTCTCACACACATACATGACTACTGGAAAAGCCACAACTTTGACTATACAGATCTTTGTTGGCAAAGTGATGTCTCTGCTTTTTAATAACTGTCTAGGTCTGTCATAGCTTTCCTTTCATAGAGCAGGCATCTTTTAATTTTGTGGCTGCAATCATCGTGTGCAGTAATTTTGGAGTCCAAGAAGATAAAGTCTGTCATAGTTTCCAATGTTTCTCCATCTATTTGCCATGAAGTGATGGGACCAGTTGCCATCATCTTAAACTTTCGAACGTTGAGTTTTAAGCCAGCTTTTACACTCTCCTCTTTCATCTTCATCAAGAGGCTCTTTACTTACTCTTTGCTTTCTGCTATTAGAGTGGTATCATCTGCATATCTGTGATTATTCATATTTCAACCAGCAATCTTGATTCCAGCTTGTGATTCATCCAGCCTGCCATTTCACATGATGTATTCTGCATATAAGTTAAATAAGCAGGGTGACAATAGATAGCCTTGATGTTCTCCCTTCCCGATTTTGAACCAGTCTGTTATTCCATGTCTGGTTCTAACTGTTGCTTCTTGACCTGCATACAGGTTTCTCAGGAGATGGGTAAAGGTGGCCTGGTATTCCCATCTCTTTAAGAATTTTCCACAGTTTGTTGTGATCCATACAGTCAAAAGCTTTAGCATAGTCAGTGAAGTAGATGCTTTTCTGGAATTCTCTTGCTCTATGATCCAATGGATGTTGCTGATTTAATCTCTGGTTCATCTGCCTTTTCTAAATCCAGCTTGTACATCTGGAAGTTCTTGGTTCATGTACTGATAAAGCCTCTCTTGAAGAATTTTGAGCATTATCTTGCTAGCATGTGAAATGAGTGCAATGGTACAGTAGTTTGAACATTCTTTGGCATTGATTTTCTTTCGGGTTTTGATTGGTCTTTTCCAACGAGCTGGCTCTTTGTATCAGGTGGCCAAAGTATTGGTGCTTCAGCTTCAGTCCTTGCAATGAATATTCAGGGTTGATTTCCTTAGGATTGACTGGTTTTCTCTTCTTGCTGTCCAAGGGACTCTCAAGAGTCTTCTCCAGCGCCACAGTTCAAAAACATTAATTCTTTAGCGTACAGCCTTTTTTACGATCCAGCTCTCACACACATACATGACTACTGGAAAAGCCACAACTTTGACTATACAGATCTTTGTTGGCAAAGTGATGTCTCTGCTTTTTAATAACTGTCTAGGTCTGTCATAGCTTTCCTTTCATAGAGCAGGCATCTTTTAATTTTGTGGCTGCAATCATCGTGTGCAGTAATTTTGGAGTCCAAGAAGATAAAGTCTGTCATAGTTTCCAATGTTTCTCCATCTATTTGCCATGAAGTGATGGGACCAGTTGCCATCATCTTAAACTTTCGAACGTTGAGTTTTAAGCCAGCTTTTACACTCTCCTCTTTCATCTTCATCAAGAGGCTCTTTACTTACTCTTTGCTTTCTGCTATTAGAGTGGTATCATCTGCATATCTGTGATTATTCATATTTCAACCAGCAATCTTGATTCCAGCTTGTGATTCATCCAGCCTGCCATTTCACATGATGTATTCTGCATATAAGTTAAATAAGCAGGGTGACAATAGATAGCCTTGATGTTCTCCCTTCCCGATTTTGAACCAGTCTGTTATTCCATGTCTGGTTCTAACTGTTGCTTCTTGACCTGCATACAGGTTTCTCAGGAGATGGGTAAAGGTGGCCTGGTATTCCCATCTCTTTAAGAATTTTCCACAGTTTGTTGTGATCCATACAGTCAAAAGCTTTAGCATAGTCAGTGAAGTAGATGCTTTTCTGGAATTCTCTTGCTCTATGATCCAATGGATGTTGCTGATTTAATCTCTGGTTCATCTGCCTTTTCTAAATCCAGCTTGTACATCTGGAAGTTCTTGGTTCATGTACTGATAAAGCCTCTCTTGAAGAATTTTGAGCATTATCTTGCTAGCATGTGAAATGAGTGCAATGGTACAGTAGTTTGAACATTCTTTGGCATTGATTTTCTTTGGGATTGGAATGAAAAGAGACCTTTTACAATCCTGAGGCCACTGCTGAGTTTTCCAAATTTGCTTGGAAAGTGTAGTACTTTAAGAGCATCATCATTTAGAATTTGAAATAGCTCAGCTAGAATTCTATCACCTCCACTAGCTTTGTCGTAATAATGTTTCCTAAGGCCCAGTTGGCTATACACTTCAGGATATCTGGCTCTAGGTGAGTGACCACACCATTATTGTCATCCAGGTCATTAAGACTGTCTTTGTATAGTTCTTTTATGTGATCTTGCTATCTCTTCTTAATTTCTTCTGCTTCTATTAGGTCTTTACCATTTCTGTCCTTTATTGTGCCTATCTTTGCATGAAATATTCCCTTGGTATCTCTAATTTTCTCTCTAGTGTAACAAGCTGTTGTGCTGGCGATCCTTTTCAGCTACCCCCAACCTGGCGTTTACTCTGCACATCCTTTTTTTTCCCTTCAGCACACTGAGTCAGGACAGAAATCAGTCCCTTGGGAAGAAAAGCCAGAACATTGAATTCACTTTTCTGCTTCCCTCTCAAGAGAGACTCTGGGAGTTGGGAGCCTGGTGCTTTACTGGGGAGTGGAAAAGGTGAGGGACGAGCTAAGACAGGCAAATGGGAAGATCTTTTCTACTTGCTTCCTTATGTCTCTTCTTGGCTTTACACTTGGTTATTGCAGCCTCTTAACTGGTTTCTCATAAAGGCAATTTGGCACCTATATTGTGTCTCTTAATTTTTTAGTTATTTATGTTTCTTTGTTTTTGTTTTTGCTGCACTAGGTCTTTGTTGTTGCTCTCGGGCTTTCTCTAGTTGTGGAGAGCAGGGGCCACTCTCTATTTGTGCTGTGTGACTGAACTGAACTGATATGAAGCTTCTCATTGCGGTAGCGTCCCTTGTTGTGGAGCAGGGACTCTAGGTTGCACTGGCTCAGTAGTTGTGGCATAGGGGCTAAGATGCTCTGCAGCATATGGAAACTTCCCTACCCAGGGATCCAACCTATATCCCCTGTATTAGCAGGTGGACTCTTTACCACTGGACCACCAAGGAAGTCCTGGCATCCCTATTGTATTTAAGTCAGTCTCTCTGTAGGGAACAAAGGAATGGAATTTCCCGTTCTGTCATCTTCTTTTATTATAATTTTTTTAAATTTGGCCTTTTTTTTATTGGTTTTTTATTTATTTCTTTTCATCCATATTTGCTTTTTTGCCCTGTGTGGGCCTCCCATTACAGTAGCCTCTCTCAGTGCAGGGCACCAGCTCTGGGCACATGTGCTTCAGAGTGCTGGCTCACAACTGGACACACGGGTCCAGCTGCTCTGCAGTACGTGGGGTCTTCCCGGACTCGGCGCCCCTTGCACTGCAAGGAAGACTCTTTGCCCACTGGACCACCACAGAAGCCCCCATTATCTTTTTTTTGTGTGTGCCTCTAAGTCATCATTTATTTTTTTATCCATCTTTATTATTCTTTGGCATGTGTGGGCCTCCCATCACAGTGGCCTCTCATTGCAGACAGAGCACTGGCCATGGGCACACGCGCTCCAGAGTACTGGCTCGTGACTGGACACGCCAGCCCAGCTGTTCCACTGCATGTGGGATCTTCCTAGGCCAGGGATCAAACCTGTAACCCCTTGCACTGCAAGGTGGACCCACTGGACCACCAGAGAAGCCTCCCCCCCCACCCCCCATCATCTTGATATCACTGCCCTTGCTTACATTTTTCAATTTTGGAAACTTAAACTTACAGAAAAGTAGAGGTTACTATAATGAATACTCACTTAAATTTACTAACAAAAATATGGTTAATACTTTCACTACATTTGCTTTATCTCTGTTTCTCATATAAGCAAACACTGAATCACCTGAAGTGAAGTTGCAGACACATGTTTAACTGTAATATTTCAAGTGTTATTCTTTAAAACAGGGTGATATTTGTCAAATCATAATATAGCCAACACTCGATATAATAGTGCTGAATGTATTGTTTACTTCAGAAAAGGAATTTTTTTATAGAACAAAAGCCTGGGATTGGCAAGCTTTGGGAAGCATGCTTGGATTAACATCATCATGTGTAGTGTGATGACTTACAGAGGCTGTTGCTGACTGGCACTCCTAAGTCATGTTTCTGGGACTGAGTTTGTACCTGATTGGCTAAATTTCAGAAGTGAGGCTCTGATGCTGATAAACTGGCTTTTTTTTTTTTTTTTTCTTTTTTAGGCTACTTCTATTGATCTTTCATTTATTTATCTTTGTTCTTTGGCCTGTGTGGGCCTCCCGTTGCAGTGGCCTCTGTCACTGCAGAGCACTGGCTCTGGGTTGCATGCGCTCCAGAGCTCTGGCTAGGTAGTTGCACACATCAGTCCAGCTGCTCCGCAGCACGCGGGATCCACCCAGGCCAGGGATTGAACTGGCGCCCCTTGCACTGCAAGGCGGTGTCCTTACCCACTGGACCACCAGGGAAGCACTAAACTGGCTTTTAAAATCATGTTCACAAAAAAGAGCAGCTGATCAATGGAACAGGTTTAAGGCCAGTTCTGATGTTATTTATTTTCATGGCTTCTGAACAAGCAGTATTTTTGACATTTGTGGGGACGGGACCCTTCTATTCTCAGCTCTCTCTTTTCATCCTTATTCAGTCAAAGCTGAAAGAGAGTTCAAAAGTCCAGATTTTCACCTCTGTTGTTGACTATTCTTGAGTATTGAGGTTCCCTTGATGGAGATATGACTTTCAACTTGCATATTGATCATTGTGATTTTATTTTGCTTTGGTCTTCGAATCAACTGCTGAATCACTGTTAGCCCAGTGGCTGAGTAGAATCCTCTAAAAGTTCGGACAACAGGCACTGAACAACAGTGACACAACACATAAAACTAGAAGTTCCTGTAATATTAAAAGGGATAGGAAAATACTCCAGAACCATGTAATGTACCAAGATATTTCAAGACTGAGGAATAAAACAAGGCCTAACAACTCCCTGAGTTTACCCTAGGCAGATTTGTCTTTTCTTTCAACTTTAGTTTTCTCTCCTCTAAGGTGGTATTCCCAGTAGGAGGAGAAATCTCAGTGATGGCACAGACCTCTCCTGGCTAGCCAGAAAGAGAAAATTAAGCTCTTCTATTCTATTACTGGCAGGATTCAGCCAATGTGAAGGGACAAATTTTTAATAACAATTTCAAGTTGTCCTTGTGGGTGAGGGGAAACATTCTGGGGAATCTTTTCCCACAAACGGTTTTATCTTTTAGACTCTTTAAAAGAAGTATTGTTTATTGAGAGTATCAGGGAGTTAAACTCTAGGAATGATCTCACAAACAGCCCTACAGATCATTAACCTTGGTTCTGGGTCAGTGTTGAACAGACTGATCTTTCACAAAGGAAAAAAAATCCAGGAGGTACTCAAAGGCTGTGATCAATCTTGAAATTATAGATATATTGTCTCTGGGTGTAGTTATGAGAACCAGTTACAGCTACAGCCCAAGAATAGTTATATACCTCTCTTGCCAACAAAAGAATATTTTTCTTCATTTACATTTATAGTTACTATAATTTTATACAATGCATTATAAGTATGTTATATAATATAGTTATTAATATATTAGTTATATAATACTGTATGTTACAATATTATATAAATTTTAAAAATACTAAATTTTTATTATGCAACATAATTTCAATTAATTTTCAACCTAGCTATACTAGAAAAACTTAGGAGAGCTAAATTATAGATTCTGAAGATATTTTTGCATATTGACCCATTGTGATTTTATTTTTGGCTATTCTTGAGTATTGAGGTTCCCTTGATGGAGATATGACTTTCAACTTGCATATTGATCATTGTGATTTTATTTTGCTTTGGTCTTCGAATCAACTGCTGAATCACTGTTAGCCCAGTGGCTGAGTAGAATCCTCTAAAAGTTCGGACAACAGGCACTGAACAACAGTGACACAACACATAAAACTAGAAGTTCCTGTAATATTAAAAGGGATAGGAAAATACTCCAGAACCATGTAATGTACCAAGATATTTCAAGACTGAGGAATAAAACAAGGCCTAACAACTCCCTGAGTTTACCCTAGGCAGATTTGTCTTTTCTTTCAACTTTAGTTTTCTCTCCTCTAAGGTGGTATTCCCAGTAGGAGGAGAAATCTCAGTGATGGCACAGACCCTCTCCTGGCTAGCCAGAAAGAGAAAATTAAGCTCTTCTATTCTATTACTGGCAGGATTCAGCCAATGTGAAGGGACAAATTTTTAATAACAATTTCAAGTTGTCCTTGTGGGTGAGGGGAAACATTCTGGGGAATCTTTTCCCACAAACGGTTTTATCTTTTAGACTCTTTAAAAGAAGTATTGTTTATTGAGAGTATCAGGGAGTTAAACTCTAGGAATGATCTCACAAACAGCCCTACAGATCATTAACCTTGGTTCTGGGTCAGTGTTGAACAGACTGATCTTTCACAAAGGAAAAAAAATCCAGGAGGTACTCAAAGGCTGTGATCAATCTTGAAATTATAGATATATTGTCTCTGGGTGTAGTTATGAGAACCAGTTACAGCTACAGCCCAAGAATAGTTATATACCTCTCTTGCCAACAAAAGAATATTTTTCTTCATTTACATTTATAGTTACTATAATTTTATACAATGCATTATAAGTATGTTATATAATATAGTTATTAATATATTAGTTATATAATACTGTATGTTACAATATTATATAAATTTTAAAAATACTAAATTTTTATTATGCAACATACTTTCAATTACTTTTCAACCTGGCTATACTAGCAAAACTTAGGAGAGCTAAATTATAGATTTAGAAAAGTGATTGTTTTTACTTTTAATTTTTTTCTTTTCCAGCATTAAAACTTTTTATTTATTTAATTTTATTCCTTTCCAGTTTCACTGTGGAGAGGTGGCGATTTTTTTTAGTAAAGTTTACATATAAACACATCATTATTATTGGTTAGAGGAACATGATAGACTGAGTCAAAAGCACAACAACTTTAAATCAGTAAAGAATAAAAAGCATGATTATATAAAAGTATTTAAGTGTGATATAAAGAAGAGTACTGCTCCAACTGTCTTAGGAAGTATACTTTTTTTTTCAGGTTATCTTTTTATTGGCCATCTGGCTCACAGGATCTCAGTTCCCTGACCAAAGATTGAACCCTGTCCTTGGCAGTGGAAGCCCAGAATCCTAACTGCTAGGTCACTAGGAAACTCCTTCAGGGACTTGAAAAAACACATTCTACAGTGTGTAGTTACCAGCTTATTTCTAAGACGGTGCATCACCAGTCCACTTTCAGGAACCATCAATTACTGGAGGGTCTCTGGAGAAGGTCAGTTTAGGGATCTCCAATAGGTGTAAGCTTTCAGTTGTGTTAAGGTAGGTCTATATTTTTCTAGAGGATTGTCAGTGATACAGACAATAAGATTTTGGAATAAAGAGCAAAATCCTGTCCGGCTAAAATTTACGAATAACTTCTAGTTAAATGTAACCCTATATTGCTGGATAAATAAGATGAAACATTCTATATAGGAAATTCAAGATCTAATAGTATTTTAACCATTGTGAACATTGTGGCTTTTCATTAACCTTGGTTCTGGGTCAGTGTTGAACAGACTGATCTTTCACAAAGGAAAAAAAATCCAGGAGGTACTCAAAGGCTGTGATCAATCTTGAAATTATAGATATATTGTCTCTGGGTGTAGTTATGAGAACCAGTTACAGCTACAGCCCAAGAATAGTTATATACCTCTCTTGCCAACAAAAGAATATTTTTCTTCATTTACATTTATAGTTACTATAATTTTATACAATGCATTATAAGTATGTTATATAATATAGTTATTAATATATTAGTTATATAATACTGTATGTTACAATATTATATAAATTTTAAAAATACTAAATTTTTATTATGCAACATACTTTCAATTACTTTTCAACCTGGCTATACTAGCAAAACTTAGGAGAGCTAAATTATAGATTTAGAAAAGTGATTGTTTTTACTTTTAATTTTTTTCTTTTCCAGCATTAAAACTTTTTATTTATTTAATTTTATTCCTTTCCAGTTTCACTGTGGAGAGGTGGCGATTTTTTAGTAAAGTTTACATATAAACACATCATTATTATTGGTTAGAGGAACATGATAGACTGAGTCAAAAGCACAACAACTTTAAATCAGTAAAGAATAAAAAGCATGATTATATAAAAGTATTTAAGTGTGATATAAAGAAGAGTACTGCTCCAACTGTCTTAGGAAGTATACTTTTTTTTTCAGGTTATCTTTTTATTGGCCATCTGGCTCACAGGATCTCAGTTCCCTGACCAAAGATTGAACCCTGTCCTTGGCAGTGGAAGCCCAGAATCCTAACTGCTAGGTCACTAGGAAACTCCTTCAGGGACTTGAAAAAACACATTCTACAGTGTGTAGTTACCAGCTTATTTCTAAGACGGTGCATCACCAGTCCACTTTCAGGAACCATCAATTACTGGAGGGTCTCTGGAGAAGGTCAGTTTAGGGATCTCCAATAGGTGTAAGCTTTCAGTTGTGTTAAGGTAGGTCTATATTTTTCTAGAGGATTGTCAGTGATACAGACAATAAGATTTTGGAATAAAGAGCAAAATCCTGTCCGGCTAAAATTTACGAATAACTTCTAGTTAAATGTAACCCTATATTGCTGGATAAATAAGATGAAACATTCTATATAGGAAATTCAAGATCTAATAGTATTTTAACCATTGTGAACATTGTGGCTTTTCAACAGGCAAATGTTTTAACTTATCCAGAGAATAAATATGCCATTGATGGTAGATATTTATAAATGATAGAGGCAAGCAATTGGGACAATTCCATCAGTGATCTCAAAGGAGCTTTTAGGACACGATCTTAGTGTTGGCCTTATCTTTACAATTTTTCCAGGTTAATTAACTGGCTCAATCCTGTTCCTGGAAGTGTCTGCATAATGGCTTAATTCTGCAGCCAATTTGTCTCTACTGTGATGGACTGTTTCATGGCAGATCCCACAGGTGTTCAATGGGGTGTTACTCAGTGCTGTCAGGTGGCCACTGTGGATTTGCCAGATTTTATCCTCATAGATCATATAACTTAATCATCCTCAGTGTTTATATTTAGAATTTGGCTGTCCAGATTTTATCAATCTATGATGAAACCTTTGAACTTCTATATGAACTTATTGTTCTTATTTTTGTTTTTGATGGTTTAATGATGTCCGATGGTTTAATCAGAGAAATCTGTTCAGTATAATAATCTGAAAATGTATTTCTATAGTATATATAAAGTATTTCTAGTGATTATAGTATAGTATATTAACTTCCGTAATATCTATTCTACCAGGAGTGTCTAGCTTTATGACAGCAATTATTTTAGCATGAAGACATCAGGTAATTGATGTGTTTGTATTATATATCCTTTTGGTGATGGTTGGACAAATCTGTGACTACACTAAAACCACTGAATTGTACACTTCAAATGGATAAATTGAAAGGAATGCAAATTACCTCAATAAATCTGTTAGAAAAAAGGGAAGAATGAAAAGCTTGACATTTATTTCATGTAAAAGAATAAATATGAAAAACTGCTCGTGGCTTCCCTGGTGGTCCAGTAGTTAAAAATCCACCCTGCAATACAGAGGACACAGGTTCAATCCCTGTTCCTGGAAGATCTCACATGCCACAGAGCAACTAAGCCTGCGAGCACTACTAAGCCAGCACTTTAGAGTCAGCGAGCTGCAACTCCTGAGCCCATGTGCCACAACTATTGAAGCCTGAGTGCCCTAGAGCCTGTGTTCTGCAACAAGATATACAATAAGAAGCCTGCACACCACAACTGGAGAATAGCCCCACTCACCATAACTAGAGAAAGCCCACACAGCAATGAAGACCCAGCAGAGCCATAAATAAGTAAATAAAATTTAAGAAAAGAAAAATTGCTCAAATTCATTACCAAAAAAAGGCAGATCAAGACCACAGGGAAATACTCTTTTACACCAATGTTCCAAATTATCAAGTGAGGGAAAAATAATGTTGAGCTCTCCTACAAAATTGCTTGTGGGATTATAAATTAGGAATGGTACTTTGGAAAACAAGTTGTCACTGCCTTATAACAGTAAATGTTCTCATTTCTCGTGGCCCAGAAATCCCAGTTAAGTATATACCAATAGAAATAACTTTCTGAAGAGATTAGTAATGATTGCATGCATACTGAAATTCGTCAACATTTGGAAGATCCATATTATTCAATGACTTAATATTTTTCAAATGACCAATGTAAACTGACACAAAATCATGCATGAGTAAAAGATCCATTCAAAATTCAAGATAAACCAATGTATTTTAATGTACCAGAGTATAAAAAGTTCATTTGATTTCAGATTTCACATTGCAATTAATCTTTAACAAACTAGTGTTTGTCAAGTTTTGTTGTTACATAAAGAAAGAATATCCACAATTATTTGAAAAGGCTATTAAAATACTGCTTCTTCTTCCAACTACTACCTATGCCAGGCTGGACTGTCTTTCTACTCTTCAGCAAAACAACACAGCACAATAAATTAAAGGCAGAAAACTGCCTGAGAACTCAGCTGTATTCTATTAAGGCAAACAAAAAAATAAAACATAATTCCATGCTTCTAATTACTTTCATAAAATCTTGTCATTAAAATATATTATTTATACTAACACATAGTGGACTCATTATTGTTTTAAATGAATTTTAAAAGTCAACATTTTTAAATTTCTAACAAAACAAAACCAAAGCAAGCAGCAGGAGAATGTGCAGGCTAATGGCAAGCATTTTCAAATGGTAGACTTCCAAAGCAAAAGGTCTATTAACCTTGTTTAACTCCTCAGTGTAGCTACCAAATGGGGCTATTCCAAACTGAAAGGTCTAATTACTTAGAACAAAGACCTAAATGTAACTATCTTATGCAAAAAACTACTTAAACATTCCAGGCTAAGACAATAAACACAGTAACAAGAATTCAATGAAAGGAGAACTCAGGTGGTTACTGAGCTGACTCCTCTGGGAGCTGACCTGACAGTTTGGACACAAAGTGAGTGCACCTGTTTACTCAGTTACCTGGAATACTGTGAGTCAGTTTTTAAAGCAATCTTAGTAGAAGTTCCAGAATTACCAAAGGATAATGATACTGACAATGACATCTGAAATAAAACAAAAAAGTTAAATTTACTCCTTACTATAGTAATGGAGTGCTATGCTGGTCAGGCAGAGCCTGAGCAATACCAATTGCATAGGGTCTTTGGGAGCCATGGAGCTCAGGATGGATGGGTTTTGAGAGGCACAAAAGGGTTGGCATGATCATTAAAAGCCTGGTTACTTGCATGACTATTGATACTCTATGGCATCTTTTTGGAGTGTGTTCATCCCTGATTAGCTGACTTTCATAAGCAAGAGGCTAATGACAATCAATTGGCCTACAAAAGCAGTTTCACTGAGATGTGTTTATCAGCTGAATATGTTCTCATTGTTACTTGGTTCTACTGTCGTTGTTTCATCACTAAATTGTGCCCAACTCTTTTGTGACCCCATGGATTGTATAGGCCCTCCAGGCTTCTCTGTCCATGGGATTTCCCAGGCAAGAATGCTAGAGTGAGTTGCCATTCCCTTCTCCAGGGGAGCTTCCTGATAAAGTGATCAAACCCACATCTCTGCATTGGCAGGCAGAGTCTTTACCACTGAGTCACGTGGGAAGCCCGACTGGGTTTTACAGGCTACAGGAAAATTAATCTTTTTCTAAATGTATGAGAATTTCTCATTCTGATTTTCTTACAGACCATTAATATGGTTATCAAATAAATGTATTTGTTGTAACTAACAACCAAAGCAAGCAGGAGAATGTGCAGGCTAATGGCAAGCATTTTCAAATGGTAGACTTCCAAAGCAAAAGGTCTATTAACCTTGTTTAACTCCTCAGTGTAGCTACCAAATGGGGCTATTCCAAACTGAAAGGTCTAATTACTTAGAACAAAGACCTAAATGTAACTATCTTATGCAAAAAACTACTTAAACATTCCAGGCTAAGACAATAAACACAGTAACAAGAATTCAATGAAAGGAGAACTCAGGTGGTTACTGAGCTGACTCCTCTGGGAGCTGACCTGACAGTTTGGACACAAAGTGAGTGCACCTGTTTACTCAGTTACCTGGAATACTGTGAGTCAGTTTTTAAAGCAATCTTAGTAGAAGTTCCAGAATTACCAAAGGATAATGATACTGACAATGACATCTGAAATAAAACAAAAAAGTTAAATTTACTCCTTACTATAGTAATGGAGTGCTATGCTGGTCAGGCAGAGCCTGAGCAATACCAATTGCATAGGGTCTTTGGGAGCCATGGAGCTCAGGATGGATGGGTTTTGAGAGGCACAAAAGGGTTGGCATGATCATTAAAAGCCTGGTTACTTGCATGACTATTGATACTCTATGGCATCTTTTTGGAGTGTGTTCATCCCTGATTAGCTGACTTTCATAAGCAAGAGGCTAATGACAATCAATTGGCCTACAAAAGCAGTTTCACTGAGATGTGTTTATCAGCTGAATATGTTCTCATTGTTACTTGGTTCTACTGTCGTTGTTTCATCACTAAATTGTGCCCAACTCTTTTGTGACCCCATGGATTGTATAGGCCCTCCAGGCTTCTCTGTCCATGGGATTTCCCAGGCAAGAATGCTAGAGTGAGTTGCCATTCCCTTCTCCAGGGGAGCTTCCTGATAAAGTGATCAAACCCACATCTCTGCATTGGCAGGCAGAGTCTTTACCACTGAGTCACGTGGGAAGCCCGACTGGGTTTTACAGGCTACAGGAAAATTAATCTTTTTCTAAATGTATGAGAATTTCTCATTCTGATTTTCTTACAGACCATTAATATGGTTATCAAATAAATGTATTTGTTGTAACATTCCTTTGTTCAAATTTCACTACTCCCGTAAAAAAATTTTTTTTCATTTGAAGTATACTTGATTTACAGTATTAGTTTTAGGTGTACAACATAGTGATTTTTATCGATTATACTTCATTTAAAGTTATTACACAATAATGGTTACATTTCTCTGTGCTTTTTTTTTTTTAAATTAAGAAACGGATTTACTCAGATTCAGGGAAAAGCACACTCCACAGGCAGAGTGTGGCCCATTGCAGAGGGCTAGTGCAACTGACAATATATCTTTGTTAGTTATTTTTTACAGAGTAGTTTGTATCCCATAATCCCATACCCTTATCTTGCCCTCTCATTTTTCCTCTCCCGAATAGCAACCACTTTAATTTAAGCACTTTGTTTTCTGTATCTGTGGGTCTGTTTCTGTTTTATTATATACATTTATTTGTGTTATTTTTCAGATCCCATATATAAGTGATAACATACTGTCTTGCTGTCTGACTTATTTCATTAAGCATAGTACCCTCCAGATCCATCCATGTTATCGCATATGGTAGAATTTTCATTCTTTTTGCAACTAATATTGCAGTGTGTGTGTGTATGTCTGTGTGTATATATATATGTGTATATATATACACACACATAGAACATCATCTTTATCCATTCATCTGCTGATGGACACTTGGGTTACTCTGTATCCTGGTTACTGTAAATAATGTTCCCATGAATGCATGTATCTTTTTTAGGGTGCATGTATCTTTTTGAGTTAGTATTTTGGGGGATTTTTTGGATATATACCCAAGAGTGGAACTACTAGATCACATGATAGTCCTATTATTAGTTTTCTGAGAAATCTCCATACTGTTTTCCATAGGGTCTGCACCAGTCTATATATCCACAGTGTTGGAGAGTACCCTTTTTTCCCACTTTCTCACCAATATTTGTAGACTTTTTAATGTTAGTCATTCTGATAGTATGAGGTCATATCTCATTATGGCTGATTTGCATATTTCTCTAGTAATTACCAATGCTGAAAATGTTTTCACGTGCCTGTTAGCTTTCTGTATGTATTTAGAAAAATGTATCTTCAGATCTTCTGTCCATTTTTTAAACAGGTATTTTTTTTTTGATATTGTGTTGTATGAGCTAAAGCAAAATTTGTTTCTAAAATGATCCATGATCATGCCATTTAGTTGTCATGGCTTCTGAATCATCTTTAGTCTGAAACAGTTCCTCGGTTTTCCTTTGTTCCTCATGACCTGGTCATTTGAAAAGCATTGGCCAGCTTTTTGTTTGACTTTGGTTTTGATAGGACACCCTACAATATAGATTTTTCTGAGTCTTTCCTAATGGATTCAGGTTATAAATTTTTGATATGCTCATCATAGAAATGATGTTTCCCCAGTGAATTACCTCTAGGGAACCACAGTGATATTAGTTTGTGTGAGTCTTGGTGATTTTCACAGTTGTCGCCATTGGAAAGTTACCATTTTATCTTTTTATTTGCTAAGTATCTTATGAGGAGATCTTTTTTTTTTTTTGCCTATAAGTCATAATTTATTTTCATCCATCTTAATGCTTTGGCATGTGTGGGCCTCCAATTGCAGTGGCCTCTCCTATTGGAGAGCACCGGCTCAGGGCACCAGTGACACACCAGCCCAGCCACTCTGTGGCACGTGCATCTTTCCTGGCCAGGGATCATACCGGTGCCCTCTGTACTGCAATGTGGACTCTTTACCCACTGGACCACCAGGAAGCCCTATGATGAGATACTTTGAGATTGTGCTCCTCCTCAGACTTTTGCTCAATGGTTTTAACACTTACTGATAATTATCGCCTGAACCAATCATCATGGTTGCAAAATGGCATTTCCTAACTCTGTCATTCCATCTCTTCCTTTTATTTATATTTTTAGTATCAATATGGGCTTATGATTCTTACTCAGTGGTTTATAATCCATTGTTCCATATTCAGCCAAGTGGGAGCCTTTTAAGTTGGCTCCCGTGTCCTTTAAACACTTTCCCAACATTTTGAAGCACTTGTTTACTTTCTGACACACACACAAAAGACATTCCAGGTTCTTCTTATACTTTCTCAGTTCAGCCCTGGTGTTAGTCATTTCTCTAAGGATGTTTGATTCCTTTGACTGAAACTTTTTTTTCCCATTACAATAGTTTGGATTTCACTACATATTAGTAATTACACAGATAGCTGCATAATATCCTACAATATAGTGTACCTAATCTTTTTATCATGCTCTCATTGTTTCTAATCTTTTTCCTTAAACAACTCTGCAATGAAAAGTCTCCAAACTTTATGAATGAGCATACTGGTAGGATAATCGTTTAGAAGTAGAATTTGGGAATTTGAGATCAAAGATTTGGGGAATTTGTAACTTAATACTGCAGGGCTTCCCTGGTGGTCCAGTGGGCAGGGACACCGCCTTGCTGTGCAAGGGGCGCCTGTTGGATCTCTGGCCTGGGAACGTGCCACGGAGGGGCTGGATCGATGTGTCCAACTACCAAGCTGGAGCTCTGGAGCGCATGCGCCCAGAGCTGGTGTTCTGCAGTGGGAGAAGCCACTGCGACGGGAGGCCCACACAGGCCAAAGAACAAAGATAAATAGATGAAAAGACCAATAGAAGTAGCCAAATAAATAAATAAATACTGCAAATTGTCCTTCCTAGAGATTGTACCAACCAATATTTCTACTGGTATTATATGAGGGCCAACAATGACACTTATAAATTTAGGCCAAAATTCTGTTTTATCCATAGTACACTTAGAAGATTTAAAATTTTCAGTTATATTACTTTACTAGGATAGACAGTTTAAGAAAATCATACCGTGCCCTCTGTACTGCAATGTGGACTTACCACTGACCAGGAAGCCCTATGATGAGATACTTTGAGATTGTGCTCCTCCTCAGACTTTTGCTCAATGGTTTTAACACTTACTGATAATTATCGCCTGAACCAATCATCATGGTTGCAAAATGGCATTTCCTAACTCTGTCATTCCATCTCTTCCTTTTATTTATATTTTTAGTATCAATATGGGCTTATGATTCTTACTCAGTGGTTTATAATCCATTGTTCCATATTCAGCCAAGTGGGAGCCTTTTAAGTTGGCTCCCGTGTCCTTTAAACACTTTCCCAACATTTTGAAGCACTTGTTTACTTTCTGACACACACACAAAAGACATTCCAGGTTCTTCTTATACTTTCTCAGTTCAGCCCTGGTGTTAGTCATTTCTCTAAGGATGTTTGATTCCTTTGACTGAAACTTTTTTTTCCCATTACAATAGTTTGGATTTCACTACATATTAGTAATTACACAGATAGCTGCATAATATCCTACAATATAGTGTACCTAATCTTTTTATCATGCTCTCATTGTTTCTAATCTTTTTCCTTAAACAACTCTGCAATGAAAAGTCTCCAAACTTTATGAATGAGCATACTGGTAGGATAATCGTTTAGAAGTAGAATTTGGGAATTTGAGATCAAAGATTTGGGGAATTTGTAACTTAATACTGCAGGGCTTCCCTGGTGGTCCAGTGGGCAGGGACACCGCCTTGCTGTGCAAGGGGCGCCTGTTGGATCTCTGGCCTGGGAACGTGCCACGGAGGGGCTGGATCGATGTGTCCAACTACCAAGCTGGAGCTCTGGAGCGCATGCGCCCAGAGCTGGTGTTCTGCAGTGGGAGAAGCCACTGCGACGGGAGGCCCACACAGGCCAAAGAACAAAGATAAATAGATGAAAAGACCAATAGAAGTAGCCAAATAAATAAATAAATACTGCAAATTGTCCTTCCTAGAGATTGTACCAACCAATATTTCTACTGGTATTATATGAGGGCCAACAATGACACTTATAAATTTAGGCCAAAATTCTGTTTTATCCATAGTACACTTAGAAGATTTAAAATTTTCAGTTATATTACTTTACTAGGATAGACAGTTTAAGAAAATTTTCCTTAACCCAGGGATCAAGAAAGGTAGAGCATTTAATCCTGCCCAAGAGTAGCCCTGGTGATGAATTCAAACTGGATTAATTTTCTAAATGTGTGATTATGTTCTTTCTCCACAAAGGCCTGAAGCACAGCAATGTTATCATCCTTTTTGGCTCCTCAAGGCTTTTAGCTTCAATTATCTTTGTAGCTCTTGAACTTCTAAAGACTTGTTTTCTCTCCATGAATATGTTTTGAGATATAGGCAAACAATTTCTGCCATTATGGATGGGTTTTTTCAAAAACAGATATATGTACTCCAATTACAAATAATATTAATAGTTAAAAGCTATAAAAGAAAATTTGTGCCTTGAACACAATAGGAATCTCAGACGTTGGTCCTGAAAAGAATCGTTCAGTTGTATATTAAAAATGCAGACTACTGGGCTTATCCAAGAACTTCTGATTCAGTAGGTCTGAGAGATATAGACCACATATCTACATATGAAGAAGCTTTCCAATGATTCTAATGCACTCATTCTGGAACCACACTTTGAGAAATACAACATTAAATTGCTGCCAACGAACTGTAGTCTTATACTTTTAATGTGGGCTAGGAAGGCCACTTCAATGAAAAATGTCTCTTTTTTTTTGTCAGGGGACTATTCATGATTTTGTAGCATGTTTCACTTGAACCCAAGAAACCAATGTTTCTATGGCTAACATTTTCAGAATACTTATAGCATGTACCCGCTCATGGTTTAAGTAGTTTCCATGTATTAACTTACATATACTTCACAAGCCCATAGGCAAGTGCAATTACTCCCATTTTACAGAAAAGGAAACTGAGACACAAGAGGTTGAGTGACTTGCCAGTCACAGAGCTAAGGCATTGTAGGGTCAGAATTTAAACCTTAGCAATCAGCCTCTCTTATACTACGTGGTCCCACTCTTTTCATTTTATCTTGAAGGAGCTCAGTTCTCTCATCTGAAAAGTAGTAGGTTTGATTGTAAACAGTAGGAACCCTCTGCACAGCTCAGTGGAAAGCACGGTAACTGTATGTCTATAGGTAAAGCCTCTGGTCTGTTAAAGGATTAAATCACCTCTTAGTTAATATCATTGATTATAGAGTAGATCTGAAAATAAGGGTAGCAGATTTCATGCTGTTCATGAGGTATGTTGTTAGCTGTGTATTTTTATTGTATATGAACTAATAATAGGATAAAATAATCTTAATTTTTTCCATCTTTTAATTTTGAAAAATCCATCATAGGACCTCTTAGCAACATAATATTAAAACAATTAAACAGATCTCAAAGCCTGCTTTTCTGCCATTATGGATGGGTTTTTCAAAACAGATATATGTACTCCAATTACAAATAATATTAATAGTTAAAAGCTATAAAAGAAAATTTGTGCCTTGAACACAATAGGAATCTCAGACGTTGGTCCTGAAAAGAATCGTTCAGTTGTATATTAAAATGCAGACTACTGGGCTTATCCAAGAACTTCTGATTCAGTAGGTCTGAGAGATATAGACCACATATCTACATATGAAGAAGCTTTCCAATGATTCTAATGCACTCATTCTGGAACCACACTTTGAGAAATACAACATTAAATTGCTGCCAACGAACTGTAGTCTTATACTTTTAATGTGGGCTAGGAAGGCCACTTCAATGAAAAATGTCTCTTTTTTTTTGTCAGGGGACTATTCATGATTTTGTAGCATGTTTCACTTGAACCCAAGAAACCAATGTTTCTATGGCTAACATTTTCAGAATACTTATAGCATGTACCCGCTCATGGTTTAAGTAGTTTCCATGTATTAACTTACATATACTTCACAAGCCCATAGGCAAGTGCAATTACTCCCATTTTACAGAAAAGGAAACTGAGACACAAGAGGTTGAGTGACTTGCCAGTCACAGAGCTAAGGCATTGTAGGGTCAGAATTTAAACCTTAGCAATCAGCCTCTCTTATACTACGTGGTCCCACTCTTTTCATTTTATCTTGAAGGAGCTCAGTTCTCTCATCTGAAAAGTAGTAGGTTTGATTGTAAACAGTAGGAACCCTCTGCACAGCTCAGTGGAAAGCACGGTAACTGTATGTCTATAGGTAAAGCCTCTGGTCTGTTAAAGGATTAAATCACCTCTTAGTTAATATCATTGATTATAGAGTAGATCTGAAAATAAGGGTAGCAGATTTCATGCTGTTCATGAGGTATGTTGTTAGCTGTGTATTTTTATTGTATATGAACTAATAATAGGATAAAATAATCTTAATTTTTTCCATCTTTTAATTTTTGAAAAATCCATCATAGGACCTCTTAGCAACATAATATTAAAACAATTAAACAGATCTCAAAGCCTGCTTTTCTTTAAATGAATCCATTAAAATGGTTATCATGTTGGGTAATATTTCAAGCATCTCTCAGTACCTTTATTGTTGTCCTGTTGCAAATTCCCAGCCGACTCTGAGACCCCGTGGATTACAGCACGCCAAGCTTGTCTGTCCTTCGTTATCTCCTGACGTTATTCAAACTCGTGTCTATTGAGTCGGTGAAACCATTTTGCGTGCTGGAAAGTGGTGAGAGGTCTATTAAAAGGATAAATGTTGACTTTTATTAAGTGTATACAGTAGGTTCTCCAGGTGTTGAGCATTAGACAAGTCCCACCCTTCAACACCTGAGGCCAATTAGAAGAATGTAGAGACTAAATAGACTGAATTACAGTGTCTAAGGCTGGAGGGGAGGAGAGGCAGAAGCAGGCAGTTTAACCATGAATATGCTCCAGGCCATTGTTATGTACACTTAAAACTTGAGAGCCTCTGGCCTCTCCAACTTTTTCTCACTCGGCTTTCACCCAGAAGTAGGTATTATTATCATCCCTATTTTACAGAAGAGGGAGTTGACTCTTAACTCGTCAAAGTCACGCAGAACTAGGGCTGGAATCCAGACCAATCTAAACGCCACTCTTAAATATTACAGTAATCTCAAGTTGTTAAATGATTTGTTGCTAATACTTCAACAAACACTGGACTTGGGGCTTGAAGATTCGCTAAATTTAGTCTGATGAGGATGGGCGATTCATTCACCTTTTGCATTTCAAGTCTCTCCCAGGTTAAATTTGGGCCCAAATAGCCCACCAGCAATGTGACCTGAGGGGCGGGGCGGAGCAGCAGGCGGGGAAGGGAGGCGATCGATGATTCGGGCGTGCCGCCCCGGGTTGGATTGGCTCGAGCCTCTCCCGCCAGGCCTGTTTTGCTCCCGCGCGCTCCGGGGCCCGCCCCCGCTGCCATCTTGGTCGAGGAGGGAGCGGGCCGCACGCGTGAGTAAACAGCCGGAGCCGGGAAAGTCGAGTTCTGGCTGCGTCCGGGTGCTGCAGGGTAGCGGCAGACACGACGCAAGCCTGTCTCCGTATGTGGGGGTGAACACCGGGGTCTCAGGCTAGGCGGCGGGAAACCCTCAGCCTGGTGCAGCCTTCGCCCCCTCGCGGCAAGACGCCTCGTTCCCCAGGCTTCTCCCGCCCCACCGCCGGTCTCCTCCCCCTGTTGAAAGCTGCCCGGGAAAGTGGTGGCGGGAGCAAGCCGCGACCGGAGTGCGGCGTGGGCCTTGGTGCGTGTGGCGGCGCTGGGGGGAGGGTTAGGCCCCGGGTTCGTGCGCCGGGGGCCCCGGCGTGGACGGCGGGAGGCGGCCAGGCCGGGGAGGGCGCGCGGGCGGGCGGGTCAGCGGCCGGGGCTCCACGTCGGGCCGCCGCGGGTCTTTTTCCATCGGTCACCGGGTTGTCTCCTTTTCCGGTCTGGGCCTCAGGATGGCCGACATGACGGCCCCGGACGGGAGCCCCCTCGCGCCGCTGTTGGAGACCTTGGAAGACCCTTCTGCCTCCCTTGGGGAGCAGACCGACGCCTACCTGACTCTGACCAGGTGAGGCCCGCCGGGCGGGGGCGGCTGTGTGCGGGAAGCCTGGCCGCTGCGGGGACGCCGGGGGAGGCCAGGCGCGCCGGGGGCTTCGTGCTGGGCGACGTCCCCGGCGCGGAGGCTGCTGGCCTAACGGTGAGCGTTTGGAATGAGGAAGCCTGCACGTGTGCCTTGTAAGCGGAGGATTAAGAAAAGTTTGAGGGAGATCGTACCGGGGTAGTGGCTTTTCGGTGTGAGCCACCTGTTTTGCGACAGTGGTGAAGTAGAAGTCGCAGAGTCGGGCCCGACCCCATGGAGGAGCCGTGGGGTTCTCCAGGCAAGAATACTTCAGTGGGTAGCTACTGCCTTCTCCTGGGGATCGTCCCAACCCCGGGGTCGAACCCAGGTCTCCCGCGTTGCAGGCGGATTTTTTTTTTTTTCTTAGTCTGAACCGCGGAACCCAGAATTGGTTTTTTACTGTAGAGCAGTAACTAGAGCTTTGTTTTAGCCACAAGTGCTTCACACCGTTTTATCCCATGCGGACTGTATTTTCCTGAGTTAGCTGGCGTTGTTTGGAAATTGGCACAAACCGATACAGATTTAGTAAGTTTTAGTAGATTTGTGACTAGGGATAGGTTTCACTGTTTTCTTCTCTATAGTGAGACTGTCAAAACGTGTGCCGTATAGATGCACAGTTATTCTGAGGATTGTTTATTTCACATGATGTTTAGTCGCTAAATTGTGTCGGTTTCTTTGCTACTCCATGGACTGTAGCCCGCCAGGCTCCTCTGTCCATGGGATTCTCCAGGCAAGAATACTGGAGTGGGTTGTCTTTCCCTTCTCCAGGGTGTGTTCCCGAGCCAGGGTTCGAACCCATGGCTTCGGATTGGCAGGCGGATTCGTTACCACTGGGCCATCAGGGGAGCTTCATTAATTTCAGATATATATTGCATTAAATATTCTTAAGAACCTTAAACACTGGGTCAGTTTGCCAGTGTTCTAACAAAGTGTTTAAAAAGATTATGGAAATGTTTCGTAGTTCATTTTTGTGTCTTTTGTTTGCATAAACTTATGTTGTTTCTGCTGTTAAGTCGTATGACTGGAGAAGATGGAAAAGAAATCATTATGGAAATTGAGAAAAAGCTTCCTCGACTATTTAAAGTTTTAAAGGTATGTATCTTCTTTGTAACAGTTTTTTACTTTGTGGGGGAAAAAAGATTTTGCCGGCTAATATTGAATCTAGAATGAAACAGCAGGGTTATTATAATACTATTTGAGGATTTATGTATCAAGCCCTGTCTTAATTATCTTGTTTTCTCTCACTTAATCCTCCCTGTCCAGCTGAGGCTACTTTGCAGAAATTGCTTTAACGTGCATGAAGTTAGTTGCTGTGGCCACTTGCATCCAAAACTTGCATTCTTGATAGAAAATGCTTCTCAATAAACGATTCTGTAGTTTTGTCTTTTATCTGTGTGGATAACATTCTTTTTTGTAATCTTCTCTAACCCTTATTTTTCCACTCTTGCTTGATTAAAAATATGTTATTATGTGTATCTTGTTTGCTTGTGTATAGGGAGGTAGTGTAGCTTAATATCAGTGAGGACCTGTATTCTTGTCTTTACTTGAATATTCTGTGACTTTGTGACTTTCCTAAATATCTAACTTAATGTCCTTGTTTTTAGAATTAAGAGATTGAACTAAATCTCCAAAGTCCTTTTGAGTTCTTATTTTCATGACTCTTTTTTTGTGCCTTCAAATGGAAGTAGTCTATCAAGGTGTATTGGGGTTTTTTTGGTCTTTCATTTATTTGTTTTCATCTATCTTTGTTCTTTGGCCTGTGTGGGCGTCCTATCTCAGTGGCCTCTCTCGCTCCAGAGCACTTGCTCTGGGCGCATGCGCTCCAGAGCTCCTGCTCGGTAGTTGGACACATCAGTCCAGCCGCTCTGCGGCACCTGGAATCTTTCCCAGGCCAGGGATCGAACTGGCGCCCCTTGCACTGCAAGGCAGTGTCCTTACCCACTGGACCACCTGGGAAGCCCTATCAAGATGTATATTGCACACTTCAGCATGACTTTTGGGTAATATGGGCATCGAAGGACTGCCTTGCCTGACTTTAAATATTTCTCTTATAGTCATCAGTGCTTTTTGTTCATGTAAGCAATAACTTTGCTGTATAGTAGTTTAAGGCTTACTGAAAGTGTAAGCAATGTTAGTGGTGTTATTATCCCATTTTCCTTTGTCATTTTCCACGATCCAGTCCTAATTTGATGTGATGTATTATATATTTTATATTTGAGAGCATGTAGGATCAGGAGTTCATTTGCATGAGATTTGAGTCAAGCTGTATTGTTAATAAATCCAGTTTGTAAGTAAAATTCCTGAATAATTATTTAGAAGCATGTGGGTGGTTAATGATAGCATAATCAAAGTTGATCACACTGTATGTTAGCTGCTACTTAAGAGATATAGTAGTAGCTTTCCTAGTCTTAAGTGTTTAAGACTTTATCTGTTTGTGGTTGTCTGAACTGATTGCCTTAATATCCCATGTATCTCAAGGTTAACTAATTTGGGTATTTGGTTTGATTAATTATAAAATGGGTGCTCCAAGAAATGTCTGATCTGATATATGATTACTATTTCCTGGTCAAGAGCAGCAAATAGGAGGTAGTGTATAATATCAAAGTGAGGACCTGTATTCTTGTCTTTACTTGAATATTCTGTGACTTTGTGACTTTCCTAAATATCTAACTTAATGTCCTTGTTTTTAGAATTAAGAGATTGAACTAAATCTCCAAAGTCCTTTTGAGTTCTTATTTTCATGACTCTTTTTTTGTGCCTTCAAATGGAAGTAGTCTATCAAGGTGTATTGGGGTTTTTTTGGTCTTTCATTTATTTGTTTTCATCTATCTTTGTTCTTTGGCCTGTGTGGGCGTCCTATCTCAGTGGCCTCTCTCGCTCCAGAGCACTTGCTCTGGGCGCATGCGCTCCAGAGCTCCTGCTCGGTAGTTGGACACATCAGTCCAGCCGCTCTGCGGCACCTGGAATCTTTCCCAGGCCAGGGATCGAACTGGCGCCCCTTGCACTGCAAGGCAGTGTCCTTACCCACTGGACCACCTGGGAAGCCCTATCAAGATGTATATTGCACACTTCAGCATGACTTTTGGGTAATATGGGCATCGAAGGACTGCCTTGCCTGACTTTAAATATTTCTCTTATAGTCATCAGTGCTTTTTGTTCATGTAAGCAATAACTTTGCTGTATAGTAGTTTAAGGCTTACTGAAAGTGTAAGCAATGTTAGTGGTGTTATTATCCCATTTTCCTTTGTCATTTTCCACGATCCAGTCCTAATTTGATGTGATGTATTATATATTTTATATTTGAGAGCATGTAGGATCAGGAGTTCATTTGCATGAGATTTGAGTCAAGCTGTATTGTTAATAAATCCAGTTTGTAAGTAAAATTCCTGAATAATTATTTAGAAGCATGTGGGTGGTTAATGATAGCATAATCAAAGTTGATCACACTGTATGTTAGCTGCTACTTAAGAGATATAGTAGTAGCTTTCCTAGTCTTAAGTGTTTAAGACTTTATCTGTTTGTGGTTGTCTGAACTGATTGCCTTAATATCCCATGTATCTCAAGGTTAACTAATTTGGGTATTTGGTTTGATTAATTATAAAATGGGTGCTCCAAGAAATGTCTGATCTGATATATGATTACTATTTCCTGGTCAAGAGCAGCAAATAGTCGAGGCTTTTTTAGATATCTGATTTCAGAGAAACGGGGAGATTTAAAGATAAATCACTTTGGAATAGGAAATGGTATCAAGAAAGAAACAGGGTTTCAAGTAAATAAATGTAAGGTTGGGGCAAATGACAAGACATACGCTTTTGACAGGTTTGGGATTTTATAAGTTTTACATGCAGAATACAGGTTGGGCTTTGAATTTTAGATGGTCACGGATTCACAATCTCCTGTCAAAGATTGAGATGTTTAAAGCTCCTTGCACTTCATCTACTTAGTCAACGTTAACATTTCAAACTCCTTCCCTCTCTTCGAGGTGTTCCGCCACTCTGTAGCTGATGCATGAGCTATTGCCTTTGAGTTTTTTCTTGCTTTATGTGGAACAGTTTTGCTCCTACTTTTGCTTCCTACCTAGTGTCTTCACCATCTTCCATTTGTTGCTTTTTTTGTTGTTTTTTGCTTTCAGGTGAGATGCTCTTTTGAGAAAAATATTTAGCTGATCTCCATCTAGTTTCTCTTTTTCTTTCCCAAACTGTATCCATGGGCCTTTTAATCGTTCCCCTATTTAGTGTACTGTCAAAAGATTTGAGACTAAAATGTAATTTTGTTTGTAATCAACCTTTGCTGTCTAAAAATTCATTTACAGTAGTACTTGTTTGTAACAAATGTGATTTTGTTTTTGTAGACTCATATTGCCAGTCAAAACTCAGAGCTGAGTAGTGCTGCGCTACAGGCCTTGGGGTTTTGCTTATATAATACCAAAATTGCCTCTGGATTATCAGGTAAATTTATTGTGATAGAATATTTTTAGAGTTTATAGTTTGATACTGTTGACAGTACTGTTATTTCTCTATTAATTTCACAACCTGTAGTTTAGGGTTTGCTTTTGAGAATGAGTTTAGGTTATATCATCATAGGAAAGTTTCTTTTTCTTAGACATAGCTCTAACTTTGATAGAATAAAGTTTGTTCTAGTTAGCTTTGTCTGTTTGTGGTTGTCTGAACTGATTGCCTTAATATCCCATGTATCTCAAGGTTAACTAATTTGGGTATTTGGTTTGATTAATTATAAAATGGGTGCTCCAAGAAATGTCTGATCTGATATATGATTACTATTTCCTGGTCAAGAGCAGCAAATAGTCGAGGCTTTTTTAGATATCTGATTTCAGAGAAACGGGGAGATTTAAAGATAAATCACTTTGGAATAGGAAATGGTATCAAGAAAGAAACAGGGTTTCAAGTAAATAAATGTAAGGTTGGGGCAAATGACAAGACATACGCTTTTGACAGGTTTGGGATTTTATAAGTTTTACATGCAGAATACAGGTTGGGCTTTGAATTTTAGATGGTCACGGATTCACAATCTCCTGTCAAAGATTGAGATGTTTAAAGCTCCTTGCACTTCATCTACTTAGTCAACGTTAACATTTCAAACTCCTTCCCTCTCTTCGAGGTGTTCCGCCACTCTGTAGCTGATGCATGAGCTATTGCCTTTGAGTTTTTTCTTGCTTTATGTGGAACAGTTTTGCTCCTACTTTTGCTTCCTACCTAGTGTCTTCACCATCTTCCATTTGTTGCTTTTTTTGTTGTTTTTTGCTTTCAGGTGAGATGCTCTTTTGAGAAAAATATTTAGCTGATCTCCATCTAGTTTCTCTTTTTCTTTCCCAAACTGTATCCATGGGCCTTTTAATCGTTCCCCTATTTAGTGTACTGTCAAAAGATTTGAGACTAAAATGTAATTTTGTTTGTAATCAACCTTTGCTGTCTAAAAATTCATTTACAGTAGTACTTGTTTGTAACAAATGTGATTTTGTTTTTGTAGACTCATATTGCCAGTCAAAACTCAGAGCTGAGTAGTGCTGCGCTACAGGCCTTGGGGTTTTGCTTATATAATACCAAAATTGCCTCTGGATTATCAGGTAAATTTATTGTGATAGAATATTTTTAGAGTTTATAGTTTGATACTGTTGACAGTACTGTTATTTCTCTATTAATTTCACAACCTGTAGTTTAGGGTTTGCTTTTGAGAATGAGTTTAGGTTATATCATCATAGGAAAGTTTCTTTTTCTTAGACATAGCTCTAACTTTGATAGAATAAAGTTTGTTCTAAAGGAAAATACAGTAAACCTATTTAAAAATGTTGAAAACAATTTCTTTTATAAGAACACCTATTTGGAAGTTTATAATTAGATGGAATTTTGGAAGTTACATGGAGATTTATTTTATATAAGCATGAATTAGGGAATGTGCTGTTTGGAAAGTTATTTTACAAAGTGGTAAATTAGATAATTTGGAGCTAAAAAAGTGGTAATAAAAGCACATCTGATGCTTTTCTGAGTTTTCAAGCATCCTTGGCCTTCTGTATCTTTGGATGCAGAATTCAAGGATCTGGAGAGCTGAGTACTACCATTTTATGTAAGACACTTGAGCATCACTTGGATTTTGATAATGCCTGAGAGGGGAATCCTAGAACCAATCCCCCATGGATATCAGGAGAGAACTGTAATCTTAATTGTTGCTCTGTAAGTAGCTTGTCATAGTAAAGGTACAAGGGTGATCTTTAGAGACGGGAAATTAGAAATAGGGGATAAAGGTATCAGAAGGATGTTACCATATTTTTTTCTGTGGGAAAATTCTCCATTTTTTTAATATACAAAAATGTTAGCAGTGCGAAGTAGGAGTTGTTCATTTTGGAGCAGAGATGCAGGATTTATAACATCTTGACAAAAATTGACTTGTATATTCAAACCTATTAATAAGATCCTATAAAAATATTTTAGTTGGAAAAATATTTGATTTCAAGTCTACCATCAGTTTTTGCTGACTGTACCTTCTCTCTGACCTGAATTTTGTGTTTTGGGAAAAATATTGATATCAATGTAGATTTTCCGGTCTTTTTCTCTGAATATGCATTTAATTTTTTTGATAATGATTTTTCTCTATTGCTACATTAGGGATTTTAAAGGATGTAAACGATTCTACATAATTAAAACTGCTTTGTTTTTCAGAGACAAATATTCAAGAGCTGTTTTCAAAACTGAATGATATTGTTAAAAGTTCAGATAAAAATGTACGTACTAGGGCACTTTGGGTGATATCCAAGCAGGCGTTTCCCACTGATGCTGTTGGCAAAGTAGTGAGTATAGTTTTTATATTTGTCTTCTTAACTACATGCCAGTAAAAAAAGAAAAGGAAAATTGAGGCTTATTCAATTTGTGTTTGTTTCTCTTTCAGGTATCCAGTATAATTGATTCATTAGAAATAGTACTTAATAGAGGAGAAATGCATTCTGCTGTTGTGGATTATGAAGCATTAAGTGTCATTATAAGGTATGAGTTTGGATACTATGCAACTTCAAATAGTTACAGTAATTAGAATTGAAGGAATAGTCTTTTGGGACTTGAATTTGAGTTAGACATTAAAACAAGGAAGTGTCTTCTAAACTAAAAGTCTAATAGGAAGAGGGAAGTAGGTGTACATTACTAGGTTTCTTTATTTTTACTCAAACAGTCTTAAAAATTATCTCTGTTCAAGCTTTTGTAAAAGTTTGAAAAATAGAGACTTCTAAGTGGGCTGTAGTAGGTATTTGAAAGTGAAGGGGTGATTGCTCAGTCATGTCTGACTCTTGTGAGCCCAAGAACTGTAGCCTACCAGGCTCCTCTGTCCATGGGATTCTGTAGGCAAGAAAACTGGAGTGCAGTGCCATCCCCTTCACCAGGGGATCTTCGTGACCTAGGGATGGAACCTGGATCTGCTGCATAGCAGGGTGATTCTTTACCATCTGAGCCACCAGGGAAGTCCATAGCAGGTGTTTGGGAAAGCATTGAACAGTTTTTAATAGCCAGTGAGGGGTACGGGAAAATGCTTGTCTTTTTCCTACCTGCGCTTGCTTTTCATAATGGATATGCTGACAACACAAGCTGTTTGTGTGCTTTGTCTTGTTTTTTTATTTTTTAGTTGAAAGTTTTCTTAAGTTGTTGAACTATATGCTTTAGTGTTCTGATGCCTTGATTGATATTCACAGTGAACCATGGTTCTCTACATATTCTCTCCTGTAAAAATATTGAATTTGTATAAAAAAATTAATATTTAAGCTTTTTTTAATCTGAAGGAAAGATGATGGTGTTTTTATTATTTGAAAAAATTTATTAAAATCGGGAATCTGTCTATTAAAATAAGTTAGATCTATTTAGTGGGTGTATATATGTATATAATATTCTAAAACAAATAGACCATAATGTACATATTTCTGTGTACTGTTTATTTTCTTGGTAGTTTAGAAATAAAACTACTTAAACTAATATAGTCACTGATTTCTCTCTCACAGATTAATTGAACAGGCCCCAGTTCAAATGGGAGAAGAGTCAATTAGGTGGGCAAAATTGGTCATACCTTTAGTGGTTCATTCAGCCCAGAAAGTACATTTGCGGGGAGCTACTGCTCTAGAGATGGGAATGCCTTTGTTGCTTCAGAACCAACAAGAAATAGCATCTATCACGGAGCAGCTTATGACTACCGTAAGTAATACTGTAAGGATTTTTTGGATATTGCACTGTGATGTTTTACACCAATCTTCAGGCTCATACTGGTGTAAGTGCACTATGATCTAGGAAGTTCCTCTTTGAATTAAAACAGACAGTTGCTTAAGTTAATATTGTCACACTGCTCCTAATTACAGTAAGGAAGGGAACTATCTAATAAGTGTTACTTCAGTCCAGGCATTTTACTCCATCCCCAAAGAATGAAGAAATTTCATTTTTGGAAAAGGGAGAGGATTATCTGATTCATTGCTATTTGGATTGTTATAGCATAATCCAGTAGCTACAAATTTAATGCGCACAAGTGCATCGTGTGTACAGTTTCCTAAAGTTATTACTTGCCCCAAGTTTTAGGTTTTTCATCCTTGCTTATAACATTTGAGTATCTGTTACATACTGGTCATTGTTTGTGTATGTAGAAGTGAACAAAACCAACTTGTTGTGGAGCTTGTTTTTGTCTAGTGAGAGCGATAATGGAGTAGTACATCCAGAAAAGAGCCTTATGGAAAACAGCAGGGACTGGATGGAAAGTGCTGTCAGAGAGGAAGAGTGAGGTAGTCAGGGAAGGAAAAGGGGTGATTTGAAGACAATGTATGGGAGTTAGCTACTTGAATGGTATGTGTAAGCTTTTCAATGCAGGAGGAACCATGGGAGCAAAAGGCCTTGTTCTGATATGTGTGAACACCGGGGCAGTGTGATAGAGTGAATGAGGATGAGAGGGGTAGAAGATGACGTCAGTAACAGAGCCAAGTCACAGTATGGCCCTGGGGACCATTGTGAGGCACTTGGTTGTTGCTCTGGATTATATTGAAAACTGTATCTGAAGGTATTGAGTCCACAAGTAAAACACGTACAAACTTAGATTTTAAGGGGAAGAATTCTAGGCGGGGATTGCATAGCTGCAGGGAACCTCGTTGGGAGCTATTACAATAATCCAGGCAGAGGGGGGACTTTTACTTTATAAAGCCTGGGGTTTTGTTTTTTAAAATTCAGGGTACCTAATGGTGATGTTTGGAGAGTAAAAGTTATTCCAGCATCTTTGTAAGATTTTTACTCTGATAAATTTGTTAAAAAACTTTTTAAGAGCTTATATAGGCAGTCCTTGAATAGCTCAGGTTTAAGCTATGTATATAATTCATACTCTACCCTCTGTATTCCTGTTCTCTTCACCTTTGGATTCAACTAACCATGGACTGTGCAGTACTGTGGTATTCACTACTGAAAAATATGAGTGTAAGTGGAGCACACAGTTGAAAACATACATTGTTCAAGAGTCCCCTGTATAAATTCTTAGTCAGTTTCAACTCATTGTTTCAGATGTGTTACCCATGAAGCTATTAATGTTTTTGTTTTTGTTTTAAGTTAGTAGAGAAGTTAAAACATTATCATACGAACTCTAATGATAGGCGTGCTAAAGTTTTTTGGAGAAAGTATATTGGTATGTGGGGAAAAAAACTGTCCTGGTGGATGGAAGAATGGCCAGCTATGTGAGAAGCATAGTAAAATGTTAGTTATATTTATACTTGGACATTTACTCTGAAGTCTGTCAGCTTTGCTATATGTGTGAAACTTTTCCTGATAAAATATTAAGAAAAGTTAACTTGATTGAGACAGTAAATTTAACACTGCATTCTTTTCCTAAAAGGAAAAAAGAGTCCTTTTGATAAATATTTATGCTTTTGTTTTCAGAAATTACTTTCAGAACTCCAGAAGCTATTTATGAGTAAAAATGAGACTTACGTGTTAAAATTATGGCCTTTATTTGTCAAACTTCTTGGGAAGGTAAGCCCACAGTCAAGTTTTTTATACATGCCAAACCTTTTATTTTCTTAACTTTCGGTAGTACAGTTGATCCTCATTATTAGTGCATGCCATATATATGAAAACTGACCTACTTACTGAAATGTATTTGTAAACCTAGCGTCAGTATTTGTGCTGTGTTTGCAGTCAATTGTAGACATGTAGAGTGGCAAAAAACTTGTCCTACAGCACATATGTTCCAGGGGTTGAGCAGGGTTATGTTCTGCAGTTTTGCTTTAATTCTTAATGTACTTTAAACAAATGTCCGTCTCATGATCATCTGGTGCCACATTGTTTATGTTTTATGCTTTTCCTTGGTGTTTTGAGTTTTAAATGGCCCCCAGATGTAGTGCTAAAGTGCTGTCCATGGTTGCTAAGCAGGGGAAGGCTATGGTGTGTCTTGAGAAAGGCATGAGTTACAGTGCTGTCTGCTGTGAACTCAATGTTAGTAAATCAACAATATATATTAAGCAAGTTGTCTTTAAACCAAAACAAATATAAAATAAGATTGTGTGTCAGATGCTTGCTAACAATCTGATCAGAGGCTTGCTGGAGAAGCCATAGCTTAGAATTTGCTCATACAGTGCAAGGCAGCTTTATCAAACATGACTATCGTAAATAATGAGAATCAACTGTATGTTCTGTCTTTAAGCCTGGTTTTGAAGGGGAAGTTGTGATTTTTTTGTGTATGTGGTAGAAAAACATGACTATCCTAACAATCCTAAGGTGTTGGTGGCATCAGAGGCATTTATAGTTGCATAAACATCACCACTGGGGCTTCCCCTGGTGGTCCAGTGGGTAAGGACACCACCTTGCAGTGCAAGGGGCACCGGTTTGATCCCTGGCCTGGGAAGATCCCACGTGCCACGGAGTGGCTGGACTGATGTGTCCAATCACCGAGCCAGAGCTCTGGAGCGCATGCACCCAGAGCCGGCGCTCTGTGACGACAGACGCCACCCCGATGGGAGGCCCACAGGAGCCAGAGAACAAAGACGGATGAAAAATGGAGAAATGAAAGACCAACAGAAGTGGCCCGCCCACTCCCCTCCCTCCCCAACCTAACCCCCACCCCCCCCAAAAAAAAAAACATCACCACTGTCTATACCCAGAACTTTCACCATCCCCAACAAAAACTGTGCCTGTTAAATAAAGGGTAACTGCCTTTGCCTCTTCCTGTAGCCCCGCATGATCTTGGATCCATTTTGAGTTTGTATGTAGTGTAAGACAGAGGTTCAACTTCATGGTTTTGTATGTGAATTACTCAGTTTTCCAAGCATCATTTGTTAAAAAGACTGTTCTTAGCCTGGTCTTGGCATTCTTATTGGAGGTCAGTTAACCATACATGCACGAGTGTTTCAGGGATAGGCACTATCCTATTGATCTATTACATCTCTCTTTATGCCATTACCATATGCTTTATGGGGCGATCTGCATCACATGACATGAGGGATCAGAATTCACCAACAACCAAGGATCAAACCCTTGGCCCGTTTTGGAAGCATGGAGTCTTAACCACCGGACTCCTTAAGGAAGTCCTTACTACTGTATGCTTCTTCTTTTTTTTTTTTTTTTTTAATATTTTATTTATTTATTTTTGGCTATTCTGGGTTTTTGCTCCATGTGCTATATGATAGATTTTTGTTGGTTATCCATTTCAAACATGGTAGTGTGTATTTGACTTTCCCAAATTCCAGACCATACCCCCTCTCCCCCAACCATGAGTTCATTTTCCAAGGTTGTGAGTCTCTGTTTTGTAAGTAAGTTCATTTGTATCGTTTTTTTTTAGGATCCATATTAAAGGGATGTCATATGATATTTCTCCGTCTTTGTCTGACTTCACTCAGTATGACACTCTCTAGGTCCATCCATATTGCTGCAAATGGCCTTATTTCATTCTTTCTAATAGCCGAGTAATATTCTGTTTCATATGTATAATATGTACATACATACACATATATCACATCTTTATCCATTCCTCTGTTGATGGACATTTAGATTGTTTCCATGTCTTGGCTATTGTAAACAGAGCTGCAGTGAGCATTGGGGAACATGTATCTGTTCGGACCGTGTTTTTCTCTGGATATATGCCCAGGAGTGGGATTTGCAGGGTCACACGGTAGCTCAATGTTTATTTTTTTTTCAGGAACCTTCACACAGTTCTCCATAGTGTTTGTAACAATTTACGTTTCCACCACAGTGCAGGAGGGTACCCTTCTCTCCACACTCTCTCCAGCATTTGTTGTTCGTGGAATTTTTGATGATAGCTATCTTGACTGGTGTGAGGTGGTATCTCATTGTAGTTTTAATTTCCATTTTTCTGATAACTAGGGATTTTGAACATCTTGTCATGTGTCGACTACCTGTATGTCCTCTTTAGAGAAATGTCTGTTCAGGTTTTCTGCCCACTTTTTGAGTAGGTTGTTTATTTTGATGCTTTTGAGTGTCATAAGCTGTTTGTAAATTTTGGAGACTAATCCCTTATCAATCACATCATTTGCAAATATTTTCTCTTAGTCTGTGGGTTGTGTTTTTGTTTTATTGTTTGCTGTGCAAAAGCTTTTGAGTGTAACTAGGTCCCATTGGCTTTTATTTCATTATTCTGGGAGATGGATTAAAAAAGATCTTGCTGTGATTTATGTCAGTGTTATACCTTTCTTTTCCTCTAAGAGTTTTATTGTGTCCAGTCTAACATTTAGGTCTCTAATCCGTTTTGAGCTTATTTTTGTGTATGAAGTTAAGGAATGATCTAATTTCATTCTTTTACATGTGGCTCTCCAGTTTTCCCAGCACCATTTGTTGAAGAGATTCTTTCCAACATTGTGTAGTCTTGCCTCCTTTGTCATAGATTAATTGACTATAGGTGCCTGTGCTTATTTCTGGGTTTTCTATCGTGTTCCATTCATATATATTTCTATTTTTGTGTCAGTATCACACTGTCTTATTGACTGTAGCTTTGTAATATAGTCTGAAGTCAGGCAACCTGATTCCTCCAGCTCCATTTTTCTTTTTCAAGATTGCTTTGGGATTTCCCTGGTTGTCCAGTGGGTAAGGACCACTGCCTTGCAGTGCAAGGCGCCACATATATCACATCTTTATCCATTCCTCTGTTGATGGACATTTGCATTGCTTCCTTGTCTTGGCTGTTGTAAACAGAGCTGCAGTGAGCATTGGGGAACATGTATCTGTTCGGACCGTGTTTTTCTCTGGATATATGCCCAGGAGTGGGATTTGCAGGGTCACACGGTAGCTCAATGTTTATTTTTTTTTCAGGAACCTTCACACAGTTCTCCATAGTGTTTGTAACAATTTACGTTTCCACCACAGTGCAGGAGGGTACCCTTCTCTCCACACTCTCTCCAGCATTTGTTGTTCGTGGAATTTTTGATGATAGCTATCTTGACTGGTGTGAGGTGGTATCTCATTGTAGTTTTAATTTCCATTTTTCTGATAACTAGGGATTTTGAACATCTTGTCATGTGTCGACTACCTGTATGTCCTCTTTAGAGAAATGTCTGTTCAGGTTTTCTGCCCACTTTTTGAGTAGGTTGTTTATTTTGATGCTTTTGAGTGTCATAAGCTGTTTGTAAATTTTGGAGACTAATCCCTTATCAATCACATCATTTGCAAATATTTTCTCTTAGTCTGTGGGTTGTGTTTTTGTTTTATTGTTTGCTGTGCAAAAGCTTTTGAGTGTAACTAGGTCCCATTGGCTTTTATTTCATTATTCTGGGAGATGGATTAAAAAAGATCTTGCTGTGATTTATGTCAGTGTTATACCTTTCTTTTCCTCTAAGAGTTTTATTGTGTCCAGTCTAACATTTAGGTCTCTAATCCGTTTTGAGCTTATTTTTGTGTATGAAGTTAAGGAATGATCTAATTTCATTCTTTTACATGTGGCTCTCCAGTTTTCCCAGCACCATTTGTTGAAGAGATTCTTTCCAACATTGTGTAGTCTTGCCTCCTTTGTCATAGATTAATTGACTATAGGTGCCTGTGCTTATTTCTGGGTTTTCTATCGTGTTCCATTCATATATATTTCTATTTTTGTGTCAGTATCACACTGTCTTATTGACTGTAGCTTTGTAATATAGTCTGAAGTCAGGCAACCTGATTCCTCCAGCTCCATTTTTCTTTTTCAAGATTGCTTTGGGATTTCCCTGGTTGTCCAGTGGGTAAGGACCACTGCCTTGCAGTGCAAGGGGCGCCCGTTCGATCCCTGGCCTGGGAAGATCCCACGTGCCGCAGAGCGGCTGGACCGATGTGTCCAATTACCCAGCCGGAGCTCTGGGGTGCATGTGCCCAGAGCTGGTGCTCTGCGACAACAGAGGCCACCGTGATGGGAGGCTCACACGGGCCAAAGAACAAAGTTGGATGAAAATAGATAAATGAAAGACCAATAGAAGTGGCCCGCCTGCCCTACTCCCTCCCCAACCCCCACCCCCCAAAAAATAAAATAAAATGTTAAAAAAATTTTTTTTTTAAAGAGATTGCTTTGGCTATTCGGGATCTCTTGTGTCACCATACCCATTCTGAGATTTTTTTTTTGTTCTAGAACTGTGGAAAATGCCATTGGTAATTTGATAGGGATTGCATTGAATCTGTAGATTGCTTTCGGTAGTATAGTCATTTTACCAATATTGATTCTTCAAATCCATGAACAGGGTATATCTTTTCATCTGTTTGTCTTTAGTTTCTTTCATGAGTGCCTTATAGTTTCTGAGTGCAGGTCTTTTGTCTCCCAAGGTAGGTTTATTCCTAGGTCTTTTACTCTTTTTGATGCAATGGTAAATGGAAATTGCTTCTAGAATTTCTGTTTCTGATCTTTCATTATTAGTGTAAAGAAATGCAACATACTTCTGTGTATTCATTTTGTAACCTGCAGCTTTACTGAGTTTTAGTAGTTTTCTTGTAGCATCTCTAGTGTCTTCTATATATAGTATCATCTCATCTGCAAACAGTGACATTTATCATCTGTTGATATGGTATATCACATTGATTTGTGAATGCTGAAAAAAACCTTGCATCCCCGGGATGAATCTTTTCAATGTCTTGTCAGACGGATTGCTAGTATTTTGTTGAGGATTTTTGCACCTATGTTCATTAGTGATATTGGCCTGTAATTTTCTTTTTTTGTGGTATCTTTTTCTGGTTTTGGTATCAAGGCGATGGTGGCTTCATAAAAAGAGTTGGGAAGTTTCGTCTGTGACTTTTTAGAACAGTTTCAGAAGGATAGGTGTTTACTCTTCTCTAAATGATAAAATCAAACATTTAGAAATCACCTGTGAAATCATCAGGTCCTGAACTTTTGTTTGTTGGGAGGTTTTTAATCACGGTTTCAATTTCAGTGCTTGTGATTGGTCCGTTCATATCATTCTCTTTCTCTTTGGCTATTCTGGGTTTCCACTGCTACTGCAGGCTCTTGTCTAGTTGCAGGGAGTGGGGGCTACTCTCTGGTTGAGGTGAGCAGGCCTCTTGTTTGGATCACTTCTCTTGTTGGGGAACTCGGGCTCTAGGGCACATCGGCTTCAGTAGTTGCAGCTCCAAGGCTCTAGAGCACAGGCTCTCTAGTTGTGGCTCTAGGCATAGTTACTCCGCAGCATGTGGGATCTCCTGGATCAGGGATTGAACCCATGTCTCCTGCACTGGCAGGTGAACTCTTCATCACTGAGCTACCAGGGAAGCCCTGGTCTGTTCATTTTTTCTATTTCTTCCTGGATCAGTTGAGACTGCCTTTCTGAGAAATTACCTATTTCTTCCAGGTTGTCCATTTTATTGGCATACAATTCATAGTATTCTCTTACACTCTTTGGTATTTCTGTAGGGTCAATTGTAACTGCTCGTTTTTCATTTTTAATTTTTCTGACTTGAGTCCTCTCCCTTTTTTTTCTTGATGAGTCTGGTTAAAGGTTGATAGTTGAATTTATCTTTTCAAAGAATTAGCTATTAGTTTGATCTTTGCAACGTTTTTTTTTTTTTTTTTGTCTCTATTTCATTGATTTATGCTCTAATCTTTATGATTTCCTTCCTGCTATTAACGTTAGGTTTACTTTGTTCTTCTTTCTCTAGTCATTTTAGGTGTAGGGTTAGGTTGTTTATTTGAGAGTTTTCTTGTTTCTTGAGGTAAGATTGTATTGCTATAAACTTCCTTCTTAGAACTGCTTTTGCTGCATCCCATAAGTTTTGGACTGTTGTGCTTTCACTTTCATTAGTCTCTAGGTATTTTTTTAATTTCTTTTGATTTCTTCAGTGATCCAATGGTTGTTTAGTAGCATACTGTTTAACTGCCACGTTTGCGTTTCTTAGGGTTTTTTTTCTTGTAGTTTGTTTATAATCTCATAGCGTTGTGATCTGAGAATAAGATTGATGTTATTTCGATTTTCTTAAATTTGCCAAGCTCACCTTGTGAACCAGCATGTGGTCGATCCTAGAGAATGTTCTGTATGCACTTGAGAAAAATGTGTAGTCTGCTGCTTTTGGATGGAATGCTCTAAATATCAGTTAACTCGAACTTAAAGTGTCATTTAAAGCCTGGGTTTCCTCATTGATTTTCTGTCTGGATGATCTGTCCGTTGATGAAAGTGGGGTATTAAAGTCCCCCGCTATCATTGTGTTACTGTTGATTTCTTCTTTTATATTAGCATTTGCCTTACATATTGAGGTGCTCCTATGTTGGGCGCATATGTATTTAAAGTTGTTGTCTCTTCCTCTTGGATTGAACCCTTGATCATTATGTAGTATCCTTCTTTGTCTGTTATAACAGTCATTGTTTTAAAGTCTGTTTTGTCAGATATGAGTATATTGCCATTTCAGCTTTCTTACGATTTCCATTGTTTTAAAGTCCTGTATGTATGGTTGTCCATTTTATTGGCATACAATTCATAGTATTCTCTTACACTCTTTGGTATTTCTGTAGGGTCAATTGTAACTGCTCGTTTTTCATTTTTAATTTTTCTGACTTGAGTCCTCTCCCTTTTTTTTCTTGATGAGTCTGGTTAAAGGTTGATAGTTGAATTTATCTTTTCAAAGAATTAGCTATTAGTTTGATCTTTGCAACGTTTTTTTTTTTTTTTTTGTCTCTATTTCATTGATTTATGCTCTAATCTTTATGATTTCCTTCCTGCTATTAACGTTAGGTTTACTTTGTTCTTCTTTCTCTAGTCATTTTAGGTGTAGGGTTAGGTTGTTTATTTGAGAGTTTTCTTGTTTCTTGAGGTAAGATTGTATTGCTATAAACTTCCTTCTTAGAACTGCTTTTGCTGCATCCCATAAGTTTTGGACTGTTGTGCTTTCACTTTCATTAGTCTCTAGGTATTTTTTTAATTTCTTTTGATTTCTTCAGTGATCCAATGGTTGTTTAGTAGCATACTGTTTAACTGCCACGTTTGCGTTTCTTAGGGTTTTTTTTCTTGTAGTTTGTTTATAATCTCATAGCGTTGTGATCTGAGAATAAGATTGATGTTATTTCGATTTTCTTAAATTTGCCAAGCTCACCTTGTGAACCAGCATGTGGTCGATCCTAGAGAATGTTCTGTATGCACTTGAGAAAAATGTGTAGTCTGCTGCTTTTGGATGGAATGCTCTAAATATCAGTTAACTCGAACTTAAAGTGTCATTTAAAGCCTGGGTTTCCTCATTGATTTTCTGTCTGGATGATCTGTCCGTTGATGAAAGTGGGGTATTAAAGTCCCCCGCTATCATTGTGTTACTGTTGATTTCTTCTTTTATATTAGCATTTGCCTTACATATTGAGGTGCTCCTATGTTGGGCGCATATGTATTTAAAGTTGTTGTCTCTTCCTCTTGGATTGAACCCTTGATCATTATGTAGTATCCTTCTTTGTCTGTTATAACAGTCATTGTTTTAAAGTCTGTTTTGTCAGATATGAGTATATTGCCATTTCAGCTTTCTTACGATTTCCATTTGCATGAAATACCTTCGTCCATCCCCTTATTTCAGTCTGTAAGTCTCTTGGTACAAAGTAGGTCTCTTGCAGACAACATATGTATGGGTCTTGTTTTTTCATCCACTCAGCCAGTCTATATCTTTTGCTTGGTGGATTTAGTCCAGTTACATTTAAGGTAATTATTGATATGTATGGTCCTGTCAGCATTTTGTTAATTGTTTTGGGTTATTTATAGTAGATCTTTTCCTTCTCTTGTATTTCCTGCCTAGAGAAGATCCTTTAACATTTGCTGTAAAATTGGTATAGTGGTGCTAAATTCTTTTAATGTTTGCTTGTCTGTAGAGCTTTTTGATTTCTCCCTCAAATCTGAATGAGAGTCTTGCTGGGTAGAATGTTCTTGGTTGTAGGTTCTTCCCTTTCATCACTTGGAATGTATCATGCCATTCCCTTCTGGCTTGTAGAGTCTCTGTTAAGAAATCAGCTGATAACCTTATGGGTTTTCCTTTATGTATTATTTATCTTTTTTCTCTTGTTGCTTTTAATAAATTTTCTTGTCTTTAGTTTTTGTCAGTTTGATTACCATGTGTCTCAGTGTGTTCCTCATTGGATTTATGCTGCCTGAGACCCTTGCTTGCTGGACATGGTTGACTATTTCCTTTCCTATATTAGGGAAGTTTTCATCTATTATGTCCTCAAATATTTACTCAGGTCCTCTCGGTCTTTCTTCACCTAGGACCCCTTACTGTGAATATCGGTGTGTTTAATGTTGTCCCAGAGGTCTCTTAGGCTGTCTTTGTTTCTTTTCATTCTTTTTCCTATATTCTGTTTTGCAGCATTAATTTTCACCATTCTGTCTTCCAGGTCACTTACCATTCTTCTGCCTTACTTATTCTGCTATTGATTCCTTCTAGCTTAACTGTTTCATCTCTGTTTCCTTGTTCTTTAGTTTTTCTAGGTTCTTGGAAAACATATCTTGCATCTTTTCCATTTCGTTTTTTAAATCCTGCATCACGTTCACTGAGGTTATTCTGAATTCTCTTTCTGGGAGGTTGCCTATTTCTACTTCATTCAGTTGTTTTTCTGGGGATTTTTTCTTTGTCTGGGATATAATCCAATTTCTTTTCATCGTGGGTATCTTTCTATGATTGTGGTATTAATTCTGGAGGCTGATGTGGCTGTAGTTCTTACTCTGTCTGCCTTCTGGTGAGGATAAGAGGCTTATGCAAGTTTCCTGATGGGAAGGACTGGCTGTGGGGGAAACTGAGTCTTGCTATGTTGGGCAGGGCTGAGTTCAGTAAAACTCTAATCCAATTATGTGCTGTTTGGTGGGACTGTCTTCCCTCCCTGTTAGTTTGGCCTGAGGCAACTCAGTCCTGGAGTCATCTATGGTTGGGTGACCTCCAAGAGAACCCATGCCATGACAGAGCTCTGAATACTGTTGTCAGTGCCCCTTTCGCTGTGGCCGACCACTCTTGACCCATGCCTCCCCGGGAGACCCTCAGACACCCATAGGTAGGTCTGGCTCAGTCTTTTGTGGGATCACTACTCCTTTCCCTTGCGTCCTGGGGTGCAAAAGATTTTATTTTATGCCCTATAGGGACTCTGTTTGCCCCAGTCTTATGGAAGCTGTGGAATTCAAATCCCGCTGATCTTCAAAGTCAGATTCCTATCAGTTGATTACCATGTGTCTCAGTGTGTTCCTCATTGGATTTATGCTGCCTGAGACCCTTGCTTGCTGGACATGGTTGACTATTTCCTTTCCTATATTAGGGAAGTTTTCATCTATTATGTCCTCAAATATTTACTCAGGTCCTCTCGGTCTTTCTTCACCTAGGACCCCTTACTGTGAATATCGGTGTGTTTAATGTTGTCCCAGAGGTCTCTTAGGCTGTCTTTGTTTCTTTTCATTCTTTTTCCTATATTCTGTTTTGCAGCATTAATTTTCACCATTCTGTCTTCCAGGTCACTTACCATTCTTCTGCCTTACTTATTCTGCTATTGATTCCTTCTAGCTTAACTGTTTCATCTCTGTTTCCTTGTTCTTTAGTTTTTCTAGGTTCTTGGAAAACATATCTTGCATCTTTTCCATTTCGTTTTTTAAATCCTGCATCACGTTCACTGAGGTTATTCTGAATTCTCTTTCTGGGAGGTTGCCTATTTCTACTTCATTCAGTTGTTTTTCTGGGGATTTTTTCTTTGTCTGGGATATAATCCAATTTCTTTTCATCGTGGGTATCTTTCTATGATTGTGGTATTAATTCTGGAGGCTGATGTGGCTGTAGTTCTTACTCTGTCTGCCTTCTGGTGAGGATAAGAGGCTTATGCAAGTTTCCTGATGGGAAGGACTGGCTGTGGGGGAAACTGAGTCTTGCTATGTTGGGCAGGGCTGAGTTCAGTAAAACTCTAATCCAATTATGTGCTGTTTGGTGGGACTGTCTTCCCTCCCTGTTAGTTTGGCCTGAGGCAACTCAGTCCTGGAGTCATCTATGGTTGGGTGACCTCCAAGAGAACCCATGCCATGACAGAGCTCTGAATACTGTTGTCAGTGCCCCTTTCGCTGTGGCCGACCACTCTTGACCCATGCCTCCCCGGGAGACCCTCAGACACCCATAGGTAGGTCTGGCTCAGTCTTTTGTGGGATCACTACTCCTTTCCCTTGCGTCCTGGGGTGCAAAAGATTTTATTTTATGCCCTATAGGGACTCTGTTTGCCCCAGTCTTATGGAAGCTGTGGAATTCAAATCCCGCTGATCTTCAAAGTCAGATTCCCTGGAGATTCCCAGTCCTTTGGCCAAATTTCAAGGCTGGAGAGCCTGATACGGAGGCCTAGAACCTTCACAACAATGAGAGAACTTCTTTACTGGTATTGTTCTCTAGCTTGTGAGTTGCCTACCCAGCAGCATAGGATTTGATTTCTTTTTTTAATCTTTTTTTTTCTTTTACCCATCATGCCTCTTTTTATTAATATTTATTTTCATCCATCTTTTTTATTCTTTGGCATGTGTGGGCCTCCCATTGCAGTGGACTCTCTCATTGCAGAACACTGCCTCTGGGTGCATACACTCCAGAGCGCTGACTCATAATTGGGCACACTGGTCCAGCCTCTCTGTGGCACGTGGGATCTTCCAGGACCAGGGACCAAACCTGTGCCCCTTGCACTGCAAGGAGACTCTATGCACTGGACCACCAGGGAAGCCCAGGATGTGATTTTTATTGCAATTGCTCCCCTCCTGCTGTTTCATTGTGGCTTCTCCTTTGTCTTTGGATGTGGGGTATCTTTTTTCAGTGGGTTCCAGTGTCTTGATGCTGATGTTTTTTCAACAGCTAGTTGTGATCTTGGTGCTCTGGCAGGAGAAGCTGAGTGCACATCCTTCTACTCTGCCATCTTATATCCTCTGCGTGTTTTAAGTTTTTAGTTGCTCTTGTAAATGGAATTGCTTTCCTAATTTCCTTTTTCAGATTGTTCATTGCTCTTGTATAGGAGCACAGCTGATTTTTGTGTATTGGTCTTGTACTCTGGACAGAGGAGCTTGGCAGGCCACAATCCATGGAATTGTAAAAGAGCCAGACATCACTTAGCTACTGAACAACGTTATTGTACTCTGCAACGTTGCTGAAATTATTTAATTAGCTCTAGTAGCTTTCTTACGGGTTTTTGTGAATTTCTCAGCCAATTTTTTTTTTCAGATGATTTATGGATTATAATCACTTATGACTGTTAATGTTCTATCTTTTTGTGTATTTTTACTTGGATGCATTAGATATAAATGAATGATAATAGTGCCTGTATATTTTTTCAGGCAAGTAAAAAACCTCTTAATGATTTTTCATTTTTAGACCTTGCATCGAAGTGGGAGTTTCATCAATTCTCTATTACAACTGGAAGAACTGGGATTTCGTAGTGGAGCACCCGTGATTAAAAAAATAGCTTTTATTGCTTGGAAGAGTTTAATAGATAATTTTGCTTTAAACCCAGGTAAGTAATACTTTTGAGACTTTGGGGTTTTTTTTATAACTTTTTACTTAAGCATGATGAGAAACAAAAACTTACGGTTTTTTTTTTTTTGACTTAATATTGAATATGTACCTATCATTGGGTATTTTAGGGGAGTAAATTTGTAGCGAGCAATAGAATAAAGGCCAGACATTATTGAAAATCACAGGTATAAAATTTATTTTACACTATTTCAAAAACCTTACAAAGTGACGAATGCCATTTGTGGCTTTCTTAGTATATTCAAGCACTTTTGAGCATTTACATCCTTTCATTTGTCATAATAGACCTCAGATGGTATTTAAACTTTTAGAATGATTAAGTAGTTTATCAAAAGTCACGCAACCAGTAGATTACAGCAAACAGTTGTGATTGCTATGGAATAAAAGTGACTGAGAAACCTTTTTTCAAAACCTTTAGAATAGCACCTCATAATGGGTCAGCAGTAATACATAGGAGTGATTCCTTTTGCTGTATCTTAGCTTTATCCTTTTTTTCTCCACTGGAAGTGTTTAATATGTGTATGAGAATGTATTTTGCCTGTAAGTGGGAAGTATAAGTACCTACTTAACTGTGTACTTAATCTTAAGTATTGATAGTTTACAAGATCTGCTAAGTAATGTTGATTTCATCCTGTTCTTCCAAAGACCATTAGTAATCCTATTCCCTTTTAAAATATGTTTTGTAAAATAATTGAAATAACTACAACTACTTTTTGAAAATATTGGCGGGCATAAATTTTAATTGAAAATGTCATTTTTTTTTTTATTGTTTATGACCTTTCAGTGTGAGGTACTATTGAGGATTAAATCTGTTGGTATTATATATCAGTTTAGTTCAGTTGTTCAGTCATGTCCAACTCTTTGCAAACCCATGGACTGCAGCACGCCAGGATTCTCTGTCCTTCACCATCTCCCTGAGCTTGCTCAAACTCATGTCCATTGACTCAGCAATGCCACCAACTATTTCATCTCCTTTTGTGATCCCTCTCTATTACAACTGGAAGAACTGGGATTTCGTGTGGAGCACCGTGATTAAAATAGCTTTTATTGCTTGGAAGAGTTTAATAGATAATTTTGCTTTAAACCCAGGTAAGTAATACTTTTGAGACTTTGGGGTTTTTTTTATAACTTTTTACTTAAGCATGATGAGAAACAAAAACTTACGGTTTTTTTTTTTTTGACTTAATATTGAATATGTATCTATCATTGGGTATTTTAGGGAGTAAATTTGTAGCGAGCAATAGAATAAAGGCCAGACATTATTGAAAATCACAGGTATAAAATTTATTTTACACTATTTCAAAAACCTTACAAAGTGACGAATGCCATTTGTGGCTTTCTTAGTATATTCAAGCACTTTTGAGCATTTACATCCTTTCATTTGTCATAATAGACCTCAGATGGTATTTAAACTTTTAGAATGATTAAGTAGTTTATCAAAAGTCACGCAACCAGTAGATTACAGCAAACAGTTGTGATTGCTATGGAATAAAAGTGACTGAGAAACCTTTTTTCAAAACCTTTAGAATAGCACCTCATAATGGGTCAGCAGTAATACATAGGAGTGATTCCTTTTGCTGTATCTTAGCTTTATCCTTTTTTTCTCCACTGGAAGTGTTTAATATGTGTATGAGAATGTATTTTGCCTGTAAGTGGGAAGTATAAGTACCTACTTAACTGTGTACTTAATCTTAAGTATTGATAGTTTACAAGATCTGCTAAGTAATGTTGATTTCATCCTGTTCTTCCAAAGACCATTAGTAATCCTATTCCCTTTTAAAATATGTTTTGTAAAATAATTGAAATAACTACAACTACTTTTTGAAAATATTGGCGGGCATAAATTTTAATTGAAAATGTCATTTTTTTTTTTTTTATTGTTTATGACCTTTCAGTGTGAGGTACTATTGAGGATTAAATCTGTTGGTATTATATATCAGTTTAGTTCAGTTGTTCAGTCATGTCCAACTCTTTGCAAACCCATGGACTGCAGCACGCCAGGATTCTCTGTCCTTCACCATCTCCCTGAGCTTGCTCAAACTCATGTCCATTGACTCAGCAATGCCACCAACTATTTCATCTCCTTTTGTGATCCCCTTCTCCTCCTGCCTTCTGTTTTTCCCAACATGAGGGTCTTTTCCAGTGAGTCTTCTCTTCACATCGTAGCCAAAGTATTGGAGCTTCAGCTCAGTCCCTCCAGGATCAGTCCTTGCATTGAATATTCAGGGTTGAATATTTAGGAATGACTGGTTTGATCTCCTTGCAGCCCAAAGGACTCTCAAGAGTCTTCTCCAATACTACAGTTCAAAGGCATCAATTCTTCTGTGCTCTGCCTTCTTTATGGTCCAACTCTCACATCCATACATGACTTCTGGAAAACCATCGCTTTGGTATTATATATATTTGAGTGTTAAAGAATAGATTTGAGTGACTTAAGGTAAATAAAATGCTGTCTCAGTTGAAGTATGTCAAGATATAGAGAGTATGTGACTGGTATTACGTATCTGTGAATTCATTAAGGAATCGGGTATCTGTTTTTCTGTTGTCATCTTCAGTATGCCTTAGTTGCAGACTACAGGCAGGAGGGAAGGCAGAAGGGTCAAAAATAAACTTCCCATCTGAGTCAGCAATCTATAAACATATAAACAGAAATTCCACATATAATTCCACTTCAGTCTCCCTGGAAGAGTGGCTATATGAAAGACTAGGTAAAGTAATCCTCAAGTGGACACCTATTGCTCTTCTGAGTGAAAACAGATCTTGTAACTAAAATAGTTGTCCAGCAGTTGTTAATAATCTCGTCTCATAAATAAAATGTATTCGTGTGTGTACTTAGTCGTGTCTGACTCTTTGTTTCTGATAGTTTACAAGATCTGCTAAGTAATGTTGATTTCATCCTGTTCTTCCAAAGACCATTAGTAATCCTATTCCCTTTTAAAATATGTTTTGTAAAATAATTGAAATAACTACAACTACTTTTTGAAAATATTGGCGGGCATAAATTTTAATTGAAAATGTCATTTTTTTTTTTATTGTTTATGACCTTTCAGTGTGAGGTACTATTGAGGATTAAATCTGTTGGTATTATATATCAGTTTAGTTCAGTTGTTCAGTCATGTCCAACTCTTTGCAAACCCATGGACTGCAGCACGCCAGGATTCTCTGTCCTTCACCATCTCCCTGAGCTTGCTCAAACTCATGTCCATTGACTCAGCAATGCCACCAACTATTTCATCTCCTTTTGTGATCCCCTTCTCCTCCTGCCTTCTGTTTTTCCCAACATGAGGGTCTTTTCCAGTGAGTCTTCTCTTCACATCGTAGCCAAAGTATTGGAGCTTCAGCTCAGTCCCTCCAGGATCAGTCCTTGCATTGAATATTCAGGGTTGAATATTTAGGAATGACTGGTTTGATCTCCTTGCAGCCCAAAGGACTCTCAAGAGTCTTCTCCAATACTACAGTTCAAAGGCATCAATTCTTCTGTGCTCTGCCTTCTTTATGGTCCAACTCTCACATCCATACATGACTTCTGGAAAACCATCGCTTTGGTATTATATATATTTGAGTGTTAAAGAATAGATTTGAGTGACTTAAGGTAAATAAAATGCTGTCTCAGTTGAAGTATGTCAAGATATAGAGAGTATGTGACTGGTATTACGTATCTGTGAATTCATTAAGGAATCGGGTATCTGTTTTTCTGTTGTCATCTTCAGTATGCCTTAGTTGCAGACTACAGGCAGGAGGGAAGGCAGAAGGGTCAAAAATAAACTTCCCATCTGAGTCAGCAATCTATAAACATATAAACAGAAATTCCACATATAATTCCACTTCAGTCTCCCTGGAAGAGTGGCTATATGAAAGACTAGGTAAAGTAATCCTCAAGTGGACACCTATTGCTCTTCTGAGTGAAAACAGATCTTGTAACTAAAATAGTTGTCCAGCAGTTGTTAATAATCTCGTCTCATAAATAAAATGTATTCGTGTGTGTACTTAGTCGTGTCTGACTCTTTGTATCCCCATTAACAGTAGTCTTCCAGGCTCCTGTCTCTGGGACTTCCCAGTGGGATGCCATTTCCTACTCCAGGGAATCCTCCTGACCCAGAGATTGAAACTCTCATCTCCTTGGGTCTCTTGCATTGGCAGGCAGATTCTTTTTTTTTGGTTTTTGGAATTTCTGTTCATTTTATTGTAGTTTGTATGTTTACCAAGACAATAGAGATTTGAATATTTTAGTGATTAATTAATGGGTAATGTTGGTTTTCATTCATGAAGTTGTATTTTGAATTTGTGATTAAAACATCTAATTAACTAGAGAAAGTCATACTTCACCAAAAAGAAAAATTATAAATAATAGCAATATCCTCGAAGAGTAATTCCAGAGAACCGAGTTGGAAATTAGTTTCATACATACATGATTCTTTACCACTATGCCATGTGGGAAGTCCAATATAGATTATAGATTCAAAAAGAATTGGGGATTTATTTCCATGGTGGTCTGCTTTTTCTTTTTACAGAAAAGTTAATTGAAAGGCGAATGGTAGAATAATTATAATAAACACTGAATGCTTTTGCAGCAAATACATGACTTCACCAGATGTTTCACAATCCTTAAGTCTTTGATAACCTGAGCACTGACTGTATTATATATCACACTGACATAGTAAATATTTCTGGTGTAAATATTTCTGGTATATATATTTTGTTTAAAGAAGTGTATTTAATGTTTGTGTGGACTTTAATCAATCTTATTAATGTAGAGTAGACCTGAATCTAAATGGATATGAATATTTGGATTCCAAGGTGTAATGGCACCAACAGTTAAACTGTTTGATAAAAGAAAATTACTAGTAAATATTTTGAGATTCTCTAGTGGTCCAGTGGTTAAGCCTTTGCCTTCCAATACAGGGGATACAGGTTTGATCACTGGCAGGGAGCTAAGATCCCACATGCCCTACGGCCATAAAAATCCCTCAAAACATAAAACGGAACTAATGTAAAAAAAAAAAAATTGAATAAAAACTTAAAAACTAGTAAATTTTTTAAATGACAACCTTTTTTGAGGTAAAAATATGCCTCTCTTTTAACCTGTAAAATAGTAGTGAGAAAGCTCAGCACGTTAAAAAGAGTTACTCAACATTTTTAACATTTAGGCTGGGTAGTTTGTTGTGAAGAACTGCCTTGTGCATTAGAGGAAGTTTAGCAACATCCCTGGATGCAACCCACTAGATCCCAGTAGCAGTCTCCATATCCCTGCCTCCCAGTTGTAGCAACCAAAAATATTGCAGACATTACTGAATGGTGGCAAAATCACCCTTGGCACAGGGTATCTAATAGTTCTTGGATTTTTTTTAATAATGCTTATTAAGTATTGTGACTTTACTAGTTTGTCAACATGAAAATTTTGGGTAGAATAGGAATAGCTACTGGTTTAGAAAAAATTTTAATTTATTCTCCTGCTGAGGTGAGGTAAAAAAGGCTCTTGTATGCTGTCGTCCTTAAAGTTTAATCTATAGCTCTTAAATATTTTGACTTAGGTGCTTTTTTTCTTTTCTTTTAAGAAATACTATGTAGTGCAAAAAGATTGAAGTTGTTGATGCAGCCTTTGAGTTCTATCCATGTGAAAACAGAAACTCTAGCACTGACAAAACTAGAAGTCTGGTGGTATTTGTTGATGAGACTAGGACCTCATCTTCCTGCAAATTTTGAACAGGTAAGACCACGAGTGATGATTATAATACTTTGGGGTTTTTTTTTTCAATAACGTGTTCTTGAAATCCTACCAATCTTTCAGTGCAGATTGAATAGCAGAACTATTACACAAAATTTTTTTTCACTCTGACACAGAACTTAAAGTTCATTTTCCTTAAAGGTTATTCTCCAGTTTTCTGAAATGGAGTGTCTACAACCTTTTTAATCAGTAGACAATCATCATATCTATCCTTTTTCTAGAGGCATTATGAAAGATTTTTTGAAAGAAATTACATATGACTTAGAATATAATTGAGAGCATTACTGAAATAGATCATATGCTTTCAAAGTTTTTGGTAGTGATTAAAATTGGGTACGCCATAAAATCCCTCAAAACATAAAACGGAACTAATGTAAAAAAAAATTGAATAAAAACTTAAAAACTAGTAAATTTTTTAAATGACAACCTTTTTGAGGTAAAATATGCCTCTCTTTTAACCTGTAAAATAGTAGTGAGAAAGCTCAGCACGTTAAAAAGAGTTACTCAACATTTTTAACATTTAGGCTGGGTAGTTTGTTGTGAAGAACTGCCTTGTGCATTAGAGGAAGTTTAGCAACATCCCTGGATGCAACCCACTAGATCCCAGTAGCAGTCTCCATATCCCTGCCTCCCAGTTGTAGCAACCAAAAATATTGCAGACATTACTGAATGGTGGCAAAATCACCCTTGGCACAGGGTATCTAATAGTTCTTGGATTTTTTTTAATAATGCTTATTAAGTATTGTGACTTTACTAGTTTGTCAACATGAAAATTTTGGGTAGAATAGGAATAGCTACTGGTTTAGAAAAAATTTTAATTTATTCTCCTGCTGAGGTGAGGTAAAAAAGGCTCTTGTATGCTGTCGTCCTTAAAGTTTAATCTATAGCTCTTAAATATTTTGACTTAGGTGCTTTTTTTCTTTTCTTTTAAGAAATACTATGTAGTGCAAAAAGATTGAAGTTGTTGATGCAGCCTTTGAGTTCTATCCATGTGAAAACAGAAACTCTAGCACTGACAAAACTAGAAGTCTGGTGGTATTTGTTGATGAGACTAGGACCTCATCTTCCTGCAAATTTTGAACAGGTAAGACCACGAGTGATGATTATAATACTTTGGGGTTTTTTTTTTCAATAACGTGTTCTTGAAATCCTACCAATCTTTCAGTGCAGATTGAATAGCAGAACTATTACACAAAATTTTTTTTCACTCTGACACAGAACTTAAAGTTCATTTTCCTTAAAGGTTATTCTCCAGTTTTCTGAAATGGAGTGTCTACAACCTTTTTAATCAGTAGACAATCATCATATCTATCCTTTTTCTAGAGGCATTATGAAAGATTTTTTGAAAGAAATTACATATGACTTAGAATATAATTGAGAGCATTACTGAAATAGATCATATGCTACAGTGGGTAGGTACAAAGTTGGGTTAACTGTTGTATCTTTTCTGGGCCACCAGTAGTGATAACGAAACATTTAATCCCATTGTAGCTTTTCATTATTGTTACACATGAGGTTACAGTTCCTTTAGATTTTTTTATAAACTTTTTTTTAAAGGTGGTTTATTTTGTTTATTTTCATCCATCTTTGTTCTTTGGCCTGTGTGGGACTCCCATTGAAGTGGTCTCTCTTGTTGCAGAGCACCGGCTCTGGGTGCACATGCTCGAGAGCGCTGGCTTCTAATTGGACACACTGGTCTAGACCCTCCATGGGATGTGGGATCTTCCCAGGCCAGGGATCGAACCAGTGCCCCCTGCATTACAAGGTGGACTCTTTACCCACTGGCCACCAGGGAAACCCTCCTTTAGATTTTTATATCCTTACTGGCATTTACCTGAAAAGTTATTTTTGTCTTAAGTAAAAAGGCAGTCTTTTTTTAATTTTGGCCTCTTTTTATTGATTTTTATTTATTTATTTATTTTTCATCCATCTTTATTCTTCGGCCTGTACGGGCCTTCCATTCCAGTGGTCTCTCTCGTTGCAGAGCAGCGTCTCTGGGTGCATGCGCTCCAGAGCTCCGACTTGGTAATTGGACACACTGGTCCAGCCGCTCCACGGCACGTGGGATCTTCCCGGGCCAGGGGTGAAGAGTCTGCACTGCAAGGCGGACTCTACTCACTAGACCACCAGGGAAGCCCCGTTTTCATTTATTTTTAATTTATTTTCATTTTTTAATTTTTGGCTCTGCTGGATCTTCATTGCTTTGTGTGGGCTTTCTCTAGTTGCAGCAAGTGGGAACTACTCTTTGGTGTGTGGGCTTCATATTGCGGAGCCTTCTCTTTGCAGAGCACATGCTCTAGGTGAGTGGACTTCAATAGTTGCAGCTTGTGGGCTCTGGAGGGTAAGTTCAGTAGTTGTAACACACTGGCTCAGTTACTGCACAGTGTGTATAGTATCGTCCCAGATCAGGTACCAACACCACGTCCCCTCTATTGGCAGGCAGATTCTTATCCACTATACTACCAGGGAAGTCCTTAATTTATTTTTTATTGAAATACAGTTGATTTACATGTATTACGTTTCTGGTGTGTGGCAAAGTGATTTAGTTATATACATATGTATTTTTCATATTTTCCATTATTGTGGGGTATTGAATGTATTTCCCTGTGTTATGCAGGTAGGCCCGTGTTGTTTACCCATCCTATGTATAACAGTTTGTATCTGCTAATCTCAAGTTCCCAATCCAAGCCTCCCCCACTTGCTGCTTGTCAGCCACAATTCTGTTCTCTGTGAATCTGTTTCTGTTTTAGAAATAAGTTCATTTTTGTCATTTTAATTAGACATATAGGTGGAATATATCATGGTATTTGTCTTTCTCTTTTTGACTTCACTAGGTATGATAATTTGTTGGTCTATCCATGTTGCTGCAGATGTCATTTTTTATTTTTTATGACTTAGTAGTACTCTGTTGTATACATATACCACATTTTAATCTGTTCATCTGCTGGTGGACATTTACATCGCTTCCATGTCCTAGCTATTATAAATAGTGCTGATTGTGAACATGGGGATACATGTGTCTTTTCAAATTAGTTTTGTCTAGATATATGCCCAGGAATGAGATTACTGGGCCAGATGGCAACTCTGTTTTTAGTTTCTTGAGGAACTTTCATACTATTTTCTGTAGTGTCTATACCAATTTACATTCCTACCAACATTGTAAGAGGGTTCCCTTTCTCTAGCATTTATTTGTAGCTTTTAATGATGGCCATTCTGAATTGGGGTGGTGCCTCATTATAGTTGTAATTTGTATTTCTTTAATTAAACAAGTTCAGCAACTTTTCAGGTGCCTCTAGGTTTCTTCTGGAGAAGTGTCTGTTTAGGTCTTCTGTCCATTTCTTTTGAGTTGGTTTTTTTGTTAATGAGTTGTACATTTTGAAAATTAAGCCCTTTGTTGATCACGTCACTTGACAAGTATCTTCTCCCAGTTCTTGTCTTTTCAATTTGTTTGTGGTTTCTTTTACTGTAATGAAGCTTGTATGTTTTAATTAGGTCCCGTTTGGCTTTTTTTGCCTTTTATTGCCTTGGGGGACTGACCTAAGAAAATATTGCTGTAATTTATGTCAGCAAATAATTTCGCCTATGCAGCCTTCTAGGAATTTTATGGTGTCCTGTCCATTTGTTTTAAGCCATTTGAACATGTTTTTGTGTATGGTGTGAGGAGTGTTCTACTTCATTGCTTTACATGCGGCTGTCCAGTCTTCGCAACATCACTTGCTAAAGAGAATGTCTTTTCTCCATTGTATATTCTTACCTTCTTTGTCAAAGATTAATTGACCATAGGTTTATTTCTGGGCTCTCTGTTCTGTTCCATTGATCCATATGTCTGTTCTGTTCCATTGATCCATACGTCTGGTTTTGTGCCAATATCACACTATTTTGATTACTGTAGCTTTGTAGTATTCTGGGAAGGTTGTGCCTCCTGCTTTGTTCTTTCTCCTCCGGATTGCTTTGTCTTTTATGGTCCCATAAGAGTTTTAAGCATATTTCTCCAGGTTCTGTGAAAAATGTCGTGGCTAATTTAATAACGATCCCATTAAATTGCTTTGGTTAGTGTGGTTATTTTGACAATATTCTTTCAATGTAAGAGCATGGGATATCTTCCCGTTTCTTTTTCTTTCTTTATAATTTTTGTTTATTTTTGACTATACTGGGTCTTTGTTGCTTTGCTCGGCTTATCTCTACTTTCAAGGAGTAGAGGCTACTCTTTGCTGCAGTGCACAGGCTTCTCATTGCAGTGGCTTCTGGGTTCTATGGAGCACACAGCGTGGTAGTTGCTGTTCCCTTTCTCTAGCATTTATTTGTAGCTTTTAATGATGGCCATTCTGAATTGGGGTGGTGCCTCATTATAGTTGTAATTTGTATTTCTTTAATTAAACAAGTTCAGCAACTTTTCAGGTGCCTCTAGGTTTCTTCTGGAGAAGTGTCTGTTTAGGTCTTCTGTCCATTTCTTTTGAGTTGGTTTTTTTGTTAATGAGTTGTACATTTTGAAAATTAAGCCCTTTGTTAATAACGCAACTTGTCAAGTATCTTCTCCCAGTTCTTGTCTTTTCAATTTGTTTGTGGTTTCTTTTACTGTAATGAAGCTTGTATGTTTTAATTAGGTCCCGTTTGGCTTTTTTTGCCTTTTATTGCCTTGGGGGACTGACCTAAGAAAATATTGCTGTAATTTATGTCAGCAAATAATTTCGCCTATGCAGCCTTCTAGGAATTTTATGGTGTCCTGTCCATTTGTTTTAAGCCATTTGAACATGTTTTTGTGTATGGTGTGAGGAGTGTTCTACTTCATTGCTTTACATGCGGCTGTCCAGTCTTCGCAACATCACTTGCTAAAGAGAATGTCTTTTCTCCATTGTATATTCTTACCTTCTTTGTCAAAGATTAATTGACCATAGGTTTATTTCTGGGCTCTCTGTTCTGTTCCATTGATCCATATGTCTGTTCTGTTCCATTGATCCATACGTCTGGTTTTGTGCCAATATCACACTATTTTGATTACTGTAGCTTTGTAGTATTCTGGGAAGGTTGTGCCTCCTGCTTTGTTCTTTCTCCTCCGGATTGCTTTGTCTTTTATGGTCCCATAAGAGTTTTAAGCATATTTCTCCAGGTTCTGTGAAAAATGTCGTGGCTAATTTAATAACGATCCCATTAAATTGCTTTGGTTAGTGTGGTTATTTTGACAATATTCTTTCAATGTAAGAGCATGGGATATCTTCCCGTTTCTTTTTCTTTCTTTATAATTTTTGTTTATTTTTGACTATACTGGGTCTTTGTTGCTTTGCTCGGCTTATCTCTACTTTCAAGGAGTAGAGGCTACTCTTTGCTGCAGTGCACAGGCTTCTCATTGCAGTGGCTTCTGTTTCTATGGAGCATGGGTTCTAGGCTGTGGGATTCAGTAGTAGCACACAGACGTGGTAGTTGCTGCACTCTAGGCTCTAGAGCATGTGCTCAGTAGTTGTGAATGGGCCTTTCCATTTCTTTAATCTTTGATTTCCTCTTGAATATTTTATGCTCAGTTGCTTCAGTCATGTCTAACTTTTTGTGACCCTATGGACTGTAGCCTGCCAGGCTCCTCTGTCCATGGAATTCTCCAGGAAAGAATGCTGGAATGGGTTGCCATTTCCTTCTTCAAATGTTTTCCGCATATAAATATTTTACCGACCTGATCACGTTTATTCCTAAGTGTTTTTTTTTTCTTTTTTTCTATGCCTTTTCTTTTCTTTTTTTTTAATTTAAATTTCGGCCTCTTTTATTGTTTTTTCATTTACTTTTCATCCATGTTTATTCCTCAGTCCGTGTGGGGCTCCCCACAGCAGGGGCTTCCCCTGCTGCAGAGCACTGGCTCTGGGCACATGCGCTCCAGAGCTCCGGCTCGGTAGTTGGACACATGGGTCCAGCTGCTCCTCGGCACGTGGGATCTTCCCAGGCCAGGGATCGAACTGGCGCCCCTTGCACTGCAAGGCAGTGTCCTTACCCACTGGACCACCAGGGAAGCCCCCTAACACTGTTAAATAAAGACACAGGACTGATTCCCCCTCGCTCTAAAAGAGGAAGTGCAACAGATCTGAATGTTAATTTGGTGTTGTACATACCTTGCAGAATTTATCAGTTCTTGCTCAAGTATACTTGGTTTGGTTTTTTTTTTAGCAAGTTCTTTTAAATGTTTAATTGTTTACTGTATAATAACAGTTTTTAAACTTGTTAAAACATGAACTAAAAGTGGGTATTGATTGTCAACATATAATTGAGGTCATAACTTTTCCAAATTCTACCATTATTAGTTCCTATTTGGTTGTGTGTGCTCAGTCACTCAGTCGTGTCCATCTGTTTGCGACCCCCATGGACCATAACCCCCCAGGCTCCTCTGTCCATGGAATTTCCCAGGCAGGAATACTGGAGTGGGTTGCCATTTCCTCCTAGGCAATCTCCCTGACCCAGGGACTCAACCTGCATCTCTTGATTCTCCTACATTGGCCTATGGATTCATTACCGCTGTACTGTCTGGGAAGCCCTCCTAGTAGGCTAATCTTACCTGGTTGTCCCATCCATTCCTTGGTGTAGTCTACTTATTGGCTAAATTTGACAAGAATTGGAATGATCTTAGAACTAAGGTTGAAGTTGTCTTAGTTCATATTTTCTTAAGGTGTTTTTTTAAAAAGCTTAAAATGATCTATCTGCCAATAGCATTAAAACTCATATATATGTAATGTTATTTGTAAAAGCTGTTTATGTATATAATTTTCTGTCTGGAATGTAGAGCGGAAATTTATAGGTAATATATACTTAGGTCAAATATAGTTATAATACTGTTTTTTACTTTTTCATGTTTCAGTGTCTACCCTGTGTATTGAGGCCAATAAAATTTCAGCATACCAAGACCAGCGATAGTGCTTCTTAAGGAAATGTAATTGTATTTTGTGGACCTTTACAAAAGACATTTATGCAATTTACTGATACAATTCCTCTTTCTTTTTTTAAACCCCAATAGGTTTGTGTACCTCTGATGCAGAGCACAGTAAGTGTTGATTCTAATGCTTCAGCTCAAGGGAGTTCATCTCGTGTAGCTGCTTCTCCCAGTTTAAATCCTACAACCCCTGTACACAAAGGTAAGAGGTAGCCCAACTTGTGACTTTTTTCTCTGTTGCTTTTAAAAGACTTAGAATCAAGTTTTTGCTTTAGAAAAAAAAAAAAAAACAGGCACTTCCGTGGTGGTCCAGTGGGTAAGGACACCACCTTGCAGTGCAAGAGGCACCGGTTCGATCTCTGGCCAGGGAAGATCCCACGTGCCGCGGAGCGGCTGGACCAATATGTCCAGTTACCCAGCCGGAGCTCTGGAGCACACGTGCCCAGAGCCAGTGCTCTGCAACAACAGAGGCCACTGCGATGGGAGGCCCACACTGGCCGAAGAACAAAGATGGATGAAAATAGATAAATGAAAGACCAATAGAAGTGGCCCGCCCGCCCCCCTCCCTCCCCAGTCCACCCCTGCTCCAAAAAGTATAGAAAAACCAAGGCATTTTTTAAAAAGACTTTGAAACATGTAATTCACATAAAATTATTCACATAGTTTTGAATACTGGAGTGGGTTGCCATTTCCTCCTAGGCAATCTCCCTGACCCAGGGACTCAACCTGCATCTCTTGATTCTCCTACATTGGCCTATGGATTCATTACCGCTGTACTGTCTGGGAAGCCCTCCTAGTAGGCTAATCTTACCTGGTTGTCCCATCCATTCCTTGGTGTAGTCTACTTATTGGCTAAATTTGACAAGAATTGGAATGATCTTAGAACTAAGGTTGAAGTTGTCTTAGTTCATATTTTCTTAAGGTGTTTTTTTAAAAAGCTTAAAATGATCTATCTGCCAATAGCATTAAAACTCATATATATGTAATGTTATTTGTAAAAGCTGTTTATGTATATAATTTTCTGTCTGGAATGTAGAGCGGAAATTTATAGGTAATATATACTTAGGTCAAATATAGTTATAATACTGTTTTTTACTTTTTCATGTTTCAGTGTCTACCCTGTGTATTGAGGCCAATAAAATTTCAGCATACCAAGACCAGCGATAGTGCTTCTTAAGGAAATGTAATTGTATTTTGTGGACCTTTAAAAAAGACATTTATGCAATTTACTGATACAATTCCCTCTTTCTCTTTTTTTAAACCCCAATAGGTTTGTGTACCTCTGATGCAGAGCACAGTAAGTGTTGATTCTAATGCTTCAGCTCAAGGGAGTTCATCTCGTGTAGCTGCTTCTCCCAGTTTAAATCCTACAACCCCTGTACACAAAGGTAAGAGGTAGCCCAACTTGTGACTTTTTTCTCTGTTGCTTTTAAAAGACTTAGAATCAAGTTTTTGCTTTAGAAAAAAAAAAAAAAACAGGCACTTCCGTGGTGGTCCAGTGGGTAAGGACACCACCTTGCAGTGCAAGAGGCACCGGTTCGATCTCTGGCCAGGGAAGATCCCACGTGCCGCGGAGCGGCTGGACCAATATGTCCAGTTACCCAGCCGGAGCTCTGGAGCACACGTGCCCAGAGCCAGTGCTCTGCAACAACAGAGGCCACTGCGATGGGAGGCCCACACTGGCCGAAGAACAAAGATGGATGAAAATAGATAAATGAAAGACCAATAGAAGTGGCCCGCCCGCCCCCCTCCCTCCCCAGTCCACCCCTGCTCCAAAAAGTATAGAAAAACCAAGGCATTTTTTAAAAAGACTTTGAAACATGTAATTCACATAAAATTATTCACATAGTTTTGACTCCTTTATTACAAAATTGTTTTGATTGTTTCCTGTATGTGTTAGGGCTTCCCTGGGACTCAAACAGTAAAGAATGTGGTTACTGTCTACTGCTGTCATTGCATTAATATGGATGAGGTCAACTTTTTTCCAGTTAATTAGGTGAAGTGCATTACAGACTCTTATGTTTGTTTCAGGATTAGAATCTGAGTTACTATTAAAAGTAACAGATCTTTTATGAGTCAGATTTTACATTTTAGGAATGCCTGCATATTAATGTTTTAAAGTATAGGTAAATGCCTGAGAATTATTTTCATTTAAATGGTGTGTGACACTAGTCTTTTGTGTGAGTGGGTATGACACCAGTCTTAGTATAGTTTTGTTTTTGGCTGTGACTTTCCTGATAAGGGAATGAGCCTGCTGGGGTACAGAGTCCTGTTAGCTGGACCACTTGGGGAGGTCCCTAGTAAGGTTAGTATTGATGGGGGCAGAGTCTTATTGACTAGACCACTGGGGAAGTCCCTAGTAACATGAGTATTAGGAACTGTGTTACAGGCTTTAAACAAAAACTCTTCTACTTTTATTTGAAAAACAAATTGCTTACTCTTAAAGATACACTTCATTGAAATGAACAAAATATATTTACTTGGGTAACTAATCATATATAACTTACCTGTTTTGTTTTTTTAAAGGTGCTTCTCCATATGGAACTCCTGTAACTCCTCGGATGAACTTGAATTCAAGTTGTGGAATGGCCACAATCCCCTCTATACAACTTTTGAGACTTGAAATGTTGCTTCATTTTTTGATGGGTCCAGAAGTCATGAGCTTTGCTAAGCAAAACAAACTTATACTGAGCTTAGGTATTTAATTTTTTAAAAATTGCAGTTATTAAAACAGAGCACTGTACATTGGGGTGAAGAAAGATTTTATGGATTTTCTTAATATAGGATAGAGCAGACTGTCTAATATTTTACATTGAAAAATTTATTTCATAAAGCTTTGCTTTTGAATAATTGTGTTCTTTTCTCTTTTAGAGCCACTTGTGCACCCGTTAATCAGCAGCTCTTCCTTTTTTTCTAAACATGCAAATACACTTATCACTGCTGTTCATGATAGCTTTGTTGCAGTTGGAAAAGATGCTTCAGGTGAATATTTGAGATTTTTATTACCTAAACCTGTGTTTAAAAACAAAATAGTAAATATTTATATAGTGCCACTTGTTTCTGGATTTCATAACAGAGACTTCATATATAGTTCATTTAATCCTCACAGTAACCTTACGCGTTAGCCCATTTGGCAGATAAAGGATTGTGTTGTACAGAGAAGTAAGTAACTTGTGCCAAGTTATGGAGTAAGTGGTGGAGCTATGATTCAGACCTGGGCTTTATGATTGTAATATCTGCACCTAAATCTCCTGTGTTCTAAAACCTATCACACAGTGACAAATTTTAAAAATAAAATTGCTCGCTATTTAAGTTGCTGGAAATTTTTTTTCTAGTGGCTTTCAGATATCTTTCTGGGTCTTTGTTTTTTCCTTGTCTCAAAAGTGAAGTGTTCAATACAGAATATATAGTCAATGGCAAATAGTACCCTGAGTGTGTTAATTCTTTTGAAAGTCTTTCTCTAAACAGAAATGAGGTGATAGTATATTATAAACTGAATTAAAAGGTTCACTATCACAAGGAGAATTACATTATAAAAGTATTGCTCAAATTATTTCTGTAGTCTAAGCACGAAAGGGGAAACCTTTGTAGTTATATCTATTTGACTCTGAAGTACCTTTTATTTTGTTTGGCAGATGTAGTTATCAATGCTATTTGGAATGAGCTAATTAGCTCGGTGAAGTCAGTTACTGAATCAGGTAAGCACTGTAACGATCAAGACTTTTACAGCAGTCAGTGACGTGTTTGCCTTTCATATATAAAGTTTATTTTAAATTCACTTTTTGAAATATTGTATCTTCCAGACTTTACATTTACACAAAACACCTGATTTTAAAAAATTATGTTTGAATAGCTTTGAGTATATATTTTTATTCCTAAAAATACTGTATTTTTACCCCTAAAGGTCCGTGTTTACCCCTCCTTTTGCTTTTGGATAGGTAATAAAAAAGAGAGACCAGGTTCTGAAGTTTTGACTCTCTTATTAAAATCTTTGGAAAGCATAGTGAAGTCAGAAGTGTTTCCTATATCAAAAACACTGGTAAGTACAGTACCTGTATACTGGAATTTTAAAACCTTATTCTGATATTGAATTTTATTTTGAAGATTCTATCATAGATTAAGATGTGGGAAGATAAATCAAGTATTTATCAGCAGTTTAGCCCTGAAATAATACTATTCCATTGGCTTTGTAGTCATTTTAAAATATCTGGTAATACTTTGCAGAGCTTTTGCTGTGAAACTATGTCCTATATGGTAGAGAAGGAAAAAATAAATTGGATATACCTTTTATAATAGTGAGTTTCCCAAAATAATACGTAGATGGAACAAATCATAACCCTTAAGTAAATTTTGAGTCTGTTTCCTTTATGCGCCATGACGATGATACCTACTCTGACAGTAGAGGGCAGTGGTTAATAGCTAGGGCTTTAGTATAGACTTAGGTTAAATCTCAGCCTAACTGTTGACTGAGTGAGCTTGGGTACTTTTTTATATCCTCTTGCCCCTCTAAAGAAGAGATATAGTAGCGGTTCATAATTTGCAGAGCACTGTGGGCTGGAACAAAATAAAGGTCAACAGATGCTAATAATTATCATTAGTTTCTGTTCAGATGAAAGTATGTGACAACATTTTCACTAAACAATTTTTTTTGTCATGTTATGTCACTATGTTACATACTTCAGGTTAATATCAGTGTAGTAATACTTTTGGATGACAGGTAAGCTCTGTCACATTTGAGAGACGTATCTTAGATCCAACTTTTAGTTAGACGTTCTTTGAAATATTTGCTTCTGGCATTAGTGAGTACATAATTGATTGCAAAATTTCTTAGTATAAAAATAGCAGCAAAAAGTTGGAATAAACTATGTATATTCATTTATCAGTTGAGAATGTGTCTATGTAGACTGTGTGAAAGCTGTTTCATAGTCAGGTGAAGAACATCAGTTCCAAAGTATTTGATAGTATAACATCAGCCCAGGAAGTTACATTTCTTTGTGTACTTACGTATGTGGCAGTTTAGTTCTAAAAAAAAACCCCAAACTGAGAGCATTGATTATTCCCGGAGATAAGAACGTTTTCATTTTATTTTTTATATTTCTGTATTTGAACATTTCAACCTGAGAATGTATTTACATTAATGAGTGAACATAACTTATGTTTAAACTGTAGTTAATACAAAGGGCTAATGTACGGTAAAACCTTTTGTCTTCCTTAGGTTCTCATGGAAATTACAATTAAAGGACTTCCTCAGAAAGTATTAGGTTCTCCAGCATATCAGGTTGCTAATATGGATATTCTTAATGCAAGTATCTTAAATGTAATGATATGATTAAATTCACTATTTTTTTAAGTTAGTGAGTTTCCCAAAATAATACGTAGATGGAACAAATCATAACCCTTAAGTAAATTTTGAGTCTGTTCCCTTTATGCGCCATCACGATGATACCTACTCTGACAGTAGAGGGCAGTGGTCAATAGCTAGGGCCTTAGTATAGACTTAGGTTAAATCTCAGCCTAACTGTTGACTGAGCGGGCTGGGGTACTCTTTTATATCCTCTTGCCCTCTAAAGAAGAGATATAGTAGCGGTTCATAATTTGCAGAGCACTGTGGGCTGGAACAAAATAAAGGTCAACAGATGCTAATAATTATCATTAGTTTCTGTTCAGATGAAAGTATGTGACAACATTTTCACTAAACAATTTTTTTTGTCATGTTATGTCACTATGTTACATACTTCAGGTTAATATCAGTGTAGTAATACTTTTGGATGACAGGTAAGCTCTGTCACATTTGAGAGACGTATCTTAGATCCAACTTTTAGTTAGACGTTCTTTGAAATATTTGCTTCTGGCATTAGTGAGTACATAATTGATTGCAAAATTTCTTAGTATAAAAATAGCAGCAAAAAGTTGGAATAAACTATGTATATTCATTTATCAGTTGAGAATGTGTCTATGTAGACTGTGTGAAAGCTGTTTCATAGTCAGGTGAAGAACATCAGTTCCAAAGTATTTGATAGTATAACATCAGCCCAGGAAGTTACATTTCTTTGTGTACTTACGTATGTGGCAGTTTAGTTCTAAAAAAAAACCCCAAACTGAGAGCATTGATTATTCCCGGAGATAAGAACGTTTTCATTTTATTTTTTATATTTCTGTATTTGAACATTTCAACCTGAGAATGTATTTACATTAATGAGTGAACATAACTTATGTTTAAACTGTAGTTAATACAAAGGGCTAATGTACGGTAAAACCTTTTGTCTTCCTTAGGTTCTCATGGAAATTACAATTAAAGGACTTCCTCAGAAAGTATTAGGTTCTCCAGCATATCAGGTTGCTAATATGGATATTCTTAATGCAAGTATCTTAAATGTAATGATATGATTAAATTCACTATTTTTTTAAGTTAGTGAAATTTACATTGCAGAGTTCCAAGAGAATTGAATTTCAATATACTGATTATATTAAAGGAAAAAAAAGTATAGGTGTGCCTCAGAGATATTACAAGTTCAGTTCCAGATCGCTGTTAAAAAGAGAAAATCATATTAAAGCAAGTCACATGGAATTTTTGGTTACCTAGTGTATGTGAAAGTTATATTTGCACTATATTATAGTCTATTAAGTGTAAGTAAATAGCATTATGTCTTAAAAAATACCAACATGCATACCTTAAAAGTACTTTATTGCTAAAAATGCTACTTAGCATCTGAACCTTCAGTGAGTCATTATCTTTTTACTCCTTGGGTGTCTTGATGGCTGCTGAAGGTTGGGGTGGCCATAGCAGTCTCTGAAAATAAGACAACAGTGTTGCTTTCTGTGATTGATTCTTCTTTCACAGATGATCTCTCCATAGCAATTAATGTTGTTGGTTAGTGTTTTACCCATAGTAGAACTTCTTTCTGAATTAGTCCTCTCAAACCCTGATCCTGCTTTTAATCAGTTAAGTTTATCCTGATGTCGTTTCAACAGTCACATCTTCCCCAGGAGTAGATTCCATCTTAGGAACCCACTTTCTTTGTTCATGCATAAGGAGCTACTCCACATCTGTTAACATTTTATCATAAGATTGCAGCAGTTCAGTCACATCATCAGGCTTCACTCCTAATTCTAGTTCTTTGTTATTTCTACTGCATCTGTACTTACTTTTCCCACAGGTCTTGAACCCCTCTTAATCATCCAAGAGGGTTTGGAATTAACTTCCAAACTGCTGTTCATGTTACTATTTTGATCTCTTTTCCCATAAATCATGGATGTTCTTTATGACATCTAGAATGATCAATCCTTTCCATAAGGCTTTCAGTTTATGATGAATCCTTTCCAGAAGGCTTCCCCAGTTCCATCAGAGGAATCACTTTATGGCAGCTATAACCTTATGAAATGGATTTCTTAAAAAGTCCGAAAAGTTGAAATTGCTTCTTTTTTTTTTTTTTTTTAATTAATTAATTTATTTATTTATTTTTGTACATGTATGTTCCCAGATCAATCAGATGCATATCCCTTGGCCCTCCCCCCACCCAGGTTCCCCCCCCCATCCCTCCAGACCATTGCTCCAAGTGGTTGTAGGTACTCCTATTCCCCTAGCACAATGACAATAGCTATCTTTTCTACACATGACAGTATAGGTTCCCATGTTACTCCCTCCCATTGTTCGGTCTCCACAATGTCTTTAGTCTATTCTCTGTTTTTTGAAATTGCTTCTTGATGCATACACTGCAAAATGAATGTGTTAGCAGGCATGAAAACAATATTGGTCTCAGTTGTACATCTTCATCAGAGTGCTTAGGTGTCCAGGTGCATCATTGATGTGCAATAATATTTTGAAAGGAATTTTTTCCTGAGCAGTAGATCTCAACAGTGGGCTTAAAATAGTAAACCATATTGTATACAGATGAGTTGTCATCCAGGGTGTGTTCCATTTATATAGAGCATAGACAGAGTGATTTTAGGATTTTCAGAATGGTAGATGATCATTGGCTTCAGCTTAGGGTCACCAGCTACATTATTAGTTGCTAAGTCATGTCTGACTGCTGCCTCATGGACTGTAGCCCACCAGACTCTTCTTAAATGGGATTTCCCAGGCAAGAACACTGGAGTAGGCTGCCATTTCCTTCTCCAAGAGACCCAGGGATTGAACCCCCATCTCCTGCGTTGGCAGGCAGATTCTTTACTACTGAGCCACCAGGGAAGCCCCCTCAGCTACATTACCCCCTTGTTAAAGGCAACCTATTATTTGAAGCTTTGGAGCAGACATTGACTTTTCCTCTCTGGCTCTAAAAGTCTGTTCCCTCTTCCAATACAAGACTCTTGCATTGCCATAGTAACCACCATCATTGTTAATTAGCTAGATATTCTGGATGACTTGATGCAAGTTCTACATCAGTACTTGCCGCTTCACCTTGCACTTTTATGTTAAGGAGAGGGCTATTTTAAATTTCATGAATTAACCTCTGTTAGTTTCACACTATTTCTGGGGTTTCCTTACTTCTCAGCCTTCATAGAATTTTAAAGAGTTAGAACCTTGCTATCACTTAAGCTTTGGCTTAAAGGAATGTTATTGCTGGTTTTATCTATCCAAACCACTGAAACAGCAGTAAGGTTGTTTTGCCCTATGCTGTTGTGTTCACAGAAGTAGCACTGTTAATTTTGTTCAGTAACTTTTCTTCTGTATTAATAGCTTTGCTAAATGGAGCATGAGGCCTACCTTTTGGCCTTTCTTGAGTTTTTTTTTTTTTTTTTTAAGATTTATTTATTTATTTTTTTTTTGGGTGGGGGTCGGGTTGGGGGGGGGGGGGGGCGGGCGGGCCACTTCTATTGGTCTTCCATTTCTCTATTTTCATCCGTCTTCGTTCTTTGGCTCCTGTGGGTCTCCCGTCGCTGTCGTTGCAGAGCACCGGCTCTGGCGCATGCGCTCCAGAGCTCTGGCTCGGTGATTGGACACATCGGTCCAGCCGCTCCGTGGGCACGTGGGATCTTCCCAGGCCAGGGATCGAACCGGCACCCCTTGCACTGTAAGGCGGTGTCCTTACCCACTGGACCACCAGGGAAGCCCTTTCTTGACTTTTGACATGCCTTTCCAATTAAGTTGAATTGTTTCTAGCTTTTGATTGAAAGTGAGAGGTATGCACTTTTGCTTTTGTCTCAGGGAATGGAGAGGCCAGAGGAGAGGGAGGGAGACAAAAGTAGTATTTGGTTTATCAAGCAGTCAGAACACATATTAAGTTTGAAAATTTGGTTTTTTTTCAGTCACTTAAGTCGTGTCCCACTCTTCTGAGACACCATAAACTACAGCATGCCAGGTTTTTCCATCACCGTCTGCCTGAGTTTGCTCAAGCTCATGTCCATTGAGTCAGGGATGCTGTCCAACCATCTCATCTTCTGTCATCCACTTCTCTGCCCTTCAGTTTTTCCCAGCATCAGGGTCTTCTCCAATGAGTTGGCTTGTGAGAATTACCAAAAATATTATAAAGTCAAATGCTGTAAGAAAATGGTTGCAATATGTAATGCCGTATCTGCAAAGCATAATAAAAAACTGAAGTTTCCAGTACACTCCTTAAAACACCTTCATATGTTAGTTTCACACTATTTCTGGGGTTTCCTTACTTCTCAGCCTTCATAGAATTTTAAAGAGTTAGAACCTTGCTATCACTTAAGCTTTGGCTTAAAGGAATGTTATTGCTGGTTTTATCTATCCAAACCACTGAAACAGCAGTAAGGTTGTTTTGCCCTATGCTGTTGTGTTCACAGAAGTAGCACTGTTAATTTTGTTCAGTAACTTTTCTTCTGTATTAATAGCTTTGCTAAATGGAGCATGAGGCCTACCTTTTGGCCTTTCTTGAGTTTTTTTTTTTTTTTTTTAAGATTTATTTATTTATTTTATTATTGGGTGGGGGTCGGGTTGGGGAGGGAGGGGAGCGGGCGGGCCACTTCTATTGGTCTTTCATTTCTCTATTTTCATCCATCTTTGTTCTTTGGCTCCTGTGGGCCTCCCACCGCAGTGGTAGATGTCGTTGCAGAGCGCCGGCTCTGAGCGCATGCGCTCCAGAGCTCTGGCTCGGTGATTGGACACATTGGTCCAGCCGCTCCGTGGCACATGGGATCTTCCCAGGCCAGGGATCGAACCGGCGTCCCTTGCACTGCAAGGCGGTGTCCTTATCCACTGGACCACCAGGGGAAGCCCCTTTCTTGACTTTTGACATGCCTTTCCAATTAAGTTGAATTGTTTCTAGCTTTTGATTGAAAGTGAGAGGTATGCACTTTTGCTTTTGTCTCAGGGAATGGAGAGGCCAGAGGAGAGGGAGGGAGACAAAAGTAGTATTTGGTTTATCAAGCAGTCAGAACACATATTAAGTTTGAAAATTTGGTTTTTTTTCAGTCACTTAAGTCGTGTCCCACTCTTCTGAGACACCATAAACTACAGCATGCCAGGTTTTTCCATCACCGTCTCCCTGAGTTTGCTCAAGCTCATGTCCATTGAGTCAGGGATGCTGTCCAACCATCTCATCTTCTGTCATCCACTTCTCTGCCCTTCAGTTTTTCCCAGCATCAGGGTCTTCTCCAATGAGTTGGCTTGTGAGAATTACCAAAAATATTACAAAGTAAACAAATGCTGTAAGAAAATGGTTCCAGTACACTCCTTACACACCTTCAATATGTAAAATGCCGTATCTGCAAAGCATAATAAAACAAGGTATTCTTGTAAGAATTAAATATGGCACACTGATGGAACTATCTTCCTAGATTAAACAAAGGGTTCTAGAATAAAAGGTATCTTTTCGCATTCATATGTTTGTAGCTTTAGTTACCATTATAAGTTTTGGAAGCTTCACTGGCTTAGTTATGGTGAAATATACTTAATATCTGCTGGGTGTAGGTATTGTTGATGTAGCAAGTTTTAAGTCTGTGTTCTTTTTATATCTGGAATCTCTTAGTATGTTTTAATTGCTTGTGTAGATGAAACAGCTATAATTAAATATAAAGAAACTGATTTTTGTGTGTATTTAGTGGAAGTACACTTACTATCATTTTTGTCATATCCTAAGTAATTTCAGAATTTAAATTTCTCAGACTTAAAAGGGTCATATTTTGCGTAAGAGAAAAAGCATACTGTTTGTAACGCGAAGATTGATTGCCATCTCCCATTTTTCTTCAGGGAACCCCTGCTTTGTTCTTAATTCAGTTAATTTTCAATCATAATGTATTGGAATGTGGCGTGGAAGATGAAAGGTAGTTTTAAACTTGTTTATCTTGCAAAGTTTGTTATGAATGATATTTTTTTGAGTTATATACTCTTACAATTTTTAAAAAAATTAACAGGGCTTCTCTGGTGGTCCAGTGGGTAAAGAGTCCGTCTTGCAGTGCAAGGGACACCGGTTCAGTCCCTGACCCGGGAAGATCCCACATGCTGTGGAGCGGCTGGACTGGTGTGTCTGGTTACAAACCAGCAGTCTGGAGTGCATGAGCCCAGAGGTGCTGCTCTGCAATGAGAGAGGCCGCTATAATGGGAGACCCACACAGGCCAAAGAGTTAAGATGGATGAAAGTAAAAAAATAATATTTTAAAAAAAAACAAAGAGGCCAAAATTTTAAAAAAAATAACAAGGTTATGATTCATTTTGGGGACTTTTTGCTCAGTTATTTTTATAACTTTACTATAATGTAATTAATGTATTTTTGCAGAAAATACAGTTAACGTATAGTTCAAAATTTTTTCCATCAGGTTTTTTCTCAACCTGGAAACACTTGTAGGCTGTGTTCTTTCTGGTCCGACTTCACCGCTAGCTTTCACTGACTCTGTCTTAAGTGTCATTAATCAAAATGCAAAGCAGTTGGACAACAAGGAGCATCTTTGGAGAATGTGGAGTATTATAGTCACCCCATTAATTGAATTGATTAATCAGGTATGATACATGTCAGCTGCATGTTTTCTCTCGAATTTAATACCTTCCCTTTTTTTCTTCCTTGTTATTTACTATACAAATACTGGTTTTTATTTGAATGGAAGATATTGCATATTTTTGTTTGTGTGTGAAATTGGTTAATCTTCTGTACTTTAAATTACTTGATTTCTTTTCATCGTGTTTCTCTCTTATTCAAAAAAACATAACTTGGTGGGGACCACTTTCTCCAATAATGATTAGAAAGCCAGAAGGTTCACATAATAGATACAGACTTTCCTGTTTATATCTTAGATTCTTTCATTTCCCATGGCTTAACATGGGAATCTTGACTAGACTATATATTCTTAGATATCCATGTTTGAATCATGTTGGTGATTACCTCAAAGCCATTAGCTCTCAAATGGAGTGAGGACTCCAGAGAATTTATTACTTGATTATACAGTAGCCACTGTTGTGGCTACTTGAGAGAACTCCATTAAACATACTCTTTTTGGGAAACAGTCTGTGTTTCTAAATGATTCCCTACTGTTTGAGGTATGCTCGGGACACTTTTTATAAATCCTTGAGTTTTTGTTCTGTGTATAGTAAAAAAAAAAAAAAAAAATTGGAATCACCTCTGGGATCCTTATTTAGGGCTTAAAACACAGTACATTGTTTCCCAAGGTTGCTTGAGAGATTACTATAAACTGGTGGACTAAATCAACAGAAATTTATTTTTTTAAAAGCTCTTGAGGACTTTCCTGGTGGACCAGTGGGTAAAGTGCAAGTGCAGGGGGCACTGGTTTGACCCCTGGCTTGGGAAGATCCCACGTGCTGCGGAGCAGCTGAGCCGGTGTGTTCAATTACAAGCCGACACTCTGGAGCGCATGCGCCCAGAACCAGTGCTCTGCAACCGGAGAAGCCACTGTAATGGGAGGCCCACACAGGCCAAAGAGTAAAGATGGATGAAAATAAATAAATCAAAAACTGATAAAAGAGGCCAAAATTTTAAAAAGTTAAAAAAAGCTCTTGAGACCAGAATTTCAATATTGAGGCATTGGCAGGTTTTGTTTCTTCTGGAGCTCTAAACAAGAGTGTGTTCCCATGTTTCTCTTAGCTTCCAGCAGTTGTTGATGTTCATTGGCTTGTGGATATATCACTTCAATTTCAGCCTCTGTCTTTATGTGGCATTCTGCCAAGTATCTTCTGTCTATACAAATACTGGTTTTTATTTGAATGGAAGATATTGCATATTTTTGTTTGTGTGTGAAATTGGTTAATCTTCTGTACTTTAAATTACTTGATTTCTTTTCATCGTGTTTCTCTCTTATTCAAAAAAACATAACTTGGTGGGGACCACTTTCTCCAATAATGATTAGAAAGCCAGAAGGTTCACATAATAGATACAGACTTTCCTGTTTATATCTTAGATTCTTTCATTTCCCATGGCTTAACATGGGAATCTTGACTAGACTATATATTCTTAGATATCCATGTTTGAATCATGTTGGTGATTACCTCAAAGCCATTAGCTCTCAAATGGAGTGAGGACTCCAGAGAATTTATTACTTGATTATACAGTAGCCACTGTTGTGGCTACTTGAGAGAACTCCATTAAACATACTCTTTTTGGGAAACAGTCTGTGTTTCTAAATGATTCCCTACTGTTTGAGGTATGCTCGGGACACTTTTTATAAATCCTTGAGTTTTTGTTCTGTGTATAGTAAAAAAAAAAAAAAAAAATTGGAATCACCTCTGGGATCCTTATTTAGGGCTTAAAACACAGTACATTGTTTCCCAAGGTTGCTTGAGAGATTACTATAAACTGGTGGACTAAATCAACAGAAATTTATTTTTTTAAAAGCTCTTGAGGACTTTCCTGGTGGACCAGTGGGTAAAGTGCAAGTGCAGGGGGCACTGGTTTGACCCCTGGCTTGGGAAGATCCCACGTGCTGCGGAGCAGCTGAGCCGGTGTGTTCAATTACAAGCCGACACTCTGGAGCGCATGCGCCCAGAACCAGTGCTCTGCAACCGGAGAAGCCACTGTAATGGGAGGCCCACACAGGCCAAAGAGTAAAGATGGATGAAAATAAATAAATCAAAAACTGATAAAAGAGGCCAAAATTTTAAAAAGTTAAAAAAAAAAAGCTCTTGAGACCAGAATTTCAATATTGAGGCATTGGCAGGTTTTGTTTCTTCTGGAGCTCTAAACAAGAGTGTGTTCCCATGTTTCTCTTAGCTTCCAGCAGTTGTTGATGTTCATTGGCTTGTGGATATATCACTTCAATTTCAGCCTCTGTCTTTATGTGGCATTCTGCCAAGTATCTTCTGTCTATTCAAATTCCTTTTATAACGACACCAGTTATTGAATTGGGACCTATCCTAAATCACTGTGACTTCATTGCATGATCACATCCGCGAAAGACCCTATTTCCAAAGGTTACAGAGGTTAGGAGTTCACCATCTGTTGAACATCTCAGCATTGGGGACACAATTCTTTTTTTACTACATTTGGTAAGATGTCGCTACTTAGGACTAGAATTAGATGATAACTTGTCTAACTTCATTATTTTTCTTATTTCAGACCAATGAAGTGAATCAAGGGGATGCTTTAGAACATAATTTTAGTGCCATCTATGGTGCACTGACTTTACCAATAAATCATATTTTTTCAGCACAAAAAATTCCAGTGGTAAGGCAAATTTTTACTTGAAGAATTTGCATTTTTTAAATACTATGTTACACTTTATAATGAAAACTTATAGTAGTTTTACCTAAAACAAGACTTTCCTGTGACTTATAATGAGCTTTAGGTGAAACGAAAGAGAGGTTCCTCTTGATCTTTGATAATCGCTGGTATTCTGGCTTTATTAAACATTTCTTCACTTAAAGCTCTGTGAAGGTGGACAAACTTATTACCCTGTGCTAGTCTCTTCGCTGACAACTGAGATGTTACTGTGTTTTTTTAAGGATGTGTTCTATTAAATGTTTGATAGGAGACAGACATTTTCTGAATTTCATTTTTATTATTACTAGGCCACTATGAAGACCTTACTTAAAACTTGGTCAGAATTATATAGAGCTTTTGCTCGCTGTGCAGCTTTGGTGGCAACTGCAGAAGAGAACTTGTGCTGTGAGGAACTTTCTTCCAAGATCATGACCAGTTTGGAAGATGAAGATCTTACAGTGAGTTTATCCTGATACTAAAGTGGGGTTTTTTGCATTTAAAGGATTCGTTTCAAGTCAATAGAGATAATGTTTGTGAACTATCATTTACAGATGGTTTTAGTTTATAGGTAATGAAGTTAAGGTTTATTTTTTTCCCAAAATGTTCCCTTTTCTTAGCTTCCAGCAGTTGTTGATGTTCATTGGCTTGTGGATATATCACTTCAATTTCAGCCTCTGTCTTTATGTGGCATTCTGCCAAGTATCTTCTGTCTATTCAAATTCCTTTTATAACGACACCAGTTATTGAATTGGGACCTATCCTAAATCACTGTGACTTCATTGCATGATCACATCCGCGAAAGACCCTATTTCCAAAGGTTACAGAGGTTAGGAGTTCACCATCTGTTGAACATCTCAGCATTGGGGACACAATTCTTTTTTTACTACATTTGGTAAGATGTCGCTACTTAGGACTAGAATTAGATGATAACTTGTCTAACTTCATTATTTTTCTTATTTCAGACCAATGAAGTGAATCAAGGGGATGCTTTAGAACATAATTTTAGTGCCATCTATGGTGCACTGACTTTACCAATAAATCATATTTTTTCAGCACAAAAAATTCCAGTGGTAAGGCAAATTTTTACTTGAAGAATTTGCATTTTTTAAATACTATGTTACACTTTATAATGAAAACTTATAGTAGTTTTACCTAAAACAAGACTTTCCTGTGACTTATAATGAGCTTTAGGTGAAACGAAAGAGAGGTTCCTCTTGATCTTTGATAATCGCTGGTATTCTGGCTTTATTAAACATTTCTTCACTTAAAGCTCTGTGAAGGTGGACAAACTTATTACCCTGTGCTAGTCTCTTCGCTGACAACTGAGATGTTACTGTGTTTTTTTAAGGATGTGTTCTATTAAATGTTTGATAGGAGACAGACATTTTCTGAATTTCATTTTTATTATTACTAGGCCACTATGAAGACCTTACTTAAAACTTGGTCAGAATTATATAGAGCTTTTGCTCGCTGTGCAGCTTTGGTGGCAACTGCAGAAGAGAACTTGTGCTGTGAGGAACTTTCTTCCAAGATCATGACCAGTTTGGAAGATGAAGATCTTACAGTGAGTTTATCCTGATACTAAAGTGGGGTTTTTTGCATTTAAAGGATTCGTTTCAAGTCAATAGAGATAATGTTTGTGAACTATCATTTACAGATGGTTTTAGTTTATAGGTAATGAAGTTAAGGTATAAAACAAGTTATAGCTCTGTGAGACAGTTTTGCATCTTTGGACTCTAAGGTCCACGTATCAGTACCATTTGATAGTGATGTGCTTTGACTACTCTGATTTGCCTGTGGCATTCTGAATGAACAGTACGAGGACTGCCATCCTTGACCTTGCTTTTTTATAACTGTTAGCTTTTGTAAATTTTATTTTTTAATTCAAAGATAATTTTGTGTTAGTTTCTGTCATACATCCTGAATCAGCCATAGGTATGTGTATGTCCCGTTCCTCTTGAACCTCCCTCCCACCCTTAGGTTGTTACAGAGCCATGTCCTGGTTTGACTTCCCTGAGTCATACAGCAAATTCCCGTTGGCTGTCTAATTTACATATGGCAGTATATATGTTTCCATATTACTCTCTGCATTTATCCTACCCTCTCTTTCCTCCTCCCTACCCATGTCTGTAAGTCTGTTCTCTGTCTGTGTCTCCATGTAGATTCATCAGCACCTCTTTCTAGATTCCATGTAAATGTGTTAATACAGGAAATTCATTTTTCTCTTTCTGACTTCACTCTGTATAATAGGCTCTAGGTTTATCCACCTCATTAGAATTGACTCAAATTCATTCCATTTTATGGCTGAGTAATATTCCATTGTGCATATCTACCACAGTTTCCTTATCCATTCATCTGTCAATGAACAGCTACTTCTGTGTCTATTGTAAATAGTGCTGCAGTAGATACTGGAGTACACGTGTCTTTTTCATTTCTGGTTTCCTTGGGCTATATGCCCAGCAGTGGGATTGCTGGGTTGAATGGCAGCAATCCAAGTCCCAGTTTTTTAAGAAATCGTCATACTGTTCTCCTTGGTAGCTGTGCCAGTTTCCATTCCCACCAACAGTGTAAGAGGGTTCGCTTTTTTCCATACCTCTCCAGCATTTATTTTTTGTAGACTTTTTGATGATGGCCATTCTGACTGGTGTGTCAGAATGTGATTTGGAGTTGCAGTGCTCTAATAATGAGTACTGTTTTAATGTTTGTAGGTCTTCTTTAGAGAGAAGTCTGTTTAGGTCGCCCCCCTCCCCTTTTTTGTTTTTAAATTTTTGGCCTCTTTTTATTTATTTATTTTTCATCCATCTTTATTCTTCGGCCTGTGTGGGCCTCCCATTGCAGTGGCCTCTCTGGTTGCAGAGCACTGGCTCTGGGCACATGCGATCCTTCTATGCCTCTTTTCTGGAGAGTTTTTTTTAACATTTATTTTTTATTTATTTATCTTTTGGAGGGTGAGGTGGGGAAGGAGGGGGATGGGCGGGCCACTTATATTGGTCTTTCATTTCTCTGTTTTCATCCGTCTTTGTTCTTTGGCTCCTGTGGGCCTCCCATTGTGGTGGCATCTGTCATTGCAGAGCGCTGGCTCTGGGCGCATGCGCTCCAGAGCTCCGGCTCAGTGACTGGACACATCAGTCCAGCCGCTCTGCGGCACGTGGTATCTTCCCAGGCCAGGGATCGAACAGGCGCCCCTTGCACTGCAAGGTGGTGTCCTTACCCACTGGACCGCCAGGGGAAGCCCATTCTGGAGAGTTTTTATGGTAAATGGGTGTTGTTGAATTTTAAAGGGTTTCTGTTCATTCATTGATAATAATCATGATTTTTATCATTTCATTTTGTTAAAATGGTATGTCACATTGATTTTGCAAATATAGAAGAATCCTTGCATTGCTGAAATAAAGATCACTTATCTTTTTAATACGTTGTTGGATTCTGTTTGCTAGAATTTTTTCTTTTTGTTTTTTTGCAAGGGTGTCAGTATTGTACTTTGATGGGAGTGTATAAGTTGATGTAGCCATCTTTGACAAATACAAACCGTGTAGTTGTTAGTATGGACAGTGGGCTTAGTCATTCTGAATACGTCATGTTGTTTTCTTCATTATACCATGCTGTTATTGTAACAATTCGTTTCTTTTCTTTTTTTAATTATTACTATTTTTTCACAATCACAAGGTTTTTTTACTTTGCTTTTTTGATTTAACATAGTTTCTTTACAGATATAATTACAGATTAGTCATGTGTATATCCCATTCCCCCACATCTCAGGCTATCGCGTAGCCCCCTTAGACCCACAGCACGTTGACAATACTTCTCTCTTTTACGTAAGATAGTATAGGGTTCCGTGTTGCTCTTTCCATAGCTCTCACCCACTCTTCACTCTCCCCATTGTCCATAAATCTGTTCTCTGTGACTGTTTTTCAGTTGATGCTCTGTGTGTATATTTATCAACACAAACTTACTAGATTCTTTATATATGTGTGTGTTAGCATACTGTATTTGTCCTTCAATTTTTCACTTACTTCACTTTGTATACTAGGTTCTAGACCCATCCACCTCATTAGGACTGATTCTTCTGCGTTTCTTTTTGCGACTGAGAAGTATTCCATTGTGTGTATATATATATACACTAGAGCTTCTTTATCCATTCATTCACTGATGAATCTAGGTTGCTTCCATGATCTAGCTATTGTGTAGAGTGCTGCAGTGAACATTGGGGTACAGGTGTCTTTCAATTTTGATTTCATCAAGGTATGTGCCTAATAGTGGGATTGCTGGGTCATATGGTGCTTCTATTCTTAGTTTTTTGAGGAATCTCCATTCTGTCTTCCATAGTGATTGTATCAATTTACGTTCCCACCAACAATGCAGGAGTATCCCTCTCTAACTTTTATTATCTGTTGATTTTTTGATGATGGCCATTCTGATGGATGTGAGGTGATATCTCATTGTAGTTTTGATTTGAATTTCTCTAATAATAAGCGAGGTTGGGCATCTTTTCATGTGTTTTATTGGCCATCTGTATGTCTTCCTTGGAGAGAGGTCTCTTTAGGTCTTTTTCCCATATTTTGATTGAGTTGTTTATCTTTTCAGTATTGAGTTGTCTGAGCTGCTTATTGAATTGTTTGCTAGAATTTTTTCTTTTTGTTTTTTTGCAAGGGTGTCAGTATTGTACTTTGATGGGAGTGTATAAGTTGATGTAGCCATCTTTGACAAATACAAACCGTGTAGTTGTTAGTATGGACAGTGGGCTTAGTCATTCTGAATACGTCATGTTGTTTTCTTCATTATACCATGCTGTTATTGTAACAATTCGTTTCTTTTCTTTTTTTAATTATTACTATTTTTTCACAATCACAAGGTTTTTTTACTTTGCTTTTTTGATTTAACATAGTTTCTTTACAGATATAATTACAGATTAGTCATGTGTATATCCCATTCCCCCACATCTCAGGCTATCGCGTAGCCCCCTTAGACCCACAGCACGTTGACAATACTTCTCTCTTTTACGTAAGATAGTATAGGGTTCCGTGTTGCTCTTTCCATAGCTCTCACCCACTCTTCACTCTCCCCATTGTCCATAAATCTGTTCTCTGTGACTGTTTTTCAGTTGATGCTCTGTGTGTATATTTATCAACACAAACTTACTAGATTCTTTATATATGTGTGTGTTAGCATACTGTATTTGTCCTTCAATTTTTCACTTACTTCACTTTGTATACTAGGTTCTAGACCCATCCACCTCATTAGGACTGATTCTTCTGCGTTTCTTTTTGCGACTGAGAAGTATTCCATTGTGTGTATATATATATACACTAGAGCTTCTTTATCCATTCATTCACTGATGAATCTAGGTTGCTTCCATGATCTAGCTATTGTGTAGAGTGCTGCAGTGAACATTGGGGTACAGGTGTCTTTCAATTTTGATTTCATCAAGGTATGTGCCTAATAGTGGGATTGCTGGGTCATATGGTGCTTCTATTCTTAGTTTTTTGAGGAATCTCCATTCTGTCTTCCATAGTGATTGTATCAATTTACGTTCCCACCAACAATGCAGGAGTATCCCTCTCTAACTTTTATTATCTGTTGATTTTTTGATGATGGCCATTCTGATGGATGTGAGGTGATATCTCATTGTAGTTTTGATTTGAATTTCTCTAATAATAAGCGAGGTTGGGCATCTTTTCATGTGTTTTATTGGCCATCTGTATGTCTTCCTTGGAGAGAGGTCTCTTTAGGTCTTTTTCCCATATTTTGATTGAGTTGTTTATCTTTTCAGTATTGAGTTGTCTGAGCTGCTTGTATACTTTGGAAATTAATTCTTTGTCAGTTGTTTCATTTGCTGTTATTTTTTCCCATTCTGTGGGTTATCTGTGCACCTTGTTTATAGTTTCTTATTCTGTGCAGAAGCATTTAAGTTTCATTACGTCCCACTTGTTTATTTTTGTTTTTATTTCCATGGCTCTAGAGGACTGGTCATAGAAGATCTTGCTTTGATTTATGTCACTGAGTGTTCTGCCTATAGTCTTCTCCAAGAGTTGTTGTATGGCCTGCATTCTTACATGTAGATCTTTAATCCATTTTGAGTTTGTCTTTGTATATGGAGTCAGGGAGTGTTCCAGCTTCATTCTTCTGCATGTAGCTGTCCAGTTTTCCCAACACCATTTTTTGAAGAGGCTTTGTCCCATTTTATATTTTCGCCTCCTTTGTCAAAAATAAGGTACCCATATTTGTGTCTCTGGGTTCTCAGTCTTGTTCCATTGGTGTATATTTCTGTTTTTGTGCCAGTACCATACTGTCTTGATGACTGTTGCTTTGTAATATAGACTGAAGTTGGACGGGGCGGGGGTGGGGTGGCGGCTGATCTCTGCAGCTCCATTCTTTCTCAGGATTGCTTTGGCTGTCTGGGGTCTTTTGTGTTTCCATGTGAACTGTTACTCTTTGGTTTAGTTCTGTGAAGAATGTCATTAGTAATTTGATAGGGATTGCCTTGAATCTATAGATGGTATTTGGTAGCAAGGTCATTTTCACGGTATTGATACTTCTGACCCAGGAACATGGAACATTTCCGTTTATGTCATCTTTGATATCTTTCATCAGTATCTTTAATTTTCTGTGTAAAGTTCTTTTGTCTCTTTAGGTAAGTTTATTCCTAGATATTTTGATGATGGCCATTCTGATGGATGTGAGGTGATATCTCATTGTAGTTTTGATTTGAATTTCTCTAATAATAAGCGAGGTTGGGCATCTTTTCATGTGTTTTATTGGCCATCTGTATGTCTTCCTTGGAGAGAGGTCTCTTTAGGTCTTTTTCCCATATTTTGATTGAGTTGTTTATCTTTTCAGTATTGAGTTGTCTGAGCTGCTTGTATACTTTGGAAATTAATTCTTTGTCAGTTGTTTCATTTGCTGTTATTTTTTCCCATTCTGTGGGTTATCTGTGCACCTTGTTTATAGTTTCTTATTCTGTGCAGAAGCATTTAAGTTTCATTACGTCCCACTTGTTTATTTTTGTTTTTATTTCCATGGCTCTAGAGGACTGGTCATAGAAGATCTTGCTTTGATTTATGTCACTGAGTGTTCTGCCTATAGTCTTCTCCAAGAGTTGTTGTATGGCCTGCATTCTTACATGTAGATCTTTAATCCATTTTGAGTTTGTCTTTGTATATGGAGTCAGGGAGTGTTCCAGCTTCATTCTTCTGCATGTAGCTGTCCAGTTTTCCCAACACCATTTTTTGAAGAGGCTTTGTCCCATTTTATATTTTCGCCTCCTTTGTCAAAAATAAGGTACCCATATTTGTGTCTCTGGGTTCTCAGTCTTGTTCCATTGGTGTATATTTCTGTTTTTGTGCCAGTACCATACTGTCTTGATGACTGTTGCTTTGTAATATAGACTGAAGTTGGACGGGGCGGGGGTGGGGTGGCGGCTGATCTCTGCAGCTCCATTCTTTCTCAGGATTGCTTTGGCTGTCTGGGGTCTTTTGTGTTTCCATGTGAACTGTTACTCTTTGGTTTAGTTCTGTGAAGAATGTCATTAGTAATTTGATAGGGATTGCCTTGAATCTATAGATGGTATTTGGTAGCAAGGTCATTTTCACGGTATTGATACTTCTGACCCAGGAACATGGAACATTTCCGTTTATGTCATCTTTGATATCTTTCATCAGTATCTTTAATTTTCTGTGTAAAGTTCTTTTGTCTCTTTAGGTAAGTTTATTCCTAGATATTTTATTCTTTTGGTTGCAGTGGTGAATGGAATTGCATCCTTGATTTCTTTCTGATTTTTCATTGTTTATAGGAAGACTAGTGATTTCTCTGTATTGATTTTGTATCTTGCAACGTTACTGAATTAATTGATTAACTCTAGTAGTTTTCTGATAGTGACTTTGGGGTTTTCCATGTATAGTGTTATGTTGTCTGCAAATAGAGAGTTTTACTTCTTTACCAATCTGGATTCCTTTTATTTCTTTTTCTTTTCTTATTGCTGTAGCTAGAACTTCCAGAACTATGTTGAATGATAGTGGTGAAAGTGGACATCTCTGTCTTGTTCCTTATCTTAGTGGGAATGCTTTCAGCTTTTCACCATTGAGAATAATACTCTCTGTGGGCTTCTCATATATGGCTTTCACTATGTTGAGGTAGGCTCCTTTTATACCCCCCCTCCCCCGCACCTTTTTTATACTTTAATTTTGGCCTCTTATTGGCCTTTCATTTATTTTCATCTATCTCTGTTCTTTGGTCTGTGTGGGCCTCCCATCACAGTGGCCTCTGTTGTCACAGAGCGCCAGCTTTGGGCGCATGCGCTCCAGAGCTCCAGCTCAGTAATCGGACACATTGGTCCAGCCACTCGGTGGCACGTGGGATCTTCCCAGACCAGGGATTGAACCAGCGCCCCTTGCACTACACAGTGGTGTCCTTACCCACTGGACCACCAGGGAAGCCCTATGCCCATTTTTTGAAGAGGTTTTTTTTTTTTTTTTTTTTTAATCATAAATGGATCTTGGATTTTGTTAAAGGTTTTTTCTGTATCTGTTGGTATTAAGTGATTTTTTTGTCTTTCTGCTTGTTGATGTAGTATATCACATTGATTTGCTGATATTGAAGAATCCTTGCATGCCTGGGATAAACCCTACTTGATCATGATGTATGAGTTTTTTGCTGTATTGTTGAGTTCTCTTTGCTAGAATTTTGAGAATTTTTGTGTCTAAATTCATCGATGATATTAGTCTTTAATTTTCTTATTTTGTATTGTCTTTGCCTGGTTTTAGTATCAGGTTGATGGTGGCCTCGTGGAATGTGTTTGGAAGTTGTCCTTCTTGTGCAATTGAAAGAGTTTCAGAAGGTTAGGCATTAGCTCTTTAAATGTTTGGTAGAATTCACCTGTGAAGCCATCTGGCCCTGGGCTTTTATTTTTGGGTAGCTTTCTGATCACATATTCAATTTCAGAGCTTGTGATTGAGTTGTTCATAATTTCTATTTCTTCCTGATCTAAGAAACTGTCCTTTTCATAATAATCTCTTATAATCCATTGTATTTCTGTGTTGCCTGTTGTAACCTCCCCATTTTCACTTCTGATTTTGTTGCTCGGGTTCTTCTCTATTTATCTTGATGAGTCTAGTTAGCAGTTTGTCAATTTCATTTTTTCAAAGAAACAGGTTTTTGTTTTATTTATCTTTACTATTGTTTTTTTTCATTTATTTCTGCTCTGATCTTTATGATTTCTCTTTTGGTAACTACGTTTTTTTTGTTTTTTTTGTTTTTTTTTTCCTTGCTTTTCCAGTTTGAAGTGTAGAGTTAGGTTATCTTTTTGATGTTTTCCTCATTTCTTGAGATAGGATTGTATTGCTCTAAACTTCCCTCTTAGAACTGCTTTTGCCGTATCCCATAGGTTTTGTGCTGTCATGTTTTCATTGTCATTTTCTTCTAGGAATATTTTTGGATTCTTTGGGCGCATGCGCTCCAGAGCTCCAGCTCAGTAATCGGACACATTGGTCCAGCCACTCGGTGGCACGTGGGATCTTCCCAGACCAGGGATTGAACCAGCGCCCCTTGCACTACACAGTGGTGTCCTTACCCACTGGACCACCAGGGAAGCCCTATGCCCATTTTTTGAAGAGGTTTTTTTTTTTTTTTTTTTTTAATCATAAATGGATCTTGGATTTTGTTAAAGGTTTTTTCTGTATCTGTTGGTATTAAGTGATTTTTTTGTCTTTCTGCTTGTTGATGTAGTATATCACATTGATTTGCTGATATTGAAGAATCCTTGCATGCCTGGGATAAACCCTACTTGATCATGATGTATGAGTTTTTTGCTGTATTGTTGAGTTCTCTTTGCTAGAATTTTGAGAATTTTTGTGTCTAAATTCATCGATGATATTAGTCTTTAATTTTCTTATTTTGTATTGTCTTTGCCTGGTTTTAGTATCAGGTTGATGGTGGCCTCGTGGAATGTGTTTGGAAGTTGTCCTTCTTGTGCAATTGAAAGAGTTTCAGAAGGTTAGGCATTAGCTCTTTAAATGTTTGGTAGAATTCACCTGTGAAGCCATCTGGCCCTGGGCTTTTATTTTTGGGTAGCTTTCTGATCACATATTCAATTTCAGAGCTTGTGATTGAGTTGTTCATAATTTCTATTTCTTCCTGATCTAAGAAACTGTCCTTTTCATAATAATCTCTTATAATCCATTGTATTTCTGTGTTGCCTGTTGTAACCTCCCCATTTTCACTTCTGATTTTGTTGCTCGGGTTCTTCTCTATTTATCTTGATGAGTCTAGTTAGCAGTTTGTCAATTTCATTTTTTCAAAGAAACAGGTTTTTGTTTTATTTATCTTTACTATTGTTTTTTTTCATTTATTTCTGCTCTGATCTTTATGATTTCTCTTTTGGTAACTACGTTTTTTTTGTTTTTTTTGTTTTTTTTTTCCTTGCTTTTCCAGTTTGAAGTGTAGAGTTAGGTTATCTTTTTGATGTTTTCCTCATTTCTTGAGATAGGATTGTATTGCTCTAAACTTCCCTCTTAGAACTGCTTTTGCCGTATCCCATAGGTTTTGTGCTGTCATGTTTTCATTGTCATTTTCTTCTAGGAATTTTTTTTTTCCTTTTTTGATTTGTTCGGTAATCTATGTCTCTGCGTCTCCTCTCCATGCCTTGCGCTGGGCCTCTGTGTCTCCTCTCTGTACCGCACGCCAGGCCTCTAGAATTTTGTTGAGAATTTCTGCATGTATTTTCATCAGTAATGTTGACCTGTAGTTTTCTTTTTTTGTGGCATCTTTGTCTGGTTTTGGTATTGATGGTGGGCTTGTAGAGTGAGCTTGGGAGTTTTCCTTCCGCTAGAGTTTTCTGGAAGAGTTTGAGTAGGATAGATGTTAGCTCTTCTAAAATTTTGGTAGAATTAACCTCAGATTCACCTTCTCAAAGAACCAGCTTTTAGTTTTATTGATCTTTCCTAGTATAGTCTCCTTCATTTAATTCTGATCTGATTTTTATGATTTTTTTCCTTCTACTAACTTTAAGGGCTTTTTGTTCTTATTTTGGTTGCTTTAGGTGTAAGCTTAGGTTATTTGATGTTTTTCTTGTTGCTTGAGATAGGATTGTATTGCTCTAAACTTCCCTCTTAGAACTGCTTTTGCCGTATCCCATAGGTTTTGTGCTGTCATGTTTTCATTGTCATTTTCTTCTAGGAATTTTTTTTTTCCTTTTTTGATTTGTTCGGTAATCTATGTCTCTGCGTCTCCTCTCCATGCCTTGCGCTGGGCCTCTGTGTCTCCTCTCTGTACCGCACGCCAGGCCTCTAGAATTTTGTTGAGAATTTCTGCATGTATTTTCATCAGTAATGTTGACCTGTAGTTTTCTTTTTTTGTGGCATCTTTGTCTGGTTTTGGTATTGATGGTGGGCTTGTAGAGTGAGCTTGGGAGTTTTCCTTCCGCTAGAGTTTTCTGGAAGAGTTTGAGTAGGATAGATGTTAGCTCTTCTAAAATTTTGGTAGAATTAACCTCAGATTCACCTTCTCAAAGAACCAGCTTTTAGTTTTATTGATCTTTCCTAGTATAGTCTCCTTCATTTAATTCTGATCTGATTTTTATGATTTTTTTCCTTCTACTAACTTTAAGGGCTTTTTGTTCTTATTTTGGTTGCTTTAGGTGTAAGCTTAGGTTATTTGATGTTTTTCTTGTTGCTTGAGATGGGTTTGTATTGCTGTGACCTTCCCTCTTAGCACTGCTTCTACTGAATCCCATAGACTTTGGCTTATGTTTTCATTGTCATTTGTTTCTATGCATATTTTTATTTCTTTTTTTGGTTTTGTTTTCTTCAGTGATCTGTTGGTTACTCAGGAGCTTGGTTAGCCTCCATATGTTTATTTCCTTTTATACTTTTTGTTTTCCTTTTGGGGAGAGGGGGGCGGGCCGCTTCTATTGGTCTTTCATTTATCTATCTTCATCCATCTTTGTTCCCTGGCCCATGTGGGCCTCCCATTGCAGTGGCCTCTGTTGTCACAGAGCACAAGCTCTGGGCACATGTGCTCCAGAGCTCCGGCTCAGTAATTGGACATGTTGGTCCAGCTGCTCCACGGCACACGGGATCTTCCCAGGCCAGGGATTGAACCGGTGCCCCTTGCACTGGAAAGCAGTGTCCTTACCCACTGAACCACCAGGGAAGCCCTCCTTTTATGCTTTTTTTCTTGTAGTTGATTATCTAACAGTATTGTAATCAAAAAAAACTTGAAATGATTTCAGTTTTTTAAAATTCTGAGGCTTATTTGTGGCCCTAGATGTGATCTATCCTAGAGAATGTTGCATGTGTCCTCGAAAAAGTGTATGTACTGTCACATATGTACCACAGCTTCTTTATCCATTCATCTGTCCATGGATATCTAGTTTGCTTCTGTGTCCTAGCTGTTGTAAATAGTGCTGCAATAAACACTGGGGTACGGGTCTTTTTCAGTTTTGGTTTCCTCAGGGTATTTGCCTCATAGTGGGATTGCTGGATCATACAGTTGTTTTATTCCTAGATTTTTAATGAATGTCCATATTGTCTTCCATAGTGACTGTATCCATATACATTTCCACCAACAGTGTAAGAGGGTTACCTTTTCTCCACATCATTTTCCCACATCATTTGTGGGTTTTTTGATGATGACCATTCTGACTTATGTGAGGTGATATCTCATTGTAGTTTTGATTTTCATTTCTCTAATATTAAGCAGTGTTAAACATCTTTTCATGTGTTTATTAGCCATTTTTATGTCTTCTTTAGAGAAATGTCTATTTAGGTCTTTTGCCCACTTTTTGATTGGATTTTTTGTTTTTCTGGTGTTTGAGTTGTATGAGCTGGTTGTATATTCTGGAAATCAATCCTTTGTCACTTGTTTTTATATATATTATTTTCTCCCATTCTGAAGGTTGTCTGTTCACCTTAGTTTTAGTTTCCTTTTGCTATGCAAAAGCTTTTAAGTTGAGTTAGGTCCCACTTGTTATTTTTCCCATTACTCTGGGAGGTAGATCATAGAGAATCTTTTGATTTATATCATACAGTGTTATGCCTATGTTTTCCTCTTAAGAGTTTTATAGTTTCTGGTCTTAGATTTAGGTCTTTAATAACCTGTTAGCTTTTATTTGTTTGGCCACTTCTATTTCATTTATCCGCTTTCATCCATCTTTGTTCTCTGGCCTATGTGGGCCTTCCATTGCATTGGCCTCTCCCCTAGCAGAGCACCGGCTGTGGGTACATGCGCTCCAGAGCTCCAGCTCGGTAGTTGGACACATTGGTTCAGCCACTCTGCAGCACGTGGGATCTTCCCAGGGCAGGGATCGAACTGGCACCCCTTGTACTGCAAGGCAGTGTCCTTACCCACTGGACCACCAGGGATGCCCCTGTTAGCTTTTTTTCTTCTTTTTATATTTTAAAGTCTGTTCTTTGGAAGTTTGTGGTCACAGAAATGTAGGTCCCTCTTTACACCTTTTCCATACTATAGTAGCTGCTTTTGGCAGTTTAATATGTATCATTCTGAAATATACTTCTTTCTACCAGTAAGGTACATATTTATACTCACATATGTATATGAATACAATGTTCTTCCCAGTTGAAATATATTTTATTTATTCCTTGGAAGCATGCATTTTTTCATTTGAAAAGATTTCTAGTTCTTAATAATGGTTACCCCCACTGAGAAAAGCAGAGGTATTCGTAATATTCCCTTTTTAAAAATATTGGCTTAAGTTTGATTGTAGTATTTTTATACAGTAGTATTTTTCAGAGTGACATTAAAAATGGAAGTCATATTAAAACACTGCTTTAGCTTTTTGTTGTTGTTTGGGACAAAAATCTGAACTGCTTCCATAAGGCTTGTGCTTCCTTCTTCAGAAAACATCATTTAATTAGTCTTGTTAATTTTTATTAGCATCGTGTTACCAAATTTGCCTGTGTACTTAACTTCACCCATACTCCATATGATGCTAGGGACATTGTGTCGTATTATATATCCTTGGCTTTTCTCTGGCCACAGAGACAAGAAATTTGTTAATGCTTTTATGATTGTGAGAGGAAAGCCTGAACCCTCAGTTTTTACCTTTAAATTATTGTCTTGGGTGGGCTTACATTTTGTTCTTTTCTGAAGAAATTTTTAGTCTGTAAGTTTAATAAAATACCCTGTTGTGATTTTGCTTGACGTTGGTTGGTTATATTGAAATGATAGGTTAATTTGCAAAAGAATTCATATGTTTATAATGTTGGGTTTTATTGTTTAGGAATGTATTTTTAGTTCTAAACCTAGCTTGCTTGATTTGGGGAGTTTTATAGCTTGTTTTTCAGCTAGTATAAATGGGATCTTCCCCCCCCAGGGCTAGTTGGACACATTGGTTCAGCCACTCTGCAGCACGTGGGATCTTCCCAGGGCAGGGATCGAACTGGCACCCCTTGTACTGCAAGGCAGTGTCCTTACCCACTGGACCACCAGGGATGCCCCTGTTAGCTTTTTTTCTTCTTTTTATATTTTAAAGTCTGTTCTTTGGAAGTTTGTGGTCACAGAAATGTAGGTCCCTCTTTACACCTTTTCCATACTATAGTAGCTGCTTTTGGCAGTTTAATATGTATCATTCTGAAATATACTTCTTTCTACCAGTAAGGTACATATTTATACTCACATATGTATATGAATACAATGTTCTTCCCAGTTGAAATATATTTTATTTATTCCTTGGAAGCATGCATTTTTTCATTTGAAAAGATTTCTAGTTCTTAATAATGGTTACCCCCACTGAGAAAAGCAGAGGTATTCGTAATATTCCCTTTTTAAAAATATTGGCTTAAGTTTGATTGTAGTATTTTTATACAGTAGTATTTTTCAGAGTGACATTAAAAATGGAAGTCATATTAAAACACTGCTTTAGCTTTTTGTTGTTGTTTGGGACAAAAATCTGAACTGCTTCCATAAGGCTTGTGCTTCCTTCTTCAGAAAACATCATTTAATTAGTCTTGTTAATTTTTATTAGCATCGTGTTACCAAATTTGCCTGTGTACTTAACTTCACCCATACTCCATATGATGCTAGGGACATTGTGTCGTATTATATATCCTTGGCTTTTCTCTGGCCACAGAGACAAGAAATTTGTTAATGCTTTTATGATTGTGAGAGGAAAGCCTGAACCCTCAGTTTTTACCTTTAAATTATTGTCTTGGGTGGGCTTACATTTTGTTCTTTTCTGAAGAAATTTTTAGTCTGTAAGTTTAATAAAATACCCTGTTGTGATTTTGCTTGACGTTGGTTGGTTATATTGAAATGATAGGTTAATTTGCAAAAGAATTCATATGTTTATAATGTTGGGTTTTATTGTTTAGGAATGTATTTTTAGTTCTAAACCTAGCTTGCTTGATTTGGGGAGTTTTATAGCTTGTTTTTCAGCTAGTATAAATGGTCTCCTCCCTACCCTTACTTGGTTGCTGCTGGCCTATGTGAAATCTGTTCTTAATGTGCATTTCTGTATATTAAACCAACCTGGTGTCCTTGAGATTTCATTCTGGTCACAGTGAAATTCTTTTAAAATGTTGTAGATTAGTGTTTTGAGATTTTTTTTTTGGCATATATCTGCATTAGTGAGATTGGAGTTCCTTCTCCAGTTTTTATATTGTAGAAATAACAGATATGTGTATGTGACTAATAACTGCTTGTCAAATATATAACCTGTTTGTTACAGTTTTCAGGTTTTCGCAGTTTTGAAGTTACAGATAAGCTCATTTGTTTCATTTTCTGTAAAAATTTTCATTTTCTACAAAATAGGCATCTAAGACTATTTTTAATTTTGTTACCACTTGCTCTTGCAAGTGCATCATTTGATACTAATTTTTTTTAGTTACCCACCTATTTTTTAGTTGAAGTTTTGTGTGTCTTGAGGCATCTTGTACAATCTTTGTTTTAAGTGCTTGCTAGACCCTTTCTGTCAAGTGCTGTGCCTTCATCTCAAGGGAGAGTGCTGAGATCTTCAGGGGTCATCGTCTGTGTTCTTTCTTTGTATCTGTTTGTGTTTTGCGTTATTTTTGGTACTGCTTTCTGGAAGCTTGATATTTCTGCTCTGTCCATTTTTTTATTTAAATGCTGAGGTGTTTTACATTTTACATTTAATATTCTTAGGTGGATATGATTTCCTCTTTGAGGGTTATTTTCTCCTGTTTCTCTTATTACCGCTTTGAAAAATTTTTTTTAAAAATTTTGATTGTGGAGAGGAAAGGGGCTTTTCTGAACCCTCAGTTTTTACCTTTAAATTATTGTCTTGGGTGGGCTTACATTTTGTTCTTTTCTGAAGAAATTTTTAGTCTGTAAGTTTAATAAAATACCCTGTTGTGATTTTGCTTGACGTTGGTTGGTTATATTGAAATGATAGGTTAATTTGCAAAAGAATTCATATGTTTATAATGTTGGGTTTTATTGTTTAGGAATGTCTTTTTAGTTCTAAACCTAGCTTGCTTGATTTGGGGAGTTTTATAGCTTGTTTTTCAGCTAGTATAAATGGTCTCCTCCCTACCCTTACTTGGTTGCTGCTGGCCTATGTGAAATCTGTTCTTAATGTGCATTTCTGTATATTAAACCAACCTGGTGTCCTTGAGATTTCATTCTGGTCACAGTGAAATTCTTTTAAAATGTTGTAGATTAGTGTTTTGAGATTTTTTTTTTGGCATATATCTGCATTAGTGAGATTGGAGTTCCTTCTCCAGTTTTTATATTGTAGAAATAACAGATATGTGTATGTGACTAATAACTGCTTGTCAAATATATAACCTGTTTGTTACAGTTTTCAGGTTTTCGCAGTTTTGAAGTTACAGATAAGCTCATTTGTTTCATTTTCTGTAAAAATTTTCATTTTCTACAAAATAGGCATCTAAGACTATTTTTAATTTTGTTACCACTTGCTCTTGCAAGTGCATCATTTGATACTAATTTTTTTTAGTTACCCACCTATTTTTTAGTTGAAGTTTTGTGTGTCTTGAGGCATCTTGTACAATCTTTGTTTTAAGTGCTTGCTAGACCCTTTCTGTCAAGTGCTGTGCCTTCATCTCAAGGGAGAGTGCTGAGATCTTCAGGGGTCATCGTCTGTGTTCTTTCTTTGTATCTGTTTGTGTTTTGCGTTATTTTTGGTACTGCTTTCTGGAAGCTTGATATTTCTGCTCTGTCCATTTTTTTATTTAAATGCTGAGGTGTTTTACATTTTACATTTAATATTCTTAGGTGGATATGATTTCCTCTTTGAGGGTTATTTTCTCCTGTTTCTCTTATTACCGCTTTTCTTATTGATTAGTTATATTGATATTTAACACACTGTCTTCATATTTGTCAATAAAGGTTAATATTAAACAACATTAAGTAGCTAGAATGTATTTCATAACCGAGGAGAGAACTCCTCTTTTTCTGGCTTTGATAGCAAATTGTAGTTTCAAGGTTATCACAGTGCTTAGGAATTTTTTCATGTTTGGTTTTTCTGGGTTTAGTGAACACTACTTTAATTTTGAAGGAAAACTTGATAAAGAATCTGATTATGCACTAGCTTCCATTTCCAACTTACTTATTTAAATGCTGCATTTTATGGGTATCATAAAGCTTAATTATTATCCATTTCAGTATTGAGACAGAAAAAAAGTACAGTACTGAATACTTGTCATGTAGCAGTTAACGGGGAAATAGTCATAACCATATAGTTAATACCTTAAATTGCATAAACTATGACATGTGTTAATGTCATATGTGAGATTTAAACTTTTATATTTTTTGCTTATGTTTGCATGTTTTATAAACCGTGTCATTAAAGGATTCTAATATACCTAACCATTCTTTCCTAGAATTTATTGTTCTTGGATAGGATCACTCATATTATTACTGTAATGGTTGATTGCATTGACTTTTCACCATATAATATTAAATCTCAACCGAAAGCTAAATGTAAGTACTCTATTTGTTCATTCATTGTTTCATAAATTTGAACTGTATCAGGGCAAAATAGCTTTTCCCCCTTCATTTTACCTACCTTTAATGTTAGAATCATTTTATTTTGTGTTAGGAATTCACATGTTTGTTCTCTTTCTCTCTCTCCCTGTATCTCTCTCACCACCTCCTTCCCATTTTTACAGTGCAAAAACATCAATATTGTCCTGTTTATAGATTTCCTGATAGTACGGATAATCTTACTTCATTAACTCGATCTGATTACAAGGGTTTATCTGGACAAAAAGCTTTAACTTTGTTAAAATGTTCTTATTTGGTAGCCTGATCTGAAGTAAATACTGAGTTGATATTAAATTGTGTAAAAGAATCATGGTGCAATGGTTAATTGGTTATGGTTTTATAGGAAATTTAAAATGATTCTAATAGTTTAACACAATTTTTATTGTATAAAATTGGACAATTGAAGTCTTTACAAGTCTTATTTTTATAACTATATGCCTTTATATGCCTTGGTTAATTCTAAATTATATTGTAATCTGAGCTGTTTTAATCTGCTGATTGGTTCTTTGAAATTATGTATTTTTGTCGGTGATTATGTATGATCATCAGTTCAGTTCAGTTGCTCAGTCATGTTTGGTTTTTCTGGGTTTAGTGAACACTACTTTAATTTTGAAGGAAAACTTGATAAAGAATCTGATTATGCACTAGCTTCCATTTCCAACTTACTTATTTAAATGCTGCATTTTATGGGTATCATAAAGCTTAATTATTATCCATTTCAGTATTGAGACAGAAAAAGTACAGTACTGAATACTTGTCATGTAGCAGTTAACGGGGAAATAGTCATAACCATATAGTTAATACCTTAAATTGCATAAACTATGACATGTGTTAATGTCATATGTGAGATTTAAACTTTTATATTTTTTGCTTATGTTTGCATGTTTTATAAACCGTGTCATTAAAGGATTCTAATATACCTAACCATTCTTTCCTAGAATTTATTGTTCTTGGATAGGATCACTCATATTATTACTGTAATGGTTGATTGCATTGACTTTTCACCATATAATATTAAATCTCAACCGAAAGCTAAATGTAAGTACTCTATTTGTTCATTCATTGTTTCATAAATTTGAACTGTATCAGGGCAAAATAGCTTTTCCCCCTTCATTTTACCTACCTTTAATGTTAGAATCATTTTATTTTGTGTTAGGAATTCACATGTTTGTTCTCTTTCTCTCTCTCCCTGTATCTCTCTCACCACCTCCTTCCCATTTTTACAGTGCAAAAACATCAATATTGTCCTGTTTATAGATTTCCTGATAGTACGGATAATCTTACTTCATTAACTCGATCTGATTACAAGGGTTTATCTGGACAAAAAGCTTTAACTTTGTTAAAATGTTCTTATTTGGTAGCCTGATCTGAAGTAAATACTGAGTTGATATTAAATTGTGTAAAAGAATCATGGTGCAATGGTTAATTGGTTATGGTTTTATAGGAAATTTAAAATGATTCTAATAGTTTAACACAATTTTTATTGTATAAAATTGGACAATTGAAGTCTTTACAAGTCTTATTTTTATAACTATATGCCTTTATATGCCTTGGTTAATTCTAAATTATATTGTAATCTGAGCTGTTTTAATCTGCTGATTGGTTCTTTGAAATTATGTATTTTTGTCGGTGATTATGTATGATCATCAGTTCAGTTCAGTTGCTCAGTCATGTCTGGCGGTTTGTGACCCCATTTATTGCAGCACACCAGGCTGCCCTGTCCTTCACCATCTCCCAGAACTTGCTGAGAGCTCATGTCCATTGACTCAGTGATGCCATCCAACTATCTCTTCCTCTGTTGTCCCATTATATATGACCATACTGAACAGGAAAGAGCCTTCTAGTAATAAAAATGTTTGTTTAGGGCTGCCCTGGTGGTCCAGTGGGTAAGGACACTGCCTTGCAGTGCAAGGGGCGCCGGTTCAATCCCTGGCCTGGGAAGATCCCATGTCCTGCAGAGCAGCTGGACTGATATGTCCAGCTACCAAGCCGGAGCTCTGAAGCACGTGCGCCTAGAGCCAGTGCTCTGTGATGAGAGAGGCCTCTGTGACCGGCGGCCCACACAGGCCAAAGGACAAAGATAAATAAATGAAAAATCAATAGAAGTGCCGCCCCCCCCCCCCCAAAAAATGTTTGTTTAAAGATTACTTTTCCTGTTTGAAGAGTAGAAACATACTCAGTTTTCCTTTAATAAGAAATTAGTATAGAGATTTTTAGAACATAGAATATTTTAAGGGGATTTTTGGCTTGTAGTTTTTGGTGCTATTTTTTAAATTTTTGTTGTTGCAGTTTTGATAGTAATACAGTGAAACATACTTGGGTAACTAAAATGTCCCAACCTCAGTGCCACAGAAATAGATTATAGATATGCCTGAATTTTTTTTTCTTAAGTCGTAGCCACCTTTCAGACTGAGCAACTCAAATCTCATTACCTCTTTGTCAGGAAAATTAAAACTCTCTAAATATATTCGCTATAGAAAGGTTATGTAACAAATGGTATCAATATATTTTGTAAGCCCCTGAAGTTTGGTAAGGCAAATATGATGATCCTCATGTTGACAGTTTCACCTGTTATATTACTTCTGAAAATTTAGAATTAACTGAATATCCATTTTATCCGTGGTCTATAAACCCAGAATTAGAAATGGTTTTTGTTTTCAGTCCTTGTCTTGCAAGAGGTATTCCTGGCTGTTTAAATTTATTGAAACTAGGAGAGATACCTAAAAACTGCCAGCACCAGCTGAGAGGAAACAAAAATTAGAAATAGTTGATATACAATTGTTATTATTGAGCTTCCCTGGTAGTCCAGTGGGTAAGGACACCGCCTTGCAGCGTAAGGGGCGCCAGTTCGATCCCTGGCCTGGGAAGATCCCATGTGCCACAGAGTGGCTGGACCGATATGTCCAGTTACCGAGCCGGAGCCCTGGAGCGCATGTGTCCAGAGCTGGTGCTCTGCGACAACAGAGGCCACTGCGATGGGAGGCCCACACGGGCCAAAGAACAAAGGTAGATGAAAACAGATAAATGAAAAGACCAATAGAAGTGGCCTGCCCGACCCCCTCCCTCCCCCCCTCAAAAAAAATGTATTAAAAAAAAATTGCTATTACTCAAATATATCAGGATCACTTTGAGAATATTTTGAAAATTTTTATTTTGTGGTGATTGGTTTTAGAGAAACATTACAAAAACTAAACACAGACAGTACACTTTCTTTACTCAGATTTCTCAGTACCAGTTGATTCTTTTATTGTACCATATTCACCCCATCCCCTTTTAAATTGTTTATTTCCTAGAACCATTTCAAAATACTTGTAGATAAATCTTTGATCTCGAATATTTCCAAAGCCTTGTCTTTCATGACCTTTAAAAGTGAAGTACAGGCAAAGTTACCTTTTAAAGGTCTTTCAATTGAGGTGTATCAATATTTATTCTAGATTAGATTGAGATTTCATTTTTTCATAGGGATGGTACCGAAGTAATTCACTTTTATTTTCTTCAGTGCATTATATCAACAGACAAGTAAGTCAGTTTGCCCCATTATTGGTGATGTTAATATTTACTATTTGAGTATGGTGGTATCTGTTAGGTTTTTCACTGTAAAGTTATTTAGGAAGTACTCAATTAATAGTGTTTTGTGGCATATACTTTGAGACTTTGTAAATAACCTGTTATCCAGCATACTTTCATCCATGAGTTTTTCATCCACTGATGCTTCTTGCTTAAGACATTATTTCCCAAAGTAGTGGTTCATACTGTTTCATTTAATTGCATTAGTGTGTTTTAATTGCGTTAATTCTAAAAACTCTCACTGTTTATTTTATTGTAGCACCACAGAGACCTTCAGATTGGTCCAAAAAGAAGAAGGAGCCTTTAGGAAAATTGGCTTCTTTATTTAAACTTATTGTGAGAGTGATGTATTCTTTCCACTCTCTGAGCCGCAAGGAAGTACATTCTGATACTCTCCTCATTATTGGCAACTCAGTTACCAGCATTCTTTCCCGTGTACTTGGACATATTTCTCTGCCTTCTATGATCCGAAAAATATTTGCAACTTTAACAAAACCTCTGGCATTATTTTATGAAAGCTCAAAGTAAGTATTTTGGCTTCATAGTTCTTTGACTTAAACATGTAACTAAATATGGGTAGCAATTTTTAAAGACACCAAAGGTAGATGAAAACAGATAAATGAAAGACCAATAGAAGTGGCCTGCCCGACCCCCCCCCCCCCCCCCCCCAAAAAAAAATATTTAAAAAAAAATTGCTATTACTCAAATATATCAGGATCACTTTGAGAATATTTTGAAAATTTTTATTTTGTGGTGATTGGTTTTAGAGAAACATTACAAAAACTAAACACAGACAGTACACTTTCTTTACTCAGATTTCTCAGTACCAGTTGATTCTTTTATTGTACCATATTCACCCCATCCCCTTTTAAATTGTTTATTTCCTAGAACCATTTCAAAATACTTGTAGATAAATCTTTGATCTCGAATATTTCCAAAGCCTTGTCTTTCATGACCTTTAAAAGTGAAGTACAGGCAAAGTTACCTTTTAAAGGTCTTTCAATTGAGGTGTATCAATATTTATTCTAGATTAGATTGAGATTTCATTTTTTCATAGGGATGGTACCGAAGTAATTCACTTTTATTTTCTTCAGTGCATTATATCAACAGACAAGTAAGTCAGTTTGCCCCATTATTGGTGATGTTAATATTTACTATTTGAGTATGGTGGTATCTGTTAGGTTTTTCACTGTAAAGTTATTTAGGAAGTACTCAATTAATAGTGTTTTGTGGCATATACTTTGAGACTTTGTAAATAACCTGTTATCCAGCATACTTTCATCCATGAGTTTTTCATCCACTGATGCTTCTTGCTTAAGACATTATTTCCCAAAGTAGTGGTTCATACTGTTTCATTTAATTGCATTAGTGTGTTTTAATTGCGTTAATTCTAAAAACTCTCACTGTTTATTTTATTGTAGCACCACAGAGACCTTCAGATTGGCCCAAAAAAGAAGAAGGAGCCTTTAGGAAAATTGGCTTCTTTATTTAAACTTATTGTGAGAGTGATGTATTCTTTCCACTCTCTGAGCCGCAAGGAAGTACATTCTGATACTCTCCTCATTATTGGCAACTCAGTTACCAGCATTCTTTCCCGTGTACTTGGACATATTTCTCTGCCTTCTATGATCCGAAAAATATTTGCAACTTTAACAAAACCTCTGGCATTATTTTATGAAAGCTCAAAGTAAGTATTTTGGCTTCATAGTTCTTTGACTTAAACATGTAACTAAATATGGGTAGCAAACTTTTATTATTTTTGTTATCACCTTTGTTAAATGTTAAAGATCTTTTTTTCTTTAACACCCAAAAACATTTTTATTGGGGTATAGCCAATTAACAGTTTTGTGATGGTTTCAGGTGAACAGTGATAAATGCTAATAAAACTATGCTTTCGTTAAAAAAAAGGTAGTTCAAATATGAGGTAGAAATTAGAAGTCCTTGTATTTATTTATTTTTTAATTTTGTTTGTTTATTTTTGGCTATTTTGGGTTTTCACTGCTGCTGCAGGCTCTTCTCTAGTTGCAGGGAGTTGGGGCTACTCTCTATTTGAGGTGAGCAGGCTTCCTGTTGCAGTGACTTCTCTTGTTGTGGAACTCGGCCTCCAGGGCACATGGGCTTCAGTAGTTGTGGCACATGGGCTCCATAGTTGCGGCTCCAAGGCTCTAGAGCACAGGCTCAATAGTTGTGGCTCACAGGCTTAGTTGCTCCTCAGCATGTGGGATCTTCCTGGATCAGAGATCAAATCCGTATCTCCTGCACTGGCAGGCGAACTCTACCACTGAGCTACCAGGGAAGCCCCTTTCTATTTTTTTAATCCAACACTCCTCTTATTTCAGTACATCCTTTTCAGGATTAATACAAAAAGCATACATGTTAAGTATATAATATATATGACCTGATACACTACTGTGCAGTTAAGTATATGAAAAAGTGAAAGTGTTAGTTGTTCAGTCATGTCCAACTCTTTGCAATCCCACAGACTGCAGCCCCCCAGACTCCTCTGTCCATGGGATTGCAAAATATTTCCCCCCGATACAGCTTTAATTGCGTTAATTCTAAAAACTCTCACTGTTTATTTTATTGTAGCACCACAGAGACCTTCAGATTGGTCCAAAAAGAAGAAGGAGCCTTTAGGAAAATTGGCTTCTTTATTTAAACTTATTGTGAGAGTGATGTATTCTTTCCACTCTCTGAGCCGCAAGGAAGTACATTCTGATACTCTCCTCATTATTGGCAACTCAGTTACCAGCATTCTTTCCCGTGTACTTGGACATATTTCTCTGCCTTCTATGATCCGAAAAATATTTGCAACTTTAACAAAACCTCTGGCATTATTTTATGAAAGCTCAAAGTAAGTATTTTGGCTTCATAGTTCTTTGACTTAAACATGTAACTAAATATGGGTAGCAAACTTTTATTATTTTTGTTATCACCTTTGTTAAATGTTAAAGATCTTTTTTTCTTTAACACCCAAAAACATTTTTATTGGGGTATAGCCAATTAACAGTTTTGTGATGGTTTCAGGTGAACAGTGATAAATGCTAATAAAACTATGCTTTCGTTAAAAAAAAGGTAGTTCAAATATGAGGTAGAAATTAGAAGTCCTTGTATTTATTTATTTTTTAATTTTGTTTGTTTATTTTTGGCTATTTTGGGTTTTCACTGCTGCTGCAGGCTCTTCTCTAGTTGCAGGGAGTTGGGGCTACTCTCTATTTGAGGTGAGCAGGCTTCCTGTTGCAGTGACTTCTCTTGTTGTGGAACTCGGCCTCCAGGGCACATGGGCTTCAGTAGTTGTGGCACATGGGCTCCATAGTTGCGGCTCCAAGGCTCTAGAGCACAGGCTCAATAGTTGTGGCTCACAGGCTTAGTTGCTCCTCAGCATGTGGGATCTTCCTGGATCAGAGATCAAATCCGTATCTCCTGCACTGGCAGGCGAACTCTACCACTGAGCTACCAGGGAAGCCCCTTTCTATTTTTTTAATCCAACACTCCTCTTATTTCAGTACATCCTTTTCAGGATTAATACAAAAAGCATACATGTTAAGTATATAATATATATGACCTGATACACTACTGTGCAGTTAAGTATATGAAAAAGTGAAAGTGTTAGTTGTTCAGTCATGTCCAACTCTTTGCCACCCCATGGACTGTAGCCCACCAGACTCCTCTGTCCATGGGATTCTCCAGGCAAGAAAACTCGAGTGGGTTGCCATTTCCTTCTCCAGGGGATCTTCCCAACCCAGGGCTCCCACATTACAGCAGTTCTTTATCATCAGAGCCTCTACAGAATCCTAGTTTAGAGTATCGTATGCGTTTAACCTAATATCTCATTGTTTAAACATCTGCATAGGACTCTGAAAGTTTCCCCAATTTCCTGTTGGTGGACATAATAAGTTTTCTAGTCTTTCTCTCATAACTAATTATATCACAGGTGAATGTATTTGTATGTGAATCATTTGCCACTATTTCTACAGAACAGGGCTCTAAAATGAAATTGTTGGTTCAAAAGATGTGTGTTTAAATTTCTGAATTACCCTCCAAAGTTTGTGTTACCTTTCACGTTTGAGCCAAAGCAAGCAGTAGATAAGAGAAAAGCCATAAAAAAATCCTGACATATTTTAAAGAAGCAGATATTTTGAAAAGATTCATCAGTGTTCTTTATGGCAAGCTTATGTGGTTCACGTAATACAGTCCCATAAATTCACAGAGAAAGCTTTAGGAACACATTTTATGAAATACAAAATAGAATTTCACATTTACTACATTTTTGCAAATCTTTTTTAGTCCTTAAACTTCATCAAATATACTCATAATTTGAGATCTATTCCAGATTTTTTTTTGTAACACCTATTTTTAAAGACAGGTTTGTTTCTGCTTAGTGTTTCTGTTTGGCATTTTTTGTTAAGTCTTTGGGTACCTCATTATATCACTACATGTCTCAGTTTGGGGCTACATTATAATATTTCTAGGTTTAATGTTCTAAGATATAAATAGCACTATTTTTCTTCCTAGGTTTGAAGACGTTCCTAAAGTGTATACTTGTATGAACAACAAGGTAAAAATTATTCATCAAACATGCTTTCACAAAGAAAAATTTTAGGATTTAAATAATTTTCTCAAATAATTTTGCTGGTTGTTTTAAAGGGTTATCATTATACTTAAATTTCAGTGGACTTTTGATGTGATATAATCAAAGGATCATTAAAGATTTAATAATAGTGGTTTAAATTACTATAACTCATCTACTCCTGTCTCATCCCTTTCTGTATGAAGGTAATTGGTTCCAGGTTTTTATAGATAAAACTTCTGTGGGCAACTATTAATCTCATAATTTTTGCGAAAACAGTTTCTTCTCTAAATGGAAAATAAGCTTGAATTCAAGCTGTTATATCAAATAAAGTAAGTTCTTGCCAACTTACAAAGAGTATTATATATTGAAGGTGATGAGAGCTTTTAAGCCATTTGAATTTAAAAAATTGAAATAGCAGTGCTCTGAGTTGTTTTAGTATGCTTTGTGCTTTTATTTTTTTCTGTTTGAAAAGTAACGTTTCTGAATATTACTCTAATAATGTTCATTATTGTAATGTTCCTTTTTCCTAGTTAGAAAAGCTACTAGGAGAAATTATTGCTTGTCTACACGTCAGCTACACTGGAACTTACGACAGTGAACTTCTTGAACAGATCTCACCATTATTATGCATAATATTTTCACACAAGAGTAAACAGATAAAGAAGCAAAGTGCTCAGTTCTGGAATGCCACATTTGCTAAAGTGACAATGTTGATTTATCCTGAAGAGTTAAAGTATGCTAACAACAAAACTTTTATATAGTCATTGTATTCTAATTATGTAAATGGACATTTTAGTTTTAACATAAATCCTTATGGAGAATCTCTGTAGAGGATTTCTTAGTGAAAATATTTTTACTTGGAATACATGGTAATTACTAAAATTATTTGACCCTTTGCCTTGGTCCTTAGAATAATCTTAGTTTTAGAAACATAAACAATTTTCAAATTATCCTTAACTAAAGGAATTTCCCACAAAGGGCAGTAAGTTGATGGCTCTTAAATTTAGGTGATATGTACTTAATATATCAGTCTGCTCTTACAGTTTTCTATGATTAAAATTTAGAAAGTTTGAAAGGTTTTTAAGGAATGAAGTTCAGAAACTGAAGAATTTAGTGAAAAAGTCTCGTAATGCCTGTAATTTCTCTCAGTTTTATGTGTGTAGAGTAAGAAAGTCTTTTTTATTTTATTTTTTACAGAATTTGTTGTTTGAAACAGTGTTTACGATGGATATGTCTTACCACTTTAAAACTGGAATAGAAGTGCTGTTAAGGTGTCATCAGTACTGCTAAAAATATATATTTATGTACTTTTTTTCTTTTTTTTGAAGACCAATACTAAAACAAGCCAAACAGAAATCTCTGCTTTTATTGCCTGGTTTGGAAAACGTTGAAATTATGGAAGAATCCAGTGGACCATATTCAGATACAGTAAGTGGAGGCAGGGGGTGTTTTTCTTTAATTTTACGTGATGTTTGAGTAGTTGTTTATTGGTTGTCAGTGTCATTTTAATAAAGACAAAACTTAGACTGTTTCTTGTTCATTAATGATCTTTTTTAAAAGCTCTGGTACCTTGTGTATTCTTTTGCAAAGGTCAGAATTATTAAAATATATGATTAAATTTTGTTTTGTATATACTAGATATACTAACTACTGTTCCTTATTTAAGTAAGTATACTAACTACTGTTCCTTATTTAAGTAAGAGCTACACTTCATTTTCTCATTTCTTTCCATTCAATGTCCACTCAATGTCACATTATCCATTTGGATCTAGGTTACTGTGGCTAATAATACTTGATTTCTATCTGAAGATGAAGGAGCAAAGATAAAGTTACCATGTATACTCATCAGGTGGAATACCCTTAGGCACTTGGTTCCTGTTCACCAACAAATAGTCTAGCTATTTGTTTAGAACCTATAAGTGGAAAAGTATTACAGCTAACACTATTTAGTTTTGGTTTTTGGATAAAATAAAAATTTCATCAGAAAATTATCTAGACTTGCTGAGACTCATTCAGTCTGATTTGGCCTGAAAAAGCTATATATTCTGTTAGGAAGGACCTGATGGTGTTTTCTGTTGTGTACATTTTATTGTTTAAAGTGTTGTGGCTTTGTTTTTTTGGTTAGAAAAGTTTCCAGTAATAAATGGGATATTTGAGTTCAGTAACTTACTTATTTGATATAACTAATTTTTAGACTTCATAAAACTAAATGGTACGAAATTATCGGTGTATAAATTGGCGACACCAAAGCTGTTTGCTATTACTATATTAGATAATGACTTTCTTTTCTTTGACATGATCTAATAGACTTGAATACTCAAAAAGAAATTTGAAACAAGTATTGATTACACTGTAGTTACCATGTGAAAAGGATAAATGAAAAGCATTTGCACATAAGGAAATTGTTTTACTTTTACAAAAACAGACGGAAAATTCACAATTAAATGTGAAGATAAGTGGCATGGAAAGAAAATCAAGTGGAAGAAGAGATTCTTTTTTGGTACAAACAAAGGATACAAAAGACAGTGTGAAACGACCAGCTAAAGTATGTTTTTTCCAAAGTACATTTAATAGAACTTTTAAAATTAAAATGCATACCAGCTCAAGAACATAAAATTTCTAACTGGAAGAAAAAGCTGTTACAAATCAATTAAAGGGGCTTCCCTGGTGGTCCAGTGGGTAAAGAGTCCGCCTTGCAGTGCAAGGGGCACCGGTTAGATCTCTGACACAGGAAGATCCCACATGCTGCGGAGTGGCTGGACCAGTGTGTCCAATTAGAGTCAGTGCTCTGGGGCACATGTGCCCAGAGCTGGTGCTCTGCAAGGAGAGAGGCCACTGCAATGGGAGTCCCACACAGGCCAAAGAATAAAGATGGATGAACAAATAAATTTAAAAAGAATAAAAGAGACCAAAGGAAAAATCAATAAAAGATGGGATTGTAGAAACAGTTTGGCCTAGAAAGACTTGTTAAGATGGTATGGAAATACAGAAGCTTTTGGAGATGAGTACTTCTTGGTAAAGTTAAATCAACATAATACTGAGCTTTCATTTAGTTTAAGTACTAGTACTCCGGGTAGCAGCCCTTTTTAGACAGAATGAAACTAGATGTGCATAACATAGATAGAATGAAAGGAGAATATTCCAGAACTTCCTTTATTGAATAGAAAGAGAATGCCTACACATCTGTCATAGCCTCATATATAAAACTAAATATCTAGTAGCTAGTGGCAAATTAACCAACTTTCAGATAGTAATTTATTTTCTGAGTATTTAATTGAGGCAGAATGAAAAGAAAGTTAGGGACACTGTACTAATTTTTATCCAGGAACATCATATATTCAAACTTCTTAGTCATGATCAAAAACCATTATCAGAGTGCCTGAAAAGAGATTGATTGACATTGAGAAATAATTCAGAAACTCAAAATGTGCGCTTACTGTTTCAATTTGCAGTTGAAATTAGAGTCTTCAACTCCAAAAGCAAAAGAAATGCCTTTGGAAGAAGAAGAGTCTACTGGCTTTGTGTTTATACCTCCAGAAGGAAAAGAAACAAAGGAAAGAATACTGACTGAGCACCAGAAAGAAGTATTCAAGACAAAGAGGTTGTAGTACTTTTATCTTGAATTGAGTGTTCTGTATTTACATTTAGATTTTATGCAGCAAACCATAATTTTGTGTTTAGAACTAAGATACTGTGTGTACTGTACAGTGTTTTGAATGTCAAAAAGATTGTACATAACTACATTTCATAGTTTGTCAGAGTCTCTTGAAATGCACCAAATGTTTCTAAACTGAATTCCTTTTTTGAGGTATGGAAGGGAAATATCAGGAAAATAGTTTCTTGAAAAATCTGGAAAATGAGCATCTAAGACTTGATTTTCTATTGTTCTTCTAAGATGAAGAATTGTGAGTTTAATTTCTAGCTTTTTTAAAAAGTATCTTGGCCGGAGAGAGGCCACTGCAATGGGAGTCCCACAGGCCAAAGATGAGGATCAAATAAATTTAAAAAAAAAAAAAGAGACCAAAGGAAAAATCAATAAAAGATGGGATTGTAGAAACAGTTTGGCCTAGAAAGACTTGTTAAGATGGTATGGAAATACAGAAGCTTTTGGAGATGAGTACTTCTTGGTAAAGTTAAATCAACATAATACTGAGCTTTCATTTAGTTTAAGTACTAGTACTCCGGGTAGCAGCCCTTTTTAGACAGAATGAAACTAGATGTGCATAACATAGATAGAATGAAAGGAGAATATTCCAGAACTTCCTTTATTGAATAGAAAGAGAATGCCTACACATCTGTCATAGCCTCATATATAAAACTAAATATCTAGTAGCTAGTGGCAAATTAACCAACTTTCAGATAGTAATTTATTTTCTGAGTATTTAATTGAGGCAGAATGAAAAGAAAGTTAGGGACACTGTACTAATTTTTATCCAGGAACATCATATATTCAAACTTCTTAGTCATGATCAAAAACCATTATCAGAGTGCCTGAAAAGAGATTGATTGACATTGAGAAATAATTCAGAAACTCAAAATGTGCGCTTACTGTTTCAATTTGCAGTTGAAATTAGAGTCTTCAACTCCAAAAGCAAAAGAAATGCCTTTGGAAGAAGAAGAGTCTACTGGCTTTGTGTTTATACCTCCAGAAGGAAAAGAAACAAAGGAAAGAATACTGACTGAGCACCAGAAAGAAGTATTCAAGACAAAGAGGTTGTAGTACTTTTATCTTGAATTGAGTGTTCTGTATTTACATTTAGATTTTATGCAGCAAACCATAATTTTGTGTTTAGAACTAAGATACTGTGTGTACTGTACAGTGTTTTGAATGTCAAAAAGATTGTACATAACTACATTTCATAGTTTGTCAGAGTCTCTTGAAATGCACCAAATGTTTCTAAACTGAATTCCTTTTTTGAGGTATGGAAGGGAAATATCAGGAAAATAGTTTCTTGAAAAATCTGGAAAATGAGCATCTAAGACTTGATTTTCTATTGTTCTTCTAAGATGAAGAATTGTGAGTTTAATTTCTAGCTGTAAAAATACCAAGTATTGGAGTTGTTGTTCAGCTGAGAAGTCATGTCTGACTCTTTGTGGTCCCATGGACTGTAGCACGCCAGGCTTCCCTATCCTTCGTTATCTCTCGGAGTTTTTTCCAGTTCATGTCCACTATGTTTATGATACTCATCTCATCCTCTGTTGCCACCTGTTCCTCCTGCCCTCAGTCTTTCCCAGCATCAGTGTCTTTTCCAATGAGTCCCATCAAGTGGCCAAAAGTATTGGAGCTTCAGCCTCGGTCTTCCAGTGAATATGCAGGGGTGACTTCCTTTGGGATTGAGTGGTTTAATCTCCTTCCTGACCAGGGGACTTTCAGAGGGCTTTACTCGTTGCTCAAACAGTGAGGAATCTGCCTGCAATGCAGAAGACCTAGATTTGATCCGTGGGTTGGAAAGGACCTCACCCTCCAGCCGCCCCCACTCCGAGAAGAAGACGGTTCTCCATTCCAGTGTTTTAGCCTGGAGATTTCCATGGACAGAGGAGCCTGGCGGGCTCTGTGTAGTTGCAGAGTTAGACACGACTGAGCAACTAACAGGCATAGTATTGAAGTTACTTATAAAATCTTTTCCAGGTGTGATATTCCTGCCATGTATAATAATCTGGATGTTTCACAAGATACTTTATTTTCTCAGTATACTCAAGAAGAATCTATGTAAGTATGCAAATTGTTGAAATAACTGGTTTTCTAATTCTTAATTAACAGTATTCTAATTTACACACTTAATGTATTTCAGGGAAATTTCTACTTTAACTGAAAAATCAAAAGATTCCAATAGATTTTTTTGGTGTCTGTATTTACATTTAGATTTTATGCAGCAAACCATAATTTTGTGTTTAGAACTAAGATACTGTGTGTACTGTACAGTGTTTTGAATGTCAAAAAGATTGTACATAACTACATTTCATAGTTTGTCAGAGTCTCTTGAAATGCACCAAATGTTTCTAAACTGAATTCCTTTTTTGAGGTATGGAAGGGAAATATCAGGAAAATAGTTTCTTGAAAAATCTGGAAAATGAGCATCTAAGACTTGATTTTCTATTGTTCTTCTAAGATGAAGAATTGTGAGTTTAATTTCTAGCTGTAAAAATACCAAGTATTGGAGTTGTTGTTCAGCTGAGAAGTCATGTCTGACTCTTTGTGGTCCCATGGACTGTAGCACGCCAGGCTTCCCTATCCTTCGTTATCTCTCGGAGTTTTTTCCAGTTCATGTCCACTATGTTTATGATACTCATCTCATCCTCTGTTGCCACCTGTTCCTCCTGCCCTCAGTCTTTCCCAGCATCAGTGTCTTTTCCAATGAGTCCCATCAAGTGGCCAAAAGTATTGGAGCTTCAGCCTCGGTCTTCCAGTGAATATGCAGGGGTGACTTCCTTTGGGATTGAGTGGTTTAATCTCCTTCCTGACCAGGGGACTTTCAGAGGGCTTTACTCGTTGCTCAAACAGTGAGGAATCTGCCTGCAATGCAGAAGACCTAGATTTGATCCGTGGGTTGGAAAGGACCTCACCCTCCAGCCGCCCCCACTCCGAGAAGAAGACGGTTCTCCATTCCAGTGTTTTAGCCTGGAGATTTCCATGGACAGAGGAGCCTGGCGGGCTCTGTGTAGTTGCAGAGTTAGACACGACTGAGCAACTAACAGGCATAGTATTGAAGTTACTTATAAAATCTTTTCCAGGTGTGATATTCCTGCCATGTATAATAATCTGGATGTTTCACAAGATACTTTATTTTCTCAGTATACTCAAGAAGAATCTATGTAAGTATGCAAATTGTTGAAATAACTGGTTTTCTAATTCTTAATTAACAGTATTCTAATTTACACACTTAATGTATTTCAGGGAAATTTCTACTTTAACTGAAAAATCAAAAGATTCCAAGATGATATTTAAGGTATATATTATTATTATTATGATGGGGTTTTTTAGAATCACCTTTCTGTTGTCGACTGTCTTATATTAATGTTAAGGTCTATTGTTTGATGTCTTAACTGTCTTAGCAGATTTTAGCAGAATTATAGTTGTTGTATGTGTAGATATTTATCTGTGTATGAGTGCATGTGTGTTTAAATGTATTTGGCGTTATCAGATACTTAAAATTGGAAACACAGATTAATGGGAATCTACCGTCACCTTTTAGAATATTTCCAAAGTGAAGTCAGATTGTCCTTTGAATTGCTGAAGTCTTACACAAAATTTCCCCAGGTAGTCAGACTCGTTTGCTGGTTAATCTATATTTATATGTACATTTCTGTGCAGGAGGAACAAAAGGAGAATGACGTTGTCATTCCTCAACATGTCACGGAAAACTGCGGTATGGATGAACATCTTGAAAAGGCTTCCCTTTTGAATAATGAGTGTGGTTCTCTTAAAGAAACAAGTCCAAAAATACTGAGCAATAATAATGATGCCAGGAAAAAAACTTTAATTGCATCAAAGAAGACACCAACTGAATGTGCATCTACTACAGAAAATACATTTGGTGTCAGCAGTGACTCGGTTTCTAATGCCACCATTTCCGGAGCTCCCTCATATCCTACAAGTCAAAGGCAATCTTTTATTACTTTGGAGAAGTTTGATGGTTCAGAAAATAGACCTTTTAGCCCATTCCCCTTGAGTAATATGTCATCAGCTGTTATAGTGAAAAATAACCAGGAAGGCATGGCTAAAACCTAACAAAGGCATAGTATTGAAGTTACTTATAAAATCTTTTCCAGGTGTGATATTCCTGCCATGTATAATAATCTGGATGTTTCACAAGATACTTTATTTTCTCAGTATACTCAAGAAGAATCTATGTAAGTATGCAAATTGTTGAAATAACTGGTTTTCTAATTCTTAATTAACAGTATTCTAATTTACACACTTAATGTATTTCAGGGAAATTTCTACTTTAACTGAAAAATCAAAAGATTCCAAGATGATATTTAAGGTATATATTATTATTATTATGATGGGGTTTTTTAGAATCACCTTTCTGTTGTCGACTGTCTTATATTAATGTTAAGGTCTATTGTTTGATGTCTTAACTGTCTTAGCAGATTTTAGCAGAATTATAGTTGTTGTATGTGTAGATATTTATCTGTGTATGAGTGCATGTGTGTTTAAATGTATTTGGCGTTATCAGATACTTAAAATTGGAAACACAGATTAATGGGAATCTACCGTCACCTTTTAGAATATTTCCAAAGTGAAGTCAGATTGTCCTTTGAATTGCTGAAGTCTTACACAAAATTTCCCCAGGTAGTCAGACTCGTTTGCTGGTTAATCTATATTTATATGTACATTTCTGTGCAGGAGGAACAAAAGGAGAATGACGTTGTCATTCCTCAACATGTCACGGAAAACTGCGGTATGGATGAACATCTTGAAAAGGCTTCCCTTTTGAATAATGAGTGTGGTTCTCTTAAAGAAACAAGTCCAAAAATACTGAGCAATAATAATGATGCCAGGAAAAAAACTTTAATTGCATCAAAGAAGACACCAACTGAATGTGCATCTACTACAGAAAATACATTTGGTGTCAGCAGTGACTCGGTTTCTAATGCCACCATTTCCGGAGCTCCCTCATATCCTACAAGTCAAAGGCAATCTTTTATTACTTTGGAGAAGTTTGATGGTTCAGAAAATAGACCTTTTAGCCCATTCCCCTTGAGTAATATGTCATCAGCTGTTATAGTGAAAAATAACCAGGAAGGCATGGCTAAAACAGATAATCCATCAAGAACAAAAAAAAGAGAAATGGCTCTTTCAAAATCTGACTCTGCAAAAGTAGTGCAAGGGACTAAGAGAGCAGGCCGAAGGTCGAGTAAACCTGAACTAATAGGGACTAAAAAGTCTAAGCTCTTAATGAGATCTGATCAGGAGAAAAGTACTGAATCTGTTGATGGCACTGTAATCTTAGAAAATAACCCACCTGGCTGGCTTAATCAGACAGAATGTGTGTTAGATAATCAGGCTCATCTGTCTGAATCTTCAGTTGAGTGTGAGGATACGATGCTTAAATCAACAACAGAGAATACTGTATTATTAGAAAACAATACTATGGAAGAGAAAACCTTAGAAATGGAATCCAAAGAAAACACACCCCCAACCATAACAGATCAAACAGTAAATGAGGATAGTCATGTTCAGATAACTCCAAGTCATAAAACACTCAGGCGATCTTTAAGGATACGTTCAGAAACAGCAGATCCAACTACTGATAGCCAAGATAAAGAAAATAATCATCAAAAAAGGGAAAGACGTAAAGAAGAAGAAAAGAATCCACAGAAGAGTCCTTTGCATGTAAAAGATGATGTTTTACCTAAGCAAAAATTGATTTCTGAACAGACTGTACAGGAAAACTTAGTTGACAAAGGAAATAATTTACATGAGAAGACTTTAGGGGAAACCAGCACTAATGCTGAAACTGATGAAAATATAAGAAAGCCAGATTTTGACAATACTAAATCTGAGGGAGATGGTGCCCAGGACATTGCAGATAAATCCTCTGAGAAACCAGTAAGGGGACGAACACGGTATCAAACAAGAAGAGCATCCCAGGGTTTACTTTCCAGCATTGAAAACTCAGAATCTGATAGTTCTGAGGCAAAAGAAGAAGGTTCTAAAAAGAAAAGATCTGGAAAATGGAAAAATAAAAGCAACGACAGTGTTGACATTGAAGATCAAGAAGATAAAATGGTAAAGCAGGAATGTATAAAAGTTGAAAATGAGGCACATTTATGAAATAAACCCGTTTAAGAAGTTTGATGGTTCAGAAAATAGACCTTTTAGCCCATTCCCCTTGAGTAATATGTCATCAGCTGTTATAGTGAAAAATAACCAGGAAGGCATGGCTAAAACAGATAATCCATCAAGAACAAAAAAAAGAGAAATGGCTCTTTCAAAATCTGACTCTGCAAAAGTAGTGCAAGGGACTAAGAGAGCAGGCCGAAGGTCGAGTAAACCTGAACTAATAGGGACTAAAAAGTCTAAGCTCTTAATGAGATCTGATCAGGAGAAAAGTACTGAATCTGTTGATGGCACTGTAATCTTAGAAAATAACCCACCTGGCTGGCTTAATCAGACAGAATGTGTGTTAGATAATCAGGCTCATCTGTCTGAATCTTCAGTTGAGTGTGAGGATACGATGCTTAAATCAACAACAGAGAATACTGTATTATTAGAAAACAATACTATGGAAGAGAAAACCTTAGAAATGGAATCCAAAGAAAACACACCCCCAACCATAACAGATCAAACAGTAAATGAGGATAGTCATGTTCAGATAACTCCAAGTCATAAAACACTCAGGCGATCTTTAAGGATACGTTCAGAAACAGCAGATCCAACTACTGATAGCCAAGATAAAGAAAATAATCATCAAAAAAGGGAAAGACGTAAAGAAGAAGAAAAGAATCCACAGAAGAGTCCTTTGCATGTAAAAGATGATGTTTTACCTAAGCAAAAATTGATTTCTGAACAGACTGTACAGGAAAACTTAGTTGACAAAGGAAATAATTTACATGAGAAGACTTTAGGGGAAACCAGCACTAATGCTGAAACTGATGAAAATATAAGAAAGCCAGATTTTGACAATACTAAATCTGAGGGAGATGGTGCCCAGGACATTGCAGATAAATCCTCTGAGAAACCAGTAAGGGGACGAACACGGTATCAAACAAGAAGAGCATCCCAGGGTTTACTTTCCAGCATTGAAAACTCAGAATCTGATAGTTCTGAGGCAAAAGAAGAAGGTTCTAAAAAGAAAAGATCTGGAAAATGGAAAAATAAAAGCAACGACAGTGTTGACATTGAAGATCAAGAAGATAAAATGGTAAAGCAGGAATGTATAAAAGTTGAAAATGAGGCACATGATAAAGGGAATTCTGAAGTGGACAGAGATACAAAATCTCAGACCTGTGAAAAAAGAGATGAAAGTAATACTATAACTGTTCAAGATTCTGCAGTATCTCCAGATTTATTACAGGTTTCTGATGATGTATCGAATACTTTTGAGGGAAAAAGTAAAATTAACACAGATGTAGAACACTCCAGTCCTTCTGTACCAGAATCAAATCTAAGGACTAGAAATGCCAGTAGGAGGTTACATAAGCGAGATTCTTTAGAAAATGGCATGGGGGAATCCTCAAAAACAGGGACAACAGACGTCTCTTTGCTTTCTGAAAAAACTATTCAGATGTTTGAATGCCAACACAAGAGAAGTAGGAGAGTGAGGAGATCCAAAGGTTGTGATTGTTGTGGAGAAAAGTCACAGCCACAGGAGAAGTCATTCATTGAGTTAAATAATATGGAAAATTATGATGTAGAAGTCAGTGAAACAAAAAAAACAGAGATGCAGGCACCTGTAACTGTATCAGAAACTTGTAAAGCTGATCTGTACTCAGAAGTAAAACCTTTAGATGAACATCATAGTGTGAATTTTAATTTGGATCTGAAGGAGGAAAATGATACTATTAATGATTCATTAATTACATCTGAATCTGAGTTGAAAGAAAATACTATTCAAGACTTTCTTCCTTCTGAAATGGTGAATTTTAAGGAACAGACTTCTGATAGGGATTCTGAGGAAGCTATTCAAGACTTTCACTTAAAAGAGAAGACTTTAGGGGAAACCAGCACTAATGCTGAAACTGATGAAAATATAAGAAAGCCAGATTTTGACAATACTAAATCTGAGGGAGATGGTGCCCAGGACATTGCAGATAAATCCTCTGAGAAACCAGTAAGGGGACGAACACGGTATCAAACAAGAAGAGCATCCCAGGGTTTACTTTCCAGCATTGAAAACTCAGAATCTGATAGTTCTGAGGCAAAAGAAGAAGGTTCTAAAAAGAAAAGATCTGGAAAATGGAAAAATAAAAGCAACGACAGTGTTGACATTGAAGATCAAGAAGATAAAATGGTAAAGCAGGAATGTATAAAAGTTGAAAATGAGGCACATGATAAAGGGAATTCTGAAGTGGACAGAGATACAAAATCTCAGACCTGTGAAAAAAGAGATGAAAGTAATACTATAACTGTTCAAGATTCTGCAGTATCTCCAGATTTATTACAGGTTTCTGATGATGTATCGAATACTTTTGAGGGAAAAAGTAAAATTAACACAGATGTAGAACACTCCAGTCCTTCTGTACCAGAATCAAATCTAAGGACTAGAAATGCCAGTAGGAGGTTACATAAGCGAGATTCTTTAGAAAATGGCATGGGGGAATCCTCAAAAACAGGGACAACAGACGTCTCTTTGCTTTCTGAAAAAACTATTCAGATGTTTGAATGCCAACACAAGAGAAGTAGGAGAGTGAGGAGATCCAAAGGTTGTGATTGTTGTGGAGAAAAGTCACAGCCACAGGAGAAGTCATTCATTGAGTTAAATAATATGGAAAATTATGATGTAGAAGTCAGTGAAACAAAAAAAACAGAGATGCAGGCACCTGTAACTGTATCAGAAACTTGTAAAGCTGATCTGTACTCAGAAGTAAAACCTTTAGATGAACATCATAGTGTGAATTTTAATTTGGATCTGAAGGAGGAAAATGATACTATTAATGATTCATTAATTACATCTGAATCTGAGTTGAAAGAAAATACTATTCAAGACTTTCTTCCTTCTGAAATGGTGAATTTTAAGGAACAGACTTCTGATAGGGATTCTGAGGAAGCAATATATCTAGAAAGCCAGGAGCCATCTAATAAAAAATGTAAAACTATTGACGCACATTTAGGTGATTCCAAAGATACTTCACTGGAATGTTTTGCTTTGGAGACCAAAGAAGAAAAGCCAGAGGTCACCCCAAAAGAGGAATTGAATACAAAGGGCGTTGTTAATACTGAATCAAAAGCAGAATCAAGTTCAGGAGTAGATCCTATGGAATTGAAGGTAGAAAGTGAAGAATCTGAATCTCGTTTCTCTGAACTAAAGAGTGTCGAAACTGATATTTCAGAGAAAGAAGTAGCAGAGGAAAATAGCCAGAGATGGGATGCACCTGAAGAACTGAAAGGTGACAAAGCAGTAACTGAGGAATTTAATTCAGCTACTGGTCATTCTCATAATATGACACCTGTAGAAATGACTACTCACACAGAGATCTCTGAACAGATGGTGGTTGGGGAACTAAACAGGGGAAGTGATGAATCTGATGCAGGGTCATCTGAAGAAATGAGTGCTGAAATGGAAGATTGTGAAGAAACGGTGGTTAGTGAGGGGACTACTAAAAGTGACCATGTTAGTGAAACAAAGGATGAGGGCTTGACTACCAAAGCCTGTCTGCCTATAGAAGCAGAGACAAAGAAGCTAAGTATAGAAATCAATAGCTTTGTGCCCGACACACTAGAGATGAGCACTGAAGGAGGAGAGGTTGACTCTAACAAAACTGAAACAAATACTGAACCCAATATTTGTTTGGAGGAAACAAGATTAAATGACAACCAAATGAGAGAAAGAAGTAATGGAACTTTACAGAAAGTTCACCATATTTCAGAGAAAGTAGAGGGAACACCACAACCTCTAACATCTGAAACAGGTGTTTCTGAACTGGTATCAGAAGACAATAACACATCTCCTCAAAAATTAAAGGATCTTGATCCTTTACTCATGTCAGCAAATGAGAGTCCTAGTGGCATGCACACACGTTGTGTCTGGTCTCCTTTGGCTTCTCCATCCACCAGCATTTTAAAGAGAGGACTAAAAAGACCCCAAGAAGACGAAATCTCATCACCTGTTAACAAGGTAGGGGGATTGAGGCTGAATATTAATGATCCCGTGTTTAATTAGAATATTTTGGCCACATGGTGACACATGGTGAATGACAGGATGTTAGGGTTATGTGACCATTCCTTCTGCATATTGATGATGGCAGCTAGAGAAAAGGGCAGGTAGAAGGAGAGTTGAGTACGGAGACTGAAACCCTTTAGGTGGTCCTTTATTTCAGGACACTCAGCTACATATACTACCATCACTGTTTTTCATATTTAGCAAAACTGATAATCTCATGATTTTTTTTTCTGCTCTTTATGTAATACATGAGGAAACAGAAGCCAGTAAAGAAGGTTTAGTAGCACTTACTGTATACTAGGACATTAAGCTATCTGTTTCACTTTTTTTTTCCAATTTTGGCCTCTTTTATTGGTTATTTATTTTTATCTATCTTTATTCTTTGGCCTGTGTGAGCCTCCCATCACAGTGACACCTCTCATTGCAGAGCACCAGCTCTGGATGCATGTGCTCCAGAGCGCTGGCTTGTAATTGGACATACTGGTCCAGCCACTCAGCAGGACGTGGGATCTTCCTGCTCCAGGCATTGAACTGGTGCCCCTTGCACTGCAAGGCAGACTCTTTACCCATAGGACCACCAGGGAAGCCCTCTATATAAAGTCTTTATTTTCAGACCTCTTCTAATTAAAAAGAAAAAGAATCTCTTTAGGCTATGCCTTCATTAATTTCTGGGTATGATTTCATTTGTAATTAATCTTGTTAATGTCCCCATCTTCTTTACTTCCTTTAGTTTGTAAACATATGGATTACCTAGGTATCTTCAGTCTCTGGCCCTGTGACTTGCGCATAATTTAATAGAAAGGGAAAATTGCATGTGCCTTACATAACTCCAGCTTGCCCTCTATAAGTAGATGATTTGCAGAGGTACTATGTAGGCATTCTTTAACTTAATTTTGAAGTTGAACTTATCATTTCCTCTGAAATACATGTGTTTATGGATACAAACATGTATATATAGATAAAACTATACTGGCGTGTTATTTTGCCTTTAGCCAGCACATCCCCAAAATATACTGAAAATTTTTATATATATTGAGAATTCAGAGATTAGTTCTTAGAAAGGCGTAATACTTGAGGGTTTTTGGCTTTGTCGTGATCTCTTACCTTTTTTTTTTAATCTTAAGTCTAACTAGGCCATAGAAGTTCTTGAAAAGTTTATGAAAATAAAATGATGTCTTCAGTATACTTTAGATCATTAATGCCAGTTAACTGTAGACACGTTTTGTTAGATATTAACACATGTTTAATTTTTATTTAGATATGGTAGTCTTCTAAAGCAAACATGTACAAAGTCTGCTCAGTCTTTTGTTTTAGTTTTTGACCTCTTTTATTGGTCTTTCATTTATTTGTTTTCGCCCGTCTTTATTCTTTGGCCTGTGTGGACCTCCCATCGCAGTGTCCTCTCTGGTTGCAGAGCACTGACTCTGGGCGCATGTGTTCCAGAGCGCTGGCTTGTAATTGGACGCATCAGTCCAGCTGCTCTGGGGCGCGTGGTATCTTGATCGGACCAGTGCCCCTTGCACTGCAAGGCAGACTCTCTACCCACTGGACCACCAGGGAATCCACTGCTCAATCTTTTGATTATCATGACTAGGAGACATTTATATACATACCATGGTTTTCTGTGCTGTATTGTAAACTTTTATCAGGTAGCTGAATGAGTGAATAAAAAGTTCAGAAGAGGCCAAAATGACTTCAGACAGGGCTAAGTCTTTTTTTTTTTTTTAACAAAAAACGCCACCCCATTGCTGTGACTCTGATATCCTCAACGAATTAAGAACTAAGATTAGTAAGATACACCAGAGGCCAGTTAGTACTATCTCTGCCTCTTTACCTTGTTCGTTACAGTCCATAATAAACCTTTGATGTTAGTAGAATTTTATTGCATACCTTTAACTGTCATATGCAGTTTCATTAAGTTAGTTCTACTGTCCTTTCATTCTCCTTGTTACTGTACTTTTCAGACAGTTTAGACCACAGATAATTAGAATGACCCTTGGTCTTGAGTAATATTTGTGAAAACAGTCACCAGGAGTAACTGTAGATATGTACAGTTGGCTTCTAGTGAGACCACATTGGGCTTCTAAACACACATTGTATTTTTGGCTAACCTTATAATTGAGAATTTACAGTAGCTTTAAAAGTTCTTAATTTTGTAAAATAAAAACGTGACCTATGTTTTCAGGTTCGCCGAGTCTCCTTTGCAGATCCTATATACCAGGCAGGATTGGCAGATGACATTGATAGGCGATGTTCTATTGTTAGGTGCCATTCTTCAAATAGTTCTCTCATGGTAAAAAGTGTTAAAACTTCACCTACTGCACAATCTAAGGTAAGCTGTAGGCTTTTAAAAAGTCCACATGCAGACACAATGGTATTGGGTAATTTATCTTAAAGTTAACATTTTAAGAAACAAAAGTTAATTGGTTTGATTGTATTTTTCTTTTGTCTGCTTACTTAGTAAAGCAGACATGAAGAGAAGAGGTGATGATCCAGCCAGTAGTTGACCTAGTTAGATTTTCTGAAAATTTTAAGGCATGACTGCAGTCTTTAAGTTGTGAAAATAAACTTGTAAAATTATAGTTACCTAGGGTTCTGAGTTCTTTTTTCTCGTTTCTTCTGTCTAGCGTAATACCACTTCAGCCAAAGGATTTCTGTTCCCAGGATCACCTAGCTCTAAATTTAAGAGCTCAAAGAAGTGTTTAGTAAGAAGTGCTTTAGTTTTCATGCAACTTTATATTTTCATGTTCAGTTAGGTGACTTTGGTTTAACAGCTTTTGAAATTTATTCTAAGATTGCAGAAATGGCTAAGGAATCTGTGCCATGCCCAAAAGAGAGTGTTTACCCTGCTTTGGTGAACTGTGTAGCTCCGGTTGACATCATTTTACCTCAGATTACATCCAGCATAGGGTAAGTGGTCATTTATCTCTGAGATGCCACTTCCTTAAAAGGAATGTTAAAATGAGTAAGGTTCTCATGTTTAGGATTGACTTATCGTACTTTCACATATTTTATTTGAGAAATAAAATACAGCTGGGAATATTTTACCGTTACTGTACTTTTCAGACAGTTTAGACCACAGATAATTAGAATGACCCTTGGTCTTGAAAAACAGTCACCAGGAGTAACTGTAGATATGTACAGTTGGCTTCTAGTGAGACCACATTGGGCTTCTAAACACACATTGTATTTTTGGCTAACCTTATAATTGAGAATTTACAGTAGCTTTAAAAGTTCTTAATTTTGTAAAATAAAAACGTGACCTATGTTTTCAGGTTCGCCGAGTCTCCTTTGCAGATCCTATATACCAGGCAGGATTGGCAGATGACATTGATAGGCGATGTTCTATTGTTAGGTGCCATTCTTCAAATAGTTCTCTCATGGTAAAAAGTGTTAAAACTTCACCTACTGCACAATCTAAGGTAAGCTGTAGGCTTTTAAAAAGTCCACATGCAGACACAATGGTATTGGGTAATTTATCTTAAAGTTAACATTTTAAGAAACAAAAGTTAATTGGTTTGATTGTATTTTTCTTTTGTCTGCTTACTTAGTAAAGCAGACATGAAGAGAAGAGGTGATGATCCAGCCAGTAGTTGACCTAGTTAGATTTTCTGAAAATTTTAAGGCATGACTGCAGTCTTTAAGTTGTGAAAATAAACTTGTAAAATTATAGTTACCTAGGGTTCTGAGTTCTTTTTTCTCGTTTCTTCTGTCTAGCGTAATACCACTTCAGCCAAAGGATTTCTGTTCCCAGGATCACCTAGCTCTAAATTTAAGAGCTCAAAGAAGTGTTTAGTAAGAAGTGCTTTAGTTTTCATGCAACTTTATATTTTCATGTTCAGTTAGGTGACTTTGGTTTAACAGCTTTTGAAATTTATTCTAAGATTGCAGAAATGGCTAAGGAATCTGTGCCATGCCCAAAAGAGAGTGTTTACCCTGCTTTGGTGAACTGTGTAGCTCCGGTTGACATCATTTTACCTCAGATTACATCCAGCATAGGGTAAGTGGTCATTTATCTCTGAGATGCCACTTCCTTAAAAGGAATGTTAAAATGAGTAAGGTTCTCATGTTTAGGATTGACTTATACGTACTTTCACATATTTTATTTGAGAAATAAAATACAGCTGGGAATATGGGTGTGGTAGGGCAATAATAGAACTATTGAAAAAAATTACAAATATTGATCATAATATGTAATGGCTGAGACAGTTGTGCTCAGTATTTGCCAGGTTTTGCATACATTGTTTAATCCTGATGTGCTATAAGAAATATAATAGTTCCACCTTGTTTATAAAGGTTAATCTTGCTTAAGCCAGGCATACACATCAGATTCAAATTTTGTTTTAAAATTATGTATGCCTGTCCTCAGTGGTCTTAAGTGGATCTATATAAACTTAGTTATGATTGAGCTTAAGTCAGGAGATTGAGTTGGTAGGCCCTTATACAAATAGAATAAGTATAAAACTTTATGACATTTTTCCTATTTCATCTCTTTAGGGCAAGAGGACTGGAACAGCTCTTTAGAGCCAGGAATATAAAAACAATTGGTGATTTGAGTACTCTTACAGCATCTGAAATAAAAACTCTTCCTATCCGTTCTCCAAAAGTGTCAAATGTAAAAAAGGCTCTCAGAATATGTCATGAGCAGCAGGTAAAAACATAGATGTTAATTATTAATTGTGTGTAAGTAAATGATCAAACTGTACACTTACAGAAGTTTGCACTTACAGTATTCTTGCTTAGAAAGCTTATTTTATATGGTGACTTTCCCCTGCTGTCAAGAGTCAGTTAAAAGATTGATTTATAATTCCACGGAAACTTACTCACTAATTTTGTACTGTTAAATTGTGTATTACATCTCTTTATTCTTTGAATTCTCTTTTTCTCTCTCCGTAGCCTTTATTTCCAGGTGATTGGTTACATGGCTGCTATTTCTAAAACATAGGTGTTCAGATGTAAACATTTACCAAAAAAATCTTGCAGAGTCATAGTTGAGTATTTTGATTTTGATATCCAGAGCACTTGTGATCAATTTTTTTTTTATTTGTTCTTCCTATCAGCTTTTATTTTTGGCCACTTCTATTGGTCTTTCATTTGTTTGTTTTCATCCATCTTTGTTCTTTGGCCCGTGTGGGCCTCCCATCGCAGTGGCCTCTGTTGCTACAGGGCAGTGGCTCTGGGCACATGCGCTCCAGAGCTCTGGCTCAGTAGTTGGACATATCGGCCTAGCTGCTCTGCAGCACTTAGGATCTTCCCAGGCTAGGGATTGAACCAGCGTCCCTTGCACTGCAGGCCAGTGTCCTTACCCACTGAACCACCAGGGAAGCCCCCTATCAACTTTTAACACAGAAACATTTCCGGTTATGGACATTTCTTAAGATTCTTATGAAAGCCAGGGTTCTTTTCGCTTTAGAAATACATAGAGAAAAATTTGTATATCATTTCAGAAGAATTTACAGACTATGCTGAAGCGCATTCAAAAACCCTTTATGTATTCATTGATAAGCAGAACTGAATAAACTTTTAAAAATATGGTATGTTATATAATCTAACAGTGGTTTGTTAGATCTGAGACTGGACTTAGCAGACTACTGAAGACTTATGCAGTGTTCTTAAAAGTCCTTGATTTAGTACTAATTTTGTTTGATCTTTAAAAATATTTAGCCACTTCAAAAAAAAGCTTTAGTATTTTTTAATTTCATAGATGAAGAGTTAAAACTGCTTTATTGAGGTACAGCCACATACCATACGATTCAACCAGGTGTGTTTTGTTTTGTTTTTTTTTTTAGTATAGTCACTAAGTACCATAACCTTCACCAAGGCCTAATTTTAGAACATTTTTTATTCTTAAAAAAATAAACCCAACCCTGTACTTGTTATCAGTGACTCTGCGTCTCCACTCCCAGGGCAACCACTAATTTTCTCTTCCTATTGTGGACATTTCATAAAAGGTGTGGTCTTATAACCTGTATATAATGTTTTGTGATTGGTTTCTTTAACTGAGAATAGTATTTTCAAGGTTCACAAGTATTAGTACTTCATTTCTCCTTATGGTTAAATATTAGATTGGTGCAAATGTATTTGTGGTTTCAGACCTTGAATTTTAAATGAGTTGGCACAAACATCTCAGTTCATGAAAATGGGAACCATCTTGTAGTGTAAAAATCCATACTTCAAGATTCAGAGAACTCTGGGACCGCATTTTCTGCCTACAGCTGATTGTGGAGCGTTCACCCTGCAAAAAGTTCTCGAGATACTTGAAGAAGTAGTTGATTGGTGAGGAGTCAGGTGAATATTACAGATGAGGCAAAACTTTGTAGCCCAGTTTGTTCAGCTTTTGAAGCATTGGTAGTGGAACATGTAGTTGGATGTTGTCCTGGAGAATTGGGCCAGCTCCAGGAATTGCAGTTTTCAGTGCATCTCATTGATTTGCTGAGCATTCTTCTCAGATGTAATGACTTCACCAGGATTCAAAAATCTGTAGTGGATCAGGCTTGCAACGGACCACAAATCAGTGACCATACCCCTTTTTTGGTGCAAGTTTGTCTTTGGGAAGTGTGTTGGAGCTTCTCAGTCCAGTCACTGAGCTGGTCATCACTGGTTGTGGTATAAAATCCACTTTTCATTGCATGTCACGGTCCAAGAAATGGTTCATTTATTGTTGTGTAGAAAAAGAGAAGATGACATTTTTTTTGATTTGTGATCAGCTCATGAGGTGCACCCACTTGTCAAGCCTTTTCACCTTCCCAGTTTGCTTCAAATGCCAGTTGGCTATAGACTGGACAACATTGAGTTCTTGGGCAACCTCTCATGTGCTAAGAGGATTAGCTTTAATGATAGCTCTCAGATGTCATTGTCATCTTCCAATGGCCAGTCACTGTGGTCCATCTTCAAGGCTCTCGTCTCTTTGGCAGAACTTCTCGAACTAGACTGCACTCTACGTTCATTGGCAGTTCCTGGGCCAGATGTGTTGTTGATCTTTGCGAGTTGTCTCTGTTGCTTTATTACCCATTTTGAACTTGAATAAGAAAATTGCTTGAATTTGGTTTTTGTCTAACATTTCTGTAGTCTGAAATATAAATAGCAACTAATAAGTTGTTAGCAAAAAAATGTAAAACTAGAAATGCTCACTAAAATGATGTATAACATAACCTATTCAAGAATGTATTCCAGCACCAAATGGTGAATTTCAACAATGTAGAAACTGAAATTACGTTTGCACCAAGCTAATAATACCTTTTTCTTTGGCTCCGTAGCAGATTGGTTATCCATTCATTTGTTGAATATTTGGGTTGTTTACACCCTTTCCTATTATGAATATGCTGTTAGGTACACTTACATACAAAACTTTTGTGTAGACATGTTATTTCTCTCCTCTGTGTGTGTGTGTCTAAATTAATTGCTGGGTCACGTGGGAACTAATTGCGGGGTCACATGGGAACTCTTTGCTTCCCTGGTGGCTCAACAGTAAAGATTCTGCTGCCAAATGTATGAGACGCAGGTAAGGTCCTTGGGCTGTGAAGATCCCCTGGAGAAGGACAAGGCAAACCCACTCCAGTATTCTTTCCTGGGAAATCCGTGGATAAAGGAGTCTGGTGGGCTGTAGTCCAAGGGGTGGCAAAGAGAGTCCCCAGTGGACTGTGTGTTCATTGAAAAATGTCAGGTCCAGTCACTGAGCTGGTCATCACTGGTTGTGGTATAAAATCCACTTTTCATTGCATGTCACGGTCCAAGAAATGGTTCATTTATTGTTGTGTAGAAAAAGAGAAGATGACATTTTTTTTGATTTGTGATCAGCTCATGAGGTGCACCCACTTGTCAAGCCTTTTCACCTTCCCAGTTTGCTTCAAATGCCAGTTGGCTATAGACTGGACAACATTGAGTTCTTGGGCAACCTCTCATGTGCTAAGAGGATTAGCTTTAATGATAGCTCTCAGATGTCATTGTCATCTTCCAATGGCCAGTCACTGTGGTCCATCTTCAAGGCTCTCGTCTCTTTGGCAGAACTTCTCGAACTAGACTGCACTCTACGTTCATTGGCAGTTCCTGGGCCAGATGTGTTGTTGATCTTTGCGAGTTGTCTCTGTTGCTTTATTACCCATTTTGAACTTGAATAAGAAAATTGCTTGAATTTGGTTTTTGTCTAACATTTCTGTAGTCTGAAATATAAATAGCAACTAATAAGTTGTTAGCAAAAAAATGTAAAACTAGAAATGCTCACTAAAATGATGTATAACATAACCTATTCAAGAATGTATTCCAGCACCAAATGGTGAATTTCAACAATGTAGAAACTGAAATTACGTTTGCACCAAGCTAATAATACCTTTTTTCTTTGGCTCCGTAGCAGATTGGTTATCCATTCATTTGTTGAATATTTGGGTTGTTTACACCCTTTCCTATTATGAATATGCTGTTAGGTACACTTACATACAAAACTTTTGTGTAGACATGTTATTTCTCTCCTCTGTGTGTGTGTGTCTAAATTAATTGCTGGGTCACGTGGGAACTAATTGCGGGGTCACATGGGAACTCTTTGCTTCCCTGGTGGCTCAACAGTAAAGATTCTGCTGCCAAATGTATGAGACGCAGGTAAGGTCCTTGGGCTGTGAAGATCCCCTGGAGAAGGACAAGGCAAACCCACTCCAGTATTCTTTCCTGGGAAATCCGTGGATAAAGGAGTCTGGTGGGCTGTAGTCCAAGGGGTGGCAAAGAGAGTCAGACACAACTTAGCAGTTAAACAGCAACAAGCAACTGTGTGTTTATCCCAGTGATTTTAAGCAGCTAAGTATTAACCCCATAACATTATCCTCTAGATTACAAATCTTGCTGATAGTGTCCCTTCACATTTTTGTAAACCTAAATTGTGGGAATGGTTAATAAGTTGATGGACAGGTGTTGAGTAAACTTGGTAAATATTAAGTCATTGAATTTAGGAGTCCTTTTTTTTTTTTTGGATAAAATTACCAGTCCAAAAGAAAAAGAAAAAAAAAATTACCAGTCCATGGGGTTGCAAAGAGTCAGAACCAATCATCAGTTAGTAAACCCTGGGAATACCTTTGAAAATTGTTTTGTTTGTTTTTTAATTTTGGCCTCTTCTATTGGTCTTTCATTTATTTATTTTCACCCATCTTTGTTCCTTGGCCTGTGTGGGCCTCCCATTGCAGTGGCCTCTCTCGTTGCAGAGCACTGGCTCTGGGTGCATGTGCTCCAGAGCACTGGCTTGTAATTGGACATATCGGTCCAACCGCTCCATGGCATGTGGGATCTTCCCAGGCCAGGGATCCAGCCGGCGCCCATTACGCTGCACGGTGGACTCTTTACCAACTAGACCACCAGGGAAGCCCCTGAAAATTATGTTCTTTTTTAAAAAGAAGTCCATATATTATTTACGTTTGAAAATGTCTGCCTTAGATTTGCTTTTCCCATGTTCCCAAATCTGGAAAATATGCTGTAATTTTTGTTGGCTCCCACAGCTATATTTCTGGACAGATTCCTTAAGAAATAACCTCCTGGGCTTATTTCTTAATGAATGACGTTGTATGTTAGACTCTTTTCCAGTATTAGTGGTTTTATTACTGTTAGTTCTGTTAAAAATAACTCAGTTTGTCACTTTTGTTTTTACTGATCTCAATGTATAAATCTAGGTGAGGTCTCGTGGACTAGAAGAGATTCCAATTTTTGATATTTCTGAAAAAACAATAAATGAAATGGAAAGTAAATCTCTCTCTCCTGATGAAGAAAGACTTGCCTCAGGTATATTGTAACAAACAGAACAATTTTATAAAGTCAATTGGCTTTATGGAATAAATTTGTTATTCTTTTAGTGTTAATTTGACCGTGCTCTGTAAAGTTTTGTGTGATAGTTGTCAAATACATTCAAAAATAACTGATAGGACTTCAAGTGTGTCTAGTTGCTTTTTCTCTAATTGTCAGCTTAGACAACTAATTTGTCAGGGTCTAAAATGAGGATAATAAACCAAATGTTCCATTTGCAATTATGTTGTTCATAAACATGTCATGATTTCTTTAATGGCACAGATAAGCTAAGGTAATTTTTCTGTTGCCTTATTCTCTTGCTTTTGAGTGGAGTTTCCTCAGCCTGCAGTCTTAATTTGAAACCTAGTCAAAGTTTTTATTAACTTAAAAGTAGATGCAATTTAAAATGTATCTGGAATAGATTTAATTGTGCTTTTTTTCTTTCTTTTAGATTTAATTGATCCTGCTGCTTTAGAAACTCCATTATCTAAAAATCTTGTGGCACAGATTAGTGCACTTGCTCTTCAACTAGATTCAGAAGATCTCCATAATTATTCAGGAAGTCAGCTGTTTGAAATGCATGAGAAACTTGGTAGCATGGCAAACTCTATAATTAAAAATCTGCAGTCACGCTGGAGGTCACCAGCCCATGAAAATTCTATTTAGTGTTTTAAGACAAAATTTGAAGGGTTTTTTTTAATCACTGGATTTGTTGATTCATAAAGTAAGTTCTGAAATATAGCACAATTTCAGACTGAATGTAAAGTTGATAATTTTTTGAAAACTGAAGGGCAATAGCTTATTAAGTAAGTTATATATTGTGAGATTGTTTCTTCTTGTATAACATATTTTCTTTGCTGCTAGGCATAGATTTTCCAAAACTTTAAATAGCTTACTGAAATGTGAAAGCAAAAATTACAAGCAAAAGCATAAATTTTATTTTATGTACTCATGCATATTCTAATGAAACATTTCATGTAATATACCAGTTCTAAGTAATAATTAATTTTTATTGGAACTTTTTGCTGAACTTATAAGATGTTTATACGTTATTTCTTCTTTTTAAATTTATATTTGTTGTGCTTGAGGTTTAAGAAGTTTTTGGTAAAACACCCCAAATGAGAGCCAAAAGAATCTTTTAGAATGCTTTTGGCAGACATCAACTTCATGTAGACAGCTTTCAAGAAAAATGAAAGTTTCAACTTTGGAGGTTAAATGTTAAACCAGAATTTAATTGAAGAGTCTATTCATTTGCAATAGCAAATATTCGTGCAGCAGCATTTGCCTGTGAAAATATACTCTTAAGAGACATATAGTATTCATTTAAAAGTGCACGATTGTTTGTACATTATGTGTAGATTTAAGTTTTTAATTTATAAATTTCAATCTTCGTTAATTGCATGACTTTTTCTGCAGCCTCTTGTGAATATCTTTGCTTTGTTTAACAAGCATAGTTTTGTATATATTGAGTATTGAGCTATCAATATGGATCATAGAAGTGCTCTGTGGGCTTGCTGCAGATGTTTGTAGGATTCTGTATCTGCAAATAAAACAACAAATAGTTTTGTACTTAGTGTTAGTTAAAACATGAGTTTATTTTCTAAAATACTAGAAATGAGAAAGTGTTACATGACAACCTTGCTGTTCATTCCCATAACCATTTTTTTTTTTCCCCCTCTTTCAGTTTGAAAGAGAGTATCAGCCACTAGAAATAGTGCCTTGTTGCATTTCTCTTTAACAGGGAGTTAACTTGAGTATCTTCATTATAACTGGGACCACTAGAAACCCAGAGTTTATCTGTTCTTTCCACCTATACCTAAAGCAAACTTGGGTGATATTTGAAAACTGTTCTTTCAAATTATCTATGTTTTACTTAGTCTAAAAAAAATGAGATATATATAATTAAAACATTTGTAAATTTACCAAGTAGTATTCGTGCCTGACTTTCCCGTATTTGTTTCATGTTTTTAACTGAGAATATCTCATTTGTTTTCTAAATAGAATGAGTATGAGTGATCTTCTCAGTTTTTGACTTTATTCTGAAGGTAATCCTTACCTGAAAAGGCACACAGTCTCTAGCAACTTATAGAAAGTTTGATCCTTGTGTCTTGGTTAGCTTTATATTCAGAGGGTCTGTCAACCCAAAGATGTTTATACGTATTTCTTTTTAAATTTATATTTGTTGTGCATAGTTAAGAAGTTTTTGGTAAAACCCAAATGAGAGCAAAAATCTTTTAGAATGTTTTAACTTTTGTAGACAGCTTTCAAGAAAATGAAAGTTTCAACTTTGGAGGTTAAATGTTAAACCAGAATTTAATTGAAGAGTCTATTCATTTGCAATAGCAAATATTCGTGCAGCAGCATTTGCCTGTGAAAATATACTCTTAAGAGACATATAGTATTCATTTAAAAGTGCACGATTGTTTGTACATTATGTGTAGATTTAAGTTTTTAATTTATAAATTTCAATCTTCGTTAATTGCATGACTTTTTCTGCAGCCTCTTGTGAATATCTTTGCTTTGTTTAACAAGCATAGTTTTGTATATATTGAGTATTGAGCTATCAATATGGATCATAGAAGTGCTCTGTGGGCTTGCTGCAGATGTTTGTAGGATTCTGTATCTGCAAATAAAACAACAAATAGTTTTGTACTTAGTGTTAGTTAAAACATGAGTTTATTTTCTAAAATACTAGAAATGAGAAAGTGTTACATGACAACCTTGCTGTTCATTCCCATAACCATTTTTTTTTTTCCCCCTCTTTCAGTTTGAAAGAGAGTATCAGCCACTAGAAATAGTGCCTTGTTGCATTTCTCTTTAACAGGGAGTTAACTTGAGTATCTTCATTATAACTGGGACCACTAGAAACCCAGAGTTTATCTGTTCTTTCCACCTATACCTAAAGCAAACTTGGGTGATATTTGAAAACTGTTCTTTCAAATTATCTATGTTTTACTTAGTCTAAAAAAAATGAGATATATATAATTAAAACATTTGTAAATTTACCAAGTAGTATTCGTGCCTGACTTTCCCGTATTTGTTTCATGTTTTTAACTGAGAATATCTCATTTGTTTTCTAAATAGAATGAGTATGAGTGATCTTCTCAGTTTTTGACTTTATTCTGAAGGTAATCCTTACCTGAAAAGGCACACAGTCTCTAGCAACTTATAGAAAGTTTGATCCTTGTGTCTTGGTTAGCTTTATATTCAGAGGGGTCTGTCACCCTTTCACAAGAAAAAGTTGGTTTCTTTTTCCATAATAAATCCATTATCATTACATTGCAAATATTCTGGAGTCTGTGTTTGGTATTTATATGGTGAGGATAGTTTTAAAAGAAAATTTGGGACCATTGAACTGGAAGAATTGTAGCTAAACACTTAAAACTATGGTTTAAATTGTCATTTATTTCGCAAGTTGTATTTAACAGTAAATGGGCACATGTTTTGAATGGACAGGTGTAAGAAGGGAGGTGTATATATGTTGAAAGACATCAGAATTAGCTCATCTCACAACCTCATGTCTTAGTATTTGTGTAAAGTGAACTTACTTGCTGGTGGACTGAAGTTCTTGGGAAGGTGTATAGCATAAAATGTGACCAGAATGAATACCATTTACTTAAATCACTGAGTTCAATGCAGGCACAGATATTAATTTTAAAACATTCTGATTCGACAAGGATATATTCTAAAATATTTTAAAAACCAATTTGATAAATCTTGAGCTGTTGATATATATTTGAGGCACCTTATTTTCAATATTCTTGACTTAAAATTGAACTGCAGGTTTTTTCCTGAGTTTTGTCTGGAAGAGCAAAAAGCATTAATGTTCCTTGATCAGCTCCAGTGTGTGTTTTTTCACCATTACAGTGAAATCAGATTTTTGTTTTTTCTTTTTCAAATAATTCCTAATGGTTAATAAAATATGACATACATTACTAAGGACACTTAAAATGTTTTTTTATTTTATTTTATGCGTTTATAAAGAATAGTTGCATGCAGGACCGTAGCATAATTTCCCATGTTCCAAAGTAGATTTCATAGTGGATTTCCAATATTTTATTGATCACATAAAGATGCTTTGTAATTTAACAAGTTTGAAAGCCATTGTATGACAGTGGAAAGCTTTTGCTTTCATTCCTTGCTGAGTATAGAATGAGTCAGGTTAAGTAATAATGCAAAAACAGTCAAAAGATTTAAACATGAACTTCAAAAGCATGGCAGACCGTGTCATTGCCCAATGTGCACCTTTTGGGTGCTTTTTCAAAATTTCCACAGTCTCTAGCAACTTATAGAAAGTTTGATCCTTGTGTCTTGGTTAGCTTTATATTCAGAGGGGTCTGTCACCCTTTCACAAGAAAAAGTTGGTTTCTTTTTCCATAATAAATCCATTATCATTACATTGCAAATATTCTGGAGTCTGTGTTTGGTATTTATATGGTGAGGATAGTTTTAAAAGAAAATTTGGGACCATTGAACTGGAAGAATTGTAGCTAAACACTTAAAACTATGGTTTAAATTGTCATTTATTTCGCAAGTTGTATTTAACAGTAAATGGGCACATGTTTTGAATGGACAGGTGTAAGAAGGGAGGTGTATATATGTTGAAAGACATCAGAATTAGCTCATCTCACAACCTCATGTCTTAGTATTTGTGTAAAGTGAACTTACTTGCTGGTGGACTGAAGTTCTTGGGAAGGTGTATAGCATAAAATGTGACCAGAATGAATACCATTTACTTAAATCACTGAGTTCAATGCAGGCACAGATATTAATTTTAAAACATTCTGATTCGACAAGGATATATTCTAAAATATTTTAAAAACCAATTTGATAAATCTTGAGCTGTTGATATATATTTGAGGCACCTTATTTTCAATATTCTTGACTTAAAATTGAACTGCAGGTTTTTTCCTGAGTTTTGTCTGGAAGAGCAAAAAGCATTAATGTTCCTTGATCAGCTCCAGTGTGTGTTTTTTCACCATTACAGTGAAATCAGATTTTTGTTTTTTCTTTTTCAAATAATTCCTAATGGTTAATAAAATATGACATACATTACTAAGGACACTTAAAATGTTTTTTTATTTTATTTTATGCGTTTATAAAGAATAGTTGCATGCAGGACCGTAGCATAATTTCCCATGTTCCAAAGTAGATTTCATAGTGGATTTCCAATATTTTATTGATCACATAAAGATGCTTTGTAATTTAACAAGTTTGAAAGCCATTGTATGACAGTGGAAAGCTTTTGCTTTCATTCCTTGCTGAGTATAGAATGAGTCAGGTTAAGTAATAATGCAGTAGGGTAATACAGTCAAAAAGATTTAAACATGAACTTCAAAAGCATGGCAGACCGTGTCATTGCCCATGATTCTTTTTTTTTCCTCTGTGCACCTTGATAGTAGTCAGGGATGTTACATATTTAAGAATCAGAAAAATGTCAAGAAAATTCGCTTTGTCTTGACTAAGAAAAGAGTTTGGAGAAATGGGAGAAGTATGTGGGAAATACACACGTAGAGTTTGTTTTGATTTTTAAAGACGTGACTAATTAAAAGTGCTATTTTAAAGGCAGGCTTAGTTGAAATATAACAAAAAATGAATTAAGTTGTCACATTTTCTCTTAATGCCTTCTCTTCCAACTTTGACTTTATAATCCACCAAGAAAGGCGTAGATTCCATCTCATATTCTTCATAACTGATTTTCAGGGAGATTATTAGTGAGCCAGGCATGGAGGACATATAAAAGCAGTTGTTAATGTTTTTAGGTTAGGACTGGAGGCAGGGGAATTAGCTCCTTGCTTGTTAGTACAGCACATACTCATTTTACCCCTAAGCCATTAGAAAGGTCTTGTACTTGGTATACAAGCATTAGAGTGAAGGTCTGCATTCCTGTATAGTGCTTCTCAAACTAGTGTGCATTTGTAAAAATGCAGATTCTGATTCTATGTGATGGGGGCCTTATAGTTTATTTTTTTAAATTCCCATGTGATTTATGCAAATGCTGATTTGTGTGTACTGCATTTATGGTCGTAGGCCAATGTGAAGTCTTAGGAGTATATGTGAAGTGTGTTTTAATTTTTTTGTGTTACTATAAAGGTAAATTTCCACAGTATTATAAATGCATTTAGTCTCTAAATCTTGTCTTCTGAGTTATAGGACTTCGTTATTTTATTAATGAACATTGAAAACAGGCCCAATTTATTGGTCAGATACATCTAGATAATTTCCCATGTTCCAAAGTAGATTTCATAGTGGATTTCCAATATTTTATTGATCACATAAAGATGCTTTGTAATTTAACAAGTTTGAAAGCCATTGTATGACAGTGGAAAGCTTTTGCTTTCATTCCTTGCTGAGTATAGAATGAGTCAGGTTAAGTAATAATGCAGTAGGGTAATACAGTCAAAAAGATTTAAACATGAACTTCAAAAGCATGGCAGACCGTGTCATTGCCCATGATTCTTTTTTTCCTCTGTGCACCTTGATAGTAGTCAGGGATGTTACATATTTAAGAATCAGAAAAATGTCAAGAAAATTCGCTTTGTCTTGACTAAGAAAAGAGTTTGGAGAAATGGGAGAAGTATGTGGGAAATACACACGTAGAGTTTGTTTTGATTTTTAAAGACGTGACTAATTAAAAGTGCTATTTTAAAGGCAGGCTTAGTTGAAATATAACAAAAAATGAATTAAGTTGTCACATTTTCTCTTAATGCCTTCTCTTCCAACTTTGACTTTATAATCCACCAAGAAAGGCGTAGATTCCATCTCATATTCTTCATAACTGATTTTCAGGGAGATTATTAGTGAGCCAGGCATGGAGGACATATAAAAGCAGTTGTTAATGTTTTTAGGTTAGGACTGGAGGCAGGGGAATTAGCTCCTTGCTTGTTAGTACAGCACATACTCATTTTACCCCTAAGCCATTAGAAAGGTCTTGTACTTGGTATACAAGCATTAGAGTGAAGGTCTGCATTCCTGTATAGTGCTTCTCAAACTAGTGTGCATTTGTAAAAATGCAGATTCTGATTCTATGTGATGGGGGCCTTATAGTTTATTTTTTTAAATTCCCATGTGATTTATGCAAATGCTGATTTGTGTGTACTGCATTTATGGTCGTAGGCCAATGTGAAGTCTTAGGAGTATATGTGAAGTGTGTTTTAATTTTTTTGTGTTACTATAAAGGTAAATTTCCACAGTATTATAAATGCATTTAGTCTCTAAATCTTGTCTTCTGAGTTATAGGACTTCGTTATTTTATTAATGAACATTGAAAACAGGCTACCCCTAACTAAGATTAATTTGGCAGTAAAGTTAGCAGTGTTGTAGTAAGTCAGTCTGACAAGTGTGCTGTATGATCATTTTGCTGAAGACCTAATCTGATCTTCAAGAGGGAGTTTTCTTGGCATTTGCTTAAGATATTTTCCTTCATGTTTATTAAAAATAAATACTTTTATTGAAAGAACTGCCCTTATCCAAAGCACTTAATTAAGGAAATGTCAGAAGTAATGGGTTTTAAAAACTGGTTATCAAAATTTATTGATTGCTCAGTCTACAAAGCAAATCTGGTCTTTGTGGTTTTTCATGGTCCAGTTAATAATGTCTATTATATGCCAGGTTTTGTATTTTGCTTTTTGAAAGTCCCATTAAAATCATTCCGATTTGAAGATCTGTAGATTAGATCTGTAGTATAATAAAATTATGAGTGTTTACATAGCTCTTGGAATAGAATATTAAATTTTACAATGTTGTCACTGTTTTTTTTTTTCTTTCTGTGCCAAGTCTTTTACCAAAGAATAGTTAAAGCCAAGTGCCAGGCTATAAATGCTTACTCTCCTGAAATATGCCATTAGAATAAAAACTAAATAACAAACAATAATAAAAATAATAAATTATTAAAAAAAATAAAAACTTCTCCCTGCCTGTGATTATAAAATTAAAGGCACTATTTTAAATTGATGTCACATGGAAGAAAAGAACCTACATAAATTTTGATTTGCTACTTGAGGGGGCAGTATCTTTATGCCACAGTGTACCATTTTGCCACTGGATGAAACTAAGCTGATACAGATTGGTGAAGTGGTACATGATGATGGAGAGAAGAGAAAGAGATTGAAACAGTAATAAAGCAGGCCATTAAGTATAGGGAAACAGTTCTACGCATTTTGAAAATAGCTGGCAGCCAGTGGTCCCTGAGTTATTCTCTCTATAGATATAATATAATTAATGTTTATTAATCCCTTGAGTAATTATTTAGAAATGGACTATTATACTCTGTCTCCCATCAGTAAATAATCCCAACAAAAGACAGTGTTATTTCTTAAATGGATAAACCGCAATAAGGAAAAAGTTCACTTTCAGAATAGTGTTAGGAAATAGGAAATAGATGTAGAGTAATAGCTGTTTTGATACTTAATAATTAAGAAGAATTTTATTTTTATAGAATGGAAGTTTTCTAGAAAAATGGAATTAAGAATTGATTTTGAGTATAGGAAACGAAAGATGGCAGTCTTTAGTAAGTTTTTAAAGAGCAGGGAGAGATTACAGCCTGCTGCTTTTTACATTTAATGAGCTAAGAATGATTTTTATGTTTTCTAAATGGTTGAAAAAAACTATTTTGTGACACGTGGAATACATAAAACTGTATTTTATAAATAAGGTTTTACTGGGACACAGCCATGATGATCAGATTTTTTTGGTTTTGTATTTTGCTTTTTGAAAGTCCCATTAAAATCACCGATTTGAAGATCTGTAGATTAGATCTGTAGTATAATAAAATTATGAGTGTTTACATAGCTCTTGGAATAGAATATTAAATTTTACAATGTTGTCACTGTTTTTTTTTTTCTTTCTGTGCCAAGTCTTTTACCAAAGAATAGTTAAAGCCAAGTGCCAGGCTATAAATGCTTACTCTCCTGAAATATGCCATTAGAATAAAAACTAAATAACAAACAATAATAAAAATAATAAATTATTAAAAAAAATAAAAACTTCTCCCTGCCTGTGATTATAAAATTAAAGGCACTATTTTAAATTGATGTCACATGGAAGAAAAGAACCTACATAAATTTTGATTTGCTACTTGAGGGGGCAGTATCTTTATGCCACAGTGTACCATTTTGCCACTGGATGAAACTAAGCTGATACAGATTGGTGAAGTGGTACATGATGATGGAGAAGAGAAAGAGATTGAAACAGTAATAAAGCAGGCCATTAAGTATAGGGAAACAGTTCTACGCATTTTGAAAATAGCTGGCAGCCAGTGGTCCCTGAGTTATTCTCTCTATAGATATAATATAATTAATGTTTATTAATCCCTTGAGTAATTATTTAGAAATGGACTATTATACTCTGTCTCCCATCAGTAAATAATCCCAACAAAAGACAGTGTTATTTCTTAAATGGATAAACCGCAATAAGGAAAAAGTTCACTTTCAGAATAGTGTTAGGAAATAGGAAATAGATGTAGAGTAATAGCTGTTTTGATACTTAATAATTAAGAAGAATTTTATTTTTATAGAATGGAAGTTTTCTAGAAAAATGGAATTAAGAATTGATTTTGAGTATAGGAAACGAAAGATGGCAGTCTTTAGTAAGTTTTTAAAGAGCAGGGAGAGATTACAGCCTGCTGCTTTTTACATTTAATGAGCTAAGAATGATTTTTATGTTTTCTAAATGGTTGAAAAAAACTATTTTGTGACACGTGGGAATACATAAAACTGTATTGTTGATAAATAAGGTTTTACTGGGACACAGCCATGCTTGCTTACATGTTTGGCTGCGTTTCTGCTATCGTGGCAGAGTTGAGTAGTCTGAAAGACTGGGTGACATAAGGGGTAGTTTTGTTCATACATGGCATGTTGTCAATCTGAGTACTTCTGGCTGGCAGAATAGGGTTTTTTCTTTAGTTTCTATAGCCACTATTTAGATTTTATTTTAGAAAATGGGTTCCCCTGATTTCTAGTATTTTTTAAGTACACTTTTTTCTCCTGCTTACACTTTAAAACATTATATATTTGCCATGGATATTAAAGGACCTGATATGTGAAGGAAAGGCATCTGGCTCTGATTGGTTAAATCACACCTGTAAAACAAATTCAGGGGGTTGGGAGTTTGCTTTCTGTGTTAGTGAGTAATCGATTACTTTCGATCTAAACACTACCTCCTTTGGATAGACTTGACTAATAATGCACTTAGAAAAGGACTGAGAGAAGCCAAATCAGTCATTTTTTAGTCCAATAATATTTTTCTTTTCATCACTTGACGTCTGAGAGCTTAGTTTTACATTCAGAAATATTTATATTTGATAAGTCAAATGATTTAAGTTGAAACTTAACAAAAGTACATGTTCGTTCCTCAATTAACTGTACTAGCAGGAAATAAGGGTACAGTCAGTTTTGTTTGCATAATGCTTTATACAGTGTTTGAAGGAGGTAGACCTGGACTAACATTGTATTTTCAGGTTCATTACCACTGGTAAAGGAGAGAGACTCTGTCTAATCCACAGTAAAACTTTCATGATCTGTTGAGAGTTGACTGTTACCGCTTGCCAATCGAAACTGGATATTGAAACATTTTAAAGAAATGCACTTTAACTTGAAATAAAATTTAAAAACAAAAACCTAAGAATTTTCTAGAAAAATGGAATTAAGAATTGATTTTGAGTATAGGAAACGAAAGATGGCAGTCTTTAGTAAGTTTTTAAAGAGCAGGGAGAGATTACAGCCTGCTGCTTTTTACATTTAATGAGCTAAGAATGATTTTTATGTTTTCTAAATGGTTGAAAAAAACTATTTTGTGACACGTGGGAATACATAAAACTGTATTGTTGATAAATAAGGTTTTACTGGGACACAGCCATGCTTGCTTACATGTTTGGCTGCGTTTCTGCTATCGTGGCAGAGTTGAGTAGTCTGAAAGACTGGGTGACATAAGGGGTAGTTTTGTTCATACATGGCATGTTGTCAATCTGAGTACTTCTGGCTGGCAGAATAGGGTTTTTTCTTTAGTTTCTATAGCCACTATTTAGATTTTATTTTAGAAAATGGGTTCCCCTGATTTCTAGTATTTTTTAAGTACACTTTTTTCTCCTGCTTACACTTTAAAACATTATATATTTGCCATGGATATTAAAGGACCTGATATGTGAAGGAAAGGCATCTGGCTCTGATTGGTTAAATCACACCTGTAAAACAAATTCAGGGGGTTGGGAGTTTGCTTTCTGTGTTAGTGAGTAATCGATTACTTTCGATCTAAACACTACCTCCTTTGGATAGACTTGACTAATAATGCACTTAGAAAAGGACTGAGAGAAGCCAAATCAGTCATTTTTTAGTCCAATAATATTTTTCTTTTCATCACTTGACGTCTGAGAGCTTAGTTTTACATTCAGAAATATTTATATTTGATAAGTCAAATGATTTAAGTTGAAACTTAACAAAAGTACATGTTCGTTCCTCAATTAACTGTACTAGCAGGAAATAAGGGTACAGTCAGTTTTGTTTGCATAATGCTTTATACAGTGTTTGAAGGAGGTAGACCTGGACTAACATTGTATTTTCAGGTTCATTACCACTGGTAAAGGAGAGAGACTCTGTCTAATCCACAGTAAAACTTTCATGATCTGTTGAGAGTTGACTGTTACCGCTTGCCAATCGAAACTGGATATTGAAACATTTTTAAAGAAATGCACTTTAACTTGAAATAAAATTTAAAAACAAAAAACCAATTCTGGTACTTGTTTTTCTTTGGTTTTTAATTTTTTTCTATCAGTGAGACCTGAAATGAATAACATTATTCATATACCAACCAAGAGTGGGTACTGTATTCCTCCACAATCACGGGAACCATTCATATTCTTGCCTGTCTTTCATGGCCTGTTTTTAACCATAGAGGTTCTCTGTTTTATTCATTATCTTAAGGATTCTACCTACTTCCAAATTCATACGTAAAAAGAAAGTGATGTATTGTTGGTTTACAATATTGTGCTAATTTCAGGTATATAGCAAAGTGGTTCAGTTATATTTTTTTTTTTTCAGCTAGTTTCCGTTATAGCTTATTAAAAGATATTGAATAATGTTCCTTGGTTTACATGGCAAATTTTTGTTGCTTATCTGTTTTATGTATGGTAGTGTTTATCCTTTAAAACCATACTTATAATTTAAACCTCTTTCCTCCCTCCTTTCCCTCTTTGGTAACCATAAGTTTGTTTCCTGTTTCTATGAGTCTGTTTTACATAGAAGTTAATTTGTATTTTATAGATTTCACATATAAATGGCATAATATTTATCTTTGACTTCACTTTGTGTGATATTTTCTAGGTCCATTCATGTTGAAAGTGGCAATACTACATTCTTTATTATGGTTGAGTAATAGTCCATTGTGTATGTGATTTTTATATATATAACCTAATTGTAGTTTTGATTTGCATTTTCTTTAATATTTAGCAAATTAGAGCATCTTTTCATGTTCCTATTGGCCATCTGTGTGTCTTTGGAGAAATGTTTGTTTAGATCTGTGACCGATTTTTAATTATGTGGTTTGGCTTTTTTGATAATGAGTAGTATGAGCTGTTGGTATACTTTGGAGATTACGCCCGCATAGGTTGCATGATTTGCAAATATTTTCTCCCATTCCAAGGTTGACGTTTAGTTATGTGATGGTTTCTTTTGATGTGCAAAAGCTTAGTTTGATTACGATTCGTTTGTTTTTGCTTTTATTTTGTATAAGGAGACAGTAAATTCGTACTTGAAGGAAAAAGAAGTGACAGACTTAGTACTGTTGAAACATACTGTCATTAGTTTACTATGGCTGCTATAACAACCAAAAAATAAAATATTTATCTTGGTTATGTAGGCTAGAAGTCTGAGACAAGGAGTCAGAAAGGGTTGGTTCCTTCTAAGGGCTGTGAGGAAGGCTATTTATTCCATGCCTTTCCCTAAGCTTCTTGTGGTTTGCTGGCAGTTTTTGGCTTCCCATCACCCCAGTGCCTTCATTTTTACATGTGCTCTTTGCTCATAGTCTCAGACACAAATTATGAAGCTTAAGGAGAGCAGTATTACTACAGCAATAAATATGACAGGTCTTTTGCTTTTTAGAAAAGATATTCTACACTGAAGCACTAAGATGGCACTCTTTGCCCATATAATGCCTTTGCCACAAACTGCCAGCCCACCAGATGCAGATGAGAAAGATCCCCTCAAGTTAGAATTGGATCCCACAGCTATTTCTAAAACTTTATAAGCCAAGCAATATGGAAAGCTTGATGAACAGAGTTTTGAGAAAGTCCTATACTTGTTCATATATTTTTATTTGAGATATAGTCGGTTTTCAGTATTGTCTTGTGCATTTTTAAATTTAATTTTTGTAGTGAAGCCTACCATAAGGGGTTTGCTTTGTTGAAGTTTTTACTTACATCTTAAAAGTATTAAAAAGCAGGGCTTTCCCTGGTGGTCCAGTGGATAAGGACACCGCCTTGCAGTGCAAGGGGCGCCAGTTCGAGCCCTGGCCTGGGAAGATCCCACGTGCCGCGGAGCGGCTGGACTGATGTGTCCAATCACCGAGCCGGAGCTCTGGGCGCCCAGAGCCGGAGCTCTGCAACAACAAACGCCACCGCAATGGGAGACCCGCAGGAGCCAAAGAACAAAGACGGATGAAAACAGAGAAACGAAAGACCAATGGAAGTGGCCCGCCCGCTCCCCTCCCTCCCCAATCTGATCCCAGCCCAAAATAAATAAATAAATAAATAAATCTTTAAAAAAAAAAAAAAAAAAGCAATGCTCATTCCATCAATGGCTTTTATTTCAGAATTAGATTTTATTAGACACTAGCTTAACACCAGTTTGTATTGACTATCAGCTTCAGAACTGAATTAAAAATAAAAGTATCAGTAGTCAGTAAGCAAGGAAAAGGTATCTTCTGCCATTCTTTAAATTTTTTTTTTTTTTTAACATGTTTAGAACTCTTGATTTAGAAAAGAAATCCAGTTAAACATTCTAATAGTGCAGAAAGACTCTGGGTTGATACAGCAATACTATAACAGTGCAGAAACTTTTGAAATGTGATGAGATTAATCATTTTAAAACCTAAAGGAAAATTTGATAGTAAAAACCTATGGGTTTAATGTTGCCTGAGGTTTTTATGTGCACGCCCAGAAAGAGCTAAGTCTAGAATCCTAACTGGACAGTTAGTTGTATGTATTTTACTGGTGAATTATTCAGGTACATATTGAAGCAAATTAAGAGGTGGTAAAACCATAAATCATAAACCACTAGGAAGCTTGGACACAGTGGAGAGTCTAAACTGAAATAAAAGGTAGGCAGGAGTCAGGCCTTGCGGTGTCTAAATAGCTTCAACGTAGTTGGCTGGGAGCATGCCAGTCCTGCCAGTCCTCTGTACAGTGCCATACATCCAGCCTTCATCAATAGCTTGAACATTGACAATGGCGTCTCCGTCTTTGAAGGACACCTCATCTGCATCAGCAGCCATATAGTCATACATGGCACGGAAAATTTTCTGTTGGTAAGGACAGAAAGGGAAAGGTTAGATTTGAAACAGCACAAACGCCTCATCTTTTATGACTAAGACCTCCACATCTACCTCCAAAAGTAAAAAGACAAACTAGGAGAAAATGTTTGTAAATCGTGTATCTAATAGGGGACTACTATGAAGAAACTTTTAAAATGTCTGTGATGGTAATTAATGATAAAATCCAAAGGAAAAACTGACAATTTTTTTTAAAAAAAAACATCTGTTTCCATGTGTGTGCTTAGGCTTTCCTGGTGGTTCAGAGGGTGAAGAATCTGCCTGGGGCTGCAGGTTCGATCCCAAGGTCAGAAAGATTTCCTGGAGAAGAATTTGTATTCTTGCTCATTCCATCAATGGCTTTTATTTCAGAATTAGATTTTATTAGACACTAGCTTAACACCAGTTTGTATTGACTATCAGCTTCAGAACTGAATTAAAAATAAAAGTATCAGTAGTCAGTAAGCAAGGAAAAGGTATCTTCTGCCATTCTTTAAATTTTTTTTTTTTTTTAACATGTTTAGAACTCTTGATTTAGAAAAGAAATCCAGTTAAACATTCTAATAGTGCAGAAAGACTCTGGGTTGATACAGCAATACTATAACAGTGCAGAAACTTTTGAAATGTGATGAGATTAATCATTTTAAAACCTAAAGGAAAATTTGATAGTAAAAACCTATGGGTTTAATGTTGCCTGAGGTTTTTATGTGCACGCCCAGAAAGAGCTAAGTCTAGAATCCTAACTGGACAGTTAGTTGTATGTATTTTACTGGTGAATTATTCAGGTACATATTGAAGCAAATTAAGAGGTGGTAAAACCATAAATCATAAACCACTAGGAAGCTTGGACACAGTGGAGAGTCTAAACTGAAATAAAAGGTAGGCAGGAGTCAGGCCTTGCGGTGTCTAAATAGCTTCAACGTAGTTGGCTGGGAGCATGCCAGTCCTGCCAGTCCTCTGTACAGTGCCATACATCCAGCCTTCATCAATAGCTTGAACATTGACAATGGCGTCTCCGTCTTTGAAGGACACCTCATCTGCATCAGCAGCCATATAGTCATACATGGCACGGAAAATTTTCTGTTGGTAAGGACAGAAAGGGAAAGGTTAGATTTGAAACAGCACAAACGCCTCATCTTTTATGACTAAGACCTCCACATCTACCTCCAAAAGTAAAAAGACAAACTAGGAGAAAATGTTTGTAAATCGTGTATCTAATAGGGGACTACTATGAAGAAACTTTTAAAATGTCTGTGATGGTAATTAATGATAAAATCCAAAGGAAAAACTGACAATTTTTTTTAAAAAAAAACATCTGTTTCCATGTGTGTGCTTAGGCTTTCCTGGTGGTTCAGAGGGTGAAGAATCTGCCTGGGGCTGCAGGTTCGATCCCAAGGTCAGAAAGATTTCCTGGAGAAGAAAATGTCAACCCACTTTAGTATTCTTGCCTAGAGAATTCCATGGACAGAGGAGCGTGGTGGGTATAGTCCATGTGACTGCAAAAAGTCAGACATGTTTAGTTAAACAACTAAAAGTTCCCCTCCCCCACCCCAAAAAAGGATATGAATTCTCCAAAGAAGGCACACCAGGAGCCATCAAGCACATGAAAATATGCTTGACAGCACTAGTCACTAGGGAAATGTAAACTGCAGTGGAATACCGCTTTAAACTGGACTGATGATAATTGAAAAGAACAGGTATTGGAGACGATATGGAAAAACAAATCTTTATAAACTGCTGGTGGGAATGGAAAATGGTACAAGCACTTTGGAAAACAGCTTTAGAAGTTGCTCCTGTTTATCTAAATAGTTACCGTGTGACCTAGCAATTCTACTGCTAGGTATATACCCAAGAGGGATGAACATATGTCCAGTAACTTGTACATTCCTATTCATAACAGCCAAACACTAGAAACAGCCCAAATGCCCAACTGATGAGTAAAGAAAACTTAATAAAATAATATTTGCTAATGTAAAGGAATGAAGTACTGTTAAGTGATACATGGATACCTCAAAACATTTAAGAAGCCAGTCACAGAAGATCAAATGTCTCAAATAGGCAAATACATTAGTGGATATACTAATCTAATGTTTTGGAGAAAATTCTGAAAAAGTGCAGATTTCTGTCACCTTGAGAATTTGGGGGCATACTAGAAAACTTTTCTGGGCAGCTAATCTCCACAATGGTTAAGAAATATAGCATGATGGGAAAGAACAGTGTTGCTAATGCACAGCATAAAGTTTCTGATAAGCAACAAGAATGAACCGTAGGGATCTGTTCTAGGAACAACCTTGAATCTGCAGTAAGCAGTGTACAGTGAAAAACAAGAGGGTAGTTAGATTAAGTTGTTCTCACAATAATGAAGTTTGATTTAAAAATTGTAAGAAGATACAAAATTTGAAAGTGCCCACCCAGATTTTCTTCAGCCATTTTTGTAAGAATTTTTCCTAGCATTTTGAAACAACACATTCACATTCAACGGTAGCTCCCACATGTTCATGGGTGTAGTTTCCTGGTGGTTCAGAGGGTGAAAATCTGCCTGGGGCTGCAGGTTCGATCCCAAGGTCAGAAAGATTTCCTGGGGGAAAAAAGAATTCCATGGACAGAGGAGCGTGGTGGGTATAGTCCATGTGACTGCAAAAAGTCAGACATGTTTAGTTAAACAACTAAAAGTTCCCCTCCCCCACCCCAAAAAAGGATATGAATTCTCCAAAGAAGGCACACCAGGAGCCATCAAGCACATGAAAATATGCTTGACAGCACTAGTCACTAGGGAAATGTAAACTGCAGTGGAATACCGCTTTAAACTGGACTGATGATAATTGAAAAGAACAGGTATTGGAGACGATATGGAAAAACAAATCTTTATAAACTGCTGGTGGGAATGGAAAATGGTACAAGCACTTTGGAAAACAGCTTTAGAAGTTGCTCCTGTTTATCTAAATAGTTACCGTGTGACCTAGCAATTCTACTGCTAGGTATATACCCAAGAGGGATGAACATATGTCCAGTAACTTGTACATTCCTATTCATAACAGCCAAACACTAGAAACAGCCCAAATGCCCAACTGATGAGTAAAGAAAACTTAATAAAATAATATTTGCTAATGTAAAGGAATGAAGTACTGTTAAGTGATACATGGATACCTCAAAACATTTAAGAAGCCAGTCACAGAAGATCAAATGTCTCAAATAGGCAAATACATTAGTGGATATACTAATCTAATGTTTTGGAGAAAATTCTGAAAAAGTGCAGATTTCTGTCACCTTGAGAATTTGGGGGCATACTAGAAAACTTTTCTGGGCAGCTAATCTCCACAATGGTTAAGAAATATAGCATGATGGGAAAGAACAGTGTTGCTAATGCACAGCATAAAGTTTCTGATAAGCAACAAGAATGAACCGTAGGGATCTGTTCTAGGAACAACCTTGAATCTGCAGTAAGCAGTGTACAGTGAAAAACAAGAGGGTAGTTAGATTAAGTTGTTCTCACAATAATGAAGTTTGATTTAAAAATTGTAAGAAGATACAAAAAAATTTGAAAGTGCCCACCCAGATTTTCTTCGTAGCCACTGGTTGGTCTGATATGAGGCCTACATATTTTTTCCTAGCATTTTGAAACAACACATTCACATTCAACGGTAGCTCCCCACATAAGTGGAATACTGTAAATAATACCCTGACTTGTTTTTTGCATTTCATATAGCTTGCAGATTTGTCCATATATAGATGACTGTTTCTCTGTCACTGCTGCAAAGATTTCCTTATTTTATTAATATTATAAATTAGGTAGCCATCTCTATATTTCTTGGTAGTTCATTGTCACCATGTTTTCATCCATTAACCCCATAGTGTTTGTCGTTGGGCAGATATTTCAAAAGAAAGCTGTTAAAAGTGAAAATATTAGGTCAAAACTGTGCCTTTTAAGTTTTCTTAATGTACTATATTAAGATGTAGTAGATATATCATGTGCTATTATAATGTACTAATAGAATACTTTATTATAATTTCTGGTTAGTAGTCATGGTGGACCTCTTTTCCTTGGCCATTTTTTTCTTTTGCCATAGATTGTTTATTTTCATTTATTTCTTTTGCCATAGATTGTTTATTCACATGAAGGAAAGGGGAATAATAATACATCGATGAATTTTGGACACTAAATGCATTTTTAGACATTAATCTTTTGTTTTATATGATGTAATACTTTCTCCCAGTTTGACATTTCTTTTCAGTATAGTCAGTCTTTTCCTTTACATTTCTAGATTTTGGAACTTGCTTTCCCCATCTCCAATATTGTAAAAATAGTCTCTCTAGTATTTTACAAGTTTACTTTTTTTTTCCTCTGCTTATTTAATTCTTTTCTGGTCCATTTTTGGATTTCACTTATTTTAAAATCTATTCTCATGCCAAATTCATATTTAAATTTTACTCTTATGGTTAAGTCCTTTCCTATTGTCATTTTCAAAATTGGCTTAATTGTTCTTACATGTTTATTCTTTCAAACAAATTTTAGGACTACTGTTTAAAAATTCCTATACTAGGAATTGGCTGAATTTATGGATTTACTTCTGGAGAAATGACTAGAATTCCTGTCCAGAACTGTAATAAGTTTGTATACTAATTAATATTTGTCCTTTAGTAAAGGTATTCTTCATACAGTTATTGTTCATTTCAGTCCTAAAGAGTTATGCTTTTGTAATACTGTGAAATGAGATCCAGGGCTTTAAGAGTTTTAAAGCAGTCTGGTGAATTGGTAAGCATGATTTGACTTAGCTCTTCTACATACAATATGGAAGATACAAGATCTGACTGGACTATATGTAACATGCATACACATATCCTTTGGAAGAATGATTCCAAAACAGCACGTTTTGCTTTAAGATGGTGGGTGGGTCTAATGAGCCCACAATGATTATTTTGCTTTAGTCTGTCTGTGCACATGTGTTTTAAGTCACTGAATAATGGTCTTTAATTACTGTGAATTGCTAGTGAAGGTTCTCTGGTATTTATTACTGTTAGCATGAGATGTGTTGCAAAGAGCATTATATAAAATAGAAGTTTGGGTTTAAAAAATAGCACAGCAGTAATCATTATTGCACATACCAGAACAGAAGAATGCCTGAAGTGATTGTTACTTACTCCAGCAGTGGATGGGTGGGAGGGGATGGAGGATACCGTCGTCTGCTGGGTAGCAACTGAAGATGATCGTTGCTGTGGGAGCTCTGTGGTTCTCACATGTTTGTAACCTGAAAGGAAGGGGTAAAATAGGAGAGTACATGACTCGATATCATTTAATCTGTGTTTAGCAACTAAGCAGCAGTTTCTTTCCCCCTAATTTAAAAAGAATGATTTCCAGGAAAGGAGGAATGAAAATGAAATGGCTAACTGCATGTACCTCTCCACAATTCTAGCCTCTCATTAGAAGAAAAGATCCTGATTTTTTGTTTTTACTCAATCCATCTCCTACAGTAACCTCCAGTGAGTTGGCCGGCCATGGCTGTTAGGGTCAGGGTCATCCACTTGTACCTGTTGAAGTTGCAGAGAAGAAGACGCCCCCATCACTGTAGGTGGAGAGGCGGGCAGCTTCTGAATGCTCAGACTTCTCCTCACCGCCACTGACGCTCAGTGCGCTGGCTGATCGAGAATGCTCCCTGCTGCGGCGCTGAGCTTGCGCTGGGGGAGGTAAGATCCATCAGAGGGGGAGGATTGATGGAGCTTTTGTAGCAGTAATGCCTAACTAGTAGCTGAATCTCAGTTGGGTTTTGTTCATAAGCATAGATTTTAGTAGATTTCTGTGGATGAAACCCCCAAAACCCATGATACAATACAAAGTTGGTCCTCATTTTCCAGTTGAGAGTTTAATCACTCAAGGTCCCTAACAACATTAAGTGGTACAACCACATTTCCCAATCCTGCATCTGTCCTTGACTACTACTGACTGTTTTTTTTTTTTTTTTTTTTTTCTTGCCTGCTTTTTTTCCTGGCTCACCAAAATGAACAGATAGTAATGCTGACATTCAAATTCCATCTTTCAACTTTTGCAGAAAGTCCACCTAACTTCCAAATGTATTTAGATGGCCTTTCTCTCCAATGTCTGTGTGCAGACCTTTGAAACTGTTCACATCAGGATGTAGCCACTGATTTACTAGTTTCTCGTCAGACTAGAGGATAAATTCTTAGAGATTTACAGGCAATACATATTATTTTCCTTTTAACATAAATAGAAGGCATAAAGGCATGTGGCCTGTTTTGCATGGCTATCTTCCTTGACAGAAGATAGTTCAGAAAGTTGCTAAAGGTCAAACTCATTCTCCTTTGCTTATGTACTTTTATTTCCATTATTTCTCCAACTCATTCTCTGCTGGAGTTTCTCACATGGAACTAAAAGGGTTTACATGACTCGAATCTTTAATCTTTCAATAAGCAGCATTTTTCCAAAAAACCAGGAAAGGAGGAATTAAAATGAAATGGCTAACTGCATGTACCTCTCCACAATTCTAGCCTCTCATTAGAAGAAAAGATCCTGATTTTTTGTTTTTACTCAATCCATCTCCTACAGTAACCTCCAGTGAGTTGGCCGGCCATGGCTGTTAGGGTCAGGGTCATCCACTTGTACCTGTTGAAGTTGCAGAGAAGAAGACGCCCCCATCACTGTAGGTGGAGAGGCGGGCAGCTTCTGAATGCTCAGACTTCTCCTCACCGCCACTGACGCTCAGTGCGCTGGCTGATCGAGAATGCTCCCTGCTGCGGCGCTGAGCTTGCGCTGGGGGAGGTAAGATCCATCAGAGGGGGAGGATTGATGGAGCTTTTGTAGCAGTAATGCCTAACTAGTAGCTGAATCTCAGTTGGGTTTTGTTCATAAGCATAGATTTTAGTAGATTTCTGTGGATGAAACCCCCAAAACCCATGATACAATACAAAGTTGGTCCTCATTTTCCAGTTGAGAGTTTAATCACTCAAGGTCCCCTAACAACATTAAGTGGTACAACCACATTTCCCAATCCTGCATCTGTCCTTGACTACTACTGACTGTTTTTTTTTTTTTTTTTTTTCTCTAGCCTGCTTATTTTCCTGGCTCACCAAAATGAACAGATAGTAATGCTGACATTCAAATTCCATCTTTCAACTTTTGCAGAAAGTCCACCTAACTTCCAAATGTATTTAGATGGCCTTTCTCTCCAATGTCTGTGTGCAGACCTTTGAAACTGTTCACATCAGGATGTAGCCACTGATTTACTAGTTTCTCGTCAGACTAGAGGATAAATTCTTAGAGATTTACAGGCAATACATATTATTTTCCTTTTAACATAAATAGAAGGCATAAAGGCATGTGGCCTGTTTTGCATGGCTATCTTCCTTGACAGAAGATAGTTCAGAAAGTTGCTAAAGGTCAAACTCATTCTCCTTTGCTTATGTACTTTTTTTTTTCCATTATTTCTCCAACAAAAAGGTGTACTACCTTTTTTTCTTTAGCAAAAAAAATAAATAATGAAGACTGAAGGGGGCTTACCCTGAAGCAGGGAAACAACCATTTACTAACTTGAAATTGTCTAGAAAATGAGCTTGGCGCACTGATCAACAAGTGTTTTTATGCTGACTGGGCAACTCAAGAAATTGAAAGACCTGAAGGAGAGGAACCTCCGAGCCTAAAAGTCCCTGGCATTAGCCAACTAAATGGTGATGTATGTGTTGTAAGTGTTTCACAGTGTCACATACCATTAATCATGTGTAGGCTTCGGGACTGAATATTGTCTTCTGCAGGATCGTAGTCAAAAACTGAGCCAGGGTTGGTACGCCAAACACGTAAACCTGAAAGGGAGATTGAGACAGCACAGATGTTCTTGGACTCTGATAATTTGGAGACCATGGCATGAATCTAAACAACTACAGGCAGATTTAATAACACTCACTGCGCTTAGTTCTAGGAGACCAAAGTACAAAGATTTCAGCTTTGGAAACAGTGAAATGATAGGGATTTTCTTCTCACATATGATGAAAACACAGATTGAGGTCTTCTGGGCTTTAATGTACTGTGGATAACGTCACTTGTGTTCTTTTATCTTTCCTTAACTTTAAGTTGATTTTTTCCCTCACCAGGCCCCAATTACCTGTAATAGTTTCTTGATCCTGGTCATTCCGTTTCTGTTCCATTTCTACCACTTTTCTTTGAATACCCCGGTAGTTAATGTCACTGAAGTCCTGGGTGTTTTTCTTCACGCGTTCAGTGATGGGGTCTGTCACCACTGGAGTGAAGCAACCCTTGTGTTTCTCGAAGTCCTCATGATATTTCACCTGAAATTTCATGAATTCACTTGGTTAAAATAGGATGGTGTGATCATTTCCTTTTTCACTTGTTCCAACAGGCCACCCACCCCATCTAGAGAATTCCTGGCTCACCGTTGAGATATGGCGCTGGGTCTCCCTCACCCGTCTCATCTCTGGCGTGTCCAAGACATAGGCAGCTTTGCCTTGTATTTGTTTCCGGAAGCTATCAGAATAAAGCACCTGATGGAAGAGAAACCAGGGAAGAGGGCAAGTCATGGTTCCATCCTAATTCTGAAGTCTCAACTTTTCCAACAGATGGAGGTAAAAGGAACTGGGTGGGGAAGCTTGAATCACCTAAAAAAATCCCAGCAAACCCATGATTGTCGGAGGAACAGTTAGCGAGAGAGTGGATGGGCAGGGCTTGAATGAGACCAAGGACTGTTTTCAGTTTGAAAATGTATCTTTCATTTTCAGAAGAGAAAGGACAAAGTATAATTTTGAAAAGAAAGGAAGAAAATGGTTTCTTGAATTTGCTGGGAATTGTAGCACCAGTACATTCATTGGATGATACTTGGCGCTAAACATTTGAAAGAACTATCCTTTAAAAAAAGTGATCATTTTTTGTAGGGTTATGTCCAGATTTTATAAACCAGTATGCTAATACAGAAATCAGTCTCAGACATGAAAAACCCAAAATATCAAAGTCAGAGTAAGGCATCCATTTCAGAGTATTACCTGTTTCATAAAGTATCTTAAAAATAAAGTATTGATGAAGATTGAGGATGTTAGGAAGTCAATTTGTTACAATTGGTTATGTAAGACTACTTCAGAGTAAAGTAAAAGGGAAGAGAAAACATTGGCAATTAACTTGTTATGTCTTAGTACAATCATTTGGAATTTAAAAGCATAGTTGTGTTAACCCTCACCAGGCCCCAATTACCTGTAATAGTTTCTTGATCCTGGTCATTCCGTTTCTGTTCCATTTCTACCACTTTTCTTTGAATACCCCGGTAGTTAATGTCACTGAAGTCCTGGGTGTTTTTCTTCACGCGTTCAGTGATGGGGTCTGTCACCACTGGAGTGAAGCAACCCTTGTGTTTCTCGAAGTCCTCATGATATTTCACCTGAAATTTCATGAATTCACTTGGTTAAAATAGGATGGTGTGATCATTTCCTTTTTCACTTGTTCCAACAGGCCACCCACCCCATCTAGAGAATTCCTGGCTCACCGTTGAGATATGGCGCTGGGTCTCCCTCACCCGTCTCATCTCTGGCGTGTCCAAGACATAGGCAGCTTTGCCTTGTATTTGTTTCCGGAAGCTATCAGAATAAAGCACCTGATGGAAGAGAAACCAGGGAAGAGGGCAAGTCATGGTTCCATCCTAATTCTGAAGTCTCAACTTTTCCAACAGATGGAGGTAAAAGGAACTGGGTGGGGAAGCTTGAATCACCTAAAAAAATCCCAGCAAACCCATGATTGTCGGAGGAACAGTTAGCGAGAGAGTGGATGGGCAGGGCTTGAATGAGACCAAGGACTGTTTTCAGTTTGAAAATGTATCTTTCATTTTCAGAAGAGAAAGGACAAAGTATAATTTTGAAAAGAAAGGAAGAAAATGGTTTCTTGAATTTGCTGGGAATTGTAGCACCAGTACATTCATTGGATGATACTTGGCGCTAAACATTTGAAAGAACTATCCTTTAAAAAAAGTGATCATTTTTTGTAGGGTTATGTCCAGATTTTATAAACCAGTATGCTAATACAGAAATCAGTCTCAGACATGAAAAACCCAAAATATCAAAGTCAGAGTAAGGCATCCATTTCAGAGTATTACCTGTTTCATAAAGTATCTTAAAAATAAAGTATTGATGAAGATTGAGGATGTTAGGAAGTCAATTTGTTACAATTGGTTATGTAAGACTACTTCAGAGTAAAGTAAAAGGGAAGAGAAAACATTGGCAATTAACTTGTTATGTCTTAGTACAATCATTTGGAATTTAAAAGCATAGTTGTGTTAATTTTAGTCTAACTTTTCAGTGGGATAAAAAAAATGCACATTTTTATGATGTTAAAATGTTATTTTCCAAGGTATTGCATTTTTCTCTTCATTTTAGTGTGTTTTTCAGTTGAATGAGAAAGACACTTGTTTATGATGTTAAATTGTTATTCTCCAAGTTGTTACACTACTCCTTTTTTAGTCCTAGAGAATACCGAGCTAATGTTTTCTTGGTTGCGCTTAGCTCTCTCCATCTCTGGAGTGACCGGTGTCGGAGTTGCTTTTCTCATATTCTCTTTGTATAGCACCTAGAGAAGCCAAGAGAGCATCCAGACATCAGAGTGGAACCCAGTTCTGAGAACCATCATCTAGCTGTTGTTATGGCTCAATTATGTCACACTCTAAAAACTTTAGAAAGAGAAAGCCATTAAAATGTTATTGTGTAAAGCAAAAGGTGAGGAAAGAATTAAGTCAATTTGAGCTGGTGAGGTTGGTATGCCATATTTAATTGGGTAAAGAAGCATTTTAAAAGATACAAGTGGGGAGGGAACTGTGAGGTAAATCAGTGGTGTAACTATGTTTGCCAGGCTTGTTAAGTGTCACCATCTCTTTCTCCCTCTCTCATATACCGAGCTAAAGTTTTCTTGATTGCGTTTGACTCTTTCCATCTCAGGAGTAAAGGGTGTGGGGGTGGCTTTCCCCAGGTTCTCTTTGTATAAAACCTGTGAGATACAAAGTTGGACCGAAAGTCACTGGGAGGTAGTTTTCAGGCTGTTCAATGTAATGTAATTAGGGGGAGAAAAACCCAGGTTTTATCTATTACTATTAGAACAACTCAAGAAAAAGCTTTTTTTTAAAAAAAAAAAAAAAAGTTAATGGCAACAGTAAATGTAGTATGTCACTTAGGGGAGATTCTAAAATACTGGCATATTGTTGGTTTTTAACCTGGGATGGAGTTAGGAGCAGGTCAAACAGCAGGGGTTACTTTGCAAAATGAAAAGCACTTTTCTCAAGACAATACCGAGCTAATGTTCTCTTGATTGCGTTTGACTCTCTGCATCTCTGGAGTCACAGGGGTTGGGGTGCCTTTACCCACATTTTCTTTGTACAAAACCTACGTGAGTCCAAAGGATCCAGAAAGGAAAGAAGAATTACAGTTACCAAAAGATTAAACAGAACAGATCATTTGTTAGGAGGCTCAGGTTGCTAAACTATTTGGGCAGTAAGGTTAGATGGAAAGAAATATGTTTCCAAAGCAGGTTGATGTGATTATAGCACAATTGTAGCATAGATCCCTAGCCTAAAATCCTTGGAGCCTACAAGACAGAAGTATAGTTTTTGTGCCTAGTTCCAGGGCATGGATGGGAGACTGCCTTCTCTCTGCCACTAATCTGTGCATGTCAAGCACCTGACTGGTCATCTCTAAGGACTCAGGAGCAGGCACTTGAATAGTAAAGGAGGTGGAGGCTGCTCCCTAAATAGGAATGGGAGACTGCACTGTTTTGCTGCACACATTGGGGAAATGTATCCTTGCTGCCATTGGTGTTCTGCCTCTTGTTTTAATTCAGTACATCCTCATACTTATGAGTAAGGAAAAATATTTTCAGCAATGACATCACTCTCATGGTAAGTCAACAGGAAACAATAGTAATGCATTGTGATAAATTTCCAGCTTCCCTGTCACCACAGTGTCATTCTTGGGGTCACAGGAGGTTCAGGATATGACATTCAAGAGGAAGAACTCTATGAAAGAACTGGTTCTCAAAGTTGAGGTCCCTGGACAGCAAGGTCAACATCCCCTGAGGCTTTGCTGGAATTGCAAAATTTCTGGTGCCAGAGCTGCAGAATAAGAGACTGGGGGTCCCGGTGACCGTGATGCCCACTCAGTCTCAGAAGCCCCATGTTCTAGGACCAGAGGAGCCTCTCTAGTGTGTTAGGTGATGTCCGCACACAAACCCCAATCCATAGCAGTTTGTATACATCACAGGGCACAGGGCGACAGAAAAGGCTTACTTTACTAAAACTAGGATTTAGAGACCATGATAAAGACATAAAACAAAAGAGCTAAAATTGGTAAAACAAAAATAGTTCAAGTGACTCTCCCTTTAAAGTAAACTGACATTCATTTGCCAAAACCACTACTGGATCTTAATTTCTGTCGTTATCCCTGAGGGAGAGGCCTGAGAGTTATTTTTCCCAAGGTCTCTTTGTCTAAATCTGACAGGGTAAATTAGAACCTAAAGTCAGGTGCAAAAAAAAAAAAAAAAAAGAATCACAACTCCAATGTTGCAGAAAACCCTGTCACACCTACCTGCCCACTCCCCACATTTCACAAGTACGTAAAACACAGAGAACTTACGGGGAATGGAGAGAGGGTTAAGTTTGGGGAGAGAGGAGAGTGAGGGTGATTTTTTGGAAAATCTGTTACTTCCTGATATTAGAACTTTAAAATATGAATTAAAGCAAACTTGTTATTATGAGGGTAAGTCCAGGAGTAGCCTTTAAGGAAAGAAGGATCAATGTGATTAAGAAATTCACAAAATTTCAGTTATCTTTCAAAAGTAGGATTAATATGTATTAAATAAAGAAGTCATTTGTTCCTGTTTTTTTTCTTTTTTTGTCTTGAAGTACCGAGCTAATGTTTTCTTGATTGTGTTTGATTCTCTCCATCTCTGGAGTGACAGGTAAAGAGGTTCCCTTGCCCATGTTTTCTTTGTATAACACCTGTGTGATGAGAAAGCATCCAGAAAAACAATCATAAGTAACATTTCATTTGTTGTGCGGGTTTAAGGGTGAGTCCAACTTCCTTGTTATCAAACGACACAGTAGTCCAAGGAGCCAGGAGTTATATGCTGACAAGATGCCACCCAAAACTTCACTGATAGCCCACTGCTGGGATAAGGAGACTGACTATCTAGGGTGCTTAGTTGATGGGGAAAAGCTATGAAGTTATCTTCCCAGTCACATGAGGATTCGAGATTGTTAGAATGTGGTTTTGTTGTTATCCACGCAAACTAAAAGAAAAGAGGTTTTCAAGAAATATTTTAAAATGCCAGATGAAATAGAAATCAGCATTTAGAGTTCTTAGTAGTACCAGAGAAATGAAAGTATGTCCCTTTGCTACATGAGGTATATTAGAAGCAAAGAAAAGGAAGTGGGTTTAAAAGAAGAAAAAATGTTAAGTATCAATGTCTTCATGAGGTTAAACAGCATCTTCTTCTCTCTGTCTTTCCCAAATACCGAGCTAAGGTTCTCTTGATTGAGTTTGACTCTCTGCATCTCTGGGGTGGTGGAGACTGGGATCCCTGTGCCCAGGTTTTCTTTGTATAGCACCTGTGTGATAAGAAAACATCCAGAACACACACAGCAGTCAGCCACTCTCCCCTTCTTGCAGAGCAGTGGCAGGTAGGAGGGCAAAGAGGAAGAGAATGAGTTAGAGGAAGGGAAATACCAGAAGCCTCTGTCCAACCTATAGGAACTTGAAGACACCCTTAAAAGCAAGGGGATGCGGGAAGGAGCAGCAAAAACTAAGAACGTTGAAAGTTTGGTTATTTTGTTGTTGGACTAATCTCTGCAGTGCTGAGCGAAGGAGAGCACCATGGAGGAACCAGTGAGCCGCACCCTGAGCTTGTTATGAGGACGGGGAGGAGCCAAAAGGGCAGAGGCAGAAGAAGAACCAAGGACGTTATTTTGAGTTGGAAATATTAAAAAAAAACACATAAGGATGTTTAGGTTTTATACACATTGCAAGTATGAAGGTGCATACACACAAATCTTTTGTTGACTTTCAAAAGAAGCTGAAGTGTTTAATTTTTAGTTGGGTGGACATATTGGGAAGAATTAATTATTTTCAGTAAATGAAGAACAGTGACAAAATGCTTTAAAAAAAACTTGAAAATATCTATACAAATAAGTAGAGGCCAAGAAGGTTAGAATAGGCCAACTGTTTAAATTTATCTGCAGAAAAAATTTTTGTAAACTCTGCATTCAGAGTGGCCAAAGCAGGATAAATGCGGGGGCTTAGACCAGGAATGTTATGTTTTTAAAGGATGAAAAGTAATAATGAACATTTTTTAAGTTATGTTAATGTTTAACCAAATTGGGGAAACTGACTTCACAGTGGAAAATGGCAGCATTAAGTTGTGAACAAGACAAAGTTTTTACTGGGATAGGCTGATTAGCTTTTACGAAATAGCCATTAATCTTTTTTTTAAATGGTTTTAAATTAGTTAAAGGGTTTTTTTTGTTTTTTTGCGGGGGCGGGAGGGGATGTTTTTGAAATACCGAACTAAAGTTCTCTTGATTGTGTTTGACTCGCTCCATCTCTGGAGTGATAGGAATTGGAATCCCTTTCCCGATGTTTTCTTTATACAACACCTGTATGACACACGACAGCATCCAGAAAAAAACAAGAGAAATCAAGACAGCCCTTTCATCTATCACAGAAGGAGCTTATGAAATACAGACATCAAACAAGAAAGACAGATTCACCAGGTCAGCTGTTGCTAGCACAGATAGCATTTCCTTGGCTAAAGGGCCAGTGTATCTGATATTTAATTTTAATGCTAACTCAAATTAAATGTTGAAAAGTGTTAGGAAATAATTTGATTTTTTTCTTAATTCCTACAAGTACTAAACTGCTTAGTGTACAATAGAAATATCATTTTTTAACTGGATGGGAAAATATTCATTTTTCCTACACACAATATCTATTTTACAGTAATAACATATTTTAAGCCCAAGGTCATATCTGTGATATATAGGAAATTGGTCTAATTCAAGTTATAGAGGTGGCTGAGTTTAACTACATAGGACTGTTCATTTCCCATAGAATCTTAAAGGTTCTATGCACCACTGGGGAGTTTTGCCTAAATACACCTTACGTAAAAATTGACTCAAACAGTTACTTGAAAAAACATTGTCTAAGATCATCAGGATCATTAGTATCTCAAGTAGATATAAATAACATTTTTAATATAGATGAAAATAATTGTAAATAACTTTGAAAGTTAATATAAAGCTTTCCAAGGGAAAGCATAATAATGATAATAAACCTATAGAGGGAAGACAGTAAATATAACATTCCAAAAATATCAATTTACACTGAAAATTCAATAAAAATAAAAGCTTGTTAGTGAATAGTAATTAAAAAGACAGTGGGACCAAAGAAAGTCACTGATATTTTCTGAACATTTGATTCTTTCACATAACTATTTCAATGAACAATTTAAAAATAGTTTGGATCAAACCTCTCCCTACTGCTGCATCCCACCCCCAAAGAAAAATCCAACTAAATTTTCCTAATGCCATTGGATTCTCCACCTCAGGCATAAGTGAATCTAAGATCTTTATATAAAAGCTTTACAGACTAAAGGCTATTGAGTGTTAGTTTTTCAGCAACAAAAATATTAATAAAAGAGTAAATATAAGTTCGTCATATAATTGGTACATTTTTTAAGCAATCAGAAGGATTTCTGTTGAAGGAATGGCTTGTTTGAACAAGTGTCAAGCTAAGATTGCTTTGGGTTCCAATACTGAGCACTTTTCTCTCTTGGTGCCACTGTTTATCCAGGGTAACTCCGCCCCCCACAAGGGCCACTATCTCTACACGTGGTCTCAAATCCTGTGTCTTTTCTTAACAATACTTTCCCAGCCACATCAAATGCAAATAGTTCCACATAAGTAAAAGCTATAGTGTTTGGGAGTTTTGGACATCAGTTAACTTCAAAAGTCCCATAAAACATGGAAAGGAAAGGAACCAATGAAAAGTTTTAAGAGATTGTTACTGGAAGTATAATATGTTAGAATCAAATGGTGAGTAAAAATCTGGAAAACAGAATAATTCAGTTGATGAGATTTTTTTTTAAATTGTTAAACATTATTTTAAAGGGACTAATGGGTGTTTTGTCTGATAGAAAGGGATTACTTTTGTTTTTAATACAGAGTTAAAGGTTCTTTCTCTCAAAGACCGAGCTAAGGTTCTCCTGGTTGCGCTTGACCCGCTCCATCTCGGGGGTGGTAGGGAGGGGTGTCCCCTTGCTCAGGTTCTCTTTGTACAGAATCTGTGCACACAAAACAGTCAGGTCAGCCTGGATCCTTTGTCTAAGATCATCAGGATCATTAGTATCTCAAGTAGATATAAATAACATTTTTAATATAGATGAAAATAATTGTAAATAACTTTGAAAGTTAATATAAAGCTTTCCAAGGGAAAGCATAATAATGATAATAAACCTATAGAGGGAAGACAGTAAATATAACATTCCAAAAATATCAATTTACACTGAAAATTCAATAAAAATAAAAGCTTGTTAGTGAATAGTAATTAAAAAGACAGTGGGACCAAAGAAAGTCACTGATATTTTCTGAACATTTGATTCTTTCACATAACTATTTCAATGAACAATTTAAAAATAGTTTGGATCAAACCTCTCCCTACTGCTGCATCCCACCCCCAAAGAAAAATCCAACTAAATTTTCCTAATGCCATTGGATTCTCCACCTCAGGCATAAGTGAATCTAAGATCTTTATATAAAAGCTTTACAGACTAAAGGCTATTGAGTGTTAGTTTTTCAGCAACAAAAATATTAATAAAAGAGTAAATATAAGTTCGTCATATAATTGGTACATTTTTTAAGCAATCAGAAGGATTTCTGTTGAAGGAATGGCTTGTTTGAACAAGTGTCAAGCTAAGATTGCTTTGGGTTCCAATACTGAGCACTTTTCTCTCTTGGTGCCACTGTTTATCCAGGGTAACTCCGCCCCCCACAAGGGCCACTATCTCTACACGTGGTCTCAAATCCTGTGTCTTTTCTTAACAATACTTTCCCAGCCACATCAAATGCAAATAGTTCCACATAAGTAAAAGCTATAGTGTTTGGGAGTTTTGGACATCAGTTAACTTCAAAAGTCCCATAAAACATGGAAAGGAAAGGAACCAATGAAAAGTTTTAAGAGATTGTTACTGGAAGTATAATATGTTAGAATCAAATGGTGAGTAAAAATCTGGAAAACAGAATAATTCAGTTGATGAGATTTTTTTTTAAATTGTTAAACATTATTTTAAAGGGACTAATGGGTGTTTTGTCTGATAGAAAGGTATTACTATTTTTTTTAATACAGAGTTAAAGGAGCTTTCTCTCAAATACCGAGCTAAAGTTCTCCTGGTTGCGCTTGACCCGCTCCATCTCGGGGGTGATAGGGAGGGGTGTCCCCTTGCTCAGGTTCTCTTTGTACAGAATCTGTGCACACAAAACAGTCAGGTCAGCCTGGATCCTTTGTCTAGGTAGACTTAGCTTTTAAAATAGGTTCTAGAACTATTTTTGCTTGCTTAAGGGACTATTATAGGAAGTATGTTAGAATCAAATGGTGAGTAAAAATCTAGAAAACAGTAATTCAGTTGATGATTTTTTTTTTTTAATTTTGTTAAACTGATTATTTTAAAGGGACTAACACAAGTTTTGTCTGAAGGAAGGGTATTATTATTTTTTTTAACACAGAGTTAAAGGAACTTTCTCTCAAATACCGAGCTAAAGTTCTCCTGGTTGCGCTTGACCCGCTCCATCTCGGGGGTGACAGGGAGGGGCGTCCCCTGGCTCAGGTTCTCTTTGTACAGAATCTGTGCACACAGAACAGTCAGGTCAGCCTGGATCCTTTGTTTAGGTAGACTCAGCTTTTCCATTAGGCTCTAAAATTTTTGCTTGCTTAAGGGACTATTGTAGGAAGTATAACATGTTAGAATCAAATGGTGAGTAAGAATCTGGGAAAAAGAATAATTCAGTTGTTTCTTTTTTTTTTAATTTTGTTAAACTGATTATTTTAAAGGGACTAACACAAGTTTTGTCTGAAGGAAGGGTATTATTATTTTTTTTAACACAGAGTTAAAGGAACTTTCTCTCAAATACCGAGCTAAAGTTCTCCTGGTTGCGCTTGACCCGCTCCATCTCGGGGGTGACAGGGAGGGGCGTCCCCTGGCTCAGGTTCTCTTTGTACAGAATCTGTGCACACAGAACAGTCAGGTCAGCCTGGATCCTTTGTTTAGGTAGACTCAGCTTTTCCATTAGGCTCTAAAAATTTTTTTGCTTGCTTAAGGGACTATTGTAGGAAGTATAACATGTTAGAATCAAATGGTGAGTAAGAATCTGGGAAAAAGAATAATTCAGTTGTTTCTTTTTTCTTTTTAATTTTGTTAAACTGATTATTTTAAAGGAACTAACACAAGTTTTGTCTGAAGGAAGGGTATTATTATTTTTTTTAATACAGAGTTAAAGGAGTTTTCTCTCAAATACCGAGCTAAAGTTCTCCTGGTTGCGCTTGACCCGCTCCATCTCGGGGGTGACGGGGAGGGGCGTCCCCTGGCTCAGGTTCTCTTTGTACAGAATCTGTGCACACAAAACAGTCAGGTCAGCCTGGATCCTTTGTCTAGGTAGACTTAGCTTTTATATTAGGCTCTAAAAATATTTTTGTTCTCATACTGACATGAAATAGGCCTAAGTAATTTTAAGAAATAAAACAAGTATAGATCCATTTTGGACATTTCATCACGCACAGTAATGCGGTCTGTCTCTAAGTGGCATTAATACCAACAAAGCTGCCCAGAGTGCAGGCAGGAGTCACTTCCATAGATACTATCATCAGATACTACCAAAACACCCAAATGAACTTTTTGGCCAACCCAAATACTTATCTAGGCCTTCTCTCCAAGTTAACTGAAATTCATATGCATAATGAGCTACTGGTAATTCTCTGTGAGGAAGCCAAAAAGAAGGGGGGAGGAAGGAATTTGGAGAATAAAATAAGTAAGTATTAAAAGCTAAATAAATATTGGCTTTCAATATCATAAAACTATTCCAAAAAAGGCTCACTATATCTCTTGTAATATATAAAACATAGCTGAGCCACGTATACTTGTATTTATGAGTTACTGTGAATTGCTAAGTTGTCTTTGAAATGAAAACATTCAAGAATCACATTCTTTTAAGAAATGCTGCAAACACAAAATACATCAAACAGGGCCACAATAAATACAAGTAAAATTCTAGTTAACACTGTGCTTTGGAAGGTGTGTTAGATATTGCTTTTGACTTTGTGTCCCAAAAGTTAGAAACATCTACTGTTATCCAAGGATTTGAGGAATGAAACACTATGTATTACAGGTTTTTAAGGAACATGGTAAATAGCTATGTTTTAGGAAAAACAGTGTTAAAATTTCACACCAGAACTAAAACAAATACTACATTAGATTTGAGTTGAAAACTGAGGTAATATTTGGTATCATTATGTTCATTATATGAATTTAGTACTTTTATGGGAAGAAAATTATATATTGATAATGTGTTAAGAAGACTATTTTAAATAACAATTAAGGGATTTTTATAATTTCTCCCCTAAGAAATACCGAGCTAAAGTTCTCCTGGTTTGGCGCTTGACCCGCTCCATCTCGGGGGTGACGGGGAGGGGCGTCCCCTGGCTCAGGTTCTCTTTGTACAGAATCTGTGCACACAAAACAGTCAGGTCAGCCTGGATCCTTTGTCTAGGTAGACTTAGCTTTTATATTAGGCTCTAAAAATATTTTTGTTCTCATACTGACATGAAATAGGCCTAAGTAATTTTAAGAAATAAAACAAGTATAGATCCATTTTGGACATTTCATCACGCACAGTAATGCGGTCTGTCTCTAAGTGGCATTAATACCAACAAAGCTGCCCAGAGTGCAGGCAGGAGTCACTTCCATAGATACTATCATCAGATACTACCAAAACACCCAAATGAACTTTTTGGCCAACCCAAATACTTATCTAGGCCTTCTCTCCAAGTTAACTGAAATTCATATGCATAATGAGCTACTGGTAATTCTCTGTGAGGAAGCCAAAAAGAAGGGGGGAGGAAGGAATTTGGAGAATAAAATAAGTAAGTATTAAAAGCTAAATAAATATTGGCTTTCAATATCATAAAACTATTCCAAAAAAGGCTCACTATATCTCTTGTAATATATAAAACATAGCTGAGCCACGTATACTTGTATTTATGAGTTACTGTGAATTGCTAAGTTGTCTTTGAAATGAAAACATTCAAGAATCACATTCTTTTAAGAAATGCTGCAAACACAAAATACATCAAACAGGGCCACAATAAATACAAGTAAAATTCTAGTTAACACTGTGCTTTGGAAGGTGTGTTAGATATTGCTTTTGACTTTGTGTCCCAAAAGTTAGAAACATCTACTGTTATCCAAGGATTTGAGGAATGAAACACTATGTATTACAGGTTTTTAAGGAACATGGTAAATAGCTATGTTTTAGGAAAAACAGTGTTAAAATTTCACACCAGAACTAAAACAAATACTACATTAGATTTGAGTTGAAAACTGAGGTAATATTTGGTATCATTATGTTCATTATATGAATTTAGTACTTTTATGGGAAGAAAATTATATATTGATAATGTGTTAAGAAGACTATTTTAAATAACAATTAAGGGATTTTTATAATTTCTCCCCTAAGAAATACCGAGCTAAAGTTCTCTTGATTGCGTTTGACTCTCTCCATCTCTGGAGTGATAGGTGTGGGGGTTCCTTTCCCCAAATTTTCTTTGTACAAAACCTGTGAGATACAAGAAAGTATCCAAAAGACATTCAAAACAAGCACAAAGTAGGGGCTGGGGGTTGTGTGAGGAGGGAGTTTTTAGTGAGTTATATTTAGCGAGACTAATGCTTTTACTTTTTACTTCACATTAAGGATAAATTACTCTGCCAACTCTGGGAATGAAAAAGAAGAGCACTGAGTTACAGGATAGGAATGTAATCATGAGGAATATTGTGTTAATTCCATTTACTGTATTTCAGATCTAAGTGATCACACCAGTCAGTCACCAAGAGGGTTAAAATACTTCAGAAAAGTAAGTCATTTTGGGTAGATGGTTTTGGTCAGGTGGTAACACACATACACACAGACAGTTGTTAAAATGTTACTTTTTTTAAAAAAAGGATGGATTATTCTAGTAATTTTTTTAAATGGGAAATTAAATTTCTTAATTGATATATTTGTAAATACCGAGCTAAAGTTCTCTTGATTGCGTTTGACTCTCTCAATCTCTGGAGTGGCAGGGGTTGGAATGCCTGTTCCCAGGTTCTCTTTGTACAAAACCTGTAGAAGATAATTAAACATCTAAAAATGTAAAATGACCACAAATCCTCTGGATTATAGCTACAGGACTGCTATCTGGTGGAAACTCACAGAAACAATCTAGCTTTCAAAACATGACGTCAAGGAATAAGGAATGATATGCCACAAATATATTTATTTTCTCTCTTCAAAGGTAGTAACTCTACTACCTTGAAGATGGTACCTTGAATACATTCCTAAACTGCATTAAATAGTGCTAATACAGTCAACAACAAAAAGATCTAACCACTTCATAGCATCTACTATCAGTCCCTTGATACAGGGACTACACAGCTTGATACAGGGACTACACAGTAGATTTCTACATAATATAAACAGGTGGCTTGGTTTAAATTTTTCTAATCAATCATGTCATCTCTACTTTCAGAATTGTTGAGAATTTTGTTTTGTGTTTCTTCTGAAAATTCCAGCTGGTCTTCAGTCTGTAAGGTACCCTTAGTGTAAGGTGACAAACAGTTTATTTTTCCAGGAAGAGCATCTTTCTCTTAAATTTTTACTCATGATTGCTGGATCTTGTAAATTGGTATTTTTAAACAGGGAGGAGTCCAAAGGACTGTAAGTGGTAACGAAATAAGTGAGGAACTTCCAGAGCCTCTTGGCATCCTCTCTCCTTCTCAGTGTTTAGGCCAAAACTTCTAAAGGAAGGAGGGAATTCTTTTTAAATGGATGGATGCTATGTTGTACTAGAGCACAGGCTGGGGAGCAGGACAGAAAACCTGGGAGTTTGTCACAAATTAACTCCTAAAATCATCGACACAATAGTACTGATACCTCTGTTTTGCTAGAAAACTTTGAGATCTTTAAAATCTACCATGTTTGTACAAAGTTGTATTTCTTAACTAGTATGGACCATGGAAAGAAAACCAGAGAAAGCAAGAACGCATGCATGTGACTGGAAGGAGCAGAGGCGCCGGGGGGCTGGCTTTCCTGGATAAGTGGACACATGCGATTCTAAACACAGCTTGTCACCACAGGGAGCCAGGGTCTAAGCAGAGAATGCAAAGGGAATGCGGTCTAAATGATACAAATGACTTGCAAGAGAAACAGCCAGTGTTCTCTAAGGGAAATTTAATGAGCGCTCAGGCCTCCAGGGACCAGGGAAATCTCGTAGGATCCTCGCCTTTTGTTGGCCATAAACTATTTCCCAGACTGCACACTGTCTTTGGCTAGTAGTCAGCAACTGCTTAGAAATGACTCTTGGATGGAAAGGCTGGGTGCATACTGGGAGGATAAGGTGCAGGTATAGGTGGGCCTAGCTGGACAGAGGTCAGGAGAAACACGTGATATACCTGATATTTAAAGTGGGGTAGGTCCCCCCCAACATACCTGTAGACACTGTACACCTTACGATATACCTTTGAGGGTAGGTGACAACCAGCACCCTCAGAACAGTCTCACAAGGGGAGAGCGGAGGGATGGAGAAAGCTACCTCAGAAAATCCTGAGGTATATATACACGCTTGTTTGTATTACTTTCATGGTTGTTTTTTTTTTAATTTTGGCCCTTTTTTCATGTAAGGTACCCTTAGTGTAAGGTGACAAACAGTTTATTTTTCCAGGAAGAGCATCTTTCTCTTAAATTTTTACTCATGATTGCTGGATCTTGTAAATTGGTATTTTTAAACAGGGAGGAGTCCAAAGGACTGTAAGTGGTAACGAAATAAGTGAGGAACTTCCAGAGCCTCTTGGCATCCTCTCTCCTTCTCAGTGTTTAGGCCAAAACTTCTAAAGGAAGGAGGGAATTCTTTTTAAATGGATGGATGCTATGTTGTACTAGAGCACAGGCTGGGGAGCAGGACAGAAAACCTGGGAGTTTGTCACAAATTAACTCCTAAAATCATCGACACAATAGTACTGATACCTCTGTTTTGCTAGAAAACTTTGAGATCTTTAAAAATCTACCATGTTTGTACAAAGTTGTATTTCTTAACTAGTATGGACCATGGAAAGAAAACCAGAGAAAGCAAGAACGCATGCATGTGACTGGAAGGAGCAGAGGCGCCGGGGGGCTGGCTTTCCTGGATAAGTGGACACATGCGATTCTAAACACAGCTTGTCACCACAGGAGCCAGGGTCTAAGCAGAGAATGCAAAGGGAATGCGGTCTAAATGATACAAATGACTTGCAAGAGAAACAGCCAGTGTTCTCTAAGGGAAATTTAATGAGCGCTCAGGCCTCCAGGGACCAGGGAAATCTCGTAGGATCCTCGCCTTTTGTTGGCCATAAACTATTTCCCAGACTGCACACTGTCTTTGGCTAGTAGTCAGCAACTGCTTAGAAATGACTCTTGGATGGAAAGGCTGGGTGCATACTGGGAGGATAAGGTGCAGGTATAGGTGGGCCTAGCTGGACAGAGGTCAGGAGAAACACGTGATATACCTGATATTTAAAGTGGGGTAGGTCCCCCCCAACATACCTGTAGACACTGTACACCTTACGATATACCTTTGAGGGTAGGTGACAACCAGCACCCTCAGAACAGTCTCACAAGGGGAGAGCGGAGGGATGGGAGAAAGCTACCTCAGAAAATCCTGAGGTATATATACACGCTTGTTTGTATTACTTTCATGGTTGTTTTTTTTTTTTTTTAATTTTGGCCTCTTTCATTGATTTTTTATCCATTTATTTTCATCCATCTTATTCTTTGGCCTATGTGAGCCTCCCATCACAGTGGCCTCTCTCGCTGCAGAGCCCCAGGTCTGGGTGCACAGGCTCCAAAGCTCTGACTTCCAATTGGACACACCAGTCCAGCTGCTCTGCAGCACGTGGGATCCTCCTGGGCCAGGGATCGAACTGGTGCCCCTTGCACTGCACTGCAGTAGAGGGACTCTCTACTGACTGGACCACCAAGGAAGCCCTTTTATGTTTATATGTATATGCTTTTGATTAATTTGAGATCATCCTAATAACCTTATTACTGTAGTCAGCACATTTTCGGAACTGCACATATAATGATTAACCATGAAGCCAAGTTCCTTCTGCTCCCTGATTATGTAGACAGATGTTTATTTGATTTTAAACTGCACTGCCCCTCACAGGGGAGGGAGGGTTGTCCTGGGAAGCCTGTAGAAGGAGGAAGAGGAGAGACAAGCAAGCCAGCACGGGGAGGGGACATTACCGAGCTGATGTGCTTCTGTGTCTCCTTGACGCGCTTCACTTCAGGCAGGTCTGGGATGGGGGTTCCTTGTCCAATCGCCTCCTTATACTTCACCTGCAGGTATACAAATGGGAATCTGTGCCTGTGTTTGGTAAGTAGCCCTGCAGGGTGCAAAGTCCCCGTTTAAAGAACCACCTCTATACTTAGCAGGAATGGGGCCACATGCTGATCCTAGGTCAGAGGAAAACCATGGGGAGACAAGGATACTCGGGTTCTCTCTGGTCTCTTTAGGGGTGGGATCCTTCTCTTCCCTGAGGTCTCCCCTGTGTTATACCCACAGTTCACCTGCTGAAGATGGACACACGCCCACCCAGGAAGAGCCGTTCTCTCTCACATCTGAGGCTTTCTCACAAGTGACAAGGATGCCCACTTTAACCCTCGTGTTTCTACAGAGTAATGTTCTGACTCTTTCCCTACAACCTCCACCTTATCATTGCCCCTCATCCTCTGTAAACTCCTATTTACCCTTGTATTCAGAATTGAGCTCAGTTCTCTACTGAGATCTCTTTTTCCCCTGTATTGCAATTGTCCTGATTTTTTAACTGAACTACTCTCCATGTTTTGACAGGGCTCTCATTTTGCATATCTAATCAGCCCTTATGAAAACGGCCTTGTAGCTGCATTATGAGAGGACCCTTATTTTAGCAACTTTAGCTGTTTCTGGTGACAAAGGCTTTGAGTGAAGCTCAGCCATTGCTGTAGATCATCAAAGCAAGACAAAAAATATTGAAAGTGAGTCCCAATGTGGGCGTCTTTACCGAGCTAATGTGGTCCTGGGTTTGCTTCACTCTCATCATCTCGGGTGTCTTTCCAATCGCTGTTCCTGGTGAGACATCCTCTTTATACAAAACCTGGGTATTCAGAAGTAGGACAGTGTTACACATAAGAAAGGAAAACCCAGCCATTCCTGGAGAAAGACTAGGAAGCATGGCTTCTGTGAAAACAAAAGACACTAGAGAATGTTCTTAGTCAAGCGCTGGAGTGTCTTCTGCATCAGCACCAGTTACTCAACCCACGTATACCACACACAACACTTTTCAGACCGGGAGATCTCTTTTAAGATTATCATTCTGTATTAATATATGATGAGAAAAGTCAGGAAATGTTGATTAAAGAACCCTCTAGTGTGAAACACAAAATCCATTAAATAAATACAAAGTCAGTCAGTTATTTTGGGGAAGGGTAATGAATCACAGTGTCAAAAAGAAATCCATCTTCTTGGAGCAAGATGACATGTGTTACTGCTCTGGGATTAAAAAAGTTATAAAGAAAAGCTCTTTTGTTAGCAGATCAAAACTGTTATTTCAAACAGTCTCTGGAGTGATGGTTTTAAAGCAGATTATGGGGAATTTTAACAACTGCTAGCATTAACTAGGGAGGTTAGATGTTAATTGTCTGAATTAACATGAGGCTAGTATATTTTTAAAGAAGAGTTGAAATTATTAGATTAGCATTAAATGAAAATAAATAGTGAATATACCGATCTTTTTTTTCTTTAACACGCAGTATTCCACCTTATCATTGCCCCTCATCCTCTGTAAACTCCTATTTACCCTTGTATTCAGAATTGAGCTCAGTTCTCTACTGAGATCTCTTTTTCCCCTGTATTGCAATTGTCCTGATTTTTTAACTGAACTACTCTCCATGTTTTGACAGGGCTCTCATTTTGCATATCTAATCAGCCCTTATGAAAACGGCCTTGTAGCTGCATTATGAGAGGACCCTTATTTTAGCAACTTTAGCTGTTTCTGGTGACAAAGGCTTTGAGTGAAGCTCAGCCATTGCTGTAGATCATCAAAGCAAGACAAAAAATATTGAAAGTGAGTCCCAATGTGGGCGTCTTTACCGAGCTAATGTGGTCCTGGGTTTGCTTCACTCTCATCATCTCGGGTGTCTTTCCAATCGCTGTTCCTGGTGAGACATCCTCTTTATACAAAACCTGGGTATTCAGAAGTAGGACAGTGTTACACATAAGAAAGGAAAACCCAGCCATTCCTGGAGAAAGACTAGGAAGCATGGCTTCTGTGAAAACAAAAGACACTAGAGAATGTTCTTAGTCAAGCGCTGGAGTGTCTTCTGCATCAGCACCAGTTACTCAACCCACGTATACCACACACAACACTTTTCAGACCGGGAGATCTCTTTTAAGATTATCATTCTGTATTAATATATGATGAGAAAAGTCAGGAAATGTTGATTAAAGAACCCTCTAGTGTGAAACACAAAATCCATTAAATAAATACAAAGTCAGTCAGTTATTTTGGGGAAGGGTAATGAATCACAGTGTCAAAAAGAAATCCATCTTCTTGGAGCAAGATGACATGTGTTACTGCTCTGGGATTAAAAAAGTTATAAAGAAAAGCTCTTTTGTTAGCAGATCAAAACTGTTATTTCAAACAGTCTCTGGAGTGATGGTTTTAAAGCAGATTATGGGGAATTTTAACAACTGCTAGCATTAACTAGGGAGGTTAGATGTTAATTGTCTGAATTAACATGAGGCTAGTATATTTTTAAAGAAGAGTTGAAATTATTAGATTAGCATTAAATGAAAATAAATAGTGAATATACCGAGCTGAAATTCTTTTGGTTTTCTTTAACACGCAGTATTTCTGGCGTGTCTTGAACAACTGTAATTTTTCCTTTACTGTTTTTAAGGTCATACTGGTATTGGAGCTATGAAGAAAGATAAACATCTTGTTAAGATTTCAACATTGTTTTATTTATTTTTAATTGTCCTGTGTTGTGTAAGGGAAGTCAAATCCTTATTTTTAAAAAATAGTTTCTGCTACAAGATCTCAATAATCATAGATAGCCAATGAGAAATTATTCAGTAAGAATTTTGGGGAGAAACTAAATTTTAAAAACCCTAAGAGTAGGGTTTTTGTTTTGTTTTTAACAAAACCCATATCCCTTGCCTAGAATTAACTTTGAAAAAGATGTCACCACCAGTGGAAGATGGTGACAGTTGATACTCAGTGACAGGAAGGCACCAACAAAGTGAGAGAGGATTTGGGATTGAGACCTATGGGGAGCCACGAGGAGGCTGGAGCACACGCCTCCCGGGCAGGGACAGGAGGTGTGGAGGACCGCTGCAGGCCAGATACCCAAGCATGTGTGCCCAGAGGCGTCCTTCTTGCCATACCTCCTCCCGGGGCCCAGTGAGCTCTGTTTAGATTCAGTAAATACTCACAAGGCTGAAGTTCTTCTGGTTCTCCCGGACCCTCTGCATCTCTGGGGTGTCCAAAACGGTCTCATAATATGACATACACTTCTCTGCGTCTTCCTTGTACTTTTTCTGGAAATAAGATCCCAAGAAATAAGGATGGTCAACAACACAGGGATATGGACCAATGGGACCTAAAATAGCCTTTCCTGCTCAGCAGAGGAAAAGTCTTTTGTACACTTCTTTGACCATTTAAGGATGCTAAGGGAGTTATGAAGTAGAGCCCTGTGGTTCAGTGAACGCCAGGCCTCTTCTTTCCAGGAGAACGGAGCCCAGGCACTGAATAGGACCCACTGTCATGGCAAAGCTGGCCGAGGGACCAGTCCACATGAGGGGAGCTGACAGCCCTGAGGCTCCCGGCAGAGACAAGGGGATGCCTATGGCTGAACTAGATGGAGCCAGACTATCCAACAGGCAAAGTGGAGTTGAAATTATTAGATTAGCATTAAATGAAAATAAATAGTGAATATACCGAGCTGAAATTCTTTTGGTTTTCTTTAACACGCAGTATTTCTGGCGTGTCTTGAACAACTGTAATTTTTCCTTTACTGTTTTTAAGGTCATACTGGTATTGGAGCTATGAAGAAAGATAAACATCTTGTTAAGATTTCAACATTGTTTTATTTATTTTTAATTGTCCTGTGTTGTGTAAGGGAAGTCAAATCCTTATTTTTAAAAAATAGTTTCTGCTACAAGATCTCAATAATCATAGATAGCCAATGAGAAATTATTCAGTAAGAATTTTGGGGAGAAACTAAATTTTAAAAACCCTAAGAGTAGGGTTTTTGTTTTGTTTTTAACAAAACCCATATCCCTTGCCTAGAATTAACTTTGAAAAAGATGTCACCACCAGTGGAAGATGGTGACAGTTGATACTCAGTGACAGGAAGGCACCAACAAAGTGAGAGAGGATTTGGGATTGAGACCTATGGGGAGCCACGAGGAGGCTGGAGCACACGCCTCCCGGGCAGGGACAGGAGGTGTGGAGGACCGCTGCAGGCCAGATACCCAAGCATGTGTGCCCAGAGGCGTCCTTCTTGCCATACCTCCTCCCGGGGCCCAGTGAGCTCTGTTTAGATTCAGTAAATACTCACAAGGCTGAAGTTCTTCTGGTTCTCCCGGACCCTCTGCATCTCTGGGGTGTCCAAAACGGTCTCATAATATGACATACACTTCTCTGCGTCTTCCTTGTACTTTTTCTGGAAATAAGATCCCAAGAAATAAGGATGGTCAACAACACAGGGATATGGACCAATGGGACCTAAAATAGCCTTTCCTGCTCAGCAGAGGAAAAGTCTTTTGTACACTTCTTTGACCATTTAAGGATGCTAAGGGAGTTATGAAGTAGAGCCCTGTGGTTCAGTGAACGCCAGGCCTCTTCTTTCCAGGAGAACGGAGCCCAGGCACTGAATAGGACCCACTGTCATGGCAAAGCTGGCCGAGGGACCAGTCCACATGAGGGGAGCTGACAGCCCTGAGGCTCCCGGCAGAGACAAGGGGATGCCTATGGCTGAACTAGATGGAGCCAGACTATCCAACAGGCAAAGTGGAGAAAAGCTGGAGGGTGGAGAGCCATCGGCAGGGTCTCCTGAATGCCAGTCCTGGCTTGGTGACAAGGATATTTTCACTGAGCTGTGAACAATAGCACTAAGCCAGCAGCCAGGCTCAGCAAGAGCTTCCAGGGTGGGACCAGGAGATCTACATTCCTAGGTACATGTATGAAGTACATTCAGGACTGCTTTAGAACTCACTGATAAGATGACAAGCAAAAATTCTAAATTTGGGACTACTCAAATTTCAGAATCCTGATTAGCAGTGAAGATTAAAACAAATGAGTCTCTCTCCTGGTCGGTGAAGGACATCTTTCTTTTCTTTTCTTTTTATATTTATTTAACTGCATCAGGTTTTGGTTTCGGCATGTGGGATCTAGTTCCCTGACCAGGTATCGAACCTGGGCCCCTGCCTTGGGAGCTCAGAGTCTTAGCCACTGGGCCATCAGGGAAGCCCAACATCTTTCTTTTCTTTATCTCTTTGTAGGAAGATAGTTAACCATCAGGAAGAATCAGGATTAGATTGTGTGGTTAGTGCTGAGGATATAATCTCAATCTTGTTAAAGAAGCAGATAATCAAATGTGGGACTTTGTTTCCAACAGGCTTGCACACAAATTTCACATCCACATTTTAAGAGACTGTTTCACTATGGGTGCTTACTCATGCCTGTTTGGCCGTCGTCAAAAAGACAAGAGATAACGTGCTGGTGAGGATAGTACCCGGCTGGTGGAACTATAAGATGGTTTTGCCACTATGGAAAGCAGTGTAGAGGGTTCACAAAAATTAAAAACAGAACTACCATGGGATCCAGTAATTCCACTTCTGGCAACATATCTAAAGGATATAAATACACTAACTTGAAGAGATACCTGTACTTTCTTGTTCATAGCAACATTAAAGAACCTACGTGTCATTGGAAACAACCTAAGTGTCTGTCAACAGATGATGGATAAAAAATATTGTGGTATATATGTGTAATTATGGCTGATTTGTATTGCTGTATGGTGGAAACCTATACAACATTGTAAAGGAGTTATCCTCCAATGTAAAAGGTTGTGGTATATTTGTGCAATGCAATAATGTGGATTCTTTACTGTCTGAGCCACCAGGGAAGCCCATGGGTAGCCTGTCCCTTCTCCAGGGGATCTTCCCAACTCAGGGATCAAGCTGGGGTCTCCACTATTGAAGGCGGATTCTTCACCAGCTGAGCTACAAGGGAATCCCAATATTCAGGCCTAGAAACAGAGAATTCTGCCATCTGCAACAACGTGGGTGTAGGTGGAGGGCATTACACTAAGTGAAATAAGCCAGAGAAAGACAAATACTGTATGATCTCACCTGTCTGTCGAATCTGGAAGCAAACTCATAGAAAAGGTGATCAGATTTGTGGTTACTAGAGGTGAGAGTTGAGGGTGAAGTGGAATTGGAGAAACTGGGTCAAAAATGACAGATGTCCAGTTATAAAATAAATACATACTAGTGATAATAATGTATAACATGACAACTGTAGTTAATACTGCTGCTTGATATATGGAAGTTGTTGAGAGACTAAATCCTCAAGGGTTCTCATCACAAGGAAAATACTGTTTTCCTTTCTTTTGCTTCCTCTTTTTACTGTATCTATGAGATGACGGATGCTTACTAAACTTATTGAGGTAATCATTTCACAATAAATATAAGCCAAGCCATTACACTGTACACTTTAAACTTATAAAGTGATATATGTCAATTTTATCTCAGTAAAACTGAAAAAATAACTTTTTTTTTTTAGAAAGGATTTCTTTTTTTTAACTTTCATTTATTTATTTTTGGCTGTGCTGGATCTTTGTTGATGTGTGGGTTTAGCTGCTCTGAGGTATGTGGGATCTTCCCAGATCAGGGATCAAACCTGTGCATTGGTAGACGAGTTCTTATCTACTGAGCCACAAGGAAAGCCCTGAAAAAATAATTTTTAAAAAATGTGCATGCACGTGTGCAGTCAGTCGAGTCTGACTCTTTGTGACTCCATGGACTGCAGCCTTCTAGGCGCCCCTGTGAACAATGATGATTTGTGGTATATATGTGTAATTATGGCTGATTTGTATTGCTGTATGGTGGAAACCTATACAACATTGTAAAGGAGTTATCCTCCAATGTAAAAGGTTGTGGTATATTTGTGCAATGCAATAATGTGGATTCTTTACTGTCTGAGCCACCAGGGAAGCCCATGGGTAGCCTGTCCCTTCTCCAGGGGATCTTCCCAACTCAGGGATCAAGCTGGGGTCTCCACTATTGAAGGCGGATTCTTCACCAGCTGAGCTACAAGGGAATCCCAATATTCAGGCCTAGAAACAGAGAATTCTGCCATCTGCAACAACGTGGGTGTAGGTGGAGGGCATTACACTAAGTGAAATAAGCCAGAGAAAGACAAATACTGTATGATCTCACCTGTCTGTCGAATCTGGAAGCAAACTCATAGAAAAGGTGATCAGATTTGTGGTTACTAGAGGTGAGAGTTGAGGGTGAAGTGGAATTGGAGAAACTGGGTCAAAAATGACAGATGTCCAGTTATAAAATAAATACATACTAGTGATAATAATGTATAACATGACAACTGTAGTTAATACTGCTGCTTGATATATGGAAGTTGTTGAGAGACTAAATCCTCAAGGGTTCTCATCACAAGGAAAATACTGTTTTCCTTTCTTTTGCTTCCTCTTTTTACTGTATCTATGAGATGACGGATGCTTACTAAACTTATTGAGGTAATCATTTCACAATAAATATAAGCCAAGCCATTACACTGTACACTTTAAACTTATAAAGTGATATATGTCAATTTTATCTCAGTAAAACTGAAAAAATAACTTTTTTTTTTTAGAAAGGATTTCTTTTTTTTAACTTTCATTTATTTATTTTTGGCTGTGCTGGATCTTTGTTGATGTGTGGGTTTAGCTGCTCTGAGGTATGTGGGATCTTCCCAGATCAGGGATCAAACCTGTGCATTGGTAGACGAGTTCTTATCTACTGAGCCACAAGGAAAGCCCTGAAAAAATAATTTTTAAAAAATGTGCATGCACGTGTGCAGTCAGTCGAGTCTGACTCTTTGTGACTCCATGGACTGCAGCCTTCTAGGCGCCCCTGTCCATGGGATTCTCCAGGCAAGAATACTGGAGTGGGTTGCCATGCTCTCCTCCTGGGAATCTTCTCAACTCAAGGATCGAATGCAGGTCTCCCACATTACAGGTGAATTGTTTATCATCTGAGCCACAAGGGAAGCCTAATACTAGAGGAGATAGTCTATCCCTTCCCAGGGAATCTTCCCAACCCAGGGATCAAACCCACGTTTCTTGTATTTCCTTCACTGGCAGGCAGATTCTTTACTACAGGTACCACCTGGGAAGCCCTTAAAAACTTGTAGGTGATACCATTTAAGAGTTCTTCGGTACCTTAAAATTCCCTCTTGTTTTAATTCTGATACCAAAATCTCAGTTCTGATCTCAACCTTGCATCATAGATGAATCCCTTCTTTTCCACTAGGCAAAACTGATTTGGAGGAATCTCCTTCAGTATTAATGGAAAGACATGTTCTTTGTGATTGGGGTCAATATTTGATATTCTGATAAATGTCCTTACCTGGCTTGAGAGGTTTTTGACTTGCTGGGCATGAATGATCTCTGGAGTATCAACCACAGAAGTGAAATTGGCTTTTTCCATTTCTGCCGATTGCTTATACTTAATCTGGAAAAAGACGTCCATCATTTGGGTAAATGTTTACAATGTGCACAACACTTGTTGGCTCAGTTTGACTCAGAGGTGACTAATATTTCTTTTTTAAAAGAGATATTTGCTAGCCCACATTTTTTCCTATTGTGTGCATAGCTTTATACGAAAGAAATTCTGAAAGAAAGATCGAGTCCTACCTGTTGAGAGACTTTCTATCTACTTGGGTGGGAGTGGCTGGGGGAGGGGTGTTGGGCAGGGTTTGGGGAGACCTGAGGGGTTGGGCAGGGAGGAGAGAGACAATCAACAGATAGTAAGGCATCAGTTGCTTTTGGAAGAGCTGGGAGGACAGATAAGAGCAGACCTGGCAGGTCCCTGATCCTCTCATCAGAATGAACTCCACCACGTGAGTGTTTAAGGATGCCACCACATGCGTCTGACTGTACCTGAAAAAGGGACAAAACTGTGTTCTTTTTTTGTGCATGCACGTGTGCAGTCAGTCGAGTCTGACTCTTTGTGACTCCATGGACTGCAGCCTTCTAGGCGCCCCTGTCCATGGGATTCTCCAGGCAAGAATACTGGAGTGGGTTGCCATGCTCTCCTCCTGGGAATCTTCTCAACTCAAGGATCGAATGCAGGTCTCCCACATTACAGGTGAATTGTTTATCATCTGAGCCACAAGGGAAGCCTAATACTAGAGGAGATAGTCTATCCCTTCCCAGGGAATCTTCCCAACCCAGGGATCAAACCCACGTTTCTTGTATTTCCTTCACTGGCAGGCAGATTCTTTACTACAGGTACCACCTGGGAAGCCCTTAAAAACTTGTAGGTGATACCATTTAAGAGTTCTTCGGTACCTTAAAATTCCCTCTTGTTTTAATTCTGATACCAAAATCTCAGTTCTGATCTCAACCTTGCATCATAGATGAATCCCTTCTTTTCCACTAGGCAAAACTGATTTGGAGGAATCTCCTTCAGTATTAATGGAAAGACATGTTCTTTGTGATTGGGGTCAATATTTGATATTCTGATAAATGTCCTTACCTGGCTTGAGAGGTTTTTGACTTGCTGGGCATGAATGATCTCTGGAGTATCAACCACAGAAGTGAAATTGGCTTTTTCCATTTCTGCCGATTGCTTATACTTAATCTGGAAAAAGACGTCCATCATTTGGGTAAATGTTTACAATGTGCACAACACTTGTTGGCTCAGTTTGACTCAGAGGTGACTAATATTTCTTTTTTAAAAGAGATATTTGCTAGCCCACATTTTTTCCTATTGTGTGCATAGCTTTATACGAAAGAAATTCTGAAAGAAAGATCGAGTCCTACCTGTTGAGAGACTTTCTATCTACTTGGGTGGGAGTGGCTGGGGGAGGGGTGTTGGGCAGGGTTTGGGGAGACCTGAGGGGTTGGGCAGGGAGGAGAGAGACAATCAACAGATAGTAAGGCATCAGTTGCTTTTGGAAGAGCTGGGAGGACAGATAAGAGCAGACCTGGCAGGTCCCTGATCCTCTCATCAGAATGAACTCCACCACGTGAGTGTTTAAGGATGCCACCACATGCGTCTGACTGTACCTGACCAACAAGTAAAATAATGGGACAAAACTGTGTTCTTAAATTTGTTTTTTAGTATAGTTTTTATTATTATTATTTTTTAAATTTTGGCCTCTTATTGTTTTTTTAATTTATTTATTTTCATCCATCTTTATTCTTTGGCCTGTGTGAGCCTCCCATTACAGTGGCCTCTCTCACTGCAGAGCACCAGCTCTGGGCTCATGCCTCCAGAGTGTTGGCTCGTAATTGGGCACACTGGTCCAGCAGCTCCGTGGCATATGGTATGTTCCCCAGTCAGGGATCGAACCAGTGCCCCTTGCACTGCAAGGTGGACTCTTTACCCACCGGACCACCAGGGAAGCCCCCACCTTTTTTTAAAAAAAAAGAAAGACTGACATGGAACACTGACCTGGCTAGCAATATCTGTAGCATTCCTGGCTCTCAGGAAGTCGGGAGTTTCATTGGCCATGGCATTCAGGCCTCTTCCTTTGACTTCCAGCTCCAGGTCTTTCTTGTATTCTTTCTATAGTAGCATTAAAAGAAAATGTTAGTCACTTTCATACCAAGTGAATACAGAGCACAGAGCACGCCGCCTCCATTGTTGGTGTCCCCTTCACCCCGCCTGTGGTAGGAAAGAGTGGTGGCACAGAGGACCACTCCAGGAGACGTCTACTCATGCCTGATCTCCTGGAACACTTTCAGGCATCCACCCCTTAGAGAATTAGGGTATAATGCAAATTTTAAATCTGGTTCGGTACATCAAAGATTACATAAAAGATGAGGTGCCTACCCCTCCACTGTGGTGTCTTTATTTAAATGGGCACAACAAATGTATCAAGATTAAATCAAAAGCTATTAGATAAACAACAGGTTATAATAGCCACTCTGGAAACAGTCTGTTAAGAACTTGAGATCTTTTATGTAATGATTAATACTCATGTTGAAAAGAATCTGAAATTCAAAAACTCATCATTTTTTAAAAATGCCACTTGACTAGGAAGGAGAAAATGCTGGGTTGATTCTGGGCATGCAGCCGGCCGTGTGCCCACCTCGTTGAGGATCTGGGTGGCGTTCTTTGCTCTTAGCATATCAGGCGTGTCTTCCATCTCACTGAGACCCTTCCCACGGATGCTTTCCTCTAGATCTTTCCTGTACTCTTTCTATGGCACAAAACACAAGCAACAGTACTGAGAAGAGAACCTGGATTGTTTCTCTTTGGTGAAGAGGCTCCCACCAAGAAACAAACTCAAAACAAAACAAAGAAAACCTTCCAATTTTAAACAGTTACAGTTCAGTCAATAAAGAATGAATAAAGGCAGGGTATAAGCTTCATCAGTTAATACCCAATATCCAATAAACTCAAAATTAATAGAATGCTAAGGTAAGCATATTTTATTAGGTGTTCAGTTAAAAGAATTAGGAGAATTAACATGGGTAATAGATTAGGTGGTAGTATCAAACACATGGAAACCCAGTTTGGAACCCAGAGAGTTAGGCTGTGGTGAAAATGGTATAGGAACATATTGATGAGTGTCATTAGTGCCATTATTTGGGTCAGGAGGGAAAGAGAAGACCGAGGGGGCACTACCTCGCTGGCTATTTTGGTTGCGTATTTGACATGTAATAGAGCTGGCGTGACCTCCAGACCCGTCAGGTTTCTGCCTTTGATGGACTCTTCATAATCTTTCCTATATTCTTTCTAATGTAAGTAGGGAGGAAAGGCAAGTTAAGAAAGAATGTTTATTGCAACTGATCTCTCAACCCTAGGAAGAAAAGAATTACTTTTTTGGGTATGGCTTAACTTGATCTTAGTTCTGCTGGTCACACATTTGAAACATGACTGTTCTGGAATTACTTTGTGAAGAGCAAATGGCCCAAGGGAAAGCACCCCAGACTACTACTCTTATTAAAAGCCATTTTCCTTTGTGGTTGGAGACATGTCCATGCACACATGCCCTCAGCTGTGTCTGACTCTTTGTGACCCCATGGGCTGTAGCCCGCCAGGCTCCTCTGTCCATGGAATTTCCCAGGCAATAACACTGGAACAGGTTGCCATTTCGAGGATTTTTCCCACCTAAGGCTTAGCAGGCGGGTTCTTTACTGCTAGTGCCACCTGGGAAGCCCAGATATGCCCGTGGAGGAGACAGAAGAAATCCAAAATAAGCCTGCTTCCCAATGAAAACAGACTTCCTCAGTTTCAAAATAAGACTCATTCTTCTTCACTACTGCTTACAATTTTTTAAAAATTTTATGTGCTTCTGCTTACATTTATAAAATAGGAAATATGGCGTGTTGGTTTTTTGACATTATGATAAAAATCCTGATTCAAAGAAAATAAAAACTTCCTTTCTGTGACTGGAGGCTTTCTACTTAGAGAAAAGCAATTCAAAACCAAGAGTGGATGTGAGCAGAGGAAATATTTTCATTCAAAGAAAATTTATATTATACCCAAAATAATTTGTTGCCATATTAGGAATGACTTGCTATGTTCTAATTCTGTGAAAACTACAGTTTGCAATAAAACATATATGGTAGATGTTTATTATTCAGAACATATGTATGCATACATATAAGTTCTTATATATATATAAAATGGAACCACAGGCTTTGAGACATAGAAAAGATTTTAGTAATCATATGTTTAAGAATCTCATCATCTACAACTTTAGGACAACAGGCTGGATACCTTTGTGGGTAGAGGGTGTCTGCTTGACGGCCTATTTGCTGTGTGGTGAGTTTGTGCATGACTTACCCCACTCTGCATCTGCTGAGACTCCTTGGCGGTGATGTATGTGGGTGTTTCAAAATCCAACATAGGCTTTCCTCGTTCCTTTTCGTACTTTTCTTTGTATTTCACCGTGGGTTAGATTTTGATCTTAGTTCTGCTGGTCACACATTTGAAACATGACTGTTCTGGAATTACTTTGTGAAGAGCAAATGGCCCAAGGGAAAGCACCCCAGACTACTACTCTTATTAAAAGCCATTTTCCTTTGTGGTTGGAGACATGTCCATGCACACATGCCCTCAGCTGTGTCTGACTCTTTGTGACCCCATGGGCTGTAGCCCGCCAGGCTCCTCTGTCCATGGAATTTCCCAGGCAATAACACTGGAACAGGTTGCCATTTCGAGGATTTTTCCCACCTAAGGCTTAGCAGGCGGGTTCTTTACTGCTAGTGCCACCTGGGAAGCCCAGATATGCCCGTGGAGGGGAGACAGAAGAAATCCAAAATAAGCCTGCTTCCCAATGAAAACAGACTTCCTCAGTTTCAAAATAAGACTCATTCTTCTTCACTACTGCTTACAATTTTTTAAAAATTTTATGTGCTTCTGCTTACATTTATAAAATAGGAAATATGGCGTGTTGGTTTTTTGACATTATGATAAAAATCCTGATTCAAAGAAAATAAAAACTTCCTTTCTGTGACTGGAGGCTTTCTACTTAGAGAAAAGCAATTCAAAACCAAGAGTGGATGTGAGCAGAGGAAATATTTTCATTCAAAGAAAAATTTATATTATACCCAAAATAATTTGTTGCCATATTAGGAATGACTTGCTATGTTCTAATTCTGTGAAAACTACAGTTTGCAATAAAACATATATGGTAGATGTTTATTATTCAGAACATATGTATGCATACATATAAGTTCTTATATATATATAAAATGGAACCACAGGCTTTGAGACATAGAAAAGATTTTAGTAATCATATGTTTAAGAATCTCATCATCTACAACTTTAGGACAACAGGCTGGATACCTTTGTGGGTAGAGGGTGTCTGCTTGACGGCCTATTTGCTGTGTGGTGAGTTTGTGCATGACTTACCCCACTCTGCATCTGCTGAGACTCCTTGGCGGTGATGTATGTGGGTGTTTCAAAATCCAACATAGGCTTTCCTCGTTCCTTTTCGTACTTTTCTTTGTATTTCACCTAGTGATGAAAAGCCTTATGAGATATCTCTTCTCTGGCCATTTCATAGAGACCACTTTAACAACAGTATTTTTAATTGATACATTATGTCAAATTGGGTGGCATCTTGTAGCCACTCAAAGCAGTTTCCTGTTGTGTTTCAGATACAGTAGCTCTTTGTTTTGGCGTGACAGGATAACACCATTACTATCTGCAAGGCATGGTCAGGATTTGTCTTCAGTTCAAGGAGACAAAGGCATCACTGCACAGAAGAATCAGCTGAGAAAAACATCAAGGCAAGAAAATGCATGGGAAAATCATCCACAGATAAGGTTCGCCAAGAGTTCATGTGTATAGATGTGAACATTTTAGCCCAAGCATCAACCAATATTTCTGATAAAAATCTCCAACCTTCCTTTCAAAAGATCTTTTATCAGGGATCTGAGATCTTAATAGATAATACATAGAACTTTATTTATATATTCAATAACTCAACTAAGGCCATAACTGGTCACAGAGTCAATGCTGCCAATATAGAAGGGTATAAAAATGAAAACAAGTTGGCTAGTCATTGACTGACTTTCTAACAAATCTGCTATTCTCAAAAAGACCCCCAAGGCTATTTTTATAAATACAATATCCTCATCCTCATCACAGGTGACCAGAAATGAGAGGAGCCTACAGATATTCCTAATTTACACAGGAGACACTGAAAGACAGAGACAGAAGCCTGGGTCACGCAGCATCCTGATAGCAAGCCTGACCTCATCTCCCTTGCTTGTGACAACACATTTACATAGAGTCCTGGGGGCACAGGCTGCTTTCCAGATGACAGAGGCTGACTTACAGACAACAGAGGGGCATTTCTAATAATTCAACTCTCTCTGTTAATGCTCAGTGGGACTTAAATAGAGCTGAATTTGTGAAATAGGTCATGTGACACTAAATCCCTTGCCTGGGTTCTTGCCTCTGTGAATATTTATAAATGTTGCAATTTCTTCCACACCCAGAGACTACTTTAGCAGTGACCTAATCATATTACTCCTCTGCCCCTCCAAAGGCTCCCTATCATCCTTAGTAATATTTTCTTTTCTTTGAAAAAAAACAAAAACAAAAACAACACTTGGGCTTCCCTGGTGGTCCAGTGGGTAAAGAGTCCACCTTGCAGTGCAAGAGGCACTGGTTCAATCCCTAGCCCGGGAAGATCCCATGTGCCATAGAGGGGCTGGACCAGTGTATCCAATTAGGAGCCAGTGCTCTGGAGCACATGCGCCCAGAGCCAGTGCTGTGCAATGAGAGTCCAGTGTGATGGGAGGCCCACATAGGCCAAAGAATAAAGATGTATGAAAATAAATAAATAAACCAATAAAAGAGGCCAAAATTTAATATATATATATTTTTAAAACCCACTTTATTTATTTTGTGCTGAGTTTTCATTGTACCATGCAGGATCAGGATCTTTAGTTCCAACATGTGGGATTAAGTTCCCTGGCCAGGAATCAAACCCAGTCCCCCTGCTTGGGAGCACAGAGTCTTAGCCACTGGATGACCACAGAAGTCAAAGTCAAATTTTCTAAGGGGTCTGTCGCCCTTGTGACATAATCTTTATGCTTCCAGTCCCTGTCAGTAACCTGAAGAACACACATTGCTTGTCTGTACTATTTCTCCAACAGATGTTGATACTGTTATCATGCATATCATGAACATTTGTTTCAACATGTTGCTAAATTCAAAGGCCCTACTATACTACAAAGCAACAGTTACCAAGACAGTATGGTACTGGCACAAAAACAGAAATATAGACCAATGGAACAAGATAAGAGAACCCAGAGATACGCCCACGCACCTATGGGTACCTGATTTTTGACAAAGGAGGAGAAACTATAAAATGGGACAAAGACAGCCTCTTCAACAAATGGTGCTGGGAAAATTGGACAGCTACATGCCAAAAAATGAAGTTGGAACATTCCCTGACACCATACACAAAGATCAACTCAAAATGGATTAAAGAGCTAAATGTAAGACCAGAAACCCTAAAACTCTTAGAGGAGAATATAGGCAAAACACTCAAGGACATAAATCAAAGCAAGATCTTCTCTGACCCACCTACTAGAACAGCAGAACTGAAACCAAAAATTAACATGTGGGACCTCATGAAACTTAAAAGCTTCTGCTTAGCAGAAGAAACTACAAACAAGGTGAACAGACAGCCCACAGAATGGGAGAAAATCATAGCAAATGAAACAACAGACAAAGAATTAATCTCCAAAATCTATAAGCAACTCAGACAATTCAGCACAGGAAGAGTAAACAATCCAATCAGAAAATGGAAAAAGGACCTAAACAGACACCTCTCCAAAGAGGACATACAGATGGCCCAAAAACACATGAAACAATGCTCAACCTCGCTTATAATTAGATGCAAATCAAAATTACAATGAGGTATCACCTCACACCCATCAGAATGGCCATCATCCACAAATCGACAGACAATGGAGAGGGTGCGGAGAAAAGGGAACACTCCTGCATTGCTGGTGGGATTGTAAATTGATACAGCCTCTATGGAAGACAGTATGGAGATTTCTTAAAAAACTAAAAATAGGAGCACCATACGAGCCAGCAATCCCACTCTTAGGCTTATACACTGATGAAATCACATCTGAAAGAAACACCTGTACTCCAATGTTCATTGCAGCTCTCTATACAATAGCTAGAACATGGAAGCAACCTAGATGCCCATCGACGAACGAATGGATACAAAGCTCTGGTACATATATACAATGAAATACTACACGGCTGTAAAAAGAAATGCAGAAGAATCAGCCCTAATGAGGTGGCTGGATCTAGAACGTATCATAAAAAGTGAAGTCAGTCAGAAAGAGAAGGACAAGTACAATATACTAACACATATATATGGAATCTAGTAGGATGGTGATGATGGCACATGCAGTGAAGTGGTGGAGAGACAGACGTGGACAGTGGACATATGGACATTGTGGGGAAGGAACAGTGGGTGGGAGGCATAAAGGAAGTAGCATGAAGGCCTGTACTATCATAAGTGAAGAAAATAGCTATAGTCATTACTCTGTGAGAAAAGGGGATCCTGCAGGGGTGCTGTGTGATGGTCTGGAGGGGTGGGTTGGGGGGGATATACATATCAGAAAACAACAAAACTCTAAAAGTCAAAAGTAAAATAAAAGCTTAAAAGAAAAATTCAAAGTCCCTAATATCTTTGGGCATGTTCACAAGCAATTGTTGCTAAAAGTATAGCTACTATTCTCTAGGGGAATTCATGAAAACTTTTGAAGTTGTAGGTGAATGTGCCAGGAGAAAGTCAGTCTTGGTCAACTTACTATACTCTGTAATTCTGTGGCCTCTTTTAGATGAAGCTGCTCCAGATTGTCAGGAGGAATTCTTGTACTGTACACATGAAAAACAAACCTCTCCAAAGAGGACATACAGATGGCCCAAAAACACATGAAACAATGCTCAACCTCGCTTATAATTAGATGCAAATCAAAATTACAATGAGGTATCACCTCACACCCATCAGAATGGCCATCATCCACAAATCGACAGACAATGGAGAGGGTGCGGAGAAAAGGGAACACTCCTGCATTGCTGGTGGGATTGTAAATTGATACAGCCTCTATGGAAGACAGTATGGAGATTTCTTAAAAAACTAAAAATAGGAGCACCATACGAGCCAGCAATCCCACTCTTAGGCTTATACACTGATGAAATCACATCTGAAAGAAACACCTGTACTCCAATGTTCATTGCAGCTCTCTATACAATAGCTAGAACATGGAAGCAACCTAGATGCCCATCGACGAACGAATGGATACAAAGCTCTGGTACATATATACAATGAAATACTACACGGCTGTAAAAAGAAATGCAGAAGAATCAGCCCTAATGAGGTGGCTGGATCTAGAACGTATCATAAAAAGTGAAGTCAGTCAGAAAGAGAAGGACAAGTACAATATACTAACACATATATATGGAATCTAGTAGGATGGTGATGATGGCACATGCAGTGAAGTGGTGGAGAGACAGACGTGGACAGTGGACATATGGACATTGTGGGGAAGGAACAGTGGGTGGGAGGCATAAAGGAAGTAGCATGAAGGCCTGTACTATCATAAGTGAAGAAAATAGCTATAGTCATTACTCTGTGAGAAAAGGGGATCCTGCAGGGGTGCTGTGTGATGGTCTGGAGGGGTGGGTTGGGGGGGATATACATATCAGAAAACAACAAAACTCTAAAAGTCAAAAGTAAAATAAAAGCTTAAAAGAAAAATTCAAAGTCCCTAATATCTTTGGGCATGTTCACAAGCAATTGTTGCTAAAAGTATAGCTACTATTCTCTAGGGGAATTCATGAAAACTTTTTGAAGTTGTAGGTGAATGTGCCAGGGAGAAAGTCAGTCTTGGTCAACTTACTATACTCTGTAATTCTGTGGCCTCTTTTAGATGAAGCTGCTCCAGATTGTCAGGGATTGTGTGGTAGTGGCCTTTACTCTTCTCGTAGTTCTTCTTGTACTGGTACTGAGAGGGAGGGTAACAAAGAAGGCACATTGATGGCAAAGCTGCCCGGCATTCCTCTTTGTCCTTTTTAGATTGGATATATATACAGCAGCAGCATCAAGACCAAGTGAAAATTAGCAAACACTACTTAGGGGGTTAAGAAAATATTTTAAAGGATGAAGATCCTGGTTCAGTATTGTCAGTTAATAAATACAAGGATGTAAGCACTTGGGTTATCTGGCTTATTCAAAGTAGGTTCTTAAGAATGAAAAGTTAAAAGTGAAAGAAACCATTCCATATGTTAAGTCTACATTTTTAGGACGAGGCAAGAGAGTGGTTAATTGGGAGAAAAAGAAGTTTAAATATTCCCCAAATGGAATCATTTTTTATGATCTGAGAGGTGTTACAGTCAGTGGAGGCCTGGTAGATTAATGTTGTCATTTGGAAGAATGCACTCAGAGAACAGACAAACTTTCTAAGAAATATAGTGTCTCGGTAGCAGGAAGGAGACGCCTGTGACCTAACAGAGGGAGATAGCTGCAGATGAGGGAAACAAGCTGTTTATGGAGCACATGACTGAGCTTACAGAACTGGCGAGCTGGCTTGTATTCAAGACGTGGTTCATTATCAGAGACTCCTTCATGTCTGTCACAGGTTTGTGAAGTTTCTTCAAGTCAGCCTTATACTTAACCTGTACCATAGTAAGGGAGAAAGAAAATCACATAAATAGGAAATGGAAAATAGTAGTCATTACTCTGTGAGAAAAGGGATCCTGCAGGGGTGCTGTGTGATGGTCTGGAGGGGTGGGTTGGGGGGGATATACATATCAGAAAACAACAAAACTCTAAAAGTCAAAAGTAAAATAAAAGCTTAAAAGAAAAATTCAAAGTCCCTAATATCTTTGGGCATGTTCACAAGCAATTGTTGCTAAAAGTATAGCTACTATTCTCTAGGGGAATTCATGAAAACTTTTTGAAGTTGTAGGTGAATGTGCCAGGGAGAAAGTCAGTCTTGGTCAACTTACTATACTCTGTAATTCTGTGGCCTCTTTTAGATGAAGCTGCTCCAGATTGTCAGGGATTGTGTGGTAGTGGCCTTTACTCTTCTCGTAGTTCTTCTTGTACTGGTACTGAGAGGGAGGGTAACAAAGAAGGCACATTGATGGCAAAGCTGCCCGGCATTCCTCTTTGTCCTTTTTAGATTGGATATATATACAGCAGCAGCATCAAGACCAAGTGAAAATTAGCAAACACTACTTAGGGGGTTAAGAAAATATTTTAAAGGATGAAGATCCTGGTTCAGTATTGTCAGTTAATAAATACAAGGATGTAAGCACTTGGGTTATCTGGCTTATTCAAAGTAGGTTCTTAAGAATGAAAAGTTAAAAGTGAAAGAAACCATTCCATATGTTAAGTCTACATTTTTAGGACGAGGCAAGAGAGTGGTTAATTGGGAGAAAAAGAAGTTTAAATATTCCCCAAATGGAATCATTTTTTATGATCTGAGAGGTGTTACAGTCAGTGGAGGCCTGGTAGATTAATGTTGTCATTTGGAAGAATGCACTCAGAGAACAGACAAACTTTCTAAGAAATATAGTGTCTCGGTAGCAGGGAAGGAGACGCCTGTGACCTAACAGAGGGAGATAGCTGCAGATGAGGGAAACAAGCTGTTTATGGAGCACATGACTGAGCTTACAGAACTGGCGAGCTGGCTTGTATTCAAGACGTGGTTCATTATCAGAGACTCCTTCATGTCTGTCACAGGTTTGTGAAGTTTCTTCAAGTCAGCCTTATACTTAACCTGTACCATAGTAAGGGAGAAAAGAAAATCACATAAATAGGAAATGGAAAATAGTAGCAATGAAAACTATAATAAGATGTCCCATCCTGAAACAAAGGCTGGAAATGGTGATGAAAACCCATAAATCATTTACAACAGCCAAAAACTGGAAACAACTCACGTGTCCATCAACAGATGAAGGGGTAAACACAGTGTGATGTATACATAAAGTGAAATATTATTCAACCATAAGAAGGAATGAAATTCTGACACATGATATATAGCATGGATAAACCTTGAAAACATTGTGCTAATGAAATACACCAGACCAAAAAAAGACAAATATTGTATGATTCCACTTCCATGAAATCTCTAATAGCCAAATTCATAGGGACAGAAGGCAGATTAAAGGTTACCAGGGATTGGTGGGAGAGAGAAAAGGAGAGTTATTCCTTAATAGTTGCAGGGTTTATCTTTGGGGTGATGAATATATTACTGGTAAGTTGGACAACATTGTGAGTGTAATTAATGCCACTGAATACATACTTAAAAACAGTTAAAATGGAAAATTCATATTATGTATTTTACCACTATTGAACAAACACATACCTCACTTGCAAGGTTATTAGCATCTTTCATGACTTTGTAGAGCTGGCTGTCTTTTGGATTGTATTTTGGTGTCTTCCCCTTTTCTTTGTTGAAATTTTCTCGGTATGTAATCTAATAGGAAATGCAAAAACCCAAATTATTCCTGAATATCAATTAATTTGAAGACTGAGAAATGGAGGAAAGGTAAATACAAAAGAATATGTTATACATAATGTGATCATATAATTTATTATCCAAACTAGAACACTTTTAAGAGTAAAAGAGAGCACTAGTAATTATTACGTGGGGACAAACAGCAGTTGAGAATAAAAGCAAGTGATATAGTATTTGCTATGCTCATTTTTGTATTATCCAGGGGTATAAAAAATTCACTCTTTTTGATGCAGAACAAAAATGCATGGTGAAAGACTTCAGGCTAAATTCAGAGAAAGTGATCTAGTGTATTTGATTTGAAGCATTTTGGTCCTCCTATCTAGCAAAACCAAAAACATTTTAGGTCTATTGCCAGAAGTTCAAAGAGGCTTTATAAATGATCAGGAAGGGTAAAAAGTAAAAATACTGTTAAATTAGGAGAATTTATTATTATGTACTTTAGCTGTATCATTTTAATTTTTTTAAAAAAATTTTTGGCCTCTTTTATTGGTCTTTTATTTATTCATTTTCATCCATCTTTGTTCTTTGGCCTGTGTGGACCTCTCATCTCAGTGGCCTCTCTTGTTGCAGAGCACTGACTCTGGGCACATGTGCTCCAGAGTGCTGGCTCATAATTAGACACACCAGTCCAGCCACTCCGCGGCATGTGGGATCTTCCCAGGCCAGGGATCGAATTGGCACCCCTTGCACTGCAAGGTAGATTCTTTACCCACTGGACCACCAGGGAAGCCCCTCATTTTGTTTTTTTTTTTAACTGGCAAAATGGCATAACTTCTGAATAAAAGAAGAACAGAGTTTGGGGGTTACTGGCTTTAATATAATTTCAGGCTAGAAGGAGGAAAGAAGTGAGATAAATTTAACCTAAAGAGAAAAATAAGATTAAATATATCATACTTGCAGGATATATAAAAGTAAGAATATGCAAAAGGTGAAATAATTTCAATTTAAAGAATAGGCACAATGTCTGGCACTCATAATGTCTGTTGCTCACTAAATGTGATGAAAGGAGACAGTCATAGTGCCTAAACAAAATAGCTAAAGATGATGATTTGCTTATAGGAATACTCAACAGACTAAACTGAAAGTGGCAGAAACACTTCCTATGGAAAGACAGACAGATGCCTTTGACACAAGGATTAACTCCAGAAATAGAGCTCTACTAGTTACACCCTCTGAGAACAAGGAAAAGTTTCTAGATGCTACCCAGCTAAAAGAGCAATATCTGATGCTCTGGGCCACCTAGAGTTTCTGCTGTTGGTAAAATGAAAGACTTGCTCATTCAAAGTTAGCACACCGGGGTCTGGTCGCCCAGATACTTCATGCTGGAAATGGTTAAAACCAGCACCCCTCATACTGCATCCTTCTCCTTCCCACAGCTTTACACATCCAGCAGAACAGGCACACCAGGAGACTGCTCAAGGGCTAAGAGCAATGCAGTCTGCAGGTCAAAGAAACAGCATTCACAGGGCGAAGAATAACTCTCCAGAGGAAATGCACCGACAAAATAAGCACGCAGAGCAATACAGCAGGATGCGGGTACACAGTCAGACACAGAAGAGAGGATGCAGAAACAACCTAACAGAACAGCACCATGTAAGTGAGTGCTACAGTGGCTCTTCTCTGAAAGGAAGTTCACTCCCAAAACAAAGACATGGAAAGCCTGCTAAGGAAAGTCAGAGGCGGTGAGCTGGTGTCTCAACCAAGAGAAAACTCTTCCTAAGGATACAGAAGCCCATAGCCTATGGCTGACCCCAAGAGCTGTGAAACAGAAAAGACGTGCAGGAAAAAAAAAAAAAGATGTGCAGTCATGACTGGGGAATAAAAGATGCAAAGGCCCATTTCTGATGAGACTGACATGCTATAAATCCTCCATTTTTTAGAAAATAACTTTTTTTCTGAAAAAATAAATTGAAGAGCAGTTTTCTACTGGTGTCATTTCAGTTCCTTTTTTTCCTGTTAGTTTTAAGTAGATGTAAATTTCTAACTTTTTCACTTAAAAAGTTACGTTTCCTCTTTCCACAAAAGGCCCTAAGCAAATACAGTTGAGGATAACTACTGCTAGGAATCTGAGCCAACATGTTCAACCTTCCTTTTTGACTGGATCTTAAGAACTACTCTATTTTGCATGACAAGGACACACATCAGATTCAAGACTTCATGAATTCTTAGAAAGGTATGGGATTAGGCAAGAAGTACAATTACCCATACATTCCCACGACATATGGAATGGAAAAGCCTTCTTTCTCTTGTTTACCAGGGAAGCCTGATTGCACAATGCCATGTATCAGCAAACAGCACCACCAGTGTCCATAATCTCAACAGGTTCAGAGAATGTGGGAAAGAGTTTTCAATCAATTATCCTTCAAAGTTCAATTGAATTTAAAGATCTAACATCCAGTTGTTCTACTTCTTTTCAGGGACTTGAACAGGACAATAATATTGGCACTTCCAAAGACTGAAGAACAGGTCCAAGAATTAGAACATTTCTTGCTATTTAGACATAGAACATGCGGTGAAGCTATGACTGAACGCATTTTGAGCAGATTTTGCTGTTTTGATCTGGAGTATGTGTGAATTGTGAGACTATTGAAACACCAGCCTTAAATGTCAACAACAGTCATTGGCAGAGGCTTTCTTTGTGTGGTTGGAGATGAGACGCTCAGTCTGTGTTCATTTCATTCTTTTTTGTCTTCATTTCACCCTTTGATCAGTGTCGGTGGCCTACAGAAGTTAGGAGACCACTTCAAATCCACTCTACCTTCCTATTCCACAGGCATGTACCAAAGGGAACGTTTCATGCAGGAGAAGATGGGAGTGTGCAAAGTATAGCCTCTGACAAATTCCCACAGCATTCTACATGTTACAACACAAAACCAACAGAAAAGGGGCAACTTGGTCAAGCCCCAGACCAAGGATAAGAAGGTAGATGAGAGAAAGAGGAAGACAGAGACATGGGCTCACTGGTGCTGGTCTTACATCACTGATGAACGTGTTAGTTTTATGCTGCCTCATCATAGAGGTGTCATAAGATACAGCGCCGTGCCTGTGCCCTCTCCTTTGGCCTTTGATGTATTCCACCTAGAATGCCAGCAAGACAGCAAAGTCAAAAGGGGCAAGGCCCACACAGATGGGGTCTCTTGGGCCATGGGCCATACCAGGAAGCCGTCAGTCCTGGGGAAGTCTTTCCCAGGAAGTAAACCCAAGAAGGGGAGCTAATGAAACCATCTGGTCAGGTCTGATTCTCCACATCATAGGGTTCACCTGGGGTTAGAAATTCAGGCCTTGTTATTTTCAAAACCAGCAAAGTCTTCACAATTTCAACTTGTTTTTAACTTGCTAATAGTATGAACTTGGGGATTTAAAAACATTTTAAAAAATAATAAAAGCACATTAAAAGTATTTGGCATTGAAAAGTTCTTATTACATTTTATTATTTTTAAAGATTCACCACTTTTTTTTGGTGATTTCATATCTTGGTTTCAAGTACTTATACCATTCCATTAATTTATAATAAAATACCACATAGGAGTTTTGAATCAAAAAACCATCAATAAATCATATTTATCGTCAGTCATCGGAACTTTTTCTCTCTTTGTAATTCCTGCTTGTTTTGTCATTTGATGTTAGATAACCTGTATCTTCTAAAAGGGATCTGGAAAAATTGAAACACCAGCCTTAAATGTCAACAACAGTCATTGGCAGAGGCTTTCTTTGTGTGGTTGGAGATGAGACGCTCAGTCTGTGTTCATTTCATTCTTTTTTGTCTTCATTTCACCCTTTGATCAGTGTCGGTGGCCTACAGAAGTTAGGAGACCACTTCAAATCCACTCTACCTTCCTATTCCACAGGCATGTACCAAAGGGAACGTTTCATGCAGGAGAAGATGGGAGTGTGCAAAGTATAGCCTCTGACAAATTCCCACAGCATTCTACATGTTACAACACAAAACCAACAGAAAAGGGGCAACTTGGTCAAGCCCCAGACCAAGGATAAGAAGGTAGATGAGAGAAAGAGGAAGACAGAGACATGGGCTCACTGGTGCTGGTCTTACATCACTGATGAACGTGTTAGTTTTATGCTGCCTCATCATAGAGGTGTCATAAGATACAGCGCCGTGCCTGTGCCCTCTCCTTTGGCCTTTGATGTATTCCACCTAGAATGCCAGCAAGACAGCAAAGTCAAAAGGGGCAAGGCCCACACAGATGGGGTCTCTTGGGCCATGGGCCATACCAGGAAGCCGTCAGTCCTGGGGAAGTCTTTCCCAGGAAGTAAACCCAAGAAGGGAGCTAATGAAACCATCTGGTCAGGTCTGATTCTCCACATCATAGGGTTCACCTGGGGTTAGAAATTCAGGCCTTGTTATTTTCAAAACCAGCAAAGTCTTCACAATTTCAACTTGTTTTTAACTTGCTAATAGTATGAACTTGGGGATTTAAAAACATTTTAAAAAATAATAAAAGCACATTAAAAGTATTTGGCATTGAAAAGTTCTTATTACATTTTATTATTTTTAAAGATTCACCACTTTTTGTTGGTGATTTCATATCTTGGTTTCAAGTACTTATACCATTCCATTAATTTATAATAAAATACCACATAGGAGTTTTGAATCAAAAAACCATCAATAAATCATATTTATCGTCAGTCATCGGAACTTTTTCTCTCTTTGTAATTCCTGCTTGTTTTGTCATTTGATGTTAGATAACCTGTATCTTCTAAAAGATTGGAGTCCTGTGTTTGCCATTGCTGAAAGGCATACATACAACCACCAAAGGTATCATAAACCTATTTCTTCAAATACTTGAGAAAACACAGTAAAGAAGAAGAATGGGGCTTCCTTGGTGGTCCAGTGGGTAAAGAGTTCACCTTGCAGTGCAAGGAGCACCGGTTCAATCCCTGGCATGAGAAGATCCCACGTGCAGAGGAGCAGCTGGACTGGTATGTCCAATTATGAGCCAGTGCTCTGGAGCGCATGTGCCCAGAGCTGGTACTCTGCAATGAGTCAGGCCATTGTGATGGGAGGCCCACACAGGCCAAAGAATTAAGATGGATGAAAATAAACAAATGAAGGACCAATAAAAGAGGCCAAAATTTTTAAAAAAAGAAGAGGAAGAAGAAGGGAAGAAGGTAGTAGCTTTGAACTGGAGAAGAAATAAGATATTCTTGAGCAAGGACTAAAACTTGCTCTCTGAAAGATCTGGTGGTTGAACTTGGGGTCTCTGATCTCAAGTCTGAAAACTTGTCATAACTCAGGAGTATTCTTCATAATTGATCTAACAAGGGAAATTAGGTAATGGGACAATCAAGTGTGGACACATTCTAAGTCCATCTTCTCAACAATATGGAATCTGCTAGAATTAAGCATTTCCCCTCAGCTCCCTGTGCATCCATTGATCAAACACTTACAATCCCCAATTATAATTGTTTATCCATAGCCATGTGGTCTGAGAACATCTACTCTCTCTAGATCCTAGTCCAGGCAGTCAATATATGCTTGTTGATTGAAAAAGTAAAAGGAACTGCATCTGATAGAAATTTTCAAAGTTTTCATGGTACAACTTTCAAAGCTCTGAGTGCTCTCAAATGCCCCTTATCTTTTGGTTGCTAATACTGCACTTTCATTCTGGGAATCACTCTTTCATGCCAGGTTTTAAAGCATCTCACTTCAGAGCAGCTGCGTGCCCATCTGTGTTACCTGGCTGCTCAGCTTGGCTGCCTTCTTGGCCATTTCTATGTCTGGGCGACCAAGCATGCTGAGCCCATGGCTGCCTTCCTTGCGGTGCTTGGCTCTGTACTCCACCTGTGTTTGCCATTGCTGAAAGGCATACATACAACCACCAAAGGTATCATAAACCTATTTCTTCAAATACTTGAGAAAACACAGTAAAGAAGAAGAATGGGGCTTCCTTGGTGGTCCAGTGGGTAAAGAGTTCACCTTGCAGTGCAAGGGACGCGGGTTCAATCCCTGGCAGGAGAAGATCCCACGTGCAGAGGAGCAGCTGGACTGGTATGTCCAATTATGAGCCAGTGCTCTGGAGCGCATGTGCCCAGAGCTGGTACTCTGCAATGAGTCAGGCCATTGTGATGGGAGGCCCACACAGGCCAAAGAATTAAGATGGATGAAAATAAACAAATGAAGGACCAATAAAAGAGGCCAAAATTTTTAAAAAAAGAAGAGGAAGAAGAAGGGAAGAAGGTAGTAGCTTTGAACTGGAGAAGAAATAAGATATTCTTGAGCAAGGACTAAAACTTGCTCTCTGAAAGATCTGGTGGTTGAACTTGGGGTCTCTGATCTCAAGTCTGAAAACTTGTCATAACTCAGGAGTATTCTTCATAATTGATCTAACAAGGGAAATTAGGTAATGGGACAATCAAGTGTGGACACATTCTAAGTCCATCTTCTCAACAATATGGAATCTGCTAGAATTAAGCATTTCCCCTCAGCTCCCTGTGCATCCATTGATCAAACACTTACAATCCCCAATTATAATTGTTTATCCATAGCCATGTGGTCTGAGAACATCTACTCTCTCTAGATCCTAGTCCAGGCAGTCAATATATGCTTGTTGATTGAAAAAGTAAAAGGAACTGCATCTGATAGAAATTTTCAAAGTTTTCATGGTACAACTTTCAAAGCTCTGAGTGCTCTCAAATGCCCCTTATCTTTTGGTTGCTAATACTGCACTTTCATTCTGGGAATCACTCTTTCATGCCAGGTTTTAAAGCATCTCACTTCAGAGCAGCTGCGTGCCCATCTGTGTTACCTGGCTGCTCAGCTTGGCTGCCTTCTTGGCCATTTCTATGTCTGGGCGACCAAGCATGCTGAGCCCATGGCTGCCTTCCTTGCGGTGCTTGGCTCTGTACTCCACCTGAGTCAAAGAAAACCAAAATGGGCAACACATTCTAGGTGGCCAGTGCCTGTACTACTTGCTTGCAGTGACCACTGGGGACTGGCCACGGTTTAACCACACTCTTACCTCACTGGCCTGTTTGGCAGCCTGTGTGGCCTTCTTGATGTCTGGCCGATCAGCCACTGTGGTGTAATGCAGGTTTTCTTTAGCATCTTTTTTGTAAGCGACCTTTATTTGGAAAAAGGAAACAATTGCTCACTTGAGAGACAGGCTATCTTTCTAAAAAGGAACCTTTTGATTAAAATCAAATCAATTCCACTACCATATTCTTTAAACCACCAGATATAGAAATTAGGGTGATGACTCAATGGACCCAGCCCCGCATGCACCAGTGTGGGATACACTGGTGCAGGTGGGCCCCTGAGAGAGAGGAGGAACTTACGTCACTCTGCTTCTTGGCCACGTCCATGGCATGTTTCACCTCTGGCGGCTCCAGCATGATGGAATAGTTGGATTTCCTCTCTCCTTGACAAACTTCTTCTTATAATTTGTCTAGAAAAGAGCCAGAATTACTTAAGTAAACAGAGGAAGGTGGGAACAGAATTGTTTTACTTGAAGAACTGTGAGAAGATCTCAAGGAAAATCCATGGCTCCCTGTCCTGGAACTGGGGTCTCTGAAACTGGGGTCTCTGGCCTAGTTCTTCTTTGTCATTTCTGTCCTGGAACCTGACATTGAGCCCCACACCAGTCTTTGGAGAATGAGTGACAATCAAAGAAAACTTTATTGTTCACCATTTCTACCTTCTTAAAACAATGGGAACCCTATACGCTCATAAATACAGTATTATTATTGTTATTCTTTGGCTCTTTGCTAAATCTTTCTTCTTTGGCCTGTGCTGCTCATTGGCCCTTCTTGGCACTACTTTCTTATGCCAGGTTTTAAAGCATCTCACTTCAGAGCAGCTGCCCATCTGTGTTACCTGGCTGCTCAGCTTGGCTGCCTTCTTGGCCATTTCTATGTCTGGGCGACCAAGCATGCTGAGCCCATGGCTGCCTTCCTTGCGGTGCTTGGCTCTGTACTCCACCTGAGTCAAAGAAAACCAAAATGGGCAACACATTCTAGGTGGCCAGTGCCTGTACTACTTGCTTGCAGTGACCACTGGGGACTGGCCACGGTTTAACCACACTCTTACCTCACTGGCCTGTTTGGCAGCCTGTGTGGCCTTCTTGATGTCTGGCCGATCAGCCACTGTGGTGTAATGCAGGTTTTCTTTAGCATCTTTTTTGTAAGCGACCTTTATTTGGAAAAAGGAAACAATTGCTCACTTGAGAGACAGGCTATCTTTCTAAAAAGGAACCTTTTGATTAAAATCAAATCAATTCCACTACCATATTCTTTAAACCACCAGATATAGAAATTAGGGTGATGACTCAATGGACCCAGCCCCGCATGCACCAGTGTGGGATACACTGGTGCAGGTGGGCCCCTGAGAGAGAGGAGGAACTTACGTCACTCTGCTTCTTGGCCACGTCCATGGCATGTTTCACCTCTGGCGGCTCCAGCATGATGGAATAGTTGGATTTCCCTCTCTCCTTGACAAACTTCTTCTTATAATTTGTCTAGAAAAGAGCCAGAATTACTTAAGTAAACAGAGGAAGGTGGGAACAGAATTGTTTTACTTGAAGAACTGTGAGAAGATCTCAAGGAAAATCCATGGCTCCCTGTCCTGGAACTGGGGTCTCTGAAACTGGGGTCTCTGGCCTAGTTCTTCTTTGTCATTTCTGTCCTGGAACCTGACATTGAGCCCCACACCAGTCTTTGGAGAATGAGTGACAATCAAAGAAAACTTTATTGTTCACCATTTCTACCTTCTTAAAACAATGGGAACCCTATACGGCTCATAAATACAGTATTATTATTGTTATTCTTATGCTATTTTTTTTAAATTTTTGGCCTCTTTTCTTTGATTTTCCATCCATTCATTTTCATCCATCTTTCTTCTTTGGCCTGTGTGGGCCTCCCATTGCAGTGGCCTCTCCTGTTGCAGAGCACCGGCTCTGGGCACATGCGCTCCAGAGCACTGGCTCCTAATTGGACACACTGGTCCAGCCACTCCTCTGCATGTGGGATCTTCCCAGGCCAGGGATCGAACTGGTGCCCCTTGCACTGCAAGGTTGTCTCTTTACCCACTGGACCACCAGGGAAGCCCCAGTACAGTATTACTAAGTACATGATTTATTATAAATACATGATACATGATTTAATAAAAAGTACATGATCACTAAAGCATGGATAAGGATATAGCGGGAAGGGATTAGGGAGATATGAAGAGGTAATTTTGCTTCTTTAAAATTGTTCAGTAGCTTAAGGAGAGGAGAGATGATGGGAAAGGCAGATTTTCACTCCCTTACTATCACTAGGATAGTGACATCTTGTATTGCCAGACAACACATCCTACAGCAAAACCCATATCTGCCGCAGTTGCCAAAACCAGAGAATCAATAAATATTCAGTCATCTTTCGTCTTCTTCTTCTTCTTTGGCTGCTCTGTGTGGCATGCAGGATCTTAGTTCCCTGAGCAGTGATCGAATGCTGCTAGTTCCCTGAGCATTGAGTTGTCTTTTAAGCCCGCATTTGGACTAAGTTTACGCTGGACCACTGGAAGCTCCTAGCATGATGGAATAGTTGGATTTCCTCTCCTGACAAACTTCTTCTTATAATTTGTCTAGAAAAGAGCCAGAATTACTTAAGTAAACAGAGGAAGGTGGGAACAGAATTGTTTTACTTGAAGAACTGTGAGAAGATCTCAAGGAAAATCCATGGCTCCCTGTCCTGGAACTGGGGTCTCTGAAACTGGGGTCTCTGGCCTAGTTCTTCTTTGTCATTTCTGTCCTGGAACCTGACATTGAGCCCCACACCAGTCTTTGGAGAATGAGTGACAATCAAAGAAAACTTTATTGTTCACCATTTCTACCTTCTTAAAACAATGGGAACCCTATCTGCTCATAAATACAGTATTATTATTGTTATTCTTATGCTTTTTTTTTAAATTTTTGGCCTCTTTTCTTTGATTTTCCATCCATTCATTTTCATCCATCTTTCTTCTTTGGCCTGTGTGGGCCTCCCATTGCAGTGGCCTCTCCTGTTGCAGAGCACCGGCTCTGGGCACATGCGCTCCAGAGCACTGGCTCCTAATTGGACACACTGGTCCAGCCACTCCTCTGCATGTGGGATCTTCCCAGGCCAGGGATCGAACTGGTGCCCCTTGCACTGCAAGGTTGTCTCTTTACCCACTGGACCACCAGGGAAGCCCCAGTACAGTATTACTAAGTACATGATTTATTATAAATACATGATACATGATTTAATAAAAAGTACATGATCACTAAAGCATGGATAAGGATATAGCGGGAAGGGATTAGGGAGATATGAAGAGGTAATTTTGCTTCTTTAAAATTGTTCAGTAGCTTAAGGAGAGGAGAGATGATGGGAAAGGCAGATTTTCACTCCCTTTACTATCACTAGGATAGTGACATCTTGTATTGCCAGACAACACATCCTACAGCAAAACCCATATCTGCCGCAGTTGCCAAAACCAGAGAATCAATAAATATTCAGTCATCTTTCGTCTTCTTCTTCTTCTTTGGCTGCTCTGTGTGGCATGCAGGATCTTAGTTCCCTGAGCAGTGATCGAATGCTGCATTTGGAGCATGAAGTCTTAACCGCTGGACCACCTGGGAAGCTCCTATTGAGTTGTCTTTTAAGCCAGCATTCAAAATTTGCATACATAGGATAGGTACTGATGGTTAGAGTGAAGTGGCGCAAAAGAAAGCGTGTGTAGGCAGCAGCATGGCTTTCCATGTTTCATTGGATTCTAAGGCAAAGCGGCGCTGCTGCTGTCAAGACTACCAGGGCTGGTCACTTACATCACTGACGTTCTTGGTCACTTCCTTGACGTGGACGGTGTCCCGGGTCTCCGGCAGTGTTGTGTACGAGCCCTGAGCCAGGTGCTTCTTCACGTGCTGCTTGTACTTGTTCTGAGAAAACACAAGAGCTTGTTACAGGGCCTGCCTGGGCACCAGCCCAAGACAGAAGGCGAGCACATGGGCTGATGGATGGCTACCTCGGACACCAGGCCACTGACAGTCTTGGCCAGGAGGATCTGCGGTGTGTCGGGCACTGCATGGCAGCTTCCTCTTTCCTTGACATGTTTCTCTTTGTATTTCAGCTGCAGGGGTGAAAGAAACAGCATTTTTTTCAGCTCCTCTGAGTTACTAAATAGAGGTGGGAGAGTAGCATCATTCACATAGGTAGAAACGTTAAGCTCAGGATAAGATTTGATGTTTGGAAATCTTGGGAAATATATACATAGAAAAAAGGATTTTCTTTAGCTTGTGCAAATTGAGGCTTTAACAACAATCAGAACGAACCCTATGATGAATCTTTATAGAGGCAGCTTTAGTTCAGAGCTCTTTCCAATATGTCACTGGAGCCTCCCCCAAGCCCTGGGAGGTATTATAAGTACTCCTTAACAGACAGGGAAACACAGGAAGTAAAGGTAGAGCATGACCCCACAAAAGTAAGTGTTTCCTTAGAGTCCAGCCAGGCCCTCAGATCGCCAGTTCTGGCTGTGAGGGCTGGCTCACGTAGCATCTGGATCAGGCCCAGCCACCTGGCTGTAAGAGCTCCCCGCTGCTGCTGCCCTGCTCTGCCAAGTCACTGGGGTGGACTGGGACCAGCAGCCCTGCCTGGTTCTGGGTGCCCCTGGGGACTGGCTGCAGAAGACAGCCCTGTGAGAGCTAGGCCTCCTGGAAGGGCCTGCAGGCTTACATCACTTTCGATTATTGTATTCTTCAGGGCCAGCACCATGTCTTTATCATCGGTGACAGAAAGCTTGCAACCCTTGAGGTACTCTCGGTCCAGCTTGTACTCAAACTGTAACAGAAGAAAGGCAGAGGAAGATGGAAAAGCATGCCATGCACAGGAGGAAGCGGGTATGTGGTTAAATTCCTAGGAGTTCTCCCTTGAGGGCACTCTGAGGACTTGCTACCAGGAGGAGAGGGGTCTGCCCAGCTGATCCATTGCAACCTGGGCTCCTCTATGCTGCCCTGAGGCTAGGACAAAGCCCTCCCCCAGGAGTCCCAGTGCCTGGGCACCAGCCCAAGACAGAAGGCGAGCACATGGGCTGATGGATGGCTACCTCGGACACCAGGCCACTGACAGTCTTGGCCAGGAGGATCTGTGTGTCGGGCACTGCATGGCAGCTTCCTCTTTCCTTGACATGTTTCTCTTTGTATTTCAGCTGCAGGGGTGAAAGAAACAGCATTTTTTTCAGCTCCTCTGAGTTACTAAATAGAGGTGGGAGAGTAGCATCATTCACATAGGTAGAAACGTTAAGCTCAGGATAAGATTTGATGTTTGGAAATCTTGGGAAATATATACATAGAAAAAAGGATTTTCTTTAGCTTGTGCAAATTGAGGCTTTAACAACAATCAGAACGAACCCTATGATGAATCTTTATAGAGGCAGCTTTAGTTCAGAGCTCTTTCCAATATGTCACTGGAGCCTCCCCCAAGCCCTGGGAGGTATTATAAGTACTCCTTAACAGACAGGGAAACACAGGAAGTAAAGGTAGAGCATGACCCCACAAAAGTAAGTGTTTCCTTAGAGTCCAGCCAGGCCCTCAGATCGCCAGTTCTGGCTGTGAGGGCTGGCTCACGTAGCATCTGGATCAGGCCCAGCCACCTGGCTGTAAGAGCTCCCCGCTGCTGCTGCCCTGCTCTGCCAAGTCACTGGGGTGGACTGGGACCAGCAGCCCTGCCTGGTTCTGGGTGCCCCTGGGGACTGGCTGCAGAAGACAGCCCTGTGAGAGCTAGGCCTCCTGGAAGGGCCTGCAGGCTTACATCACTTTCGATTATTGTATTCTTCAGGGCCAGCACCATGTCTTTATCATCGGTGACAGAAAGCTTGCAACCCTTGAGGTACTCTCGGTCCAGCTTGTACTCAAACTGTAACAGAAGAAAGGCAGAGGAAGATGGAAAAGCATGCCATGCACAGGAGGAAGCGGGTATGTGGTTAAATTCCTAGGGAGTTCTCCCCTTGAGGGCACTCTGAGGACTTGCTACCAGGAGGAGAGCGGAGTCTGCCCAGCTGATCCATTGCAACCTGGGCTCCTCTATGCTGCCCTGAGGCTAGGACAAAGCCCTCCCCAGCCTCTCAGGAGTCACTAGTGTTTGGGCCCAGCCATGAGAGACCTGACTGTGTGGCCAGATCTACTCCATGAGTTTGCCTTCCACACTTCCTCACCCTCCCATCCTTGGATCTCAATGAGCTAGGGTTAACACCCGTGATAGCGGTCATTATGGAGAATGATGAATGTTTCTGCCTCGGGTGTGTCATGCAGGTCTGTCTATCTTATCTCACATCGCTTTGCTGCAGGGACGATTTGGCGGCCTGGATGAAGTCCGGTCGGTCAGGGGTCCATTTCCAGTGGGCTTTGTGGGCTTCATATTGCTTCTTGTAGTCCAGCTATTTTTAACAAGACAAAAACTAGTCAGTTCATTCAGTAGCCTAAAGTCACAACTACACACGGGGCACAAAGGGACTTGACTTGCATCTTAACACAGAACAAATCGTTGTTCTTAGTGCTAGAGAGAGCCCCTGTGAAAACTTCTGTAACATTTATGCAACTAGTTGGCCACTCAAGTCGTCATCCTGTGGGATCCTCTGGTCTCTAAGTAGAGGCTAACATTTTTAAAGGCTCCAGCTGAAATGGTTCTTAAAATTCCAGCTCTGCCAGTGCAGCCTGGTTTTAGAGCCAAATACTTCTAATTTCTAACTAAATCTAGACAACATTTAAAAAAATATTAAGCACCTGTAGCTTTTATTTCATGCCAGGAACTTCTCAAAGTGCTTTTATAAATATTAGCTCATTTAATCTTCATCACAACTGCATGAATTCAGCAGCTGAGGAACTGTCCAGAGGGGTTAGTAGGCTGCTCAGGTGTGACAGCTAGAGAGCAGTGAGCTGGGCTTCAGGCCAGGCAGCTTGGCTTCCAAGGGCTTGCGTACTTTGCTAGATTTGCATCCGAGCTAGAGAACTGGCAGCCTTGGGTCGATTCTGAGCCATAGAGTGTATGTAATTTCCTTTTAAGTGTCCTTGCCCTCACTATTGGCCACATTTCTTCACTTTTTCTCTCTTTTTTTTGGTAAAGGTATCATATGTATAAAGTAAGATAACACATGCTTTCATATATTAAATTTGATCAAAATGTTTTCCATTTTGTTGCAAAATTTTCAAACATACAGAGTTACAAAAAAAAAATTGCAGCATCTTACAGAGAATGCCTATACACCCAGTACCTAGATTCTACAATGTACATTTTAAGGCATTTGCTTGATCCCACATCTATTCTGCTCTTTATCCCTCACTTCATTCTTGGGATACCTGTAAGCTTCTTGCCTGGCCCTGGATCGGGATGAATTTCCCGTTCAGGTCTTATCTTATCTCACATCGCTTTGCTGCAGGGACGATTTGGCGGCCTGGATGAAGTCCGTCGGTCAGGGGTCCATTTCAGTGGGCTTTGTGGGCTTCATATTGCTTCTTGTAGTCCAGCTATTTTTAACAAGACAAAAACTAGTCAGTTCATTCAGTAGCCTAAAGTCACAACTACACACGGGGCACAAAGGGACTTGACTTGCATCTTAACACAGAACAAATCGTTGTTCTTAGTGCTAGAGAGAGCCCCTGTGAAAACTTCTGTAACATTTATGCAACTAGTTGGCCACTCAAGTCGTCATCCTGTGGGATCCTCTGGTCTCTAAGTAGAGGCTAACATTTTTAAAGGCTCCAGCTGAAATGGTTCTTAAAATTCCAGCTCTGCCAGTGCAGCCTGGTTTTAGAGCCAAATACTTCTAATTTCTAACTAAATCTAGACAACATTTAAAAAACTATTAAGCACCTGTAGCTTTTATTTCATGCCAGGAACTTCTCAAAGTGCTTTTATAAATATTAGCTCATTTAATCTTCATCACAACTGCATGAATTCAGCAGCTGAGGAACTGTCCAGAGGGGTTAGTAGGCTGCTCAGGTGTGACAGCTAGAGAGCAGTGAGCTGGGCTTCAGGCCAGGCAGCTTGGCTTCCAAGGGCTTGCGTACTTTGCTAGATTTGCATCCGAGCTAGAGAACTGGCAGCCTTGGGTCGATTCTGAGCCATAGAGTGTATGTAATTTCCTTTTAAGTGTCCTTGCCCTCACTATTGGCCACATTTCTTCACTTTTTCTCTCTTTTTTTTGGTAAAGGTATCATATGTATAAAGTAAGATAACACATGCTTTCATATATTAAATTTGATCAAAATGTTTTCCATTTTGTTGCAAAATTTTCAAACATACAGAGTTACAAAAAAAAAAAAAAATTGCAGCATCTTACAGAGAATGCCTATACACCCAGTACCTAGATTCTACAATGTACATTTTAAGGCATTTGCTTGATCCCACATCTATTCTGCTCTTTATCCCACACTCCATTCTTGGGATACCTGTAAGCTTCTTGCCTGGCCCTAAAGACATTTCAATTTGCTGGCCCTCATAAATGTACTTCTCTGTGGCATTAGTGGGCACAGCTTGGATTTTCTAATCTTTCACTATATAACCACAGATATTATTTTTAAGAAGTTAATACTTATGTAAATGCATGAAAGTATTTCTGAGGTTAAGCCTTTAAGATAACCCATTATATACACAAAATAAACAATCATCACCGGGAAGGTATAGGTCAGCTCCTGACAGCCCCAGGCAGCTCACATGTCCTTTTTTCTCAGAAGAAGCAGGCTCCAGAATTTGGGACAGGAGAAGAACAGGGAGACTGGAGACACTTCCAAAAAAGGAAGCTTCATTTAAGAATTAAATCCCTCATTTCTCAGTGTCTAACACAGAGGCTAAGTGGGTATAACAGCCCTAGGCTTCTCTTGCTCTTCCCTACTCTCCCTGGTGAGGACCGTGGGCTGGTTTAGAGGTCCCTGTTCTCCCTCATGCTTCAAGGCCCAGCCCTTGATCTGGATTCCCTAGAACACAACATCTGGTATGATGTCCAAAGAGACCATGAGCTCCACAGAAGCTGATGAGCCACCATTAGACCTGGGGACTTACATTAGTGTTGACTTTGTAGGCATCCTTGGCTGCTTTGATGTGAACAGCATCCGGCTCGATGGTACAGTTGGACTTAGTTCTCTGGTAAACTTCTTTGTATTTCAGCTGTGGGAGGAAATACAGGTTAATTTTTAAGAGCAGCCTACAAGTGTCTTTTAAAAAAAATTTAAACCATAGCAATAGTATACAGCACTCCTTAAGACTGAATACATCTGCTGTGAAGAAAGGATGCAGTCATGCAGCTAGGCAGACATGCACTTATCCTGTCCCAGACCTTGAACCACTCCCCAGGACACACTGCGTATGTTCACCAGTATTACCCCAGGATTACCAGCTTGTGCTGAAAGGAACAGCTGGATAGCGGTCTATGTGTTTCCCCTTCCCCAAATCAGAAATTCCAGAGTTTATGGCCATTAAAGAATAATCAGATCCCACATCTATTCTGCTCTTTATCCCACACTCCATTCTTGGGATACCTGTAAGCTTCTTGCCTGGCCCTAAAGACATTTCAATTTGCTGGCCCTCATAAATGTACTTCTCTGTGGCATTAGTGGGCACAGCTTGGATTTTCTAATCTTTCACTATATAACCACAGATATTATTTTTAAGAAGTTAATACTTATGTAAATGCATGAAAGTATTTCTGAGGTTAAGCCTTTAAGATAACCCATTATATACACAAAATAAACAATCATCACCGGGAAGGTATAGGTCAGCTCCTGACAGCCCCAGGCAGCTCACATGTCCTTTTTTCTCAGAAGAAGCAGGCTCCAGAATTTGGGACAGGAGAAGAACAGGGAGACTGGAGACACTTCCAAAAAAGGAAGCTTCATTTAAGAATTAAATCCCTCATTTCTCAGTGTCTAACACAGAGGCTAAGTGGGTATAACAGCCCTAGGCTTCTCTTGCTCTTCCCTACTCTCCCTGGTGAGGACCGTGGGCTGGTTTAGAGGTCCCTGTTCTCCCTCATGCTTCAAGGCCCAGCCCTTGATCTGGATTCCCTAGAACACAACATCTGGTATGATGTCCAAAGAGACCATGAGCTCCACAGAAGCTGATGAGCCACCATTAGACCTGGGGACTTACATTAGTGTTGACTTTGTAGGCATCCTTGGCTGCTTTGATGTGAACAGCATCCGGCTCGATGGTACAGTTGGACTTAGTTCTCTGGTAAACTTCTTTGTATTTCAGCTGTGGGAGGAAATACAGGTTAATTTTTAAGAGCAGCCTACAAGTGTCTTTTAAAAAAAATTTAAACCATAGCAATAGTATACAGCACTCCTTAAGACTGAATACATCTGCTGTGAAGAAAGGATGCAGTCATGCAGCTAGGCAGACATGCACTTATCCTGTCCCAGACCTTGAACCACTCCCCAGGACACACTGCGTATGTTCACCAGTATTACCCCAGGATTACCAGCTTGTGCTGAAAGGAACAGCTGGATAGCGGTCTATGTGTTTCCCCTTCCCCAAATCAGAAATTCCAGAGTTTATGGCCATTAAAAAGAATAAAATAAGGCCATTTGCAGCAATATGGATGGACCTAGAGAGTGTTATACTAAGTGAAGTAAGTCGGACAGAGAAAGAGAAATATCATATGACATTCCTTTTAAGTGGATTCTAAAAAGAAACGATACATATGAACTTATTTACAAAACAGAAAGAGACTCACAAACTTGAAAAATGAATTTATGGTTGCAAAGGGGAGAGGATGCCTGGGGACTCTGGGAAAGTCATGTACACACTGATGTGTTTGAAATGGATAGCCAACAAAAATCTATTGCATAGCACATGGAACTCTGCTGAATGTTATGAACCAGCCTGGATGGGAGTGGGGTTTGGGGGAAAATAGATTCGTGTATAATGTATGACTGAGCCCCTTCACTGTTTATCTGAAACTATCACAAAATTGTTAATTGGCTATACCCCAATTATATGTTTCTGGTGTAATTAAAAAAAAAAATCCCAGAGTTTAGAACATCTTGAAAACCAACAGTGGAAGAGAGACCTTCACCCATGGGTTCACCTGGATGGTATCAGGCTGCTTGCTCTTCTTCCACACCTCTGTAGTTGTTAGCTTGTTATCATGTTGTGTTGTAATTATTTATCTGTCTGTTCTTACTGCTGAGCTGAATCCCTTGTGGGCAAAGACTGCATATCATTTCTCCTTTCATTCTAGCATTAGGCACTTAACAAACAACCTCTGTGCTCAGTCACTGGGTTGTGTCTGACTCTTTGCAACCCCATGGACTGTAGCCTTTCAGGCTCCTTTATCCATGGAATTTTCCAGGCAAGAATACTGGAGTTGTTGCTTACTCCAGGGGATCTTTCTGACCCAGGGATTGAAATCACATCTCCTGCAATGGCAGGCAGATTCTTTGCCACTAGTACCACCTGGGAAGTCCCAATGGAACCCAGTAAGTAATGAAGGAATGAACTGATGTATGAATGCTGTCTCCACTACTTTCATTTCTAGAGTCACCACTAATGAGTTTGCACATGTGTGGGTTTGGATGGGAGGGAAAGACATAGGGAAGGCTTAGTCTCTGTGAGTCCAACTGGTCATTTTCATTTTGACTCTGGAATTTTTAACTTCACCACCTTTGCTCCTTTTAAATGTCAAAGCCCTGGGGCCCCATCTGGGCCTTCTCAGTAATTACTACAGAAGGATATTAGGTCTTAACGTGATTAAGGTTGAACTAAAACTGTCATAAGGAAGCCATGGTAGTGCTTACTAAATTTGCCTGATCGCATGAATCACAACTTTCTGCGCTTCACCATGAATGTAGTAAATCAGTAGCTTTAAGGTTCAGGCCCAGACATTCATATTTTTCATTAACATCTCAGGTTATTGTTATAATCAGAAAGCTTAAGGAAAATGGGTGCAGAATTGCTTCATTTTTCTACAGTGAGAGGGAATGGGCATCCTCACATAAGGGATCTAGCTTATAGATGTTTATGAATACTAGATGTTCATGTTTGAAATGCCAAAACTTATTTTTACATGAAAAATATAAAAATATTTTTAAATGATTTATACATTTCTGCCTTCATAAACAGTGGATGGATGGATATATTTAACATTTAACAGCATGAATATATTTAGCATTTTTCTTGGCAATTCCAGAGTCAATAGTGTGAACCCATTTGCTTATCTACCAAAGAATTCCTGAGAACCAGCCTTAGTCAAGGCTTTGGGATAGGGATTCCATAGTTGCCTTTACTATTCTTTGTGGTGTCCAATCTATTTGCTGATCAAAATGCAAGGAGATCAAACTAGTCACTCCTAAAGGAAATCAACTCTGAATATTCACTGGAAGTACTGATCCTGAAGCTGAAGCTCCAATACTTTGACCACTTGATGTGAAGAGCTGACTCATTGGATAAGATCCTGATGGTGGGAAAGATTGAGGGCAGGAGGAGAAGGGGGTGGCAGAGGATGAGATGGTTGGATGGCATCACTGACTCACTGGACATGAGTTTGCACATGTGTGGGTTTGGATGGGAGGGAAAGACATAGGGAAGGCATGCTTAGTCCAACTGGTCATTTTCATTTTGACTCTGGAATTTTTAACTTCACCACCTTTGCTCCTTTTAAATGTCAAAGCCCTGGGGCCCCATCTGGGCCTTCTCAGTAATTACTACAGAAGGATATTAGGTCTTAACGTGATTAAGGTTGAACTAAAACTGTCATAAGGAAGCCATGGTAGTGCTTACTAAATTTGCCTGATCGCATGAATCACAACTTTCTGCGCTTCACCATGAATGTAGTAAATCAGTAGCTTTAAGGTTCAGGCCCAGACATTCATATTTTTCATTAACATCTCAGGTTATTGTTATAATCAGAAAGCTTAAGGAAAATGGGTGCAGAATTGCTTCATTTTTCTACAGTGAGAGGGAATGGGCATCCTCACATAAGGGATCTAGCTTATAGATGTTTATGAATACTAGATGTTCATGTTTGAAATGCCAAAACTTATTTTTACATGAAAAATATAAAAATATTTTTAAATGATTTATACATTTCTGCCTTCATAAACAGTGGATGGATGGATATATTTAACATTTAACAGCATGAATATATTTAGCATTTTTCTTGGCAATTCCAGAGTCAATAGTGTGAACCCATTTGCTTATCTACCAAAGAATTCCTGAGAACCAGCCTTAGTCAAGGCTTTGGGATAGGGATTCCATAGTTGCCTTTACTGTTCTTTGTGGTGTCCAATCTATTTGCTGATCAAAATGCAAGGAGATCAAACTAGTCACTCCTAAAGGAAATCAACTCTGAATATTCACTGGAAGTACTGATCCTGAAGCTGAAGCTCCAATACTTTGACCACTTGATGTGAAGAGCTGACTCATTGGATAAGATCCTGATGGTGGGAAAGATTGAGGGCAGGAGGAGAAGGGGGTGACCGAGGATGAGATGGTTGAATGGCATCACCAACTCAATGGACATGAGTCTGAACAAACTCCAGGAGATGGTGAGGATTGGGAAGCCTGGCATGCTGCAGTCCATGGGATTGCAAAGAACTGGATCCAATTTAGTGACTAAATAACAACAACAACCAAAATGATGGTAGTTTTCCACCATAGAATCTAGTTGTATATGTGGAAATATATGAAAATAATTTCTCCTCAGAGTATCAGAATTTAACGACTACCCTGTTCCTTTTAGCCAAGATGAAGCTTATAGAGTATTAGTAGAGTTTACAGCACACTGTATTTTTCTGATGGCTTCAACAATACTCTCCTTTTCTACATGCTTTTCTGCAAAGTGACCTTTCCATCTGTTCATCCAGAGGTGGCCTTTATATCTTCACCCCTTGAAAATCTGGGTATGCACACTGTGCCAAGCGAAATAACGCAAAATGACCCTGTCAGCTCTAGGAACAGCCCTTAACTAGTCTGGACGCTTCCACTCCAAACTCTTAGAACCCATCCGGTCTACTGAGAGACAGCCACATCACATGGGAAGGCCATGTGCAGAGGCTCCTGTCTGTACAGTAGCTGAGTGCCTAGCCCAGCCAAAACCAGGTGCCGGCTCCGGGAGCGAGCCTTCCCTGTTGGCCCTGGTTGCCCTAGGCTGTGGCTGTCTGCCAGCAGCACACAGAGTGCAGCACCCACACAGCTAACTCAGCCAGCTTACCAAACGCTGAGCAAAAGAGGGTGCCTGCTGTCTCAAATGTCTGCAATTTGGAGGGATTGTTACACAGGAATAGACAAGTGGGTCTGGGTTTACTAAATCACATCAGAAAGAAGCCAAGGTGAGAAGGACTGCAACGCTCTCCTGGTACTTACATCACTGACTTCATCTTTGACCTTCCGGACGTGCAGTAACATGGGTGTATCATGGATTGTGGTGTAGCCTCTGGGTTTGGCCTTATTGTATTCCAATTTATACAGTATCTGAAAGACATGACAAGACAGAAACAGACAACGTTATATGTCTCAATTTATATTATAACATACGTAAAGATTCAAAGGGAATATTGTCACTGAGTGTGTATAAAGGAAAGAGAATTCCATTAAAAGTTTTTTAAGGGTACAACTCTAGATGGTGAGGATTGGGAAGCCTGGCATGCTGCAGTCCATGGGATTGCAAAGAACTGGATCCAATTTAGTGACTAAATAACAACAACAACCAAAATGATGGTAGTTTTCCACCATAGAATCTAGTTGTATATGTGGAAATATATGAAAATAATTTCTCCTCAGAGTATCAGAATTTAACGACTACCCTGTTCCTTTTAGCCAAGATGAAGCTTATAGAGTATTAGTAGAGTTTACAGCACACTGTATTTTTCTGATGGCTTCAACAATACTCTCCTTTTCTACATGCTTTTCTGCAAAGTGACCTTTCCATCTGTTCATCCAGAGGTGGCCTTTATATCTTCACCCCTTGAAAATCTGGGTATGCACACTGTGCCAAGCGAAATAACGCAAAAATGACCCTGTCAGCTCTAGGAACAGCCCTTAACTAGTCTGGACGCTTCCACTCCAAACTCTTAGAACCCATCCGGTCTACTGAGAGACAGCCACATCACATGGGAAGGCCATGTGCAGAGGCTCCTGTCTGTACAGTAGCTGAGTGCCTAGCCCAGCCAAAACCAGGTGCCGGCTCCGGGAGCGAGCCTTCCCTGTTGGCCCTGGTTGCCCTAGGCTGTGGCTGTCTGCCAGCAGCACACAGAGTGCAGCACCCACACAGCTAACTCAGCCAGCTTACCAAACGCTGAGCAAAAGAGGGTGCCTGCTGTCTCAAATGTCTGCAATTTGGAGGGATTGTTACACAGGAATAGACAAGTGGGTCTGGGTTTACTAAATCACATCAGAAAGAAGCCAAGGTGAGAAGGACTGCAACGCTCTCCTGGTACTTACATCACTGACTTCATCTTTGACCTTCCGGACGTGCAGTAACATGGGTGTATCATGGATTGTGGTGTAGCCTCTGGGTTTGGCCTTATTGTATTCCAATTTATACAGTATCTGAAAGACATGACAAGACAGAAACAGACAACGTTATATGTCTCAATTTATATTATAACATACGTAAAGATTCAAAGGGAATATTGTCACTGAGTGTGTATAAAGGAAAGAGAATTCCATAAACTCAACAGGTTTTCCTGCTTTCTGCTAAGGCTCTGGTGCCTCTACAACTCTTCACCCTGAAAGAAGGGGCATAAGCAGAGGAGGACATTTAGTGTCCTTCCCTCCCTCCCACTAAACGGTAGTAGAGTCTTCCAAACATGGTGCCCATCTGCAATGCTCCTCCACATTTGCAAATACCCGCAGGGTCAGGAATCCGTTCAGTGTTTCCTGTACTTACATCGCTGATTTGTTTGTTGACTTTCGTAGTACGCAGGTGTTCTGGAGTATCCACGACCGATGTAAACTTGTCCTTTGTTTTTTCATAATTCTTCCTGTACTTAATCTAAGTTGTAGAGGAGAAACACAAGTTAACTTGAAGTAGGAGAGAGGGCTTTCAGGGACTCTAGTGTTTCTCCTGAGAGAGTCCCAGGGCAAACAGTAGGATTGTTACCTAGATGTGGGGAATGATGCCATGCTTTTATACAAAATCTCTATTTGACAGAAATAGTGGAACAGAGTGAGGAAATAACATCAACGATAAGAATAAAATGATAGTTTCCATATGTTTGATCCATGTGGAAACTGAGACCCAGAGAGGCTGAAGGTATAAGCTAAGGGCACATGTAGAGTGAATCTCAGAGCCAGGCCTAGACCCCCACTCTCTGGACTCTACAAGTAATCATTCATTTACAATATGCCACATCAAATGTATACATATATATATTCTTAAGCTATGCTTTCATATCAAAGGTCATACAGGTGAAAAAATGAATACCTAAACTTTGAAGCAGTTCTTTTAAAAGACATCCATTTTTAAAATTTTCAAGTCATGATTTTGTTTTTCATGCACATAAGCAGTTTCAAGCAGACACAAAGAACATAGCAAAATACCATGCACAACTATCTGATGATCAATATCGAGATGAAGGAAAAAGTTCAGGCAAACAGAATGTCCATAGGAAGACATCCTCCTCATTTCACGTGTGGATCTGATATCAGACTAGAGTGATAAAACAAGGTCCTGCTACAAAAGATTGATTAAAAAGGTTTCAGGGGGTGTGGGAACAACAGCATGTTATTAACATTGTATCTGGTAGTTAAGCAATGATCACTGATTTTTTCTTTTCCTGCTTCAAATTTTACCTTTCAGCATATGAGGGAAAGGTGATAGTGTGTGCTTCAGATGACCTTATAGGAAGGCAAGGTGATTGGCAGTGTTAACAAGTATGCCTGAGCGCAGATGTGCTGGAAATAACCTAGCAAGTTCAGCCTCCAGCACAAGAAAGGCGGTGAAGATGCCCAAGAGTTGGAGAGCTGCCCTGTCATCCTCATCTCTCCAAATGGTACAGAACACCGTTAGGGAGCAATGGATACCTTCAATGAAAATATTCAATATTCGGACCTTTTAAACACTGTCAAATTTACTTAAGATCCTTCAGTCTCTAAGAAATCTATTTCTTTGGGGCAAAGAGTGAAAAACATAAATGAATGTCATACCCGTTTGGAAAACTTGGCAAAATTTGGAAAGTCTTGATCTTACTAGGAGTTTCAAAGGTGTTGGAAGATGCACAGATGCTGGCCGCTGCAGCTCTGCACTTGGCCACATCCAGAGACAGAGAGTGAATGTTCATGCAGCTTTATTAGATGAAATCAGCTTGGGCAGGGGCAGGGGCAAGGGAAGGAAGTCAGGGAAAGCCTAGAGGGCGAATGCCCCCAAGGCCTCTCAATCTCTTCTTCACATCACTTATCACATCAGACATTACCTGGCTCCACATGTATGTGTTGTAGAGAGCAGTCAACATATCTGGACGCAGAATTTCATTACATCCTTGTTTCAGAAGCATCTTGGCACTAGATTTATATTTTCTCTGTTCATGCAAAGAGCAGTGAAGCACAAAAGAGACTTATGAAGACAGAAAAGAACACGGCTCTAACACGATCACCTCTGAGTCAGGAGGTGTAGGCACACACACTTTGTGTTCTCACGTGTACATTGTGAGTGAAGACACCAAATGCATTATAATGCCAAGTAGTGACTGTGATATTTGCAGTTGACCACCAAGCCCTTGTGGATGGGGCATAATAGAGCCAGATCCACCAAAACTGCCTTATAGAAAAGATGACATCATTGGAGTAGAAAAATACAGTAAGAGATTATTTTTTCCTTCCATTAATTTGTCCCTTTGTTTATGCATTTCTACCTTAACATGCATTTACAACTGCAGTTGACACACAGGCTCTCCAGAAGGAAGGATGAAGGGTGGAAGGGCCCAGATGTGTGTCTTGTCTTCACCATAGCACACAGAGGACACAGAGCATGGACTGGCACACTCAAAGAGCTCGTGGGGTCTTTGGGTGGCTAGACAGATACTCTGGAACAGAACATCCCAATATCATAGGCAGAACCTATGACATCCTTGCAGCAGACAGACGACATCTCATGAGAAACTGGAGCACAGTGCTGCTTGGCCATCCAGGTGGCCCCAACACGGTACCTGACTGATCTGGTCGCCTGCGATCTTAGCCAGCAGATGTCTAGGCTCATCGACTACCAGGTGGTATTTATCTTTCCGCTGCTCATAATCAGCTCTGTATTTTTTCTGCTCAAACATCATATCAAATTATAGCAAGAGTACAATTTCAAGGCTGTATAGAAATGTCCCCAGAACAACACTGTGAGAGAGCCAGAAATGTGTCCCTTCTAGAGGTGGACTCCCAAAGTATCCAGGGTAATGAAAACAGGAAGGCAAAGAGAGTTAAAGGAAGCTCACCTGGAGAAGGCTGGGGCTTGGTCTAGATCAGTTATGACACCCACACTGAAGCACCTTGTGTCTAAAACATGCCCCATCTTTACATATGATGTCATGGGCATTGTTAGGTTTTATGACATCTTACATTGTGTTTAAAACAAGGCACTGACAAGCTACAGGTTTACTACTCAAGGCAGGTAGAATCAAAAGCATCTTCATGGACATATTCTAATGATAGTTAATTTATCTGATTATAAAAGAGACCTGGAAATACTTCATAAGTTAGAATAATAGAAACAAAATGTATCCAGACTCTTCCTCGGAAGCTACTAACAGTAATTCTTCAGAGTCATACCCCCTGGAAATCTCCTGAAAATAAACTAAACCAAATTGTAAAACAACAAAAAAGAAATATATTTGGAGTACAAAGCCCTTGTGGATGGGGCATAATAGAGCCAGATCCACCAAAACTGCCTTATAGAAAAGATGACATCATTGGAGTAGAAAAATACAGTAAGAGATTATTTTTTCCTTCCATTAATTTGTCCCTTTGTTTATGCATTTCTACCTTAACATGCATTTACAACTGCAGTTGACACACAGGCTCTCCAGAAGGAAGGATGAAGGGTGGAAGGGCCCAGATGTGTGTCTTGTCTTCACCATAGCACACAGAGGACACAGAGCATGGACTGGCACACTCAAAGAGCTCGTGGGGTCTTTGGGTGGCTAGACAGATACTCTGGAACAGAACATCCCAATATCATAGGCAGAACCTATGACATCCTTGCAGCAGACAGACGACATCTCATGAGAAACTGGAGCACAGTGCTGCTTGGCCATCCAGGTGGCCCCAACACGGTACCTGACTGATCTGGTCGCCTGCGATCTTAGCCAGCAGATGTCTAGGCTCATCGACTACCAGGTGGTATTTATCTTTCCGCTGCTCATAATCAGCTCTGTATTTTTTCTGCTCAAACATCATATCAAATTATAGCAAGAGTACAATTTCAAGGCTGTATAGAAATGTCCCCAGAACAACACTGTGAGAGAGCCAGAAATGTGTCCCTTCTAGAGGTGGACTCCCAAAGTATCCAGGGTAATGAAAACAGGAAGGCAAAGAGAGTTAAAGGAAGCTCACCTGGAGAAGGCTGGGGCTTGGTCTAGATCAGTTATGACACCCACACTGAAGCACCTTGTGTCTAAAACATGCCCCATCTTTACATATGATGTCATGGGCATTGTTAGGTTTTATGACATCTTACATTGTGTTTAAAACAAGGCACTGACAAGCTACAGGTTTACTACTCAAGGCAGGTAGAATCAAAAGCATCTTCATGGACATATTCTAATGATAGTTAATTTATCTGATTATAAAAGAGACCTGGAAATACTTCATAAGTTAGAATAATAGAAACAAAATGTATCCAGACTCTTCCTCGGAAGCTACTAACAGTAATTCTTCAGAGTCATACCCCCTGGAAATCTCCTGAAAATAAACTAAACCAAATTGTAAAACAACAAAAAAGAAATATATTGAAATAAATATACCATTAGCTAAATTTTCATTTTTGGCCTCATTTTACTAATTTTCTAATGTTGTTTTGAATTTATATAAATCTGTAGAAAATCCAAAGACAGAAAATTAAATGTAAAACCATCCAATCGTATGTTAATTCATAGCTTGCTTATTTCATAATTTTAAGCTAAATTTAATATAACCTGTTTCCAAACCCATTCCAGGAAAAACTCAGTAGAAGGCAGAGGAGTATCTGGAGTACAAATGGACCCTTCTCTGCACCAACGTATGAGTAACTATGGCAATATATCTGAATATGTGGATCACAACCACCCACTTAGGGCTGCCATTTCTGGACCTTACCATGGACCTTGGTAAGGGATACTAAATTAACGTTGAACTTCTGGGTTTCATAACTCTACACAGAATCCTGCTGAAGGAGGTTCAGCTGAGAGTCACCCATGGGGCTGTGCTCCCCTGTGCCAGTGTTGGCAGAGACCATGCTGGCTGTGGGCCCTCACTCCACTCTGCCCAGACCTTTACTTGTCCTTATTCATGCTTTTGGCAGAGCCCATGAGATAGTAATAAGAGTCTTCCCAAAGACTCAAAGGGTTTCCTGCCATTATATATGTTGAGATTTAATCAAATGTCACTTATAGACCACTAAGGGAAGTTAATAGGCTTAACTGGATCGGGTCATACATACCTCATTCATCAACTGAGTTGCAAACTTGAAATGCCTGTTGATTGGACAGTCAGCAACATACTTGAAATTTGACTTCGTCCTTTCAAATACTTCTTTATACTTATACTAGAGGAAACAGAAACATGGTTACTTGATAGCAGGTTGTGATTATCTTAAGAGTGAGACACGCTTTTTATCTTATATAGCTGTGATTCATTCATAGAGATAACAAGTAACCACTGAACACACTCTGTCTCCCAAGGCAATGAAGGGTATACCCACTCAATGTCTAGAAAACTAGCCTCCAAATACATAGTTTCATGTAATGGATGTCAAATGGATCTATTTCCATATTGGACAAAAGTCCAAATCAGTTTCTTCTTTGTTTCAATACTTATAGTGATGATTATTTTACTTTGAAGGTATTTCCATGTGCACTTGAAGGAAGTTGTTAACTCATTAATTAGAAATAGTTTTCCAAGAATTAATCAGATATTATAATATTTTAGAGTAAGGATATGCTAACACCTAGAGCACTTTCTGTTTTTTAAAAAGCCCCATGAACTAGAAACATTTTTTTAAATAATTTTAAGGGATTGTTACAAAGAATATGTGACGGAATGAATGTGATCTGCAAAGTCTAAACTATTTCCTTTCTGGCACCTTTCAGAATTTTGCCGACTTCTATTTTAGAACTCAAAGGAAGCTAATCTGACTGCCTTATTTTGTAAGTAGGAAAATGAGTCCATAAAGAATTATTTGCTTCAAGTCACACATTATGTCCATGGATTTAGATAATCTCACTTTATATCTGCTATCATATCAAATCACCCAGAGACTTAGGGCTGCCATTTCTGGACCTTACCATGGACCTTGGAAAACTAAATTAACGTTGAACTTCTGGGTTTCATAACTCTACACAGAATCCTGCTGAAGGAGGTTCAGCTGAGAGTCACCCATGGGGCTGTGCTCCCCTGTGCCAGTGTTGGCAGAGACCATGCTGGCTGTGGGCCCTCACTCCACTCTGCCCAGACCTTTACTTGTCCTTATTCATGCTTTTGGCAGAGCCCATGAGATAGTAATAAGAGTCTTCCCAAAGACTCAAAGGGTTTCCTGCCATTATATATGTTGAGATTTAATCAAATGTCACTTATAGACCACTAAGGGAAGTTAATAGGCTTAACTGGATCGGGTCATACATACCTCATTCATCAACTGAGTTGCAAACTTGAAATGCCTGTTGATTGGACAGTCAGCAACATACTTGAAATTTGACTTGTCCTTTCAAATACTTCTTTATACTTATACTAGAGGAAACAGAAACATGGTTACTTGATAGCAGGTTGTGATTATCTTAAGAGTGAGACACGCTTTTTATCTTATATAGCTGTGATTCATTCATAGAGATAACAAGTAACCACTGAACACACTCTGTCTCCCAAGGCAATGAAGGGTATACCCACTCAATGTCTAGAAAACTAGCCTCCAAATACATAGTTTCATGTAATGGATGTCAAATGGATCTATTTCCATATTGGACAAAAGTCCAAATCAGTTTCTTCTTTGTTTCAATACTTATAGTGATGATTATTTTACTTTGAAGGTATTTCCATGTGCACTTGAAGGAAGTTGTTAACTCATTAATTAGAAATAGTTTTCCAAGAATTAATCAGATATTATAATATTTTAGAGTAAGGATATGCTAACACCTAGAGCACTTTCTGTTTTTAAACAGCCCCATGAACTAGAAACATTTTTTTAAATAATTTTAAGGGATTGTTACAAAGAATATGTGACGGAATGAATGTGATCTGCAAAGTCTAAACTATTTCCTTTCTGGCACCTTTCAGAATTTTGCCGACTTCTATTTTAGAACTCAAAGGAAGCTAATCTGACTGCCTTATTTTGTAAGTAGGAAAATGAGTCCATAAAGAATTATTTGCTTCAAGTCACACATTATGTCCATGGATTTAGATAATCTCACTTTATATCTGCTATCATATCAAATCACCCAGAGACATGTTATTAGGGAGAAAATTTTCAGTGAGCCATGAAGAGTTGTACTGAGATGGCTTTTTATGAAATTCCAATGAATGATACAAATAAATGATTACAGTTGCCAATGAGATCAGTACTAAAATATTCCTGAATAGAGCGAACAATACAGTGTGTGCCCCAGCTTTAGGGTCTAGAAGCAAGGATAGAGAGAAAGAAGTTGCTTCCTCAATTCCAGTACTTTCTGAAGGTAATGGGGTATGCTGGATGTATGTGGCCATTATCCTTGAGTAGATAAATACCTTGCTGTAAAGAGTCTTGTTCTTTTCAGCCAGAGTGAAGTCAGGAGTATCATAGGCATAGCAACCAATGCCCTTAAGCCAGGTCAAATCTTCTTTATATTTTACCTAAGAGAAGAACATCAAAGAGTTTTAAGAATCTACAAAGGCAGAACAAATAGAAAGAAGCTCTGGCTACTGAGCTACATGGAGCAATAAGGTACTGAAATACATATTTAAGGGGCATTTCCAATAATACTGATTTCTGCTCACTTTATGGTATATTGTACTGCATATAGAAATTTCCATTTTAATACCAATTAAAGAATTGATGCTTTCAAATTGTGGTGTTGGAGAAAACTCTTGAGAATCCCTTGGACTGCAAGGAGATCAGTCAATCCTAAAGGAAATTAACCCTGAATATTCATTGGAAGGACTGGTGCTGAAGCTGAAGGTCCAATACTTTGGGCACCAGATGCGAAGAACTGATTCATTGGAAAAGACCCTGATGCTGGGAAAGACTGAAGGCAGGTGGAGAAGGGGATGGCAGAGGATGAGATGGTTAGATAGCATCACCAATTCAATGGACATGAATCTGAGCAGCTCTAGGAGACAGTGAAGGTCCGGTGTGCTGTAGTCCAAGGGGTTGCAAAGAGTGAAACACAACTTAGCAAACGATCAACAATGAACAAGCCAATTCAGATTTAACAGGAATACTTTCCTAGAAAGTATATTATTAGTTGGCAGCTGTATTTTCATATAAAGAGCTAAAATTTCTTTCTAAATGAGCATTGTTATGTGTCTTAATCACTTCATGAAGTTGTCTCTTCAGTTGATCAAAATAGGTTATTTTTTAGATGAAATATATCACTTCGTGTCATGTAATATGATGTAACACATTTAGAATACATTTTTCTCTCTCCCAAGTTGAAGCTCTCTTATTTAGCAATGAGCTTTAGAACTTAGACATCCACACACAAAAGTTGAAATTTAGTCAAGTTTCTATCAGCCGTTATGCCGTGCTTGATTTCACAAGTCATCTGAGCATATGAATTGGTATATAAAAGTAGATTTCAAGACTCACATCGCTGACTGCATCAGTGACTGCCCGATGGTGGAAATGCTCAGGGCGATCGGGAATGGACCTCCAGATTCCCAGCTGGCTCATATAGTTCTCCTTGTATTTTATCTGTAAATGCACAAAGACAGCTTTAAAGTTTTACTCAAAGTTCATGTAAGAAAAGCCTACTTGTCTCCATAGAGTTTTAGGAAAGGAAGGACACTTTTTCAAATGATGATGGGTCATGGAGCCCAACACACACAGAGCTGCGTAGAGACGTACTTTGCTGATATGGTCTGTAACTGTGCGATGATAAACGATGTCCAGAGCATCCTTCACTGTGTGGTACTTCCCTTTGGTTTTTTCAAATGTTTCCTTATAGCGCAGCTGGGAAGAGAAAAGGCACATGCATTGAGAAATACCAGATTAAGCTCTTTTAATCTTAAGCTCTTGTCTTATTTCTTATGTTTTCTCTTGAATAAATTTGGGAGAGATCAAGAAGCTCTTTCACATCCTGGAAAAGGACTTTAGGCAAAAACTAATGAAACTTGTATAAAGTATAGAGTTTTAGTTAATCATAATGTATCAATATTGGTTTATGACAAATGTCCCCTGGTAATGTAGGGAACGCTGGGTGTAGGCTCTATGAAAACTCTGTATTGTATTATTGTTGCAACATTTCTATAAATATAAAAGTACTTAAAAACCTTGTTTAAATGTAAAACAAGCAAACCAAAAGCTCATTTTTAGAGGAGAAAAAAACATAACTTTGTTGAGCCTAAGATATACTAATGTACATGGAAAAATGAGAAAGATTAATTTTTAAGTCCTGGTATTAAAATGTCTTCTCCGTGGAGCAGTCCTGAAATCTGATTTCATTATAAGCTCTATCTTTGTGTTATTCAGAAGACTACAGCTATGACTTTAGTCTACGAATATGATAGAGGAGTCTATAAATATTTCCCTCAGCACTCTGTTTTCAACCTCCAACAAATCTTTTCTGTCTGGGTAGCTGAGAAAACACATAGTAAAAGATTCCTTTACCTCTGTTTTTCAGACAGGTCTTCTCTTAAGATCATTTAGCTCTACTTGTGGGGATAGCCACAGAGGATAGGTTGAACTTAATGCCAGATATCATCCCAGTTACACTGGTGTGCAATGAGCTCCAGGGGCCAGTTTCACCGTGTGGACATCCCTGAGAGGTGCTGATGCTGAGTAAGCTTGGCTCATATTAATAGTCAACAGGAACATTAAAGTGATATAGCTGGGGATATCACATGATGACAAAAATCTGAGCAAGTAGATTTTAAGGCTAGCATATGATTTCCTCTGGTGGCTCAGATAGTGAAGAATCTGCCTGCACACGGGAGACCTGGGGTTGGACCCTGGGTCAGGAAGACCCCCTAGACAAGGGAAAGGCAACCCACTCCAGTCTTCCTGACTGGAGAATTCCATGGACAGTGGAACTCCACAGTTACAGTCCATGGGGTCACAAACAGTTGGACATGATTGAGTGACTGACACTTTCACACTTTATAATTTTCTCAGCTTATATTTTCAGCAAACTGACATGGTCTCTTTCCAACTAGCAGACTCCTTTTAGCTGCAAATGAAAATTTTTGACAAAATCACGGAACTGAGATATTGTTCCAATTTGCTGTACATTTCAGTTTATGAATCACTGTAACTAGCTAAGGTGCCTTGAAATCCTAGAGCTTTGTTGCTAAGCTGAGGGTAATGGGGTCACAGAAGCTGTTGGCTGGGTTAAATCCCAGCACATGCAGTCCTCCAGAGAGTCTGGTTCTGGTAATGGTTGCACTGCATTCTCAGCTGGGCTCTAGGACACAACCAGTAAGGACTGACTATCTACCTGGAATTGATTCACTTCATATCTTTATTAACAGAAAACCTCAGTGCCATTGAAAGGCATTCTAGTCCTTAACCATGTGGTATGGAAGATAAAAGTCTGTCCCTCCTCATTCTAACAGACATATCATTTCTATGATTTTGGCAATCAAAGGAGGAACAGTATTTTCTGAATGCCGACTAGGAGCCCAGCACTGTGTTAAAAATGCATACCATTATTCTGTTTAGCCTAATTGTCACAATTCTTAACCTCATTCCAAACATGAGAAAAAAGTCTCAGAAAAATTAGGTAATTTATGTAGAGTCACGGGTCTTCCCTTGTGGCTCAGTTGGTAAAGAATCTGCCTGCAAAGCAGGAGGGAGACCCAGGTTCGATTCCTGGATTGGGAAGATATCCTGGAGAAGGAAACGGCAACCCACTCCAGTATTCTTGCCTAGGTAGTCCTATAGACATAGGAGCCTGAAGGGTACAGTCTATGGGGTTGAGGCTGTTGGACATGACTTAGTGACTTATACAGTCATACACCAAAGCAGAGCATCTGGTTTTGAAACTGTGTTTGGCTGGTTCCAAGAACACCATTTTATGGATAATAATAATTAGCCATCAAATATCCCTAAGAAATGCTACCAAAGAATTAGAAGGGTCATATTTTTGCTCGGAAGAGTACTGAGAAAATCAGTAGGCTTTCAGGTTATTAATAATCTCTCAGCATTATTTTTAGCAATTTTGCCAAATAGTATTGTTTGCATCTGTTTGTTTGGCTTTTGTGTTCTTGCTTTTTCCTGATGCATGTTGTGAGGCAGGACTTTGAATTATGGATATGACTGTACTATCTTCTGCTTCTTAGGTACCACCACTTCAGCTGCCCCATCACAACAGAAGGAAGGGTGGGTGGGGGGTGGGATGCATACATCACTGGCATTCCAGTAAGCCCTCTTGGCTCTGATGAGGATTGGTGTATCTGGAACTGGAGTGTACTTGTCCTTCATCTTGTCGTATTGAATCTTGTACTTTTTCTAAGAAATAAGATGGGAGAGAGAGAAATTTCAATTCAGGAAATTTAAATTCTTCCCTCCCAATTCACAACCACGTTACAGACCCACCCTAGGGACACAATGGATCATGTCCTTTAAGAGACTAGCTCTGCCTTCTGTGTCTTGATGCTCCTGAGCACAGCTTCTAGAAAGGAGTTCTCTGATCAGAGGCAGCAGGTAAAGCTTTGGACGAAGGATTTGTTTCTTTGCCCAGAGCCTCAGTGCTGAATTCCCAACTTACCTCGCTGACCATGTCCTTCACATCTCTGGCATGCTTCAGGGCTGTGGTCTGGTTTCCAGCATGATGATGGGGTCTCTCTTTGGTGGCAAGTTCAACATACAGATACTAAATAAGGAGAATGCAGATCACATGTTAGAGAGATAAAACATCTTATGCAGCATTCAGTCCTCTTTATTCATTTCTAACGCTAAAATGGAAGGGCAGTGTCTCAGGACGGAGACCCAGGTTCGATTCCTGGATTGGGAAGATATCCTGGAGAAGGAAACGGCAACCCACTCCAGTATTCTTGCCTAGGTAGTCCTATAGACATAGGAGCCTGAAGGGTACAGTCTATGGGGTTGAGGCTGTTGGACATGACTTAGTGACTTATACAGTCATACACCAAAGCAGAGCATCTGGTTTTGAAACTGTGTTTGGCTGGTTCCAAGAACACCATTTTATGGATAATAATAATTAGCCATCAAATATCCCTAAGAAATGCTACCAAAGAATTAGAAGGGTCATATTTTTGCTCGGAAGAGTACTGAGAAAATCAGTAGGCTTTCAGGTTATTAATAATCTCTCAGCATTATTTTTAGCAATTTTGCCAAATAGTATTGTTTGCATCTGTTTGTTTGGCTTTTGTGTTCTTGCTTTTTCCTGATGCATGTTGTGAGGCAGGACTTTGAATTATGGATATGACTGTACTATCTTCTGCTTCTTAGGTACCACCACTTCAGCTGCCCCATCACAACAGAAGGAAGGGTGGGTGGGGTGGGATGCATACATCACTGGCATTCCAGTAAGCCCTCTTGGCTCTGATGAGGATTGGTGTATCTGGAACTGGAGTGTACTTGTCCTTCATCTTGTCGTATTGAATCTTGTACTTTTTCTAAGAAATAAGATGGGAGAGAGAGAAATTTCAATTCAGGAAATTTAAATTCTTCCCTCCCAATTCACAACCACGTTACAGACCCACCCTAGGGACACAATGGATCATGTCCTTTAAGAGACTAGCTCTGCCTTCTGTGTCTTGATGCTCCTGAGCACAGCTTCTAGAAAGGAGTTCTCTGATCAGAGGCAGCAGGTAAAGCTTTGGACGAAGGATTTGTTTCTTTGCCCAGAGCCTCAGTGCTGAATTCCCAACTTACCTCGCTGACCATGTCCTTCACATCTCTGGCATGCTTCAGGGCTGTGGTCTGGTTTCCAGCATGATGATGGGGTCTCTCTTTGGTGGCAAGTTCAACATACAGATACTAAATAAGGAGAATGCAGATCACATGTTAGAGAGATAAAACATCTTATGCAGCATTCAGTCCTCTTTATTCATTTCTAACGCTAAAATGGAAGGGCAGTGTCTACTTGTTATTGTCCTTTTCTTTGTTATATATGTTTCTGTTTATTTCTTTCTCTGTTTCACATTAAGAAACATATGTACGTACTTTGGTTATCTAACATTCTTATTGCTGAGCATGGTTTAATCTAAATGCATAGGATAGACATGCTAATAGAAGAATGAAAAGATTTTGATAGATTCCTCAACATATTTCCACCCCCAACCCAAGTTTTGCCTGAATGTGGGAAATGTGGTTTCATTTGTCTGTAGACAAAAGATAAGTCCTATGGAACAAATTTTTAAAATTTACTTTCACCACTTGGAGCCCACAGACCACTCATCCAATGATTAAAGTTGTATAGAACTTTAGAAGAGATGACATGGCATTACCTACTCAAACTTAACCCTAAAGACAACTGCCCCAAAGAAAACAGCTTATTGAAGTTAAAGAGCATGAGGCTGCATCAGGGCCAACAAGCATGAGGGTCTGCTACTCACAGGAGTAGACAGGCCCACAGAATCACCCTCTCAACACCCTCCCCCACCTTGTGGTGCCAGTGTGGCAGGTTTATGAATCTTCATGATGAACGTTACCTGACTCTGAAGCTTCTGCCCTCGCTTGGCTCTTAGGAGATCAGGGGTATCAGGAACTGAGGTGAAGATGGACTTCAGCTTATTGCCTGATGCTCTGTACACCAGCTGGGTGAGAAATAGTCATACCCATCACTCTGCATCACTGACACCTTCTGTGCTCTGCAGATGCTTTTACTGCTTACTTCAAAGCAGGGTCACCCTCACTGCAACAACCTCAGTTTCTGTCCAATAAACCATTGCTTTATTTACCACCTCAGCTCTCCTTCTTTCCCTTGTAAAAGATACAAGAGAGACATTCTGCAGCCTGTCCAAGTTTTCAGCCTCCCACTGTGTTCTTGGTCCCTTCTCACCTGTGCCTTCTAGGATCCTGTTTCAGCAGTTACCACCTTCAGTTTTCCAGCCCTCTCCTTAATTCTGCAGACCCTCCCAAGTCCCTCCCTGCATTCATCCTTTTCCAACTTCTGCCAAAGGCCTTGTTTCTTTCACAATCAAGCAGACTTGGCTGTATTTTTCCTTTTTTTCTCTTTTGATTAATTTCTCAAGGCGATAGTTTGGCTGCCACCCAACCACTTCAGTGAAGTGAATTTAATTAAGAAACATATGTACGTACGTTGGTTATCTAACATTCTTATTGCTGAGCATGGTTTAATCTAAATGCATAGGATAGACATGCTAATAGAAGAATGAAAAGATTTTGATAGATTCCTCAACATATTTCCACCCCCAACCCAAGTTTTGCCTGAATGTGGGAAATGTGGTTTCATTTGTCTGTAGACAAAAGATAAGTCCTATGGAACAAATTTTTAAAATTTACTTTCACCACTTGGAGCCCACAGACCACTCATCCAATGATTAAAGTTGTATAGAACTTTAGAAGAGATGACATGGCATTACCTACTCAAACTTAACCCTAAAGACAACTGCCCCAAAGAAAACAGCTTATTGAAGTTAAAGAGCATGAGGCTGCATCAGGGCCAACAAGCATGAGGGTCTGCTACTCACAGGAGTAGACAGGCCCACAGAATCACCCTCTCAACACCCTCCCCCACCTTGTGGTGCCAGTGTGGCAGGTTTATGAATCTTCATGATGAACGTTACCTGACTCTGAAGCTTCTGCCCTCGCTTGGCTCTTAGGAGATCGGGGGTATCAGGAACTGAGGTGAAGATGGACTTCAGCTTATTGCCTGATGCTCTGTACACCAGCTGGGTGAGAAATAGTCATACCCATCACTCTGCATCACTGACACCTTCTGTGCTCTGCAGATGCTTTTACTGCTTACTTCAAAGCAGGGTCACCCTCACTGCAACAACCTCAGTTTCTGTCCAATAAACCATTGCTTTATTTACCACCTCAGCTCTCCTTCTTTCCCTTGTAAAAGATACAAGAGAGACATTCTGCAGCCTGTCCAAGTTTTCAGCCTCCCACTGTGTTCTTGGTCCCTTCTCACCTGTGCCTTCTAGGATCCTGTTTCAGCAGTTACCACCTTCAGTTTTCCAGCCCTCTCCTTAATTCTGCAGACCCTCCCAAGTCCCTCCCTGCATTCATCCTTTTCCAACTTCTGCCAAAGGCCTTGTTTCTTTCACAATCAAGCAGACTTGGCTGTATTTTTCCTTTTTTTCTCTTTTGATTAATTTCTCAAGGCGATAGTTTGGCTGCCACCCAACCACTTCAGTGAAGTGAATTTCACTAAGACAGCCACAGATATTGCAGTCGCCAAGTCCTGGAATGCTTCTCTGCAGCAACTGTAACTGCTCAGCAGTTTCACTCCTGAACTCTGTTCTCGGCCTTCCATTCTCCCTTTCTCCCCCAGGTGGCCTCTGACCTTTCTAGGCATTCCTCAGTTTCCTTCTATGGTTCTGCACTCCCCTAAAGACTGCTATTAGCTGGATTTAAGTGTTGGCTTGGCCTCTTCCAATCTATACATTCTCCTTTGGTGACCTCATCTGTACCCACAATCTCAACCATCATTTTAAGATTGATGACTTCCAAATTTTGTTAATATCTGGGTTAACAAAATTGATAGCCTTGATATCTCAGTCATGCTGGCCAGAAACTAGACTCCTTCTCCCTCATCCCTATGTCAAAAGTTGAATCCTAGGCTCCTAACTTTGTGATAGTCCTTAAACCTGACCTTTTCCTTTCCCACCACTAGGCTACCCTAGTTCACCCTCCGATTACGAAGCTTCTTTCTTCACATTCTTAGGAGCCTGTACACCACTTTCCCAAATCCTCTACTGGACACTTCACATGGCTTACCCACCTTTCACAGTGTGAGAAAGAGATTTTCTTAAAGTTCAGATCTAATTAGGTCTTAATGCTCAGATGTACCTTGCTTAGAAATAATTCTCAAATGACTTTTCATCAAGTCCAAGATCATTAACATATCACCCACAAGTCTTCATAACCTGGCTTTTCTATCTTTTCTATGTCTCCAGTCTCATTTCCCAACAGTGTTCCCCACTCCCCATGTGCTATCTGAGACCAGTCCCAGTTTCTAGAACTCATTATGGTCAATTTCACTTACTGTCCTTTCTACCTAAAATTTTCTTCCCTGTCTTATCTGTCTGAAGAACTCCTGGAGTCCATGATGTCTTGATCATTCCTATAGGCTACCATTTGTCCTGTCTGTTTCTTCTCAGAGGTTATGAGCTTGTGGAAAGCAGGAACTCAGTTTATCATTCTTTTACCTTGTATTTAGATAAACGATCTGAAAAAAAAGTAGTCTGCTAGTAAATATTGAGGATATTTAATATTATAATAGTTACTAGAATAAAGCAAACTAGAAAGTCTACACAGATAACAAGTCCTAATCACAGATAAAAATGCTGATTGAACAGATAAAATGTAGGAAATAAATAATATGAATATACATATGCCTGTATATGTCCCTTTCTTTATATCTAAATTATGTACAAGTGTAAGTTGAAACAAAATTTAGCCTATTTGCTTAAGGGTGTTTTGCTGTTACTACTCAAAGGAGATAAACAAAATATAAATTTACTGTTCCTCCCAGGTCAAATTTTGAATAAACCAATCCACGAACTCGTGGCATTTTGTGGCTAAAAGAAGCCCAAATCATTATCTAGTCCAGTCTTCTAGCTCAGGAAATCGGGGCTTTGAAGTGAATTAGATAAGGTCACATGACAAATTAGAAGCAAATTTGGAACTAAAACCCACTTCCATGCCATTTCTATAATTCCCTTTGAAGCATATTCTCCTGGTACTTAGGTATACATTGTTTATGCTCTTTGGGACAACATCTCCGCTTTCCCAGTACTACAGATATGTCAAAACCCTGCACACTTTAAAGACAACTCCAAAGTCAGTAACTTGAACATTCAGCCATCAAACTTTTTACTAAACCAGTGTTTCTGGAATTTGCCTGACTTTTAAAACCCCAAAACCCATATTAAGCACAGTTTGTAGGCTCTAACCCCACATCTTCTGAAACCAGGGTAGTGGCTCAAACTGGTACTTTCCCAAGACCAGGTCATTCTACAATGAGGCAAGTGTGAGAGAAACTGCACCACTAAAAACAGCAATTTTTCATCCTCAATGGGCAGAAGAGAAATCAAGTTTCCCAAAGATCAGAGAATCACGTGCCCTATTTTGACGTCCCAGTTTCTAGAACTCATTATGGTCAATTTCACTTACTGTCCTTTCTACCTAAAATTTTCTTCCCTGTCTTATCTGTCTGAAGAACTCCTGGAGTCCATGATGTCTTGATCATTCCTATAGGCTACCATTTGTCCTGTCTGTTTCTTCTCAGAGGTTATGAGCTTGTGGAAAGCAGGAACTCAGTTTATCATTCTTTTACCTTGTATTTAGATAAACGATCTGAAAAAAAAGTAGTCTGCTAGTAAATATTGAGGATATTTAATATTATAATAGTTACTAGAATAAAGCAAACTAGAAAGTCTACACAGATAACAAGTCCTAATCACAGATAAAAATGCTGATTGAACAGATAAAATGTAGGAAATAAATAATATGAATATACATATGCCTGTATATGTCCCTTTCTTTATATCTAAATTATGTACAAGTGTAAGTTGAAACAAAATTTAGCCTATTTGCTTAAGGGTGTTTTGCTGTTACTACTCAAAGGAGATAAACAAAATATAAATTTACTGTTCCTCCCAGGTCAAATTTTGAATAAACCAATCCACGAACTCGTGGCATTTTGTGGCTAAAAGAAGCCCAAATCATTATCTAGTCCAGTCTTCTAGCTCAGGAAATCGGGGCTTTGAAGTGAATTAGATAAGGTCACATGACAAATTAGAAGCAAATTTGGAACTAAAACCCACTTCCATGCCATTTCTATAATTCCCTTTGAAGCATATTCTCCTGGTACTTAGGTATACATTGTTTATGCTCTTTGGGACAACATCTCCGTTTCCCAGTACTACAGATATGTCAAAACCCTGCACACTTTAAAGACAACTCCAAAGTCAGTAACTTGAACATTCAGCCATCAAACTTTTTACTAAACCAGTGTTTCTGGAATTTGCCTGACTTTTAAAACCCCAAAACCCATATTAAGCACAGTTTGTAGGCTCTAACCCCACATCTTCTGAAACCAGGGTAGTGGCTCAAACTGGTACTTTCCCAAGACCAGGTCATTCTACAATGAGGCAAGTGTGAGAGAAACTGCACCACTAAAAAAACAGCAATTTTTCATCCTCAATGTTCCTCATAACATGCACAAAATCCCAATAGGAATTCAGCAGAAGAGAAATTCAAGTTTTAGCCCAGACTGCTAAGAGAAGTAAAAGTATTTCAGTGATACCAATAAGCACTTTAAGTTTCCAAACACCTTTTGTTTGGTGGCTGGAGGAGAGAAATAAGACTTTAAAGCACTGGTTTCTAATGTTGGATGAGTATCAGAATCATCTATGAAGGAGCTAAATGCACATAGATATCCAGACACAGAGAATCAGAATCTAGCCTGGGTTTTCAAATATTTCAGAGATGATTCTGATACTTAGCCAGAGTGGAGAGGCACCTTCACTGAGGGGAAAAAGAGAAAGTGCTAGCACTGGTTGAAATAACAAAGGGAAACACTAAGGAAATCAGATGTGCTCACTATAGCATTTGTAAAAGCTGAAGAGTAAATCGTCCTCCGCCCTGGCTCAATCAGAGCGTAGGAGGCTTCAACTCCTCTCCACGGAAGATGACTCACTGGATTTGTCAGAGCTCCTCTAAGTCAAAGAACATAAGTGAGTCCCTATCAGTGTGGATCAGACTTACTGAGAAAGGAGAGCCCATGAGGTGGCCTGACAACTTGATGGAGTTTGATGAATGAGGCCACAAGACAGACTGAGTTAAATGAGAACATCCTACTGACCATTTATGTTTGTGAGACACCCTGACCCCTAGGAAGCACCGTTAGTTCTTGGGAAACATCTGTTATGACCAAAGCACTATAGGATACATATTAAAATAAGATGAGGGGGCCAACCCTCAAGGGACCAACCTAGGTGAAAGGGTCAGGTCTATGCATAGCTAACTGCAATAAGTCAGGAGCCCTGGTTCCAGGTGGGGCAGATCAAAACGAAACTGAGTCTTTTGAAGTTTGAGTGGACAGCAGCCAGAGAGCCATTGATAGCACTGCCATAATTGTCCTGCCATAATTGTCTGTTCTCTTGTAGCAGGAATTAATGGCAGAGAGAGTTATGAAATAAATTCAGTTTGGAGAATGCAACAATAGTGTAAGACAGAAGGACTCCCTAAAAAAAATCATGTAAAGATTCAGCTATCTCAGGTAAGGCATGTATCAATAGCCTCATCTTATTAAAAAGGGACAAAATAAGTAAACTGAGGGCAACTGACTTGTTTACCTATGGTGGTCACTCTGTAATTAAAGGCAGAAGGTGATTTGGGCCCAGTACGATTCCTGAAAAAAGATCGCTAGAGGAATGAGGCCTGTATGGTGACAGGGTTGCTTACCTCGCTCAGATGTGTCTTTAGTTCCTGCACTTTTCTGTACTCTGGGGTGTCCAGCACCACTTTGTATTTGTCTCGCATCTTTCTTGCTTTATCGGTGTATAGGTAGTTAGACTTAAAAAGACAACAGTGAAAAAAAATTTAAAAAAAAGACAACAGTGGGAATACAAGTTGATTAATCACTTCAGGAATTGCATGTCGTGGACACATGTTGTCTTTCAAACGGCAAGCACATGCAAGCTAAACTGACCTCCCTGTGTCCTGGGTGTCTTCCCAGGCAGAACCAAAACCAATTCATTTTACTAAGCTCACTACCTTTTAAAGGAGGCAAGGATCATCTTAAGTGGGTCATGACTTGCTCAGTGAGTTAAGGGCAAATTTTCCCTTAACAGAAGCTGCAGACAAAGATTCTTCCTGTCCAACCTGTGAAGCTGTGTGAGTGGAGCTGTATGCTGGGGGGAGTAGGGAGGGGAGTGGAGTCACTCACCCAGAGCTTCCGCAGGTGCCGGGAGCGGACCATATCTGGAGTGTCGTACAGGAAGCAGCCCAGTCCCCTCAGGATCTGCAAGTCCTCTTTGTATTTTATCTGCATCACAAACAGAAACATAGTGGTCATGAGCAAATACAAATCAGGAACAAATGAGACAGAGAACTGACACTTTAAACTGGATCTTTCATTTTGGTTCCACCCTATACTCTGAGTTTGCTTGAACTCAAGTAAATCTAGGTTTTCAAATTTTAAATTGCTAACTCTGACCTGAGATGAGGACATGATTATTATTTTATTATTATATGGATGAAAATGACATAGATTAAATGGAGTGGTCTTTTATGAGAAGGAAACACTGAAGGAGAAAAAAAAATGACAGTCGGAAGGGGTGAAAGGGAATAGGGGTGAGCAGGAGAAAGATACTAAATGTGACCTGGATGGAGGCCACTTGGAGTGAGGTGCTTAATGATTCAGTGTTGAGTGTAGAATGGTATGGTGCCCAGCAATTGCTGCATCTCCCAAGCAGTTTCTTACTACTGTTTCTATAGCTGAAGAAATATGCGGTCCTGTTTCCACACTATTTTACCTCCAAACTGTATACTCAGTTTACAAGTACTCAGTGCAAAAGGTTGCTCAAAGGCTGGTTGGTTTCCATGAGGAAAGCAAGTCTTCCTCTTGGTAAGAGTCCCCCAGAAAGACATTCATAAGGTGCTTACATCGCTGGTGATGTCTCCCACATAGCGGCAGTGGAGCACCTGGGGCGTGTAGGGCAGCGAGATCATGTGGCCTTGCATCTTGAAGAAGTCTGATTTGTAGATCAACTATGGGGGTGTGGGGAAATGCCATAAACACTTAAGTTAGAGACCAATGGTTGACCTTCATCCTTGGGTTCCATGGCCTCCCCTCTCTCCTAAGAAAATACCCACCTCACTGACAGCCTCTTGAGTCTTCTTGACTTGGCGAATTTCAGGTGTGTCAGGAGTTGTGTGGATCTTGTCTTTCAGTTTGTGGTATAGTTGTCGATACAGTCTCTGCATTGGAGGGAAAACCATTCCAGGTGCTTAGTATAGGAGGAAGAGGGCATCTGTACATTAATATTTCACATATTTAAAGAGCCATGAGAGACGACACTAAGGATACAGAAAGTGACTAAGTTAGAAAAATGTAGAAAATGATATTTATTTTTGATATTTGATAAATGATATTTATTTGGGGTGAAGAATTTGGAGCAGAATCTTCCATTTTTCTATCAGATGGCTGGAAAGTAGAGTTAGATAGTCAAACCAATGGTTTATGTAGAAAACCGGGTTCATGAGTCAGACTAATAGGCAACCTTATTAAATATATTTGAATACAAATATCAAAAGAAGGAAAAATTTTTGGTACATAGATTAAATGGAGTGGTCTTTTATGAGAAGGAAACACTGAAGGAGAAAAAAAAATGACAGTCGGAAGGGGTGAAAGGGAATAGGGGTGAGCAGGAGAAAGATACTAAATGTGACCTGGATGGAGGCCACTTGGAGTGAGGTGCTTAATGATTCAGTGTTGAGTGTAGAATGGTATGGTGCCCAGCAATTGCTGCATCTCCCAAGCAGTTTCTTACTACTGTTTCTATAGCTGAAGAAATATGCGGTCCTGTTTCCACACTATTTTACCTCCAAACTGTATACTCAGTTTACAAGTACTCAGTGCAAAAGGTTGCTCAAAGGCTGGTTGGTTTCCATGAGGAAAGCAAGTCTTCCTCTTGGTAAGAGTCCCCCAGAAAGACATTCATAAGGTGCTTACATCGCTGGTGATGTCTCCCACATAGCGGCAGTGGAGCACCTGGGGCGTGTAGGGCAGCGAGATCATGTGGCCTTGCATCTTGAAGAAGTCTGATTTGTAGATCAACTATGGGGGTGTGGGGAAATGCCATAAACACTTAAGTTAGAGACCAATGGTTGACCTTCATCCTTGGGTTCCATGGCCTCCCCTCTCTCCTAAGAAAATACCCACCTCACTGACAGCCTCTTGAGTCTTCTTGACTTGGCGAATTTCAGGTGTGTCAGGAGTTGTGTGGATCTTGTCTTTCAGTTTGTGGTATAGTTGTCGATACAGTCTCTGCATTGGAGGGAAAACCATTCCAGGTGCTTAGTATAGGAGGAAGAGGGCATCTGTACATTAATATTTCACATATTTAAAGAGCCATGAGAGACGACACTAAGGATACAGAAAGTGACTAAGTTAGAAAAATGTAGAAAATGATATTTATTTTTGATATTTGATAAATGATATTTATTTGGGGTGAAGAATTTGGAGCAGAATCTTCCATTTTTCTATCAGATGGCTGGAAAGTAGAGTTAGATAGTCAAACCAATGGTTTATGTAGAAAACCGGGTTCATGAGTCAGACTAATAGGCAACCTTATTAAATATATTTGAATACAAATATCAAAAGAAGGAATTAATTTTCATTATAATCTATGGATAGGTGAGTCTCTACAAAGGCATTACTAAATATAAAAAACATTGCCACAGAATACCAGTATCAAAATGGTGACAAAAAGGATCCCTTTTATTCCTTGCTGAGAAGTTTAAGTTTGTAGCTGAAATACAACTAATTCTTAATGTATTGCAAACGAATCCACAGTGTATGAAACTCCTCACAGAATTAACAGTCACGGTACCTCACTAGTAACGTTGTTGACCCTCCGGACGTTGACAAATGGGACATCATTGGGTCCAAGTGTGTACCCATTAGCCTTCATGTGTTCATAAACTTCTTTGTACTTAAACTGCAACAGCAAAGTGAAAATGAGCTCACTGATTGGTAAACAAAGAGTAAGCATCAAATTTGTCAAATAGAAAAGGGCTGCCACCATCATTTGAAAACTACTCTCTAAGCATTAGGTATGAAAAAAGTCACGGACAAAATTTCTATAATAACTGAAGTCTTGAAAATTATTTTGTTGGCTAATAAAGTCAGGTCCACAAAGGAATACAATTCACAGTGCCTAGATTAAATCTGTTTTTAAGTTGCAACAGTCTTGCCTATTGCACATAGAAGTAGTGCATGTATGACGCTGCATTTCCAGTAGGTGACTTGGTATAGTTCAGGATGCTTCTGTGCTAAAGCCAACTGAATTAGAGGCACCATGGCAGTCTTGATTCCTGAGCCAAGGTAACTGAGTCATGTAGATAGAACCCCATAAAAGCCCTTTGCTAACCCATCAGGCTATCCAGGCACAGCTGAACTGCAGGAGTAGCACCCAAGAAAACACACTGTCTCCCCTTCCCTGATCCTATCGTTTAAAAAAAAAAACTATTTTAATTCCAACTTTTTTTTTTTGGCCTCGTTACATGGCATGCAGGATCCTAGTTCCCCAACCAGGGATTAAGCCCATGTCCCATGCAGTGAAAGTGCCAAGTCCTAACCACTGGACCACCAGAGAATTCCCTCCCACCACTGTATGATACAGTGAAACTTCAGGGTGTGACCAGGGGGATGAGCATAGGCTATTAATAAATATAAGTGTCCCTCTTTCCACTTTAAGCCCCATCTTGAAGAAGAGAAGACCGCTCACATAGCTGCTCATGTATCGGGTGTCCTTGGTGTGTTTGAAGTGAGGGGTGTCAACCGGAAGCCTGTATCCAGTGGGCAGGGCGTGCAGGCCAGCTTTTCGATACAGATTCTGCCAGGATGAAGAGGAGCAGATTAAATGACAGCTACATCAAATGATGGATCTAAGTTAAACAAGTCAGATCCAGCTTGTGTTGGGATTTCAATTTGATGCTTACACCCACTGAGTTAATTTCAAGAAGAAATTAAGTAAATTCTAAGACTCAGGTCATGAATCAAGTTACTCTTAACATATTGTTTTCAAAAAAGAACAATGAGTGAAGAGGCTTAAAGAAAATACTTCTATATATTTCTAAAGATATGTCTGGTTGCCAGGATGGCATTGAGCAAGAATTTGGGAAAAGTAAACAGGTATCTAGTGCCACCTCTGTGGTTGGTCCTAGCCTTAGCTGATATTCAAGTCATCATCAGTCCCTGAGATAGTAGTTATAAGACACACCTTTGGGAGCTCCCAGGGCCCCATAAACACAAAGTCTTAATGTTAGACTGCTCATCTTCTGTGCAGGAGGAGGAAATATCTATGATTTGAAATAGTCTGTCTCTCAATGGAGCTACAGGAGTGAAGTACAGTATTTAAATATCAAAAACCAAATTAGTCTTAACATTCACTATAGAAGAGTAGCACTAAACTTGAGACCAAAATAGTACTGAAAATGAAAGTGTTAGTTGCTAAGTCCTGTCCAAGTCCTTTGTAACCCCATGGAGTGTAGCCCAACAGGCTCCTCTGTCCATGGCATTCTCCAGGCAAGAATATTGGAGTGGGTTCCCATGCCCTTCTCCAGGGGATCTTTCCAACTGTCAGGTAACAAAGAATAAGGATATTAAATACATGAGTAGAACCTAGTTTCTTTCTCTTCTGAGTTCTAACAGCAATATCTTCTTGTAAAGAGTTTTTTATGATTATATGCCTTGTCTTTGTCACCTTATCTTGGATTTTAAGCTTTTTGAGAGAGAGCGATGGTTGACTGACCCTCTTCTGTGTAACTTCTATGTAAGCATTGCTCCAAAAATATTCATTGCTTGCTCTCAGCCAAGAGGGCAAGGTGATGTGCTGTTTTTTGTTTTGTTTTGTTTAGTTCACATGAACAGAACCACCATTATGATTTACAAGGCCAGGCTGAGGATGCCCAGACCAAGGTCCCCTGCCAGTGGGCAGGGCGTGCAGGCCAGCTTTTCGATACAGATTCTGCCAGGATGAAGAGGAGCAGATTAAATGACAGCTACATCAAATGATGGATCTAAGTTAAACAAGTCAGATCCAGCTTGTGTTGGGATTTCAATTTGATGCTTACACCCACTGAGTTAATTTCAAGAAGAAATTAAGTAAATTCTAAGACTCAGGTCATGAATCAAGTTACTCTTAACATATTGTTTTCAAAAAAGAACAATGAGTGAAGAGGCTTAAAGAAAATACTTCTATATATTTCTAAAGATATGTCTGGTTGCCAGGATGGCATTGAGCAAGAATTTGGGAAAAGTAAACAGGTATCTAGTGCCACCTCTGTGGTTGGTCCTAGCCTTAGCTGATATTCAAGTCATCATCAGTCCCTGAGATAGTAGTTATAAGACACACCTTTGGGAGCTCCCAGGGCCCCATAAACACAAAGTCTTAATGTTAGACTGCTCATCTTCTGTGCAGGAGGAGGAAATATCTATGATTTGAAATAGTCTGTCTCTCAATGGAGCTACAGGAGTGAAGTACAGTATTTAAATATCAAAAACCAAATTAGTCTTAACATTCACTATAGAAGAGTAGCACTAAACTTGAGACCAAAATAGTACTGAAAATGAAAGTGTTAGTTGCTAAGTCCTGTCCAAGTCCTTTGTAACCCCATGGAGTGTAGCCCAACAGGCTCCTCTGTCCATGGCATTCTCCAGGCAAGAATATTGGAGTGGGTTCCCATGCCCTTCTCCAGGGATTTTTCCCAACTGTCAGGTAACAAAGAATAAGGATATTAAATACATGAGTAGAACCTAGTTTCTTTCTCTTCTGAGTTCTAACAGCAATATCTTCTTGTAAAGAGTTTTTTATGATTATATGCCTTGTCTTTGTCACCTTATCTTGGATTTTAAGCTTTTTGAGAGAGAGCGATGGTTGACTGACCCTCTTCTGTGTAACTTCTATGTAAGCATTGCTCCAAAAATATTCATTGCTTGCTCTCAGCCAAGAGGGCAAGGTGATGTGCTGTTTTTTGTTTTGTTTTGTTTAGTTCACATGAACAGAACCACCATTATGATTTACAAGGCCAGGCTGAGGATGCCCAGACCAAGGCCACACATACAGAAGCCTGGCCTTCATCCTGGATTTCTGCTCAGCACTCTGTCCAGGTCTCACTGCTCACCTCACTCTGGAGCTTGTATGCATGAAGGGCCCGGTCGAGATCCACAGTTTTTGTGGTTGGAGCCACCTTGCCTCTGACGCTGTGCACATAGTCGTGGTGGTAGACAGCCTAGATGCAGAGAGAAGCAGAGTGAGCAGACTGCACTGCAACTTCAGGGTTAAAAGAAGCAAAGTAAATGCAAACCCAAGTCTCTTAACATAAAGATGGTAGCCTTCTCCCTTTTGCTTTGGGTCCAACAAGACCAGAGCCAGCATGTGGACTCTGCATTGAGAAATCAGTGGATGAATCAGCTCAGGCATAAAAGGAGGAAGAGTGGGCATCTTACCACTACAAGTTCCAGAATAGTAGGCTTTAGTATTCTGACTCACTGAGGGGATTTAATATTTGCTTATTAACCTTTGGGGTTAATAGTATCACTCTGTAAGATGGAAACTTACATTACCATATGTAAATTAGATAACCAATGGCAATTTGCTATAAGACTAAGGAACTCAAACAGGGGCTCTGTAACAACCTAGAAGGGTAGGATGAGAGGGCAAAGGGAGGGGACATATGGATACCTAGGCTGATTCATGTTGATGTTTGACAGTAAACCACAAAACTCTGTAAAGTTATTATCCTTCAATTAAAATTAATTTCCTTAAAAGAAAATTGTATTACTCTGCTATTTCACCAGTGCTTTCCATCCACTTTCCTGTCATCCACATAAAGGATGTTGAGGCTCAGAGGATTAATTGCTTTTCTCAAGCCTCTCAGATGACATGTGTTAGAGGCCACATCTGTAACTGCAAAACCCCTTTCTCCTCATCTTACCACACTTGCGTGTGTGTGCTATCATGTTCGACTCTTTGCAACCCTATGGACTGCAGCCTACCAGGCTACTCTGTCCATGGGATTCTCAGGCAAGAACCCTGGAGGGGGTTACCCTCCCTCCTCCAAGGCATCTTACCTTACCATAGTGAGCACTAAATGTATTAGAAAGCTGAGACTATGAGGCGCAAACAATTGCTTATAACATGAGGATACAAAAAGCAACCTGGAAAGCTCTAAAACACCAAGGATTTCATAAAGTTGGATCACCTGCAATGCCCCCTCAGGAAACTGAGGGAACATGTCAGGTTTTAGGAAATAAGAGCAAAGTCTTCAATACTTTCTAAGGCACCAGTGCTGTTCTCCCATCGAGAAACAGCATGGCCCTGCCCTGTCTTTGCTCCTTTCCACTTTTGCTTATGCAATGGCCCTGTTTTACTCTCCCCAAATTAACTTCCCCAGGAGTGCTTACGTCACTCAGTTGTTTCCCACTCTGGACAGCCTGAACATAGATGGGAGTGTCAGTAACCAACTTGTAGTTGTTTCTTGTTTTCATCACGTGAGCCTTGTACTTGATCTGCCAAGAGGAAGAAAGTAAGCCTGTGTTAGACCATTCATTATATTTGAAACTGCTGGTTTTCACAAAGGGTTTGGTGGCTTTTGACTCATCACACATACAAGCATTAGCCTTTATTCAACAGACTGATGTGGATTTGAATTTTATAACAATCATTGTAGTCAATGCTTATAGTCATATGGATCTTCTAGAGTCTTCTAAGAGGCTTGACAACTTCCCAAGAATGACTAAAGCTTTCTTACTAAAATCTCAATTATAGTGTCATCTTGCTTAGCAAATCCTCTCTTTACAAGTAGATCCAGTCAATTGCATCATGGACTCCTAATAAATGAGATTTTTCTAACAGTGGGAATTATGTGCTCATTAATATATCCAAAATAGTTCAGAAGGTAGCAAAAGAGCCAGGGTTCCCTTCTGCACTCATTCTAAAAGGATGTTGAGGCAATTAATTGCTTTTCTCAAGCCTCTCAGATGACATGTGTTAGAGGCCACATCTGTAACTGCAAAACCCCTTTCTCCTCATCTTACCACACTTGCGTGTGTGTGCTATCATGTTCGACTCTTTGCAACCCTATGGACTGCAGCCTACCAGGCTACTCTGTCCATGGGATTCTCAGGCAAGAACCCTGGAGGGGGTTACCCTCCCTCCTCCAAGGCATCTTACCTTACCATAGTGAGCACTAAATGTATTAGAAAGCTGAGACTATGAGGCGCAAACAATTGCTTATAACATGAGGATACAAAAAGCAACCTGGAAAGCTCTAAAACACCAAGGATTTCATAAAGTTGGATCACCTGCAATGCCCCCTCAGGAAACTGAGGGAACATGTCAGGTTTTAGGAAATAAGAGCAAAGTCTTCAATACTTTCTAAGGCACCAGTGCTGTTCTCCCATCGAGAAACAGCATGGCCCTGCCCTGTCTTTGCTCCTTTCCACTTTTGCTTATGCAATGGCCCTGTTTTACTCTCCCCAAATTAACTTCCCCAGGAGTGCTTACGTCACTCAGTTGTTTCCCACTCTGGACAGCCTGAACATAGATGGGAGTGTCAGTAACCAACTTGTAGTTGTTTCTTGTTTTCATCACGTGAGCCTTGTACTTGATCTGCCAAGAGGAAGAAAGTAAGCCTGTGTTAGACCATTCATTATATTTGAAACTGCTGGTTTTCACAAAGGGTTTGGTGGCTTTTGACTCATCACACATACAAGCATTAGCCTTTATTCAACAGACTGATGTGGATTTGAATTTTATAACAATCATTGTAGTCAATGCTTATAGTCATATGGATCTTCTAGAGTCTTCTAAGAGGCTTGACAACTTCCCAAGAATGACTAAAGCTTTCTTACTAAAATCTCAATTATAGTGTCATCTTGCTTAGCAAATCCTCTCTTTACAAGTAGATCCAGTCAATTGCATCATGGACTCCTAATAAATGAGATTTTTCTAACAGTGGGAATTATGTGCTCATTAATATATCCAAAATAGTTCAGAAGGTAGCAAAAGAGCCAGGGGTCCCTTCTGCAACAGAGGACAATGGAACAGCTCATCTGCACTGTCTGCACTGCTGAGAAATGGCTGCTCTGCTCTTCATCATCTTCCTCCAGCTCAGCACCACTTAGGACACTTCGGGGTGTGACAGTGTCTGTACTTGACATCCTCTCCCCTTGACTGTAGAGAACACAGGAAAGGAAGCATACTTGAAAAAGCCAAAGAAACAAGGCAAACTCACATCATTGCGTAGATCGTAAGCATGCTTGGCATGGAGAATCTCAGGAGTGTCCCAGACGTAGCAACCAATGCCTTTCAACCAGTTGAGGTCATCCTTGTACACAATCTAGGCATTGTAACAGATACGGAGTGGGGTGAGGGGTCGGAAAAAGAAAACTGAGATGTAATTTTAACACCAAAGACCACGGACACCCTCTGGACCCAGGATGACTTTGTTGAATGAAAAGCAAGACATTATGCCCTGAGACCATGACTGTACTAGACTCATCAGCACACAGAGTCCTACTTCCAAGTACAGCTTTAAATTCTTGGCAGACCCTTGGGTGTACAGGAAAGTGATCCTGGAAGAGGGCTCAGCTGAAGAATCCAGTGAGTCAGTTTCTCTTTGGAGTGGGCATTTCAGGCTGGGGAGAGTCTTAATAAGCAATGGACTTACATCACTGATCTGGTCTGTGACCTTCCTGACGTGACTGTTGACTTGCAAATCGGGGTGGCAAATCCATTCGTGGAGGTGAAGGCGGTAGTCAATCTCACTGACTTTCTTCTGAGAATCCTTAGCAGTAACCATCTCTACCATGTCAGGCACAATGTGGATTTTCATCTTGTTCTTCTCATAGACAGATCTGTAAAGGCGCTGTGAAGACAACATCACACACTAGTTACACAGGGAATTATGCAAGGGTCATGGCCACAGGTGCCTTTCTTAGATACCAGAGATGTCAGGAGAACCACTCAGAGCAATCATTTGGGGGAAGGGTGGGGACTTGAAGTTTCTGATGCTTTCTACAGATTCACAGGGGTGGGGGAAGGCAGTATGGGCTGAAATAGCTCTCAGCTTCTTCACATGTGCACGAACAGTGCCATACAAAAAAGCTTTTCATGTCGGAGACTCAAGGAATGGAACAGCTCATCTGCACTGTCTGCACTGCTGAGAAATGGCTGCTCTGCTCTTCATCATCTTCCTCCAGCTCAGCACCACTTAGGACACTTCGGGGTGTGACAGTGTCTGTACTTGACATCCTCTCCCCTTGACTGTAGAGAACACAGGAAAGGAAGCATACTTGAAAAAGCCAAAGAAACAAGGCAAACTCACATCATTGCGTAGATCGTAAGCATGCTTGGCATGGAGAATCTCAGGAGTGTCCCAGACGTAGCAACCAATGCCTTTCAACCAGTTGAGGTCATCCTTGTACACAATCTAGGCATTGTAACAGATACGGAGTGGGGTGAGGGGTCGGAAAAAGAAAACTGAGATGTAATTTTAACACCAAAGACCACGGACACCCTCTGGACCCAGGATGACTTTGTTGAATGAAAAGCAAGACATTATGCCCTGAGACCATGACTGTACTAGACTCATCAGCACACAGAGTCCTACTTCCAAGTACAGCTTTAAATTCTTGGCAGACCCTTGGGTGTACAGGAAAGTGATCCTGGAAGAGGGCTCAGCTGAAGAATCCAGTGAGTCAGTTTCTCTTTGGAGTGGGCATTTCAGGCTGGGGAGAGTCTTAATAAGCAATGGACTTACATCACTGATCTGGTCTGTGACCTTCCTGACGTGACTGTTGACTTGCAAATCGGGGTGGCAAATCCATTCGTGGAGGTGAAGGCGGTAGTCAATCTCACTGACTTTCTTCTGAGAATCCTTAGCAGTAACCATCTCTACCATGTCAGGCACAATGTGGATTTTCATCTTGTTCTTCTCATAGACAGATCTGTAAAGGCGCTGTGAAGACAACATCACACACTAGTTACACAGGGAATTATGCAAGGGTCATGGCCACAGGTGCCTTTCTTAGATACCAGAGATGTCAGGAGAACCACTCAGAGCAATCATTTGGGGGAAGGGTGGGGACTTGAAGTTTCTGATGCTTTCTACAGATTCACAGGGGTGGGGGAAGGCAGTATGGGCTGAAATAGCTCTCAGCTTCTTCACATGTGCACGAACAGTGCCATACACATTGTTGAAGAGAACAATGTTCTGATTTATAGTACATGGTTCTGTTACTTGGTGTTTGAAGTCAGCCTCTGGGATCACTTACGTCGATGTTAAATTTGCCAACTCGGAGGCACCGCGCTGTGTTTGGATCATCTTCAACACTTCTGGGTAAAGTGTAAAGAGCTTTGAACTTTTCATATTCTTCCCGGTATTTGACCTACAGAGAGAAAATTCAAAACAAGAAATACAATTTTGAAGAGAAATGGATCTATATTGTTAAAAGAGCACGAGACTTAAGAGAAAGACCCAGCTCTGAGATGGGCCACCTTGGGGCCAGCAGTTTGCTCAGTTTGTTTCCCCACTTGTGCCCAGAAGTAGAGGAAACATGGTACCTGCCATAGGATTACCTGAAGATTAGATCAGACTATGTGTAAAAGTACCTTGAGTATCATTTTGATTTTATTTTATTTTAAACACACCTTTTTTCTTTTTCTTTCTTTTTTCTTTTTTGCTGCGCTTGGTCTTAGTTGCAGCATGTGGGATCTAGTTCCCTTACGAGGGGTCAAACCCTGGTCCCCCTGCATTGGGAACACAGAGTTTTAACCACTGGACCACCAGGGAAGTTCCCCCTGGGTATCATTTTAAAAACTCTCATACCAAACAAGTATTTCTGCTCTTACTACAACTAATTCTAAAGATGATAGAATTTAAAAATAATCTCTCACAAAGTCAATAATACTGACTCTGTTTTCTTAACCATAAGTGAAAGACGAAAAATGTGTTCAGAAATTTATTTGTTTTTAATAACTGACAAACCTGATGCTTAAGAGACTCAATCCTTGAATTTCAGTTTCTACAAGGTTTTCCAAAAAAACAGTACAGCTGACTTCTGTGGGAAAACCAAGGTCTAGTTCTTAAGTCATATTGCCTATTAATGAATGCTTCTTGATTTTATGAACCAGGAGGTAGGGTCTTACAGAGACTGGGATCCCCTCTCCTGGCACATGACAAAATAACAATTCTCTAACAACTCAGAGGCCCACATCTCAGTTAAAAAAAAAAAAAAAAAAGGAACGATAGGAGTATTTATGCAGGATTTTAGTAAAGATTTTCACTGAAGGGAATCAGCAAAATTCCCATCAGAATTTTCAAAAACATTAGTTCACATGCTCCTTACATTAAAACTATTTCTCAGTTATAAAGAAGACAGCATTCAAAGGCACTTTAAAAAAACTAAAGTTGGAATCCTTCTTTTAAAAAATTAATTGCTCTATGTTTGGTCACATTTCAAGAACAGTTTGCCTGGAGAATCTTGAATCTGTAACTTTTTCCATAACTAAAAGGAAAAGACTTTGCTGAGCTTTCTGAATCCTAGCTACTAAAAAACTTATCTTTTTGAATGAAAAGCTTGATCCTTTGGGCTAGTCTGCTTGCAATTTTTCAAAGTGAGTTGGTTCTAGGAAAAATCATATAGATTTAATTTTCCTTCCTGATAAAAATTAATTCCATATATTGTCTAACAAAATCTTTTCCTAAATTATGAATCTCTAGACTCATTAGATATAGTGAAATCAATTTCCTGTGTCGGTAGCATTTAAATGAAGAAAAAGAGAATAGAATGGAGAGGTCAGGATGCTCTGTCTTTAGTGTAACAATAAGTACTATTCTGTATTTTTGTCAGAAGGAACTCGTGAAACTTCAGGTATATATGTTTATGTGTTGATTCACAGTACAAAACAGATTTCTCAGTGTGGGGAAGAAAAGAAAGATCTGAGAAATATTGGTCTGAAGTCTTACATAAAATGTTCAAACCTGATGCTTAAAGAAAGACTCAATGGACAAATGTGTTCAGAAATTTATTTGTTTTTAATAACTGACAAACCTGATGCTTAAGAGACTCAATCCTTGAATTTCAGTTTCTACAAGGTTTTCCAAAAAAACAGTACAGCTGACTTCTGTGGGAAAACCAAGGTCTAGTTCTTAAGTCATATTGCCTATTAATGAATGCTTCTTGATTTTATGAACCAGGAGGTAGGGTCTTACAGAGACTGGGATCCCCTCTCCTGGCACATGACAAAATAACAATTCTCTAACAACTCAGAGGCCCACATCTCAGTTAAAAAAAAAAAAAAAAAAGGAACGATAGGAGTATTTATGCAGGATTTTAGTAAAGATTTTCACTGAAGGGAATCAGCAAAATTCCCATCAGAATTTTCAAAAACATTAGTTCACATGCTCCTTACATTAAAACTATTTCTCAGTTATAAAGAAGACAGCATTCAAAGGCACTTTAAAAAAACTAAAGTTGGAATCCTTCTTTTAAAAAATTAATTGCTCTATGTTTGGTCACATTTCAAGAACAGTTTGCCTGGAGAATCTTGAATCTGTAACTTTTTCCATAACTAAAAGGAAAAGACTTTGCTGAGCTTTCTGAATCCTAGCTACTAAAAAACTTATCTTTTTGAATGAAAAGCTTGATCCTTTGGGCTAGTCTGCTTGCAATTTTTCAAAGTGAGTTGGTTCTAGGAAAAATCATATAGATTTAATTTTCCTTCCTGATAAAAATTAATTCCATATATTGTCTAACAAAATCTTTTCCTAAATTATGAATCTCTAGACTCATTAGATATAGTGAAATCAATTTCCTGTGTCGGTAGCATTTAAATGAAGAAAAAGAGAATAGAATGGAGAGGTCAGGATGCTCTGTCTTTAGTGTAACAATAAGTACTATTCTGTATTTTTGTCAGAAGGAACTCGTGAAACTTCAGGTATATATGTTTATGTGTTGATTCACAGTACAAAACAGATTTCTCAGTGTGGGGAAGAAAAGAAAGATCTGAGAAATATTGGTCTGAAGTCTTACATAAAATGTTCAAAATTAAGAGATAAAAATCTCTATTAGAGGCAAAGTTTCTGGGAGAACTGTGATTATTAGAACTGCAATGAATGTTACAGGCAATTTTATAATAAAAAGTTTTACTTAAAAACATATTAGTCAGGCTTCCCTGGTGGTCCAGTGGGTAAAGACACTACCTTGCAGTGAAAGGGGCGCTGGTTTGATCCCTGGCCTGGGAAGATCCGGCTGGACCAACGTGTCCAATTACGGAGCCAGGGCTCTGGAGGGCATGCACCCAGAGCTGGTGCTCTGCAGCAAGAGAGGCCACTGTGATAGGAGGCCCACACAGGCCAAAAGAACAAAGATGAATGAAAATAAATAAATGAAAGACCAAAAAAAGTGGCCAAAAAAAGAAAAAACATATTAGGTATAAAGGGTTAAAACTGCTAAGATTTTATACTATACTCAAAGAGCTCACGTAATTTAGGATTATCTAAAGATTTTCTTTATACCTATGAAAAGTTCTGTTTTAAAAAATAGAGGGCTTCCCTGGTGGTCCAGTGGGTAAAGACACTACCTTGCAGTGAAAGGGCGCTGGTTTGATCCCTGGCCTGGGAAGATCCGGCTGGACCAACGTGTCCAATTACGGAGCCAGGGCTCTGGAGGGCATGCACCCAGAGCTGGTGCTCTGCAGCAAGAGAGGCCACTGTGATAGGAGGCCCACACAGGCCAAAAGAACAAAGATGAATGAAAATAAATAAATGAAAGACCAAAAAAAGTGGCCAAAAAAAGAAAAAACATATTAGGTATAAAGGGTTAAAACTGCTAAGATTTTATACTATACTCAAAGAGCTCACGTAATTTAGGATTATCTAAAGATTTTCTTTATACCTATGAAAAGTTCTGTTTTAAAAAATAGAGGGCTTCCCTGGTGGTCCAGTGGGTAAAGAGTCTGCCTTGCAATGCAAGGGGCACCAGTCCAATCCCAAGGGTCACCGGTGAAAGATCCCACATGCTGCAGAGCGGCTGGACAGGTGTATCCAATTATGAGCCAGCGCTCTGGAGTGCATGTGCCCAGAGCCTGGTGCTCTGCAATGAGAGAGGCCACTGTGATGGGAGACCCATTCGTGCCAAAGAATAAAGATGGATAAAAAATAAATAGATAAATAAATTGAAATATTTTTTAAAAAATAAAAAAAGAATTACAAATTATTTTTAATTTTTTATATTTCATAGTTATAAAGCTAATGATTTACTCTTAAGTCATGTATTTGGGGCTCATGCAATAACTAGTTATCACTTTCACTGGTTTATTTTTGTACCAAAGGCCACACAGTTCTATTGAAAAAGAGTCTGTTTTGTACTGTATATTATGTCCTCTATCTATTCCCATTTATGGCTAAAATATCCATATCCATCCACGTTATTTACACACAGCTGGCCTAAAAGGTTACACCGGTGTCCTTCACAGGAGTGTTTGTCACATTCATTGGACTTCAGGGTCCTTTAGAGGAAGAACAAATGCACAGATTTTGAGATGACTGAGCATCTGGAATTCTTTGCTCGTGTGCCCCTTTGGAAGTGCTGGGGGCTCTTCTGGGCAGCAAAGGAATCAACAGAAGCAAGCTGGGGGTGGAGAGCAGGGAAGGGCAAGGGATGGTAGGAAGGCTAATTGACTTACATGGCTGGCCATATGCTTCTGGCTCTTGGCATGTGTCAGGGACACGGTGTTAGGAGGCAGGATGTAGCTGGTGGCTTTCACTTTATCCCAGGCCTCCTTGTACAGGTTCTGTAGGGGTTAAAAATCTTCTTGTGAACAAGGAATACTGTCATCTGGCTAACTTACAGAGGCAAATGTTCCTTCTTTCTGTCCTTCTCAAACATTCCCTAATAACTCCCGAATTTCGCTCTGCAGGAAACAAGTGCCTCTGAGTAAAAAACTATTTTACTGCCCTGCTCGTATTTTTAGAGCCCATTATTTTGTTCTCTCCTCTAGCACTTATCACAGTCGGATGGTTATCAGAGACTTTGATGACATATTCATTTTCCCATAGGCCTAGGATTCCTGGAGGATGAAACTACTAACATTAAATAGATAGTAGATAGTAGAAGTAGATAGTTTCTACTTCTAGGTATTATTTATTCTAGAGAAATAAAAGTTATGAACACATAAAACCTATACACAAATGTATTCAGGAGCTTTACAAATAATTATCAAAAACTGGAAGCAACCCAGATGTACCTTTAGCTGTGACTGGATAAACAAACCGTGGTTTGTGATTTTGTTCTGCTATAAAAAGGATAAAAATTAGAAAAATTGAAATATTTTTAAAAATAAAAAGAATTACAAATTATTTTTAATTTTTTATATTTCATAGTTATAAAGCTAATGATTTACTCTTAAGTCATGTATTTGGGGCTCATGCAATAACTAGTTATCACTTTCACTGGTTTATTTTTGTACCAAAGGCCACACAGTTCTATTGAAAAAGAGTCTGTTTTGTACTGTATATTATGTCCTCTATCTATTCCCATTTATGGCTAAAATATCCATATCCATCCACGTTATTTACACACAGCTGGCCTAAAAGGTTACACCGGTGTCCTTCACAGGAGTGTTTGTCACATTCATTGGACTTCAGGGTCCTTTAGAGGAAGAACAAATGCACAGATTTTGAGATGACTGAGCATCTGGAATTCTTTGCTCGTGTGCCCCTTTGGAAGTGCTGGGGCTCTTCTGGGCAGCAAAGGAATCAACAGAAGCAAGCTGGGGGTGGAGAGCAGGGAAGGGCAAGGGATGGTAGGAAGGCTAATTGACTTACATGGCTGGCCATATGCTTCTGGCTCTTGGCATGTGTCAGGGACACGGTGTTAGGAGGCAGGATGTAGCTGGTGGCTTTCACTTTATCCCAGGCCTCCTTGTACAGGTTCTGTAGGGGTTAAAAATCTTCTTGTGAACAAGGAATACTGTCATCTGGCTAACTTACAGAGGCAAATGTTCCTTCTTTCTGTCCTTCTCAAACATTCCCTAATAACTCCCGAATTTCGCTCTGCAGGAAACAAGTGCCTCTGAGTAAAAAACTATTTTACTGCCCTGCTCGTATTTTTAGAGCCCATTATTTTGTTCTCTCCTCTAGCACTTATCACAGTCGGATGGTTATCAGAGACTTTGATGACATATTCATTTTCCCATAGGCCTAGGATTCCTGGAGGATGAAACTACTAACATTAAATAGATAGTAGATAGTAGAAGTAGATAGTTTCTACTTCTAGGTATTATTTATTCTAGAGAAATAAAAGTTATGAACACATAAAACCTATACACAAATGTATTCAGGAGCTTTACAAATAATTATCAAAAACTGGAAGCAACCCAGATGTACCTTTAGCTGTGACTGGATAAACAAACCGTGGTTTGTGATTTTGTTCTGCTATAAAAAGGATAAAGTACTGATTCAGGCAGCAATGGGCATAAGACATAAATGCATTTTGCTAAGAGAAAGAAGCCAGACCTAATGGCTACATATCATGTAATCACATTCAAGTGACATTCAGGAAAAAGGAAAACTATCAAGGCAGAAGAACAGCCATGTAGATGCCAGGGAACAGGGGTGGGGCAGATAGGGTCAATTTGGAGGTGATACAGTATTTTTCTGTATTCTGATTATAATGGTGAATACATGACTGTAAGCATTTGTCAAAAGCCATAATATGTACCACAGAGTGAAATTTGCTATAAACAAAATAAAACAAGCAACCAATCATCAGCATGGGGAAGGGAACTAAAGCAGAATACAAACTATAGCAAAGAAATCTAATTGTATTACAAATGTATAACAAGGCTACAGTGAAGGAAGTAGTGAAGAAAACAAGTGACTAAAGTTAGTCTGGAAAATGGTATCTTGAGTGGATACTCTAAGGCTATGGGCAAAAAGATTTGTACACAGAACACCTTGCTTTAGTAAATTTCTCACAGGGGTATGTGTTAGAAATCCCGAAAATATTTTACATGTGTTACACACATAAATAGACATATCACAGATAATGAGAGTCAGGGTTTTCATGGGAAAGGAAATCGATAATAACAAGTTGGAAAAATAAATTAGAAGTAAGGAAGAAGTGAAAGCTACAACTTGAATCCTGTGATGCTGAACTGCACTGAAGTTATTGGTATGAACTCATGGTTTTAAAATATCGATACAGCCCAGAAGTGCTCAAAACACACAATGACAGGGTATCAAGGGGACGCAAAAGCCACTTTAAAAGAGTTCCCAATAGGAAAGTTGGGCATCAAAATAAATAACAATAATACTAGATTCTACCCCATAGAATAAAACAAATATCCATGAGCCCATACTGATACAAATAGAGAAACTGACAATGGAGAAGGAATAGCTGTTCTTTACAGAAGGACTCCAAGTGATAAATGTAGAAGGGATAAGGAAAACAGAAAACAATGAGTAGGGAACAGTAACGGTTCTTGCCAGTAAGATCCACTAATGGATACTAAAATATGTGAAAGTATGAGGAAAAAAGGGATAATCACATAGTCCTAAAGAATCTCCTCCATGATATTTATTAATAACAAAGGCAAAATAGTAACTCTACTATTGAGTGGTGACTCAATGATGAGTGGAGAATCTCACCAGATAGCAATTTAACCAAGTGATTAAGGCCATGCCCAGATACTGGCACCATGAACCACTTGCTCTGATGTGCTGAGAAGGGCACATTACTTCTGTGCTATTCTTGCCCCAAAAGGCATACCTTCAATCTAATCATGAGAAAAGATAAACTCAAGCTTAAAAGCATTCTACAAAATAACTGGCCAGAATTCCTCATAAGGGTCAAAATCAGAAAAAGACAAGGAAAGACTGAGAAATTATTAGATAGGAAAAGACTAAGGAGTCATGACAACCAATTGCAGCATGGGAGCCTGGATTGGCATCTGGAATGGAAAAGCACTTTAGTGGAAATACTGATGACGTCTGAATCAACTCTCTAATTAGCATAACAACCTTAATTTCTTTGTTTTGATAATTGTTCTATGGACAAAAGTATGCAGGAATTCTCTGTACTATTTTTGCAATTTTTCTATAAACCTAAATTATTTTAAAATGAAGTTTAAAAAATGTTTGTTGAATTAACCAGTTCAGAGGAGGGAAAAAAAGAGTGCCTCTGTGGATCATGGCCAAGGGAGAAGCTTGGGGTCAACAGTTTAGTCAACAAAGAATAGCTTCAACAACACCCGTCTGCAAGAAGAAATGAGGCAGCAAATTTGTATCAAGGGGACGCAAAAGCCACTTTAAAAGAGTTCCCAATAGGAAAGTTGGGCATCAAAATAAATAACAATAATACTAGATTCTACCCCATAGAATAAAACAAATATCCATGAGCCCATACTGATACAAATAGAGAAACTGACAATGGAGAAGGAATAGCTGTTCTTTACAGAAGGACTCCAAGTGATAAATGTAGAAGGGATAAGGAAAACAGAAAACAATGAGTAGGGAACAGTAACGGTTCTTGCCAGTAAGATCCACTAATGGATACTAAAATATGTGAAAGTATGAGGAAAAAAGGGATAATCACATAGTCCTAAAGAATCTCCTCCATGATATTTATTAATAACAAAGGCAAAATAGTAACTCTACTATTGAGTGGTGACTCAATGATGAGTGGAGAATCTCACCAGATAGCAATTTAACCAAGTGATTAAGGCCATGCCCAGATACTGGCACCATGAACCACTTGCTCTGATGTGCTGAGAAGGGCACATTACTTCTGTGCTATTCTTGCCCCAAAAGGCATACCTTCAATCTAATCATGAGAAAAGATAAACTCAAGCTTAAAAGCATTCTACAAAATAACTGGCCAGAATTCCTCATAAGGGTCAAAATCAGAAAAAGACAAGGAAAGACTGAGAAATTATTAGATAGGAAAAGACTAAGGAGTCATGACAACCAATTGCAGCATGGGAGCCTGGATTGGCATCTGGAATGGAAAAGCACTTTAGTGGAAATACTGATGACGTCTGAATCAACTCTCTAATTAGCATAACAACCTTAATTTCTTTGTTTTGATAATTGTTCTATGGACAAAAGTATGCAGGAATTCTCTGTACTATTTTTGCAATTTTTCTATAAACCTAAATTATTTTAAAATGAAGTTTAAAAAATGTTTGTTGAATTAACCAGTTCAGAGGAGGGAAAAAAAGAGTGCCTCTGTGGATCATGGCCAAGGGAGAAGCTTGGGGTCAACAGTTTAGTCAACAAAGAATAGCTTCAACAACACCCGTCTGCAAGAAGAAATGAGGCAGCAAATTTGTATCAAGTGCATGAAATAGAACAATACTCAAACTGGGCCTTATTTACTTCTACCTATGAGAACTTACAAGACAAAGTAGGAAATTCAAGTTCCAGGAAAAAAGATTGAGGAGACCTTCGGGAGTAAGGTTGCCTGTCCCTTTTAATCTCTTTTTGTCTCTAAAGGTGAAAAAAATAACTCAAATACAGAGAAAAGAAAAAGAACTCAACTCACACTGCTAAATAGATCCTTCAGATTCTTGGTTCTGTCATAATCCACTGTTTCTAGAACTGTTGTATATTTGTCTTTGATCTGGTGATAATTTTCTTTATATTTCACCTACAGACAAAGAAGACAGGTTATTCTTTTCTATTATTTGACAACATGTCAAGACAGCAATGACTTGTCCTGGGAGAGACGTGCAGGGGAGACGCACCTCACTGGCGTTAATGCCGCTCTGAAGAGCAGTCACGTAAAGTGGTGTGTCTGTGACCAGATTGTAGTTCTTTAGATTTTCTTTACCTGCTGCCATGTATTGTATCTGTGAAGAAAAAGGAAAGTTACTGAAAATGGTAAAATGCAAGTCTGCCATCAGCTGTGACAGTGTGTGCCAGCTTAGATGTACATGTCAAGGTTTCTACTTTAATCTTAACAAAGAGCATAGGTTAGACAGTCCTGTAGACTTTGCACAGGTGTCAAAGCCAACAGTTTCTCTTGATCAAGAGCGAGGTCTGGATCTTGGCCAGTCCCTCCTTCATCGTGTTGGCCTTCCCACACTTATACTCTGTCCCTGACAGAAGTCCCTCAGTTTCAATATCCATCACATAACTGCCCTTTCTGAGCTGAATTTCTGCTGGAAGATTTTCCAAAGAACTACCTTTTACTTCAAAACTGCTTGAAAGTATGCATTTGTATTCTACTTTCTTCCATTTAACCTTATCAACTAAGGTACAGATGCTTGAGGAAACACCTCCCAGATAACATTCTCTTATAGATGTCTATAGCCTTAAAGCCACAGGAAAGATTCAAACCGAGGAAGGCCAGCACCCAAGCCAGCCACCAGAAGAGGTTTTGGATCATGGCCAAGGGAGAAGCTTGGGGTCAACAGTTTAGTCAACAAAGAATAGCTTCAACAACACCCGTCTGCAAGAAGAAATGAGGCAGCAAATTTGTATCAAGTGCATGAAATAGAACAATACTCAAACTGGGCCTTATTTACTTCTACCTATGAGAACTTACAAGACAAAGTAGGAAATTCAAGTTCCAGGAAAAAAGATTGAGGAGACCTTCGGGAGTAAGGTTGCCTGTCCCTTTTAATCTCTTTTTGTCTCTAAAGGTGAAAAAAATAACTCAAATACAGAGAAAAGAAAAAGAACTCAACTCACACTGCTAAATAGATCCTTCAGATTCTTGGTTCTGTCATAATCCACTGTTTCTAGAACTGTTGTATATTTGTCTTTGATCTGGTGATAATTTTCTTTATATTTCACCTACAGACAAAGAAGACAGGTTATTCTTTTCTATTATTTGACAACATGTCAAGACAGCAATGACTTGTCCTGGGAGAGACGTGCAGGGGAGACGCACCTCACTGGCGTTAATGCCGCTCTGAAGAGCAGTCACGTAAAGTGGTGTGTCTGTGACCAGATTGTAGTTCTTTAGATTTTCTTTACCTGCTGCCATGTATTGTATCTGTGAAGAAAAAGGAAAGTTACTGAAAATGGTAAAATGCAAGTCTGCCATCAGCTGTGACAGTGTGTGCCAGCTTAGATGTACATGTCAAGGTTTCTACTTTAATCTTAACAAAGAGCATAGGTTAGACAGTCCTGTAGACTTTGCACAGGTGTCAAAGCCAACAGTTTCTCTTGATCAAGAGCGAGGTCTGGATCTTGGCCAGTCCCTCCTTCATCGTGTTGGCCTTCCCACACTTATACTCTGTCCCTGACAGAAGTCCCTCAGTTTCAATATCCATCACATAACTGCCCTTTCTGAGCTGAATTTCTGCTGGAAGATTTTCCAAAGAACTACCTTTTACTTCAAAACTGCTTGAAAGTATGCATTTGTATTCTACTTTCTTCCATTTAACCTTATCAACTAAGGTACAGATGCTTGAGGAAACACCTCCCAGATAACATTCTCTTATAGATGTCTATAGCCTTAAAGCCACAGGAAAGATTCAAACCGAGGAAGGCCAGCACCCAAGCCAGCCACCAGAAGAGGTTTTATTGGTCAGTGGTGTTTGGCTCCCTTAGCTCATAGACTATCTGAGATGCTTTCTCCACCTGGGCGCAGGGACAGCCTTGTTATCACTTCACGGAGAGCACCGTGGAGTCCACATATCCACAGTGATCTAGGCCTTCTGGAAGATGGCTCACCTGACTCTGGAGGTCATACGATTTCTTGGCATGGAGGATCTGGGGTGTATCCCAAACGTAGCACCCAATGCCTCTCAGCCAATTCAAGTCATCTTTATACACATTCTGCAAGAAAGAAGAAAGTGGAAAGTGGCCAGTACTAACTGGATTTACAATCGAGCATTTGATTTCTTCCAGTCAGCCCTTGGCTGGGCTTAGTGTAGTCAACTGTCATAGGGTGGGTTTCTCAATGGCTGGAAGGTCAATGCCCTAGTCTAAAAGAGTTTAGGAGGAGAGCAACAGCTTAAGCTTTAGTCTAGTGTTGAAGAGATTAAATAATGAACACAGGTGTTCCATTGCCCTGAGAGGATTCTCACACCAAAAAAAGGTTACTCCTGCCACTGGGTATTGAAAACCAGCAGGGTTTAGGAATACAGAGACAGCTGGAGCATGGGGACCTCGGGCAGGGCTGGGTGAAGCCTGTGACTTAGTCAAACCACAGGAGGACATCATACATCACTCAGGATCTCCTGCGCGTTTCGGACCCGGATGACATTGGGCTCTTCCGGAAGGGACGTCCACTGGTGGAAGTAGTGTCGGTACTCCAGGTCACTGAGGATGTACTGGCACCTTTTAGCTAGCACGTGATTCATCATATCTTGGGGGATATGAACATTTGCTTTGGTGTCCTCGTAATGTCTTCTGTAGTTCAACTAAAGAATGATACATTTTTAAAGATGAATATAAGAAAGGCATTAAATTATTCTGATCAGTCTTTTTTAGAGTCTTGTCATCAATATACATCAATACTTTTAGACTAGGCCAAGGTTAAAAAAGGATACTTTAACATATTCCTCTTCTTTAAAAATTTCCCTTCCCTTTATAACACAGAGCAAAGAGGGACCTTGTTTTCTCCTTTTTCTAAATCAGAACCCTCCCTGTGTTTGGGGGAAATGGCAGGGAGAAAGGGTGAAAAAAAATATTAGCCGCCAAAGGTGCACAAGGCTACCTGGCGGGGCTGGAGGTGGGGTGGGGAAGAGGCCAGAAGTCTCAAGACTGACTCACTCCTCACTATCCTCTTCCCCTCATAGCTGATTTTGAACCAAAGAGCAGATTATAAATAGGCAGACGAGTACACGGAAGTGTGCAAATCCTATATTAAAGTAAACTTTGCTCACCAAGCTCCTCATCTTTTGGAAGTCCAGACAATGAACCACGTTGGGGAACTCACTGATTTCTTTTCCAGCCAGGTAGTGACCCTTCTGCTTCTCATACGTCTCTTTGTATTTCAGCTGTGAAGTAGGTACAATATTGAGAATCACTAGGACTTTCCAATCAGCCCTTGTGGTTACAAAGAGTCTCAAACTTACGAGAGAAAAATGTCCTACTGACCTCACTGTTGACATAGTCAGCGTGCTTGGCTCCCACAATGGGGATATAGCGTTCATCGAGTGTGTAGCCATAGGCCTTAGTTCCCTCCCATGCCCCTTTATACAGTATCTAGGACAAAGAAATGGTTATCAACAAAACTCTGCATTTAGCTTCTTCCAGATACCACTTGAAAGAAAATGGTAAAATCAAGACAAAATATGTATGCTTAAAGGCAAGGCCTAAATATTTATTTAAAGCCAGGTTTTTACCCGGATGACATTGGGCTCTTCCGGAAGGGACGTCCACTGGTGGAAGTAGTGTCGGTACTCCAGGTCACTGAGGATGTACTGGCACCTTTTAGCTAGCACGTGATTCATCATATCTTGGGGGATATGAACATTTGCTTTGGTGTCCTCGTAATGTCTTCTGTAGTTCAACTAAAGAATGATACATTTTTAAAGATGAATATAAGAAAGGCATTAAATTATTCTGATCAGTCTTTTTTAGAGTCTTGTCATCAATATACATCAATACTTTTAGACTAGGCCAAGGTTAAAAAAGGATACTTTAACATATTCCTCTTCTTTAAAAATTTCCCTTCCCTTTATAACACAGAGCAAAGAGGGACCTTGTTTTCTCCTTTTTCTAAATCAGAACCCTCCCTGTGTTTGGGGGAAATGGCAGGGAGAAAGGGTGAAAAAAAATATTAGCCGCCAAAGGTGCACAAGGCTACCTGGCGGGGCTGGAGGTGGGGTGGGGAAGAGGCCAGAAGTCTCAAGACTGACTCACTCCTCACTATCCTCTTCCCCTCATAGCTGATTTTGAACCAAAGAGCAGATTATAAATAGGCAGACGAGTACACGGAAGTGTGCAAATCCTATATTAAAGTAAACTTTGCTCACCAAGCTCCTCATCTTTTGGAAGTCCAGACAATGAACCACGTTGGGGAACTCACTGATTTCTTTTCCAGCCAGGTAGTGACCCTTCTGCTTCTCATACGTCTCTTTGTATTTCAGCTGTGAAGTAGGTACAATATTGAGAATCACTAGGACTTTCCAATCAGCCCTTGTGGTTACAAAGAGTCTCAAACTTACGAGAGAAAAATGTCCTACTGACCTCACTGTTGACATAGTCAGCGTGCTTGGCTCCCACAATGGGGATATAGCGTTCATCGAGTGTGTAGCCATAGGCCTTAGTTCCCTCCCATGCCCCTTTATACAGTATCTAGGACAAAGAAATGGTTATCAACAAAACTCTGCATTTAGCTTCTTCCAGATACCACTTGAAAGAAAATGGTAAAATCAAGACAAAATATGTATGCTTAAAGGCAAGGCCTAAATATTTATTTAAAGCCATCAGTACCCCAACCTAACAGGCTTGTTGCAAATTAAATCTACTGACCCCCAGGCATTTTATAACAGAGTTTAACTGTATTTACATTTCTAATAAAAGTGAAAACAAATTAGCACAGAGGAAATCACCAGAGTGCTTCCTATTCACACACACACATCACCCTTTAGATTAACTAAATTAAAATTTAGAGAGCAAGTCCTCCACTTGCTGGCTGGAGACATCTGGACAAGATTGCTAAAAAAGGACCAGCCTTTCCTCCCTTCTTTCTGTTGGTAGCTGCTTGGTCCTATGTGTGCCCAGAAGTGATATAGCACATGTTATGGTATTGTCTGACTTTTTAAAAATTATATTTATTTTTAATTGGAGGATAATTGCTTTATAATATTGTGCAGGTTTCTGCCACACATTAATGTGAATCAGTCAGAGGTATATATATACACATATGTCACCTCCCACCTCCCACCCCCCACCTCTAGTTGGTCACGGAGCACTGAGTTGAGCTCCTGTATCTCACAGCAAATCTCCACTGGCTCTCTACTTTACATGTGGCAATGTGTATGTTTCCACGCTACTTTCTCAATTCGTCCCATCTTCTCCTTTCCCCACTGTGTCCACAGGTCTGTCCGCTATGTCTGTGTCTCCACTGACGTGAAGTGAAGGTTGCTCAGTCGTGTCCAACTCTTTGTGACCCCATGGACTGAAGCCTGCCAGGGTATTCTGCCCATGGGATTCTCCGGGCAAGAATACTGGATTGGGTAGCCTATCCCTTTCTCCAGGGGATCTTCCCAACCCAGGGATTGAACCCAGGTCTCCCACATTATAGGCAGATTCTTTAACATCTGAGCCACCAGGGAAGCTGAACACTGGAGTAGGTAGTCTATCCCTTCTCCAGGGGATCTTCCCATCCAGGAATCAAACCATAGTCTCCTGCATTGCAGGCGGATTCTTTACCAGCTGAGCTATGAGGGGAGCTCATTTGCTGCCCTGCAAAGAGGCTCATTGGGACTGTCTTTCTAGAGTCCATATGGATACATTAATACATGATATTGTTTTTCTCTTTCTGACTTACTTCCTCTGTATAATAGGCTCTAGGTTCATCTACCTTTCTATTTGAATGTCTTCTTCACTTGTAGAGGCTCCTGAAAGTCTTGTCTTATTGATCTTTAGCTCCTCAGTGCCTCCTTCAGTGTCTGGCACATCATGGGGGCTCAAATCATACTAGCTGGATAAATACTACTTGCTCTGAATAACATGCTAACACGACTCAATACAACAAACATAATTGATCTCCTTATAAGTTCAGTTGTTCATAAAATCATCCATGAACTAAACAACAAACAATAACTACGGAGACATCCTTTCTGTTGGTAGGGGATGTGCCCAGAAGTGATATAGCACATGTTATGGTATTGTCTGACTTTTAAAAATTATATTTATTTAATTGGAGGATAATTGCTTTATAATATTGTGCAGGTTTCTGCCACACATTAATGTGAATCAGTCAGAGGTATATATATACACATATGTCACCTCCCACCTCCCACCCCCCACCTCTAGTTGGTCACGGAGCACTGAGTTGAGCTCCTGTATCTCACAGCAAATCTCCACTGGCTCTCTACTTTACATGTGGCAATGTGTATGTTTCCACGCTACTTTCTCAATTCGTCCCATCTTCTCCTTTCCCCACTGTGTCCACAGGTCTGTCCGCTATGTCTGTGTCTCCACTGACGTGAAGTGAAGGTTGCTCAGTCGTGTCCAACTCTTTGTGACCCCATGGACTGAAGCCTGCCAGGGTATTCTGCCCATGGGATTCTCCGGGCAAGAATACTGGATTGGGTAGCCTATCCCTTTCTCCAGGGGATCTTCCCAACCCAGGGATTGAACCCAGGTCTCCCACATTATAGGCAGATTCTTTAACATCTGAGCCACCAGGGAAGCTGAACACTGGAGTAGGTAGTCTATCCCTTCTCCAGGGGATCTTCCCATCCAGGAATCAAACCATAGTCTCCTGCATTGCAGGCGGATTCTTTACCAGCTGAGCTATGAGGGGAGCTCATTTGCTGCCCTGCAAAGAGGCTCATTGGGACTGTCTTTCTAGAGTCCATATGGATACATTAATACATGATATTGTTTTTCTCTTTCTGACTTACTTCCTCTGTATAATAGGCTCTAGGTTCATCTACCTTTCTATTTGAATGTCTTCTTCACTTGTAGAGGCTCCTGAAAGTCTTGTCTTATTGATCTTTAGCTCCTCAGTGCCTCCTTCAGTGTCTGGCACATCATGGGGGCTCAAATCATACTAGCTGGATAAATACTACTTGCTCTGAATAACATGCTAACACGACTCAATACAACAAACATAATTGATCTCCTTATAAGTTCAGTTGTTCATAAAATCATCCAAGCATATGAATAACTAACAAAAGCTTAAAATTCAGAACTGAGTTGCCCAGCACTTAAAATAGAACTTACGGTACTGTAGAGTTTCTCCATGTCTTTGGAGTGGGTGATATATGGAGTATCTGGAGAAAATGTGTACTTGCCCTTTATTAATTTATTAAATGTTTCTTTGTATTTTATCTGAGGAGAGAGAACAAAAACTTTGATTATTCTAAATGTATATTTAAAGTTTTACAAGATCTACATAGGAAAAACTAGTTTACATTTAGAGTTTAACCAACTGTCCAAATTTCATCATATGTTATATACTTTATATTATAACTAGTACAATGGATGTTTGAGATAATAATTTATATATTATCTAAAAGTGGGTACAGTACACGTCCTACTAGTGACTTTTAAGACATTCTTCCCCAAAGATTTTCTTATAATTCACTCCTCATTTTCTCACAAACAATTACCTGAAGTTAAGCAAGTCTGTTCAATGATAGACATTAAGTCCCTGGTGTATATACCTTATTATACACAAAGAAAACTTACATCACTTTGATTGACTGAGTTAATCTTGGCCAGAACAACATCTGGAGTATCCACCACACTTGTAAAGTTAGGATAGTTGGCAAGAGCATCTTTCTTATATTTTATCTGCAAAGGAATGGAGACAATTAAGACAGGTGGTCCCCTACAGGGTACCCATCCCCACATGACTGTCAAGGAGGCCAGGCTTTTTATGTAACAACAGGCTTTGCATACCTGATTCACCATTTCCTGGTTCTTGGTAACCCTTACATGGTCCACAGAATCCAAGGGGATCCAACCAATGCCTCGGAGCCACTCCAGGTCAGCTTTGTAGACATTCTGAGAGCAGAAAGGAGACACCATGCAGGTGCAAATGACTCAGATGTATGATGTCAGACGTCAGATTAGAAACAACTTTTCAGAAGGTTTTAAGGCTTTCTCCTAGTGGCTGTTGTCTCATTGACCCAATCATGATTTCATCTGTACACCTGAGCCAAAAACACCATGCAAGGTGCAAAATGGACTCTGAATAACATGCTAACACGACTCAATACAACAAACATAATTGATCTCCTTATAAGTTCAGTTGTTCATAAAATCATCCAAGCATATGAATAACTAACAAAAGCTTAAAATTCAGAACTGAGTTGCCCAGCACTTAAAATAGAACTTACGGTACTGTAGAGTTTCTCCATGTCTTTGGAGTGGGTGATATATGGAGTATCTGGAGAAAATGTGTACTTGCCCTTTATTAATTTATTAAATGTTTCTTTGTATTTTATCTGAGGAGAGAGAACAAAAACTTTGATTATTCTAAATGTATATTTAAAGTTTTACAAGATCTACATAGGAAAAACTAGTTTACATTTAGAGTTTAACCAACTGTCCAAATTTCATCATATGTTATATACTTTATATTATAACTAGTACAATGGATGTTTGAGATAATAATTTATATATTATCTAAAAGTGGGTACAGTACACGTCCTACTAGTGACTTTTAAGACATTCTTCCCCAAAGATTTTCTTATAATTCACTCCTCATTTTCTCACAAACAATTACCTGAAGTTAAGCAAGTCTGTTCAATGATAGACATTAAGTCCCTGGTGTATATACCTTATTATACACAAAGAAAACTTACATCACTTTGATTGACTGAGTTAATCTTGGCCAGAACAACATCTGGAGTATCCACCACACTTGTAAAGTTAGGATAGTTGGCAAGAGCATCTTTCTTATATTTTATCTGCAAAGGAATGGAGACAATTAAGACAGGTGGTCCCCTACAGGGTACCCATCCCCACATGACTGTCAAGGAGGCCAGGCTTTTTATGTAACAACAGGCTTTGCATACCTGATTCACCATTTCCTGGTTCTTGGTAACCCTTACATGGTCCACAGAATCCAAGGGGATCCAACCAATGCCTCGGAGCCACTCCAGGTCAGCTTTGTAGACATTCTGAGAGCAGAAAGGGAGACACCATGCAGGTGCAAATGACTCAGATGTATGATGTCAGACGTCAGATTAGAAACAACTTTTTCAGAAGGTTTTTAAGGCTTTCTCCCTAGTGGCTGTTGTCTCATTGACCCAATCATGATTTCATCTGTACACCTGAGCAACATTTCTCATGACTGTTACGAATAAGGAACTATGCAAGGTGATTTCAGAGATAACTATGAAGAGAATGTCTAAGTGCAGAGAGAAGTTTCTTGCCAAGTGGGCAATGGTAAGTGCTGTGAAAGCAAGACCACCTAGATGCTGTAGGAGTTAAGGATAGGGAACCGTTGTTTTCATCTGTGAGCATAAGAAAAGACTTTGCCAAGGAAGTTATAGACTTGATATACACAGTTACACAGAAATGTGTGCGGTATTTAGACTAAATCAAGGAAATCACACAAGTAAGTGCTCATGTCTTGTAGGGTTGGTGGAGGCACCCCTCCAGCCTGTCTCTACTCTTGCCCTCTACTTCCTGGATTCTCTCAGGCCTTCTCACACCAAATAAAGAGGAGTTGCTAATCTGATTAAAGGTCCACAGTGGTGGTTCTGCTGCAGCCACCAGGGAGGTGGGATGTTCAAGTTCAGCACCTGTGCTGCAGGCAGTCTTTCCATTTTGCTAATGATGAGATGAGGTAGGGTTAGCTTCTCGGTGCTATTGAGCATGCAGCATTGTGTTTCTGTTTCCTACAGACTGCTGGTGGCAGGTAGAGATCTTATTCACACTTCAGACAGAGGTGGGCTGAGATATATTCTCTATCTCAGCTTTAGCAACCTCTATATAAGGGCTTCTGGGCCCTTCTGCAGCTCACCTGTGTCCCCCTTTGTTTTGATTCCTTGCAAGCAACTCCTTGATAAGTGCCTTGAGGAAGATGATGTTTGGCAAACAAGAAGGAGGAATTCCCAGGTCTATGACTACACTATCCTGCAATATTGCCCGAATCCCAACTTGGTGTCAACTCCTGCCCAAGCCAATCATGATTTTAAATCAGTTGATAATTTTCCATGCATATGTGAGGAATTGCTGATGACAGAGATGGTACAGAAGCAGATTTTTAAAAAACTTGACCTTGAACGTTATTCAGAAATACACAATCAGTAGGCAAAGCTGTCCATCACTACTCCCTACTTTTCTCAACTTCACAACCAGCCTCAGTTCCCTTTGGGGAGCAAACTAAGTATTTATGGTTCCAAGCATCAAAGACTGGTAGCTCCTAGATGGTGCATATGATTCTCAGAGTTGACCATATGTCTCCAGATAATTAGGAAGCAACAATGACTTACATCACTCTGTAGGTCGTAGGCCTTCCTTGCTTGAATAACATCATTTTGGTCAGGGTGACATGTCCATTGGTGCAGGTAATTGCGGTAATCAATATCACTGGCCAGGGCCTGTCCCTCCTTGGCTGCTAACACAGATACCATATCAGGAGGGATATTGATTTTGGCCTTTGTTTTATGATAGCCCTCTTTGTATAGTCTGTCATTCTGAATCTGGCCTGCGTGCTCGAACCAAACCAGTTTAGGATCATCTCTCATCGTCGGGACACCCACGTAATGACCTTTCTGCTTGACATGTTCAGCTTTGTATTTCAGCTGGTGGGAAGAGCAACAGAGATTCCATCAACTTAAACAAGCACACAAGGCAGAGGGGGCTTGACGCATTGGCAAGATCAGACCCCTAGCTTTTTTGTTTTTCTCCCAAGAATAAATATTGAAAAAACATTTAAGTAGATACAGATGAAGAAATATCCATTGAAAAACAGAAAAATATACCATCATTTTTAAATTAGGGCAATATCTTGTTTGCAGGCTTAGAGATTTTAGGGAGGCAGGGAATAGAAGAAAAACTAAAGACCTTGAACAAGAGTATTTTAAGAAGCTGAGAAAAATAAAAAAGATGAAGAATGCCAAAAGCCCACAGGAAAAGGACCAGAAGGGAGCAGGTGCTCTGGTCATCCCCAAGCCCAATCAGGCCTGCCGGCCAGCAAGGAACTCTCCATGGGGCTATGTCTTAGCATAATTGAGTTCTTGCATGAGCAAGGGCCAGCCTTTGCAAAGTGCACTCTTATCAGGATAAATTACCTCACTCTGAACATCACCAGAATGATGGGCGTGAACAAAGGGCACAGCGTCCGGAGGCAAAATGTAACCGGTGGCTTTCTGTTTCTCCCAGCTTTCCTTGTAGAGATACTGAAAGACAGAGAGCCAATGACAGAAGCAGTATTCATACACAATCAAAAAGGAATCAAAAAAAGCCTCAGTTCCCTTTGGGGAGCAAACTAAGTATTTATGGTTCCAAGCATCAAAGACTGGTAGCTCCTAGATGGTGCATATGATTCTCAGAGTTGACCATATGTCTCCAGATAATTAGGAAGCAACAATGACTTACATCACTCTGTAGGTCGAGGCCTTCCTTGCTTGAATAACATCATTTTGGTCAGGGTGACATGTCCATTGGTGCAGGTAATTGCGGTAATCAATATCACTGGCCAGGGCCTGTCCCTCCTTGGCTGCTAACACAGATACCATATCAGGAGGGATATTGATTTTGGCCTTTGTTTTATGATAGCCCTCTTTGTATAGTCTGTCATTCTGAATCTGGCCTGCGTGCTCGAACCAAACCAGTTTAGGATCATCTCTCATCGTCGGGACACCCACGTAATGACCTTTCTGCTTGACATGTTCAGCTTTGTATTTCAGCTGGTGGGAAGAGCAACAGAGATTCCATCAACTTAAACAAGCACACAAGGCAGAGGGGGCTTGACGCATTGGCAAGATCAGACCCCTAGCTTTTTTGTTTTTCTCCCAAGAATAAATATTGAAAAAACATTTAAGTAGATACAGATGAAGAAATATCCATTGAAAAACAGAAAAATATACCATCATTTTTAAATTAGGGCAATATCTTGTTTGCAGGCTTAGAGATTTTAGGGAGGCAGGGAATAGAAGAAAAACTAAAGACCTTGAACAAGAGTATTTTAAGAAGCTGAGAAAAATAAAAAAGATGAAGAATGCCAAAAGCCCACAGGAAAAGGACCAGAAGGGAGCAGGTGCTCTGGTCATCCCCAAGCCCAATCAGGCCTGCCGGCCAGCAAGGAACTCTCCATGGGGCTATGTCTTAGCATAATTGAGTTCTTGCATGAGCAAGGGCCAGCCTTTGCAAAGTGCACTCTTATCAGGATAAATTACCTCACTCTGAACATCACCAGAATGATGGGCGTGAACAAAGGGCACAGCGTCCGGAGGCAAAATGTAACCGGTGGCTTTCTGTTTCTCCCAGCTTTCCTTGTAGAGATACTGAAAGACAGAGAGCCATGACAAAGGGTTACACCAAGGAGTCAGAATAGAAGCTAAGTCTCCTACAAATATATTATAGCTCTCCATCCCCACTGGAAGTGTCAGGTATCAGGTAAAATCCATACCTGGTCCAGGATCCGGGCAGCCTCCTGAGCAGCATGCAGCTGAGGGGTTTCTGTGAGAGTATACTTTGATTTTGTGTCATTCCAATGTTTTCGGTATTTAATCTAGAAATGAGAAGCAAGTTGGTAAGTTCCTTCATATTAAGAACACTTAATGTTGTCCAAGCAACTGCTAGCATCAGTCATCTCAATGTTTACAATCTGTATCTCAGACAGTCATTGCACATCAAGTGTCAAGAAGGGGAAAAGCTTTAGAAATGACATCTTCCCAGCCCAGCAACTTTATCCTATATATTTTTTGATTTTTAACAGATCATCTTTATTTAAGCGAAAATTCAACTGAACAATTGTAGAACAGTCACGTACTTACATCGTCTAGGATTTCACCACTTTGTTTTGCTGTCACGTAATCGACTCTGTCATCCACAGGAGTAAAGTTGAGAGTTTCTATTTTCGTGCGATATTTTTTCTATGGGAAAGAGAATCTCTTTTAGATAGTCATCATTTCTGGGGTGCTGTGTGAGCCGAGCAAGATAGGCTGCATTCAAGGGCCTTCTTCTACTAGAAGAGTAGAATGTCATTTTTCAATGGCATCTTCTTTGCAATTTGGTTTTCTTAGTATTTTTAACGAATGGAAGGTTTTATACCTGCTGTAGATTTTAAGGTAACATAGTTAGCTCTTAAAATCATGAGTATGTCATTATGTGTCCTCTGGTCATCCCAAGCCCAATCAGGCCTGCCGGCCAGCAAGGAACTCTCCATGGGGCTATGTCTTAGCATAATTGAGTTCTTGCATGAGCAAGGGCCAGCCTTTGCAAAGTGCACTCTTATCAGGATAAATTACCTCACTCTGAACATCACCAGAATGATGGGCGTGAACAAAGGGCACAGCGTCCGGAGGCAAAATGTAACCGGTGGCTTTCTGTTTCTCCCAGCTTTCCTTGTAGAGATACTGAAAGACAGAGAGCCATGACAAAGGGTTACACCAAGGAGTCAGAATAGAAGCTAAGTCTCCTACAAATATATTATAGCTCTCCATCCCCACTGGAAGTGTCAGGTATCAGGTAAAATCCATACCTGGTCCAGGATCCGGGCAGCCTCCTGAGCAGCATGCAGCTGAGGGGTTTCTGTGAGAGTATACTTTGATTTTGTGTCATTCCAATGTTTTCGGTATTTAATCTAGAAATGAGAAGCAAGTTGGTAAGTTCCTTCATATTAAGAACACTTAATGTTGTCCAAGCAACTGCTAGCATCAGTCATCTCAATGTTTACAATCTGTATCTCAGACAGTCATTGCACATCAAGTGTCAAGAAGGGGAAAAGCTTTAGAAATGACATCTTCCCAGCCCAGCAACTTTATCCTATATATTTTTTGATTTTTAACAGATCATCTTTATTTAAGCGAAAATTCAACTGAACAATTGTAGAACAGTCACGTACTTACATCGTCTAGGATTTCACCACTTTGTTTTGCTGTCACGTAATCGACTCTGTCATCCACAGGAGTAAAGTTGAGAGTTTCTATTTTCGTGCGATATTTTTTCTATGGGAAAGAGAATCTCTTTTAGATAGTCATCATTTCTGGGGTGCTGTGTGAGCCGAGCAAGATAGGCTGCATTCAAGGGCCTTCTTCTACTAGAAGAGTAGAATGTCATTTTTCAATGGCATCTTCTTTGCAATTTGGTTTTCTTCTTAGTATTTTTTAACGAATGGAAGGTTTTATACCTGCTGTAGATTTTAAGGTAACAAGTATGTTTAGCTCTTAAAATCATGTAGTATGTCATTATGTGTCCTCTGTGTGTTTTTCTTTTCAATTTCTAAACTTCTCTCAAGTGTATTACCATTGAGGACAAAAGAAACTTCCCATTTATGCAATTCCAAGCATCATTGAGTGTGCTAGATATTCTTATGGGTGTGGTCCCACAATGTGATAGGGATAGTATAAGATTATTTTGGAAAAACCTACATCTGGCTCAAGAGATAAGTGGCTGAAATTGTTAAAACTGCTGATAAGAATGACTGCATTTTAGCTGGTGAATTTCTGTTGAGTCTCTTAGGGAATGTGCTGAACGGTGGGATTAGATCTTGGAGTACCTCACTAAAGATGTCTGCAGCATGCTTGGCGTGATTGACAGAAACAGAGTCAGCTGGCATCCACCCGATCCCACGTAACCACTCCAAGTCAGCCTTGTAAATTGCCTGTGAAAAGACCAGTGAGAAGTCAGTGAGCCTGGTCACACTTATTCTCCATTGCTCTGAGGGAGAAATGCAATTCAAGAATGACCTACTCAAGCAGCTAGGCAAGTAACATAAGAAAATTACCTATGTGATGGTATGACAAACGGGGGGCCATATTTTGTTCTTTAAAGGGGGTTAGCCTCAGTTCAGCTGCAGGCTATGGCTACCAAGGGCTAACGCATGTCTGGAGTTGCACTATTTAATTTCTTTCAACAAAAACTGGAAATCTTAGAATACAATTCCCTGATTTTAAAACGTTGGCAACTTAACTCAAAATTTAAAACTACTTTGTCACCTAAAACAGCATATCTGTGCCTATATCCTATTGATGGACTGCCAATGTTTTTTTTTTTACTTACAATTTAAACAGATTTTTGTCATGTTTCAGATAAGGCATTTTGCTGTCTTATGCATAGGTGTTGAGTTTTCTTTTTCTTAAAGTCAATTTTCCTGGGGTGCTGTGAGCCGAGCAAGATAGGCTGCATTCAAGGGCCTTCTTCTACTAGAAGAGTAGAATGTCATTTTTCAATGGCATCTTCTTTGCAATTTGGTTTTCTTCTTAGTATTTTTTAACGAATGGAAGGTTTTATACCTGCTGTAGATTTTAAGGTAACAAGTATGTTTAGCTCTTAAAATCATGTAGTATGTCATTATGTGTCCTCTGTGTGTTTTTCTTTTCAATTTCTAAACTTCTCTCAAGTGTATTACCATTGAGGACAAAAGAAACTTCCCATTTATGCAATTCCAAGCATCATTGAGTGTGCTAGATATTCTTATGGGTGTGGTCCCACAATGTGATAGGGATAGTATAAGATTATTTTGGAAAAACCTACATCTGGCTCAAGAGATAAGTGGCTGAAATTGTTAAAACTGCTGATAAGAATGACTGCATTTTAGCTGGTGAATTTCTGTTGAGTCTCTTAGGGAATGTGCTGAACGGTGGGATTAGATCTTGGAGTACCTCACTAAAGATGTCTGCAGCATGCTTGGCGTGATTGACAGAAACAGAGTCAGCTGGCATCCACCCGATCCCACGTAACCACTCCAAGTCAGCCTTGTAAATTGCCTGTGAAAAGACCAGTGAGAAGTCAGTGAGCCTGGTCACACTTATTCTCTCCATTGCTCTGAGGGAGAAATGCAATTCAAGAATGACCTACTCAAGCAGCTAGGCAAGTAACATAAGAAAATTACCTATGTGATGGTATGACAAACGGGGGGCCATATTTTGTTCTTTAAAGGGGGTTAGCCTCAGTTCAGCTGCAGGCTATGGCTACCAAGGGCTAACGCATGTCTGGAGTTGCACTATTTAATTTCTTTCAACAAAAACTGGAAATCTTAGAATACAATTCCCTGATTTTAAAACGTTGGCAACTTAACTCAAAATTTAAAACTACTTTGTCACCTAAAACAGCATATCTGTGCCTATATCCTATTGATGGACTGCCAATGTTTTACTTACAATTTAAACCTCTGTTGCTACTTAAATTCTATAGAAATAATACTCTCAGGGTAGCTATCTTTAACTTGCATACCACTGAGAACTATATTCAATGATCACTTATTTCTTGATACACAGTCCAGATCCTTCATGGTACTGGTGATATTGATACCATAGTTAAAGTTCTAACCAAAACCAAATTCTTGGCTGTAGAAAGACATGAAGTGATGATGTAAGACTTCATGACATACACTTCCTGAGAGTCATGGGAAAAGGATGGAAGAGCACAGGCGAACATGCAGCCCACTCACATCGCTTTGCAGATCGTAGGCTTTCCTGGCCTGAATCACGTCATGTTGGTCAGGCATGCACGTCCACTGGTGCAGGTAATGGCGATAATCAACGTTGCTGACCAGGTTCTGGGAATTTTTAGAGTGCTCGACGGACAGCATGTCCGGGGGGCTCTGGAACTTAGACTTCCATTTGGCCCAGTGTAGCCGGTACTCTCTTTCATTCTGAATCTTGCCAGCTATGAGGGCCCAGCGGATCTTGTTGTCATCCCTGGCTGTGAGGGTGCCCACGTAGTGTCCTTTCTGCTTCTCATGGTCAAGTTTGTATTTGTACTGGAGATGGGAGAACAAAGCAGATGGGTCACAGCACAAACTCTTGATGCACCTAGGGCATTTGCTTGAAAAACCAGGAAGTTAATTAAGGTCACACTCACGTCACTGGCGATCTCCCTGGAGGCCTTGGCAGCCTGGATGGGGATGGCATCCAGCCGAACATCACAGCTCATCTTCATCTCATCCCAGCCTTCACGGTAGAGTTTCTGAAGAGGAGGAAAAACAAAGGTCAAGTTTCTGAAGAGGAGGAAAAACAAAGTATCGTTCCAGGTCCAAACTCCCCAGTGAGTCCAAAGGCTCAATCCTAGAGTCAGTGTTAAAAAGGGAATAGGTGAAAGAATCATTTTGTCCTGAAGAACAAAACCATGTCTGGAATCCCAAGATCTGGACTTTACAGGTTTTTAAATTTTGAATTGTAGTTTCAATATAGTTGTCTATGGCTTACTGGGTTAAATTTGAATTGTATATAATAACATTATTTAAACGTTGGCAACTTAACTCAAAATTTAAAACTACTTTGTCACCTAAAACAGCATATCTGTGCCTATATCCTATTGATGGACTGCCAATGTTTTACTTACAATTTAAACCTCTGTTGCTACTTAAATTCTATAGAAATAATACTCTCAGGGTAGCTATCTTTAACTTGCATACCACTGAGAACTATATTCAATGATCACTTATTTCTTGATACACAGTCCAGATCCTTCATGGTACTGGTGATATTGATACCATAGTTAAAGTTCTAACCAAAACCAAATTCTTGGCTGTAGAAAGACATGAAGTGATGATGTAAGACTTCATGACATACACTTCCTGAGAGTCATGGGAAAAGGATGGAAGAGCACAGGCGAACATGCAGCCCACTCACATCGCTTTGCAGATCGTAGGCTTTCCTGGCCTGAATCACGTCATGTTGGTCAGGCATGCACGTCCACTGGTGCAGGTAATGGCGATAATCAACGTTGCTGACCAGGTTCTGGGAATTTTTAGAGTGCTCGACGGACAGCATGTCCGGGGGGCTCTGGAACTTAGACTTCCATTTGGCCCAGTGTAGCCGGTACTCTCTTTCATTCTGAATCTTGCCAGCTATGAGGGCCCAGCGGATCTTGTTGTCATCCCTGGCTGTGAGGGTGCCCACGTAGTGTCCTTTCTGCTTCTCATGGTCAAGTTTGTATTTGTACTGGAGATGGGAGAACAAAGCAGATGGGTCACAGCACAAACTCTTGATGCACCTAGGGCATTTGCTTGAAAAACCAGGAAGTTAATTAAGGTCACACTCACGTCACTGGCGATCTCCCTGGAGGCCTTGGCAGCCTGGATGGGGATGGCATCCAGCCGAACATCACAGCTCATCTTCATCTCATCCCAGCCTTCACGGTAGAGTTTCTGAAGAGGAGGAAAAACAAAGGTCAAGTTTCTGAAGAGGAGGAAAAACAAAGTATCGTTCCAGGTCCAAACTCCCCAGTGAGTCCAAAGGCTCAATCCTAGAGTCAGTGTTAAAAAGGGAATAGGTGAAAGAATCATTTTGTCCTGAAGAACAAAACCATGTCTGGAATCCCAAGATCTGGACTTTACAGGTTTTTAAATTTTGAATTGTAGTTTCAATATAGTTGTCTATGGCTTACGTAAAAGGGTTTAGCTGCTTCTCGTATTGATGTGTTAGTAGCAATGGGATATGTTTAAGTTCAGACATTAATGAGCTATTATTGAATTTCTTTAATTCAATAATTCTACTTGGTTAATTCATTTCAATTTGTAATCTTCACAATTATAAACTTTTTTACATTTGTGGGTTTTGTGGGTTTTCTCTCTATATATGGGGTGTTTTAGGTCTTCTAATATGATTGTTGATGCCTATTGTTTGGGAAAGTTAGGATTTTCTCAGTGAAGCACCAGTGGAGGTAATGGACCATTTTTCTAAGTGTAGCGCTGGTGTGTTTGTAAAGAGAAGTCAATGAAAGTAGTGTCTGATTGGAAGATAGCTTTCTAAATATATGTTCACATTTAAGTGGGTAACTTCTGTGTTAGCATGTTAGAAAGACTGAGAAATAGCAGCAATTTAAATGTATAATTCAGAAATCAAACCTATTGCCATTGTTCATAGCTTAAACAATGCAGAAAGGAGAAAGTAAATTTTAATTATTGACAGTTTCATAGCCTTTGCATTTTGAAAAATGAGTGCTTAGATAAAATTTGTAAATATGGAAAAGTTTTACCTGAATTTTCATTCAAGTTTTTGTATGAATCTGGGGTGAGCCTATTTTAATATTTGACTTGTTTTCATACAAAAGAAAGTGCTTTCCACATTTAAACATATTATACTAGAGAATATAAAATGGAAATTTGTAATTATGTTATTTTAGTTTTTTGTGTTTGTTTTATTACCTATACTATTACACTAGTTTCTCTTATGTGATACTTTTTTGTTTATGTGGTCAAATATATTTTTTATTTGAGTTACAAAAAACTGGTCTTAGGACCTAACTTCTTCACCTATTAACTTTGAGGATGTGGGCAAATTCCTTAATCTTTTTTTTTTTTTTTTAAAGATTTATTTATTTATTTATTTTGGGCGGGGGTCGGGTTGGGGAGGGAGGGGAGCTGGCGGGCCACTTCTATTGGTCTTTCATTTCTCCGTTTTCATCCGTCTTTGTTCTTTGGCTCCTGTGGGCCTCCCATCGCGGTGGCGTCTGTCGTTGCAGAGCGCCGGCTCTGGGCGCATGCGCTCCAGAGCTCCGGCTCGGTCATTGGACACATCGTTCCAGCCGCTCCACGGCACGTGGGATCTTCCCAGGCCAAGGATCGAACCGGCGCCCCTTGCACTGCAAGGCGGTGTCCTTATCCACTGGACCACCAGGGGAAGCCCTCCTTAATCTTTTTAAATTTCAACTTTTCCATATGATTAAAAACAAAACACTGCCTTATAAGACCACCCGATTAGTATGATGATTAAATGAGCCAACATAACGTGAATTTTGCTTGACTACCCATAAAATTATATACAAACATTCTGAAATGTTGCACTTTGTAAATGCTGGAAGTCAATGAAAGTAGTGTCTGATTGGAAGATAGCTTTCTAAATATATGTTCACATTTAAGTGGGTAACTTCTGTGTTAGCATGTTAGAAAGACTGAGAAATAGCAGCAATTTAAATGTATAATTCAGAAATCAAACCTATTGCCATTGTTCATAGCTTAAACAATGCAGAAAGGAGAAAGTAAATTTTAATTATTGACAGTTTCATAGCCTTTGCATTTTGAAAAATGAGTGCTTAGATAAAATTTGTAAATATGGAAAAGTTTTACCTGAATTTTCATTCAAGTTTTTGTATGAATCTGGGGTGAGCCTATTTTAATATTTGACTTGTTTTCATACAAAAGAAAGTGCTTTCCACATTTAAACATATTATACTAGAGAATATAAAATGGAAATTTGTAATTATGTTATTTTAGTTTTTTGTGTTTGTTTTATTACCTATACTATTACACTAGTTTCTCTTATGTGATACTTTTTTGTTTATGTGGTCAAATATATTTTTTATTTGAGTTACAAAAAACTGGTCTTAGGACCTAACTTCTTCACCTATTAACTTTGAGGATGTGGGCAAATTCCTTAATCTTTTTTTTTTTTTTTTAAAGATTTATTTATTTATTTATTTTGGGCGGGGGTCGGGTTGGGGAGGGAGGGGAGCTGGCGGGCCACTTCTATTGGTCTTTCATTTCTCCGTTTTCATCCGTCTTTGTTCTTTGGCTCCTGTGGGCCTCCCATCGCGGTGGCGTCTGTCGTTGCAGAGCGCCGGCTCTGGGCGCATGCGCTCCAGAGCTCCGGCTCGGTCATTGGACACATCGTTCCAGCCGCTCCACGGCACGTGGGATCTTCCCAGGCCAAGGATCGAACCGGCGCCCCTTGCACTGCAAGGCGGTGTCCTTATCCACTGGACCACCAGGGGAAGCCCTCCTTAATCTTTTTAAATTTCAACTTTTCCATATGATTAAAAACAAAACACTGCCTTATAAGACCACCCGATTAGTATGATGATTAAATGAGCCAACATAACGTGAATTTTGCTTGACTACCCATAAAATTATATACAAACATTCTGAAAAAGTTGCACTTTGTAAATGCTGGAAATAATTTGAAATAATAGTGGACTTTATCAAGATTGTAGTACGGGCAGCAGCATGTACAAAGATAGTGTATATTTTGGTTAGTATTCTGACAGGGTGTGTGTGTTTTTCTGAAACAGAAACCATTCTCATTCATATCTAAATTTAACAACTTTTCTTTTGGCATGCTTTCAAATATTTGTTTTGCTTATATCATATTAATGGTGTGTGCATGCGTGCTAAGTTGCTTCTGAACCCTATGGACCGTAGCCCACCAGACTCATCCATCCATGGAATTCTCCAGGCAAGAATACTGGAGTGGGTTGCCATGCCCTCCTCCAGGAGATCTTCCCAACCCAGGGATCAAACCCAGGTCTCTTATGTCTCCTGCACTGGCGGCAGTGGTGGGGTTCTTTACACTAGCACCACTTGGGAAGCTCGGTATTAATGGCAGGGTTCTCGTATTTCCAGCTGGGAAATTTATCATGCAAAACATAGCACATGAGATTTTTCCAGAATTCTTTTTCCAAAGATGCCTGTGGATCAGAAGGAAGAGGCTGAGCCTATGCTGCAGTGAAGAGCTGGCTGCTTCTCCATTGACTCACTTGGCATTAAGAGTGCACTGCACCATATATGGTACCAATTCTGGTCCTAAAAATGCATCAAAACTTTTTCCTCCCAGCACTTGGAAAAAATCAGCTAAGAGGTTCATTACAATAGAGTTGGTGGTGCAGTTTGGCATATGATGAGAAATCTTTATTTGAAAGACTCCTCTCACAAAGAGTTATCATATTTTGAAAGATAAAAGTTCCAACCCCATTGGACACATCGTTCCAGCCGCTCCACGGCACGTGGGATCTTCCCAGGCCAAGGATCGAACCGGCGCCCCTTGCACTGCAAGGCGGTGTCCTTATCCACTGGACCACCAGGGGAAGCCCTCCTTAATCTTTTTAAATTTCAACTTTTCCATATGATTAAAAACAAAACACTGCCTTATAAGACCACCCGATTAGTATGATGATTAAATGAGCCAACATAACGTGAATTTTGCTTGACTACCCATAAAATTATATACAAACATTCTGAAAAAGTTGCACTTTGTAAATGCTGGAAATAATTTGAAATAATAGTGGACTTTATCAAGATTGTAGTACGGGCAGCAGCATGTACAAAGATAGTGTATATTTTGGTTAGTATTCTGACAGGGTGTGTGTGTTTTTCTGAAACAGAAACCATTCTCATTCATATCTAAATTTAACAACTTTTCTTTTGGCATGCTTTCAAATATTTGTTTTGCTTATATCATATTAATGGTGTGTGCATGCGTGCTAAGTTGCTTCTGAACCCTATGGACCGTAGCCCACCAGACTCATCCATCCATGGAATTCTCCAGGCAAGAATACTGGAGTGGGTTGCCATGCCCTCCTCCAGGAGATCTTCCCAACCCAGGGATCAAACCCAGGTCTCTTATGTCTCCTGCACTGGCGGCAGTGGTGGGGTTCTTTACACTAGCACCACTTGGGAAGCTCGGTATTAATGGCAGGGTTCTCGTATTTCCAGCTGGGAAATTTATCATGCAAAACATAGCACATGAGATTTTTCCAGAATTCTTTTTCCAAAGATGCCTGTGGATCAGAAGGAAGAGGCTGAGCCTATGCTGCAGTGAAGAGCTGGCTGCTTCTCCATTGACTCACTTGGCATTAAGAGTGCACTGCACCATATATGGTACCAATTCTGGTCCTAAAAATGCATCAAAACTTTTTCCTCCCAGCACTTGGAAAAAATCAGCTAAGAGGTTCATTACAATAGAGTTGGTGGTGCAGTTTGGCATATGATGAGAAATCTTTATTTGAAAGACTCCTCTCACAAAGAGTTATCATATTTTGAAAGATAAAAAGTTCCAAGTCATGGTGGACTGTGTTCAGATAGCATCCTTCTTCTAAGGTCATATTGTTCTACACACAGAAAAATATCTGTGATCCATGAAGGTGGTAACTTTCTTAAAATGTGAAGTTAGCCATGTAACTTAATTCTTTCATTTCATCTAATAGAGTTTTAAGTTGATCTCTCCCTTTCTCCTGACATATAATGATTTATTCTGCAAATGATGATAATTCTGCCTTTTCCTTTCTGATATTTATCTCTCATCCTTATTCTTTTTTTTTTTTTTTTGCTCTTTTTTGGCTGTGCTGAATCTTCACTGCTGCTTGGTCGAGGCAAACAGGGGCTACTCTTTGTTGTAGTGTGCAGACTTTTCATTGGTGTGTGGCTTTCCCTGTTGCAGAGCGCAGGCTCTAGGGCACATGGGCTTTAGTAGTTGCAGCATGTGGGCTCAGTAGTTGTGGTGCATGGGCTTAATTGCTCCAGGGCATCTGGAATCTTCTTGGACCAGGTACTGGACCCATGTCTCCTGCACTGGCAGGCAGAGCCACTAGAGAAGCCCTCTTTATTCTTATGTAATTATTTTGGCATGAACGAGAAGCTTATCACTTAGCCACTTTCAGCAAATGTTAAAAAATGGTAATGTTAGTGAACATCCTTGTTTCAACTCCTCACTTGAATGAGAAGCTTACTTACTTGATGACCCTTGCCTTTGATTTGAAATTTTAGTTATGACAAGGAAATATTTATCTATTCTTACTTTGCTAAGATTTTATTTTTAAAAATAAGAATTGATACTGGATTTGGTCGTACATCTTTTTAAACCTAATAAAACAGGTGTACGAGTTTTCTCTTTTGTTCTATCACATTATTAGTTCCTGAGTATAGAACCCAAGAGGTACAGTATTCCTAAATGACCTCTAGTTGTTTATATATCATATTCATGTACTACTGAACTTGATTTGTTACTGTTTAAGATCTCCTCATTATTATTGGTCTACAGTTTTCATTTGTGTCCCTTATCTCTGACAAGCTTTGAAAATGGTGAAGGCTTGCCTTCTTTCATTAGTTTCTATGGCAATTTATTTATTTATTGAAGTTTGGAAAGAATTGCCCTCTGAAATCATCTGCACGACCCTAATATCAGAGACGAGTGATGAGAGGTCTTTAATAACCTTCTTCATTTCTTGTAATATGTTTTTCCCCCGGGGGTCAATTTAGTAATTTATAATATCCTTAAATATATCCCCTATATATCTGGGTTTTAGAATTAATTTAAACAAAGTTGTGAAAAGAATTCACATAATTGCTTTGTGTTCATCTGAATCTGTTGTTCATTCCCCTTTCTTGTTTGTGTGTCTCTTCATTACTCTTTCATCATTTTTCTCATCTTTGTTCCCTTCTCTCTTTTGTCACATTGACACTGCCTCACAGCAACTGACTTTGCCCAGTGCTTAGAGCCAGGGATCTGCCCCCTCCTCACTACTGGCCTAGGGCCCCCTTACCTCCTCAGTCTTCTCTTCCTTGACTGTGAAGAGTTCCCTAGTGATAGCTTCATCCCATTGGGTGACTTATCAAATAAAAAGAGAGTCTGTTGTGGTACTTACGTTGCTCACGTTAAGAGCATTGGCTCTAGCGAGATTAATTTCTGGAGTATCTGGCATTATGTGGATTGAAGTTTTATCCTTGTCCCAAACTTCTCTGTACTTTGGCTATGGAAAGAACCAATAATAACAAAATGACTTCATAATTTATAATTTTTCTAGTTGCAGTACTCAACTTTTGATTTTTCTGATCCCAAATCTTTTCATATTAATTCTTTCCAATTTAGGCTTGTTGTAACCTGAGTTTAGAATAGTCAGCTTCACAACCAATCTGTCCTACTTCATTCAGTTATGGAATTTTTAAGCAAAATTTCTCAGAGCTGAGCAAATCCTTCCCTTCTAATGTTTTACAGTTCTATTTTAAAAGTGTCTTGGGGAGTCACTCCTTGGCCCCTTTTTTACCTACGAGTTTACCTACCAGTCTTTTTATCTGGTAACTAAATATAGAAGCTCCTTGTGATCTGCAAGGTTCAAGCATGGAATGAGGGAACAGAGTGAGGGATTCTAAACTGCAAGCCTGCCTCCCAGGACAGAAATGGTTTCATGTACTACTGAACTTGATTTGTTACTGTTTAAGATCTCCTCATTATTATTGGTCTACAGTTTTCATTTGTGTCCCTTATCTCTGACAAGCTTTGAAAATGGTGAAGGCTTGCCTTCTTTCATTAGTTTCTATGGCAATTTATTTATTTATTGAAGTTTGGAAAGAATTGCCCTCTGAAATCATCTGCACGACCCTAATATCAGAGACGAGTGATGAGAGGTCTTTAATAACCTTCTTCATTTCTTGTAATATGTTTTTCCCCCGGGGGTCAATTTAGTAATTTATAATATCCTTAAATATATCCCCTATATATCTGGGTTTTAGAATTAATTTAAACAAAGTTGTGAAAAGAATTCACATAATTGCTTTGTGTTCATCTGAATCTGTTGTTCATTCCCCTTTCTTGTTTGTGTGTCTCTTCATTACTCTTTCATCATTTTTCTCATCTTTGTTCCCTTCTCTCTTTTGTCACATTGACACTGCCTCACAGCAACTGACTTTGCCCAGTGCTTAGAGCCAGGGATCTGCCCCCTCCTCACTACTGGCCTAGGGCCCCCTTACCTCCTCAGTCTTCTCTTCCTTGACTGTGAAGAGTTCCCTAGTGATAGCTTCATCCCATTGGGTGACTTATCAAATAAAAAGAGAGTCTGTTGTGGTACTTACGTTGCTCACGTTAAGAGCATTGGCTCTAGCGAGATTAATTTCTGGAGTATCTGGCATTATGTGGATTGAAGTTTTATCCTTGTCCCAAACTTCTCTGTACTTTGGCTATGGAAAGAACCAATAATAACAAAATGACTTCATAATTTATAATTTTTCTAGTTGCAGTACTCAACTTTTGATTTTTCTGATCCCAAATCTTTTCATATTAATTCTTTCCAATTTAGGCTTGTTGTAACCTGAGTTTAGAATAGTCAGCTTCACAACCAATCTGTCCTACTTCATTCAGTTATGGAATTTTTAAGCAAAATTTCTCAGAGCTGAGCAAATCCTTCCCTTCTAATGTTTTACAGTTCTATTTTAAAAGTGTCTTGGGGAGTCACTCCTTGGCCCCTTTTTTACCTACGAGTTTACCTACCAGTCTTTTTATCTGGTAACTAAATATAGAAGCTCCTTGTGATCTGCAAGGTTCAAGCATGGAATGAGGGGAACAGAGTGAGGGGATTCTAAACTGCAAGCCTGCCTCCCAGGACAGAAATGGTTTGAAATGCAAAGCTCCCAACAACCTTCCTCACTTCCTCAACTTTTTGTCCCCAGTAGTAGGAAATGCACTACTTAAACTTAAACTACCCACAGGCCAGGAACCGTCAGATGGGGAAGAGGAGAACACAAGAATTCTGCTCAGATTTGTTCAGTCTCCAAAACCATCCTGCCAAAGAACAGTTCCATGTTAAGGTCAGCAAGCATGACAGAGGCCAACTTCTCCAAGTGATATGGATTCTAATTCTCTAACTGCATCGTCGGTAAAAATTTCCAGGATCTTTTCGTATAAGTTACTCAAATTTGTTATGAAATCTACATTAATACCTTTTATTTGTACTTTGAGTTTTTATTCAAAATTAGTCAGCAATAGCAAAACAACTATGCTTAATCACTTATGAAAAATTTTGCTATCATCAATATTACTGTTATCTTACAAATGGATCACCAGATTAATTCTTTATCATTTCTTTATAACATGAACTTAATTTTAATATAGAAGAAAAATGTGACTCACAATACTAATATTTTCAGCATTTGATTTAGCAAGGACAACTTCAGGTGTGTCAACAATACTGTACTTGAGTTTCACCACAGGCGTCCGATAGATGCTGTCTCGTAGGATATGCTGGGCATTTTGACTCTCAGTACTTGCCTGATGCCGATGCAGAGCCACCGTACCAAGGCCTTCCAAAAAGGGAAAATAACAAAATTTATAATTTTTCTAGTTGCAGTACTCAACTTTTGATTTTTCTGATCCCAAATCTTTTCATATTAATTCTTTCCAATTTAGGCTTGTTGTAACCTGAGTTTAGAATAGTCAGCTTCACAACCAATCTGTCCTACTTCATTCAGTTATGGAATTTTTAAGCAAAATTTCTCAGAGCTGAGCAAATCCTTCCCTTCTAATGTTTTACAGTTCTATTTTAAAAGTGTCTTGGGGAGTCACTCCTTGGCCCCTTTTTTACCTACGAGTTTACCTACCAGTCTTTTTATCTGGTAACTAAATATAGAAGCTCCTTGTGATCTGCAAGGTTCAAGCATGGAATGAGGGGAACAGAGTGAGGGGATTCTAAACTGCAAGCCTGCCTCCCAGGACAGAAATGGTTTGAAATGCAAAGCTCCCAACAACCTTCCTCACTTCCTCAACTTTTTGTCCCCAGTAGTAGGAAATGCACTACTTAAACTTAAACTACCCACAGGCCAGGAACCGTCAGATGGGGAAGAGGAGAACACAAGAATTCTGCTCAGATTTGTTCAGTCTCCAAAACCATCCTGCCAAAGAACAGTTCCATGTTAAGGTCAGCAAGCATGACAGAGGCCAACTTCTCCAAGTGATATGGATTCTAATTCTCTAACTGCATCGTCGGTAAAAATTTCCAGGATCTTTTCGTATAAGTTACTCAAATTTGTTATGAAATCTACATTAATACCTTTTATTTGTACTTTGAGTTTTTATTCAAAATTAGTCAGCAATAGCAAAACAACTATGCTTAATCACTTATGAAAAATTTTGCTATCATCAATATTACTGTTATCTTACAAATGGATCACCAGATTAATTCTTTATCATTTCTTTATAACATGAACTTAATTTTAATATAGAAGAAAAATGTGACTCACAATACTAATATTTTCAGCATTTGATTTAGCAAGGACAACTTCAGGTGTGTCAACAATACTCGTGTACTTGAGTTTCACCACAGGCGTCCGATAGATGCTGTCTCGTAGGATATGCTGGGCATTTTTGACTCTCAGTACTTCTGGAGACCCATCAGGCATCCAGCCGATGCCACGCAGCCACTCCAAGTCAGCCTTGTAGATGGCCTGGGAAAGAAAGTCAGGAGAGGGAAGTGGCAGGGTTTCATTAAATTGTGGTCAAGTAAGGAAGCAGTTTTTCATGTGACATTTTCTCTTCCACAAAGAATAATAAAGCCGAGCATGGGCCTGACAAAAAGAATTTCTCATGTGCACAGCAGAGTTTTGTCCTACTTTGTTTTCTGTGGTGGTATGTGTGTGTTCATGTGACAACACATATTCTAGGAAGCAGAATGACGCAGGACATCATCCTGCTTGGGGGACTTGGAGAAGATTTCTTTTGAAAAGTTTGGTAATCACCACACTATGCAATGCAGACTTTTAAAGCAATAACAACAGACTCTCCAGAGACTTCTCCACGTAAGAGTGAGAATGGTCTTTACAGAGTTCACCATTCAAACCTGATGTCACAACATCCCTTCAACCTGTGGTTTCCCATTGATCTCAGGATAAAGATCAAACTCTTAACATAGACTAGACTGTGACACATCAGTCCCTCCCCATTCTTCCAACCTTGCCTTAGATGTGATTCCCTTTGACCCATGTATTCTGATCACACTGGTCTTTCAGAATGTGGTTTACATACACCCTCCTTTGCTTATGTTGGTCATTCTGAAGGAATGGCCCTGTGTCTTCCTCACAGAACCAACTCCTATTGTCCTTTCTTATCCCTAAATCACCACTTGATTTAAGCCTGGAGAAGTACCTTTTATTTGTACTTTGAGTTTTTATTCAAAATTAGTCAGCAATAGCAAAACAACTATGCTTAATCACTTATGAAAAATTTTGCTATCATCAATATTACTGTTATCTTACAAATGGATCACCAGATTAATTCTTTATCATTTCTTTATAACATGAACTTAATTTTAATATAGAAGAAAAATGTGACTCACAATACTAATATTTTCAGCATTTGATTTAGCAAGGACAACTTCAGGTGTGTCAACAATACTCGTGTACTTGAGTTTCACCACAGGCGTCCGATAGATGCTGTCTCGTAGGATATGCTGGGCATTTTTGACTCTCAGTACTTCTGGAGACCCATCAGGCATCCAGCCGATGCCACGCAGCCACTCCAAGTCAGCCTTGTAGATGGCCTGGGAAAGAAAGTCAGGAGAGGGAAGTGGCAGGGTTTCATTAAATTGTGGTCAAGTAAGGAAGCAGTTTTTCATGTGACATTTTCTCTTCCACAAAGAATAATAAAGCCGAGCATGGGCCTGACAAAAAGAATTTCTCATGTGCACAGCAGAGTTTTGTCCTACTTTGTTTTCTGTGGTGGTATGTGTGTGTTCATGTGACAACACATATTCTAGGAAGCAGAATGACGCAGGACATCATCCTGCTTGGGGGACTTGGAGAAGATTTCTTTTGAAAAGTTTGGTAATCACCACACTATGCAATGCAGACTTTTAAAGCAATAACAACAGACTCTCCAGAGACTTCTCCACGTAAGAGTGAGAATGGTCTTTACAGAGTTCACCATTCAAACCTGATGTCACAACATCCCTTCAACCTGTGGTTTCCCATTGATCTCAGGATAAAGATCAAACTCTTAACATAGACTAGACTGTGACACATCAGTCCCTCCCCATTCTTCCAACCTTGCCTTAGATGTGATTCCCTTTGACCCATGTATTCTGATCACACTGGTCTTTCAGAATGTGGTTTACATACACCCTCCTTTGCTTATGTTGGTCATTCTGAAGGAATGGCCCTGTGTCTTCCTCACAGAACCAACTCCTATTGTCCTTTCTTATCCCTAAATCACCACTTGATTTAAGCCTGGAGAAGCTTTTCCCACCTCAGTTTTTCATAGCCGAATGATCACACTCTCTCAGGCATCCCATTTTTACTGATACCCATTAGTTACTATCTGTTCCCTTATTTTCAACATGAACGCCCATAAGTCAGGAACTTTGTCTTGTTCTCCTTTATTCACCATTGTACCTACAGTGCTTAGCACAAGACCTGGCACATGGTGTGCTTAATAATTACTTTTAGGGGGATAATTTAAAAATTCATTCCCTAGATCTACAATTTTGATCTCATTCGGGCTTTCTTTTTCAAGACAAAACTTCCCTTTAAATTGAGATTTGCATTTTCATGCCTATCTAAACCTATTTTCTCAGGTATATGTAAGAGATTAACGAGATAAAATTGTTCTATGTGAAACAAGTTATTAATTTCATTAAAAACCATTGTGTCATTTAGAAATGCTATATTATAATTAATAACTATTTAACAGGATACAAACATCAAGCTAAAATAGGGAGTAGAGGAATGAAAATGTAGGGAAATTTCTATCTTAATGAAGAAAGTTACATGTTTTGTGTGTAAAGAATGAGATACCAAAAATATAGAAGAAAGGGCTCTTGAAAAGGATTATATACAGGTTTTACGGATTCCCTTCTTAATTCTTTAAGAACTGGATTGATATGCATTCCCTAATACATCAGTGAGGTTCAGGTTAATGAAAAGACTGCATTTATCCAGAAATTGGACTAAATTCACCAAACTGAGATTAATTTCAAATGATTGACTAAACTAGTCTATTATGCAAAAGCATCTCTTAAAACGTAAGGGAACCAAGTTCAGATAATTAAAAGAAGGCATTAAATCTATACAAGGGACAAATATCCTGATGGAATTCATCATTTTAAAAAGATTGAATGAGCAGAAAATAGAAGTAAATCTAAAAACACCTTAGGCAAACTAGACTGTGACACATCAGTCCCTCCCCATTCTTCCAACCTTGCCTTAGATGTGATTCCCTTTGACCCATGTATTCTGATCACACTGGTCTTTCAGAATGTGGTTTACATACACCCTCCTTTGCTTATGTTGGTCATTCTGAAGGAATGGCCCTGTGTCTTCCTCACAGAACCAACTCCTATTGTCCTTTCTTATCCCTAAATCACCACTTGATTTAAGCCTGGAGAAGCTTTTCCCACCTCAGTTTTTCATAGCCGAATGATCACACTCTCTCAGGCATCCCATTTTTACTGATACCCATTAGTTACTATCTGTTCCCTTATTTTCAACATGAACGCCCATAAGTCAGGAACTTTGTCTTGTTCTCCTTTATTCACCATTGTACCTACAGTGCTTAGCACAAGACCTGGCACATGGTGTGCTTAATAATTACTTTTAGGGGGATAATTTAAAAATTCATTCCCT